>CAWUFW010005749.1:0-1277878 GCA_963921515.1 Calotriton arnoldi
TCTCAGGATGTCAGTCAGTGGTGTCCTGCTGTTTGTTGGTGCACAGTTGGCAGCAGAGCCTTGTGCTCCCCACAGCAGTAGCCAGTGTCAGCCATCTTGTGAGTCCTTCTCCACTCCCTGTGATGTGAGCATGGTTCAGGGTGGTGTTGATGGGACAGTTGTGGGGGCAATATGTGTGAGTGCGACTCCCATGATGCTATTGGCTACACTGACTTGGCCAGCATACACAGAATTCCTTCCTTTGAGTGGTCTTCACTGTGTGTTGGTGTTGTTGTGGTGGCTACATGTGTGGATGTGTGTGTTAGTTCTATTTGTGCCACTGCCTAGCTGTAGTTGTGGTTGTGTTTGTACATGTGTTGGCACAGTTGGATGTGACTTTTTTGATGGCATGTGTTGTGTTTATCTGACTGACATACACATTTTGGGATGATTCTGTTCTAGTTGCTGTGTAATTGCTATGAGTGCATGGTTTGACTCTCCCCTTGACAGTGATGTGTGTGTTTTGTGGCAGTTTATTGTGTACATTTGTTGTGTACTCACCAGGCTCTGGGATGTCCTCTAGTCCATATACGCTCACTGGCGGAAGGATGGCCCGCACCTTCTCCTCCCAGGGCCTGAGGTATACTGGCTTGGCAGGAGGGCCACTGCCGGTGTATTGGCTCAGGTGGTAGTCTTTCTTGAGCAGCTCCCGGACCCTCCTGCGCACGTCATACCACCTGTTCTGGATGTCGGTCTTTGTGCGCCGACATGGTGATTGGGCGTTCACCCTGTTGATGATCCTCTCCCACATCTTGGTTTTCTGCGACATGGGGGTCTGTTGGACCAGAGTGCCAAACAGCTGTGGCTCCACCCTGAGGATCTCGTCTACCATGACTTCCAATTCACTATCTAGGAACTTGGGATTCTTCTTGGGGGCATGGTGATGGGTGGTGATAGTGGGTGCTGTGTGTGTTGGTGTGCAGGTGAGGGTGTGTGGGTGTGTGTTGTGCTGGGTGTATGTGAGGTAGGTATTTGTTGGTGTGCTGCTGGTGTGTGGCTTGTGTGAGGGATGAGCTGTGGGTGTGTGGTTGCTTTCTCTTGGGTGCTGGCAGTGGAATGGCATTTGCAAAGGCTCATGGTAGTGATTTGTGTCCTTTATATAGGTGGAGTTGTTGGTGTGTCTTTGTTCTCTGTCCCCACCCCCCCAGTATTTATTGGCTTGGTAATTGCTTGTTTGGGCCTTTTTTGGTTGATTTTTCCTTTGTGCTGTTTGTGTATGTTGGAAACGTTCTTGTGACCGAGTCGGACCCTGCATTGGTCTCGTACGGTGTTTTCCGCTTCGCTCACGCTGTGTTTGTGCAGTTTTGTATGCTGCGTACGCGTCGGTCGCGGTGTATTGTGTTGCTTCGGCTCGGTTTTGTATGCGTGTCGGTCGTACGGCTTGTCCTCCGTCCGACTCGGTCGTGTTTTTCGCGCCTTGCATCGTACTTTGCAGGTTGGAGTTGGCGGGTACGATTCGGTCGGATTTGTTCCGGGTGCGTGTCGGTCGGTTGGATTCGCGTGTTTTTCCGGCCGGATTGCTATTTTCCGAGCGGGTCGGTCGGTCGGCTTGGTTTCCTGACGTGTCGGTCGGATTTATCGCGGCTTGCATCGTACTTGGCGTGTCGGGCGCCACTGGTACGTGTCGGTCGGTATTTTTCCGGATCCGAGTCGGTCGGTGCTTTTTCCGGCCCGAATCGGAATCGACCCCTAAGTGTCTTGCCATAATGTCCGCATGTTGATATGTCTGTTCTATTGCGCCTCATATGCAAAATATTGTCCTGCAGGTACGTTTTCTGGTAATGTCTGGGGATGATATATAGTAAAATGTAACAGAGAATTTCTGTCTGTAGTTTTTCCATTGACCTCTGTTCTCAGAATCTTTGAACCCATTTTCATTTACGACTTTGATGCATTCCGGGGCCTTGAACAAGTTGTCCACATTGAAGATGATGATGAGGAGGCTTACAATTTACTCATGGGAAAAAAACATATGAATTTGCTTTAAATATACTGTAATGGCACTTGCCATATTGTTTTATTTGTTGCCATCTTGTTTGCCCATGTTAACTATAGCTGTCCATGCCACTTCACTTCTGAAGTATTTAGCTGCACTCTCATGCTTGGCTACACAATGCAAGGATTTTTAATTAGCTAATTCAGTATCTGGAAGATATGTTTCTGGTATCTCTCCACAAGGTCTTTGCATTCTTCACACAAAGCTGTACACTTATAACAATATCAGAATTCCAGATAAAGTCACATTGTAGCTTGTAGCTGAAATTTGGAAGTCTGTAAAAGCTTATGAGAAGGGGAAGGCAAGTGATTAGATGCTAATTACTACAAGGGGAAACTTTTAATGCTTTGCATTGCAATGGTCCAGTTTGCTTATTTTTGCTTATAAAATGTGTTCAGACTTCAAGTAGGTATGTGAGCAGTTCCTTTTTCCTCGATCCACTCTCAATATACAGAAGTTGCCTCTTTCTTGACCTTCAGAATGTAACTAATTGAAGCAGTTTGCCTGAAACTGAATTGGGTTCGCCTGTGCAACCCCCACTGAAGAGAGTGTGTAATTTCTGGTGGTCATATGCAGTCCTTGCTGACTGAAATGTTGTAACCTGGCTGTTAGAAATGGGGGTCTCTAGTTGGCAGAGGTGGGTACCTTTGACCAAGTAGGGGCCCTTGCGTCTAGTCAGGTTAAGGGGGCTACACTCCTAAAATAACCCCTGCTCACCCCCTTGGTAGCTTGGCACGAGCAGGCAGGCTTATCTCAGAGGCAGTGTGTAAAGCATTTGTGAACACATACAGTAATACAGTGAAAACACTACAAATGGACACCACACCAGTTTAGAAAAATAAGTAATCTTTAGCTAGACTTAACACAAGACCAAACGACAAAAATCCACAATACAGTATTCAAAAATATGACTTTCAGATGGTAGAAATAGCTTAGTTCAATGTAGATGGTAAATGCGACACTTTACTCTCAAAGTACCTTGGATGCGTAATGCAATACAAACAAAAGGGTCGCAGGGAAGGCGATGCGCCAGTTCCTTGCTTTGGGGGAGGCGGCGCACCTGTTCCTTACTGCAGCGCAGGGGAGGCAATGCGTCTGTTCCTTACCGGAGAGGAGGCGAAGTGTCCGTTTCTTACTGTGATCCAGTGCGATGCGACAAGATGGCGCCTCGATGCGATGCGACGATCCGGTGCGATGCGACAAAATGGCGTCTTTGATGCGATGTGATAACGTGGATGCGATGTGGGCATGCCCGACGGCCGTGCGGCGAACTCGATGAACTTTGGAGTCACAACAGGCCCTGCGACACGCTTCTCCAGTGATGCAACGACGACCTCTGCAGCGGCGGCACTCTTCTCTGGTGATGCGACGCGCTTCGTCGGTGATGCGACAGCAAACTGCTGCGGCGGCAACATGCTTCTTCGGCGATGCGACGGCAACAGCTGCGGCAGCGACACGCTTCTTCCTCGTTGCGTTGTGCTTCCAGCTCCCAGCGACACGCAGTCTCCAGAGGGCCCAAGACAACAGCAGGCACCTTTCTGCAGGTAGAATTCCCAGCAAGGAAATTCAGGGGGAGCTGGGGGTGAAGTCTTTCTGTCCCTGAGACTTCAGAACAGGAGGCAAGCTCAGCTTCAAGCCCTTGGAGATCTTCCTCAAGATAGTAAAAATACACACAAAGTTCCTTTTCTCCTTTCCTTGGCAATGAGTAACCACTGCAGGCCAACCCCACACAGCAAACAGCACAGGCGCAGTCTCCTCCTTCAGCTTCCTTCGTTTCTCTCCTTGGCAAAGGGTTCGTCTTGATTCACAGAAGTGATCTAAAGTTCTGGGGTCTGGGCCCCAATATTTATACTACTAAATCCTTTGTTCTCTGAAGGCAGAGAGTGTCTGTACATAGTCAAAACCAGTTCTGTCCTCCCTGGTGCAGCTTCCTGGCAGGAGGTGGAGACAGCATTTTTGAAAGCAGACCTGGCCCAGGTAGCTTAAAGGAAAACTCCTCCCCCTACTCTCTATTCTATGAGGGCTCAGGCAAGTGAAAGGAAATATCCTCCCCCTACTCTCTATTCTATGTAGGCTCTGGCAACTGAAAGGAAATCTCCTCCCCCTGCTCTCTATTCATCGCAGGGCCTATTCAGCCCAGCCCTGACCCATCAGACTGCTGGAGCCAAGGCCCTCTCCAGCCCCCTGTCACTCACAAACCAGACATGGAATACACAAACCTAGCAGAGGCATACTGGATGGTTAGGCAAGAAAATACCTACTTTCTAAAAGTGGAATTTTCAAACACAGAATGTAAAAATCACCCACACTAAAAGATGTATTTTAACATTCTGAGTTCAGGCATACTAAACTTTATTTTCCCATCTTGTTCCCTGGGTCAGTTAGGATTATAAGATGTTATAATCAAACTGCCCATTCTGGCCTATGGGAACAGATAGCCTTGCAATAGTGAAAACGAAATTGGCTGTAATTCACTATCAGGACATGCCACACACATCAGGGCATGTCCTACCTTTCACATACAATGCACCCTGCCCACAGGAGTACCTTGGGCCTACCTTAGGGGTGACTGACATGTAGAAAAGGGAAGGTTTAGGGACTGGCAAGTGTGTGCACGTGCCAAGTCGACATGGCAGTCCCAGACTGCACACAGGGTCTGCAATGGCAGGCCTGAGCCACATTTTACAAGCTGCTTCTGTGGGTGGCACAACCAGTGCTGCAAGCCCACCAGCAGAATTTGATTTACAGGCCCTGGGCACACATGGTGCACTGTACTAGGGTCTGACAAGTAAATCAAATGGCCAATCATGGAGTCACTAATCCATTACAACAATTTACAATAGGGAGCACTTGCACTTTGGCACTGAATAGCAGTGGCAAAGTGCCCAAATCATCTAGACCAGCAAAAACACAGCAAAAACATAGGAGGCAACAGCAAAAATGGAAGGGAGACCCACGCCAATGGTGCCAGGTCTAACACGTGTCCCCTCCAGCTGAAATGTGGGGAGAACTACCCTACCTCTTGGGAGTTCTCTTCACTAAGGCGGAAAAATCTGGACAGACCATCAGCATTGGCGTGTTCTGTACCAGGGCGGTGTTCCACCGTGAAGTCCATCCCCTTTAGGGAAATGGACCACCTCAACAGCTTTGGATTCTCACCCCCTCATCTGCATCAACCATCTGAGGAGCCTGTGGTCTGTCTGAACCCGGAAGTGAGTCCCAAACAAGTATGGTCTCAACTTCTTCAGTGCCCAGACCACAGCAAATGCCTCACGCTCAATTGCACTCCACCTCTGTTCCCGTGGAAGTGACCTCCTACTAATGAAGGCTACAGGTTGGTCTAGGCCTTCCTCATTCATCTGTGAAAGTACAGCCCCCACACCATGCTCTGAAGCGTCTGTCTGCACAATGAATTCCTTTGAGAAGTTGGGTGCCTGAAGCATGGGCGCCGTGCACATGGCAGTCTTCAGGGCATCAAAAGCTTTCTGACAGGTGTCAGTCCAGTTCACTTTCTTGGGCTGCATCCTGGAAGTCAGCTCTGTCAAGGGTGCAACAATGCTGCCATATCCCTTGACAAACCTCCTGTAGTACCCTGTGAGTCCTAAAAAGGCTCTCACCTCTGTCTGGGTCTTGGGGGGTTCCAAGCCAGGATGGTCTCAATCTTGGGCTGTAGGGGTGCCACCTGGCCGCTCCCAACATGGTGTCCCAAGTACACCACGGAACCCTGCCCGATCTGACACTTACTCACCTTGATCGTGAGGCCTGCCGTCCGCAGTCCCATCAACACTTCCAAGAGGTGGCGCAGATGTTCTTCCCAACTGGCGCTGAACACTGCGATGTCATCCAGGTAAGCGGCACTGAAATCCTCCAGTCCAGCCAAAACCTGGTTGACCAACCTCTGAAAGGTGGCAGGGGCATTCTTCATCCCAAAGGGCATAACCCGGAATTGGTAGTGCCCATCTGGTGTGGAGAATGCTGACCTCTCTTTTGCCCCATCAGTTAAGGCGATCTGCCAGTACCCAGACGTTAAGTCAAACGTACTGAGGTACCAGGCAGCCCCTAACCGATCAATGAGCTCATCAGCTCTGGGGATGGGGTGCGCGTCAGTCCTGGTGACTGAATTGAGTCCTCGGTAGTCCACACAGAACCGGAGTTCGGGTGTGGCACCAGGCGCGGCAGCCTTTGGGACCAAAACCACTGGGCTGGCCCAAGGGCTGTTAGAGGACTCAATCACCCCTAAGGCAAACATCTTGGAGACCTCCTCCTTGATGCAAGCTCTCACCCTGTCAGTCACTCTGTAAGTTTTGTGTTTTACAGGAGGACAGTCCCCAGTGTCCACATCATGGACGCACCACTCAGTGACACCGGGAGTCAGGGAGAACAGATCAGGAAACTGTCCCAACAGTTGGCGACAGTCATCCTGCTGCTCAGGGGTCAGGGCGGAAGAGAGGTTCACACCGTCCACTGACCCATCTTGCTCTGTTGCAGACAGGAGGTCAGGAAGAGGCTCAGTCTCCTCCTCCATTCCATCATCTGTTGTAGGAGCATGCCCACTTCGGACCTCTCCAAGTGGGGCTTCAGGCGGTTTACATGCAGGACCCGCAAAGGGTTCCTAGGAAACCGCAAGTCCACCAAGTAGGTGACACCACTCTTGCGCTCCACGGGGGCGTGGCCTAACAATATGGCCAGCTAGACGTTTTTCTGCGTTGCTCCGGCCCCACATAGTGTAAATCCTGCATAATCCTGGCATTATGGTGACTCTCGTAACGCAGATCAGTAGCGGAAGCCTCCCCTGACTCTGAGGATCCCGGTGAATTCGGCCCGCAACAAGAGACCGTCGATGCGGGCCGTGGCAAACCCGAAAGAATCCGGATCCCCATGATGGCGGCCTTCATCCGACGCTGAGAGGCGAGACTCGGCGGACAGTGCTGGTGCCCCCGGACCCTAAGGAGTTAAGACCCCAGGAGGGGGAAAGAACACTGGAGGAAGGTGGCCGCAGAGTCTGACCGGCTGGCGGGTCTCCACAGGCGGGGGCGCGATCTGCGTGAGGCCGCGGTGGCCCGGCCTGCCTGCCCACCGGGAGGCCGTGGCAATCCCGGAGGAATCCTGCGCCCCGTAATGGCGGCCCCCATGCGGCCCTGAGAGGTGGACAACGGCGGTCAGTGGCGGAGCCCCCGGGACCTCGGTGAGTCCCGCCGTAAGGACAAAACAGTGGTCCGGGGCGAAACAAACGTATAAGGAGGGTGACTGTGCCGCACGGCCAGCTGGCAGGACTCCACAGACCGGAGGCGGGATCTACGTGAGGCCGCTGCGGTGCGGCCGCCGGCACTCCGGTGGGAAGGCCCGGGACACTACGCGGGGGCCGCCAGGGGGCTGGTGTGGGGTGGAGCGGCCTACCTGCACTCCAGCTGGAAGGACGGGAACGTGGCGTGAAGACTGCTTGGGGGTCGGGAAGCGGTGCGCAGTGCCTGAGGCCTGGGGCTGGAGCCCAATAGGTGAGGTGAGGAGCCTCCCCCCCCTGAACAACGCATCACCTTGGGGAAGTACGGCGAGGATATAGACCAGGCCCCCGTGTCCGGAGGGACAAGTGGGGAGGGTCGGTGAGGCCAATAACTGCCACCGCCCCCCTGGACTGTTTTATGGCACTAATATTTTCCGGACGGAGGGTCACTAGAAAGCGCCCTAGGACAGCCTCGCTGAATATGGGGAAGGACAGAACCCTAAGAGGCGCCCAAACGAATAAAATCGTGCAATATACAGTTCCGGGGCCGACTGCGACGGACCGCCTTCGAACAGACATGGAGCAGGGGACCCACCAGGGCTCGGCAGCCCGGGATAAAGCAGATATTTTGGACGCGATTCGTGACTCCAGGGTGGCATTAGAAACCAAAATGGATGGGATGGCTATGGACACCAACCATCTGCGCCTGGATCTCAGGAAGGTGGCAGACAGGGTTACCACCACGGAAGGAGGCATGAACGCTCTGCAGACGGAGGTCAGACAGCTGCGGGAGACAGTAACGGCACTCCAAGACCACACGGCCCGTCTAGAAGACAGGGCGGATGATGCTGAAGGACGATCGAGGAGGAACAATCTCCGCTTTTTGGGATTTCCAGAAAAGGCGGAAGGGCCAGCGGCGGACCTATTTCTGGAGGATTGGATTGGCAGCGCGTTCCCGAACCTCAGGCTCTCCAAACTGTTTGCGGTGGAAAGAGCGCATAGATCTCTTGGGCCGCCTCCGAGGCCGGGATCCCCGCCCAGAGCCTTGATTGCCCGGCTGTTCAATTTCAGGGACCGGGACATGATCCTACAGCACATTCGTACCAATGGCCCGCTCAGATTCGACAACCAAGACATTCATATATACCCAGACTATACTAAGAAAGTGCAGGAACTTCGGAATGACTTTCTGAGTGTAAAGTGTCGGCTGCGTACCCACAACATTAAATATAGCCTGATGTTCCCGGCCAGGCTCAGAGTGCAGTATGCCGACAAGGTGCACTTTTTTGGTAACCCATCGGAGACTGCTGAATGGATGGACTCGCTGGGCTTGGCCGGCCCAGACCAAAAACAGGGATGGCAGGAGCAGAGACGCCGGAGCAGTCGGCAGCGGAACCAGCGACGTCGAGAGGAAGGACAACAACGGCGGGGACGAGATCTGACGGATGGGGGACGCATCATGGTGGGACCGGATGGCACTCTCCTTACAGAACGGGAGGCGATTCCAACGCAGAACCAGTTCTCTCCACTCTGTTTGGTACAGGAAACACAATCGGAGTTGGGAAGTGCCACCGGCCCGGCTGTAGAGGGCTCTGGCGACAAGTGAGTGAGGGACTTGATGCCGAGACCGAGGGGTTCCGAATCATAGACACTGTGAGTACCGGGTTCGGCCCATGGGGCACTTGACTTTGCTGAGAGACTCGTACGGGCAGGCATGGAGCCCAACGGAATTGGGGGGGGGAGGGCTAGATAAGTTTTGAAGGGGGGTACACTATTTCGCCTGTATAACTGTTTACATTCGCCGGCTGTAGAGTGTGGAGGCGGCCTGGCTAGACCTCGGTCGGGCGGGGCTGCGCGGTGCCAGTCAGTCGGCTGATTTACAGATTTTTAGAGGGGGGGAAGATCCTTTCGGACTCAGGTGAGAAAGCTTATTTGTAATCATTATTTCAAGTTGAGAGGGGTAATCTAGGGAGTGGGTGGCGCTTTGGGGCGGGGTTCTGAGTCCTCAGACCAGGACCGGGTTATGAGAATGAAGGGCTACCGCCTGTGGATGGGGGGAGTTGGGGTTTCAAGTTATGGGTTTGTTGGGATTGCTGCCGGGTCTGGTCAATGTTGTCACACAGGAGATCGAAGAAGTCTACCTCTCGAGGGGACCTGCTATATCATTACAGGGGGCCCCCACACGACAGTCAGGGGACCGCGATAACAACAACTGCTCACTCATGACAGGTGATAACCAGAGTTATAAACTGATCACATGGAATGTTCGGGGGCTCAATAAGAGGGTGAAACGAATCCGGGTGGCATCATACCTTCGACGGTATGGGGTAAGCATAGCCCCACTCCAGGAGACGCACCTCTGGGGAGACTGTCTTAAATACGTCCAACGCAGATGGAGGGGTCAGTTTTTTGCTACATCCTACTCGGGGTTTGCCAGGGGAGCGCTTATCTGGGTGGCTCCGGGAGTTCCCTTTAAGGCTTTGCATGTTGTTGTTGCATGTTAAACAGGATCCTGATGGGAGGTTTGTGGTGGTGGAGGGGACGCTGGATGGGCGCTGTATCTGCCTGGTAAACATTTATGCCCCGAACAGCGATGATGGTGGGTTTTTGAGCCGAGTTATGGGCCAGCTGGATCTGGACCCGGATACGGAATTGATTGTGGCGGGTGACTTTAATTGTGCCCTTGATGGGGAGCCTGACAGACACCCCCCAAAACTGGAGGCCAAACCTAGAGTCAGAGAAGCGATGAGCCAGATGCTTTACAATTATGGATTGTTGGATGTATGGCGACACCGTAAGCCTGGTCGTAGAGTGTACTCGTGTCACACACCTGCTGTCAATACTTATAGTAGATTAGACTACTTCTTCGTTCAAAAGGCGGCGGTACATCGGATAGCAGAGGCGCAATATCTGGCCCGCTATTTGTCTGATCATTCTCCGCTCCTAATTTCTTACTCGTTGGCCCGACCAAGATCTAAGGTACCGCTATGGAGGCTCAATATCGAAGCTTTTGGCGACCCGATCTATAAAGACGCTATATCGACTGGGCTGGACGATTACTTGGAGGCCAACTGGGGCTCCGCCAGCACCAGGGCGACCGAGTGGGACGCGATGAAGGTGGTGCTACGGGGGATATGTTTGTCCACGGAGGTGGGGGTTAAAAAGTGCTGGAGAGGGATCTGCGTCGGCAAGAGGAGCGATTGGCGGCATTAGAGAAGGAACTTCCCGCGAACAGAGAGAGGTCGGCCAATTGGGATGACGTGCGACGAAGGATAGGGGACCTTTGGGACTCGCTAGGCAACTATAATAGAACTGCGAGCAGGCGTCGCTGGTATACAGAAGGGGATAAGGCGGGGCGGCTGTTGGCGCGCCTGATTAGGGCAGAGACTCAGCCTCACCCGATCCTGGCACTTAAAAATGACCTTGGAGAGTTGGTGTACGCTCAACATGAGATCAATAACATATTCCTGGCCCACTTACGTAAAATATATTCCGAGCCCCAGTCCCCCGCGACCCCCGCGGCTGTGGAGGTCTATCTTGCAGGGGTGAAGTTGCCTAGTATAGACGCGGACAGTCAGGAGGCCTTAGGGTGCCCCTTTAGTGGGGAAGAAATACGGGCGGCAATTGCCCACCTAAAAACTGCGAAGTCCCCAGGGATGGATGGCAAAGCAGCCGAACTCTATAAAGAGTACGGAGGAGTGTTGATCCCCAAACTACTGGAAATTACGGTGGAGGCCGAGGAGCGCGGCGTGCTCCCGGACTCCATGCGGGAAGCACTGATTGTGATGATCCCCAAACCAGGGAAGGATCCCCTCCTCCCCGGCTCATACAGACCCATTTCTATGCTGAGCGTAGATCTTAAAATTATCAGCCAGGTGTTGGCATGTAGGCTCCTCCCCTATCTTCGGCGGCTGGTCCACGAAGACCAGTCCGGGTTTATACCGGGCAGGAATACGTTGCGAAATATCCGCCGCCTCGCACATGTCATGCAATCTTTGGAGGGACGGGCCCAACAGAGCACCTTGTTGTTCCTCGATATCGAACAAGGGTTCGACTCAATCAGACGGGACTACCTATGGCAGGTACTACTAAAAATGGTATTGGGAGAGGGGTTTGTAAACTGGATCAAACTACTCTATGCTCGACCGCTGGCAAGGGTCCGTACGGGACATTACGTGTCCCAGACAATTCCTATAGCGAGGGGGACGCGGCAGGGTTGCCCGCTCTCCCCCTTGCTGTTCGCCCTGGCAATGGAGCCATTGGCGTGTCATCTGCGCGGGGTACTCGAGGGACAGGGCATACGCGTGGGGGGCTCGGAGCATGTCGTGTCAATGTACGCCAATGACGTGTTAATATACCTGAATCGACCGACCCAGTCATTGCCGACACTGATAGCTGCGCTGACGCAATTCGCTGAGGCCTCCGGGCTTTTCATTAACAGAACAAAGTCACAGCTTTACGCGATTGGAACAGAGAGCGACTGGGAGGGGGGTCCAACGCCCGGTGCTGGAGCTTCCATGGGCAGAGGACACTGTCCGATACCTAGGGATACGGCTCGGTAGGACTGAGGCAGTTTTTTATCAGCACAACATGGGGAGGATAATCCGGGGTTTGCAGGGTAGTATTACCTTTTGGAACACGCTTAAACTCTCCCTCATGGGGAAGATCGCCTTAATAAAAACGGTGGTCCTACCTCGATGTCTCTATACACTGCAAGGCTCCTTCTTTGAACTTCCGCACCGGGTATTCAGGGAACTGGATACACTGCTGGTCCAATTATTATGGAATGGAAAGCGATGCAGGATTAGTCTAGAAGTCATGAAACGTAGCTGGGGCAAAGGGTTTTAGAGATCCCAGATCTGGAACTTTATTATTTCGCATCACAATTGCAACATGCCATAGCCTGGCTGGACACGGATCCCTCTTGGGAGAGTTCCCTGCTGGCAGGGACGTACGGGGACCGACAGCTAGGGGCGCTTCTTTGGCGGGCTGGTGGGCACGGGGAGCGCGGTTCTCCATTGGTGCGGCTTATGGCTGCAATTTGGAATCGGGTGATGTGTAGACTAATCCGGGAATGGCCGTTTGCCCCGGAGGCGGACTTCTGGCTGATGCCACCCTTTGCTCAAATAGACCAGGTGATGTCAGTGGAGGCATGGAAGACTGGGGGCTGCCTGATGTTGTCCGACTTCTACCCAGATAGCAAATTCGTCACTTACCAGGAGGCGGTGACCACCTTCGAGCTGGGAGCAGGGCATTTTCTGCAATACGCTAAAATAGCGGCAACGGCGCGGCATTTATGGCCCACATTCCCGGAAGCTCCGAGGCACACCCAAACCTTGGTCACTATGATTGCCATGGCCGGAGGGCGGAAGTGTGTTACTCACCTCTACAGGGCCCGGGAACGATAAAAAGAATGGCCCCCTAAAAATAGAAGAAAAATGGCAGCAGGTGTGTCCGCAGGAGGTCACTACTCGAGACTGGGAAAAAATACACGAGAGTGTACGGAAGGTGTCGGTGAGCAACCGCTTTAAACAAATCCAGTACAATATAATACATATGACTTACCTCTCACCCAGGAGGCTACAAGCCATTGATGGTTCCAGGGATCCACATTGCCCCAGGTGTCGCTATGATCAGGCAGATTTCCTGCATATGGTGTGGACAAGCCCAATAATCCAGACGTACTGGGGGGCGATCCTCGAGGATCTGACCAGGATAACGGGGTGGACGATAGCCTTGGATCCACGCGTTTGTCTTCTGGGCTTGATCCCTCGAGATCCGAAGCGTAAGATTAGTAGGCGGTTCCTGGTTTTGGGCCTAGTTAAAGCCAAGAGGCGTATTGCGATCCATTGGTTAACCCAGCAAGGACCGCAACTGACGAAATGGAGGACAGATCTAAGGGAGTGGGCCTTGGCAGAAGAGGGGCACATACGGAACACCAGGAGGGATGCCAAACTGCCCGAGGTGCTACTGGCATGGGGAGCGATGATGCAGGAGATTGCAGGACAGGCCTCACAACTTACACTAGACAGCGCAGGCGAGACGTCTTCCATAGCGGGGGTGGCCCCAGGACAGGGGAGGGAGACACAGGGTGACCCCACATGAATACTGCAATGCATAGACCTTGAGATACATAGACCCGGCAGGTGGGGGAGGGTACCGGGAGGGGGGGTTGTGAGGGGGGTGGGAAGGGAGGTGGGGGGGAGTTTAATACAGTTGAGTTTGATTAAGCACATATAAACCCAAAGATGAAGAAAAAGATGACAAATGGGGACTCTCCACAC
This sequence comes from Calotriton arnoldi, assembly GCA_963921515.1. NCBI lineage: Eukaryota > Metazoa > Chordata > Amphibia > Caudata > Salamandridae > Calotriton > Calotriton arnoldi. The sequence continues at coordinate 13,541 of CAWUFW010005749.1, forward strand.
TTGCAAATTCAAGTCTAATCTTTGATAGGTATGCTTGGTGTAATGTACATCACCTCGGCCGAGGTGGACGATTTGTATAATTGTTGTTTATATGTAAGCTGCGGATTTGGAGAAAATAAAATAAATAAATAAAAAAAATATCAAAAAAAAAAATCACTCTTGCGCTCCACCACCTCAAATGGTCCGGTCCACTTATCCTGGAGCGCACAAGGCACATCATGAGCCAGACCCAGTAGGAAGGCTCTGAAGCGCTGGGGTACCACCAGCACACGGGCTGACCCAGGCTCAGCAACCTTAGGCTCGCTATACAGGAGACCATTCTCCCAGTAGATCCAATGTGATCCAGACTGATCACCTGCTGCCTGGTTTGTGGCTTGTTGCCGCAAACCCACATGAGAAGGGCACTTCTTCTGCTCCTCGCAGAACTCTTCCCTGGAGGGTCCTCCTTCCTGCTGCCAATGGGTCAGCTCAGGCAGGTCCCCCAGTTCAGCTACCTGTTCCCCGGTAGGTTCCAGGGCATCCCCCTCAAGGTCTGCCTCCTCCTGGACCGTGGGAACTTCGGGGGCTGGTTTCCCGCGTCCCCTGCCTCTTCTCTTTAAGGCAGGCACTTGGGCCACTCTTTCAGGCTCCAGGTCCTCTTGAACACCCTTACTGGCTGCCATGGACCGAGTGGTCACACACACCCACTCAGGCAGACCCAACATCTCCAAATGAGCTCTGCGCTCCACCTTAGCCCAAGGGGAGCTTTCCAAATCATTGCCTAGCAGACAGTCAGCAGGCATGGCTGGCCTCACAGCTACTTGAAAGGTACCTGAGACCCCCCCCCACTCAAAGGGAACCTGGACCACCATATAATGTGGCTCTCTGAGTTGTGAGCGGCAACTACAGGGTAAAATGCATGGGGGAATCACCTGCTCTTCAGACACCAGCCGACAACTGACAGCTGTCACACTGGCTCCGGTGTCTCTCAGAGCCTCCACCCTATGGCCATTGATGGTCACCCACTGCCTGTATTTCTTAGTGTTATCAGGCAGCTGGGTCCTAAGGACCATCTCACTGTCTCCTAAAGAGACCAGGGACATCTCTGCGGGACCCCACCCACCTTGGGCACCCAACTCCTCCCCCAGGGCTACACTAGCCATCTGCCGGGGCGGTGCACCAGTGGGTGCTGTCTTTCCTTTCAGGGGACACTTAGGATCCCAGAAGCAGTGGCCCACCTGACCGCAAGTATAACATGTCCTGGGCCCCTTTTGAACAGGCTTATCTGTCGGGCCCCTGACTTCTTTTCAGGGGGAGGCTGGGAACCCTTCCCTTTGTTCCCTTGGGGATTACTTTGGGGCCTTTCTGGAACTCCCTCTCTTTACCCTTGTCCCCCCCACTCTTCTGCTGGGGACCCTGCCCACCTTTAGCGAAGTCTCCCACATGACCCTTGTGGACCCGGATACTAACCCAGCGGTCCCCCTCCTCAGCAAGCTTCCTAGGGATAGTCAGCTTACTATCAATCAGGTGCTGGCGTAGCTCTGGAAAACAATTACTGGACAAGTGCTCCCATGCAATCAAATTATAGAGCGCTTCAAAATCCTTCACTTTGCTACCCTTCACCCAACCATCCAATGCTCTGCCAAAAAAAGACACATATTCTACCCAAGTGCTTGACTCCAGTTTCTTACAATTTCTAAATCTTTGTCTATAAAGCTCTGGGGTCAACCCATACCTGGTCATTAAGGCTTCCTTCATGTGGACATAGGAATTCTGGTCCTCAGAGTGCAAGTCTAACAAGGTGTCCCGCCCATCACTGAGAAACTGCCCCCACAACCCCGCTCCCCAATCCTTCTCAGGGACCCGGTGGGAGGTCATAACTACCTCATAGGCCTTAAACCATTGCCCAACATCTTCATTCTTGTGGAACTCCTTAATAACATCTTTGGGGATGAATACTTTTGTTTCTACAGGCACAGATGGTGTGCTGCCACCAGAGGGAGTAATTTCTAAGCTCCTGGCATTCAATTCCAACTCCCTCAACATCCTCTCATGCTCCAAATACATACTCTTTTCTTCCAAGGCTAACTTCTTGCTTTCTAATTCCATCTGACCACCCAGTTTGAGCTTGGCTAGCTCCATCTCATGCATCATTTCCCTCTCCCTGTCCTCCAGCTCTTCTGGAGACAGGCCCTTTGAAGAAACACTGCTGCCTGCCCTGGAAGGTACTTTCTCCCCGGTCAGACCCAATGGCCCATCCAGCTGCCCATCTGTATTCTCTGCCTCCTCACTAGGCTCTTCAGAATGCTCAGGAGCTTTTCTAGCTTCCTCCCAGGCCTTCAGCGCCTTTTGGAACTCCTCCTTCTTGGAGATGCCTTTCACAGAGATTTTAAATCTTTTACAGAGGGTTTTAAGCTGTGGCACAGTGTAAATATCAACCCTGTCTTCTTCAAATTGTAGATCCATAGATGTGTTGGATGCGGCTTTGCTCATGGTAAGAAGGATTGGCAGTTTCTAGCAAAAATAGAAGTCCCAAGGAAAAATTCTACCAAAATGTATGTGGTCGCGTTATGGTCTGCACTCACTAGTAGTGTACACCAATAGCTGTATATGAGTCACAAATGCAAGTCCAAATCCTCACCGCTGACCACCAATGTTAGAAATGGGGGTCTCTAGTTGGCAGAGGTGGGTACCTTTGACCAAGTAGGGGCCCTTGCTTCTAGTCAGGGCAAGGGGGCTACACTCCTAAAATAACCTCTGCTCACCCCCTTGGAAGCTTGGCACGAGCAGGCATGCTTATCTCAGAGGCAGTGTGTAAAGTATTTGTGAACACATACAGTAATACAGTGAAAACACTACAAATGGACACCACACCAGTTTAGAAAAATAAGTAATCTTTATCTAGACTTAACACAAGACCAAACGACAAAAATCCACAATACAGTATTTAAAAATATGACTTTCAGATGGTAGAAATAGCTTAGTTTAATGTAGATGGTAAATGCGACACTTTACTCTCAAAGTACCTTGGATGCGTAACGCAATACAAACAAAAGGGTCGCAGGGAAGGCGATGTGTCAGTTCCTTGCTTCGGGGGAGGTGGCGCACCTGTTCCTTACTGCAGCGCAGGGGAGGCGATGCGTCTGTTCCTTACCGGAGAGGAGGCGAAGCGTCTGTTTCTTACTGTGATCCGGTGCGATGCGACAAGAAGGCGCCTCGATGCGATGCGACGATCCGGTGCGATGCGACAAAATGGTGTCTTGATGCGATTCAATAACGTGGATGCGATGCGGGCACACCCGGCGGCCGTGCGGCGAACTCGATGAACTTTGGAGCCGCAACAGGCCCTGCGGCACTCTTCTCCTGGGATGCGACGTGCTTCGTCAGTGATGCGACGGCAAACTGCTGCGGCGGCGACACGCTTCTTCGGCGATGCGACGGCAACAGCTGCGGCGGCGACACGCGTCTTCCTCGTTGCGTCGCGCTTCCAGCTCCCAGCAACACGCAGTCTCCAGAGGGCCCAAGACAACAGCAGCACCTCTCTGCAGGTAGAATTCCCAGCAAGGAAATTCAGGGGGAGCTGGGGGTGAAGTCTTTGTGTCCCTGAGACTTCAGAACAGGAGGCAAGCTCAGCTTCAAGCCCTTGGAGATCTTCCTCAAGATAGTATAAGTACACACAAAGTTCCTTTTCTCCTTTCCTTGGCAATGAGTAACCACTGCAGGCCAACCCCAAACAGCAAACAGCACAGGGGCAGTCTCCTCCTTCAGCTTCCTTGGTTTCTCTCCTTGGCAAAGGGTTCGTCTTGATTCACAGAAGTGATCTAAAGTTCTGGGGTCTGGGCCCCAATATTTATACTACTAAATCCTTTGTTCTCTGAAGGCAGAGAGTGTCTGTACCTAGTCAAAACCAGTTCTAACCTCCCTGGTGCAGCTTCCTGGCAGGAGGTGGAGACAGCATTGTTGAAAGCAGAGCTGGCCCAGGTAGCTGAAAGGAAAACTCCTCCCCCCTACTCTCTATTCTATGAGGGCTCAGGCAAGTGAAAGGAAATCTCCTCCCCCTACTCTCTATTCAATGCAGGGCCTATTCAGCCCAGCCCTGACCCATCAGACTGCTGGAGCCAAGGTCCTCTCCAGCCCCCTGTCACTCACAAACCAGACATGGAATACACAAACCTAGCAGAGGCATACTGGATGGTTAGGCAAGAAAATACCAACTTTCTAAAAGTGGTATTTTCAAACACAGAATGTAAAAATCACCCACACTAAAAGATGTATTTTAACATTCTGAGTTCAGGCATACTAAACTTTATTTTCCCATCTTGTTCCCTGGGTCAGTTAGGATTATAAGATGTTATAATCAAACTGCCCATTCTGGCCTATGGGAACAGATAGCCTTGCAATAGTGAAAAACGAAATTGGCTGTAATTCACTATCAGGACATGCCACACACATCAGGGCATCTCCTACCTTTCACATACAATGCACCCTGCCCACAGGAGTACCTTGGGCCTACCTTAGGGGTGACTGACATGTAGAAAAGGGAAGGTTTAGGGACTGGCAAGTGTGTGCACGTGCCAAGTCGACATGGCAGTCCCAGACTGCACACAGGATCTGCAATGGCTGGCCTGAGCCACATTTTACAAGCTGCTTCTGTGGGTGGCACAACCAGTGCTGCAAGCCCACCAGCAGCATTTGCTTTACAGGCCCTGGGCACACATGGTGCACTGTACTAGGGTCTGACAAGTAAATCAAATGGCCAATCATGGAGTCACTAATCCATTACAACAATTTACAATAGGGAGCACTTGCACTTTGGCACTGAATAGCAGTGGCAAAGTGCCCAAAGTATCTAGACCAGCAAAAACACAGCAAAAACATAGGAGGCAACAGCAAAAAATGGAAGGGAGACCCACGCCAATGGTGCCAGGTCTAACACTGGCCCATTGACTGAGTCCTTAGTGGTATTTAACAAAACCCTAACTGAGGTTTTTGTGGCAGCGTGGTTCAATCCTTGTTATGCACCACTTACGAGCTGGCAATAGCTTGGCACCACAGGTCTACAACTGCAAACCCTCCTTTGTGGTGCAGTATTCGAATCCTGAGATCCTCATCTTTCAGGCTAAAAGAGTTTTTTCTTCTGCACCTTTGGCCCTGTAGTCATTGATATCTGCATGCCTCTACAAAATTATATGCGCACTCTGGGACAAAGCAAGAGAGTTCTTGTCCTGTCTCCCTGAGAACTTTCGGTATTTTCTTTGCTCAAACTGTACATGATGGCCCAGATGTGTCCATAGGCATTCCTCAGTCTGGTCTGGTCACTGAGGACTTTGTCAGCAGGCCATAGGCCCCTTTGCCACTATCTGATGACTTGCTTGGAGATGTGCTACTAGATTTCTCTCAAACGTCATTGATGGATATGCCATTTGAAAGAGCCAGGCTCTTTGAAGCGTAGCCAATTATTTTCCCCACTCACCAGTTCCACAAACGGTATCCTAAATTTTGAAGGTAATTGAGGGGGTAGTCTTTCAACAGTGGCAGCATGTGCTGCAGCGTTTTCAGGGGCATATTCTCAAGGACTCATCGCCGATTTATCAGCACTTTAGCGCCGCAAAAGTGGCGATAGATTTTTTGCCCTATTCACAAGCTGGTGCAAACTGCTGACATCGCCAGTTTTCCTGCGATAGCTACCGCAAAAAACATCGCCACGGATGAGTGCGACAACTAACGCTAATGATATGCAGAGTAGGCGTTCCCGTGCAAAAACACATGAAAACACCACTTTGCGCGATTCTCAACGACCAGTCAGATCTGTGATGCGAACCAAGAACAGGCCATAAGGCGCGTTAGCTGCAGGGATTTAACACCTGCCTTTAGCTGGTGCTAAGCAGGACGACTTCCTGCAGTATGAAAGGGAGCCCAGCCCAGAGCCACAACTGAAGAGCCACAGATGCCATGGAGCCAATGAACATGCAGCTTGGAAACCCAAGAGGGCCACAACACCCACCGCCACCACCCCCAGGACCCCCCCCTCTAGACCCCCCCTGGACTACCACTGAGGCAGCGTAGGACAAGACAGCGGACCTTCCGAAAACAGCATGGCCCCTAGCCACACAAGTGCAGAATGGGGGGAGAGGTGGGAACGAAGTATGTGTGAAGGATGCAACTCACCCATGAAGAAGAATGTACACAATCCCAAGTGTGGCGGTGATGTGCTGGACAGACCTCAGAATGCAGAGCACAGACATGTCCATGTGGACATATACTGCTAGGGTTTGTAGTGTTGTGGACAGTGGACGCAAACATGTTACCACAGGCAGTGGGGAAGACCCTGCATATGTAGCTGTGCCGTCCCCCCTGTAAGCGTAAGCGCAGTGGGCTGGGCCGGCGTACACCACTCCAGCGCAGGAGTGCGGATAAAAAGGCCAGGGCTCTGGACGTGGTTCTCTTCCGTGTTGGGCAAGGCGTCTGCCAGGGCAGCGCACCTCACCCTGCCACGAGTCCGCCGCCGTGACCTCCAGACTCCGCGACACAGGCCCCCAGCGCATCCAGCGGCACAGCAACACAGAGTCATGTGTGTGCCGGATACTGCCTTAGTCCTACACTGCAGTCAGCAGGTCCCACAATTCAAATCGTGCCACATTTCTGTTAATGGAGGAAACCACTAGTCAACAGACATTGCCCCCAGTGCGGGCCGCCTGGACGACGCATCATCGTTGGCTGTGCACCTGCTGAGCGCTCCAGGTGCCACTGACCCTGTGCAACACAAGTCGATGCCACGTGGCAATATTGAGGCAGAATTCAGTAGGCAAAAATAACATTGCTCCCAGTGCGGCCCACCCGGACGACGCATCATCTTTGGCTGTGCACCTGCTGAGCGCTCCAGGTGCCACTGACCCTGTGCAACACAAGTCGATGCCACGTGGCAATATTGAGGCAGAATTCAGTAGGCAAAAACAACATTGCTCCCAGTGCAGCCCACCCGGACGACGCATCATCGTTGGCTGTGCACCTGCTGAGCGCTCCAGGTGCCACTGACCCTGTGCAACACAAGTCAACGCCACGTGGCCATGGGCCCTTTCTGACCGCTGCCTCCGGCCTACACTGCGGTCAGCAGGTCCCCCAAGTCAATTTCAGTCTTGATTCATTTATGGCAGAGTCAAGTAGGCAACAGACATTGCTGCCAGGGCGGCCCGCCCGGACGACGCATCATCGCTGGCTGCACACCCGATGAGCGCTCCAAGTGCCACTAACTCAGTGCACCACAAGTCATCGCCACGTGGCTGTGGGCCCTCGCTGACCGCTGCCTCCGGCCTACACTGCGGTCAGCAGGTCCCCCAAGTCAAACGACGCATCATCGCAGGCCGCGCACCCACTGAGCGCTCCAGGTGCCACTAACTTAGTGCACCACAAGTCATCGCCACGTGGCTGTGGGCCCTCACTGACTGCTGCCTCTGGCCTACACTGCAGTCAGCAGGTCCCCCAAGTCAAACGACCCATCATCGCAGGCCGCCCACCCGCTGAGCGCTCCAGGTGCCACTAACTCTCTGCAGCTCAAGTCATCGCCACGTGGCTGTGGGCCCTTTCTGACCGCCGACTCTGGCCTACACTGCGGTCAGCAGGTCTCACAATTCAAATTGAATCTTCATTTATTCATGGCGCAGTCCAGTAAGCAACAGACATTGCTTCCAGGGCGGCCCGCCCCGACAACGCATCATCGCAGGCCACGCACCTGCCGAGCACTTCCGGTGCCACGAACTCAGTGTAGCTCAAGTCATGGACCCTTTATGATGTAATCATGTGTGTGAGAGTCCAGTTCTGGTGCCCCTACCTCAGTGCACTGCAAGTCATGGACCCTTCATGAGTGACTCTGTCTGTGTGATCCGATGCTCACTGTTCTAGTTGTTGCCAGCACCAACCACTCCCTGAGGGCCGGCTTACACTCACCCCACACCCATCCAGCACAGGCGTCACTGGACATGTGACCCTGGTAATAAAAAGGGGCCGGGCGCACGTGCCCATAGCCAGTTCCACTATCTATCTAAGTGTGTCCGTGTGGTCATTATGTATGCATGATGGCCCCTAGCCCTACCACATCACATCGTGCTGTGGACAGCGGACGCAAGCATGTCACCTCAGGCACCGGGTAAGACCTTGGACATGTAGCTTTGTCGTCCCCCCCTGTAAGCGTAAGCAGAGTGGGCTGGGCCGGCGTACGTCAGTCCAGCGCAGGGGTGTGTAGAATTAGCCCAGGGCTCAGGGCGTGGTTCAGTTCTGGCCTGGACAAGGAAGTCACCAATGCGTGTGAATCTGTTGTAGTGTCGCGCCACCCGGCCCGCAATTGACAATGTTGCAATGTAGCATGCACCCGGAGGGCGGTCTCGCACGAACGGAGAAATGAAGGAGCGCATGACCGCTCGGGGTCTTGGCTCATACACGCCAAGTGTTGTGTGTATCTGCATTGCCGCAGCATGAGCCAAATGCCTAGCCTTAGCAGCAGCGCAAGTTCAGCCAGGCATGAACTCTACATCTGTGTCCGCACTATCCTTACCATAGGACTACACTCACGTGGCCGCCCACCTTCAACGGCCAACATCACAGTGTCGTTGTCAGGCTTGTGGACATGCGCAGACAGGCATGACAATGGTGTGCGGTTGGAGTGCAAGTGATGCAACTGCACAGCGCACACAAGTGAATAGGCTCGGGGGGAGGGAGGAGCAGCTGTGAGGCAACGTAACACACAGTGATGCCGCTCATTTGCCACATGCAAGTCATGTCAAACATGGATCCCAAAGTCGCACACATCCCACCCCACACCCAACAAGCCACATCACACATCAGGAATGCAAGCAGATGATAAACTGACATTAGGGATGATAGCTCCTTTGTCTGAACTATCAGGCGGAAGCAAATCGGCACATCCGACCTCGGAATTGCATGTGCCCGGCACCCCCTGACAGATACGATAGCAGTTAAGGACGACTCCCACACTACGCACAGCCCGACGACAGACGAACGTATACACACCCCACACACAGTAGTCCTTGCTCAGAGTTATCTTGCATGGAATGGCCTTCACACTTACTCCCACACCATCCCAGGCGTACAACCGTTGCACACTAAAACAACTCATTGATCCGAGCTGTGGCATTTCATCCACAGAACTGGCGCAGGTCAGAACAGTGCCGCTTCAACCAGAGCCACTAACGCAATGGCAGACCATCCAGGACACATGGACAACCTCTGTCACGTGGAACTGTACCGTGCACGTATGCTGCATTTACTGGGGGCACTGCCATTGGTGTGCTGCGGATCAGTTACCGGCTGAGCTTCCGCCTTGCCAACGTCACCTGCGTGCAGCCTGTGTTGCATTGTCGCTTGTGTATATTCGAGTGGTCCATGGATGTCTGCCTATCCAACAGGACGGTAGCTGAACTGGATTTTGACATGTGTGTGTGCCCCCTGTTGGCCCACGACCATGAGTGTCACCATGACACCCGTCTATGGGATGCCTGGATACTTGGCATACATGCTGGCAGCTGGACCTGGGAGATTGCAGAACTCCTCGTGTGCAGTGACCACATTGAGCCGCTCCCCTATTGGGCTGTAGTGCTAATTGGTGAAAGGGGGTGGACGCAGCAAATCTGTCCGGACCTGCTAATGGTTAGCCTCGCCATCCTGTTCGATGAAGTCGACAACAACCTCATGTTGGAAATGATTGCCTACGAAGCTGCACTCGCTTTCATGGACGTGTAACTACGTACCTGCAGACACAACAGTTTGGAACACATTGCACATGTCCTGACACCTTGTTGGGACTTGGGGTTCTGGTCACATCTCCCACGACGACAGTGGACATGGCTGCATTCACCTGGACTCCGAATACATGAGCGGACAACTACGTGGGTAACCACACACCTGTGAATGGTGTGGCACTTCCCCGGAGTGGACAGCGGTGCTCGGCAACGTTCCACGTTCTGACATACTGCTGCATTGGTCTGCATGTTGTGGCACTTATCTCGGCCATACTGACAAGCATATGCTAATAAAGTCTACGCACCTTCACTTGTATTCAACTGTGATGAGTGTTGATTTGTATGACAATGTGTGTCTCACTGCCTATCTGGGTCACGGCCATACATGCATTACTACACCATCAGGGATGTGGGGTTGTACTAGTACATCATCATCTCACAGTTTCCAGCTATGCCACGTGCGAATGGCCATTTTCCACACACAAGCGGCAGCAGTTGTGTCCTCTGTTCTGTTGTGCTGGTGTTGTGGTTTGTTCAACATTGTTGTAAATGTTGCGGTGCTCTGGATCTTATGTGTGTGTGCTGCATTGTAGGTGAGTTGCCCCTTCAGCTCTGATTTGGCTGGCCCTTATCCCTTTCAGGTGGTGTGGCTTTCACTTTTGTGTTTATGCAGTGCTGTGATGTTGCAGACTTGGGTAAATTGGGCTCTTGGTTGGAGTTGGGACTCTTGGCCATGGTTTGTCCGCAGATGTGCTCTACTTAATTGTGCATGAGTGCCATTGTGCCCATCTCCCCCCGTCCACCCAGTCCCTGGTGGTTACTCACCCTGTTGCTGTTGTGTCGGGTCATGTTGAGCAGTGTCCGATCCCCCAACTCCTGCCACCCTCTCCCCACTGATGACTGTGGTCACCATTTCCTCCATCTCATCCAGCTCCTCCTGTGGCGCTGGACTCCCACCTCCAGTCTGCATTGCTGCCTTCTGGTTGTCTGCGAGTTTCTGCTTGGTCTTGCGCTTCACATCATTCCAGCGCCTCTTGACCTAGTCATTGTCCTCCTCGGCACTCCGACTGCATTCGCCTTGTCCACGATGGACTGCCATATTCCATTTTTTGTTGCCAATGACACAGTGGAAGTGACGAACAGTTGTTGATGGTGTTCTATCACCTCCGTGATCAGGATCCTGTTTTCCTGCGGACTGAACCCAGTCTTCCTCTTCTTCTTGTCCTTGCCCTTCCTTGACCCCGAGGTCCCAGGCTGATCCTCCGGGGGGCTTGTGTGGTTCTGGTCGTCCTCTGTACCTGCTCCGGCTGCCTCCATTGTGCTTCGCTGTAGTTTGTTTTTTGTTTGTGTTTTTTTCTTCTGCTTTTGTAGTGGGTTTTCACTTCTGACGTGTGTGAATTGCAGGCCAGGCGCTGCTTTTCGCTGTTTGGATTTTTTTTGCCGTCCCGGTACTGTTATCGCGGACATTTGCCGCGTTATCGGGTTACTATCGCATGTTACCGCCGTGTTGAGAATGCCACGTTGACACAGAGTTATTTTCCCGCGATAGATGGAGATATGGAAACTTGCGTTAACCTATTTTGGCGATGTTTATCGCACGTTCTTGAGAATATCCCCCTCAGTCTTTTAGTGGTTCCAAAGGACAAGGTGGTTGCAGGAGTCATGGCCACCGGTAGATGCAGCAGTCATCGCCATTGTTCTCACTAGCTGCATTGGTTCTTTGTGGCCCATTTTGTTGTTAAATTTGGCTAAGCTCTCCCTTTTTTGTCCACCTCTTCCCGTGTGGGACCAGGTTGTGGTCATGCCACAATACTGGCCAGAGAATCCAGACACTGTTTGCCAAGAGTGTGAATGAAATGGCATTTGAAGTGGAGAGGGGAACAGGATGTTACTCTTAATACTTCTTGGCTCCGAAGAAGAATGAGTGGTTCCAGATGGTATTAGATTTCAAAATTAAAACCCCTTCCTTAGGAAGGACAACTTCCAAATGCTGACATTAGCACAGGTCTAGGTGACATTGGATCCCAGAAACTGGATGGTGATCATGTACTTGCAAAGAATTTACTTTTATGTACCAATTTTGCAGTTCCTTAGGTGCTTCCACCTGTTTGTCATTGGGAAAAACACCTCCAGTTCACTGTCTTGCCCTTCAGCGTTTGTGGCAGTCCCCCCTGGTATTCATGAAAGTGATGTTTGTAGTGGCCCTTGTCTTCATTCATCGGGAATACATTTATTCCCATACCTCATCAACTGGCTGCTAATGGCAAGGTCACCACAGTTGATTTTGGGTTATTTAGATATTATGGTTTTGTTGCTGTCCACTCTAGGGTCCAACATCAACAAGCTGAAATCTCATCTTTGATCTTAGCAGAGTATTCTCTTACAGGGACATGCTCGAGTCTGTGGCATTGAAGAGGTGTCTGCCTCTGTTATAAGTTCAGGACACTCAGGGTATGATCCAGTAGTTTTGTTCTTATGCACAGATGTTTTTGAGATTACTTCGTCTTCTGAGTTCTGACTTCGTGCATACTGTGGTACCTCATGTCCATTGGCACATGATGGTTCTACAGTGAATCCTTCACCTTCTGTAGGTGCAACAGTGGTGGTGCCTTTAGGACAACATCAGCATATAGAAGAAGGCATACCAGGACGTTCGATGGGGGATGCCAACCAGATGTGCATAAGACTGTTCTGACTGCTCCACAGTAGAGAGAGGCTTTCCTGTGCTGTGGAGATCACCTGGATGATATAGAGAAGTGTTACCATCCAACTGCAAGGAATTTCTGCCTTCTATCAGGGGTGGGTAAGTCCAAGATTTAATGGGCCAATACAATCCCCAGGTGGTACTGCAGCAAGCAGGTGGTGTGGAGTCCTGTGTCTTCTGTAGGGGCTTTGTGGCTGTGTCAGTGGCTGAGTCCCCAAATAATCTTCCTAATGGTCGAGCACCTGTTGGGTTTTATGAATGTTAAGGCAGACACACTCAGCAGACACCATCTTGCTGATCATGAGTGGTGTTGGCTCCCGGTAGTGGCTCAAGGCGTGTTTGCTCATTTGGGCGCACCCAACTGTTTGCTACTGTTAAGAACAAAACTGCATTTTGTAGTACTACTAAATATACTACAAAATGCTATTCACAAACCTACGTGTGGAGGTCTCTGTCTCACCTATCCTTTAGGTGCAGAGATATCATCCCTGACTATGGAGATCCCTGCACCTATAGGTATAAGTTTTTGAAGTAAATGTGGGAAAGATGTTATGAGAGGTTAAAGGAGGGCTTGGGAGGGATTTAAAGAGGGGTTTATAGAGGAACATTTGTGGAAACTGCCAAGACCTTTAGAACCCAGAAAGAAACTCTGTCACAACACCTGAGTGAAATAAAGAGATTTATTGCATACACTGGAGCACCAGCATGGGTACTGAATGCTCAAATAAGCAGAAGTGCAATACTAGAATATATGGTTGCAAACCACAAAATTTCATTATAATATCTCATGCGTAGCAGGAGATGGGCCGGGCCATAATATTCCGGCAGGTGGTGATGAAATACATCATGCTTATAAATTTACAGTACAACGTTACACAAAAATAGATCTGGAATGCGTGACAAGTCCCTTGTGTCTAAAGTTGGACAGTTCAACAGTTACATTACGCCCAAGTCCAAGTCCAAGCAATAGATGCTGGTCAATCAGAACAGTCCACATTAACTTTATGTGCATGTCTAGATATACTTCTGAGTCCTACAGGGCCTGCTGCTAAGGCAAGCAGGCAGAATGCAGTAACATGGAAATGTACTCTCTTGCACAAGCCTTACTGAAAGTGCAGACGTCTATCAGTACTGTTATATGAGCTCAAGCAATGGTTATACTTTTGTCTACTATTTCCAACATCATTGAATTATCACAAGGTCAAGTTATACAACATAGATGCCACCATTGTTATCTAAACTTAGCTTCCACACATGTGCTCATCTACAAAAGAGTAAGCCCCTTCATATTCACAAACGGAACTTTTAAAGTTACTACAGCCAAAAATGACCCAAAGCAATCGTGAATGTACTCCAGGTCAGAGCTGGAGTAAGTCCAGCACCACACATGGTCATTCATGGGTACTGCAACACTCTCTCATAGACAAATATCCTCAATAGGAAATAATGTTAAAATAGATGAACTAATGTTACTTTAAAAAAAAAAAAAACATATATAATTATGTTAATGTAATAAAAATGAAACATAAATTATAAATAAATACTTTATTTTAAAATAATTGTGTTACCAACAGCTTACTGAAAGTACAAACTGTCTATCACTACTGTTATATGAGCTCAAGCAATGGTTATACATTTGTCTACTGTTTCCATCATCATTGAATTATCCCAAAGTCAGGTTATACAACATGGATGCCACCATTGTTATCTAAACCTAGCTTCCACATTCCTGCCCTTTTGATAAACAATGATGATGGCATAATCAAGCATTCAGAAATTCTCTTTTTCTTCATCTTCTTTGCCCTGTATTCTTTTTATGTATATCCTGTTCATCCTGCCATAAGTCTCATTACCCAATGAGTTATTATTTTGGTTGCAGCAGGTATTTATCACTGCATTGAGGCACATGGGGCATACTTGTATCAGGACACATAAAGTCAAGAGTGCCATTACTCCTATTATTAGGGCTTCTAGTAACCAAGTGCCCCAGCCCCGAAACCGATTTCCAATGGATCCCCACAGTTCAACAGTGTGTATCCCCTTTGTCTATTTTTGCACCTTGTGTATGTTGTCTATCGCTTTGTTTATATTGTGGCTGTTATCCGGTATGTATACACAGCAGGACTCTTTGGCAAGGATGGTGTCTAACGCAATTCTGTTTTGTATTACTACTTCCCTCATGGCAGTGAGTTCTTCTGTGATATTTCCCAGAGCTGCGGCGGTGGAGTCTGCTAAATCCTCAATCAAATTTGCCAGTTGCCCTATCCTGACAGTGGAGTAAATTTGCCCTAGAGGTGGTATCATAACACCAAAGGCTGTTGACATATGGTCCACTCATGGCACAGTTCTCTTGAAACGATCCCGTACCCTTGTTCTTGGACCTATCAGTGACAAATGAACAACATGGGTCATTTGAGGTATCACAAGAGAGAGATAGCAGCTAACTTACCATCCCTCTGGCAGACAAAAAGTATGCTTGTTCTCCACATACGAAGAACACCCCTTTGTATCCTATCACCCTTGGTTATAGTTGTGAAATTCCTTCTTTTATTTCTTCCATATTGGCATAGTAGGAGCAGTTACTAGTACCCGTGTTAATGCTTAACCTTTGCACCTTCCTGTCTTTTCCCCTCCTTCTGAATATTAGGGCATTATCCTTGGTGTTCTTAATACACCACAGTGCTCTTGTTGTGTTCAGTACCCTTAAACTGGGGATAGCCAGGTCTTCCACCCTCTTGTCCCCTGGAGCTAACCATGTTCCTGGGTAGGGTCCACTACCCATTTTTCTCCCATTGCCTTTTTTAAGTTGGACAAGTAGTGACTGGTCACCCTTATCAAGTTTCTTGTTCTGGCAAGGTGAGTTATCATGTGTGTTCAATTTCGCAGCCCTCCTCCTACGGCTGCCTGATATGGCTGCATGAAGTCTGGTCATACCTTCTGCTAAATTATTGTTTGTCTTTACCTTATTCACTTTACCTATTTTGACAGACAGGCTATATTACTCTGTTAGCATATCTCTGAATAAAGGCCACACAAAAGGTTTACCTAATGGCAAAACATTGTATCTGACTTGTTCATCAGCAGATGTTGATAGATGTGTGCAGACATAACAACTGGATACATTCAATGCTTCTGCATAGAAATTCACCATTTGAACATATTTGTTCTCTGTATAATTTCCCCTATTCTCTCTTTTGTATTTCTCCTGCCCGCCATCTGTCCTTCTTCCCCAACATCTTCAATATCTAATTGTTCATCTTGGTACAGTATCTCTGTTTAATTATTCATTATCTCAGGGCCATTGCTAGGTATAGCAATGTGATCAGAATACACTACAAGGAGCGTAGTTATTATAATGGCGGGAATGGGGGTGCATATTGCCACTAACACCCATGGCCACTTCCTTTCATTGTTCTGCAAAGTTTGAGGCATTGTTCCAGGCGTTGGTACGTGTGGCTAGTGTGGCTTGTTGGGAGAATGTCTTATCTTCTGCTGAACGCTGTAGGAAGCTGGCTCTGTATATACTATACCAACGTGAGGTATAGTGTGCGCAGAGTCCAGTGGATCCCCAAAGGTAGGCAGAGGTAAAGTTAGATAGCACCTCATTCTCTATTTGTGGTAGTGTGGTCGAGCAGTAAGGCAGTATCAGAGGACAGTGTTAAGCATTTTTTGTACACACCCAGTCAGCAAATGAATTCACACACTCAAAGACTGAACTCCAGACCAATTGTTTTTGTATAAAAATATTCTTTTAGTTATTTTATTTTCTAGAACCAAGCAAACCTGGCACAGGTAAGCAATAAGTACTTTACAGTAGTAATGCAATTGAAATACAGTTTGAATGATAATTGTATATGCACTTTGATTTGATTTACAGTATGGATGCAGAGAAATGCAATACTTAGTAAATAGAGTACATAGACTTGAATAGGCTTTTTAGTAAAATAGCAGGTAAGTAACTTTTGAGATTATAAGGCTTACTCAGAGTAGTATACCTAGATACTACTCTGGGACATTTCCTGAAAACAGGTAAGTAAAATCGTTTTTGTTAGATTATGCAATTTTAAAGAATTTCTTTAGTTTCTCAAACTCTACACTTAGAAACTTTTCAAAGAAAAACAGTCAATGTTATCCTATGGAGAAAAATAGTGTTATCGGTTTTGAGGTAAGTATTTGGTAATGGGAGTTGAGGTTCTGGCGGTAGACTCAGGGGTCCCCCAGGGTCAAGGATGCACTCTCGTTACACCCTCAGCGGCACTAGGGCGGCCGGGCGCAGAGTGCTGCTTCGACGTCGGACGCCCTGTTGTTTTCAATGGAGAACCTCCGGTTTGGAAAGACACTGCAGGCTCGGGGACGAAGGTCTTCTGGGTGCGACCACCACTTCGAGAGGTAAGTTGGGAAATTAGGAGTTGGTTAGGCACCGTCGGTTTGGGCACACAAGGCCGTGGGGTGTCGGGTGCAGGGGTGCCTTTTGGGGTCGGATCTTCTTACCAGCTCCTGGTCGCAGTTAGGGGGGGCCTTCTGGATTTAGGCTCCAGGCGTCGGCTGGAGGCTTGAGGCAGGTCAGGGGTCTCCGGATCTCGGGTCAGGATCGCCGGGGTGACCTCCTCATGGTGTTTGCCCACTCGAGCTCGGGCCGTGGACGGCGGGTGCAGAGTGGGACGGATTCGCGGTGTCCGGCCGGAGCCTGAGGTTGCAGGTGAACAAATCCGGTGTTCACGGGAGACAAAGTCTTTGTGCTTGAAGGCAGGCAGGTCCTCCGGGGTTTTTGAGGTTGCTGACTGCAGGACACACCGGGATTTCGCAGGAGCAGGTTCGAGGTGGAGACAGGCCGGTAGGGCTGGGGCTAAGTCAGTGGGCGTCTTCCTCTTGTTAGCTTCGGCACGGCTGTTGGGTCCTTCTTCTTCTTTTCTTGTTGCAGGTTCTTGTCTGAGGAAGCAAGGTTCAGGGGTGCCCCTAAATACTAGATTTAGGGGCATTACAGGTAGGTAAAGGGCAGGGACCAATGGGTCCCTTCCCTGGGGTGGGTACACCCCCTATTAAGCCACCCTCCAGTGGGAGGGGGGCATGAGCCTGTCCCTGGTTGGCTGAGTCCCCCCATCTCCAATATGGCGTGGACTGAGAGTTGTGCTTCACCTCGCTTCCCCCACCTGAGGGGTGGAGTTGGCAGAGGTGGGCACACCTCTCTTCCTCACTTGTTTTTCCTGCCGGTTCTCCCACCCAAAGTGGGGGTCAGAACCAGTGGGGACCAGTTGCTGAGAGCAGCAAGTGGCCTGGGGAAGCTCACAAAGGCGGCAAACCTTTGAAGCTTCCCCTTCGTGAACCCTGCCCATCCTGGAGGAGGAGGCTTGGAACCTCGTCCCAGGATGTGCATTGTTTCAGGCCCCAGAGAGCAGCAGGCTCTCGACCCAGGGGTCCAGAAACATGTCTGGTGGTGGCAGCTGAAAGCAGCCACTCAGCCTGGACACTAGAGGTGGGTTAGTTTTCAGGGGGCATCTCTAAGATGCCCTCTGTGTGCATTTTTCATTAAATCCCACACTGGCATCAGTGTGGGTTTAATGTACTGAGAAGTTTGATACCAAACTTCTCCATTTTCAGTGTAGCCATTATGGTGCTGTGGAGTTCGTAATGACAAACTCCCAGCACCATATACTCTTAATGGCAGCACTGCACTTACAATGTCTAAGAATGGACTTAGACACTGTAGAGGTACAGGGCTCATGCACCTGTACCCTCACCACTGGTATAGTGCACCCAGCTTGAGGGGTGACTGATCTATGCCAGGGCAGTGGGTTGTAGGCATGGCACACAGAGATGTGTGCCATGTCGACTCTTCACTTTGCTCTGCACCAAAACACGCAGCCTGCAAAGGCAGTGTGTGTGTGTAAGGGTACAGGACCTCTAAGGGTGACACAATAAGTGCTGCAGCCCTTAGAGGCCTTCTCTGGTCACAGTGCCCTAGGTACCTGTGGTACCATTTACCAGGGGCTGACCTGTGGCGAGAGATGCCAATTGGGTTTAGGCTTCAATGAAGTTTTAGGGAAAGAACATAGGCCCTGGATATCTGATTGGCAGGAGCCCAGGGCACACTCAGTCAAAGCACATCAGCAATTCAGCAAAAAGTGGGGGCAACCATGCAGAAAGAGGGCACTTTCTCACAAACGCTCCCCAGAAATCCGCCGAGAAAGGGTGCAGATCCACAGTGATGATACCTGTAAACAGAAAATTATCAGTTGGTACCTGTCTTCAAGTAATTCGAGAGGATACCAGCACTTCCATTACTTAGGTACTTAATATGAAAGAAACAAAGTGATGCGAAATAAAATAATGATGTCTCTTTGTCACAGCTTGTAGACTGAGGGGTTGGGGCTTGGTGTTCCAGGTGTCTTTTGTCGATGCTTTGTTGGGGCCAACTTGCACACACTTTTTTTCTTTGCTGTGTGCAGCACGCGCAACCCTTCAGGATGAATTGGTGGAACCCTTCTCACTGGGTACTTTTATTGGAACACAGATTGTAGCGATGTTGTTCTTGTGGTGGTGCAGAGGAAGGCACTGGATGCTCCCATGGTGGCGGTGGTGTTACTGCTTTCTTGGTATGAGAGCCATAGATGCAGGATGTCAGGCCCTCACACTTGACCTCTGTTGCTGTTGTCAAAAGGACCTGGTATGGTCCCTTCCACCGAGGTTGGAGACAGTGCTGTCGGGTGTGGGCCTTGATGCAAATCCAATCACCTGGTTGGAGGCCGTGGGTTGCTGGTCTCTCTGCTTCAGGAAGGGCCTGCAGCACCTGACGATGAAGATAACGTAAAGTCTCTGTTAGTCTTTTGCAGTATTGAAGAAGCAGATCATCGGACACAGACAGAGGGACAATAGACATGTGGCCTGGAATGCTCATTGGCCGTCCAAACACTATTTTATGTGGGCTGAGTTCTGTCACTCTGTCTGTGGTGCTTCTCGTGGACAACAGAGCAAGCGGCAGTGCATCAATCGAGGCCAGTTCAGTGGATGCACAAACTTTTCCTATTTTATTTTTCAGCACCCCGTTCTTCCTCTCAACATCGCCAGCTGCTGGTGGGTGATAGATACAGTGTAGTTTCTGTGTAGCTCCTAGCCCCTTGCACAACCCCTCAATCACATGTGAGATGAACGCTGGTCCGTTGTCAGAACTCAAAAGCATAGGCACTTCAAAGCGTGGAATGAACTCTTTCAAGGGGCATTAGGCAACAGTTTGTGCATCACAGTTCTTAGATAGGTATGCCTCAGTCCATTTGCTGAACATGCACACGATAACCAACACGTACTTGTACTTGTGAGTGAAGGGCTATTAAGTCCATTTGCAGGCTCTCGAAAGATCCATGTGGGGGAGGAAAGTGGCCTGGGGCAGCAGAAGTACCTTTGCCCAATTTATATTGTGTGCCAACAGTGCATTGTTTACATAAGCGTTCAGCCTGTTGGCGAAATGTAGCATTATACCAGCACTGGGAAAACAGTCGGATCATTCCATCACGTCCTACATGTGATGGTTCATGGAAAAGTCGAGTCATGGGAGAAAGCATTGTCAATGGCAAACATTTTTCCATTTGGATCTATCCAGACTCCCTCTTCTGTTTGTGTACATCGTCCCCTTCTTCCTTCTCTTCCACCCGCCCTTTGCTGTATATACTTTGGGTCATAGTACATATTATCATCCTTTATCCTGGTATCATGTGGAGCAGATGCAATCTGAACCATTGCGTTCTCACAATACATTAGTGCTATTCTTTTTGCTTCTGCATCAATTAATGCATTGCCTCTTGATACATAGTCTTTGGAGGAAGTGTGTGCAGCACATTTGACAATTGCAACTCTTTTTGGTGGTAACAGGGCTTGCAATAGCTGTGCTATTAATAGTGCATGTTGTATTTGTTGGCCAGCTGAGGTGAGGAATCCCCTCATAGCCCACAGCTGGACAAAATCCTGGGCCACCCCAAAAGCATATTGGCTGTCTGTGTATATGTTCACTATTCTTCCTTCAGCCAGCTTACATGCCCTTGTTAATGCGACAAGTTCTGCAGCTTGAGCACTTTTGGAGGTGGTCAGTCTTGCCCCTACTAGTACACTTGTAGCCGTGCCCACTGCAGAAGAGGCTTGCAGTGAGCCTGTGTTATCCCTGATGCACGAACCATCAACAAGCTGATCTCCATCTGCATGTGGGAAGGGTGTGTCTCTTAGATTGGGTCGAACCTTTGTGTACCTATCTGTGGCGAGCACACAATCATGAAAAACATCATCTGTTGTAGGGTCATCATCATCTTCATACTTAGAGGGAAGCAAACAAGCAGGGTTCAAGGTGGTGCACCTCTTGATAATAATGTGGGGGGTATTAACAGTGTTAGTTAATACCTGGTGAGATGTGCATTTGTCATATGCTGAGTTTTTGTTGTTGTCAACAAGGTGTTGACTGCATGTGGAACATGTAGAATCAGGGTGTGTGGTAGAACTATGTTCTTGGACTGTTCTACTGCCAGGGCCGCTGATGCTACAGCTCTCAAACAGAGCGGCAGTGCCCCAGTCACAGGGTCTAGAGTAGCCGAGTAGTAGGCCACTGGGCATTAGAAAGGGCCATTCTTTTGTACCAGTACACCCAATGAGCAATCTCCCTTCTCATGGCAAAACAGGTGGAAATCTTTGGTGTAATCTGGGATGCCCCTGCTGGTGCTGTACTCAATTGCAAAAAAAACAATTGATGGACAGAATGCTGATCAATGTCAAACATTCACCCCAGTACAGAGATCTGGGCCTAAATCCATCGTTTTTGCCATTCCAGTTTAGACCCAGCCATATGCAAATTAGTCTTGACCCTGTTCCCCATGGGAACAGTCCAGCCCGAACTGCCAGGCCAGGTCCTCCCTGGACAGGAAACAAACATCCTGGGACCGGTTTCGGGGCATCACCTCTCATCTGCCAGGCTAGCTTGACTCCAGTTGCATGGAGAGTACAGGACCCACGTCTGGGCACACCCGTCCCACTCGGGGTGACAAATGTAAAAAGAACAATTGATGGACAGAATGCTGATCAATGTCAAACATTCACCACAGTACAGAAATCTGGGCCTAAATCCATTGTTTTTTTGCTCCCCTTGCCATTCCAGTTTAGACCCAGCCATATGCAAATCAGTCTTGACCCTGTTCCCCATGGGAACAGTCCAGCCAGAACTGATGTGGGTCTCGGGCTCACTATGCCACTGGATTCAAGCTAGCCTGGCTGATGAGGAGTGATGCCCCAAAACCGGTCCCAGGATGCTTGTTTCCAGTCCAGGGAGGACTTGGCTTGGCAGTTCGGGCTGGACTGTTCCCATGAGGCACAGGGTCAAGACTGATTTGCATATGGCTGGGTCTAAACTGGGGTGGCATGGTGAGCGAAAGAACAATGGATTGAACCCAGATCTCTTGACTGGGGGTGAATGTTTGATTTACTCTACATTCCGTCCATCATCTGTGTGTCTGGTGCTGTACTCAAGGCATTCTTTAGAGACACAAATGTTTTTTCACAGTCTGGGGACCATGGCACTGTATCAGGCACTTCTTTTGTGTGAGGCCTTGAAGTGGGCCGATCAATCAAAGAGAAGTTTGGTAACCAGTGCCTGCAATATCCTGCCACTCGTAAGAAAGCTCCTACCTCTTTCTGTGTGTGGGGTCTTGGGAAATGTGTGATGGTACTTACTCTGTCTGGTAGTAATTTTCATGTCCCTTCTGATAATTCGTATCCCAGGTATTTCACTGTGGATAAGCAGAATTGTAATTTCTTTAGTGAGACCTTGTAATCTTTCTGTGCCAAGTTGCAGAGTAATGCCACTGTGTCCTCTCTACAGGCTGCCTGTGATCGTGATGCTAGCAATAAATCATCTATGTACTGAACTAGGGTGGAGCCCCCCGGTAACTGTAGTGAGTCTAGGTCTGTCTTTAAGGCGTTAGAAAGAAAGGATGAGGACTCTGTAAAGCCTTTTGGGAGCCTTTTCCACGTTTGTCTTTTCTGCTGGAATTGGAACACAAAAAGATATCGTGAATCAGGATGCAGAGGAATAGTAAAGAAAGCGGAACTGAGATCTAGTACAGTGAAATGTGTTGCTGTAGCTGGGATGCTTGACAATATTGTGGTGGGGTTTAGGACCACAGGGAATCATGGGACTACTATTTTGTTCAATTCTCTGAGGTCTTGTGTGAATCTGTACACTGGGGCCCCATCCAAGCCCTTGAATGCCTTTTTCATCCAAAGTATAGGTGTGTTGCATGGGTTCTATCATATCTCTCTTATTATGCCTTGATGTAAGAGATCTTTTATCACTGGTGAAATGCCTTCTTACCCCTCCTTTGCTATCTTGTATTGTGGTACTCGTGGTAGCGGTGCCCCTGGTATCAATTTTATCTGTATGGCAGTCTAGCAGCCGTCCCACATCATTTGGTCCCTATGCCCAGACACTGTCGGGGACTGACTTTTGAAGCGGTGGTGGTATGACTGATGCTGCTATTTTCATAAATACCTGTAACACTATATCATTTGCTCTACTTTCCAGGAACACCCCATCCGGTGAACAATGGATGGTGCACTGCAATTTGCAGAGCAGATCCCTGCCCAACAAATTTACAGGGCAACACCTGCTCAGGACGAACTGATGTTGGACTGTGAGGGGCTCTACAACCAATTTTAGTGGTTGTGTCAGATACTCATCTACTGGTTGTCCTGTCATGCCGACTGCCGTTATCTGGGTACCCAAGAGTGGTGCTTCAGGCATCTGAGATGCCTCGAGCATGGATCTTGTAGCCCCAGTATCAATCAGGAAAGGAACTGTCTTGTTCAATATGGTACCTTCCACATAGAGCCCTTCATGATCTACCATTGTTGCAGGGTCTATTAGCCAGTCTTCCATTCTCGGGTACCGCTAGTACTTACCAGAAGGTGGAGGGGGAAACCCAGTCACTCCCCTATCTTCTGGGCACCATGGTGGGGGTGGTGGTGCATATGTGTGGCCCTTGTATCGTTGTGGTGTCTGTGTTCCTGCCTGTCTGTTAAAGTCCTCATCAAATGTGTTCTGGAAAGAGGGGGTTGATGGTGTAATTTTCTGGCTGACTCTGGGTCTGTGATTCTTGGTGGAGCAAGGGACAGTTAGCTTTACAGTGTCCTGGCTGATGGCAATGGAAACATGTTGTCCCTGGCGGAGGCTGAGAGGATGCTCTGTTATTATCGCCTCTCCCATGTCCTCTAGAATTCCCTCTACCTCGACCTCCTGCTTGTTCTCCCTTATAGAACTTTTCCTGTGCCACCATTAATTTTACCTTGTCTCTTTTTGTTTCTGCTTCCATAGCCTGTAAGTGTACTTGATAATCTGCGCAGTACCTTGCCGCTGGCAGAACCTTCTCTATTGGTTCCTGCTGCCAACATACAAAAGACATCTCTAGGTGTGTTCTTATTGGTTGGTGCAGGCCCTGGACAAAGGTGGTGACGAAGGCCGACATGGCCTCCCCTATGGGGTTGCGCATGCCACTATTGTGTTGATAGACCTATAGGAGGTGGTCAAAATATTCATTTACACTCTCATCTTTTTCTTGCTTGGCGTGTATTATTTTATTCCAATCTACCTTGTCCTCAGGAACCTTTTTTTTCAGGAATTTTACTACCTCTTTATATTTGTCCTGTAGTTCGTCACCTGGTCTACCCCCTTCTCCCCTCTCTGGTTCCTGCTTTGGCCATTGTACCACTTTTTTATAATCTTCCCATAAGTCTTTCGGTACAATAATGTTAAACAATATGTCCATATCTTTCCACAACAAATCTCCTAAAGCTGCTATTCTATTTAACTCTGTGTACGATTTATGTGGTTCCTCACGTAGTTTGGGAAAGTCTTTAGTAAATGATAGGAGATCAGCCCGTGGCCATGGGACATGAATATATGCTAGGTGCTCCTTGTCATCGCCACTTGGCACTTCTCTCATCGGCATTATTAATTAATTCTTTGTTAGTACTGGACATGCAGTCACAGTTTCAAAGTTCTGTACAACACCTAGAGTTCTTAGTGAAGTCCGTAAGTCCCTCCAATGGCTTAATTTGCTGATCGCATATTCCAAAGTTTTTTTTTTTTTTTAATCTTCCCAGGCTGGTAGGTCTGACTCTAAGAACACAAAATTTGTCATATCCCATTTGTAATCTTGTGGTAGTAGTGGTGTCACTGTGGGTACTGCACTACTTGTGTCGACACCCTTGGTGTGCTGTGCATAGTCACGGCACACTGAGGGTAGCTCATGCATTAATTTTGTACATGCTATGTACAACACGACTTCCTGATATTCTCTAGTATTGTTGTCTAGAAATTGTGACATTGGCAATTATTCCTCTACTAATTCATCTAGTAATCTTTGACATTTCTCACTGTCATTTTTTTAGGAATCTTTTGCCTGGTATTAATTTTAATGGTGTCTAGCCAAGGTCACTTATCATGGAGGGCACAGAACTAGTTCTGTGCTCCTCACCTGCGCTTTTCTAGACTTTTTGTAATGTTACAATGTCCTGCTTCATCTGAGAAGCATACATTGTTATATCCCATATTAGTTTATACATCTGGGCTGTGCTTCATGCATCATCAGCTATGTGGTCACCATATTCTTGGCGCCACTCTGTGTTGTGCAGTTTAGGCAATCCTATCTTTAGTCCTATACACTTATTTGTTAACATTTTATATTTATCATTTAAGTTGTATACCCTGTCACTTATTTCCTTTTTTAATGCTGCCAGTGAGCGACTATCTGTGACATTATTGAGGTTTTCTTTCAAAACTTCCCCTTTTAGTAGTTTCGTAGCCACATCGCCCCTGACTGTCTCCTGTCTATGTGTTAACTCCTTGTTGTCTGTTAGCTCAGTGTGTTTGCTCCCTGATGTGGAGCACTCAGTAACACCTTTTTTATTTCCTATTTTCACTGTAATGATATCTTCTAACACCTGGTCCTCCTCCTGGCCCTCCTCCTGTGACTGCCTGTTTGTCACTGGAAGGCAAGGATAGGACCTCCAATTGATTTTCCCTCTGAACTTGCGCTGCCTTTTGTTCCCAAAACCCCTTTTTTTAAGTCTAACAATTCTCGGTGTACTTTGCTTTTGACATTGCTGGTGGCCCTGAGGTCCCGCAATGCTGTGTCCCAAAACCAAAAACAGTCCCCCTCGAATGGCCTTATTTTCTTGCCTTTTAGAATTAATAACTGTCGGAAGTAAGACAATATGGTCATATCGTCATTCCCTGTAAGTGGAAATTGCAAGTCAGGCCTCTTTGCAGTCAAATTGTGTCATTTTTGTAAATATAATAATGCACTTAAACCATGGCGGGTGGACACCTGGTAAGCAGGCGAGTCTCTTGGTGGTGCGGGTTGACTGTTCAAGTTATTTTTACTAAGTGAAGTACCCATGATATAGGAGAGTGCCAGCTGTCCCTATTGCAGTTGACAAACTTGCAAAAACATTTCAGTACAGTGACACAGAAGGTGGTCAGCAGACTAACTCTTTCTGCTCGTTCCCAAAGGGCATGGGTAAAGGTAACAAATTCGTTCAATCAGTCATGCAATGGTCAAACAGCCAGCTGCGCTTTGTTAAATGAAGCAGTTCACCAGGCAAAGTGACATCGCATTTGCTACAAGTTCACCGTATGTATTCACAAGTAGGAGGAAAGAAACAATGGGAGAATAGTAAATCTGTCCCCTTGCTTTCTCTGGGGGCCACCTTGACCCACAGAGGTGCGGATGAACGGAATGGTAGAATCACATGAAAAGATGAGGCAAAAACTGGTGAACTCTGCACTTACACATGCATACACATACAACACAAATAGCTGGGGTCAGTCCCTAGGTGGTGCTGAGCTACCCGAGCACCGTTTAATCCCAAAGTATGAGTGTGAGCATGTGGAGCGTTGGAAACTCGAGTTTCATAAGTAGGAGTGCACAGACATAGGGTAATGTGCAGTACAAAAACAGTTTCAGAATGTCTATTAAGCAGTCTGGCATGATTCATTTATGAAAACGACAATATAGGTTGGTATGGTCATGTCAAAGTCAGATCAGTCAAAATGCAGATTTTCAATCATATTGGTAATTGATAAACAACAAGAATAACAACAGAAGACGCAAGGGTGAAAACCTATAAATTCAAAACCAAAGAAATCAATTAATTCCCTCCCTTCTGGAACAAGGTGAACACAGAGTTACAGAAAGAGAGAATACCAGGGGAGTACCTGCAGTTACAACCCCATCAACCCTGAGTGTGCACTAACTGCAACCGCACCCTTTTCCTGTGGACCCACACTGTTCTGAGTTCCCGAGGAACTCTGGTTAGCACATAAGGTTGTGCACTAACTGCGACTGCACCCTGTTCTAATGTTCCCTTTGACCCTTCTGTTACTGTCCCCTTTGGATCAGTATAAGCCTATGTCCCCGTTGGTCAAAGTAAGAATTCAAAACTCTGCAGTAATCTAAAGCACGTGTTGAAATGGTCACAAAATGACAACTGGTGGGGGCTCAGAATCGTCACAGCAAAAATAACAATAAAGGGAGTAGATGCAATAGAAAGAAAAGAAGACCGCCAAAGAGAAAAGAACAACCGAAACATCCATAGGACAGCCTATGCCAGAATGGGCTGCATGGAAATTAACATGGGCTCCCTAGAAGAAACAACCGGCTGACAGCTTTCAGGAGGACATTCACCAGGACAAGGAGGGATCACAACAGGCACAACAAATGGCAAAAATCAAAATGCCCACACACAGGGCAGTAAAAAGAATGCCAAGAGCCACCGTGGAGAGAGCCATGCAGGCGAAGTGAACAGAGAAGAAAAAAAAAGAGCGGCAAATCTTACCAAGGAGTTGCCCAGCCAGTGCTGAGTGGAGCGTTTGGTCCCCCCTCTCTCTGAGAGTCACCGCAGGCAGAAAGAGGAGTAGTTTGCCCACTCTGAGCTGCCCCAGAGTGTCACTGCAGCCTGGAAATGGGAGCTGGAGGAAGTAGTGTGCCCTCTCAGGGGGCCCGAAGGTGAGGATGAGCAGCAGATGGCCAAGGCTCAAGGGACCGCATTCATCCACCAAATGTAGAAACTGCCAAAACCTTTAGAACCCAGAAAGAAACTCAGTCACAACACCTGAGTGAAATAAAGAGATTTATTACGTGCGTGGGCACACCAGCATGGGTACTGAATGCTCGAATAAGCAGAAGTACAATACAAGAATATATAGTTGCAAACCACAACATTTCTTTATAATATCTCATGCATAGCACGTGGTGATGAAATACATCATGCTCAGAAATTTACAGTACAACTTTACACAAGAATAGATCTGGAATATGTGACAAGTCCATCGTGTCTAAAGTTTGACAGTTCAACAGTTACTTTACGCCCAAGTCCAAGCAATAGATGCTGGCTATTCAGAACGGTCCACGTTAACTTTATGTGTGTGTCTAGATATACTTCTGAGGCCTACAGGGCCTGTTGCTAAGGCAAGCAGGCAGAATGAAGTAACATGGAAATGTACTCTCTTGCACAAGCCTTGCAATGTGTTGCGTTACCAGCAGCTTACTGAAATTGCATGTTGTCTATCTGTACTGTTATATGAGCTCAAGCAATGGTTATACTTTTGTCTACTATTTCCACCATCATTGAATTATCACAAGGTCAAGTTATACAACATGGATGTCACCATTGTTATCTAAACTTAGCTTCCACACATGTACTCATCTACAAAAGAGTAAGCCCCTTCATATTCACAAACGGAACTTTTAAAGTTACTACAGCCAAAAATGACCCAAAGGAACCATGAATGTACTCCAGCTCAGAGCTGGAGTAAGTCCAGCACCACACATGGTCATTCATGGGTACTGCAACACTCTATCATAGACAATTATCCTCAATAGGAAATAAAATATATATATATAATTATGTTAATGTAATAAAAATGAAACATAAATTATAAATAAATATTTTATTTAAAAATAAGGTAGTGGCATTTTTATTTTAAATAAATGTAAATAATTTTTATAAAAAATTAAATTAAGCTTATATATACCTTTTAATTACATTTAATACATAGTAAATAAATAAAAACATTTTACTTTATGTGCGTGTAATATATGTTTTTAATGTAATTGAATATGCTTAAATTTATTAAAAATGTAATTTAATATGTAGTTAATAGTGATGTAACAATTAAAAAAATATTCTATATTTAAAAACATATCAATGTATGTATTATTAAAATGTAACATACACAAATGTTTAATTATGTTTTTACATAATGGCAGGCACTGAAGAGTGGGCTTCACCTTGCCTCCCCCACCTGAGGGGTGGGGTTGGCAGAGTTGGGCACACCTTCTGGGCTGTTCTAATTTTTACCGCCTGTCTTCCTGCCGAAAAGAATGGGAGACAGGATGGGGGCCTGACCCTGATAGGAGGAGAGGCTGGGGGTTGTGTTACAAAGGCGGCAAGGCCTTTGAAGCTCCCCTGCCACAAATGGCTCTTCCTGACCTGGGGGAGGTGTGAACACCTCTGCCCAGGAAAGGCTTTGTTTCTGGAGTCAGGGAGCGAAGGCTCCCACCCCAACGGTCCAGAAACTTGTCTCGTGGTGGCAGGCTGGTGTTTACCAGTCAGGGAACCCACCAGAGACTGGTCGTTTTTCAGGGGGCATCTCTAAGATGCCCTTTGAGTGCATGGTATAATAAATCCCACACTGGCATCAGTGTTGGTTTATTATGCTGAGCAGTGCAACACCAAACTTCCCAGAATTCAGTAAAGCCATTATGGTGCTGTAGAGTTCGTAATGACAAACTCTCAGACCATATACTCTTTTATGGCTTTACTGCATTTACAATGTCTAAGAATGGACTTAGATACTCTAGGGGTGCAGTGCTCATGCAACTGTACCCTCACCAGTGGTATACTGCACCCAGCTAGAGGTGTGTCTTACCTATACCATAGGCAGCGGGTTGCAGGCATGGCACACAGGTCTGTGTGCCATGTTGACTCCTCACTTTTCTCTGCACAAAAACATGCAGCCTGCAATGGCAGTGTGTGTGTGTTAAGGTACAGGACCTCTAAGGGTGGCACAATATGTGCTGTAGCCCTTAGAGACCTTCCTTGGTCACAGTGCCCTTGGTGCCAATGGTACCTTTTGTGGCCAGGGAGGGGCCAGTTGGGAGTACAAAGGTACAGTTTTGGGAAAGAACACAGGCCCTGGGAACCTGATTGGCGGGGACCAAGGACACATCAAGTCAAAGTGCATCAGAGAGCTGGCAAAAAGTGGGAGACATGCTCCACCTTATCTTGATAGCCCCGGATTGGCCAATGAGTCTTGTATACTGATCTGAGCATCTGCCTTCCATTTTGACTGTCTCTTTAGGAGGACCTGTGTTCACAGCAGGAGGGCAGCATTCTGCATCCAAACCTCCACAGCCTACACCTCCCTGTGTGTAGAATGAGCAGAGTGAACTGAGCTGTCTTGACCTCCCATCAGATGTATTGGATGTGATTCTGGCTGCTCGCCAACCTTTCACAAAGTCCTATCTACTCTAGCTACTAGTCAAACTTTGATGACTGGTGTGAGGACAGCAGGCTTGATTCTCTTCAAACCAAGTAGCCTGAATGTCTATTGTTTGTTTTGTCGCTGTCCTAGCAACACTTTACCAAGTGCACAATTAAAAGTTATCTTTTGGCCTTTCTTCCTTTGCCTAATCAACCCTCTTAATTAAAGTCTCCAGTGTGAGGCGTTTCTTGAAAGGGCTTTACTACATGTTCCCCCCTGCTACTTTTATTATGTGACAGTGGGATCTTAATTTGATGTGTGTGCTATTTCGGCCTATGCACTTCTAAGACTCTTTTCACTGAAGACAGTCTTCCAAATTGCCATTACGTCTGCATGTTGCATGTGCGAATATTCATACCACCATTTTCCACAGACAATTTGGTGCACTGTTGCTTTTTTATGTGGGAAAGTCCATCATGCTTCCCATGCTCTTCTCTCTGCTGCATTCCTATAAGGAGGAGGAGCAGCTACACTCGTTGGATCGTAAGCAGTAGTTTCTACCTTGATAGGGCTAAATGGGTAGATGTGCAACTCTTTGTTTGTCTGGTCAAAAAATGGAAGGCAGTCCAGAAATTGAGTTTTTTGAGTCAGACTGTCCTTTACATTAATCTGTGCTATGCTCTGGCCAAGAAAGAGCCTGCTGAGGGCTGTAAGATGCATTCCCCCATGGTGAAGGCTGCAACTACAGCTCTGGCTACAGGGTTTCAGTAATTGACATCTGCCAAGATGATGCATGGATGTCATCCATAGCTTTACCAGCCACTACGATATTGACTGCCAGGCTCTGTATCTGTGTGTAACCTGCATAGAGTAACCTGAAACCCTGTGCAACAGAGGTAAGCCTTCGGGTGGAAAAACAATGTATTTACATTTGTTAAAGCTATAAACTAACAAACAAGAGGAACTGCCATGCATATGTCATTTACCCCCACGTATGTGGGTTCATGCGATGGCTTAGTAGAAAAATAGATGAGTAGGAAAGGTCATCTTATTGCCAATTTACATAGATTACATGTTACTGAAATGGTCGTGCATGGTCGAATAGGCGCATCAATTCATATCCAAATTCAATGAAGGTTATAAATCTAAACTTAATGCAAAGCATCATTAATACATAAGCAAACATTCTAGACCAAACCATGTGGTGGAAAATAGCTATATGGAAAGTGTTGGATTAAGCCCTCTCTGCAGAGACACCCCCAAACGTTTTGCCTTCACCCCTCCTATTTTTCTGAATTCACATTTTGTTGGACTTAGGACTCTGTGCACATTACCACTGCTAACCAGTGCTAAAGTGTTTGTTCCCACTCCCTAAAACATGGGACATTCATTACAAATCACTTGGCACATTGAAGTTACTTACAAGCCCTGAGTAAAGTGGTACTACATGTACCCAGGGTCTGTAAATTAAATGCTACTAGTGGGCCTGCATCACTTATTTTGCCACCCACTTAAGTATCCTTACTAAAAATGTCTCAGGACTGCCATTGCAGCCTGTGTGCAGTTTTAAACTTACTATTCGACTTGGCAAAATAAACCTTTTGCCAAGCCTTAAACTCCCTTTTTATTACATATAAGTCAGCCCTAAAGAAGGCTCCAAACAGCCAATAGGGCAGGGTGCATTGCAATTAAAAAGCTGGACATGTACTTTTAAGTTTCACATGTCCTGGTAGTGAAAAACTCACAAATTTGTTTTTCACAACTGTGAGGTCTACCTCTCTCATATGATAACATTGTGTTACCTTACTATATTTAACAAGTTATAATGTTTGATTTGGAACAGATGGAAAGTCATGTTTAATGTCTGAGGAATTATAATTTAAAATCCTTTTAATGGTAAAGTCGTTTTTAAGTAATATTTCTGAAAATGCCACTTTTAGAAAGTTAGGGTGACATACTAAAGTATATAAAAAGTAATGGAGGGAATGCTCAAATTAATCTCAGGCACTGGTAATTACTTAGGCCCTATTCCAGTCTATTGTTATTTTGTACATCATGCTACCTCAGTTTGGACCCATATACAAATCAATCTTGACCCTGCTCCAATGGGAATAGTCCATTCTGAACTGCCAAGCCAAGTCCTCCCTAAACTGGAACACAAGCAAGCCAGGACCGGTTTCACCCTTGATATGGGCTCATCAGCAGGGTTTAGCTTGGTTTCAGTGTCACAGTGTGCACTGGACCCACATCTCGGCATACTCATCCCACTTAGGGCGACAAGTAAAGTATACAAAAAGTGAAGGGTGGAATGCTTGAATTAATCTCAATCACTGGTAATTACTCAGGGTCACATTCCAGTCCATTGTAATTTTGCACATCATGCCACCTCAGTTTGGACCCAGTGATATGCAAATCAGTCTTGACCTTGCTCCAATGGGAACAGTTCAGCTCAAACTGCCAAGCAAGGCCATCCCTGAACCGAGACACTAGCAACCAAGGACCAGTTTCACCCTTGCTATGGGCTCATCAGTCAGATGTAGCTTGGTTCCAGTGTCAAAGTGTGCATGGCACTCACGTCTGGGCATACCTGTCCCAATTAGGGTGACATACTAAAGTTTACAAAAAGTGATGGATGGAATGCTTGAATTAATCTCAGCCACTGGTAATTACTCAGAGCTGGCTGTATCCCATTCCATTACTATTTTGTACACCATGCCACCTCAGTTTGGACCCAGCTATATACAAATCAGTCTTGGCCCTGCTCCAATGGGAAACATCCAGCCTGAATTGCCTAAGATGTTGCATACTATACAAATGAGCATTACTATGCCCTAAGTTTTTTCCTTTATACTTGTAGAAAAGTTAATTATCTTCGATAACAATCTTCTGGTGGACACTCAACCTACGTGCAGATTCTTCACCATTTGAAAATCTACAGCTAGTCGAGTCTGACTCTCGCTCCGTGACTCCGTGATCCTGAGTCAGTGTGTGCCGACGGAGCAACCACTGCTGCTGCTGCTGCTGTTGTTGGGAGCCTCTGGAGCCATGAAGCAAAACAGCAGGACAGTAAGCGGCAAGCAAGCAATAGGCAGCAAGCCAGCGTTGCAGGTGGGGCGGCATCTCGGGGGGTGCCGCGCCCCAGAGCCCCGGAGCCCCAAGCACAGGGTTCAGGGTGCAGCTCTTGGAGGAGGAAGGGAGCAACCAGCTCTCTCCCGCGTGCCCGGCCGGCGTCTCGCACCAGCTTTCACCCAGCCCAGCTCAAGCTGGAGTCACGCAGGCTGGTGGATCATACCTGGACCTTATTGGGACTGTCTGGTCACTCGCTTGAACTATCCCTGGGGCAGCGACGGCAACAAGGGCAGGAAGGCAGCGGTCAAGTGCAGTGACCAAGTGGTTTCAGGGCGTCTCCAGGCACCAGCAACAGCAGCCAGCCACCAACATCATCATCAGATAGCTACCAACACAAACGAGCTCCGCGAGTGCTTGAGTCGGAATCGGCTCTC
The DNA here is from genome assembly GCA_963921515.1 of Calotriton arnoldi. NCBI lineage: Eukaryota > Metazoa > Chordata > Amphibia > Caudata > Salamandridae > Calotriton > Calotriton arnoldi. The sequence continues at coordinate 46,994 of CAWUFW010005749.1, forward strand.
ACAGAGAGTGAGCCCCGGCAAGCAGCGGAGGCGGCCCGGCTAGGCCCGGGTGCGGCCTGCAGCTTGGCCGGTTGTGCCCCACTCGCCAGAGCTCCACCTGCAATGTATCTGCATGATGTTTTCACTGGCAGCCGTCACCATCGCTCTACCAGATTGATTGTTGAAGATCAAAGGGCCAAGAGGGGCCTACATCTGCCAGGTAACAGGCAACAGGGGCTGCGAGTAACATCAGCAAGCCATGGTCACAGCGCAATAGCCCCACATGTAAGAACCCCCAGCTTCCCAGCTCTCCAACACTTCAGAAATCTAGAAAAATCCGTAAAACCTGCATAAACCCCTCAAGTCCCAGAAACCCAGAAGGGATCTAGGTAAATTCTTGGAAAACACCAGCGAGAACTAGAGAGGGTGGAATAAACAGGTCAAACACAGAGAGAGGATAAAAGGAAAAAAGGGAAAGGGGAAAAGGGAAAATGATAAACTGCCTCAGAGTCCAGTAATCAGCAGCTCAAATTCGAGAGGCAGGTAGAGGCAGGCAGAGCACAGCACAAGCCTCTACCCCTAAAGTGGCGCAACACGGCTCGGCACACTACATCCCAGGTCTTATTGCAGTAGGAGGCTGGCACGACAAATAAAAACAAATAAAAACAATCCCAACAACAAGGAAAGGGGAAAGGAACTCAAAGAAAAGGGAGAAAACAAGCAAAGAACAGGCGCACCTATCCAAAAACACAAGTGCCATCAAAATCCTTAAAGAGTCTTACGGGCTGTAAAAGAGATGAGATCTGGAAAAGAGAGACGGTCAGTTACATGATCTCCAACAATGAGAACAAAACGACGGAAGAGGGCACACACCATCATCAGAGCCTGGTAGACGTGGACTGTACTCGGTTCACTGGAAGGGCAGGGAGCAGCCACCAGCCTAAGATTTACACTAAATTCTCATTTTTGAAGGATGCGCGGGGGCACTTTGTCCCAGCAACAAAAGCTTAAAAGGCCTCCCTTCCCCTCTATGTCCAGTGGCAGCAGACCATCTTAGTCTCAAAAAAGAGACGATAGAACAAGAAACGGAAGAGGGAGAGAACAGGGGCATGGCCACCCCACGCTCAGTTGGGCACCAAGGAGGGGTAGCCCCAAAAACACCAAATGATTGCCCAATAAGGGGAGACTGCACATCTCTTCAAATACCCCCTACAGGGGATGCACACTCCGGAAAAAACCTGGCAACAACAGGAGACCTCTTCATCTTGCCTGGGCCAGGTATAGGTCCACCGCTCAAACCTACCAATTACAATACTGCCAAGAAGAGCAATCTCCACCCCCTAAAAACTTCCAAAAAACACAACAAGCTCACATAATCACCCCTATTTCCATCTTTTCTTCCACAATTAACAACAGGGTTTTTACAGCACCATCGGAAAGCATGGTACACAGCGCAAAGACAGAAAGCATTGAAACTCCCCTCAAAGAGGAACAAAAACAAATTACTCATGAGACTGTGTAGCCACAAGAGGCACAGGCCCCACAGGGACCATGTCATTCTATCCCGGAGACAGATCAGGACATTCTGTGCACCCCAAGCAGCCCGACGGGGCAGGGAAATCACGAGGTGAAGACAACAGAGGAACACAGACGAATTACTTCAATTTTGACACTCTCGGAACAGCACTCAATTTATACCCCAATCGCCCAGTAGGAATCACAAGGGTGCAAGAAATGGGAGGCACAGAGGATTCCAACAAAGAAACAGCCAACATCGCAGCTTACTCAACTTCCGAACAAGAGAGGCATGATCTTGCACACACCTCAAACTCAAGGCACGCTGAGGCCACCCTTGCCCATCAAAGCCCTCTCCAAGAAGTGAACCGGTTAGATACAGAAAAGCTCTGTTTTTTTTTACTGGACACTATGCAGCTATCCATCAAATCAATGCAGTATCATTCTGACAAGATGGATATTCAACTATCCATCCTTAATTCGGTGGCCACCCATGTCGCAAACATTGACAATAGGCTATCAGATATGACCAATCTGATCCAAAGGGCTCAGGAAGAAACACAATTAACGCAAACTCACTGTACCTGTTTTGCCATAGTAGACAAACTGTCTACTCTCCCAGTGGTGATGGGGGAGCTTCTAGGAGACATCAAGAAATTATCAATAACATCAAGCACACCAGCTCAAGAGGCCCAAACACACGGCAACACAGAAGGATCAACCGGCGGACCAGTGGCTATCACAACCAAAAGATGGGGAAAAGCCCCTCCTAAGGACTCCCATAAGGACACGAGGACCCCCATTGGTACAAATCCCAGAGGGACAAGCACAGTCAACAGAACAGAAGATCACCAAAATGAGAAATCCAGGGCTGAAGGTCCTAGCAAAAACTGCAACGCAAAAGAACCAAACAGAGACCTAGAACAAATTCATCACCTCCAGGAAACGGAAGGGGTACAATCAATAACACAAGGAACTAAACCACAAGACGTGAACATCGGTCTACGAATGGAGGACCTGAAGCACAGCCGCAAGCAGAGGAGGAAAGGAAGAAAGAGGAAGAAGAACATAACGGACTACTTCCAATTAGAAAGAGCAGGGCATGGGACAAAAAGCCCAGTCGCTAATCCAACTCCGGAACAACTGTCTCCAAATGTAGACAACATATCATGCCAATGGGCCACGACTACATCCCTGGGGGCCCAAGAGTTTGAGTCGGAGAGGGCTGAGGGAGAATCGCCCAAGCTAACTCACAACATAGTAGAAAAGCATGAAGACCGTGAGTAGCAGTAAAGTGGCTATTTCAATCAACAATACACAGGCACACTCACCTTCCTCAAATAGAGCTCCTCCCGTGGCCAGGGAAGCCCTTGGAGCAGAAGATAGCCCTCTCAATTTCCATCTCGAAGAGGGCCAGGCCATTCGGGCAAAACTTTCAACCACCAATAACACCCAAGTAAAAAGTCGCTTGATCTTATTCATTCCCGAATTCAAGTCCAGAGGCTGCAGGGATACCCTCAATAGAGGGAACATTTTGCGATTACTTCAATCAATCAGCAGCTTGGAGGATATAAGCTCGTCGGACCTAGAAAGAATAGAGTTTAAAAACATCAAAGAACTATCAAGCAGAGAAGTAACCAAGGCAACCTGGCTCCCAGAGGCAACAGCAAGGAGGATTCTGGAGGAAGAGGTCCAACTAAAAGACTGGGGGATTAAAATACTCCCACATCAAAAGCCGGGCTACCCAGATCCCTTGATACCAAATAGACTCATCCCAGCAATTTCTTCACTGGGCACGCACCCTCAATCTGTCCTCAAATGGGCCCGTAGCACGGACGCACTACTGACAGAACAAAAAGAACAGGACCGAGCAACTATACAGGAAGACTGGACCTGGCTAGCCAGAGCAATAAACACACATGGCGAGAGTGCTTGACTCAGTACTAAACAACTCCCCGTAGGTGGCCAACAACTTTAAATCTGCTCTTGGAACATAAATGGCTTAGGACAGAGATTTCTTGGTTATCTCCAAGGCTTCGTCCTTATCTTACTTTAAGAGACATGGCTTGTAGAACCTATGCACTTACTCAGCTTCGAAACTCACCACACACCAGCAGTAAAAGGAGCCAAATTTGGGCACCTAAAGGGCGGACAAATAATGTATTCATCAATTAGCACCATAATGGGGACCAAAGATGTAGATACCACCACAACCCCCACAAATTGAATCAAAGCTCTTAGAGTGAATACATGGGACGGCAACACAAAACAACAAATAATAGTGCTAAACGTATACATGCATCCATGTGACAAAATCAAAGGAGTAAAATTGGTGGGCTCAGAAATAACCAGATTACTCTCAGAAGAATCAACGACTAATCTACTGCTGACAGGCGACTTTAACATGCATCTACTAGGGCCACCAAAAAGGAAAAAGGTACTGGAGGAACAATTCACAGCCTGGAACATTCCTAACCAGGAACAGAGCAAAAAGATACATCAATCAGCACTCACCAGGAACTTCATACGAGATATGGAACACTTAAGCGTCGTGGCATTAAACAGCCGTTTCCCGAGGGACCAACCTCCTGTGGCAACATTTCATAATGCTGCAGCCAGTACATTAATAGACTACACCTTTGTCACCCTACCACTCTTCAGCAAGATTGCAGGCTTCCAGATTGAGGCACAAGATCAAAGCGATCATTTGCCTCAGGAAATCACCATGCCAATCGCCAGTTTAACTCTGGACAAGCCAGTGGAGGATCCAGATTCCATCCACACTGAGAACTTCAGGAGGTTAAATGTAAAACCAGCCAACCGGAAAAACTGCAAGTGCTAGCAAAGACAATTTGGGACAACCAGGATGAGGGACTCACAAACATGATAACTCGCTGGGAATGTCTCACCAAAAAATTAGGAGACCCGCACACCACAAGATCGGGTGGCGGCTTAACGCCTAGGGGAACGCCTCGAATTAAGATTGCACGTCGCCTGTTAGATAACCAGAATAACCATCTCTCCAATCCTAAGATACTAAACCTTCGGGCACTTATGAAAGCAATAAATAAAACATTACGCAGGCTTAGACAAACAGGATCAACCCCACATTTCAGAATGACCTAGCGCAGTTAAAAGTGAAAAAGAAAAGAATAATTTGGCAAGCAAAAAGGAATCGGAAGACAACCTGTGGGCCAAGCTATTGTACGATGCAAAGACAAACAGCAGCGCAAGATTCTGGCGCACAATAAACAGCTTAGAAAACCCAAACGTACAAAGAATTAACTCGCACTTAATGGAGGAAGCCTGGACATCCCATCTCTTGGATCATTTCAACTCAGACGAGGAACGGCTTAGGATCTGGAAGTTAGGGCCTTGTTATACTGTTGAGACAACTCCCCGCGTCAAAACCATCGCATCGCAAAATGATCCCCTTCTATTCTCGACCCACCAGATTAAGATCCGGATAGCTAAAGGCAAGCGGGAGGGTGCACCGGGCCCCAATGGGATCCCCCCAATCTTATTCAAAACTGACCCGAATTACTGGGCGGCCGTACTACTACTGCTGTGCGAACAAATAGGAGGAGGAGATATACCCAAGTCCTGGAAAGGCTCTATAATATCCCCCATATTCAAGAAAGGCGATAAGAACAAAGCAACCAGCTACCGGCTTGTGGCATTAATCGATATTGAGGCCAAATACTACGCTGGTCTCCTCCTGGATGACCTTACAGCTTGGGCAAATAAAAAAACGATCATCCCTATAAATCAGACAGGCTTCTGCAAGGGGATGGGAATAACGACAAACATACTCGCCCTGTCGCTACTAATAGATGACGCTAAAGCAGCAAAACTCCCCCTCTTTCTGTGTTTTATTGACTGCTTTTGATAATATCGACAGGAACAAACTTTGGGCCAAACTTGAGAAAATGAAAATATCATCTGCTCTTTTAAATCAGATAATTCTTTTACATACCAACACGTGGGTCCAAGTTAAGTTAGGAACTGGCAACTTCCTGTCCAGAAAAATACCAACAACAAACTTTGGGCCAAACTTGAGAAAATGAAAATATCATCTGCTCTTTTAAATCAGATAATTCTTTTACATACCAACACGTGGGTCCAAGTTAAGTTAGGAACTGGCAACTTCCTGTCCAGAAAAATACCAACAACGAAGGGTCTTAAACAGGGGTGCGTGCTGGCTCCAACACTTCTAAATTTGTATATGGCAGACCTTTCGTTGGAATTAAACATCTGGGCATCACACGCTCCCAGGATGGGAGGGATGCCACTCTCCAATCTGCTGTATGTAGACGATGTCGTGTTGATCAGCCGAACCCCCCATTGGTCTCCAACATCTGCTAGAAACAACCAGCAGTCACGCAGCTACCAATGGTCTAACGATCAACCTAGATAAATCGAAGGTAACGCGATTAAACCTGAAAAATAAAACATCAGGTTACCGCTGGCATTTGGCAGGTGCACCCCTAGAAGCAGTGGAAGAATACAAGTATCTGGGGGTGATAATTGACAACAAGGGCACATTTAAAACACAAAAAGAAGTCATCAAGAGAAGAGGCAACTCAATAGCAGTAGCTTTAAAATCCATCAAACTCAAAACTGCCAGCCCTAGCTTTATCCCACTATTACAGGTCTTACAAGCAAAGCTTATCCCGGCTATCACCTATGGGAGCGAGTGCCTGAGGGGAAGAGACGCGGACATTCTGGACCGTACACTCTCAAGATCAACAAGAATGATTTTCAACCTACCCAATTATGTCTCACCCGCACAAATCAGGCTGGAACTCGGACTACAGTCTCAAAAAGTAGCCTGCAATGGCGCCTATGTGAAATGCTGGCACAGGATAAGAAAGTCCGAACCAGGAACATTGAATACCCACCTATGGAACGAGATAAACTCAAATAAGGTATGAGCAACCATGATCTACCTAACAGCATCAATAAATCGACTAGGCTTGGAGGACCTCTGGGCGGCCTCAGGAACACATAACAGCTTTAAGCAACTTGTGAACAAGACAGTGAAGCAGTTGTCAATAGTCGAGGACAAGGCAGCGCTCAAAGAAAGGGCCCATGGTTAGTTTGAGCTGCAGAGCTACACCAGGCCTCTTCCTCAATCCTGTTTAGGAGCTGGCTTCAACAGGATAATGAAGGAAAAATACTTACGCTCCCGAATGGGCATCTTACCAATCCTGACGTATCTTCCTCCTTGGAAGCATCTATCGACAGCATCCAAGTGCCGCCTATGTGGGAAAGCAGAAGAGAGTGTTCTACATCTATTATGTATTTGCGGAGAACAGGAACTTGAACGACGACTGTTTCTGAAACCCATTTTTAAAAACAAAAGGATAAGATCCTGTTGACAAGCAGTGAAGGCATGCCTCAGGGTTGGAGATGAACAGCTGGTGTGTCGCTTTGTACGATTCATGGAGGTGGCAGGGGAAAAAATTCAGAGATCTGGCGTACAATTACCAGAGTGCTAAACCTGGTTTTGTCACTTCCCGTAACTGGCCCCCGCCAATAATATTGCTTTTTTACTCAAATACTGCATTTATACTCTTTTTACTGTAACCACACAATGAAAAAACTCAGTTCTCATCGGCACGGCTGTTTAACAAAACAAGAGACTTAAAGTCATTGATCTCCAAGCACATGGCACCAGGCACTTTATGGCACTGCAACACGCAAACTTGCCAAAAACCTGTTTAAGGTTATTAACGACACGGCACATGCACAACGTTAAACTTTTAAATTAATCTGTACGGTCGTTTAAAAAAAAATTCAAGAGTCCTAATGCATTTATCTTAATGCACAATGCACCAGGCACTTTATGAGATCGTAATATGCTGACTTGTCAAAACCAGTCCAAGGTCAACAACTCTGCCTGTTAACTTAAACTAAGAAAGCACTCAGGATTCACGTCTTCGAAACCAAGTAATACGTTGCAACTGCCGTTCCAATGACATTTTTAGACTTTGAGTGGAATATTTTATGCTTGATCGTAATTTTGAGGCTTCGGTTTGTTTACTGCCTGACATTAACCAGGAATCAGTTGTTTTAAGCTATGCTCTTCAAACCTGCAATTATGGATCTTGCTTTATTTCTGTCTTTTATGTGCAAAAGCCAAATCCGAACTTTTTATTGTATGATATTGACTAGGAATCAGCTGCTTTTTTAATTTAAGTTATGCTTTCAAACTTGGAAATATGGATTATTGATACATCATGCCATTTAAGCGAATATTGTAAAGGTTTTTGTTAATTTATACAAATACAAATAAAATTACTTACACAGCCAGTAGAGTGGATTCAGAAATATCTTATAATAGCTCTCTGCACTGGAAGGTCATGCTGACTCCATCTCAGTGCTGAATGCAACATAGATGTGACATCACATATAGTGCTAACATGGTACACTGATATCAGTTCCTTGTCCATTTTTCCAAACTCTTTGAGGAACAGACATGGACATCATCAAATCTACGTGGATGTACAGTGCAACAAAAGTACATAGGAATGTTTATTACATCTTCATGGACTATGACAATCCTTCAGAACCGGGAGGTGGGTGGAATCAGTGAGGAATCTGCAGGAGATAGTCTATCTACTAGAAAGATTGTCTGGTGGATACTTCTACCTGTAGTTCCTCAACTTTTAAATGGTTACTCTAACAGTACTTCGTCCCAGGTGTTGGGTATGAAGGGTGATTAGACAAGGAAATCCTGCAGCACAAATTGAGCCCAAGCAATCCTCCTTTCCAAAAGTGTGAATGGACGCCCATGTCACCTTGAGGCAAATCATAGCCACAGGAACTCCCCTGGACAGTGCAGATGTTGGCACCTGTGCTCTGGTAGAATGACCATGGATTCCTTCTGATGGCTCTTTTTTTGTAAGGGCATAACACACCTTAACGCAGAGGATCAGCCAGCATGACAAAGTCCTCTTCTGGACTGCCTTGCCCTTCCTGTTGCCTATATAACCTGCAAAGGGCTGGTCATCCGACCTGATCACCTTCAGCCCATCGACATAGCTAACTCCCTATGGAGGACTAGCCTATGTCCTACTTGGTGGGATGGGGCAGAAGGAAAAAGGTGGGAAGAGGGATAGACTATCCCATATCTAATGGGGTCGCCAGCTCGAGTAGGAAAGCCACGTTAGCCCTTAGGATCAGTTTGTCTGGATAGAAACAGGTAAAAGAATTGTGGATACACTGCACATGAAGCTCTCTGAAGTGTCGAGTGAGTGCTTGATTTGAGCGAGGCAAAGCATGCTTTTCTCGCTACTTCCTCATCTCAAACAAGCACATGGCCTCAGGGCTCTATTGGTCCTCCAGTTGCTGAACACCTTCTTGAGGAAGGACCTGTTCAAAATGTTCACTCTGGTGTAGATCCTGTCTGCTGTGGATCCTGGGGACTGAACTGTCTTTTTGGACTTGCATGCTAGGTGTTTTCACATACATGTCCTGCGACCCACAGATGCTACCCGTGGTTTATGGTTCGGTCATAACACTTCCAATATGCTCTACTGCCTTTCATCCTCACCTTAGCCTCATCGTTGTTCACAAAAGTGATGGTGGTGATTGCAGCTTGTTAGATTTGGGGGTCTCTAGTTGGCAGAGGTAGGTACCTTTGTCCAAATAGGGACCCTTGCGTCTAGTCAGGGAAAGTAGGTACACTCCCGAAATAACCCCTGCTCACCCTCTTGGTAGCTTGGCACGAGCAGACAGGCTTAGTTCAGAGGCAGTGTGTAAAGCATTTGTGAACACATACAGTAATCAAGTGACAACACTACAAATGGACACCACACAGGTTATATATTTATAAAAATAGGTATACTTTATATAGATTTATCACAAGACCATAAACGACAAAAATAATCCACAATACTGTTAAGAATACTTAGTTCTGATCAAAAAGGCTTAATTCAAGGTTCTGTGCGAGTCGGTAGCCTCCTCCGGCTACGGCGATGTCGAGAACAAACAGAGTCTAACAAATCCAGCTGACCGCGTCGAGACGGGCCAACACAGCGTAGACAGACTCGGTCACAGTACCTTTACTTGAAGCGGCAGGCACGGGCGTGCGAGCCGGATGGCTGTTCGTCGCGGTCGCGATGCAAAATGGAAGCGTTGCAGGACGCGTTGTCCCTCGATGCGGTGCAGGCAGCGGCTCGTGACGTCGTCGAGACGGAGTCGGTGAGACCAGGGCCGTGCGTTGCAGGGCGAGACGGTGCTTCGATGCGGTGCTGGCAGGTTGCGGTGCGGCGACGGAGCCGGATTCAGGAGCTGGCGTCGATCAGTCCGGACAGCGGTGCGAGTCGGGCGGTGCGTCGCAAAGCGTGCGAGCGGTGCCCAACTCCGGTGCGGTCACAGGACTCGAACTCAGCAGCAGTGACCGTGTCGGTCGGACCAGTTCGATTCGGCGTAGCGAAGCGTTGCAGGACGCGTTGTCCCTCGATGCGGTGCAGGCAGCGGCTCGTTGACGGAGTCGGTGAGACCAGGGCCGTGCGTTGCAGGGCGAGACGGTGCTTCGATGCGGTGCTTGCAGGACACCGAGTCGGTCGTGAGAGTCGGTCACAGCTCCCTACCTCTGTAGCCACTGAAACAGAGTTTCCAGCAGCAATTCACAAAGGGGGTGAAGTCCAATGGTCCTGGGACTTCGGTCAGGGGCAAGCTCTCTTCCAAGCCCTTGGAGATCCTTCACAAGTTGATGAAAGTCACAGCAAAGCAAAAGTTCCTTTCTCCTCTCTTTGGCAGTCAGGCAAACCACTGCAGGCCAATCCCCCAAGCAGCACTTCAGGCTTAGGGATAGTCTCTCCTCAGTTTCTTCTTGGTTCCGCTCCTCAGCAAAGGTTTCTTCTTGTTCCCAAAAGTGATCTGATCTTCCTGGGGTCTGGGTGCCCCTCTTATACCCTGATTCTCTTTGTTCTCTGGAGGCAGAGAGGCCTCTGCCTAGTCCAAAACCAGTTCTGGTCAGTTCTGGAGCACTTTGTTTTTCTGACTCCTTCTTTCCTTTCAGAATGTGGGGCAGAGTGCTCAGCCGCCCGGCAGGAGGTGGAGCCAGCATTGTGGAAGGCAGGCACAGCCCTATTCAGACCCAGGTGCAGCTCCTCCCTCCACTCTGGATGCAGATCTTTCTATTCAGCCCTGCGCTGACTCACCCTGTCTCCTGTAGCCACCCCCAGCCCCTGTCACTCAATCTCCAGACAAGGAATACACAACCTAGCAGAGGCAGGCTTGGATAGTTAGGCAAGAAAATACCCACTTTCTAAAAGTGGTATTTTCGAACACAGAATGTTAAAACCAACTTCACTAAAAGATGTATTTTATCATCCTGAGTTCAGGCATACTAAATTCGTTTTTCTACCATGTTCCCTGGGTCAGTTCTGACTATAAGGTGTAATAGTCAGTCTGCCCATTCTGGCCTATGGGGAGCAGGTAGCCTTGCAATAGTGAAGAACGAAAATGGCTGTAATTCACTATTAGGACATGCCACACACACCAGGGCATGTCCTACCTTATACTTACAATGCACCCTGCCCTAGGGCCTACTTTAGGGGTGACCAACATGCAGTAAAGGGAAGGTTTAGGGACTGGTAAGTGGGTGTACTCACCAAGTCGACATGGCAGCCCTAGGCTGCACACAGGCTCTGCAATGGCAGGCCTGAGACACATTTTACAAGCCGCTTCTGTGGGTGGCACAACCAGTGCTGCAAGCCCACCAGCGGCATTGGATTTACAAGCCCTGGGCACACTGAGTGCACTGTACTAGGGACTGACAAGTAAACCAATCATCCAATCATGGAGTCACTAATACATAGGTCAATTAACGATAGGGAGCACTTGCACTTTGGCACTGATTAGCAGCGGCAAAGTGCCCATGAGCATCTAGTCCAGCAAAAACATATCGGCAACCGTGGAGGCATTATGAAAAAATGGAAGGGAGACCCACGCCAAGGATGCCAGGTCTAACACGTGTCCCCTCCAGCTGAAATGTGGGGAGAACTATCCTACCCCTAGGGAGTTCTCATCGCTAAGGCGGAAAAATCTGGACAGTCCATCAGCATTGGCGTGTTCTGTACCAGGGCGGTGTTCCACCGTAAAGTCCATCCCCTGTAGGGAAATGGACCACCTCAACAGCTTTGGATTCTCACCCCTCATCTGCATCAACCATCTGAGGGGCCTGTGGTCTGTCTGAACCCGGAAGTGAGTCCCAAACAGGTATGGTCTCAGCTTCTTCAGTGCCCAGACCACAGCAAATGCCTCACGCTCAATAGCACTCCATCTCTGTTCCCGGGAAGTAACCTCCTACTGATGAAGGCTACAGGTTGGTCTAGGCCCTCCTCATTGATCTGTGATAGAACAGCCCCTACACCATGCTCTGAAGCGTCGGTCTGAACAATGAACTCATTGGAGAAGTTGGGTGCCTGGAGCACAGGCGCCGTGCACATGGCAGTCTTCAAGGTGTCAAAAGCCTTTTGACAGGCGTCAGTCCAAATCACTTTCCTGGGCTGCTTCTTGGAAGTCAGCTCGGTCAAGGGGGCAACAATGCTGCCATACCCCTTGACGAATCTCCGGTAATACCCGGTGAGTCCTAGGAAGGCTCTCACCTCTGTCTGGGTCTTGGGGGCTCCCAAGCCAGAATGGTATCAATTTTCGGTTGGAGGGGCGCCACCTGGCCGCTCCCAACCTGGTGTCCCAAGTACACCACAGAACCCTGCCCAATCTGGCACTTACTCGCCTTGATTGTGAGGCCTGCCCTCCGCAGCGCCATCAACACTTCCCAGAGGTGGCGCAGATGCTCTTCCCAACGGGCACTGAACACTGCGATGTCATCCAGGTAGGCGGCACTGAAATCCTCCAGTCCAACCAACACCTGGTTGACCAACCTCTGAAAGGTGGCAGGGGCATTCTTCATCCCAAAGGGCATCACCCGGAACTGGTAGTGCCCATCTGGTGTGGAGAATGCTGACCTCTCTTTGCCCCATCAGTCAAGGCGATCTGCCAGTATCCAGACGTTAAGCCAAACGTGCTGAGGTACCGCGCAGCCCCTAACCGATCTATGAGCTCATCAGCTCTGGGGATGGGGTGGGCGTCAGTCCTGGTGACGGAATTGAGTCCCCTGTAGTCCACACAGAACCGGAGTTCTGGTGTGGCACCAGGCGCGGCAGCTTTTGGAACCAAGACCACGGGGCTGGCCCAAGGGCTGTTAGAGGACTCAATCACCCCTAGCGCAAACATCTTGGAGACCTCCTCCTTGATGCAGGCTCTGACCCTGTCAGTCACCCTGTAAGCCTTGTGCTTCACAGGAAGACTGTCCCCAGTGTCCACATCATGGACGCACCAATGAGTGACACTGGGAACCAGGGAGAACAGGTCAGGGAACTGTCCCAACAGTTGGCGACAGTCACCCTGCTGCTCAGGTGTCAGGGAGGTAGAGAGGTTTACTCCCTCCACTGATCCATCTTGCTCTCGGGCTGACAGGAGGTCAGGAAGAGGCTCGGTCTCCTCCTCCATTCCATCATCTGTAGCTAAGAGCATGCCCACTTGGGACCTCTCCAAGTGGGGCTTCAGGCGGTTCACATGCAGGACCCGCAAGGGGTTCCTGGGAGACTGCAAGTCCACCAAATAGGTAACTGGACTCTTGCGCTCCACCACCGTAAAAGGGCCGGTCCACCTGTCCTGGAGCGCACAGGGCTCCACAGGGGCCATGACCCACACTTTCTGACCAGGCTGAAGCTCTACCAGAGTGGCATTCTGGTCGTACCACCGCTTCATCTCCTCCTGGCTGGCTTCCAGATTTGCCTCAGCAAGCTCTCTGAAACGCCTAGTCTGGTTCCTGAAGGCCAGCATGTAACTGTATACATCCTGGGGAGGTTTCCTGGGAGATTGCTCCCAGCCTTCCTTGACCAAACTCAGAGGTCCTCGCACCGGGTGTCCATAGAGGAGCTCAAAGGGACTGAACCCTAGAGACTTCTGTGGCACCTCCCGGTATGCAAACAACAGGCATGGTAAGAGGACGTCCCATTTACGCCTCATGGGTTCTTCCAGACCCATAATCATGCCCTTGAGGGTCCGGTTGAATCTCTCAACCAGACCATTTCCTTGAGGGTGGTAAGGAGTGGTGAACTTGTAAGTTACACCGCACTCCTGCCACAGGGACTTCATGTACTTGGACACGAAGTTGGTACCTCTGTCAGACACCACCTCTTGAGGGAATCCCACACGTGAGAAAATTCCCATCAGTGCCCGTCCCACCACGGGGGCCGTCACTGTCCTCAGAGGGATGGCTTCAGGGTACCGGGTGGCATGGTCCACCAAGACCAGGATAAACCTGTTGCCCATGGCTGTCTTGGGGTCCAGTGGCCCCACAATGTCAATACCCACCCGTTCAAAGGGGGTGCTGACCACAGGGAATGGCTGGAGAGGAGCCTTGTGCTTCCTCCCACTTTTTCCACTTGCCTGGCAAGTCTGGCATGTCCTGCAGTGAGTGGCGGCACTCCTGCGCATCTGGGGCCAATAGAAATGGGTAACAAGCCTGTCAAAGGTCTTGTCCTGCCCCAGATGTCCCGCTAATGGTACATCATGAGCCAACCCCAGTAGGAAGGCTCTGAAGCGCTGGGGTACCACCAGCACACGGGCTGACCCAGGCTCAGCAACCTTAGGCTCTGAATACAGGAGACCATTCTCCCAGTAAACCCAATGTGATCCAGACTGATCACCTGCTGCCTGGTCTGTGGCCTGTTGCCTCAGACCCACGAGAGAAGGGCATGTGTTCTGCTCCTTGCAGAACTCTTCCCTGGAGGGTCCTCCTTCTTGCTGCCAATGGGTCAGCTCAGGTAGGTCCCCCAGTTCAGCTACCTGTTCCCCTGTAGGCTCCAGGGCATCCCCCTCAGGGTCTGCCTCCTCCTGGACCGTGGGAACCTCGGGGGCCGGTTTCCCGCGCCCCCTGCCTCCTCTCTCTCCGGCAGGCACCTGGGCCTCCCTCTCAGGCTCCAGGTCCTCTTGAACACCTTTAGCTGCCATTGACCGGGTGGTCACACATGCCCAATCAGGCAAGCCCAACATTTCTAAATGCGCACTCCGCTCCACCTTAGCCCAAGGTGAGCTCTCCAAATCGTTCCCTAACAAACAGTCAACAGGCATGGCTGGCCTCACAGCTACTTGAAGAGTACCCGAGACCCCCCCCACTCAAAGGGAACCTGAGCCACCTTGCAGTGACTCTCTGTGTTGTCAGCGGCAACAACCGGATAGAATGCATCAGGGATAACCTGCTCTTTAGACACCAGGTGACACTTGACAGCTGTCACACTGGCTCCTGTGTCTCTCAGAGCCTCCACCCTATGGCCATTGATGGTCACCCACTGCCTGTATTTCTTAGTGTTCTCAGGCAGCGGGGTCCTAGGGACCATCTCAGAGTCTCCTAATGAGACAAGGGAAAACACTGTGGGATCCCCCCACCTTGGGCACCCAACTCCTCCCCCAGGGCTACACTAGCCAACTGTCGGGGGACTGCACTGGTGGGTGCTGGTTTTCCATGCAAAGGGCAACGAGGATCGTTTGCCTTGTGGCCAGGGGCGCCACACTTGTAACATACCAGTGGTCCCTGGTGAACAGGGGGCCTGTCAGGGCCACTGGCTTCTTCTCAGGGGGAGGCTGGGAACCTTTCCCTTGGTTCCCTTGGGGTTTACTTTGGGGCCCTTTATGGAACTCCTTCTGTTTACCCTTGTCCCCCCACTCTTCTGCTGGGGACCCTGCCCACCCTTGGCGGAGTCTCCCACGTGACCCTTGTGGACCCGGGTACTCACCCAGCGGTCCGCCTCCTCAGCAAGCTGCCTAGGGTTAGTCAGCTTACTATCAATCAGGTGCTGGCGTAGCTCAGGAAAACAATTACCGGACAAGTGCTCCCAGGCAATCAAATCAAAGAGCGCCTGAAAATCAGTCGCTTTGCTACCCTTTACCCAACCATCCAAGGCTCTGCAAAAGAAGGTCACATATTCAACCCAGGTACTGCTTTCAATCTTACTACAGTTCCTGAACCTTTGCCTATAAAGCTCAGGGGTCAAACCATATCTAGTCATTAAGGCATCCTTCATGTGGCTGTACGAATTATAGACTTCAGAGGGCAAATCCAACAAGGTATCCCGCCCTTCACTGAGGAACCGTCCCCACAACCCCGCTCCCCAATCCTTCTCAGGGACCCGGTGGGAAGACATGGCTACCTCATAGGCTTTGAACCACTGCCCTATGTCGTCATTTTTAAAAAACTCCTTCACCACATCTTTGGGAATATACACCCTAGCTTCAACAGGCACAGGCGGTACACTGCCACCAGAGGGAGTAATCTCTAAGCTCTTGGCCTTCAATTCCAACTCCCTCAAAACTTTCTCATGTTCAAACTGCATTTTCTTTTCCTCTAGGGCTAATTTCCTTGTTTGCATTTCGAATTCTAACTGCTTATTCAGCTTGAGTTTGGTCAGCTCCATTTCGTGCATCCTACTCTCTTTCCTGTCCTCCAACTCCTCTGGAGACAGTCCTCTGGCAGAAACACTGCTACCTACTGGGGAAGGTGGTCTTCTAGCCCCTAGACCCAATAGCCCCTCCAGCTGCCCTTCTGCATTCTCAGCCCCCTCCACAGGGGCACTCCTTGATTCGACCCAGGCCCTCGGCGCCTTTTGGAGGTCCTCCTTCCTGGAGATCCCGGTCATGGACACTTTAAACTTTTTGCAGAATTGCTTGAGCTGCTTAAGGGTGTAGCATTCTAGCCTCTCTTCTTCCCAATCACATTCAACAGAGGCTACTGATGCTGGTTTCTCCATAGTGACTGAACTTGGCATTTGCAAAAATAGGAAATCCCAGAAAAAATGCTATTAAAGTATGTGGTTGCGTTTTGGTCTGCACTCACTAAGTAGTGTTCACCAATCACTGTACATGAGTCACAAATGCAAGTCCAGAATCCTCACCGCTGACCACCAATGTTAGATTTGGGGGTCTCTAGTTGGCAGAGGTAGGTACCTTTGTCCAAATAGGGACCCTTGCGTCTAGTCAGGGAAAGTAGGTACACTCCCGAAATAACCCCTGCTCACCCTCTTGGTAGCTTGGCACGAGCAGACAGGCTTAGTTCAGAGGCAGTGTGTAAAGCATTTGTGAACACATACAGTAATCAAGTGACAACACTACAAATGGACACCACACAGGTTATATATTTATAAAAATAGGTATACTTTATATAGATTTATCACAAGACCATAAACGACAAAAATAATCCACAATACTGTTAAGAATACTTAGTTCTGATCAAAAAGGCTTAATTCAAGGTTCTGTGCGAGTCGGTAGCCTCCTCCGGCTACGGCGATGTCGAGAACAAACAGAGTCTAACAAATCCAGCTGACCGCGTCGAGACGGGCCAACACAGCGTAGACAGACTCGGTCACAGTACCTTTTACTTGAAGCGGCAGGCACGGGCGTGCGAGCCGGATGGCTGTTCGTCGCGGTCGCGATGCAAAAATGGAAGCGTTGCAGGACGCGTTGTCCCTCGATGCGGTGCAGGCAGCGGCTCGTGACGTCGTCGAGACGGAGTCGGTGAGACCAGGGCCGTGCGTTGCAGGGCGAGACGGTGCTTCGATGCGGTGCTGGCAGGTTGCGGTGCGGCGACGGAGCCGGATTCAGGAGCTGGCGTCGATCAGTCCGGACAGCGGTGCGAGTCGGGCGGTGCGTCGCAAAGCGTGCGAGCGGTGCCCAACTCCGGTGCGGTCACAGGACTCGAACTCAGCAGCAGTGACCGTGTCGGTCGGACCAGTTCGATTCGGCGTAGCGAAGCGTTGCAGGACGCGTTGTCCCTCGATGCGGTGCAGGCAGCGGCTCGTTGACGGAGTCGGTGAGACCAGGGCCGTGCGTTGCAGGGCGAGACGGTGCTTCGATGCGGTGCTTGCAGGACACCGAGTCGGTCGTGAGAGTCGGTCACAGCTCCCTACCTCTGTAGCCACTGAAACAGAGTTTCCAGCAGCAATTCACAAAGGGGGTGAAGTCCAATGGTCCTGGGACTTCGGTCAGGGGGCAAGCTCTCTTCCAAGCCCTTGGAGATCCTTCACAAGTTGATGAAAGTCACAGCAAAGCAAAAGTTCCTTTCTCCTCTCTTTGGCAGTCAGGCAAACCACTGCAGGCCAATCCCCCAAGCAGCACTTCAGGCTTAGGGATAGTCTCTCCTCAGTTTCTTCTTGGTTCTGCTCCTCAGCAAAGGTTTCTTCTTGTTCCCAAAAGTGATCTGATCTTCCTGGGGTCTGGGTGCCCCTCTTATACCCTGATTCTCTTTGTTCTCTGGAGGCAGAGAGGCCTCTGCCTAGTCCAAAACCAGTTCTGGTCAGTTCTGGAGCACTTTGTTTTTCTGACTCCTTCTTTCCTTTCAGAATGTGGGGCAGAGTGCTCAGCCGCCCGGCAGGAGGTGGAGCCAGCATTGTGGAAGGCAGGCACAGCCCTATTCAGACCCAGGTGCAGCTCCTCCCTCCACTCTGGATGCAGATCTTTCTATTCAGCCCTGCGCTGACTCACCCTGTCTCCTGTAGCCACCCCCAGCCCCTGTCACTCAATCTCCAGACAAGGAATACACAACCTAGCAGAGGCAGGCTTGGATAGTTAGGCAAGAAAATACCCACTTTCTAAAAGTGGTATTTTCGAACACAGAATGTTAAAACCAACTTCACTAAAAGATGTATTTTATCATCCTGAGTTCAGGCATACTAAATTCGTTTTTCTACCATGTTCCCTGGGTCAGTTCTGACTATAAGGTGTAATAGTCAGTCTGCCCATTCTGGCCTATGGGGAGCAGGTACCCTTGCAATAGTGAAGAACGAAAATGGCTGTAATTCACTATTAGGACATGCCACACACACCAGGGCATGTCCTACCTTATACTTACAATGCACCCTGCCCTAGGGCCTACTTTAGGGGTGACCAACATGCAGTAAAGGGAAGGTTTAGGGACTGGTAAGTGGGTGTACTCACCAAGTCGACATGGCAGCCCTAGGCTGCACACAGGCTCTGCAATGGCAGGCCTGAGACACATTTTACAAGCCGCTTCTGTGGGTGGCACAACCAGTGCTGCAAGCCCACCAGCGGCATTGGATTTACAAGCCCTGGGCACACTGAGTGCACTGTACTAGGGACTGACAAGTAAACCAATCATCCAATCATTGAGTCACTAATACATAGGTCAATTAACGATAGGGAGCACTTGCACTTTGGCACTGATTAGCAGCGGCAAAGTGCCCATGAGCATCTAGTCCAGCAAAAACATATCGGCAACCGTGGAGGCATTATGAAAAAATGGAAGGGAGACCCACGCCAAGGATGCCAGGTCTAACACAGCTTAATGCTGAAAATCAGGGATACGTTTATTCCAATACTTCAGCAACTGGCTGCTTGAGGCGGGCTCACCATCGTTAGTTGCGAACTACCTACCGAATTCTGCACCAAAGTCTCACCTGAGCCCTATGCAGAGTATTCCCTTTATAGGGGCTATTCTGGACACAGTGGGGTTCAAGCATGTTCAAACAGTGGGGCATGCCCTGGTTAGATCTGTTCACCACCTCAAAAATGCTTAGTTTGTAAGAGAGACCTTTCCTCGAAGATATGTCCACTCATACCTGTATTTAAAAACCCAGACTTTTCACTTGGCTATTTAGGAGTTGAATTCTATGTCTGGACAGAACAAGGATTCAAACGTAAGGTTTCCTGTTTCACTCAACAGGCACAATTTAATTCAGTCAATTTAAGAAAAACTAAGACTTGCCAGAGACGAAAAGACAGCAATATTTACAAATTAGACAATGGGACACTAATAAAACAATCAACCAAGATGCCAGCAGACCTGTCATGCAATTTGAAAATTGGCATATTACAAAAGAGAACGACAAACATATCTCATCAGAAATATGCAAACTCTTAACACATACCAACCCTAATAATACTCCCCCAGCTCAAGGAAGTTGAGAAAATTAGATTGGCAGACCGCTCACACAGAATGAACGGGGCAATAAATACCTTACCACACCGACAATCTCCAGATATGTACTCAGTAGGGAAACTACAGTGACAATGCCCATGTATTGGTATTTTACCCAAGTCTGGCTTAAGGTCTGGAACCCTGGAAACGCAGACGAGTGCTAGCAGAAATGTGGAAACCTGGAAACACTATTAGGTCTACTCTTGCACTGTTCCAAATTACCCCACTGCTCGGAGAGGGTATCTTCAGGGTACTGACTCCATCTTAGATATTCAGATCCCCACTCTCAATATTTACCAATCTTGGAATTTTGGCATATCTAAAAAACAAACGTATCCATTATGCTCCCCAAGAGCAAACAGAATTCCTTGGGATGTGGGTTTTGAAGCAGATCATAACGTCCCTCTGGGTCACAGACAAAAACACCTGAGCACGGGACGTGGCATATGTATAATATTTTGGGTGTGGAGAAGACCTCTGCAGCATTAAATCCTCGAGAAAGAGAGACTTCGAGAAAACATGGCCACCATTTAGCAAATTCTTTTCAGGCAAATTTAAAGAATTATTGTGTCCCAGGTATCTTAGAACACTATGACTCACGACATCTGCACATTAGAGAGAAAGGAGCTAGACTGAAAAATGCACCGATATCCGACTTTCAAAATTCGGTTAACAACGCACAGCACCAGCTACAAAATTCCAGAAGACAACAGACATTCCATCAGATCATTTTTAGCTAGCCTTCTAGTGTCCAGGGGGTATTTCATATCCTTTGTTTCATGTTATATATTTTGAATTCTAAATATTCACATTTGCTAACCTTCCCCACAGGCCACTGGATATAGATGGGTGTATTTGATATACAGTAAAAAAGAACCAAACCATAGAATGGGGCATAACATGCAGGCTATGGTGCGTTGTGCACCAAAATCTGCATGTACTGTTTTTACCGAGTATTTCCCACATTTAAAATTCAGCAGATTTCACCTGCCGAAATGTACCTGGGGAAAATTGTGAGGAATGTAGTTATTACCCAAAAATGTGTATTTCTAATTAACCCTGGGTGGTGAACTCCGCTCCGTTCACAGAATTTGCGGAGTTTTCCGCACTCCACGCTCCGCGGAGCACGCGAAGTTCCCAAAAACTCCGCTCTGCAGAGTGGAGCTTTTTCCTCACTTGCGCTCGTCAACGTCAAGTTGGCGAGAGAGGAAAATCCACCTCCCAGCGAGATTTTTCCTTGCTTGCAGTCACCAAGGTCTAGTTGGTGAGCGCGAACGAGGAAAGTCAACCTCCTGGCGAGATTTCTCAACACGGGTGGTCGGATTTCTCAATGCGAGTGGTCGCGGCTGGTCGCCATCACCCGCGTTGAGAAACCTTCCGTTTGCATTGAGAAAGCTGCAGCTCGAGTAGAAAATCTACTTGAGCAGCAGAAAGGAAGCTGCACCCTCTTGCACTGCGCATGGTGCCATTTGCGATGATTTTACAGCGCAGGACAAACAACTGGCACTAAAAATCACCGTGAACGGCATGACCCTAACGCACTCCGCCACTCGTGGAACTCCGCATTGCATGGTGAAATTTTTTTGTCACTTTTCAAGGTTCCGATTAGCGGAACTCTGAAAACTCCAGCCAGGCTTAATTCTAATCCCTGTGCCCATCACTAACTGCACGCATTGAAACCAGCACCAACAACAGCAAGGAACTTTACATTATCATTAAGGAGTTCTCCAACCCAGCTGCCAGCGAAAACAACATCACACCCTCACAAGAGCTGTGCAATAGCCTTGCTGACTTCTTCCATGATAAGATCGCAACCATATATAGAAACTTCTAACCCCAACCTACACCCACGGACTTCCTCAACCGACACAACCTCACCACAACTGACCACCTGCAACCAGCTCTCCACCCAGGACACAACCTCTATCATGAAATCCATCCACTGGGGAGCTCCAAACGGACCCTTGCCCGCAACACATCCTCAACCTCGGAAACCAAAGGATTGGATAGGAACTCACCACCCTGCTAAACACCTCAGTCACCACTGCAACATTTCCAGATGCCTTGAAACACGTCAAAGTCAGACCACTACTCAAAAAACCCTCCACCGATCCCAATGAACTCAAAAACTACCGCCCAATCTCCATGCTCCTGTTTCCAGCTAAGGTACTGGAAAAGAATATTAACAGGCAACTTCTGACAAACCTGGAGCAGACCCAGCTACTCGATGCCCCTCAATCTGGCTTCCGCAACAATCACAGCACAGAGACCGCCCTGATCGCAGCCACCAACGACATCCGAACCCTCTTCAACAAAGGAAAAACAGCAGCTCTGATCCTCCTTGACACTTCGCAGCCTTCAACACAATATCCCACCACACGCTTATCGAAATACTCCACCACATTGGCATACAAGGGGATGCACTCAGATGGATCGCCTCCTTCCTCACCAGTAGGACACAGAGTATCCACCTACCACCCTTTAGCTCTGAACCAAAGATATCGTCTGAGGCGTCCCCCAGGGCTCATCCCTCAGCCCTATGCTCTTCAACGCATACATGACCCCACTGGCCAGCATCATCAGATGTCATGGTCCCAACATTATCCTACGCAGACGACACCCAACTCATCCTCTCCAATACTGATGACCGTACCACTGCCAGGACCAACTTCCACAGATGCATGACAAGCGTCACTGACTGGGTGAAGAATAACTGCCTAAAGCTGAACATGGACAAGATGAAAGTGCTGATCTTTGGCAACAACAGATACCCCTAGAACAACTCCTGATGGCCCTCATACCTAGGACCCGCACCCATAGCCACCGACCACACCAGAAACCTCAGAATCATCATTGATAACAAGTTCACCCTGAAACCACAGATCAACAACGTCTTCTCTGCCTGCTTCCTCACTCTACGTGTGCAACAAAAGACCTTCAAGTGGCTACCCCTTCACACGAGATGCACCGTGACACAGGCCCTCATCACTAACCCCACTGGACTATGGCAAAGCTCTCTAAGTAGGAATCACTGCACACCTCCTACAGAGATTTCAAATGATGCAAAATGCCACAGCCAGACTTGTCCTCGACCTTACCCAACAAACCCACATCACACCACACCTCAGGCAATTCCACTGGCTCCCTGTAGGGAACAGATGCCAATTCAAGCTGCTGACCCACGCATACATGGCTTTACACAACCAAGGACCTAACTACATTAATCAAACCTGAACTTCCACCAACCAACGATAACACTACTCTCCACCTCCCTTTCACTTGCCCACACTCCCCGCATCCACCAAAGCAGAAGTGGAGGACATTCCTCCTCCTACGTCTCTGCAAAGACCTGGAACAGCCTCCCCATGCATCTTTGGACCATTATAATTCTGGACTTCTGTAGGGCCCTCAAGACCTGGCTGTTCGAATGAGCCAGCTGGGACCTGCAAGTGCCTGGATACCCTTCCGGGAGATTTGCAGCACTATATATAAATCTTGATTGATTGATTGTGCAAAGAGTGGTTTGCACAAAAGGGATGGAAAAAAGCATGGGCCACTCATAACAAGTGCCTTTAACTTTGTTCAGAGACATTACAGGTCTTTCCTGTCATTCCCACGTCCAGTGTTGAACCGGCCTTTTTAGGACAACTGGCTGTCTTGCAAGCTTGAAAGGTGTGTGGACTTTTTTCATTTATTTCTTTTTTTATAACAAATAGATTTTTGATTGTCAAGAAAGTAACAAGCATGTACACTGATCGCACCTTATTTGCTAACACCCTTCCAGTTGTAGGTTCACATACAGACATTATGTCAGTTTATATGTCCTCTGTACCTCGACGAATGCCAAAATAATCCCATCAATGCACCCAAACTTGTTTGGGTTTATCGAGGCAGCCCTTAGCTGTGTATATGGGTACCTCCTTTTAAACAAAGTTGTCCATTGCTCACAGCCATTCTTATAAGGGTGGTGCTGTCACAGATTTCCAACGTTTACGTATGTCACTTTTGGCAAGCATGGTGCCAGCAATGTCTTCCAGTGTCCCCAGTTGGGCGATCCACATGGATCGGTCAATAATTTCCCAGGCTCTTTGACAAGGTTGATAATATTGTTTACCAGTGGTCCACTATCATTGGGCAGTCCCAGCCAACATGAAAGAAAGGGACTCCATGTGCCACACCTGAAACAACATGGCATAGAAATCCTGCTAGCTCTCCATGTCCGTTCAGGGTTAGATATAAACATTGGCTACTTCTGCTAATACAAACAACAAATGACTATACTTAGCGGGCAAAGTTCTGTTTCACTTTAGTACTTTGCTTTCTAAGCACAGATTGTTTGCTCATGAGTAAAAACAGATAGAAGCTGCAATCGTACAGCAGTCTGTGGCTGCTCGGCTTATGAGATTCCCACCAGTCTACACACAGAAAAATCATTGGTAGCTACTTTGGGCCGAAAACTATCTTTCAGCATGCTTCCCATTTCCATCTGCTGTGCCCCTTGAGGACAATTCTTTCTTTTCTTTCTCACAAGGTGCATGCTTTCTATGTAAATATACTAGCCTCCTGTATACCCTAATGGTTCAACTACTGCAGCAGCTTGTATCTTGGCATTTTGACTTGTGCCATAGATGCCAGCCAACTGCAAACATTCAGTCAAGTTTCAAGTTTATTCTAGTGTTTAGTCTTTTTAAAACCATTACACTATATAAAATAAAAACATTCATAAAACCTTTTGTGCACTTATTTTACAAAATTTTTAAAATAAGTATAATTATAAGAGAAAATTCATAATGTCATCTCATTAAAATTCATAATATACTTCACATATCTCTCATGCGACAGAACATTAGCAAAAGATGATTCTTTACAGTCAGAGTAAGATACAAAGTGACTCCTTTTTTCTTTCAAACATTTAGTCATGTATCAAATTCCCGCAAACACCATCATCTATGCCTTTGTTTCGGTGGTTTGCGTACTATTGCGTAGGTACATTGAATGTATGTCCCTATCTAAATCATTCCTCAACCATGTCACATTCATCACTGAGGTTTCAATATACTATTGGGTATTAATTTTAAAGGAGGTGACCGCTACCAACTTAATAAACACAATCTAATTAGGTCAAAACAGTTCTGAAGTTATCTCTGCTTATCCCGTGGTAGCTATGGCAAACGGAGCAGGCAATCCCCAGAGAACAGTGTATTAAGTTCAAGGAGTACCAACAACTCAAAAGTAAGGAAGACCACACTTAAAAAATTCCCAGTGTTAAGTGCATGTAGTACAGATAATTTCAAAGAACAGAACGTCATACAAAATTCCCAACCAGTGTAGAAAACAATACAGTAAACATTAATGAGCAAAAGATGCAAAGATCATAAAAATAGGATAAAAGGAACCAGAGATATGAACTTTTAAAGTTTTATGACAAAACACAAAGAAAAAGTACAGCTCCATTGAAAAGCAACAACAGTTTGCGTAGAATGGGACCTAAGTGCAATTTGATACAAACAGCAATGGAGCGTGGGCGGCTACACCAATGGGGTTGTCCTGGACAAACATTTCACCTTCAGGGGTGGAAAAAATGTCTAATTCCCAATTTCCCAGCTGCTGGGAAAGTTTCTTCTGGTCAGTTTCACGACTCCAAGCTCCTAAGGGCAGGCTTCTAGGCACTATTTCTCTCGCCAACAAGTCTTCTTGCAAGATCCAGTCCTATGTGATCAGCAGCACACTCTTGAAATCAGGAGTCCTTCTGTATTTTGTGTCCCTAAAGCAGGTAAATAGAAAGCCAATCGTGTGACCCTCATTTATTTGTAAATGTCTACCAATGCTCTGCCAAGGGATGATCCTTAGTTTGGTGAGGAAAAATGTGAGGATACGTTTACCTGATTGAATTGTTTCCTTAAGTAGATAAATATTGCACTGAAGTGACTTGTTTGTGTAATGCACTGCAGATGGTAAATGTCACACCCCGGGGCATTGGTACTTAAAGAGGACAATAAGTGCCACCCAATTATCCCACTACTCGGATTAGGCACCTTGGACATTACTTCACACAACACAACACCATACAACATTTTGGTGTCGAGGCTTTTTATTGCGTATCCTGAAAGATAATGAACTGCATAAAGCTATAGTCTAATGTGAGGCTTAGGGTACAGGAATAGCTCTAATGTGAGGCTTAGGGTACAGGAATAGCTCAAATGTGAGGCTTAGGGTACAGGAATAGCTCAAATGTAAGGCTTTCTTTTCACTGTGATAAATGTAAGAGATTTGGAAGGAATGGTTACGTTAGTCTAAAAATGTTAGCTCAATAAACCGCTTACAGGTAAGAACACAGTACATAAAGGTGGGCGTGGAGTGTTGCATTTCCCAGAACGGAAATAAAATTCCAATTTCTCCTTAAAGAACTATATTCAATTGTAGATAATTATTTTTATGAAAGTGAGAAAGTGCATGATGATGGCGTCACTTCACTTTTGTAGTTAAAATGATAGATTTGTAATGGGGATGATTCGATGGCAATTATTTATTTCATGTACTGTATTGATCACAGATGCCTGTTTGGGTGAATTAACTGTTTCAAATATATGTTAACAGGTTCAGACCAAGGCTATTCACCAAGAAATAGTACCGGTTGAGCTTCAAGAAGGGGTTTGTAGAACACCCTCACACGATGAGAGAAGAGATGCTGATAAATCTTTGGCTGATTCCAAAATGAAATACAGAGATGAAAAGCCAAAATCAGAGCATGAGAAACAGCGTGATAAAGAAAAGTTAGACCTTTCCCTAGCCACGTATGGTGAAATCTCGGGTTTAGGAAAAAAACAGAGAATACCACATGTTAACAAAATTCTAAAGGTATGTACCGGAAATGACAACTTGTCTTTTTTAATTTGACGTTTGAGTAAGTGTCTTTGTTTTTTTTCTTAATGCTGTTGATCACAGTCGGGATTCAAAAACTGACAGTTGCCCTATGTGAAGGTATATGTTAAGGCATAATTAACTGTTCGAGGCTAGTACACCTGTGATTCTACACACATTTACATTATTGGAACTGTAAAACCTAATCTTGAAATGCTAGGACCCTCCCCTATGTGCAAAAAATGCAATAATATACAAGTAAGACAAGTGAGCCATATTAGATTAATAGCATAATAAGTGTCAAATTAAGTTATCATTGCATTGTTTTCCTTTAGTTTGGAACTTAAAAACCTGAAACACTGGGACAGGCAATAGGATGAATGGGGGAATCATTAGAGAGAAGAGCAAGAAAGGAAATGAGTGTAAATGGAAAGAGACATGGGTGAGGAGGAAGGAAAAAGGAGCAATTCGGTTTTGCAATCCTAATTACGATTTATACAACAGTATTAGGGAGGTGTGTCAGCTTGGACACTGCCGGGACTGTATCCGGTAGATGCAGCAGTAGCAGCAGACCTAGTCTCAGCCTGAGAAAAACTGTAAATTGCACTGCAATCCGCAAGCTGCATGCAGTACCACTTCCAAGGATCAGGAAGCTATTCCGAGAATCTCTAGCTTGCTCCCCTCATTATGGGCCCCATGCAAGAAGAATTTCAAAACGGGAAGGCGGAGCCGAATTCAAGAAGATTTGGGAATGGTTTTAATGAAACATGAGCATGGAGAACGGCCTGTGTGAATATGTTACGCATATCTTCATGAAAACAGAATTACATTCATTCAGTTGAAGTATCTGCATAGGACGTAACGCCAGTGACCTTACATAATCTCCTGGACCTCTTCCTTATACCCTCCTTATTTACGAGGTAATGCACCTTAAAAACAGGCCTCTCTTAAATATTTTTTTTTTAAATACACCCCTTTCCAGATGGCTCTTCCATGCACTACTGTTGAGGAAGCATAACAGGGATCGCTGCCAAAAGCACCTTCTGTGTTCTGCCTGTCTCCTAGTGTGACAGCCCTCAGAAAGGTGGTTCCATACATGGGCAGAGCACTGTGACTGTTGCTTCGATTGGAATGGGAATAGTAAATCCGACTACTATAAAGTCCAAGGCTATCTCTACTGTTGCTTAGGTTGAAGTAGCAATGATAAATCTGACCACTGCAATGTCCAATGCCTTCTCTTTTCAAACTTAGAGGCCCATTACGATGACTGGCGGATGCACCTCCGCAATGCTTGCGGTGGGAGAAAACGCTGTTTTCCGCCCGCGAGCAGCGGTGCACACGCCCGCCATATTAAAATGGTCAAACACAGCCCATTTTCCGACCGCCGCGGTGCGATGTGAACCGCCATCAAAACGCGCCCGCCACCGCGGCGGAGTTAACCAATCGAGAGCCACCGCCGTGCGAAATGATGTCCCTCCCGCCATACAAATTAGGATGCGCCAAACAGCCAGGCACACCGCAGCAGAGAAACCGGCCAATCTGAACAGGCGGAAGCACCACAGCGGAGCGCAAAAGTGAATACTGGAGCCGACCGCCATGGACCCGGCACTACATGTCCTCCCGGCGCTGTACATGATACTCCTCCAGCAAGCCATGGACCGTGGCTGACGCCGCCGCAGGTACGCGATCACACAACTCTGCACACAAACACAACCCACAACTCCATGGCTGATGTAAGGTTCCTGTTCCCACCAGACACCCTGGTGGGGACAGGAACACAACCACAGGTGTAGCCACACATGTCCTACCTGCCATTAGTTCACCCCTCCTCATCCAGGTCACCATGTCCGCGATCTTGAAATAATGTTCAGGTCACGTGACCGCAGCGGTGAATCCGCGTTAAAAAATGTGCACAATGTAGTAGGCAGGGCCAGCGCAAGGCATGGGCAGTGCACAAAGTACACAGGGCAACACCTCCACACTCCACACACTAGGCCCACCCACAACATGAAGGGACATGCCATGTGACCCTCCTGTGCTCCCACATGCCCAATACCCAGCCAGGTGAACACACACACTGCACCACACAACAAACAACTAGGTAGACAGCCTCATCAGGTGTGGCTGCAGAGTAACACACAGCGTAGAAGCACAGGGGAACCCACACACCACAACAACACCACACTCATGGCAAGTAAACTGAGTCCAAGCACAAAATAAACACACACAGATAATGAACAAACACTCTAATGGACACACAGCCTGCCAAATCACACAGACATACCCCACACTGACACACAGCAACAAACACAGAACACATGCCAGCAGCAATGGAGGACAACAAATAGGAAACCTAAAGTGAGGTGCACACAAATGGAATGGCAAGGAGCTGAACACCAAGCATGTGTACATCACATGCAAGGGAAGGAACATATAACAACAACCCCAGCCCAACAAATCACACATGGCAGTCACAGTGAGTGAAGTCAAACCACAGTCACCTCACTGCAACAACTCAGGGAGACAGCAAGGCAACCCATGTATAGGCACAGGGATGAAAGGAAGGGTATGAAGTCTAACACTGATCAGCCACACATCTGTATCCAAATACATCACAGGAGTATGTCAGCAGCACAACACACAGGGCCCATTGCAACACTCCATGACTGTCAAACACAAGTATGAACCTTCACACAACCCCCACACCCATCACACCTGCAGCACACAACACCAGTGACAAACACACAGAAGCTTGCCAATAATGTCCAGTCAATACACTGACAAGCAAACACACCCCCTGGGGGTATCCACAAACATCACACACACACAGGGATGGCAGAACCACTGTACGCACAAAAACAACAGTCAAACACAGAACACAATCAAAACACACACACATAACTACTACAATAACAGACAAGACCTGTGCAGTTAAACAGTGGAAATTCAATGGGAGCACAGATACAACAGGAGTACACAACCTCATTAGTCAGGAAAAATGCACAGACAACAGACCACAACACATATAAGAAGTGCATCCACACAAAACAATAATGGAGACAAACAGGGAGAAATGGGCCTACAATGACACACAGACAGACATACCACACCACCCATCAACTCAAAATGGTGTCATAGTGTACCACATGCCTGCAAATGCACAAGAATGACAAGAGACACATCAAATATGAGAGGAGAAAACACCAAGGATGCACCTAAAACAAGCACGGGAACTACAATAGACCTCAGTTCATATGACAGACACACAAGTAAGGCACACCACAATGGCAACACACAACTGAATCAAACACAACAACAAAACACACACACTGACAGGCAAATAGAACACCACACACAGAGCATCTGTCAACTGCATGAGACAACACAACACAAACACTGCACACAGCCACAAACACTGCACAAAGATGGCTACCTACATGTTAGGTGAGGGTGAAGCACACAATGGCTGAGACATGCTTCTGGGTGGGGGGCAGTGCTCCTCCTTCTGAGAGGTGGGACAGGGGTGGCTGGTGGGATTTGTGGTGCAGGCCTCCCACCCCCAAACAGCCCTCCCTGGGAAGATGGATACCTACCTGTCAGTTTGTTTGTGGTGATACAATGTCTACCGCATGCGTCTGGGTGGGAGGGAGTGCTCCATCCTGCTGAGGGATGGGGCAGGGTGTGCCTGGTGGGAGTTGTAGTGCAGGCCTCCCTATTCCAAACACACCTCCCTGGAAAGATGGCTACCTACCTGTTAGGTGAGGGTGAAGCACACAATGGCTGCCACATGGTTCTGGGTGGGGGGAGTAGTCCATCCTGCTCAGCTGTGGGACAAGGGGGCCTGGTGGGAGTTGTAGTGCAGGCCACCCTATTCCAAACACTCCTCCCTGGAAAGATGGCTACCTACCTGTTAGGTGAGGGTGAAGCACACAATAGCTGACACATGCTTCTGGGTGGGGGTAGTGCTCCTCCTTCTGAGAGGTGGGACGGGGTGGCTGGTGGGAGTTGTAGTGCTGCTTGCCTGGACACATACAACACAGTTGATGTTGTGTACCTTTGTGATGATTCAGATGGGGTGAATGTTAAATCAGTGAGACCTGTGTTTGGTATTGGGGTGCAGATGAATGTACTTGTGCCTCAGAGATGTAGCTTTGTAGTTGTGCAAGACAGTACATGGCAGTTTCATGGTATACATTAGTTGGTACTTACCAGCCTCCACTCCCCTGGCTATTCCTTCAAGACTCTCTGGATGCAGTATGGCAAGCACCTTCTGCTCCCACGCAGAGAATTGTTTTGGTGGAATGGGAGGGCCTCTACCAGTCGCCTCAGCCAGCTCACGGTTCTTGGCCCTCTTCTTCTTGACAACACTCTTCAGGTCATGCCACCGCCTCTGGATTTCCTGCTTGTTGCGGGGCACGTTCCCTACTGCATTGACCTTGTCCACTATCCTTACCCACATGTTTGTTCTTGTGGCTAATGGTGTCTGTTGGACCATGCTACCAAAGAGCTGTGGTTCTACTCTAATTATCTCATCTACCATTACTGACAACTCAGTGTCTGTGAATTTTGGCATTTTCTGTGGTGCCATGGTGTGTGCTGTGCTGATGTTATGGGGTGCAGTTGTGAGGGTGGTGTGGGTGGTGTAGGTGGTGTGTGTGTGTGTTGTGGTGGTGGTGTGATGTGTGCAGGTTTGGCTCTCCTTAGTGCTCTGGTGTTGTTTCCTTCTGTTGAGTAATTTTGCAAAGGATTGTGGTCAGGGAAGGGGCTGGTTTTATGCTCAGCTATGTGGGTGTGTCAAGATGGTGTAATGCTGTCAGGTGTGCTGTGTGGGTTGTCCTGTGATTTGTATGTTTGAATTTGCCATGGGGTGTGTCATTGGGATGTTTCAGGTTTTTTTGGGGGCAGGGCTAGTTGCCTGTGTGCATTTGGTGGCCTTATTGTGTGTTTCTTTCCTTGGCCGCCATTTTGCTGACGGAGCATCCGCAGCGATGGCTATGCTGCAGGCCTTCCGCCGTATCTCACATTCATTACTGTTAGCGACCGCGGCGGTCGGATACAGTGGAACGTACCGCTGAGACATCGGGGATATCATAATATCATTGGCGGTCACTCCGCGTGCCTGGCGGCGGTTTTGTGTGTTTACGCTGTGAAACCGACCGTCGCTGTTGGATTTTCCCCATCTCCGCCGTCTACGGGCGGTTTTTCGATGCCTCCTACCGCCGCGGTTGGAATATTATGGCGGTTGATCCTAATAGGGTCAGCGGTGTTTCCGCAGTACCTGCGGACGGTAATTTTCCGCTACCATGGCGGTTGGATTTTTTTCCACCCGCCATCGTAATGACCCTCTAAATTTGGAGTGGGACTACTAAGGTGCATCCTTCTAAAATGCAGTACTTTTTCTACTGTTTTTTACCTTGAAGAAGGAGTGGCACATTTTATTTTTCAACATTTAAAATGTTTGACTTTTTTATGGTGATTTTTTAATGTTAATTTTGCTTTATTTATATTTGTTGTTTAATTTTTTATTTTGGTTTTATTTTTCCTATTTGAGATATATTTATTTTTTTGTTTTAGTTTTTGTAAATTAGTATATTTGAATATTGCTTAGGGTTTTATTTTAACTGGTTTGTTAGTTATTGTTTTTTATTTCTTTATTGCCATTTATACATGAAACATCACATATTAGATGGAATGCAGCAATAGGTATTGTCAAGGAGTGAATAATCAAACATGGCCCACTTTGCATACAAAGACAGTGTCCTGCCAGCAAATCATACAATGAAAAACAGAAAAGTGTTGCATGTGAGACAATTATGATAATAACCCAGGTTGACTTAGTGCATCTCATAGAGGAGCAGTCAAAATGCTAAAGCATACAAAAAGGGATGGATGTAATGCTTGAAGTAATTAGGGGTGGGCGGAATTTGCGGAGTTGCGTTCTATAAAATTCCGCGAAACGGCAAGAAATCTCCGCGAGCACGCGGAATTTCGCGTGCTCGCGGAGATTTTGCTGCGCCTGTGTTGTTCATTCTGGGACGATGCTCGTCTGCCCTTGAGAGTGACCCTGTATAGATTACAACTTGTAATCTATGCAGGGTCACTCTCAGGGGCAGACGAGCATCGTCCTAGAATAAATCCTGCCCTGCATATTTATCCACGAAGATGCCACCGTTTTGTGCAATACCTCTACTCAACTGGACTACTTTCTACTGGCTAATCAGTAAGTGCTACCTCGTTGGGTAAATGTATAGTGCCTTTCCTACACTGCAGCTGCGTAAAGGACCAGAAGAATTGACCCCAGTGACCTCTGTGTCTGTAACTTTGCCACCGCGCCGGAAAGGCGCCGGGGTCCTTTGAGTAAGCTGTCCATCATAGTGGGGAAAGGGCGGGAAGACGTTGCATACCACTAGTGTATGCGGGGCAAAACGGACGGGGCTTCCATGCGAGTTCACATGCATCTTGTTTATAAAGGGTCAGAGCACGATCTGAGCAGCAGATGAGGAGAAAGGACCTCCTGGCCACTGGACCTACACGGGGATTGCGCTCGAGAAAATCAAGGATGCAAAGACCTCCATCAAGGATTACAGCTAACTTTTCACGTTGGAAATAGAGAGAAGGCACATCTGCTTAACAACGCTCACGAATTCTACACAAGGATTGGGCTCGAGAAAATCAAGGATGCAAAGACCTCCATCAAGGATTACAGCTAACTTTTCACGTTGGAAATGGAGAGAAGGCACATCTGCTTAACCACGCTCACGAATTCTACACGAGGATTGCGCTCGAGAAAATCAAGGATGTAAAGACCTCCATCAAGGATTACAGCTAACTTTTCACGTTGGAAATGGAGAGAAGGCACATCTGCTTAACAACGCTCACGAATTCTACACGAGGAATGCGCTCGAGAAAATCAAGGATGCAAAGACCTCCATCAAGGATTACAGCTAACTTTTCACGTTGGAAATGGAGAGAAGGCACATCTGCTTAACAACGCTCACGAATTCTGCACACCTGCCCTGCATATTTATCCAAGAAGATGCCTCCGTTTTGTGCAATACCTCTACTCAACTGGAGTACTTTCTACTGGCTAATCAGTAAGTGCTACCTCGTTGGGTAAATGTATAGTGCCTTTCCTACACTACAGCTGCGTAAAGGTCCAGAAGAATTGACCCCAGTGACCTGTGTGTCTGTAACTTTGCCACCGCGCCGAAAGCGCCGGGGTCCTTTGATTAAGCTGTCCATCATAGTGGGGAAAGGGCGGGAAGACGTTGCATACCACTAGTGTATGCGGGTCAAAAAGGGCGGGGCTTCCATGCGAGTTCACATGCCTCTTGTTTATAAAGGGTCAGAGCACGATCTGAGCAGCAGATGAGGAGAAAGAACCTCCTGGCCACTGGACCTACACGGGGATTGCGCTCGAGAAAATCAAGGATGCAAAGACCTCCATCAAGGATTACAGCTAATGTTTGACGGTAGATCTGGGCAGAAAGCACTCCTGCTTAGCCTCGACCTTGCTGACGAATTTTTTGTGCTGATTAATGCGTTACAGAATTTGAGCTTCAACTCGGGCACCTGCTTTATTTATATCTGTAAGTGCTTCCTGTTGAGGTTTAATTTTTGTGACAGGATCATCGTGCCAGAATTAATCCTGCCCTGCATATTTATCCACGAAGATGCCACCGTTTTGTGCAATACCTCTACTCAACTGGAGTACTTTCTACTGGCTAATCAGTAAGTGCTACCTCGTTGGGTAAATGTATAGTGCCTTTCCTACACTACAGCTGCGTAAAGGCCCAGCAGAATTGTCTCTAGTGACCTTGTGTGTCTGTAACTTTGCCACCACGCCGGAAAGGCGCCGGGGTCTTTGAGTAAGCTGTCCATCAAAGTGGGGAAAGGGCGGGAAGACGTTGCATACCGCCAGTGTATGTGGGGCGGGGCCAAATGGGCGGGGGTTCCATGCGAGTTCACATGCCTCTTGTTTATAAAGGGTCAGAGCACGATGTGAGCACTGAGCAGCAGATGAGGAGAAAGAACCTCCTGGTCACTGGACCTACACGGGGATTGCGCTCGAGAAAATCAAGGATGCAAAGACCTCCATCAGGGATTACAGCTAATGTTTGACGGTAGATATGGGCAGAAAGCACTCCTGCTTAGCCTCGACCTTGTTCACGAATTTTTTGTGCTGATTAATGCGTTACAGAATTTGAACTTCAACTCGGGCACCTGCTTTATTTATATCTGAAAGTGCTTCCATGCCCCCGAATTCCGTTCCGCCGCGGATCGCGGAAGTTTCGACATTTTCGCGTTCCGCGCGGAACGCGGAAATGCCGAAATTTCGCAAGTTCCGCGAGCGGAACGGAATTTGCCACCCACCCTTAGAAGTAATCACAGCCACTGATAATTACTCGGGGTGCATCCCAGTCCATTGTTATTTTGCACACCATGCCACCACAGTTTGGACCCAGCTATATGCAAATTAGTCTTGACCAGGGGCAAGAACAGTCCAGCCGGAACTGCCAGGCTAGGTCCGCCCTGAATCGGAAAACAAGCTGCCTGGGACCAGTTTTGCCCAAATTAGGGCTCTTCGTCATTTTGTATACATTAATGAACAAGAAGGAGTCTCTGTGAAGGACTGCATTTGCCTTGAATCACACAAATTGATCAAGAGGGGTATCCGGGATTGAGCCTGGGTTTTTTGGTTTCACACTGTGTAATTCAGTCACTTGATGGGTATCTCTTTCTCAAATCATCAAATCGGGTTCCCCTAAAGACCTGTGTCCCCCGAAATTATTGGCCTTGGGGGAAGACATTATCAATCCGGTGGCTAACTGGATCTTAAATACATCAATAAGAACAGCTACACTCCCTAGCGCATGGAAGCAGGCAATGATCCTTCTACTTATAAAAAAGCCAGCAGAAGATCAAGCTATCTTGGCCAATTACAGGCCTATTTCCTTGCTACCAGCACTATCTAAAATCTCAGAGAAGCAGGTGAATACATAGTTGTCGAACTACTTGGAAGCAAACAATTTACTTCACCCTAGTCAATCAGGCTTCAGAGCCCGATATAGTACAGAAACAGCATTGTTTTAGTTATCTAAACATATTAGAGGAACCCTGGATGCAGGGGGAGTGGCTGTATTTATTATGCACAATCTATCGACGGCATTCAATACGGTCCCCCACACAATGCTGCTGGATTGTCTCAAAGCCATGGAAGTGACAGGGCAGGCGTTGGACTGCATAACGTCATTGTTAGCAAATAGGAGCCAGCAAGTTTGGATTCCCCCATGTTCGGTCAGTCCACGTGATTTTGATACAGGTGTCCCCCAGGGCTCTACCCTGAGCCTGACACTTTGTAATTTATATCTCATCACTCTAGCTCAAATAGCACAAGAATTGGGAGCAAAAGTGATCTCCAATGCAGATTATACACAATTGCTCTTCTCCTGGGACAAGGGAATTGAGCTGAAGGGCACACACATTAAAACCTGCCTAACCGCAGTTTTTCATTGGTTAGCAAAAGCTCAACTCAAATGTATAGAGGAAAAAACAGCCATTCTGGGCGCTTCCACCAGATTTCTGGCAAATCTTTTGGCCAGATGATGACTTCCCCCAGGACCCCAGAAAGATTCATTAAAAAATCTGGGGATCACATTTGATAACAGACTCTCGTTTAGTCCTCAAGTAAATAGGTTGGTAGGCATCTGTTTTTGGATTATGAGGTCCCTTAAGAAATTCTGCCCCTTTTATCCTTTTCAGCAAAGAAAACAGTCATTCAGGCACTGATAACATCTAGAAATGGTAATGCACTATACTTGGGCTTACCCGAGTACCTAGTGGACAAACTTCAAGTGATCCAGAATGCAGCAGCTCGTCTTCTGCTAAATTTTACGAGGTGAACTCATATTAGTTCACACCTGCGGGGACACCATTGGCTGCCCATCAGAGAGAGAGTCAAATTTAAGACTCTGTTATTTGTACATGACACTCTACATCATACAGGACCTGCTTACCTCAGAACCAGACTTAGCTCCTATAACCCTACAAGACAGCTAAGATCCGCCAACAAATTTCTGGCAGGAATCCCTAGGATTCAGCAACAAAGAACAGGAGGAAGATCGCTAGCATTCCTGGGTTCGACAGCATGGAATCAGCTCCTGCTGGAGCTGTGGTCCACTCTCTGGAGTAGCTGAGCGCAATTCAAATAGCCTATCATATCATTTCATATCAGAGGTTAATGTTTTGCCTTTAATTCTTGGCATATGAGGTTGGAGTGTGGGTGGCAGGCAGAAGCCACTTTCTTTTTAGTTCTTCATAGCACAAACTTTTCCCAAGCACTTAAGAGCACTTTGCAAAAGACCAAGAATACAGATTGCATTTTCAGAAAAGGGAGATTAAGTGATTTGCCCTTGATTCACTGGATATTAGTTGAGCAATGCCGGGTTTCGAACCTGGTTACCAACATAGCAGGGTCAATGCTCCTGCCAGTATGCCACGTCTCCTCTAGAGAAAGTTTTGCCTGTTTTGGGCTTGAAGTTCCTAGAGGACCTTGAGCAGAGCCAAGCAGATGCCTCAAGTCTGGCTTGAGCTTGGGGTGGCATGACATGCTTGAATA
This sequence comes from Calotriton arnoldi, assembly GCA_963921515.1. Lineage (NCBI taxonomy): Eukaryota > Metazoa > Chordata > Amphibia > Caudata > Salamandridae > Calotriton > Calotriton arnoldi. Next base: position 83,980 of record CAWUFW010005749.1, read on the forward strand.
TGCTGTAAAGATAAAACCCGAACACCAGTCCGGCCTATAATAATTAGCTCAGCTGCACACCATATTCTGTGGGCAGATGATGAACATTGTGTTCATGGGTTGTAGTGTAGTTCCTATTTCCCTAATAGGCTCTGCGCATTGGAATAATATAACCTATAGGTTTGACATAGGACTAAGGTCGGTATGTCCCTATCGATTATATTAAACTTAATTACCTGTGCCAGCTAGCTCAGAGGCCGCTAGAAACTTCTTGAAGACAAGAAGGGAATAGTTTCTGGCAACCACATAACATCAGGATCGTGGAAACAATATACTACTTTTCATTCAGTCACTCATCTCAGAGAAGTACATAGAAGAAACAGTCGGGTGTGTTTACAATAAAATGTATTGCACAGTTGTTGTTCTAGTACTGGTTATATGTGCTGCGACAACTGTTGGACAGTAGCAGAGAAATATGGCCAGCAGTGCAGTTAAATAAAAATGCATGGTACAGTTTTACCATTGTGCAATAGTAATGAACACATACATGAAATGCAGAATGCATTAAGATAAAGCCTATACCCCTATAATGCCTAACTAGATGTACCTAAGTGTACCTAGCATGTGTGTAGGTCTTAGAGAGCCAAGAATCCCCCTAGGATTTAGTCTAACCCCATTACCTCAGTGGGACTTCATCCTGGTGTTGAGCTGGACACCCCAGGATGGGTGGATGGACCTCTGCCAGCTGGAGCTGTGGCATGATGCAGGTTGCAGCGTCTCAGGTCAGAGTGGCGGCATGGAAAGTCTCGGTCCTCTCTAGTTTGCTTGGGCAAAGGGAGGTGTATTTATACTTGATAGAAGCCTTGAAGTGTTAGTATTGACGTACAGTCGGTCAGAGGAAGACGTCAGGAATGAACCCTTAGGAAATAGTGGTTCATGCATATTTAATGAGTCCTTGGAGAAATCAATAATCCTGTGCTAGGGAAAATCCCAAGAGCGAAGGGTCTTTGTAGGTTAGTCACTTTTGGACATGGATATGACGTATGTAGAATGGACTGTCTTCTGCACCCAGAGCACACGTCAGATAAGGGACAGACTCAGTTGCTCGTTATTTGTAAAGGGAGGGGCAATGTAGGGGAAAGGTCCTGCCTGTCTCTGTGGCACGAAGGATTTGAGCCTCTGAAACAGCGCACCTATGTTAGGGCCTCAATCCAGCACATAACACCCACTCCTATCTATGGACAATCGTGAATAACCCATTAAAAGCAAACTACGTGACTAAAACAGGCATTAGCATATGATTGGCAGGTAGTTGCATGAGAGTGTTGTTTATGAGCTGAAAAAATAGCAGCTGTTAAAATATGTAAAATTACTATAGACTCTGTGGAGATAGGAAAAATCTATAGTGTCATTAAAAAATACTCTCTTAGAGTCAGTAGTTACTTATAAAAGTTCCTGTTTATAAAATTGAAAACTCTTACAAGCTGTTCAGAAGACCATGCTTTCTTTAGAAAAGAAAAAAAAAAAAGAAAAAGAAAGGTCATTTTAGAGGGAATGCTCCAAGCTCGGTCAGAGATGAAACAATAAGAGAAAAAATGTGTTTCAGGACATGTTTTAGCAAAATCGAGATAACAAGTGGCTGAGAGACATAACATTTCTTGTTGATAGTTACTGCAGCGGACGGATCTCTGTAATACCTTGCAGAATCGTTGTGGGAGCACAGAATGAGCAGTGCTGCCAGTTGCTGGTTCTGAGGCAGCCGGTGCTGTAATCGATACCTTGGTGCTAGCTAAAGGAAGCAAAAAGGCACCCTCCGGATTTTGCAAGGAATGCTTTGGTTTGATGGGAATACGCTTGGGACACAATGCCGCTGGCGTTTCCTTTGGAAGTGTCAGACAGATGATGACCACGGATTCTTCACTGCAAAATCCAGGCATCAGAGAACAGGTATGTTGCAGTTGCAGTCTTTTCAGATTGGTCTTTCAAATATTAGAAACCATGAAAAGCATGGTTCCTGTTTGCAAGGTATTCCCAAGGTGCATCACACTGCTTGTGTGTGAAAGATAACATTTTCAAAAAGGAAACAGGGGCAGTCTGTATTTAAGAGTGCTATTTTGCAAAAAAGAAAAAAATATTTCTTTAGCTGATGTGAAAATGAAAAATAAAAGTGCTCCACAAGCATGGTTTTCAGATTGCTCAAAGCATTTGAACTTTATAAAGGAAACTTTTGTTTCACTACTGTCAGTGTTGGGGCTTCTAGCCAAAAGGGCACAACTTCCCTACACTTGTAGGATTTCACTACCTCTGGATGTTATCTGTACATAATGTAGGTCTGGCTTATATATACTGAGTCCCTTGGTGATGTTCAGGAATCATTTTTGTGACAGGTATTTGCGTCAAAGGGCCAAATCACCCATACTTTCCTAACTGGGTCTGTCCTGTTGTTTTGTAAATGGCATCTAATGTTGCCCCTGCTGATGTATGTCAACTATTCCACCCCGTGCGATGGTGTTTGGTGGTGTTTGGCAACGTTCCTACTGGTGTTTAAACAACCACATTTCTAGATGTATTACAATTGTGTAGGAGTTGATAACCTTAATGAAGGTAACAGGTATAAAGCGTCACAATAAGAATAAATCTCTAACATTTCATGATCTAAAAATGTAGCAATTATTCCTAAAACAGACAGCATATTATTCACTGTATCAGTAACCCAATTTTCAGAAAAATGTACTGCAGGTAATGACATCACTGAATGAATGATAAAATGAATGAAAATGAATGAAAGTTCAAAATATTAATCAGAATTAAAAACCGGATGATTAAATACATCATTTAGAATACAAAGGCTTGTTCAGGCCGAATACATGTATAAGTCTCTTTTGCATTTGAATTTAAAATGGATGTGGCTTCAGTTTTATGTTGATCCTGTGTTGTAGAAAGTGTCCACTAAAAGTCATATTAAAAGCTAGCTCTAAGCAAAGCTAGAACAGAAAAAGAAGAACCCAGAAATACTCCATAGTTCTACCCATGGTGAAGCCAGGTCTGTATCTTTTTGGAAAAGGAAAAAAAAGTTTCAAAAGTTCGCACTTGTATGTTTATTGTTTGTTTTTGGCTGGCTGCGCCTCCTGTTCCGTGGAGCCATGGAAAACGTATCACAGTTAATGAAATAGCCAGTATGATTAATTGTTGAAATTGCATCGTGTTTAGTTGAAGTTATTTCTGCTGTTTTTGTTGAAAAACGTTTGAAATGTTGAAATTAATAGTTGATGTCTTTGCTGAAAAACTTTCAGATGGTGAAGTTAATATATTATGTTTTTGTTGAAAAACATTGAAGCATGTATTAGTTGTTGCTTTTGTTGAAAAACGTTGATGCATTTGTTATTTGATGCTTTTGTTGAAAAACGTTGAAGCATTTATTATTTGATGTTTTTGTTGAAAAACGTTGGTGTACACATTTGTTTTTGGCCAAATTGCAACTTGAGTGTTGTCTTGACTTTTATTTTGAATTTGAAAGGTTGGTTCAAGCAGAACTAGTTTCATTGCATAGTTGCATAGTCCCCCACTCCATGGATTTGATTACTTAAACGTGATAAGCTTTTCAGTTTGAAGTTCTTGAATAGTAGTGAGAGGGACGTCTACTACTGTGGAGTTCATGAGGCCTACTGCTCAGTATTGGCCACATAGTCTTTGGTTGATTCTTTTATTTGAAATGAATCTGTTTTCCTTTTTCACGGCAAGATGCGGCAAAAGTACAGTTCTTGTTCCTTTCACTTCAAGGAATGGCACAGGTTTTCCTGTATGAGGGGCCAAATTCCTTTGTGTCCGCGATCTTTATCTCTCTCTGCCCAGATCCCCGACTTTTGGGATTCAGACAGGTCTTGCCGTGATTACCTCGACTTCCCAGTGGCGGCCTGTTTCACTTTGACAGATCTTTGTTTGTTTCTTTGTTTCCTTAAGTTCCTGCAAAACAGCCAAACGATCATAGATACAGAATGGTTTTCATCCGCCACTGTGCCTTCACATTTTATGATCAGGTTCCCACATTCGTAAATGGAGTCAGACCCCCTAGAGAGCTTCTTGGCTGGGTGTGTATTGCCCCCTGAATCCATATAAGTGTTTGACCTCACTAGCGCCCCGCCTAATACCCTAGCTGTTAAGGATTGCTCTATGCCCCAGTCCTTCCTCTCCTCTACCTAAATTCCCTCAGGATGGCGTTGGAGAGGAGTACCGCAATATTACGTCCATCCCTTCCATGACCTCTTTGTCAGCCCGAGAGCTAAGCGTGGAGCCACAGTCAGGGTGTAACGTTGATTGCGTATCTCCTGTTATGGACTCGCAAATCTTTTTATAACAGTTTTGAGCGTCAGCCGAGTGCTAAGGCCATACCTATAGGAAACTTGAGCACGGATCCACTGCCACCAAGATATATTTTTAAGCCACCTCAAAATTTGAGGGGCCACAGTGGTCCTGTTACATGACACGATCAAGTGGACAGTCTGATGCTGTCTAGCAATGGGACCTGCGCGGGTCTTGTGATGGTGTAGCCTGGCATTTGTTTGCAGATTTTGCAGTTCAAGACAAAGCCAATAGTCTGACTTCTGAACCCTGGCCACCAATAGCACTGTTTGCAATGAAGAAATAGTAGCTATTACCCCTGAATGTGCGGAGCCCAAGCCCTTGTGTGCTTTAAATGATTAATTCCTGCCTACTATCCATATTTGGAAATACTCTATCCCCCACTCCAGGAATCTGAGCATATGGAATGTTGTTTGCACCTAACTTGTAGGAATATATAAGTGGAAATTTCTTAGGCACTGCTGTGCTGCCTTTGCGTGAAGCAATTACAGCCACCATATTCTAACCGTCTATTCTCGTTGTTGAACGAGTGTGCGCAGCTACGGAAGCTATGTGAACAGCCCCCTGTGTGGCTTCTACAGCCAATGAATTCCCTGCAACGTGCACGCCATCACGTTGATAACTCGGTGTGTTAATCACGTGAGTTTTTGTTTGGTAGGTCGTATTTTTCAACTCCACTACCTGTTCCCATAATTTTTGTGTTTAATTATGCCACCTTTTTCATCTTTAAACCCATTTTGTTCCCAATGGTGTAAATATTTATTACATGATTGCACACAGTAAAAGGAATCACACACTATAAGTGTGGGGAATTCGCGATCCGTGTTTACAAGTGCAAGTATCAGGGCTTTAAAGCTGCCAACCGAGCCGTGCTATTACCTAGAGGTAGTTTTGGTGCATGGAGGACGGAACTTGCCATCCAGCATCTGTTCTTTAACAAAGGCGGCCGGTGGGGCAGACCCATCAGTGTAAATTTTAAAAAATTCATACTGGTCTAGAGGCAAGATTTCATTTGGTAGATGATGTTCTTTCTCATATTGCAGGAATGCCTGCGTTTTTAAACTTGGATTAAATCTGGATTCAAAGTCTGATGCAGCAAAAGAATTAGCCCTTTGTATCCCTTCTGGATGTAAGGCTTTGGCATTAGGAATGCTAGCCCCGGTACTGGGGTGACGACAATAATGCATCATCCCATGAGCCAGTGCTCTTTCTTTTGCTACAGCAGTCTGAATGGTTGTCAGAATTTTTTCCTGTTGAATTAAAACTCATTTCTGTGTTTGTGTACAGATGAGATTTGTATGCGATTGGTACAGTTTCACCTTCATTAAAGCTTTAATGAGTGTACCCGCATGGACCATAAATGATACTGAGTACCAAGTGGTGCAAGTTTACACGTGTGTGTATGTGTTTGGAAGCAATAATAACTTCCTGGAGTGAACAAAGAATATTGGTGTGTTCTTGTGTCCAGTGTTTGACTGAAAAGTCAGGTTTGAAAAAGGTCGTAGAAAGGTTTTACCCTCTCTGCAAAATCAAAAATGTATGTTCTGTCAAAATCTAGGAATCCCAGTACTGATTGGAAGTTGTTTTAATGTCTTTGGAGGCTGGAGCAGCGCACACTTTTCTAAAAATTTTGCTGCCAGGCTTTTCCCTTCACTTGAAAACTAGTATCCCAAAAATAGGACACAGAGGTGGGCAATTTTTGATTTCTCAAAATTAAATTTTTAGCCCTCAGAGGCGAATCCCATAATAATGGTGCTCACCCTGGTCAAGTGTGTCCCCAATAGGTCGTCCGTTAGATAACTATCATCCAAATAGGACAACGCTTCTTCATCAAAGTGCTTTAGCCATTCAGTAACTCTTTCAGAAAATACCCCTGAGCTGTTCTTATACTCACGGGGGAGATGACAAAAAATTGTCGCTGGGACTCTAATATACTAAATGCTGTTAGGTACCTGTTTTCAGGTGCTATAGTTTGACAGAAAAATCCATTTGAGACAACAAGTGTCGTTTTGTATTTTTTCCCGCATAATGTTATTCATTAATGCGGCACTATCTACATGTTGGACAGCATATGTCTTTGTGCAAGTGTTCAAGTGTCTGTAAATGAAAACTAGACGAAATGTATTCTCATGTTTTGATAAGTGAAACAAGGTATTGTTCTTTTGTGAAGTGCATTTTTCAATGATCTCCTGGTATTCAAGTTGATCTAAGATCTCCTTGACATGTCTTTTTAGCTTCTTGCTTAATACGATATTGTCTTTGAGCATGTGGTGAAACTATTAATGGGATCACACGGTGGGTTGAGGCATCATCCCATCCAGCGTGATTTTTATACAATGCTGGAGCTTGGGCTACTGCCCACTCCCGTGCATGTGTATGTTTAAGGTGAACTGGAACATGGTTGGAAAATGCAGGAAAAATATACTTTCTCCCTTTGGGCGCTCCCTGACGAATGCTGGCGGCTAATCTTGTTCTGCTAACAGTATGTCAAAACCAGACGATAGGCTCTTCGCAAAGAGAACTTTTACTTTCCGGTGTTTGTCCTCCTCCATGTGGAGTGTTATTTCATATAACTTGTGTGGGACGCTCACCCTTTTGTCTGGTGTTTCCACCGTGATGTAATCATTCAATTTTGCTGTCCAGAAATTCCTTCAGGTTCTGGCGAGCTATTGTTACTTCTGCCGCTCTGTCTAGCATTGTCTGAGCCCATTCCCCGTTCAGAAGTTGAGTCCTTAGGATTCTGTGCATGTCTAACTTTGAGACCTGCAACTTTCTTCTTTTTAAATTGAGGTTTGGATTGTGGCTTGTCTTCTGTTTTAGAAGAGTCCTGAGCGTGCTTGTCCCTGGACTGCTTGTGCTCTTCTTTGTGTGCTGACTTTCCTTCTCTCCCTGTATTTTTGTCGAGAGGAATGTGTATCAGTATCCTGATACCTGTCAGGTTTCCTAATATTATCCCTATTCCTAAGGTTATACCTCTTTGCAGAGGGCTCCTGTTGAGGAGACCTACCTCAGGTATGAGAATCTTTTCTGAAAAAGTTTGTTTTATATTATTATCCCACTTCTTTTTAGAAGAAGTAGGTGTCTGCTTAGAATTGTCCTTCTCAGGACTGCCCATTAGCTGTGGTTTTAAAAGCTTTCCCACCCAAACTGTCCCTTCCCAGTTCTGCATATGCAGTTTCAATTATTTTGGGAAGTTCTTGTGGTTGGTCTATAAGACTGACCTCTCTTAGGTGTTGGCGGATCGCCACTGAAGCTGCTTCCCCTTTAATGTTAGCTAGTATTATTTTTGATACTTGGTCGTAGTTACCTAGTAACTTCATACCTAAGGTCAGAGCTGGTTCAGCTCCATACTTCTTCTGTATCTATCGTAAGACATCAGGAATTACTGCTAAGAAAGGAATACCATGAGTCCTGGTATATATGGCAGCAAAGACTGTACCCCAAGTGGTGCAGTCCTCTAACTGTGGTGTGATCCCCATGGGCAAGCAGAGTGTTAGCATTATATGCTTTCAAATGGTGTGGTATTTGGAAATACTGCTTCTAACTGGATAATTTTCTGAGCTACCCAGAAAGGAATCTGTTCACATTTTGTGGGCAGTTTGCCCATTACTGTGTGTAATGTTTGTGGAGTGATTTTAGTAGCGGTGCTCTGTGTTGGAGCTGTGTTATTTGTAGCTACTGTGGGCTGGACACCAAGTGTCCTCATGACGAGTTGCGTCATGGCTCTTTAAGAGTTTTACCAACTCTTTGTGTTGTAGGAGCAGTGCATCTTGTGGCATTATATCAATGTCAGGATGTGGTGTGTAGCCGGTTAATGTCGGCCATGTAGCTCCTGGTCTACCTAGTGGACCGAACCTGGTTTTATTTATTTGTTGTAGGGCGCCTTTAAACCAGAAATTGTGGTCCTGGTTAGTGTGCGGAATCTTAATCTCCTCGAACGGAGTGTAGACCGCTGGGACTTTTTCATGTATGTAAGAATGAAAAGTCTGAGTTGTTGCATTTACTGCTGGGAATGTAACCCAAGAATAGAACACATCTGTTTGATAATCTTTGTGTGCCTCTATTAATATCACTGTACCCTCTCGGTCTGTTAAACCATGTCTGAGGGGTTTTTGTGTGAGTGTATGCCTGATTTTGGGTGCAAAATGTATTGCATTTGCTTCCTCTTCGTCGTTTGAGACCTGTGTCCCAGTGACAGGAGCAGCTGCCTCGACAGACATTGTGTTGTGAAAACAAAATGTCCTAAAAAAGGGTTTTAAGATAAGGTTTTAAAAGGCACAATTGTTCGGGAACTTTTTCCTTCAAGCTTGATTAACCTACAGCCAATACATAGGAAGATTGCCTACTCAGCTGTGGCGGAATTTTGCGCCTACCCACTCCAGACGTCTCTGGCGTTTTGTGAGTAGGGGTCTCTGAGAATAAGCATGACTGAACTACTCAGATTCTACTGTTAAATAAGTGCCAAATTCACGTTGGGCGTCATGTAGTGTAGTTCCTATTTCCCTAATAGGATCTGCGCATTGGAATAATATAACCTATAGGTTTGACATAGGACTAAGGTCGGTATGTCCCTATCGATTATATTAAACTTAATTACCTGTGCCAGCTAGCTCAGAGGCCGCTAGAAACTTCTTGAAGACAAGAAGGGAATAGTTTCTGGCAACCACATAACATAAAACCCTGATCCCTCAGGATCGTGGAAACAATATACTACTTTTCATTCAGTCACTCATCTCAGAGAAGTACATAGAAGAAACAGTCGGGTGTGTTTACAATAAAATTTATTGCACAGTTGTTGTTCTAGTACTGGTTATATGTGCTGCGACAACTGTTGGGCAGTAGCAGAGAAATATGGCCAGCAGTGCAGTTAAATAAAAATGCATGGTACAGTTTTACCATTGTGCAATAGTAATGAACACATACATGAAATGCAGAATGCATTAAGATAAAGCCTATACCCGTATGATGCCTAACTAGATGTACCTAAGTGTACCTAGCATGTGTGTAGGTCTTAGAGAGCCAAGAATCCCCCTAGGATTTAGTCTAACCCCATTACCTCAGTGGGACTTCATCCTGGTGTTGAGCTGGAACCCCAGGATGGGTGGATGGACCTCTGCCAGCTGGAGCTGTGGCATGATGCAGGTTGCAGCGTCTCAGGTCAGAGTGGCGGCATGGAAAGTCTCGGTCCTCTCTCGTTTGCTTGGGCAAAGGGAGGTGTATTTATACTTGATAGATGCCTTGAAGTGTTAGTATTGACGTACAGTCGGTCAGAGGAAGACGTCAGGAATGAACCTTTAGGAAATAGTGGTTCATGCATATTCAATGAGTCCTTGGAGAAATCAATAATCCTGTGCTAGGGAAAATCCCAAGAGCGAAGGGTCTTTGTAGGTTAGTCACTTTTGGACATGGATATGACGTATGTAGAATGGACCGTCTTCTGCACCCAGAGCACACGTCAGATAAGGGACAGACTCTGTTGCTCGTTATTTGTAAAGGGAGGGCCAATGTAGGGGAAAGGTCCTGCCTGTCTCTGTGGCACGAAGGATTTGAGCCTCTGAAACAGCGCACCTATGTTAGGGCCTCAATCCAGCACATAACAGGGTGTTTGTGTTTTATTTGTGCTGTTGCTCTCATCCCTCAGAATGGGTCATGTTCTTTTAATTCCCAGCCTGTGTCTGTTGACTTTAAGCTGCATTTTTTTCTTGCTCACAGTGAGGCTCTAAACAGTTTCTGAAAGGTGCCCAAGAAAGGTGTCCAACACAGTGTTTATTTGCATGGATCTAGGACCCAAAAAGTATTTTAATACTCTCCTTAATCCCTCACATTCTTATTCTGAAGGAACGTCGTCCACTATCCCCTAGCACTAACCAATAAGCCTCTGTATCTTTTATAGATGGCAACAAATTGTTATGATAGCTTTGTTCTAAAATGAGTTCTCAGGCGCAAGTGTTTGGAACCGCTCCTACTTTAGGACTTCAGAACTTTTATTTTTGTAATATTTGTTCTTGCTTCAACTCCGTTTTGGCCTGACATTTTTGCTGTTTACTTACATTGTCTAACCCTTGGTTCATGGTGTTTTGACTTTTAGTGCATGCATACTGCAGCAGTGGAGATTAATCAAGCTTGTAGGTTACAGTTTTGGTTATTAATTTATTTAGGGTTTATATAGTGCTTGTGAGAAGCTGGCTTGGTGTATGATATCCACTAATGTAAGTGGGCACCTTGCACCAGTCCAGAACACCCTTATGGTGATTTAAGAGGTCTCAGACAACCTTAAAAAGCTATCCAAGTGGTAGCTGTGGAGAGCAGCCTTCAGGCTTAGTCTTGAAGGAGTGTAAAGCAGCTTGTTTTATCAGAATGCAATCTTATAGTATAGATTAAATGAAAAGAGAGCCACACAGTAGTTATAAAAATGTGTATTTATTATATAACACTACTTAGTATGTTACAGTATCTCCCACACGGAGATAGACACAAAGCACACAATACTTTAGCATATAAATCACAGTAAATAGCACTAATACACAGCGGGCCCCAGGGGTGACCAAGCCATATACTAAGAAAGTGATATAAAAACCACGACTCGAGTCAGGACAATGTCGAGAGGACGTAGAATTGCTGGGACCCCAGGGAACCACCCAAGGTGAGTCAATAGGGACCCCACGGAGAGAGTGTGCAGTGTGAGTACACGACGCGTGTTCCGTACAAGTCTATGTGCAAGTCATGGTTGGATTTTTTAAAGATTAAGGACCCTTCCCAGTGGACCCCGAAGAAACCCCGTGGAAGACAGAAGGTTGGAGAGCAACCCCACCCGTGGATACCCTGGTACCCAAGTTACCTATCCCAGGGAAGCCGGGTGCATAGGTGTGAAGTGGCATTGGAAACCGCCGTCGAACCCAATGGAGGACTTCAGGAGAGTGTCGCTGCTGGAAGAGGAGAAAGTGTCAGTGGGAATCCAAACGTGGATTCTTGGTGAAGAGTACCTGAAAGCAGAGGGAACAGAGTCTGGGTCACTGGAGAGTGACCAGAGGCTCGGTAGACGAATGCCCACCGATGTCGGGCGCTTCTGGATAGATGTTGATGAACTTGACTCTGCAGCTGTGGGGACCAGGCCATGCTGAGGATGACCAGGAGCTGGATACGTGCTGTCCCATGGAGGATGTCGAGTGCTGAGGGGTCGGTGTCTGGCAGGAGCACCAACCAGCTTTGGAAAAAGCAACCCACACAGGGAGTCAAGAAAGTGTACGGTTCGGACCAGCAAGGTTCAGGAGACTCACCACAAGCAGGGGAGTCAGGGCAAGCCCAGAGCAATCAGGGGAGCCCAAAGAAGTCATAGTTAACCCTCCAAAGGACCCACAGGTCGAAGACACTGGAGTCGCAGGAGGACGTCTTGCAGCTTTACAAACATCAGGCCACGGAGCACACAGTGCGATGTGGTCGAAGTTCTTTGCAGGAGAAGTTGCCAGAGGTGGGGGCTACTTGGAGCCCAATGCACTTGCTGCAGAATTGCCAACAAACATTTGCACTTGCAAAAGTATGCGGTGCACAGGGGTTTGGGTATTGCAGCCCCCAAAAGGGATTCTGACCTCTAACTGGGTGAGGGGACAGCTCGGGCCTCGAGGGACGTAGAAACCCACCTCCTGTGCTGTTGAACCCTTCAGAGTCCATAGGAGCTCGGAATCAGCAGACCGGTCAGCAGTGTTGCGGTGTCTGCGAATGCAGGGGAGTGACTCCTTCACTCCAAGGGAGATTATCTTCAGGTGTCTTGGATGCTCCACAGGCCTTACATGGATCCTGTATGGTGCACGGGCACAGACAAGGCAGCAGACTGAGAGGGAGATGAAGTCAGGCCCAAACAAAGTCCAGCGAAGTCCAGAGTGCCCAGACGGTCGAAGTGCAGTGGTTTCAGTTCTGAATCTTGTCCACAACGAATCTAGGGACCTACAGCCAGGTAAGCCCTTAAGTACCCGAAGGAAAGGGGTGGAAGATTCATGGGACCCTCCCAGGGGAGGGTCTGGACAGAGGGAAGGTTACTCCCATGTCCTTTGAGCAGTTTTGCGCCAGGACTGGTTTGAACTGGACCATGCACAGGGACACCAAATGTGCCCCTCCTGCAGGTTTTCAGGCACTGGCAAGCGCACCCACCCCTAATACACTAAATCCTGTCTGGGAAGTGTTCACACCTCCCTGTGACAGGATGCCTATTGTTCTGCCTTCCCCTGCTCGAGGTTGGCTCAGCAGCAGGAGGGCAGAAATGTATCTCAGGTTGGCAGCAACCCTTTTGCGCTGTCCGGAGCTAGAAGGCTGGTATCGGGAACACTGAGAGCCCCACGGAGGGCGCTCCTCGTGGGTGGAATCATACCTTCCTCACCAGTTACAGGTGTCGGGGTATGATTCCAACATGTTTGACACCAAACACGATAGGGTTTGTTGCAGCCGTTTTTGAGATGGTCATCATGGGGTCGCGTAATTCCCCTCTATATAAGTATATGGCTGCTTCACTGACAACCCGGGAGAATGGACTCCGTAGGCTGCAGGGATGTCCTGCTCATGCAGGGGCACCCTCTCACTTAGAACTAAGCACCCTGCCCTCAGGATTGTAAAGGCCTGCTATAGGGTTGACTTATAGGTTTTAAGTGCAGTGACCCTTAGATATAGTAAACCTATATCTTTAGTAAGTGGTGCATGGACCGACTTACACAGGCTGCAATGGCAGGCCTGTAGGTCCATTTTGAATGGTCTCTCAGGGGTGGCATAATACATGCTGCAGCCCCTGGGAGACCTCTGGGGTACCTATGCCCTGGGTACATGGGTACCATATACTAGGGACTGACAAGGGTCCCTGAGTATCCAATCTGGGGTGTGCCTAAGTACATAACATAACAGTTTAGGGAGAAAGCAGATAAACTGGGTTCCTGATTAGCAGGATCCCAGTCAGACTAGTCAAAAACCAGCTTAGCACCAGGCAAAAAGTGGGGGTACATATGCAGAAGGATCCTACCTTCCTACATAACTCCCCCAAACTAAGGGAGATAAGTATAACCTTGCCCAGTTGAGACTTTATTTCCTAAGTGGCCATATAAGTATGGTCCTGCCTATGCATGGATACTCCCTATCCTATGGTCCACTGAGAAGTTCCTCCCCTGTAGGGTCTTGGATCCTCTCAAAACTTTGGGGTGACTACCTCTAATCTGTTTTAGCCAAGAAAGAGGCTGATGGGGTGTCTGAGTAGGGAAGTGAGGCCCTAACAGGGTTGGTCTCAGCTTCCTCAGAGCACTGGTCATCATGTAGGCCTTTCTTTCTAGGACTGACTGATATCTAACCCTAGGGGTCAACATCTGGCTGCCTACAGCTTTTGGTTGATCCCTTTTGGTTGGAACAATGAAAGGCCAGTGAAGGTTTGGGACAGCCTGGTGCCAGGTTTTCCTTTGCCCAACAAAGTCCCTCTGGGGGATGTCATTGACTAAGGGTAAGAGGGATCCCTCAGGATTGCTGAGGATTATCCACCTGTCTAGTAGTACTAGGTTGGGGGTCCCTCATCTGTGGATGAGGGCATTCCTCCTGGAAGTGGGCTCTTAAGGGTCCACTGACATCCCTGACCTCTGTAGCCCTAGGCTGACTGAGGCTGGGTACAGAGGGGCAGGACACCTGCTCCAGACTGTGTACCTCCTTGGAAGGTTCCCCTGCCCTCAGTGGCTCTGCCAGGACAGGCCTGACCACCTCTGCGGCAGTTCCTTCACAAGGGGTAGGACCAGTTCCCTGAGGAGGCTGACCCCTACCTATAGTCTGTGGGGAAAATTACTTTTCTTCATCCCCTTTGCTCTCTGGTGGAGCACAGTGGGCTGTTCTTTCAGGCTCCACTGCTCCTGAACTTTCCTGGGGTTGGATTGGGGCCCTAAGGGTCACACCAACTTTCTCAGGGAGGCCTAACATTTCTAGATGGGCCTTCAGTTCTACTTCAGCCCAGGCTGCAGTTTCCAGATCATTGCCCAAGAGGCAATCTACAGGCAAGTTTGGGGACACTGCAACTCTTTTGGGACCAGTGACCCCTCCCCAGCTGAGATTGACAATAGCCATGGGATGATCTGTCCTAACACCATCAGTGTTGGTCACCTGGTACTTGTACTCAAGTAAAAGCTGAAGTGGGGGCCCTAGGTTTCCTGTCACCATGGTGACACCAGCTCCTGTGTCCCTATAGGGTACAGCTTTCTGACCATTGATCAGAGACTCCTGTCTGTGCTTGCCCAAAGTATTGGGACTTTCTGTAAAAGTGGCAAACCCCATACCACCATCAAAGACTAAGGTGGCTAGTGTGGGGGACCTGGCTAAGCCAGTGTCCACCTCAGTACCCCATGAGAACCCAACTAAATTTTTGGGTGGGCTACTACTACCTGGGGGGTTACTGCCAGCAGCACTAGAGGGTACTGTAGTAGTAGGAAGAATGATTTCCTTATTGCTGACCTTGGAGCAATCAGAGTCATACTTCTTGTGGCCTTGCTTTTTACAAACAAAACAATAAGGTTTCTTTCCAGGAGAAGCAGGAGTTTGGGACCCACCCCCAGAGGAAGATTTTTGGGGACCTTCAGAGGGCTCCTCTTTAGACCTATCCCCACCTTTCTCTTGGGTTTTAGAAGTATCTTTCTTCTGGTCACCACCACCTTGGTTCTTCTGCTTAACCCTGGTTCTGACCCATTTATCTGCCTTCTTTCCCATTTCTTGGGGAGAAGTCAGATCTGAGTCCACCATGTACTGGTGCAAGAGCTGGTTTTGACAATTATTAAGGATCTGCTCCCTCATAATCAAATTGTACAATCCTAAGTAGTCATGCACTTTGCTGCCAAGCAACCAACCTTCCAGAGCCTTTATAGCACTATCCACAAAGTCTACCCAGTCCTAATTCTGTGTCTTCTGGGTGTCTCTGAACTTAATCCTGTACTGTTCAGTGGTTAAGCCAAACCCATCAATAAGAGCACTCTTCAAAACTGAGCAATTGTCAGCATCCTCTTCTCTAACAGTGAGGAGCTTATCTCTACCTTTGTCAGCAAAGGAGAGCCACAGGATAACTGGCCACTGCTCTTGATGGACCCTCTGAACTTTACAGGCCCTCTCTAAAGCAGTTATCCATTTATGGATGTCATCCCCAACATGGTAGGGAGGGACAGTCTTGCTCAGGTTCCTATCATCAAAGGAATGCTCCTTAACGCTTGGGACACTGTTGCTGCCACCATGGGACTCTAGTCCCAATTTCTACCTAGCCTTCTGGACTTCTATGGACTCTCTGTCAAGGTCCAACTGCTCTTTCCTGAGCCTAAGCCTAGCTTTCTAAAGTTCAAGCATTTTGTACTCCCTATCTAAAGAGTTCTCCCCTTTACTAGAAATGGAGGTCCCTACTGACTGCCTAGAGGCATTGGATTCTGCAGAGGAGCATCTAGACCTCTTTGGTCTACTCTGCACCTTCCCAGGAGGATCAAAGGGGGCATCCTCTTGTCCCGCTGTGTTCTCCTCTGGGAGGTCTCAATTATCCAGGTGGGAGCCATCAGGCTCCACCTGGTCAGGGTTAGATTCTAGGTCAAAGAGGGGTTCCCCTCCAGCCCTATCTTCATATTGTGGCCCACCCACTCTGTCCTGTTCATCTGACCCAGGGGTTTTCCTCAAGTCATCTAGCATTAACACCTCTACCAGGCATTGAGTGTTGGCACTTCTCCCTGTCTTCAACTTCCTAGAGGCACAAAGTGCTTTCAGTTCTTGGAATGAAGGTTCACTGTATCTAGAAGGCAGAGAGCCACTGGCATCTCCTTTAGTAGACATACTAAGTGTGGTGTGGTGTTTCACCTACCTAACCTAGTGGGAACTAAGCTCTCTTAGGTTGGAGAATGGGTGTGCTAGGCCCTTAACTTATACAACCACAAGTTCAGTAGAACTTACTATACTAAGCTTGTATTCTATGTGCCTAGTCCTAGTGGTTTTTCAGTTAATCAATACAAAGATTTATCTGGTAAAACCGTGCAGGCTTGAATCCCAACCGCTGCACACCAATGGGAGAAGCTGGCCTGGTATATGATGTCCACTAATGTAAGTGGGCATATTGCACCAGTCCAGACAGCCCTTATGGTGATTTAAGAGGTCTCAGACAACCTTAGAAAGCTATAAAGGTGGTAGCTGTGGAGAGCAGCCTTCAGGCTTAGTCTTGAAGGAGTGTAAAGCAGCTTGTTTTACCTGAATGCAATATTATAGTATAGGTTAAATATGTATTTAATATATAACACTACTTAGTATGTTACAGCATCTCCCACATGGAGATAGAAACAAAGCACGCAATACTTTAGCGAAGAAATCACAGTAAATAGCACAAACACACTACGGGCCCCAGGGGGGGACTAAACCATATACTAAAAAAGTGGCATAAGACCATGACTCGAGTCAGGACAATGTCGAGAGGACGTAGAATTGCTGGGACCCCAATGAACCACCCAAGGTGAGTAGATAGGGACCCCACGGAGATCGTGTGCAGTGTGAGTACACGAGTGCGTGTTCCGTACAAGTCTACGTGCAAGTCGCTGTTGGGTTTTTAAAGATTAGGGACCCTTCCCAGTGGGCCCTGAAGAAACCCCGTGGAAGACAGAAGGTTGGAGAGCCACCCCACCCGTGGATAACGTGGTACCCAATTTACCTATCCCAGGAAAGCCGGGTGCCAAGGTGCGAAGTGGCGTCAAAAACCGCCTTCGAACCCAATGGAGGACTTCAGGAAAGTGCCGCTGCTGGAAGAGTAGAAAGTGTCCGTGGGAATCCAAACATGGATTCTTGGTGAGGAGTACCTGAAAGCAGAGGGGACAGAGTCTAGGTCGCTGGAAAGTGACCAGAGGCTCCGTAGACGAATACCCACCAATGTCGGGTGCTTCAGGATAGATGTCGATGACCTTGACTCTGCAGCTGTGGGGACCAGGCAATGCTGAGGACAACCAGGAGCCAGATACGAGCTGTCCCAAGAAGGATATTGAGTGCTGAGGGGTTGTATGTCTGGCGGGAGCACCAACCAGCCTTAGCAAAAGCAACCAATGCAGGGAGTCAAGAAAGTGTACGGTTCGGACCAGCAAGGTACAGGAGACTCACCACAAGCAGGGGAGTCAGGGCAAGCCCAGAGCAATCAGGGGAGCCCAAAGGAGTCATAGTTGACCCTCCACAGGACCCACAGGTCGAAGACACTGAAGTCGCAGGAGGACGTCTTGCAGCTTTACAAACATCAGGCCACGGAGCACTCAGTGCGATGTGGTCGAAGATCTTTGCAGGAGAAGTTGCCAGAGGTTGGGACTACTTGGAGCCCAATGCACTTGCTGCAGAATTGCCAACAAACATTTGCACTTGCAAAAGTACGCGGTGCACAGGGGCTCGGGTATTGCAGCCCCCACGAGGGATTCTGACCTCAAACTCGGTGAGAGGACAGCTCGAGCCTCAAAGGACTTAGTAACCCACCTCCTGTGTTGTTGAACCCTTTGGAGTCGGTAGGAGCTTGGAATCAGAAGACCCAGGAGCAGTGTTGCAATGCCTGCGAATGCAGGGGGGGGTGACTCGTTCACTCCAAGGGAGATTATCTTCAGGTGTCTTGGATGCTCCACAGGCCTTACACAAATCCTGTATGGTACACGGGCACAGACAAGGCAGCAGACTGAGAGGGAGATGAAGTCAGGCCCAAACGATGTCCAGCGAAGTCCAGAGTGCCCAGACGGTCGAAGTGCAGTGGTTTCAGTTCTGAGTCTTGTCCACGACGAATCTAGGGACCTACAGACAGGTAAGCCCTTAAGTACCCTAAGGAAAGGGTTGGCAAGATTCAGCGGACCCTCCAGGGGAGGGTCTGGACAGGGGGGAAGTTACTCCCATGTCCTTTGTCCAGTTTCACACCAGAGCGGGAGCCAACGGCTCCCAGGACTGGTTTGAACTGGATTATGCACAGGGACATCAAATGTGCCCCTCCTGCAGGTTTTTGGCGCTGGCAAGCACTTCCACCGAGCCCTAACACACTAAATCCTGTCTGGGAGGTGGTCACACCTCCCTGTGACAGGATGCCTATTGTTCTGTCTTCCCCTGCTCGAGCTTGGCTCAGCAGCAGGTGGGCAGAAATGTGTCTCTGGTCGGCAGCAACCATTTTGTGCTGTCCGGAGCTAGAAGGCTGGTACCGGGAACACCGAGAGCCAAACGGAGGGCGCTCCTGGTGAGTGGAATCATACCTCCCACACCGATTACTGGTGTGGGGGTATGGTTAAAACATGTTTGACACCAAACACGATAGGGTTTGTTGCAGTCATTTTCGAGATGGTCATCACGTGGTCGCGTAATGCCCCTCTATATTAGTATATGGCTGCTTCACTGACAACCAGGGAGAATGGACTCCGTAGGCTTTAGGGGTCTCCTGCTCGTGCAGGTGCACCCTCTCACTTATAACCAGGCACCCTGCCCTCAGGATTGTAAAGGCCTGCTATAGGGGTGACTTATAGGTTTTAAGTGCAGTGAACCTTAGATATCGTAAACCTTTATCTGTAGTAAGTGGTGCATGCACCGACTTACACAGGCTGCAATGGCAGGCCTGTAGGTCCATTTTGAATGGTCTCTCAGGGGTGGCATAATACATCCTGCAGCCCCTGGGAGACCTCTGGGGTAGCTATGCCCTGGGTACATGGGTACCATATACTAGGGACTGACAAGGGTCCCTGAGTATCCAATCTGGGGTGTGCCTAAGTACATAACAGTTTAAGGAGAAATCAGATAGACTGGGGTCCTGATTAGCAGGATCCCAGTCAGACTAGTCAAAAACCAGCTTAGCACCAGGCAAAAAGTGGGGGTTCACATGCAGAAGGATCCTACCTTCCTACAGTGCTACTATATAGTGTTGCATATTGTGTGACTGTCACCTCAGAGCACAAGTGAGAAAAGCTAAAGCAATTTACATCACTAATGTGTATGGGTGGGGTGATGGTCTTCTGATCCATATGTAGGATAATAATAAAATGCAGACGAACTTGGGCTGTCGTATTTTGTGAAGGCTATAGCATGAAATGCTGTGGTCTTTCTGTTGGGGTGTAAACTCAGCAGGAGCCTGCAAATTCCAATTTTCACAATCCTTCAGCCTTCATGTGACTGAAAATACTATACAATTTCAACATGCAAAATGCCTTTTCCTAAAAAGTGAGGACTGACTGAAAGTGTCACTAATGAGCACTTTGCAAGTATTTAGATTTGAGAACAGTGGTTTTAACCTAAATCACAACTCATAAGCATGAATAACTGATAGTTGCCGAAAAAATAAAATGTTGCAAAAAACACAATAGGCGCTGCAATTTTTTCAAATCTATGCTGCAATATTTCTGGGAAAGATCCAATTGCTTTGGTGAGAGGGTCCCCTGGATGCTTTTCCACTGGTACTCCAGAATTTGAGACTTCTTTTGCATATTCATCATTTGAAGGCTTGTGTGTGGGTAGTCACACCCTTTTGGCCAAAGATATCATGGTTCCCTCTTGCCAGGCAAATGTCAAGTGAGAAGGAATTGGTTCACCCAGTTTTTCCATCTCCTTTGTGGACTCTTCCTCTCCCTCCTGCCACTTTTCAGCTAATCAGATTGACAGCTTAGCTCGTGATAGGTTAGGTATTTAATGTCCAGGGTTTTCTAGCGCTATGGCTTATGAGATTCAGAAATCTGACAGAGAATCAACTTTTAAACTGTATAACTACCAGTGGGCCACTTTTGGGATAGGTGCCAGACCTGGGAGGTCTTTTGGATCATTTTCCAAATGGGTGGTACCATACCAAGTGGAGCACACTTAGATAACATTCTGTGTAGTACAGTGTGAGGACTGAACACTTCTATCTGATTAGTTTTGAAAGCAATCCAAAATTGATTCTTGCCTTGCTTAGTGGAGGCTTTGCTCCTAATCACATTAATAGGCTGTTGACTTATTATCTGCACTGGAGAATGTGCCTATGTAACATCAGGAACTAAGATACCAGTCCCTATAATCTGTAATTTATATTGTCTAAGTCATTTATATATTATAAAAGATAAACCCAAAACTCAGGATAGCCTATAACGTGTTAAATAAAAAATAAACAATGTGCAATCAAAATAATGCAGGCAATTGGCATTTCAATGGATCAGAGCTTCCACCCTTAATCAAAGAATATAATTCTAAACTCCATACGTTCAGTAAACATTTTTATAAAAAAATTCTCAATACAAGTAAAAGAAAGTGAAAGCGTGTGATCAAGCCTGCAACTAACTGACACTAACTAAAAAGCAGATGCCAGGATCTTTTCATGAAAAAAAATGTGAGAAGATCTTGACAAACTAATATTGAAGGCATGAACGCTGAGTTCACTATTTTCTCACTTCGTGGTGCCAATCCTCAGCACGAGGATACACTGACCACACTGTGCAGAAAGAGTGCAATTGAACACCTCCAAATAAAATGGCTGCAGTGCATAGAAATGCATGTAGCTTAGCATGCATATAAGGATGTTAGTGATCTGCAGGCTGGTATAAAAACAATAATAATAATAATCTTTATTCGGTGGTAATCACAGCCATAAAAGATACAAAGATAGAAAATCAGTAACAAATCCATTAAAACAATCTATCATCACTTGTACAAATCGTGGAGGTCCCTGTATACATCAATCATGTCTCGAATTTCTTGATCTTAATACTGCTCTTAAAAAGTTCGTGACAACAAAAAGTGTGCGAACATTAGGCAAACGTTGCAAATGTAAGAGGGCTATACGAGCATGCCTGAATCCCAATTCTTTCAAATAAGGCTTAAGATACAATCGCCTATGATAGGTAAAATATTTACATAAGAATACAAAATGTAGAGTGTTCTGTGGAGACCTATTGTCGCAGCCACAGGGACCTCTATCTTCTACACATAAAACAAAGCCTAAAGGAGAGGCCACTAAATGTTTAAACATATTTAATCTAAAACAAGTGATTAAAAATCTATCATGAGCGCTAGTTAAAATGGAGAGATAAGTCTCTATGCCCTGTACTGATTTAAGTAAAACAAGTCCTTTACCGTGGGTTTATTGAGCTCAATGCCCTTACGGTCTGCAATGTTTTTTTTTAAAAACAAGTCTTTGAACAATTTTCTGTCCTGTTGCTTCAATGTGTCATATTTCATAAAAATGTCTGCTCTTCCCAGGGCTGAAAACGTTTCCTTTACCTTAACAAAGGGATTTTAAAAGCTTGGTCAAGTGAGAGGCAATCCAAAATTACTGCTGTATTAAAAGATGCCGCCTCATTGGACCAGACATTTACCCAACACAACAAGGGCTTAACCGCAACTAGGTCAGTTATATACTTAGGGGCATATTAGCAAGACTGGCGATAAAATTATCGCCGTTTTAGCGGCAGGAAACTGCCGCTAAAACAGCGATAATTGGCTTGCTAATATGCGTTATAGAATTCAATAGAAGCCCAGGTTAGATGTGCAGGACATCTAACCTGGGCTTCTATTGGAATTCTATAACGCATATTAGCAAGCCAATTATCGCCGTTTTAGCGGCAGTTTCCTGCCGCTAAAACGGCGATAATTTTATCGCCAGTCTTGCTAATATGCCCCTTAGTCCCTAGTTCTTCATGTGCAGAAGAAGCAGGAGTTCACTGAGGGACTTTTAAAATCCGTCTTAAAAATGTATTTTGTGCCTTCTTTAATTCATCGACTGCGATGTACCCCCAGATCTCACTCCCATACAGGACCTTTGAGATGAAAAACGACTGATATAATTTTAAAATCTCCCCCGTAGACCATGGGCCCGATTCACAGAACTAACTTACGTCAAAAACGTAAAGTTAGTACCTTTAGTATTCACAGAATACACTTACTCATTTTGGTATTCACAGAATACACTTACTCATTTGGTATTCACAGAATACACTTACTCATACTAACTTTATGTCCGCACTCGGGCCGGAGATTCCGGCCGTTTGTGGAGATTCCGGCCCGGAGGTGGAGATTCCGGCCGTTTGTGGAGATTCCGGCCGTTTGTGGAGATTCCGCCACCGGCCGGAATAACCACAACCGGCCGGAATCTCCACAAATGGCCGGAATCTCCACAAACGGCCGGAATCTCCGGCCGGAATCTCCACAAACGGCCGGAATCTCCACCTCCGGGCCGGAATCTCCACCTCCGGGCCGGAATCTCCACAAACGGCCGGAATCTCCACCACCGGGCCGGAATCTCCGGCCCGAGTGCGGACATAAAGTTAGTATGAGTAAGTGTATTCTGTGAATACCAAATGAGTAAGTGTATTCTGTGAATACCAAAATGAGTAAGTGTATTCTGTGAATACCAAAAGGTACTAACTTTACGTTTTTGACGTAAATTAGTTCTGTGAATCAGGCCCCTAGTGCCTAATCTGTGTGCATAATTTTCAATAGCTCCTTAGCTTCTCCTCCTTCAAATTTCTCCAATTTAATTTGGTGTCAAATAAGACGTCGAGGTATGTGAAATCCGGGACCTTGGCTAGACTAAGAGTACCTATCTTATAGTTTTTTGATCTAGTCCCTCGACAACCTAGCTCCATCACAAATAATTTAGTAAAATTAGGGGCAGATCCAACCCCTTCATAAAGGAGACAAACCCATCTATTAGGACTTGTAGCGCCTTAGGTGTACGCGCTATGAGAACAGCGTTGTCCGCGTACAGCAGAACTGGCACTGGTCTTCTGCCTATTCTCGGTGTATTAGCCTGTAAGGATATCAGGGCTGATTCTAATCCATTAATATATGAGGTGAATAAAAAAGGGGCAAGAATACACCCTCGACCACCCCTCTAGAGCACTTAAAATTATCAGTGAGTCCCCCTTCTTGGGTGAATCTAACTACAGCTGTGGTATGGGCGTAAAGAGTCATTAAAACATATATAATTGCTGGCTCAACTCCTAGCTCACCAAGCAACAGAAACAATTTGTTACGATTCACTCGGTCGAATGCTGCAGTGAGGTCCATAAAACCCAGGAAGACGGGTCCCGCTTTGGCAATCGTATATTTGGAAATTGAAAATAAAGATTCAGACACTGGTCTACTGTAGATTTGCCCATACGAAAGCCGTATTGGACCTCTGATATAATTTGATTTTTGTCTGCCCACTCAGAAAGCCTATTTAATAAAACCTGACCCAAAACCTTAACTGTAGAGTCAATCAGGGATATAGCGCAGTAACAGTGAGGATTACCCTATCTCCCTTCTTGAAGATCGGGACCATAGTGGCAGTAGACCAAGAGGGAGGCATAGCTGATGATACTGCAGCGTTTAATACCCTGGTCAGGACCGGAGCCCACACACCAATATTGTTCCGGTATAGATCCGGGGGGGATCCCATCCGGTCCTGGGGCCTTATTCTGGGACAGTCCCTTGATGCTGATCCTAACCTCCTCAAGGAGGAAGTTAATAGGCACCTTGCAGGGGAAAGGCTGTAATTCATTAGTGAGTCCCTCTCCATTACCGTGATTATAGACAGCCTGGAAGTGAACCTTCCATTGGTCAGAGGTAATATGGTGACATAATATAAATTTGACTTATCCTTTTCAGAGAAACAAGGATTGTTAATGACATTCCAGAAGAGAGTACTATCTTTTAATTCGCTTGCTTGTATCATCCCATACCTGTTTTTGTAACAGGGACCTCCGTTCCTTAAGGGCCCTTTATAATTACTTCGGCAGCTGGCCACCCAGAATCTGTTACAAGGAGTCTGTTTCAGAACCAACTTAAGGTTCCTGAGTGCCTTAGAGCACTCACCATGAATGAATGAATGAAGGAGCACTTATAGAGCGCATGGCTACCCGGAGGCATCCCAGCGCTATGACACCCTAGAGAACTGTAATAATAATGAGGTCACGGAACCATCAAACCATCTCAGATTATCCAAACAGGTATTCGCTACTGGGACGGTTAGCAAACTAGCAACTGACTGGGCGATAACAATAAATGAACTAACTATATCCTCTTCTGGGGGGTGTGGTCTCGCCGAGCAGCAAGATGGCCGCTCTTTGAGTGTGCTCTGCCGGCCAAGATAAAATCCGTCTAACATCCTTCCATTAGTGGAACCAATGGTGCTAGAAACCCTAAGCATCATATACCCTGCGATGTGGAGCACACGTTGACGAGGTTTGCGGGGAGGAGGCGACTCCGGGTGCCCTCGAGACCGGCGACGCCGTGCAGCCCTACCGCGACACCCGCTGCACTGCGTGGCCTGCTGGTGCTCACACTGACCTGAGACGCTGGGGGCCCGGTCCTCCAGAGTGGACTGCGCGGAGATGTGTTGGCGGCCCGGGCAACTCCATCTGAGACCGGAGCGCCGGAGAATGTGATCATCCCCGAATCAGGGACCTGAGCTGAGAATATCCATTTTGTAGAGAGGGCGTGGAGGAGCGGGCGCATGCCGGCGCCTGTACGGCAACTCCTGTGCTGACGCGAAGAAGCTCCAGAGCAGAGAAGGCATTGTGCTGTAGCCGGGGGAACCCCGGCAGGGAAATCCAGAACACTCGCAGAGGTGAGGACCCGGGCGAGGGGGGGCGGAATGCTGGAGGCTCTCACTGCAATCATGGGAGCTCCCGCGGATGCCCCCCTGACATCTAATGTGCCTGAGATTGAGGAGATGTATGAACTGTGTGTCTGACCCTCCCTGACATCGTTGGGATTGGGCTTGCGATAGGCGCTGGGACGCGGCATTTTTAAGCTTGCCGCGGGAAGCCCATAGGGAACCCATGACACAATAGCAGATAGCACTGAAAACCCATGCAGACCCCCTGAGATCAGACTATTGCGGTCTCATTGGGACCTACCCTGGACATCTGCTGACATTTAGGGTCTGGACTACATAAACTGCAGATGCGCCGCAGAGAGCGCAAAGAAAGATTCTTGAACACGCTGCCTAGCGACATTGTGGATAAAGGCACAAAGGACCTGCCGGGGGCCTACCCTGGAACTGCAAGGGCAGCTGGCGGCCACTGCTGGGGCCGAGGTCACACCGTGGGAAGTACGTGGAGAAATCTTCTGGAGGACTTGAAGTACCGCAGGCGAAGGTGAGGTGAACATTTCGCAGTGCATAATAAATCGTTGCTGCTGAGAGGGGGTGAAGATACTTTCTTCGTACGGCTAGAATAAGGTGGAGGCCCTCAGAGTTGAGTGAGGAAACCTAGATAGGCCCTCTACAATTGAGATTCCTGAATTTGTCAAGGCGCCCTCGCCTAGTTGTTACCATAGACGCCGCAGTCCCCTGAATTGCGAGCACCGGATACACCTATCGCCTCGCTGGGGCTGTGCGGGCTGCCTGCATTTTCCGATTATAACTACGACCTTCACCGTTGCATGGCCATGGGCAAGCATGAGGCCAAACAGTCAAAACTGCCCTTAGACAATAAGAGGCTGACAAGGCAAATGGACTCTGGTGCAGAAGGGGAAGGCAATAATCCTGCCGGGACCAACACAGAAGATCAGGGAGAAGATCTACGCCCACTCCTGTTGGAGATGAGGTCAAGCTTGAAGACCATACACACTAAACTCAATGTTCTCACCTCCCAACTGGATCAGGTCAGGAAGCGCGTAGACGCGCACGAAACCAGACTGGACCAGCTCAAGAACCGCGCCTCTGACTCGCATGACTTCCAAGTCGAGACTAAGGAACAGCTATTGCAGATTGACAGAGTCCTAACCCTGATCAGAGCTAAGAATGATGACCTGGAAGCTCGATCCAGGCGCAACAATATTCGTATTACGGGTGTGCCTGAGACTACGGCAATTTCTAGAATGGAGACATTTGTGGAGGATCTCCTACACAAGCTGTTTGGAACAGACTTATCAACAGTCTTCATTGTGGAAAGGGCACATCGCACGCTGGGACTAAGGCCACCGGTGGGATCCACCCCCGTTCGATCTTGGCCCCGCTGTTGAACTATCGAGATCGAGATGTTGTGTTGCGCCTGGCCAGGGAACGTGAGACTATCCAACATAAAGGTAACACTATCTCCTTTTTCCCTGATTTCACCCCCACGGTGCAGGTGGCGCGCCAAGAGTTTGTGCCGGTCAAGCGTATGCTCCTGCAGCCAGAGGTTCCTTATGCGTTACTCTACCCTGCTAAGTTGAAGGTCTCTCATGATGGCACCGCTCACTTCTTCACTGACGCAAAATCTGCCATGAAGTTTGCTAAAAATATATGTGGGCAGAAACGAGCTGCGAGACCTGCAAAGACTCTGAACTCTGGCGAGACCCTCATCGACAATGACTGAACATTTTTCATAATTGCTGACAAATGCTTGTTATCTATTGTGAGGCCATTGAGTATGTTATATCTCAGGTTCCTATCGGAACTATTGTATTGCTCTACAACCACTATGCAGACATAGAGTTAATAGACGTTGGGTATTCTAACTCATATTCCGTTGGTCCTCTTCTCCATTCTCGGACACCCCGCCTTCTGGCAGGGCTGTTTGCCGGTGGACCCACGCCTCTGGGGAGAGCTCCCAAGGTTTGCTACCAGATGTTGATTTGGGGCACACTGTTTTGTTTTTCACATACGGGGGTATATTACACAACCTAATTGGGGGGTTGGTGTGGGTGGGAGGAGGGTCGGTGTTGATACATTGGGTAAGTTTGTCAGGACAACATTCAATGCAGAGTTAAATGACGTAATTGTTTGCACTTCTCAGAACAGATTAGAACGGGATTTACAGGCCTTTGCTGTGTTTAAGATAGTGGCACATGGAGAAAACTGGGCGCATTCAACACTGATTATGCCAACATTGACCATTCTATATGCGCACCTCAGATGGAGATGACTGAATACGAGTTTCTAACCTGGAACGTCCGGGGGCTTAATGATTGCAGAAAAACCAGACTAGTCCACTCGTACTTCAGCAGACATCACATTGATATATGCATGATCCAAGAAACTCATCTGAACAACGCGTCTCACCTTTAATGACATAATAAATATTAGGGGCATGCCTTCTGCTCTATTTATTCCAATTATGCGAGAGGAGTGACGATAGTGATTCGGCAGGGGTTAGACTGGACGAATATAGACTCACAAATAGATCCGGAAGGCCGCTTTGTGATCCGCTGTGGGGTGTTGGGGAGACAAAGATGATAATTGCGGCAGTCTATGGCCCAAATAATGATTGTCCTGAATTTTTTCGTACTGTCTGGGCCAAAATGCGGATAATTGGATGTGATACCATACTATGGGGAGGGGATTTTAATGTGGTGCTAAATGACACTTTGGACAGAAAAGGCAGCTCTCGCACACAGCATCCCAACTCTAGGGAAGTCTTAAACAATATAGCAGAAGATGGCAGCCTGATTGACATTTGGAGGCAGGGACACCCGGGGGTGGCGGAGGGCACGTGCATATCAGCTCATCACGAAGCCTGGTCTAAGCTGCATTATTGGTTGGTTTCTCGAGACAGTGCGGCATGGACCATAGATACTACTCACCTCCCCAGAACGCTATCTGATCACGCCCCCTGTCTGTTGCGGCTAACCATCCCAAACACGCCACATAAAATGTTTAGCTGGAGGCTCGCTCCTAACGTATTGCTGGACTCCACCTTTAGGGAGGAAATCTATAAAGACATCGAGGAATACTTTGCCACCAATACTGGGTCTGTCTCTACACGGGCAACACTTTGGGAGGCATTTAAAGTGGTAATAAGGGGGAAATGTATTTCGCGCCAGGCCGGGGTGCTTAAGGCTATTAGAGGCACGCTGACTGCTTTAGAGACTCGCATTAGAGAACTGGAAACCACATAATACGCCACGGAAGACCCTGCACTGCTACTGTCCATTAAGTCACTCCTTATTGAATTTGAAGAAAAGGCCCACAGGGAGGTACAATTCCTGGGCAAATACATCCAAGTAAGACGTTATGGGGAGGGGACAGACCTGGCAGAACCCTTGCGAATATGCTCAAGAAGCCACACACAGCCACTTACAGATCTGAGATAGCAGGAGAGAATTCTACTGTAGTTAGAGGGTCTAAGGGAGTTATGGACCGCTTTACCGAATTCTATACTAATTTGTACACTGCCACTCATCAGACAGCACCGGAGGAGCTCCAGTCTTTCCTTGAGTCTATTGAATTGCTGTGGCTCGGGAGGGCACACAGAGAATACTTAGATGAACCCTTTACATCCAACAATATTTTGCAAGTAATTAGCAGTCTTCCCAAGGATAAGGCCCCGGGATCCGACGGCTTGATAGCCTTTTATAAGGTGTATACGGACTTGCTGGCACCCCAGCTCCTTGCAGTCTTCCAGGAAGCTCAGTTGTCTGGGATACTACCTCCTTCTATGCGAGAGGCTGTAATTCAAACCATTCTAAAACCTGGCAAACCAAGCCATGAGATAGATTCCTATAGGCCACTTTCCCTGATTAATATCGACGCTAAGATTTATGCCAAATTGCTTGCAAATCGATTGCAGCCTCTGTTCCCTCTGATCACGAGACCTGACCAATCTGGTTTTATCCCGGGCAGATCCACCTCACACAACCTCCGTACCTTTTTCACGGTGCTGCATTACCTAAATCCCAAATTCAAGGCACTCATGGCATTTCTTGATGCGACTAAAGCTTTCGACGCGTTGGAATGGCCATACCTGTTCACTATTCTGGGGAGAATGGGCATCAGCCCGACCTTTATAGCATTAATAAAACTCCTTTACACGGCCCCCTTGGCGAGATTGCGTATGAATGGTCTCTAGTCAAACCCTTTTTCTATAGCACAAGGAACTCGCCAGGGCTGCCCTTTATCCCCTCTTCTCTTTGCCATTGCAATGGAACCAATAGCACCAGGCTTCGACAACATCATGCAGCGAGGGGCTTGGGGTTCAGCACTAGGGGGCTCCTTATCTCTCTATACGCGGACGACATGACACTGTACGTTGCAGATCCTGAGGTTAATTTAAGCCCGCTGCTCAGGGAGCTTACTAAGCTTGGCGGGCTCTCTGGCATATTTATAAATTGGGCCAAGTCTACTCTATTCCCGATTATGGAGGAAACCAGGCCTTTTGATCAGGACCACCCGCTGAAATGGGCGGATGGCCTGGTAAAATATTTGGGCATCTGGCTGAGCCGGGATGAACAGGAAATTTGGAACTTAAATTACGGGCGTGCGATCTCATGGTTGGAGGATAAGGCAAAAATATGGTCTTGGTTGCCGATCTCCCTGGCTGGCAGGATAGCCATAGCCAAAATGGTAGTTCTACCTACATTTTTATACCTCTTTGTCAACGTACCGCTTCTGCTCACCCGGGCCTTCTTTCAATGTATTCGTTCGCAGCTGATCTCGATGGTCTGGGATGGGAAGCAAGTGCGTGTCTCCTGAGAGCTACTCACACTCCCCCTCACACAGGGAGGATTGGGAGCCCGGACATACTGCTCTATGCATTTTGTGCGCAAGCTCAATTTTTACACTATTGGTTACACCCTACTCCATTTCAGCCCCATATAGCAGTGGAGACAGACGTGGCTGCCCCGATTCCCCTCCGGGTAGCTATTTGCCAGCCATACCGCATGCCGCGAGATGGCATAGACACTGTTGAAACACTTCGGTGGGCCTGGGATAGACTACGTACCAGAGCATGCTTGCATATATTATACGCCCCTTCTATCCCTCTCGCATGGAATCTGATGATCCCGGCGTTGGCAGATGGCGGGAATGTCTCTTCACCGAAATCCATGGGATTTGAGACTTTCGCAGACCTTTATCCTGATGACTCCTTCTGTGACCCGCCGGGTCCTACTGCGGAGGGTACTAGGAGCTTCTCCGAGCTGTTTTTGTATTACAAGATAAGAGCGACATGTAGGCAACTTCACACCACCTTTCCGAGCCCCCCACTTCACTACCTGCACTCGAGCAAATGATTACAAACCCATCTCCTTGTAGATTAATTACACGATTATATAATTCCATGCAAAGCACAGCACCATTAACTGCGCCTAGGACTCGGCACAGTTGGAATTTGGACTTAGATGGCCAAATAACAGACGATGTTTGGGCTTTTTGCTGTGGCCAACTCCAAATGCTTTCAACTAATTTTGAATTGAGGTTGATACATTTTAAGTACTTACACAGGTTCTACAGGACTTGAAGGAAGTGGCCCGAAAAGGGCCACCCGGGTTATTTACAACCTCCTAATAGCCTTCCACAAAATGAAGAGTCAGTCAGACAGTAGAGAATACAAACAGTTGTTTATTAGCAATACTCTGCAGAGGAGTCCAATCTGACCTGCACCCTAAGATGTCTGCCGAGGGACTAGCCCCCAAACAGTCTGCAACGCATAATCATTCCTCCCAAGGACCTCCCAACCACGCCCACAATGGAAAGTTACCGGCTTAGGCCAAACATGAACAAAGGAGGCACAGAAGGATGGGCTACCACCTGCTAGATGGGTACACGCTATCACTATCTCAAGGTTGCCGTACTGGGTTTCGGCATCTCCTAACGTGGGAGCAGAGCTACACACAAGGATAGGTTTGCAAGGGCAGAATGGCCTATTCATTAGTAAGTCAGAAGGCAACCTTGAACAGAAAAGAAAATAATAACTGAATACAGTGTTCTGCTGAGGCAAGCAATACGAATAATGAGGCCTAGTACAGACACAGCCTAATAGGGATTACGAAATTCAAAATGGAGTCACACTCGCTAACTGAAGCTCGCATATTGCAGGGATAACTCAGTGGGTTGCATAACGTGGATACGAATGGTGTCTAATTTAGCCGCACACTGCTAACCTAATATATCGTAGAACAAGTGTATAGCGAGAATGGGATTTTCAAACCTAACAGACCCTCCTTTTAGCAGGGGAGGCTAAATGCTTTATTGACGCTATCAGGTAGGATCTTTACAATTCTAAGCAGGGAAAAGAGAAAATGCATAGTCACTTTAATATCAAAGGAAAAGTAAGCAACACATGTATAGCAAGATATTTTTAGTACTCAAAAATACCCTCATCTATCTGCATCATATCTTGTATTTCTTGCATCATCATAGTAGAGACTTTATCATTACGGCCTGGCAATTTAGGGGTACGGGTGAGTTTACTCACACAATCGTTGTAGCATGCTGGAAGGCAGTTGACAGATAGGCAGCACGTGAAGATGACACCTGCAATAGCTACTAGGAAAAGAAGTATCTTCCAACTCCAGGATGATATCAGACCCCAAAACCACCTTGTCAAGGACCATGAACCATTATCCTGATGAATATCAGACGCAATCCTATGTAGCTTCTGGATAGCTGAGTATACATTAGGGGCATGGTCTGGGATGTAAACGCAGCAACTGCTGCCAATGACGCGACAAGCTCCACCCCTATCTGCAAGGATGACGTCTAAAACCATCTGATTTTGAAGAGCAACAAGTCTGGTAACCTGGAGCTCAGCCGTGATGTTAGTTTGTATGCCTGCTGTAGTGTTGATAACCCCTTCAACAACCCTGGTGAGACTACAAATTTTAACTCTGTTATACATAGGTCCCCAGAAAGGCACTATACCCTTCATGGCATCCATGAATTGCTGTAGAGTAGTATCAGTTTGATCGATATCTGCTGTGTCAATAACTCTCCTTCCCCGGAACAAGTATACACTTCTCCGCTGCAGCCTATGGTCTTTGTGATAGTTGGACGGTGCAATGTAAACGGGAGGTAAAAGAAAAGAAACATAACACCGGCCAGACCATCCCCTAGGGAGCCACGTGTAAGCCTGCCCCCCACAAACAAAGTATACATTTGGGGGAGTGAGCAAAGGTGGGCTACTAGTAGTGTTTAATCGATAGGTGTAGTTGCAACTGCTCTGTCCCACTAGAATATTCCCAGAACCTTCGACACAGAAACTAGCTGCTGTATGAACCACTGGTACGGGCATGGCTTTATCTTCAGTGATATTTCGTGCATGGAAACATTTAAAGTATTCGGTAACATTGAATCCCTGGAAATCCAACATTTCATTTTGCAGCCATGTGGCATTCTTGTTACCCTCGTAAACATTCATGCAAGCATGTGGATGTAAGGTACCCTCCTTTCCTCCTGTCCCATGTGTATAACCCTGGTGTACTACTATATACTCCAACACTGCCTCATAATCAGACTTCGTCATATTCATAGCATCAGTATGATAATGTATAAACACCATGGAAAGCAACAGGAACCATGCTTCACAACTACTTAGGTACGACAGGGGTAAAGACACCAGTAAATCATTCTTGTGCATAACTGAGGGGAGTAATCCACACACCCAACAATTTGTGGCATTCGTCGTATTGTGTACTTGGTGAAGCATTTGCAGGAAGGCGTTTTCAATATATGTCTGTCTATGTCTCTCTTTATGTGGGGTCAACATAACAAAAAGATGCTCAGGTGGAGACGGGGTATTCCCTATCAAAGTGTGTACGGGATGCTGTTCTTCTAAATACCATACTACCCCAAACAGTATTATCATTACTATGAGGAGGAACACTACCACTACTATCTTACTCCTAATAGGCCAGCTAGACCACACAGGACTATCCTGCCCTGGTGGTGGTGCCGCTAGGGGCTGTTCCTCCTCCATGGCAGCACGGCCAAATGGGTACATGTGAAGAGCCTTATGAATTGGAGCCACAAGAATACAACTGACCAGAGGGGCACAAGTTACCCAGCGTCCGTCTAGAGCCTCGCTGGCAGGCTCCTATCGTTCATCAACGATGGTGCTCTGAAGCACTCCCTCGAGGGGGCTGCGCGTTCGCGGCCCTTGCTGGAAGCAAATCCTTCTTTCAGGATAGGGCACCCTCCCTCCAGGGCAAGTACCCTCTATGATTCTGTCCAGTGTCTAGGTCAGTGCACCAGTGTGGTTCACCCTAATCTGACATAGTACCTACACCCTAAACTCAAGTCCTTCCCTAACTCCTGGACTGTCCTTCTGGCGCACTGTCCTTTTTTCGGGGGCGCAAGTTGTACCTGTTAACTCCAGGCACTGTTTCATCAGCAAAAAGGGGGTGAAACTCAGGCTCAGAAAGGCATGGAGACTCAGGTGCCTGTGGATCAGATGGGGAAGAAGCTGGGGCTGCCCTTATCTCCGGAGGGACCGCCTCAAACAGTGCGGCATCACTCTCTGCTTCCGTCTGAGCCCAACTCAACCGGGCATCAGAGAAGGGAATAAAGCGGGGCACCCTTTCCCCTTCTTGGTCGGCAATGCCGTCGAGCACCCACTTGTTGTAGGGAAGTGGGAGAGGAACCTTCTTGCAGTGGGTACCATGCACCCAGTTCTTCCGGCCGTCGAGTTTCACCGCCGTTCTAGTGGCAAGGAGGACCAACAGTGGGCCTCTCCAATGAGGCTCCGGGCAGCTCTTCCTCTGGAAGTTCTTGACGAGGACGTAGTCTCTGGGCTGTAGCTGATGCCCGGGCCCCTCTGGTACCGGCCGCAGTGTCTCTTGAATCTGTTGATGAAGAGAACGAAGATCTTTAGTTAACTCGTACAGGTAGTCTACAAGCAAAGGGTACTCTATCTCAGAGAAACGCTTGGGCCTTGGAACGCCCCAGATATTGGCAGGACGGCCGAATACTACCTCATATGGTGACAACCCTGTCCTAGAGTCTGCCGTCGCCCTGGTGGATAACAAGGCCAAGGGCAACGCATCTGGCCAGCGCAATCCTGTACTTTCTTGTATCTTTGCTAACTTCAGTTTGAGAGTACCATTGTACTTCTCAACCAGACCTGCTGACTGGTGGTGGTTAGCTGCATGAAATTTCTGCCTGATGTGCAAACCTTCGCACACCAGTTGGTTGACCTTGGAATTGAAGTGACTTCCGTTGTCACTACAGATCACACGCGGCAAACCGAAGCGCGGGAAGAACTCTTTTATGAGTGCCTTTGCCGTCGCCTTAGCCGTATTCTCTTTAGTGGGGTAAGCTTCAATCCATTTACTGAATGCACAAATCACTACCAGCACATACTTCAAATTGTTGACTCGTTCCATTTCGATGAAATCCATTTGGAGAACCTTGAAAGGGAAAGAAGGCGGTGCAAAGATACCAGAGGGTGTAGGAGTACCTTTCCCAGGATTATGTGTCATACAAATCATACAGTGTTTCACTAAATGAGTGGCTACCTTGGAAATATTGTCGTTCTGCCACCCTAGGTCCAACACCTTACATATTCCCTTGGCGCTAATGTGGGCTGGGCCATGGGCCATGGTAACCACAGGAAGTACATAGGCATTAGGTAACATCCATCGCTGTTTCTCTGACTTATAAGTCCAGCACCCATCCTCATCCAGACACTCTGTACTCTCCTGCCATATTGCCAATTCGTCTTGGGTCGCCTCGCTTTTGATGCAGCGCGTACAATAAAACTATTCTCCTCCTAGGTCACTTATCGGTCATCCAGGGGCAAACTATATTTTCTTACATCCACATGACGATGGGGCCCATAAACATCGCCTATCACACACGCACACACCTGGATTTCCTTTACACCTTTACGAAATTCTGTACTCCTAGGAGAAGCATGAGAACTAAATGGAAAACACCATTTATGTACCGCTGGAAGGAGCCGGGATATCTTATTACCTTAACCTATCGCTTTCTTTTAGTTATTTCTTAAGATATTCCTGCTCATTGTTTTGTCGATGAATCATTCATGTAAGAAATTAGTTCATAGTGATTAAGACCAGCTAAATCACAATAACCAATTACTGGTGTCACAATCATTTAGTGAAAATAACCACTGAGTCGTTTGATTTAAAGAATCTTAAATTTTATATAATTTTAAAAGCATGAGAAAGAATTTAGACTTTTTATTTAATTATTCATTCATTATTAATTCAAATATTTATTAAGCATAATCAATTTCATTGCAGAAAGGACATTTTTGTCATGAAGCAAAACCCTAATTACCTGCCTACCTTCCTAATTTAGCCTAATGATTTCTAACCTAAGTTTAAGAATTAAAAATAACCTGATTCTCATACTCAACTGGAAAAATAAGACAGCAACAGAAACTTCAGCTCGTCAGCATCAGCTACCTGCAACCGTCTCATCTAACAGTCTTTCAGCATCTACTGCTCAGTAATGGATCGATCAGGACCACCAGGCACTGGAAGCCACCAACACCAACACCGACTCTGACTGCGACTCTCCAACTCCGATCGTGACTGTGACCCCTCCCACTAAGAGTAGGCCCTCTTATACCCTAATTCTAACTTTGCTAACTAATTGTTGCAACATTAATAACACGCTTTTCTTTCATTGGTCCATTCATTTCATCTATTCATTCTTTAATCAAGTTCTCTCGGATCCAACTAGTCCTTGGAATGTATATGATCATTTCCTTTCTCACAGTTCAAGACATGTTTCCATCCGCTTCGATCAGTACATTTGTAACTTCTTTCGATACATTCGAGAACTCTGCAGGCATTGTCCTTTCTCTTAAAATGGTTTCCCACGGTTCCTTGCTGATCACCACGGCACACTATCAGTTCAATTAGGTCACATCAGCCTTGACCATTCTCGCATCCTAGCCTCTCAGCAACATCACGAGGTTAGCTTTTCTCCAACTTTTCTCCCTTGTCACGTGTTTCCCCGCACTTGCGCACTTCATTAACCGGCAGCCATTTTATATCGCCACTCGTTTATACTTAGAAGCACTATTTTGAAATAAACAAAACATAATTAAAATAGAGAAACATAGCCTTTTCGTTTACCTCCCGTCATCTACGTACCCCAATTAGTTATTACCTAGCAGAAAGCAACATTTAAGCTGTTCCTTACTTACCATCACTATTGTTTTTGCAACGACACGTTTATATTCTATGAAGCACAAATCATGCATTTATTATAAAATTAGTACGCAATTATTTTTATGTTATAATTAGACACACAGACATTCGTTAATAGATTATTCAGCACATATACTTGCGTATTACCCTTCCCCCACGCACAGTGTTGATTAATACGTTTAAACGAACATTTTATTAATTATTTATAAAATGTGTTAGGGGTTAAAAAAATTTATTTTCTCTGCTCCATCAACTCCCCCTTTGGTGATTTTTAAATCACCACATAAAACCCAAGTTATACTTCTTTTTCAGGCAGCATATGTCTTTCATCCTTTTGCTTTTTGTTAGTTACACATCTGTTTCCCTTTCATCTTGTCTTCTTGTCTCCTTATACATGCTTTCTTTCATTTTCTCTAACTCAATTTCACCCATTTCTCCTCTCTCTCTCTTTCATTATTTTGTTATTTCTTTTTATCTTATTTTGTCTTATTTTTCTTTTTATACATGTTATTACAATTTTCAACACCATGGCTAACAATATTACTACAGTTGCTATTATTATAACTTTCCCTATCATTAGTCTACTCATTCTGGTCAACCAATTTGCTACGGAAGAAAACCCTCTACCAAGTTTTCCCAAGACACTTTCAACCTCCAGTGGAACTAGTTCTTTGTGCAAATTTGTAATATTTGTAATATACTTCTGTATATTTTCACTTTTATCAGGAATGTAAGTGCAACAATGTTGGACTTTCAGCATTCCACAGACTCCACCCTCCTTTGCCAAAAGAATATCAAGGGCAAGCCGATTTTGCATCACCATAGCTCTCATGGCAACCATTTCGGTATTTACCATCAAGAACCCTCCCGCAGTATCTGTAGACAAACGATCTACTACTGTGGATAACTTCCGAATTTTAAATGCATTCAAAGATATTCCCACTGCTGGTATTAATGCTCCAAAAATATCACCTACAATTTCTGAAAAACTTTCCCTCTTTCTACGTGTAAAGCTATTAATCATCTTGTATGTTCCTTTTTCTTCTCTGTCCATATGAAAGATTTTTGGAAAGACCAAGTTCCATACCAATGGTCCGGTAACCTGTAATAAGCTCTATTCCCACAAATATAATAGATACCTGGAAATATTGGAACTTTTCCACCTTTGAATCCCCAACCTCCCAAAATTTGATAATTGTCATGGCAGATACTGGAACCTACAAAGTAATTGTCATAGACTGTCTTATTTCTCCTAATACACAACTTTCCTGTTTGCGGCCAATCTAATGTCATTGCTGCATTTATCTTTTTCCCTTCATGATTTCCTTCCTCAAACGTCCATAGATGTGTTCCTTCCTCTTTTATTGCTTCTTTTTGAAATTTCATTCTTCTTTCTTCAACCATTTCTAAAAATACCTTTTCTTCTTTCTTTAATTCACAGGTAAGGTTGTTATTAACTATTTCTTCTAAGGTTAATTTTCTATGTTCTAGAAAAAATTCTCCTAAAACTTTTGCTTGTTTTACTTTGTTAAGTTCTGGTACTACCGGAACGTTTGCAAAAATCTTATCTATATCAGTATAATAAGACTCTAATCTACCTGTTTTATAAAATAAACTTACTATTACACTACAGGTTATTCCATAAGTTAGAGGTAGGTGATGATAAGTCACACCTTCTGACACTGATGCAGGCAACTGCATACAAACATAACAATCTCTCACATCCATTGTCTCTACATATTCGTACAACAATTTTGTAAAAACATTTTTAGAAAAGTCTGTTACTGACTTATCCTTATGTAATTC
Organism: Calotriton arnoldi; assembly: GCA_963921515.1. Lineage (NCBI taxonomy): Eukaryota > Metazoa > Chordata > Amphibia > Caudata > Salamandridae > Calotriton > Calotriton arnoldi. The sequence goes on from CAWUFW010005749.1 coordinate 121,918, forward strand.
TGCTACTTCTTAAAATAACTGGTTCTTTAATATTAGTTTCTTTTTCTGGTTTAGTATCATTCTTCGCTTCTATTACAGCTAAACTAATAGGAATTGTGATTGCTAAAACTATCCATATGGTCATTAATAAACCTGTACAAAAGCAGCACATTTTACACCATCTTTTTATAAATTCACATTTATCTCTTCTATCCCTAGTATTTTCCATTTTGCTTTTATTATTTTTATTTTTTTTGTTAAGTTTCAGAAAATTGTGTCACTACACCTCAGAAATGACTTAGATGCCACTCTGCTTTCAAAAAGTCTTTGCTTGGTACTTTCTTTTAATTCTCTCCAGAATTCTTTTGTTGTCACATCCGGTGATTTGTCATATCCAGTAAAATTGTCATGTCCGGCAGAAGCACTATAAGTCTTCACTTCAGGTTTGTTGCATCTCACCTTTACCCATTCGATTTCTTAGTCTCGGGTTCTCGTGAGTGTTTCCTTCTTCTTTGTAATCCGTCAGTGCGATATATAGCCACTCAGGTGACTTGTACTTTGCATTCACTTTCTTCGTTCTTTTAGACTTTTGCAGTCGTTTTCCACTTGGCTTTTCTTGTCCCTTTTGACTTGTTATTTCATTCACTTGTTCAGCACTTTTTTCTCCTGTTCTTATTATTCTATATCTCAATTTTCTTATATAGTTGCTGGGCCAATTATCTCCTTTTCTTGGCCTTTTGGCTTCACCTTCTTTTTCTTCACTTTCTGATTTCCAATTTCTTTTTCTTGATTCAGTTTTTGTTTTCTCCTCTTCTCCACTCTCTTCAGATTCGGTTTCAACTTTTTCACTATTGTCTCTTATTTTGAAGCTTATGATCTCGTCGTCTCTTACTGGTGGATCTGCTTTCTCCTTCTTGTGTTCCCTTATTACTGTCCCTCCTCGGTGTTCTTCCGATTTGGTGTTTTCCTCACTCTCTACTTCTAAATTTCCCTGTTCTTTTGTTTCTCTATCTGTCCCTATTGCTCCTCGGGGTTCTTCTCGATTCTCTAACTTGTTGTGTACTTCTTTCCCTACTTCGTCTATTAATATTATTTCTGAAGGATTTCCACCATAACTTGTACTTGGTTGCTCATCTAGATCATTTTCTTGTTCATTTTCTTCTCTAATTGGTTTATAACCCCAAGTTCTCCTTCGAAATTCTTCACAGTTTGCAACTGAATCATCAGATCCTGAACTTGTATCAGATATTTCCAGATGTCGACTTACAGGTCAATCTTCAGGTTCTGGAATTTCTGAATTTCTTCCTTCTTCTTCTTCCTCCTCTTCTTCTCTAGAGGTGCTCGCAGTTGGGGTTTCCAGATGTCGACTTTCAGGTCGATCTTCAAGTTCTGGCACCCTTTCTCTTATTCCTGTTATCCCAGTCGTTAAACTTTTATCCCACACTTCCAGACGTCGACTCACATGTCGATCAGTAGGTTCTTGAACTCTGATTGTGTGGCTGGCATGGACCCAGTTCTTTACTCCTGCACACTTGACTGCAGTCGTTGTCACTAGGATTACCTGTCGTGGCTCGTCCCAGCGAGGAACTAGACAGTTTCTTCTCCTGTGGATTTTTATGCGGACCCAGTCTCCTGGATTCAAGTCGTGGGCTGGTTTTCTTTCAAGAGTGGTCGCATCCGGTCCAACCTGATGAAACACAGAACGCACCACATCAGCCAGTCCCTTGCAATAATCCAGTACTAGATCATCAGTTATAGTCAATAACTTGTTGACAGGTACTTGTGCTTGTCTCATTGCGCGTCCCATAATCATCTCATGAGGACTAAGTCCAGTTTTCTTTTCAGGGATGCTTCTGATGGTCATCAGAACAAGGGGCAGTGCATCTGGCCATTTGAGTCCTGTAGCTTGACACATTTTTCCTAATCTGTTCTTAATTGTTCCATTAATTTGCTCTACTACCCCAGAAGCCTCTGGTCTGTATGCACAATGTAGTTTTTGTTTAATACTCAATGCTTCACAAATCAATTGGATCAACTCATTTTGAAAATGTGTTCCTCTATCTGTCTCAACCGTGACTGGAAAACCATACCTTGGAATGAACTCTCGCAGCATAAGTTTTGCCACCGTTGTTCCATCATTCCTTCTAGTGGGGTATGCCTCCACCCAACGAGAAAACAAACAGACGACCACTAGAACATATTTTAGTCTGTTACAAGGGGGCATTTCGATAAAGTCCAATTGCATTCTAGTGAACGGACCTCCTTCTCGTCCTATTGTTCCTAGACTCACTACTGTCTTTCTTCCTGGATTAAACTGCTGACAAATAAGACATCTTTGACAAAGGCTTTCAGCTATCGCTCTGAATTTTGGGTTATACCAGGTTTGTCTGAAAAGTTTGATCATTGCATCTCTCCCAATATGAGCTTGTCCATGGAACATCCGTGCCATGTCTGCAATCATGCTATCAGGCATAACTGGTCTTTCATCTCTGTATACCCACACACCATTATTTTCCTGTCTTCTACATCCTGCTTTTATCCAGTAATCTTTTTCCTCATCATTTGCAGCTTCCTGTAACTGTCTCACTTCATCCCATGTCTCGACAGTGTTAGTAAAAAGCAAAGGAGAAGAGATATGCTCCCTTTCTCTATTCTTATTTAGGGACACCATGTTCTCTGCACAATATTTGGCAATCTCATCAGCATAATTGTTTCCAACAGCTATGTAATCTTCGTTTTTCTTATGTGCCTTGCACTTCACTACAGCTATTTGTTTAGGCAGCTGTATCGCCTCAAGCAGCTTTTTAACAAAATCTCCATTTCTGATAGGTGTTCCTGCAGACGTCAAGAAACCTCTTTGTGACCAAATCTGACCAAAGTCACGTACGATGCCGAAACCATATTGGCTATCGGTCACAATCGTGACTCGTACATTCCTTCCTAATTTACATGTTTGAATCAAAGCAATCAGTTCCGCAACTTGTGCAGACCTTATTCCTTTCAGACAAGACGCTTCCATCACAGTTGCCACTGTGCACACTGCGTAAGCTGCGCTTAAAACTCCTTCTTTCGTTCTCAAACATGAGCCATCCACAAACATGACATAATCTGATTCCTTTAACGGTTCATCTTTTATGTCAGCTCTTGGTTTTGTGCAATATTCCAGCACATTCAGACAATCATGATCTACTTCGTCTTGTTCAATTATACTCTCTTCATCTGGCAATGATGTTGAAGGATTCACATTCATGCATCTATCTATGGTCACATTTTCAGCACTCAAGATTACTTTTTCGTACTTAGTCAGCCGACTATGTGTCATGTACTGTGTTTTTGTTCTTGTCAAAAGAATTTCTACTGAATAGGGAACATATACTCTCAGTGGATACCCCATCACTATACCTTCACTTTGTTCCAGACTTACACAAGTAGCAGCAACTGCTTTCAGACATCCGGGCAACGCTTTTGCTATAGGATCTAAAACAGCTGAAAAATAAGCAATTGGTCTTTTCATTGTTCCATGTTTTTGTACCAGTACTGAAAACGCACATCCATCTCTTTCACTGCAGTACAATTCAAAATCCTTCTCATAATCAGGCATGCCTAAAGCAGGGGCCTCACACAATTTCTTTTTCAACTCTTTGAAAGATCTCATTTCTTCGTTATTTAACTCAAAAGGGTCTCTTACATCTTTCTTGGTCAATTTTTGTAATGGTTTTGCAATCAAGGAGAAACCACTTATCCATTGTCGGCAATATCCAACCATTCCCAGAAACATTCTTACCTCTCTTTGCGTCATTGGTGCTCTCATTCCTTGAATCATTCTTACTCTTTCTGTCGCTATCTTTCGCACTCCTTTCTCAATTTTATGCCCTAAATATTGAACTTCTTTTTGGCAAAATTGCAATTTTGAAGGGGACACTTTATGTCCTCTTTTCTCTAGATGGTTCAGTAAAGCAATTGTATCACTTACACATGCTTCTTTTGTTTTCGATGCCACCAACAGGTCATCGATATACTGCACCATCACTGACTTTTCTGGCATTTTCAAATCTTCCAGAGATTTCTTTAAAATCTGATTAAAGATTGAGGGGCTTTCTGTATACCCCTGAGAAATTCGGCACCATGCCAAAATACGCTCTCCGAACCGGAACGCAAATAATGGCTGGCTATCTGGATGCAAAGGAATAGAGAAAAATGCGTGACACAAATCTATCACTGTGAACCACTCAGCTTCGTGTGGAATTTGATATAGAATTACTGCAGGGTTTGGCACTATTGGACAACAAGGCACAACTATTTTGTTGATCTTTCTCAAATCCTGTACTATTCTATATGTTCCGTTTGGCTTTTTCAGTCCCATAATAGGTGAATTACATGGACTGCTCATTATTTCTTTTAGAATTCCTTGTTCAATCATTTTATTTATTACAGGAGTTATTCCTTCAATTATTTCTGGAGTTAATTTGTACTGTGGCGTATTCGGGTAAGTTGTTCCTTCTTTTACTGTTACTTTTACTGGATCAACTTCTTTCATTAATCCAATATCTTCTCCTGTAAAATCCCACACATTTTCTTTCACTGCAATTTTTAGTTCTTCTGGAAGTTTTTCTGCATCAAATGCAGGAAACAAACCATTCATTTCAGGTTCCTGATTCATCAAAGTTACTTTATACAATACATCTTCATCTGAGGTCTGAAATCCAATTCCATCTGGTGTACAATAAATTGTGCAATTCATCTTGCACAAGAGGTCACGACCTAAAAGATTTACAGGACTACAATCGCACACTACAAATCTATGCATTTTGCTAAAAGAACCAATTTTTACTTCCACTAATTCAGTAAGTGGTGTTTTAATCTGCTGATTTGCTACTCCTACCACTTGGATGTATTCACCTGAGAGAGGAAGGTTTGGAATTTCCACTGATCTAACAGTAGAACGGGTAGCTCCAGTATCGACAAGGAATGTTACATTTGCACCATTCACTTCTCCATCCACAAAGGGACCAGACTGATCTACCTCTAGAGTTGCGCCAAGTACGCACTCTTTTCCCTCTCCTAGGCACCGTCAGAAACTTTCATCCGACTCATCCTCACTCTGACGCAACCAATACTGAGAAATGTTAGCTGCTCGCGGCAACTGTGTTACCTGCTCTCCTCCGTAGAATCCTGTTTCTGTACTGTATCTTTGCTGGTTAACAGTGTTGGGAAGTGGTGGTTGCGGCACCTGACTTTGTTGAACAACTACCTCATTCTGCACCTGTGGAGTTAATGATTGATTTTCCGGATTATGTTTAGGTGGGAACTTACACTCGTTTCTCCAATGCCCTAATTTTCCGCAATTATGACAGGGCCATTTCTTCTTTGCCTCCTCTAGACTCACTTGACCTTTCCCTTTACCTATGTTAGGTCGCGTTTTATTCTGTCCTGTTTCATTCCCACTATTATTATCCAATTGAGCTTCTTGTTTTTCTGCCACTTTCACCTGTGCCCACATTGCCTTCTCTTTCAATTTACGCTGTCTACTCTCAATATCATCACTGCAATACTTAGCATACCTCAGTACCTCGTCTACTGTACCATTCTGCCAATTAATCATATGCTGTTTAATCATTTCACTAATCTCTGGTTTCAACCCAAACACAAATCTGTACACAAAATGACTCATATCTTTTTCACTTAATTCCTCATATCCACTATACTGCTTGAAAACCAACAACAACCTCTCATAATAGGCGTGTACAGACTCCTTACTTTCCTGTGTAGTTCTATCGATTTTTACCCAATCTGTCTCTTTAGGAGGAATCTTATTTTTCAAAAAGGTAATCACCTTATCATACTTCTTCATCACCTCAGGACCTGGAGCTCCTGTCTTAGGATCTCTTGGATATTCTGTAGTTGGCCAGTCAACTGTAATCTTACACTCTGACCACAAATCAGTTGGTACCACTATGTCAAATAATCCATCTAAATCTATCCATAACACCTTTGAAACCTTTACAAACCTCTCTACTTGTCGGTACCATTCAACTGGTTTCTCTCTTAGCTTCGGAAAGTCATTTGTGAATGACAGTATATCCTGCCTAGTCCAGGGAACATGCACATAACTACCACCTGGAGTTTCTCTCATAGGGTATTCTCTGGCAACAGGTTCTTTTTCAGTTATCATAAAAGCCAAAGAAGCTTTGTCTGTAGTTTTCGCATTCTTTTTTGTCCATCTAACCTTCCATCTGTCCACATCACCCCATTTTCTAAATAACACAATTAACTCTTTTATCTGTGTCAGCCTTCCTGCCGTGTTCAAATTTTCAATATCTTTTTCACAAAAGTCTACTCTATAGGGTTTTTGTAATGTTTTCACTTTCGCAAAGTCTATTCCAATTTCACTGGCTACTTCTTCTAGTTTGTCATGTAAATTCTTTGCTCTCCATGTAATACTTTTGCACAGAAACATTATTTCATCATCCTGGTAATTTTGTATCTTTTCTGTACCAATCTTTCCTAGAATTAATTCTTCCATGTCAATTTTTAACCTAATTACATCTAATGGTTTTTCTTCTGGTTCTTTTATTTTAAATGCCTTCATCCACTCATTTAATTCATCAGGAGTCGGACCTATGGGTGTATTATTTAGTTCTATCCAATTACCACTCTTTTCAGGAGTCTCTGTTGCAGATTCTGTTACCATATGCATTTTCCTACCATTGCACTCATTCACAGTCAAATTTGTAGGTGGACTTGGTCTGTAAGTACTAGCCAAATTACTTGTACTTGCACTTTGTTCCATCCTTTCTTTTTCTCTCTGAAATTGTGAACTCATGGGAATCACTAAAGATCGTTCATCAATTTTCTGATTCTCAAAAACTGGTATTACTGGACCTATTGTTACAGGTACAGTCACTGCTTCCATATTTTTCGTTAATTCTCTAATCTTCTCAGTTAGTTCTTTTGTTGTCCTTGCTAATTCGCTTGCATTGTCGCTTTCTATTCCTTCATTTTGTGAAGTTCTCATTTGATCTTGTGACCTATTTATTTCAATTCTTTTTTCCGGACTTTTATTTCGCATAGTCTCTATTAGCGGCGCATTTGGTGTCACCACTGTAGAACTCTGCTGATACGGAGGTGGATTTCTATTTAAAATATCTTCCAGCAATTCATCATCCGTTTCGCTCTCATGCATATATTTCTCCCTCTCCATATGTTTCTTTTTCTCAGTACGTTTTCTCTTAGTCTCTTCCTCAACTGTAAAAGCCGGAAACAAACCTCCTGTCATGTTAGCACATCTCCATCGTTTTATTCTATCCTCATGATTTATTCCCCACATTCTTCCAGGCATAAACTCATGATCTCTTATACCTCTGAATCTCTCTCGCTCATACATCTCATCCTCCCATTCTGTCAACGCTTCAAACTGTGTTGGTCTAGGTCTAGGTTCTAGACTTGTCATCTTTTCTCGCAAATTTCCCAAAACCGCTACACTAAATGAACCATTCTCAGGGAAAGCTAATGCACCATCATTCTTCGTATACTTTGCCCAATTTTCCAACCATATGCATGTATGATATCCATATTTCAGCATCATATGTGAAGCTGCTGATTTCGGCGGAGGAATTACTTGTCCCTCTCTAGTCACAACCTTTTTGTCTTTCTTAAAGAAATTCTTTATTTTTGCCGTCCATGACGTTCTCTCCCTTTCATACTCGTAATATGGCATGTTTTCGATTTGTTTTTCTCTTCAAACCAGCACTGTTCCGTGTACGGAACTTCAACCAATTACAGCGCGACTCACACTAACGCACCAAATCAGAACGATTCCCTTCGTCCGCGGACCAACCAATCCTAGCGCGGCACTTTTTCTACGTCACTCTTGACTCTGTGTTCACGTGACTAGTGCACTATCCAATCCTAGCGCGGCACTGTCGATGTCCCTCCTGCTCTTTTACCCCTCCTTTACAAAAATGTATCGGCAATTTTCTTTTCACTGTTTTCTTCGTTAGTTACAACAATTAAAACAATTCCATAGTCGGATTCGCTAAACAAAAATGACAGCTTTGTCCTTTTACACAAGAATCCTGTATTTCCAGTAGGCAGCGCTTACCTCTACCCTACCACAGAATTATCAATTCTCGCCGATAAAGTAGCACTTCCCTCTACCTTACCCTTCTTTCAAGCAAACAATTAACTCGTTTCTCTGGGGATAAGACACATGTGGAGACTAGGCTCCTGAGAATTAAGGCCAAAGTTTCACAAGAAAACGTGATTTGCTATCTCAGTTATACACCTTTCGTACAGAAAATCCCTAACATAACACAACCTGTGTTATTACAAATGAATTCAGACCATGTACCAAATTCCATGTGACTTCTCTTGCCACACGTGTTCCACTTCCTACATCCCAGAAGCGTGAAAACTCACATATAACATAACACGACTCAACATATAGTATTAGTCATAAAAAAAAAAATCAATAATCAATAAACAATAATCACTAAACTAATCTATAGAAAACCATAACTCTGCTACCAAGAAATCTGATGCAGCGCGTACAATAAAACTATTCTCCTCCTAGGTCACTTATCGGTCATCCAGGGGCAAACTATATTTTCTTACATCCACATGACGATGGGGCCCATAAACATCGCCTATCACACACGCACACACCTGGATTTCCTTTACACCTTTACGAAATTCTGTACTCCTAGGAGAAGCATGAGAACTAAATGGAAAACACCATTTATGTACCGCTGGAAGGAGCCGGGATATCTTATTACCTTAACCTATCGCTTTCTTTTAGTTATTTCTTAAGATAATCCTGCTCATTGTTTTGTCGATGAATCATTCATGTAAGAAATTAGTTCATAGTGATTAAGACCAGCTAAATCACAATAACCAATTACTGGTGTCACAATCCTTTAGTGAAAATAACCACTGAGTCGTTTGATTTAAAGAATCTTAAATTTTATATAATTTTAAAAGCATGAGAAAGAATTTAGACTTTTTATTTAATTATTCATTCATTATTAATTCAAATATTTATTAAGCATAATCAATTTCATTGCAGAAAGGACATTTTTGTCATGAAGCAAAACCCTAATTACCTGCCTACCTTCCTAATTTAGCCTAATGATTTCTAACCTAAGTTTAAGAATTAAAAATAACCTGATTCTCATACTCAACTGGAAAAATAAGACAGCAACAGAAACTTCAGCTCGTCAGCATCAGCTACCTGCAACCCGTCTCATCTAACAGTCTTTCAGCATCTCCCGCTCAGTAATGGATCGATCAGGACCACCAGGCACTGGAAGCCACCAACACCAACACCGACTCTGACTGCGACTCTCCAACTCCGATCGTGACTGTGACCCCCTCCCACTAAGAGTAGGCCCTCTTATACCCTAATTCTAACTTTGCTAACTAATTGTTGCAACATTAATAACACGCTTTTCTTTCATTGGTCCATTCATTTCATCTATTCATTCTTTAATCAAGTTCTCTCGGATCCAACTAGTCCTTGGAATGTATATGATCATTTCCTTTCTCACAGTTCAAGACATGTTTCCATCCGCTTCGATCAGTACATTTGTAACTTCTTTCGATACATTCGAGAACTCTGCAGGCATTGTCCTTTCTCTTAAAATGGTTTCCCACGGTTCCTTGCTGATCACCACGGCACACTATCAGTTCAATTAGGTCACATCAGCCTTGACCATTCTCGCATCCTAGCCTCTCAGCAACATCACGAGGTTAGCTTTTCTCCAACTTTTCTCCCTTGTCACGTGTTTCCCCGCACTTGCGCACTTCATTAACCGGCAGCCATTTTATATCGCCACTCGTTTATACTTAGAAGCACTATTTTGAAATAAACAAAACATAATTAAAATAGAGAAACATAGCCTTTTCGTTTCCCTCCCATCATCTACGTACCCCAATTAGTTATTACCTAGCAGAAAGCAACATTTAAGCTGTTCCTTACTTACCATCACTATTGTTTTTGCAACGACACGTTTATATTCTATGAAGCACAAATCATGCATTTATTATAAAATTAGTACGCAATTATTTTTATGTTATAATTAGACACACAGACATTCGTTAATAGATTATTCAGCACATATACTTGCGTATTACCCTTCCCCCACGCACAGTGTTGATTAATACGTTTAAACGAACATTTTATTAATTATTTATAAAATTTGTTAGGGGTTAAATTTTTTTATTTTCTCTGCTCCATCACTTTGTATCTCCTTGACATTTTCTAATGTGTCCTTGAACATTCCATTGTCTGGGACCCACCTAGCAGGACCTGCCACAAACATCTTTTTCATCTTTGATCTAGCTGTCTCTTTAGCTGTTTGATCTGCAAACGCATTTCCTCGCCCCACATCATCTGTTATTGCTTTGTGGGCACTACATTTTATTATTGCTAACTTATCGGGAAGTGTTAGAGCAGACAAGAGTCTATGTATCAATGGGCCATTCTGTATGCGTAATCCATGTGATGTTAAAAACCCTCTCTCCACCCAGAGGCATCCAATATTATGGGTAACCCCAAAGGCGTACTGGCTGTCAGTATAAATATTGACAGTCAGTCCCTCACTCAACTCACAAGCCCGAAGAAGGGCAACCATCTCTGCAGCTTGGGCTGATTGGTATGGGACACGGGATGTCTCAACTATAGTGTGCAACGTTGTAATTGCATAGGCTGCAGTGGTGGTGCCATCTGGTAGTTTGAAACAAGAGCCATCGACATATAGTTCTCCTTGGGGTTCAGATAGGGGAACATCAGTCAGGTCTACCCGTCCTTTCGTCTCCTCTTCCGTTCTGTACACACAATCATGTGTATCTGTGTCATTATTCGTCGAAAGGAGGGGTAGTAACGTGGTTGGGTTCAGAGTGGCACATCTTTTGATGGTAATGTGCGGAGCAAACAAGGTTAGTTCATATCCAGTCAGACGTGCACTAGTAAGGTGCTGTGTCTTTGTCTTATTCAAAAGCGTATCCACAGCATGAGGTACCATTACTGTGAGTTCAGTATCAAGAACAAGCCCCGACGATTGTCTGATAGAAACTGCCACCGCCGCGGCAGCTCTTAGGCAGCTCGGAAGAGCTCTGGCGACGTTATCTAGTATAGCAGAAAAATAAGCGCAGGGTCTTTGCTTACCACCAAAACCCTGTGTTAAAACAGAAAGCGCGCAACCATCCGCCTCATGTACGTAAAGTACAAAAGGCTTCTGGTAATCCGGAGTACCAAGCACAGGAGCAGAGCAAAGCGCAACCTTTAATTGCTCACTAGCTTGCTGGCATGCAGATGTCCAAGGCAGGGGTTAATGCACTTCTTTGGTGGTCAGGTAAAGGAGGGGTTTTGTCAGTAAAGAATAATTGGGGATCCAGTGTCAACAATACGAGGTAATACCAATAAATGCACGTACTTCACGTTGGGTCTTAGGAACAGGCATATTAGTGATACCAGTTATGCGCTCAGGTGGTAGTCTGCAACCCTCCTTCGACAGTAGGTGAGCTAAGTAGGTGACCTCCTGTCGACAATATTGACATTTGGAAAGGGACACCTTATGGCCATGGTGTGCCAAATGCAACAGCAATTTAACAGTGGCATCTTTACAGCCATCCTCAGTATCAGAGGCCACAAGGAGGTCGTCAACATACTGCAATAGCACATTACCAGTGGGAAGTACCAAAGAATCCAATTGAGTTTTTAAAGCTTGACTATAGATACTAGGACTTTCTGTACAGCCTTGAGGAGCACGACAGAATCTAAAGCTCCTGACAGCTAGGGCGAATCCAAACAGATATCTGCTATCTGTATGAATTGGAATGCTAAAGAAAGCATTCTTCAAATCAATCACGGAAAAGAATTGTGCTGATGGGGGAATCATTGTCAATATCCTGGTAATGTCTGGGACTACAGGATATTGGGGCACTACTGTTTTATTAACCTCTCTGAGGTCAATTACAAAGCGATAAACATCAGGATGAGCATCAGAAGAGTCCAAGGGTGTCTTCTTGAGAATCGGAAGGATAGGGCTATTACACACATTCGCCACTGTCTCATCAACCATACCAGACTTAATCAAATCCTGTATTATTTGCAACAAGGCCTTTTCTCCTGCTTGTGAAATCTTATACTGGGGTATACGTGGCAATACAGCATTGTCTTTGATCTGAATAGAGACCGGCGGGATGTGGAGGAACCCCACATCCGTGTCTCCTGCTGCCCATAAGCCACGGGGCACCTCTTTGAATTCAGCGGGGAGGGGTGCGTCCTTTGCAAAGCATTGTTTTGCATGAGCCACTTGTGGCCCAATGGTCAAGTAAACACCATCTGGAGAACAAAAGATGATGGCATGTAATCTCTTCAACAAATCCAATCCCATCAAATTCTCCACACAATTTGTCGTTAACAGGAACGGCGAATCCACTGTAAAGGGACCAATAGTCAGAGCAAGAGGTTTGGAAATGGGGCTAACAACTGGCATGACAAACATACCAAAACATTGTTTTGGCCAGACAGAGCTGCCCCTGGGACCAGCGAATGAGAAACAGAACTATTCATAGCACCCGTGTCAAGTAAGAACGTCTTGGGCGTGTCTTGCAAATCCGCAGTGACATAAGGTCCCCGCTGATCTACAGGCACCAGAACCGGTCCCTTACCCTGTCCCTGGCTGTCCTAGCTGTGGGACATCCTCATCACTTCGTCCATGTCATAGTCATCATGATAGTACTGCCTTCCCTGAGAGTCGTCGAAATAGTTCGTGTTCCGAGGAGCGTACAATGTATCCTCAGACTGCCCCTCTCCTCGGCCTCCTCCACCTCTACCACATCCTCTAAAACCCCTACCTCTCGGGGCCTCAACTTTCTGCAGCAACTCCGGACACTCACTTTGCCAATGCCCCTCCTTTTTACAGTACGCACATTGGTTGTACCCCACGGGCACACCCGGTGTACTGTTCCGGTCAGACCGGGACCCCCGCTGGGCCGGACCTGAACCCCTTCCTCTTCCATTCCCCCTCGCCACTTGCTGCATCAACACCCTCGTCTTCAACTCTTTTGACTCTTTCTCCACCTTCTCTTTGTCCTCATTCTCTCTATGCTCGTAGTACTGTGCCATACTCAAAATACTGATGGGGATGAGGTGGTCCAAGTACTTTCTGAAGCCTGCAACCTAGTTGCAATCTCGGGAAGCAAATTAGTGACAAACCTGTTGACGAACAAACGAACACCACCCTCCTGCGACAGATCTTGGCCACTAAAATCCAGAAACACCCCTTCAAACCTAGTAGAAATCGGACACACTTTCATCCTTCTTCTGACGAGACGCACTCAACTTGTCCCAATCCACTCGTCTCGGCGGGATAAGGGAATGCATGTAAGTGATAATATGCCCCGGCAAGGCTAATAGCTCCACCTTCGGCTTCTCGCCGGGCTTGCGCTCCTTATCCCATGCCCTGATCTCATCCCATGTTCCACCCAATTCCACCACATGATCCTGCACATGCACCTGCCTCCATATATCTACCGGTACCAACAGACCAAAAAACAACTCTACATTGTGAGAAGTTGGCCTGGCATATGCTGTCCACTAATTATAGTGGGCACCTTGCACCAGTCCAAACAACCCCTTATTGGAGATAGGTTAAAGACAACCTTATTGAAAGCTATCCTAGTGGTAGCTATGGAGAGCAGCCTTCAGGCTAAGTCTTGAAGGAATGTAAAGCAGCTTGTTTTACCAGTCTATAATCTCTTGAGTGACCAAATGAAAGATCACCACACCAGGTATATATTCAAAATATATGTATTTATTACTAAACACACCCCTCTAGTCTCTTTATGAGGCTAGAGTTCGAAGTACATAAGTTATAAGATCTTAAATCACAGTAATAGCACAAATACACGTTTGGGCCCTAGGGGCATACCAAACCATATACCAATAAAGTGGTATGCGAACCACGACTGAACTAGACACTAGGCCTAGAGCCTCTAGAAGTGCTTGGACCACAAGGAACCACCCAAGGTAGTGACACAGGGGACCCACGGGAGACGCGTGCAGTGTAAATACACAACCGCGATACGCCGTTAACTTCTATGGAGAAAGTCGGGATCGGGAAAATAGAGGAAAGGGACACTTAAAAGAGGACTAGGACAAAACCCTTTGAGATCTAGGACTTTGAAGAGTCTCTACCCACGGGAGCACCGGAGTACTCGTGTTACCTCACCCAGGGAAGCCGGGTGCATAGGTGCCTTTCGGGGTCGGGTTTCGTCGTCGATTCGAATGGCGATCTGCTGCAAAGTGCTGCTGGCGGCCAAGAGAAAAGTGTCCGGGTGGATCCAAGAGTGGATCGGAGTTCTGGTGAACCTGAAAGCAGAGGGGACAGAGTCTGGGTCACTAGCCAGTGACCAGGAAGGCGATGGACAGATGCCCACCGATGTTGAGTGCTTCAGGTGCGTTGACGGTTGTCTTGACTCTTCAGCCACGAGGTCCGGGAGGCGTTGTCGGCGACCAGGAGCAGGATTCGGGCTGGTGCTCGATGTCTGTTGAGTGCTGAGGTGTCGGCGACCGGATTGGACCCAACAAGCCTTGGCAACGGCAAGTCTCGAGTAAGATGTAGATCGTCGATGGTGCAGACCAGCAAGGTCTGTCGAACTCACCCAGCAAGGGTAAGTGAGGGCAGGCCTGGAGCAACCAGGATGCCAAGTAAGAAAAGGATTGGCCTTCGTTAAGGGCTACTAGCCAACGGGCTAGCGACCGCGAAGGAGCCTCGTGATGCCGCACGTGGAGCTGGCTTACAGGAAACTCGTGGAGTGGGGGGCCAGTGATCATTGGTGCAGGTGGTGCTGGAGGCTAGGGCTACTCGGAGCCCAAAGCACAACTTCTTGGGAGACCCAGAAGATGATGCACTTGCAAATGTGCTCGGTGTCCAGGGGTCACGGTCTCAAGTCACCCACGATAGCCACGGGTCTCAGCTTTGCTGGGGACTCAGGGTAGCCTCGGGGAAGTCTGAGAATCCACCTCTGGTGATGCGATGACTTCGGCATCCGACAGGAGCTTCAGAAATGCGAACCGGACAGATGCTTCTTTGGTGCCTGCCAAGCAGGGGAGTCACTCCTTGACCCCAAGGGAGATTCTTCAGTCCTCTAATCTTGTCGTAGAGCGTCGAAGGTCCAGGATTCAGTTTCAGAGTTTTGTCCAGGTATAATCTAAAGTCCTAAGGACTGGGTTCTTACCTTTATTCTAAAAATAGGGGTTGGACTACTCTGTGGCCCCACCTATGGGTGGGTCAGGGCAGAGGGGTGGCTACACCCCTTTCCCTTTGTCCAGTTCACGCCAAAGCAGGGGCTGCAGGCCCCTGATCCGGTTTGAACTGGGGTATGCACAGGGACACCAAATGTGCCCCCAGTGCAGGACTTCAAAGCACCCGAAAGTGCTCCCGCCCAGCCCCAATACACATTATCCTGTCTGGGGAGGTGGTCACACCTCCCTGGGACAGGAAACCTGTTGTCCAGGCCTCCCCTGCCGGAGTTTCGTCCAGCAGCAGGAGGCCAGACTCGTGTCTGTGGCAGCAGCATCCATTTTGTGATGCCAGGGCTCTGGAAAGAAGTTACCGGACTCGTCAGAGTTAACATGTCTTTCCCTCTAGAAGGGTGGAATGCTACCCCCGCCGCCAGGATTGGCGGGGGGTAGTATTCCAAGATGTTTGACACCAAACACGACATGTTTAGGTGCAGCCATTCCAAAGTTAGCATTTTACCGCGAGGATATAATGCGCTTAAGAGTATATGGTCAGGCTGCACTACAAACAGCATCAGAGAGGGTCTCCGAACGCTGCAGAGGGCCCTGCTCATGCAGGGGCACCCTCTCACATAGGAACCATGCACTCTGCCTTTAGGATTGATAAGGCCTGCCTTAGGAGTGACTTATAGGTTTATATGTGTGTATGTATTTCGTGATATAGGTAACCTATATCACAGTAAAGGGTGCATGCACCACCTTACCCAGGCTGCAGTAGCAGACCTGTGGTGTCAGTTTGGATGGCCTTCCAGGGGTGGCATAATACATGCTGCAGCCCCTGGCAGGCCTCTGAGGTACCTATGCCCTTGGTACATAGTATACCATATACTAGGGACTTATAAGGGCACTCCAGATCCCAATCAGAGATGTGCCTAAGGCACATGGAAACCATTTTAGAGAGGAAGCAGCTAGGCTGGGGTTCTGATTAGCAGGGCCCCAGCCAGACTAATGTCGAAAAACAGTGAAGCATCAGCAAAAAGTGGGGGTACCCCTGTGAAGCAGATCCTACTCTCCTACACAACCCCCCCCCCAAACGTAGGGACATTAAACTAACCTTGCCCAGTTAAGTCTTCATGTTCTAAGTGGAAATACCTAGAGAGTCCATATGCATTCGCATGGTTACTCCCAGGCCTATGTTCCACTGTAAAGTCCATCCCCTGTAGGGAAATGGACCACCTAAGCAGTTTGGGGTTTTCACCCTTCATTTGTTTTAGCTATAAGAGGGGCTTATGGTCTGTCTGAACCAGGAAGTGTGTACCAAACAAGTATGGCCTCAACTTCTTCAGAGCCCAGACCACAGCAAAGGCCTCCCTCTCTATGGCTGACCAACGTTTCTCTCTAGGGGTCAGCCTTCTGCTAATAAAAGCTACTGGCTGATCCTGACCTTCTTCATTCAATTGTGACAGTACAGCCCCTACCCCCAATTCAGATGCATCAGTTTGAACAATGAACTTCTTGGAGTAATCAGGACTCTGCAGAATTGGAGCAGTGCACATGGCCTGCTTGAGGTCATCAAATGCCTTTTGACAGCTAACTGTCCACTGAACCTTTTTGGGCATTTTCTTAGAAGTTAAGTCATTCAAGGGTGTCACTATTGATCCATACCCCTTGACAAATCTCCTATAGTACCCAGTCAGGCCTAAGAAGGCTCTCACCTGAGTCTGGGTAGTGGGAGCAGTCCAGTCCATGATGGTCTGGATCTTGCTCTGCAAAGGTTGAACCTGGCCTCCACCCACAAGGTGGCCCAGGTACACAACCTGACTCTGCCCTATCTGGCACTTAGTGGCCTTGATAGTCAGGCCTGCCTTTTGCAGGGCCTGTAAAACATTCCTGAGGTGGACCAGGTGATCCTCCCAGGTGGAGCTAAAGACAGCAATATCATCTAGATAAGCTGCACTATAGGCTTCAGTCCTGTGAGAACTGTGTTCACCAACCTCTGGAAAGTGGCAGGTGCATTCTTCAGACCAAAGGGCATTACCACAAATTGATAATGCCCACTAGGGGTTGAGAATGCTGTCTTGGGCTTTGCAGTATCAGCTAGTCTGATCTGCCAGTAGCCAGCTGTTAGGTCAAATGTGCTGAGATATTTGGCAGAGGCCATAGTATCTATGAGCTCATCTGCCCTGGGTATTGGATGGGCATCAGTCCTAGTGACTGCATTGAGACCCCTGTAGTCTACACAAAACCTCACCTCTCTTTTCCCACCACTGGTGTGAGGTTTCGGTACTAGGACTACTGGACTAGCCCAAGGGCTATCTGAGGGTTCAATTACTCCCAATTCCAACATTTTCTGGACTTCAGTCCTGATACAGTCCCTGACATGGTCAGGTTGCCTATAAATCTTGTTTTTAATAGGCAGACTGTCCCCAGTGTCCACTTCATGAGTGCACCAGGTGGTCTGACTGGGTGTCAGTGAAAACATATGTCTAAACTGATTGAGGACTTGCCTGCAATCAGTTTGTTGCTGGGTAGTGAGGCTGCCTGCCAAGGCTACACCATCAACTGACCCATCGTCAGGGTTCTGTGAGAGCAGGTCAGGGAGTGGGTCACTCTCTTCCTCCTGCCCTTCATCAGTAGCCATGAGCAAGCCCATGTCTGCCCTGTCCACATATGGTTTTAACCTGTTGACATGGAGAACCCTGTGGGGACTCCTGGGTGTTCCTAGGTCCACTAAATAAGTGACCTCACCCTTCTGTTCAACAATAGTGTGGGGTCCACTCCATTTATCTTGGAGAGCTGCTGGGGCCACTGGCTCCAACACCCACACCTTCTGTCCTGGCTGGTAAACAGTCAGAACAGCCTTTTGGTCATGCCAGGCCTTTTGAAGTTCCTGGCTAGCCTCAAGGTTTTTGGTTGCCTTTTTCATGTACTCAGCCATCCTGGAGCGGAGACCAAGTACATAGTCCACTATATCTTGCTTTGGGGGCTTGAGAGGTAACTCCCATCCTTCCTTCACCAAGCACAGTGGACCCCTCACAGGGTGGCCAAACAGAAGTTCAAAAGGGCTGTAACCAACCCCCTTCTGAGGCACCTCCCTATATGCGAATAAAAGGCAGGGCAAGAGTATGTCCCATCTACGCCTAAGCTTTTCTGGGAGCCCTTTAATCATGCCCTTCAAGGTTTTGTTGAATCTCTCAACTAAACCATTGCATTGTGGGTGATAGGGTGTGGTGAACTTATAAGTCACTCCACACTCCTTCCACATTGCTTTCAAGTACCCAGACATGAAGTTAGCACCCCTGTCTGATACTACCTCCTTAGGAAAGCCCACTCTTGAGAAGATTCCCAGGAGGGCCCTTGCCACCACAGGTGCTGTAGTGGTCCTGAGGGGAATAGCTTCTGGGTACCTGGTGGCATGATCCACTACCACCAGGATAAACCTGTGCCCAGAGGCTGTTTGGGGATCCATGGGACCAACAATGTCAATCCCTACCCTCTCAAAGGGCACCCCCACCACAGGTAGTGGTATCAGGGGGCCTTTGTAGTGCCACCTGCTTTGCCACTGGCTTGGCAGGTTACACAGGAGCGACAAAACTCCTTACTGTCTTCAGACATGTGGGGCCAGTGAAAGTGAGGGACAATTCTGTCCCAAGTCTTGTTCTGGCCCAGGTGACCTGCTAAGGGAATATCATGGGCTAGGGTCAATAGGAAGCCCCTGAACTTCAAAGGTATTACCAACCTCCTGGTAGCACCAGGCTTGGGGTCTCTACTCTCTGAGTACAGGAGTCCATCATCCCAATACACTGTATGGGGACCACTAGCTTTCCCAGCAGCCTCAGCAGCAGCTTGCTGTCTGAGGGGTTCAAGGGAGGGGCAGCTCTGCTGCTCCTGGCTCAGATCTGCCCTAGAAGGTCCCCCTGTCCCCAAGAACTCAACCTGGTCAGGTTCAAGTTCCTCTGGGACAGTTCCTTCTTCAGGGCTGAGATCATCCCCCTCAAGGGACTGATCTTCCTCCTGAGCCAAGGGGAAGGCACTGCCTTAACCCTACTACTCCTCCTCTTGGAAGGCACTTGGTCCATTCTTCCAGAATCCAAGGCCTGTTCAGTGCTAGACATTTTGGCTTGTGACCTGGTCACAGCAAACACATCTGCAGGGATCCCCAGCATTTCTGCATGGGTCCTGAGCTCCACTTCTGCCCAAGCAGAAGTCTCTAAGTCATTGCCAAGCAAGCATTCGACTGGTAGGTTTGCACTTACCACAACCTTCTTAAGGCCAGTTACCCCTCCCCAGGAGAAGTTAACAACTGCCAGAGTATGGTCTGTTCTGACATTGCTAGCATTGGTCACTTGGTACATCTCACCAAGCATAACTTGCCCAGGTAGCACAAGGTCTTGTGTCACCATTGTGACACTTGCCCCTGTGTCCCTAAATGCCAAAGCCTCACGTCCATTGATTAAAGGCTGTTGTCTGTACTTGCCCAGATTACTGGGACTCACAGTGGAGGTCACATCCATGCCTCCATCACAGACTAACACAGCCTGAGTCAGTTCCCTGACTAAGTCAGAGCCCAACTCAGTTCCCAGGGTGAACCCTACTAAACCCTTTGCTGGAGCACTTCCACCAACTGTACTAGGGGAACAGGTGCCTTAGGGGCATTGGTGGGTGCTGGACTGGAGTCTTTGGACTTGGTGCAATCACTGGTCCAGTGGGTCTTTTGCTTACAGACCTTGCACCATGGTTTTCTTTGGCCTTTACCCTTGGTAGACTGGGAATCCCCACCAGAAGAAGATTTTTGGGGGCCTGATGAAGACTTTTGATCTTTACCCTTCTCCCCACCCTTGTCAGAGTTCTTAGCATCTTGCTTCTTGGTTTCCCCACCTTGGTTCTGTACCTTCTGCTTCACCCTGGTTCTGACCCATTTGTCTGCCTTCTTTCCCAATTCTTGGGGAGAGGTCAGATCAGAGTCTACCAGGTATTGATGCAACAGCTGATTTTGACAGTTATTAAGAATCTGCTCCCTCATTATCAGATTATACAATCCTGAGAAGTCACACACCTTACTGCCCATCAACCAGCCTTCCAGAGCCTTGGCAGAACAATCCACATAGTCTACCCAGTCTTGAGTCTGTGCTTTTTGGGTGTCTCTGAACTTCAACCTGTACTGTTCAGTGGTTAGGCCAAACCCATCAATAAGAGCACTCTTCAAGACCTTGTAATTGTCAGCATCCTCCTCTCTAACAGTGAGGAGCTTATCTCTACCTTTGTCAGCAAAGGAGAGCCACAAGATTGCTGCCCACTGCTCCTGAGGGACCTTCTGTACTTTACAGGCCCTCTCTAAAGCAGTTATCCATTTGTGGATATCATCCCCACTCTGGTAGGGAGGGACAATCTTGCTCAGGTTCCTATGGTCATAGGACCTTTCCCTATCTCTAGGGACATGGCTGCCACCATGGGACTCTAGTCCCAACTTTCTTCTCTCTCTAAGGAGATCTAGGGATTCTCTATCTAAAGCCAATTGCTTTTTCTGAGTTCCAGCTGAGTTTCCTCATACTGGACCAGCCTCTTTCTTCTCTCATGAGAGGATTCCCTCCTATGAGATGAGACAGAGCTCCCTATGGAGGTGCCAGAGTCGTTAGACTCCTGAGAAGGAGACCTAGACCTTCTGGGCACACTCTTAATCCTTCCTGAGGGGACAAAGAGGGCATCATCTTGATCATCCTCATCATCATCCACAGGAGAGATTTGGTTTTCCAGGTCAGGGTCATTGTCACCCTCCTGGCCAGTTTCAGTGGGGGGGCTGGGGGTACTGGTACCCCTAGCGTCCTCCTCTTCTCCTGCCCCACCCTCAGCTCCTACCCCTTCAGTCCCTACAGGTCTTACTAAGGTCATAAGCCACCAACAACTCCTTGAGGTGTTGGGTGGTGAGGGCTTTGGCCTGTCCTTATTTTTCTCAAGTTACATAAAGCTCTCAATTCCAAGAATGGGAGTGTATCATACTTGGAGGGTGGAAGCTCAATGGCTTCCTGCAAGGATTCTTTGGATCCTGCCCTTAAAGACATTACTAGTGTGGTGTGGTGTATGCACTACCTACTCTAGTGTGGCCTACTAAACTCTCTTGAGTTGTAGAAAGGGTTGTGCTATCCCTTAACACACAACTCTAAGTTCAGTAGAACTTACTGTTATTCTAAGCTTAAATTATATGTACCTTAGGTACCTTTAGTGGTTTTCAGTTGATCAATTCAATTGAGATTATCTGGTAAAACAATAGCAAGCTGGAATCCCACACGCTGCACACCAATGTGAGAAGTTGGCCTGGCATATGCTGTCCACTAATTATAGTGGGCACCTTGCACCAGTCCAAACAACCCCTTATTGGAGATAGGTTAAAGACAACCTTATTGAAAGCTATCCTAGTGGTAGCTATGGAGAGCAGCCTTCAGGCTAAGTCTTGAAGGAATGTAAAGCAGCTTGTTTTACCAGTCTATAATCTCTTGAGTGACCAAATGAAAGAGCACCACACCAGGTATATATTCAAAATATATGTATTTATTACTAAACACACCCCTCTAGTCTCTTTATGAGGCTAGAGTTCGAAATACATAAGTTATAAGATCTTAAATCACAGTAATAGCACAAATACACGTTTGGGCCCTAGGGGCGTACCAAACCATATACCAATAAAGTGGTATGCGAACCACGACTGAACTAGACACTAGGCCTAGAGCCTCTAGAAGTGCTTGGACCACAAGGAACCACCCAAGGTAGTGACACAGGGGACCCACGGGAGACGCGTGCAGTGTAAATACACAACCGCGATACGCCGTTAACTTCTATGGAGAAAGTCGGGATCGGGAAAATAGAGGAAAGGGACACTTAAAAGAGGACTAGGACAAAACCCTTTGAGATCTAGGACTTTGAAGAGTCTCTACCCACGGGAGCACCGGAGTACTCGTGTTACCTCACCCAGGGAAGCCGGGTGCATAGGTGCCTTTCGGGGTCGGGTTTCGTCGTCGATTCGAATGGCGATCTGCTGCAAAGTGCTGCTGGCGGCCAAGAGAAAAGTGTCCGGGTGGATCCAAGAGTGGATCGGAGTTCTGGTGAACCTGAAAGCAGAGGGGACAGAGTCTGGGTCACTAGCCAGTGACCAGGAAGGCGATGGACAGATGCCCACCGATGTCGAGTGCTTCAGGTGTGTTGATGGTCGTCTTGACTCTTCAGCCACGAGGTCCGGGAGGCGTTGTCGGCGACCAGGAGCAGGATTCGGGCTGGTGCTCGATGTCTGTCGAGTGCTGAGGTGTCGGCGACCGGATTGGACCCAACAAGCCTTGGCAACGGCAAGTCTCGAGTAAGATGTAGATCGTCGATGGTGCAGACCAGCAAGGTCTGTCGAACTCACTCAGCAAGGGTAAGTGAGGGCAGGCCTGGAGCAACCAGGATGCCAAGTAAGAAAAGGATTGGCCTTCGTTAAGGGCTACTAGCCAACGGGCTAGCGACCGCGAAGGAGCCTCGTGACGCCGCACGTGGAGCTGGCTTACAGGACACTCGTGGAGTGGGGGGCCAGTGATCGTTGGTGCAGGTGGTGCTGGAGGCTAGGGCTACTCGGAGCTCAAAGCACAACTTCTTGGGAGACCCAGAAGATGATGCACTTGCAAATGTGCTCGGTGTCCAGGGGTCACGGTCTCAAGTCACCCACGATAGCCACGGGCCTCAGCTTTGCTGGGGACTCAGGGTAGCCTCGGGGAAGTCTGAGAATCCACCTCTGGTGATGCGATGACTTCGGCGTCCGACGGGAGCTTCAGAAATGCGAACCGGACAGATGCTTCTTTGGTGCCTGCCAAGCAGGGGAGTCACTCCTTGACCCCAAGGGAGATTCTTCAGTCCTCTAATCTTGTCGTAGAGCGTCGAAGGTCCAGGATTCAGTTTCAGAGTTTCGTCCAGGTATAATCTAAAGTCCTAAAGACTGGGTTCCTACCTTTATTCTAAAAATAGGGGTTGGACTACTCTGTGGCCCCACCTATGGGTGGGTCAGGGCAGAGGGGTGGCTACACCCCTTTCCCTTTGTCCAGTTCGCGCCAAAGCAGGGCCTGCAGGCCCCTGATCCGGTTTGAACTGGGGTATGCACAGGGACACCAAATGTGCCCCCAGTGCAGGACTTCAAAGCACCCGAAAGTGCTCCCGCCCAGCCCCAATACACATTATCCTGTCTGGGGAGGTGGTCACACCTCCCTGGGACAGAAACCTATTGTCCAGGCCTCCCCTGCCGGAGTTTCGTCCAGCAGCAGGAGGCCAGACTCGTGTCTGTGGCAGCAGCATCCATTTTGTGATGCCAGGGCTCTGGAAAGAAGTTACCGGACTCGTCAGAGTTAACATGTCTTTCCCTCTAGAAGGGTGGAATGCTACCCCCGCCGCCAGGATTGGCGGGGGTAGTATTCCAAGATGTTTGACACCAAACACGACATGTTTAGGTGCAGCCATTCCAAAGTTAGCATTTTACCGCGAGGATATAATGCGCTTAAGAGTATATGGTCAGGCTGCACTACAAACAGCATCAGAGAGGGTCTCCGAACGCTGCAGAGGGGCCCTGCTCATGCAGGGGCACCCTCTCACATAGGAACCATGCACTCTGCCTTTAGGATTGATAAGGCCTGCCTTAGGAGTGACTTATAGGTTTATATGTGTGTATGTATTTCGTGATATAGGTAACCTATATCACAGTAAGAGGTGCATGCACCACCTTACCCAGGCTGCAGTAGCAGACCTGTGGTGTCAGTTTGGATGGCCTTCCAGGGGTGGCATAATACATGCTGCAGCCCCTGGCAGGCCTCTGAGGTACCTATGCCCTTGGTACATAGTATACCATATACTAGGGACTTATAAGGGCACTCCAGATCCCAATCAGAGATGTGCCTAAGGCACATGGAAACCATTTTAGAGAGGAAGCAGCTAGGCTGGGGTTCTGATTAGCAGGGCCCCAGCCAGACTAATGTCGAAAAACAGTGAAGCATCAGCAAAAAGTGGGGGTACCCCTGTGAAGCAGATCCTACTCTCCTACACACATCAGCTAATGTCATCACTTTGGAGGAAGCCGCCTCCGTCAATTCTTTATAGTACTCAGTTGGATTTTTCCAAGGGTCCGGCAACTGTCCTCTTAGGGATATTACCTCACTCCTCTTCCAAGGAGTGTAGATCCACTGTTCCTGGAAACGGGCCACCACTCGTGGGCGAGTAACAATATTATTCCCATCTCACAACTCCGGTATTTCGGGGTGGTAAATGGGATGGACTTCCCTCATCTAAAACTGTGACACTGTCGTCGGGACCTTCTGAAGCAATCTACCCCGATAACCCACCAATGTCGTCACATTACTGAAAACCTCATTGGGGGCCATATCTGTAGTATATACCCTACCCCGAATGTCATAAATTATCTGCGGTGCAATACCCTTGAAACACTGTTCCCAGAATCCTTTCAGTGTAGCCGACATATGCTTAAGAGCATGTTGCTGTATAAACGGCTCATAATCTTTCATCACGCTCCACACATCTTCCACACTATAAATTGGATTCCAGGCCCACTGTGCAGCCTGGTCAGCCACCATTCTCTTTTCCTCGTCACCCACAGCAGAGCGCACCAACACTTATTCCATGCGTTCACGTGCCGCTGCCCAATTCACTTCATGCACTCCACGCACAGGTGTCTCAGCATTTTGCAATGCCTGAGGTAACACACTTGGAGGGGAAAGAGCAGATGAAGAAACAGGTACCATCGCGAACAAAGACAGTGTTGCAGGAGTAAGAGAAGGTGTGACCACAGGTACAGAGTCAGGAGACAGAATAGGGGAACTGACGGCTCCTGCCCCTGTAACTTGCAAAAGTGGGGAAGAAGCAGACGGGGCCGGGGCCGAAGCCGAAGCAGTAGAGCTAGAAACAGGAAGAGTAGGAATAGCAGAACCAGAGGCCGAAGACTGAGGTGTTGGGATTATGGGATATATCCGTTCGGGGGCATAAGGAGGTGTGGGTCGAGAATCCAATAATTCGTCAACAAAAACATAACCTTCCTCTCTGGCAACATAACATTTATCTATAATAAAATGAGAGGGACCCCTTATGCCACGCCAAGGGAATAGGGTACTAACACCAAGTAAAAACAGGTTTTCCCTTGGTTACTATACACTTAGTCAGAAGCTCACGATTCAAGGACACAACCGTCATCATATACAAGAATGGAAGCCGTAGGGTCTAGTAAATACTCCGACATTAAATCTATGTCAGGCGTTGAAATGGAGCCTCAATGGTTCTCCTCATACCGATGCGTCCTTGAATCGTGAGCCTTATAATACATTAAGAGAAACTCATTCCAGGCAAATTGAACACTATATAGAGTGGTCTGGACCCTTCGGTTTAATTGCGACATTTGGGCTTATTATGCCTAAGTCGTGTGGTGTCATTTAAATAGTAGATAAGATTTTATTATATGATACCTGGCAGATTGGATGTTGTGGTTGTATGATGTCAACCTGATGAAGCTGTTTATCATATATACGTCTACAGTTTTAAGCAAGGATCCATTTCTGGGGCAACTATACAGTGCAATATAGAGAGTTTCTATTACTTGTCTTGAAAAAGATGGGATACAAACAGTAATACCATCGAAACGCGTCGACGCACCTTTTACATAATTCGTGGAAGTGACTGGATCTGTAGATACTATAATATGATTTACTGTACCAGGTTCCAGTTATAATTTGGTCCCAACAAATATCTTTACTTGAATGACATAATATCTTGTCTGTTGTGGATTTCTCTCTTAACATTAGGTCATTTGTTTCTGTCAAAAGTGTATAACATGCATTGGATCCCGATATTTTCCAACCTAGAATGAATTAGAATTGTACAGTATCTGTGGACAGTTTTTTTAAAGAATAACTTTTTAATCTAAAGTCTTTTAATAAACTTTTTTTGTGATCATTTCTGTTTTGGATTATACATTTTTTCTGTCTACTATATGGGCTTTGAGTTGTGCTTCTGACTAAGTGTATAGTAACCAAGGGAAAACCTGTTTTTACTTAACATAACATTTATCACTCTGCAATCAAAACTTCCTATCTGCGCACTCTATGCCTTTCTCGATCTTTTCTCTTTCATAGGCCATTGCTTTCTGCGTTATCATTTGCGTCTGTCCCCTCCGGGCTTGCTTCTCTGCTCTCATACGTCGTTGCTTCGCTTCCTTCTGCCATGTCCTCAGAGAATCAAACATCGACTGCCTGCTCTTTTTGGCGAACAATTTGTCCTGCAAGTAATTCAATTTTTGTTCATCAAATGTGCCAGTAAGCGGCCACTGTAAATCAGCGTTGTCCCTCGTATATTTATTCCACAACGTGCTAAACATAATAGGGCCAATGCCATGCTTGACGTATACATCAACATTTGGGGTACCCTCTGCAGGCGCAGGCTGCCTCTCTTCCAATTGAGCTTCAATGGAACAACACCGACATCCAAAACACCCTAACTTGCTTAGACAAGCCATCTTAATATAAGACACACGTCCCAAATGGACAAATATAACACAAACCAACGAAACGGTCCAAAACCAAATCGAAGCAGTCTGAAAACCGCACCCTGCAGTCCGCAGACTGTACCAAGACAAGACAGTCCAAAGACTGTACCCAAAACAAGAAGACAGGTTCTAGCCCCAGACCTTTTCAAGAATAAGCTGAATTTCCAGTTGGCCTGGCAGATTGTTCGCAAACAGCCCCAGACCTTTTCAAGAATGGGCCAAATTTCCAGTTGGCCTGGTAGACTGTTCACAAACACTCTGTGTCTTTTAAGGGTCCGCCAACCCTCCAAGATCAAGACAAGACAGTCCGGAGACTGTACCAGACACAGCCCGTAGGCTTGTGCCGTTCAACCATGGCACCACATTTTTCAAGCATTCAAGTCACTCACCTGGTGCACTCAGGTCAAGCAATATTATTCTCCACTGCCGACTCTTCGGACCAAACTGTCAAATCCAAGGTTCAGCTTTCCCAAGACCCCAGCCGGTGACCACTAGACGAGGAGTCGCCCGATCAGATGGGCGGGGCAGCCAAGAGAACCGGGCTCTTATTGTGTGGGGATCCCCGATCCGCCCGACCGACTGGACACCACCCCGACCCTACAACCCGATTACGGGCGAGTTGGGTCACCTTGCGGAGTCCCTGTTCGGGCTCCAACTGAAGGAAGTGGCCCGAAAAGGGCCACCTGGGTTATTTACAACCTCCTAATAGCCTTCCACAAAATGAAGAGTCGGTCAGACAGTCGAGAATGCAAACAGTTGTTTATTAGCAATACTCTGCAGAGGAGTCCAATCTGACCGGCACCCTAAGATGTCTGCCGAGGGACTAGCCCCCCAACAGTCTGCAACGCATAATCATTCCTCCCAAGGACCTCCCAACTACGCCCACACTGGAAAGTTACCGGCTTAGGCCGAACATGAACAAAGGAGGCACAGAAGGATGGGCTACCACCTGCTAGATGGGTACATGCTATCACTATCTCAAGGTTTCCGTGCTGGGTTTCGGCGTCTCCTAACGTGGGAGCAGAGCTACACACAAGTATAGGTATGCGAGGGCAGAATGGCCTATTCATTAGTAAGTCAGAAGGCAACCTTGAACAGAAAAGAAAATAATAACTGAATACAGTGTTCTGCTGAGGCAAGCAATACGAATAATGAGACCTAGTACAGTCACAGCCTAATAGGGATTATGAAATTCAAAATGGAGTCACACTCGCTAACTGAAGCTCGCACATTGCAGGGATAACTCAGTGGGTTGCATAACGTGGATACGAATGGTGTCTATTTTAGCCGCACACTGCTAACCTAATATATCGTAGAACAAGTGTATAGCAAGAATGGGATTTTCAAAGCTAACAGACTCCCTCCCAGCTGTTCCGTTTGGGGATCAGACCTGATGAGAACTGCTGGAGGTGTGGTTGTGCCCCCGCAACCTTCCTGCACATGGCCTGGTACTGCCCACCTATAGCAACCTTCTGGGCAGACGTATTTAGCCAAATCCAGGAGATGCTAGGAACCTCATGCGAACCTCGGCCGCTCGTTGGTTTATTGGGCTATTTTAAAGACACCAAGGCAGAAAATAGTAAATTGCATGCCTTGCTGCTTTTGCTCGCCAAACGAAGAATATCTATACACTGGGACAGTAAGCGCGCCCCTGCGATGAAGGCGTGGAAACAAGATGTCACATTCAGCCATACTCAACTGACTACATTTTGGGAATTAATGCCAATGGCTTCATGGCCCAAAGATATATGGGGTCCCTTTACGGACTGGTTTAGGGCACTGCAAGAAGACAACGCCTCCTCCCCAATTCTGGCTGACACTTAAGAACTCAGCTAGCTGAAACTACATAGGTGTGCACTGGGCGTCAGGCTGCCATGCTGGTAGAACATGCTGATCAGATGTTTGTATGCGGCCCACTAGTGGGCGTTACACGAAAAAGGTTACCTGTGCTACGCTGATATGATGAACTTGAGAATTAGGCCTTATCAAAGGTTGATATTCTCCATGGTAATAGAATGTATTGCTTCCTGACTGTTTTGTTACGTTTTGCGTTCACGCATTCGAATCATATCCGCACCTAATCATATTGACTATACTGTAACTTGGAATGCGACCTGTTGTTTTTCTTGATTGAAAAATGTCAATAAACAAATTTAAAAATAAAAAAAAAACGATATCCTCTTCTGTGGCTGACGTATCTAAACACTTTAAAATCTCCCGCTGCCTCACTTTAAAAAGAGAGTGATTAAAAACATTAATATCCACCTGCGACCACCGCAGGCGCCTCCTCCGATCTGTTGAAGCTGTTGTGCCCACATTCCTACTACCTGGCATTAACTGGGTGCCCTGCACCTTCAGCCACAGATTCAGAGGGTTGTGCTCTCTAAAGGGACTATGTAGAATTTTGAAAAGAGATATAATACGGCCCAGGGATGATGAAACTAAAATAAAATCAATAGTTGTAGCACAACCTTTATAAAATGGCGGGTGGTCATAGTTTGGGGAGTTAGGTACCTTATCTAATGTACATGTTAAATCGTAAGTGTTTAGAAGGACATTTAGTTCACAGCCGTGATCCATGTGCCATTCCTCTGACACCATGCACAGGGGGCAGTCTTGCGAGCTCTGTCCGGTATTAGGACATAGATGACAATTGAAATCTCCTAATAGAATAAAGCTCTCCTGTGGGAGCCATTGCCCTGTAGCAATTCCAGGAGGGCACTTAACTCTGACAGGCTGGAAGGGCCCTGTTTCTTACTTTTTGCATTATAAAAGTTAATTATTGTTAATCGCAGCGCTCTCCCTACCACTACTTTCAGGCCTTGTACCACTTTAGAGTTCCAGTTCAATTGCTTCACACATGTGCAGAGCCCAAGAGCTATAAAAATAACTAATCCTCCCCTTGCTCTGCCTGAAGTGGAGCCCTCTGCTGGGAGGAAGAATATCTTATATCCTTCAGAACAAAATTGTTACACCTCCCAGGTCTCCTGAATACAAATAATGTTGAATGATCTTATACATTGAATCCACCTGCCATCTACAATTTTAGAATCTAGGCCTGCCACATTCCAGGAAATAAGACTTATATCTCCCCCAAATTACGGCCTGTAAGGTATATAACAGGCTGTGGCTTCCCCTTAGGGGTTTAATGGACTGATGGGATTTAAACAACAAAAGGATGGTCTTCCTTTGCGCATGGCCTAGGCTTACTAGGCTTACTTTCCTGTGTTAATATTTCCACCGGCACGACAGCGCTATAATATTTTTAACGCCCTCTATTTGTCAATCTAAGCCATTAAGATCCGACAGAGAAGCATAGGGGTTGGGTGTCGCCTCTATTTCCTCCAAGTCACAAACACCCCCATCCAGGTTTAGAACATGGCTATTTTTTGGAGTGTTGGGGGTAGGCCTATAAAAGAAACCTAATGGGAGTGGCTTAATGTCAGAAGCGTAAGAGGGGAACTGGGAAGAATGTTTCAAAATATTACGTGCAAGTTCTGGGAATCTAAATGTGACAATCACATTAACTCCGGCAATTGTTTTCTTGGACCGGCCAATCCAAGAGAACCTTCTGGCCATCAAAATGTGGCTATGATTCGCCACATTAAATCTACTATGTTTGCCTAGCCAATGCGCCACTTTATTGATTAATTTGTCTGTCGGTTCCTCAGTATGAGTACCCCGGCCTAGTACCCCAACCAAAACCACAGTATAGGGGCAACAGGCAGGAGGGAGATCAAATACCGGTAAACCCATACAATTTGTAATATATGAGCTTTCCCTGACTGTCTCGTGCAGCCGTAATTGGGGCGCTGCTCCCCATCACCCCTATCCCTACCACTTACTTGGGGGTTAAACAATCTGTGAGGAGCCCTCCCCGAAACCGTTTCGTATATCGTAATCCCCTTCTCTATCAGGTGATTATTAGGTAGTGCCTGCATTTTAGATTGGTTGGCGAGGGCATTCTAGATCGTCCTACCTGTATCTGGGGATTTGGGGAGGAGGAGCGCCTTATTATAGTGTTCAACATACTTTCCACTCTAACAAGTGTGTCTCTAGACTCTGACAATACTTTGTTAAGTTTGTCCCAGAGCTGAGACAGCAGATCTGTCAACAAATCAGTGATTTTTTGCCTTAAAGAATTCCAAAATTCCCCCATGTCTGTCAGGCTAATTGTTGTTACGGATTCCTCCCCTCTACACTGGGGCTCGTTTCGCTTCTTGGCTCTCCTGATCTCTTGGGTGCTGGCGACCCCCCTGAATCCGCTCCTTGTTTAGGGGCTAAGGTCACCTTACTGCCATTTCCATTTAAACCAGGAGGGGGGGTGCTAGGGCTCTCGCCTACAGCAACAGGTATTAAAGCACCAGTGGCAGACTCCTGATGTTTCTGGGAGTTTGTGGTTTGGGAGTTTAACATTACAGTATCTGAGGTTTACCAGGTGGGGGTAATGACGGGCCAGCAGAGCCCAGAGAGAGTCTCTTCTCTGCTTTATCAATTTCCTTTGAAATAGCCCCCACCACTTTCGCCAAGAAGGAGTCAATAGTAGCCCTCTTGATGCTATTAGAGTTATCGGTGGGCGCTGCCTTCCTCTTTCCCATGATGATCGACTAGGGAGAATCCTCCAGAAAAGTACAAAAAGCAGAACCCCAAATACCAAACAAGCCGCGCACAGTCAAGATATTACTCACAATGAAGCTGACTGCAATAAATTATCTCCACTGTCCAGCACAGGCAATGTAGGTGCCCTTCTGTGGATGAAAGATAGTGGATGCCATCCTATACAACAGCTCCGGTTTCCTCAAGCTAAGATAATGGGCCCGGCCTTGCCTAGGCGCACCCACGTGCATCCCATGCTGCGGGAGCCTGCTGTGGCTTTTGGAGAGGGGAAGGCCCCTCCCTCCTGATGCAGGTGAGCGGGGTGCTGGGGGACCGAGTCCTACCCCAGCAGCTGCAAGTTGTCAGGTTCGTTGCGGGCTTACAGAGCCCGTTTACATGTCCCATGCTGCAGGAGACTGCCGCGGGTTTTGGAGAGGGGGAGGCCCCTCCCTCCTGATGCAGGTGAGCAGGATGCTGGATGACCGAGTCCCACCCCAGCAGCAGCAAGATGGCAGGTACGTTACGGGCTTACAGAGCCCGTTTACGTGTCCTGCGCTGCGGGAGACTGCCACGGGTTTTGGAGAGGGGGAGACCCCTCCCTCCTGTTGCAGGTGAGCGGGATGCTGGGGACTGAGTCCCACCCCAGCAGCAGCAAGATGGCAGGTTTGTTGCGGGCTTACAGAACCCGTTTACATGTCCCGTGCTGCTGTAGACTGCCATGGGTTTTCCCTCCTGATGCAGGTGAGCGGGATACTAGGGGACTGAGTCCCACCCCTGCAGCAGCAAGATGGCAGGTTTGTTGCAGGCTTACAGAGCCCGTTTACGTGTCCCGCGCTGTGGGAGACTGCCGTGGCTTTTGGAGAGGGGGAGGCATCTCCCTCCTGATGCAGGTGAGCGGGATGTTGGGTGACATAGTCCCACCCCAGTAGCTGCAAGATCGCAGGTTTGTTGCGGGCTTACAGAGCAAAAGTGAAAGCGTGTGATCAAGCCTGCAACTAACTGACACTAACCAATAAGCAGGTGGAAGGATCTTTTCATGAAAAAGAATGTGAGAAGATCTTGAAAAACTAATATTGAAGGCGTAAGTGCTGAGTTCACTATTTTCTTGCTTCATGGTGCCAATCCTCAAAACAAGGATACACTGACTACACTATGCAGAAAGAGTGCAATTGAACACCACCAAATAAAATGGCTGCAGTACACAGAAATGCATGTAGCTTAGCATGCATATAAGGATGTTAGTGATCTGCCGGCTGGTATAAAAACAATATGCCCATTTAATAATAAAATGGAATGGCACATATTAAGGTATACATGAGCATTTGCATTTTCGCAATGCATGTAATGGTGTGAAGGCACAGAAACAAGTAATTCCACTTTCTCATGCCCCCTTTTTGCCCATAGGCAAAACTTGTTAGAACAATTCAATTACATGCAGATGGAAAATTTCAATTGTAATTTCTTAATTAACTCTATCTTCATCAACCTCACATGTAGCAAGCGGGTAATTATGAAAAGAGTCTTTATTAGTGCAAGTTTGTTAAATTATGCACATCATTAGTTTTTATTAAAATATATAAGATAAGCACAATCATAATCACTGCAATTACTATTTCAAAGATCTTCATCCCCCAGTTCACCAATATCCCGTACAGCCAAGACCAGATGCCATATGGGTTGAAATCTAATCCATTTTGTATATCAGGTGGCATCTTAATATTATCCTTAATGTGGTATTTCTGTTCATGCATGCTAAGCGAGGTGTTGGGGAAGATATGTACAGCACTCTGTACATTCTGTTGTACAAACACCCCCCACTGGATATCAGGAGGTAATCTAAAGCCATTATATTCTGCAAGAGCACAGTTTTCTGGGCATTTATATGATCAGTAATTAATCCCAAAGCAATAGCAGTTGCATTTGCTACTTGTTCCAATATGTCAGCATTACCTTTAGTTTCTCAAATAACCTGCCCTACACCATACATGTGGAAGAGAATGGAAAAGCCTATGTTTATTTCAGATATTCTCTGCCCCAGCTTCTATGAAGAAGGTGAATGCCAGAATGTTTGATACCAGGTGTGATGTAGATAGAATAACACACCCCAGTTCTCTCCTGGGGCAGCCAGGGAAAGGCTTTCATTCCACAGATAAAAAGAGCACAGCCTTCTTGCTGGTGATGTTTGTGAAAAACCATACTGGCAGAAGATCGGTATTCCTACAGGGGAGTTTTAAAGCTTATGGTCTCTGCAACAGTGTCACACTCACTTCAGACCACAAAGGCACTCCATTTGCTTGCTTTGCAGTGCTTAGAAACCATCCCCATTCTGACTCAGTATGATGAGTAACAACAGGTCAGGAACGGCTATGGGTATTGTTACACTTTTTATGTCCTTGGAAAGACCTCGGAAAGATGCTAGAACATTCTGTCTGTTTGTGTCCATGACAGAACAAATCAAGGCAAGTTTTGTTTTTATTGAGGGGTACTACGATCAAAGGAAAATTTCTTCCCTTATCAGCAGGGAAGTGAGTGCAGATCCATCAAGAAGATAAATTAACATTGTTCATCTAGGTGGAAAAGTGACTAATGCAAATATTGTTTCCAAAATATCACGTTGCAAGAAATTGGCTGAAAAATAATGTTAAGTTAAAAACATTGAGGAACAGAATATAGACTGTAAGAATATTTTTTTGAATATATAATATATTTTAAAATATTGTCACATATAGCATTTTATTTTAACATAGTAGTATTAAATAATTTAGTATATACTAGTTATTATTTTTAGGTATTAGTATTTCTATAATAATTCCGTCTGGTTTGTAAGTTTTAATGTGAAATTCGCAGATTTTTATATTAAGGGCCATATTACGAGCTTGGCCTTCTGACCGTACGAACACCATGGACGTCAAGAGACTGCAGTGCCAGTGGTCTTTCGAGTGCCCTATTACGAGTTTACTGCAGTGCTTGCTGTGTGGGTGCGTCAATTTTGCAGCAGTGGTGATAACTTATCCATATGTATCGGTGCATGAGGAAAAATACCACCTAGCCATTGCCGGAGCAAAGCCCATATGTGTGTAGTCCAGGCAATGGGTATATGGTATAAAAAGGACTCACCTGTAGATCGCCACAAACAGGGTCGCAGTCCTTGGGGTGAAGATGCTGCTGTGAAGGGGGACCTGAAGAAAGGCATCCACATCGAACTCTGACTAGAACAACAGGAAAGGGGTGAATATGCACCCCAAATTCTTAGTTTCTGCTCATTTGACAGTTTCCCAGCTCATGGAAATGCCAACTCATAATACGGACGGTGGTAAAACTCTCCTGTACCGCCCTATGGCAGCTGCTTTTCCCCCACCACGACTCCGCCGGTCTGCCATGTGCTGGTGCTGTCAGCAGTTCATCTGCAGTCTTTCCAAATGCATTCTGCACAACTCGTAATACGAGCTTGCAGCATTTGGAACATGATTACCGCGGTCCACGGGCCGCCAAACTCATAATGCAAAAAGAACAATTGATGGACAGAATGCAGAATAATGTCATACATTCACCCCAGTACAGAGATCTGGGCCTAAATCCATCGTTTTTTTGCTCACCATGCCATTCCAGTTTGGACCCAGCCATATGCAAATCAGTCTTGACCCTGCGGTTCGGTCTGGACTGTTCCCATGAGGCACATGGTCAAGACTGATTTGCATATAGCTGTGTCTGAATTGGAGTGGCAAAGTGAGCTAAAGAATGATGATGGATTCAACCCAGATCTGTGACTGGGGGTGAGTGTTTGAAAAGTTTCAGCACTCCGTCCATCATCTCCTTGTGTTTGCTTTGTTCGCCCTAAGTTGGCAGGGTATGCCCAGACGAGGGTCCCTTGCTCACTTTGCCACTGGATTCAAGCTAGCCTGGCTGATGAGGGCTGTTAGCCCGAAACCGGTCCAAGGATGCTTGATTCCGGTCCAGGGAAGACATGGCTTGGCAGTTCGGTCTGGACTGTTCCCATGAGGCACAGGGTCAAAACTGATTTGCATATAGCTGTGTCTGAACTGGGGTGGCAAAGTGAGCTAAAGAATGATGATGGATTCAACCCAGATCTGTGACTGGGGGTGAGTGTTTGAAAAGTTTCAGCACTCCGTCCATCATCTCCTTGTGTTTGCCAAACTCATAGTAGCGCACTTAGTTATTCATTTATAATTTAGTGGTGGATTGTTGTGTTCATAAGGGAATATAATAGGAAGTTATTTAAATTATAAGTGATTGTTTTTGTTTTAATGTTATTTTATAGAGAATACTAGCTGCAGATTCTGTACCTTTGAATAGCCCCAGGTGTCAGACTGCATCTAGAAATGTTCGAGCAGTACCCCTGCTCGCCGGTCTGTGGCATCGTTCCGTTCTGCATCAGTGTTGTCAAGGTCGTCCGCGCCTGAAGTGACTCGCGTGGTACCTATATAGGCACCCCATCAGCGCCCTGCCATCAGTTCTTTTTTTTCCACACTAGATTGCGCTGATCCAGAATGAGCTACCCCATAGTCACTTTTTTACTGGCCTTTTTTTTACTTTTTGTTGACCATTTTTTCCTGATATTCTTCTCCTGGAGTGAGGATGTCACCTAAGAAATTGGCTGATTTCAAACCATGTGGGGCCTAGCACTCTACTGGATAGGAAATCCAAGAGGCTGGACACCTTCTGTAAGAGAAAGTTCTTTTCCAATAACCTGGCACTGCGGTCGGTGAAGACCGCATGCCTGCTCCAGAAGTAGGCTGTGGTTGCTATTCCCGCTACTTTCTGGTGCCAAAAAATGACAGAGGACTTGGTCCTATCCTAGATCTGCACCTTTTCAATCTCGTCTTAAAGAAGGAGAAATTAAAAATGCTCACACTCGCCCAAGTTTTGTCTGCCCTGGCTCCGGGAGATTGGATGGTAGCATTGGACTTGCAGGATGCTTATTTCAACATCCCTGTTCTGCCGGCCCACAGATGTTATCTGTGGTTCATGGTGTGCCACAAGCACATTCAGTTCACTGTACTTCCCTTCAGCCTTACCAGTGCCCCTTTGGGTGTAAACCAAGGTAAGGCGGTGGTCGGAGCTCATTTGTGGAGGTCAGGAATTTTAGTCTTCCCCTACCTTGACGACTGGTTGCTGAAGGTGAGCTTGCCGTATGCAGTCTTATCCCACCTTCAGACTATGGTGAACCTCCTGAACTTTCTGGAGTTCACTGTCAACATGCCAAAGTCACACATGACTCCCTCTCAGACGCTCCCTTTCATCTGAGCTGTTTTGGACATGGTGCAGTTCCGAGCCTATCCTCCTGAGCGGCGAGTCCAGGATATTCAGGCTATGATACCGATGTTTCAACCCCTATCCTGGATTTTGGTAAGACAGACTCTGAGGCTGTTGGGCCTCATGGCCTCCATCATCCTGCTGGTGACACATGCCCACTGGTATATGGGGCCGCTGCAGTGGGAACTTAAGGCCCAGTGGGCACAGCATCACAGGAATCCCTCCGACATGGGCCAGACTTCTGAGGAAACTGCAAAGGACCTGCAGCAATGGCTGATGAACCGCAAATGAGTCAGTGGCAGACCCCTTTCCCAACCACCATTGACTGTAGTGATGGATGCGTCACTTTTGGGCTGGGGTGGCCACCTGGGAGAGGTGGAGATATGAGGACTCTGGTCTATGACAGAGTCCAAGCTTCACATAAACCTGTTGGAGCTTCGGGCAATACAATTGGCATTGAAAACCTTTCTTACTTGAGGCAAGAGAAGGCTGGTGCAGGTGTTAACTTACAACATCACCACCACCTAGTACTGCAACGAACAGGGTGGTGTAGAGTCGTGGACCCTGTCTCAAGAGGCTCTGCTCCTCTGGACATGGCTTGAATGTCAGGGCATTTCCCTGGTGGTTAACACCTGGCAGACTCTATGAACGCCAGGGTGGACGAACTCAGTCAAAAATACCTAGCAGATCATGAATGGCGTTTCCACCAGAATGTGGTCCAACTTCTTTTTCAGCAGTGGGAAGAGCCTTGGTTAGATCTGTTCGCCATCGCAGAGATCGTGCAGTGTCAGGTGTTCAGTGCACTGAAGTTTCCGAGCTGGTTCTCGCTCAGAGACTCTTTTTATCTTGAATGGAGCTCTGGCCGCCTGCATGCCTTTCCACCAATACCACTGCTGACCAGATTTCTCAAGAAGATCGGAAACAACAGGTTCCAAGCATTCTTGTGGCTCTGGATTTGGCATGGAGAGTCTGGTATCCCAAGCTGTTGTCATGACCATTATTCCTCTGGTCAGGCTGCTTCTTCCGGAGGATCTTCTGTCGAAGCAACAGGGCATGATACTGAAGCTGAACCTGGGCACCCTCCACCTCAATGCGTGGAGATTGAACGGCGATGGTTGAAAACTTTCAACCTTCCTCTTGAAGTCTGTGATGTTATTCTGGCAGCTAGGCATCCCTCCACAAAGATGGTATATGCCTCACATTAAAAAAAGTTTGTATCATGGTGTGACTTTTACAATGTCGACCCCTTATCTGCACCTCTCTCATGAGTTCTTTTGTTTGCACTGCCTTTGGCCGAGCAGGGCTCTGTTTTGGTCACCGTTAAGAGTTATCTGTCTGCCATCTTGGGGTTTTTTCGGTTGCCGGACCAACCTTCTCTTTTTAAGTCACCGGTTGTGTCTAAGTTCCTTAAAGGCCTGTAACATATGTTTTCACCTAAGCCCTTTTATCATACTTCAGTGGAACCTAAACCTGGTCCTTACCTATCTAATGTGTGCACTATTCGAGCCTCTACACAATTGTCCTGTTAGGGTGCTGACTATCAAAACTGCATTTTTAGTGGCCATAGCATCAGCCAGGAGGGTCAGTGAACTACAAGCGCTCTCTGCGTACCCTTCTTATACCACCTTTTACCCAGGCAAACTGGTCCTCAGGACACAAGACTCCTTCCTTCGAAAGGTTCTCACTCCACTCTATGGGGCAGATCTACAAGAAAGTGCCGCAGCGTGGCGCTGCAAGCCCTTTGGCTGCGCCACGCTGCGGCACTTTCAGAGCACAGGAATGCGACATATTTACAAGAATATGTCGCATTCCTGTGCTCTCCCTGCGCTGGCGCACAAACAGCTGCCAAGCGCCGGCGCAGGCACCCTTGCACCATGGTGCAAGGATGCCTGCGCCATGGGAGATTGTTTTTGTGCAGGAAGGGCACCTTTCTGCATAAAAACAATCAGTACAGGCTTTTCCTCTTTCAATGCGTGCTGTAGAATGCAGCACGCATTGAAAGAGAAAACGAGGAGAAATGAAAACATTTCTCCTCGGTGCGCCTCGCTACGCCACCTCTAGGGTGGCGTAGCTTCAGACGCATCTCCAGATTTACGATTTCTCGTAAATCTGGAGATGTGTCTTGTTCCATGGGTGTTGCGTGGGAACACCCACAGCAACACCCATAGAACGCCCCTTCACCGCAAAGTGCTGCGTGTGAAGGGACGGTATTTACAAGGAGAGGAAAAGTCACGCATGGTGGCTTTTCCTCTCCTTGTAAATATCGAGAGCCCCTGCGCCACCAGTACGTCACGAAAAGTGACGTACTGGTGGCGCAGGGGGCTTGTAAATCTGCCCCTATGTATGCCAAAACATCACCCTGCCTACTTTATTGGCTCCACCAAATACCTTCAAAGAATAGGAGAGACTCCACCACCTGGACCCAAAAAGAGCGCTGTTCTTCTACCTTGACCAAACAATAGAGTTCAGGTGGATGACCAACTCTTCGTGGGTTATGTGGGAGCAAAGAAAGAGAAAACTGTACAGAAGGAACCATCTCACAATGGATTGACCTCTGTATTAAGATATACTACGCATTGGCCAAGAAATAGCCCCCTGTTGGCTTGCGGGTTCACTCTAACAGAGCCAAGGTTGTGACCACTGTGTTACAGCGCGATTTTCCTCTCCTTGAGATCTGTCAGGCAGCAACGTGGGCATCCCTGCACTCGTTCACAAAACATTACTTCCTGGACAGTCAGGTCCGTCATGACGGGTACTTGGCTTGTTTGGTCCTACAGGAGTTTTGGTTTAATCGGGTTCGCAGACCCACCTCCAAGGAGGTATTGCTTGAGTATCTATTCAAAGGTAAGGAATCTGGGGCTAGAAATCTCCATTAGATGAACAAGTTACTTACCTTTGGTAACACATTATCAGGTAGAGACTCTGTCAAGCTGCAGATTCCTTATCGGCCCTTCCATCCTCAGGTATGAGGGACTCCCCTTTCAGGGCCTTAGTCTTATCTACACCAAAGGTCAGTTGTCAGCATGGGTCCACACTCCTGGCGGGGAAAGTCACGAAAGTAACTGACATCAGCGTGCCGAGGACCTATATATCGCTGACATCACTTCTGGCGTGCAGGATGCAGACGCAGAACCGAATGACACCACCTACTGGAGCGCATGGGTACTGCTCGAAAATCTTTTGGATCCAGTCTGACGCCTGGGGACATTCAAAGGTAAAGAATCTGTGGTTAGATTCTTTACCAAATAAGGCATCACCGAAGGTAAGTAACTTAAATATTGGGTTGCAATTAAGTATGTAAAATATTTAAGTGATTCATTATTATTTATTTAAGTGTATTTTGTGATTTTAGGGTAGTCAGAAGGGAAGTGTTTTTATTTTAAAAATATTTAGTTTGTTTTGTGTTCTTTATTTTGTTTGTATTTTATCTATATATATTTATATGTGTTTAGTTTTTTAATTACATTTAATTTTATATATGTAAAATACATATATTTATTTAAAATATGATTTCATATTTTTATGTTATGTATTTTTGTTTTTAAATGTTTGGTAATTGGAATGTTATATATGCCTCTTACTAAGTCCAACGCTGCTTATGCTGACGTTGGAGTGGGAATAGTAAATCTAACCCTCCAAAACCCAACACTTTACCTACAGTTGCCTAGATTAGAGTGGGAATAGTACATCTATCCCTTCAAAACCCTACACTTTATCTACTGTTGCATGGATTAGAGTGGAAACAGTATATTTCAACATTGTCCATGATTTTGCTTGTTTTGAAGTGGGAATAGTAAACCTAACCCCTACAAATTCCAACACATACCCTACTGTTGCTTACATTTCAGAGGTAATAGTAAATCTAACCACTCCAAAAGCCCAACACTTTCTCTGTTGTTGCTTAAATTGAAGTGGGAATATTAAATCTAATCCCTCCAAAGTCCACACTTTCCCTGATTTTGCTGACGTTGGAGTGCGAATAGTAAGTCGAACCGTTACAAAGTCCAACACTTACCCTACTTTTGTAATAGTAATTCTGATAGTGACTACTGACTGCAGATTCCTCACCTTGCAAATTTTCCCAGTTGCCAGACTAGATCCAAAAACCTTTGCTGGCATTCCCTCACAGATCGGCAGGTGACGTCATGCAACTCTACATCCATGCCGGGTCCCCATTTGCACCACACCAGTGTGCTGACTTCAATTCTTTTCTGTCCATGTCTTCTGACAGGGATCTGGAGCTTTCCAGTCCGGTCATTTTTACAGACTTGTTTCCCTCTAAAACCTGTTAGTGTACAGTCTATCTCCACCTAAAACAACATGCTTTACCCTGTGTCAAGACTGTCAACGTCAAATGTCCATGACTTACACTCACGATGTGCACCTCTGGTGCCTAGAATCCAACCATGACTCGGTGTAGTGTGACTGCTGTGCAGAAATGAATGCTAAGGCTATCCGAAACATAAGTCTAGGCTTGGGTCTTCATCTTCCCCCCCATTCACACCAGTCAGAGCGGGTATTCGCTACTCCATTTTGGAACTGATTTCATCGCTGGTCGTGATACGCCCTGAATTCCTCAGGCCATTGGTGACTCCACAACAGCTGAAACAGGCCTTAGACACAACTTTGTGGTGTACCAATGGGTCCCTCTGGCATGCTTTACAGCACCAAGGATCTAAGGAGGCTTCCATTCAGGTTACCTCCGGCTGATCCATCCCCAACCTGAACTGTGCCTCTCGACCTCAATTCAAGGATGGCCCCTTTCCCCCTTTCCTCAAGCTTGGGTCCATGCCAACACCAACGGTTTGGGCATTGATGTCAGTACCAATGTCATCGACTTCTGAAACGGAGTTGATCATCCTATCAGGCTCAGAGACCTTTCCCCTTCCCAGACCTCAACAATATGCCTAATCAGAACCTGACACAATGATGATGACCAAGACCAATATAATTAAGGAAATATATTTGAAACCTTCAAGATGCAGATGTATCCAGACCTTCAAGATGTTAGTGGTCTGGATACATCTGCATACATATTGGTCTTTCATCCCCGACCCAGACTATGGCAACAGAAGAATTAGCCTTCTTTACCACAGTGATCAGAAGGGAGGCAGAGGATTTGCACCTCTCTTTACCTACCATTGAAGTGAAAACTAACTTGCTCAAGGAGGTCCTCAATCCTGGACAAACCATCCAAGAGCCTCCATTGCCCTTTCATGAGGCCCTGGCTGATATCCTGCTGAGCACCTGGACAAAACCAGGATCTTGCACCCCTGTGAATATGCAAGTGGTGAAGACCCACTCCTGGAGATACAGGCTTTCTCCTTCAACCCCACACACCAGAGAGCTTGGTAGTACAGGCGTCCACTAGTCATTTGAACCCCAAATCACTCTTCACAATTCCCCCTGGCAGAGAGTGTAAATGAAAGGAGACATTCACCAAACAAATGTTCTCTTCTGCGAGTCTACCCTCAGGCCAGTAAATACTTCTTGCCTCCTGGGCAGGCACTTGCATGCCTTGTGAGACAGAGTGGTGAATATCTTGCCAGCTGCCCCAGAGGAAATACAACCAATGTTACAAAGTTTGATTTTGGATTGTCAGGATGCAGTGAAGTACTCTATTCCCACTGTCCTGGATACTACCGACTTTTTGGGTAAAGCAGTTTGACCAGCATGGTATCTGTGCCACATCTGAAATTGGCACATTTGGCCTTTCCTTAGATGTCCAACAGTCCTTGGTGGACAAGCCCTTCGATGACTCTAGTATGTTTGTAGCAAAGGCTGACTTAGCCTAAGAAAGGTTTAAAGTGAGCAAGTCCACTGCTCGCTCTCTAGGCCTAGCCCAGCCTACTCAACAGTTCCCTTTCACCCCTTTCAAGGATTTGGCAGGGGATACCATCACAGGTAATACATACGTATCTCAGCAGCTTTCAGGGGAGAGACCAAAGAAGAGGCCGACAGCCTAGCACAGCCTACTCGACAGTTCCCTCAGCAACTGCACCCCTTTCGAGGAATTGGCAGGGGATACCATCACAGGCAATAAATACGTATCTCAGCAGCTTTCAGGGGAGAGACCGAGGAAGAGGCTGACAGCACCCGTGACCCCAGGGGCAACATGTTACCCAGACTCCAACCGCCCCTCCTGCAACCGCTGCAAAACCATTTTAATGTGCCCTCTGCAGCACATGATCACCCAGTCTAAGGTTGCATCACCGTTCACCTCCATGGATGGAGGAGGATCAAGTCAGACAAATCTGTACACCAGATCGTGCGACAAGGCTGCTCCCTACCTTTCCTCTCTCATCCTCTGGGCATGCCTATTTCCATGTTCCTGTCCTTCAACCCCACAAGCGCTACCTATGGGTTCAGGTAGACCACTAGCCCTTTCAGTTCTTGGTGCTCCTTATGGCCTACCAGTGCACCTCAGGTTTCCCAAAGGTGATATTGGTGGTTGCAGCCCATCTGCAGAGGTTGAGAACACCAGTCTTCCCCTACCTCAACAACTGGATCCTAAATGTGGATTTGCCTCAAGCAGTCATTCTCCACCTCCAGATGATGGTCAATCTGTAGACATTGTTGGGATTTTCCATCAACGTGCCAAAGTCGCACCTAATCCCTTAATAACTGCTCCCATTCATCTGAGCCATTCTGAATATGGTGCTCTTCTGAGCCTTTCTTTTGCCTCAGTGAGTACAGGACATTTGGACTACGATCCCAATGTTTCGACACTTGATCTGGGTCTCAGTGAGAAAGACTCCTGGCCTCTTGCATCCTACTTGTGGACCACAGCAGGTGGCACATGCAGTCTCTGCAGTAGGACCTAAAGTATAAGTTGGCTGAGAATCAATGGAGCCTATCAGAGTCCATCCAGTTGTCAAAAGGATCTTCAGAATCCCTGAAGTGGTGGCTGGTCAAATGTGCAATTGGGACACACAATGTCAAAACATTTGCATGTTGGAATTCCCAAGGGAGTTCTCCCTTAGAGATGCACTTCATCTGAATTGGGAATCGGCACTCCTGTACTACTTTCTGCCTCTCCTTCCCAGGGTGTTGAAAAAGGTCAAGAAAGACTGGGACAAAGTCATCCTAGTTTCCTTGGACTGGGTGAGAAGAGTGTGGTACCTGGAACTTCTGCCCATGAGCAGCTTCCTCCAATCTGGGTGCCTCTTCGATAGGACCTCCTGTTGCAGCAGCAGAGACAGGTACTGCATCTGAGCCTGCACGTCCTACATCTCCATGCATGGAGACTGAACAGCAACAATACTGACTTTTGCTCTGCCTCCTGAAGTGATTGGGGTGTTGTTGGAAGTCAGGCGTTCATCTTCCAAGACTGTTTATGCAGGACACTAAGAGAAGTTTGTTGTCTTCTGTTCCTCCCATAACATTCAACCCTTGAATGTAATGTTATCAAATGGTCTCATGTTCTGTCTTTCTTTAGCCCAGCAGGCCTTGCTGTGGGGACAGTTAAGGGTTATCTTTCAGCTCTTTCAGCTTTTTTACATTTTGCTCAACCGTCATCTCTTGTCAATTCATTGGTTGTGATATGTTTTTTTGAAATGGCTGTTGCATTTGTTCCTGCCAAGACCATGGGTCATGCAGCAGTGCCACCCAAATGTGGTCTTCACCTTTCTGATATGCACTCCTTTCTAACAAATGCACAGTTGTCATATGTGTCTGCTGACATATCTGCAAGGCAAGTCACTGAAGTTCAGGACAGGTGATGTCTGTGGCACAGCCATATATACCTCATTCTTCCCAGACAAACTGGCCATCTGGAAAATAGTGTAATTCACGCCAAAGGTAGTCATGCCCTTCCATTAAGGGGGAGCCATTACCTTGCCGACGTTTTATGCATTACTTCATGTAAGAAGACCAGCTCCACCGTTTGGGCCCTAAGAGTGTCCTTTGCTTCTCCTTCAACTGGACCAGAGATTACTAGCATGGATAACCAACTCTTCATCATATTCTCTGGAGCAAAAAAGGGAGAGGCATTACAAAA
Organism: Calotriton arnoldi; assembly: GCA_963921515.1. Taxonomy (NCBI): domain Eukaryota; kingdom Metazoa; phylum Chordata; class Amphibia; order Caudata; family Salamandridae; genus Calotriton; species Calotriton arnoldi. Next base: position 166,570 of record CAWUFW010005749.1, read on the forward strand.
AAAACCATCTCCTGATGGATTGTATCATGCATCCGGATCTTTTATGGGCTGGCCAAAAGCAAACCCAAAAGTAGTGTATGCTCATTCCACCAGAGGTTAGGTTGCTACCACTGCACTAGTGCTCGGTGTGACAGTCCTTGACACATGCCAGGCTGCAACGTGGGCATCCTTCCCCATGTTCATGAAGCACTACTGCTTTAGACAGCCAAGCCTAGCAGGACAGCACTTTACCCAATCTGTCCTACAGTATTTCCACAGACTCAGTAGCTGGAGAGGCACTGCTTCAGTATCTATTAATTTGGTGAGAAATCTGCAGTTAGAAGACTTTATTCAAAGAACAAGTTGCATACCTGGTAGATTCTCCATCTAAACACAGATTTCTCACTGACCCACCCTCCTCCCAATTCTGTGGAATGATCTCATAGAGTACATTAAGAGGATTCCAATCCTAAAGGACTACCCACTTCCTGATGTTAAGGGCTCTGTGATGGCACAGACAGGAAGAGACTGACGTCAGTGCAAGGAGGAGGCACATATATTTCCCCCTGATGTAGAGCAAAATGGATCCGACGCGGAGCCACACGATGCCACCAGCTGATGCACAAGGAAATTGCTAGCAAATGCTTCCAGATTCAGTCTGATGCCTGGTGAAATTCACAAAGTAAGGAGTCTGCAGTTAAATAGAGTCTGTACCAGAAGAGACGTTACAGAAAGTAAGTAACTTGCTCAGCTAACCCCTTCAAAGACAGACACTTTTCTTACTGTTGTTTAGATTGGAGTAAGAATAGTAAATCAAACCGTTCCTAAAACAAACAATTTTCCTGCAGTTGCTTAGATAGGAGTAGGAATAGTAAATTTTAAGCCTTCAAAGCCCAGCACTTTCCCTACTGTTGCCTAGATTGGAGTGGGAATAGTAAATCTAACCCTTCCAAAGTCCAACACTTTCCACACTGTGGGTTACATTTAATATGGAATAATAAATTCAACCCCTATATAGCCCAACATTTTCCCATTTTTACTGCTATTTTTTTATGTTTATATTATTTATTTTAAAAAAGTGTTGTACTTTTCTATTTAAATTTTATTGTTATTTTTCATATTATTTTTCATATAATTTTTTTGTGATTACTGTTTCTGTTAATAGATTTTTGTTGTTTTAACTTTTTATGTTATTAATATTTTTGGGGTCATTTTAAAAACATATTTTTTATGCGTAGTGCATGTTAGTAAAAAAATATATAAATTATATTAATATTATTTTTTAAGTTAAGTATCATATGTTTTGTTGGTTGTATGATGGAACAACACAGGGAAATACTCTGCATGCCTTTGCCACTCATTTTTTACCCCGCATTTTGTTAGATTGCATATGGTTTTACAACGTATCCCTTTATGACACAATGTTTATATATATATATTTATATATATAAAGAATGTATTTGTGGGCAGAGACCCTCGAACTTACCTTAAATGCATGGTAAAGGCATACATTGTAAAAGCATATGCGTTCTAAAAACATTCTTTGGTAAAATATGCGTGGTGAAGGTACAACGATGTAAAAACCTCGTTGTAAAGGCTGTTTCCCATTTTGTTATATATGGTATCCACAATCCTGAACCCGATCAGATCTCGATCCCAAAGCAGGTACGGACCACAGATGTGGAGAACAAATTCTTCTTTATTTAATGCAGATTTTAAAGTGCCAGTGCAAAGTCATTTGAAAAGCAAGTGCCCAGCCTGACGCGTTTCGACTGCCCAACGGCAGTCTTGATCACAAAAATATGCGTGGTGAAGGTACAACGATGTAAAAACCTCGTTGTAAAGGCTGTTTCCCATTTTGAGTACCAGATCAGGAAGTTGGGCATTGGTGACTTGACCTACTGGTAGGAGGCAAGGCAGCAACAGTAACTTTCCTGATGGAGGGCCCTGGATTGGTGCTGGACACAGACTGGACCTAGGCGGATAATGGTGGGATGTTGACTCGAAGAAGTGGAGCTCGTTTCCAGTGAAACAAGTGTATCCAGCTGCCAAACTACAACTCTTGACAGCTGTGTTGATGATGAGTTTGGTCTGGTAGCGGGCACACCAGTGAGGTTGTCGAGCAGTCTTCCTCTGATGCACTCATATGAAGAGCCTGTCCTCTGGCTGGAGATAATAGCAGGTCTTGGTCAGACACTCAGGTAAAACAGCTTGGTTCTGAGAAGAGAATCTGCAGATACAGGGTTTTATCTTTCTGCAGTATTGTAGAACTGCATCATCATTCAGTTGCAAGCCTAACTTATGGCAAAGACAGCTGTGTTTAAGGGCTGCGTCATAGGTCATCCCTTCACTAGTTCATGGGAACTTACGTTTTTTTTGAGCAGCTACAACTCTGATAGTCCACAAAGTGAAGGGCAGAGCATCGAGCCACTTCAGCAGTGTTTTGGAACATCATTTTGCTGTTTTAGTCTTAAAGTTGCCATTGTTCTTTGTTACTTTGCTGGCTAACTCGGGGTAAGATGTGCAGTGAAGTGCTGATCTATCCACAAGGCTTTGCAAATCTGCTGCACTATAGTCAAGATGAAGTGCGTTTCTTTGTAACTTGATAATCGATTTGAGATTCTGAAACAGGCAATAAAATCTCTATGTAATTGCTTTGAATCTGTGATAGCATCTGCTATAGATAAACTTCCACTCAGCCCGAAAACATACAGACCATCACTAAGAATATGAGTATGACACACACCTTGACACCTGGGTAAAAGACATCTACAGGTGCATGAAGGGGTCCTTAGGAGGAGGGTGAGCATTGGGGTGGAATTACCAGTTTTGCCACCATTATGCAACTGACAGGAATGATAATGAATGTGAGCATTAAAAGAAAAGAAGGGCTCATTCAAGTGGGTTGCTAGGATGTGTAACATGCCATCCCTACTGACATGGGTTGCTTTGTGATACAATCATGCAAGTTTGGGGAGTAGACCTTTTAGGGCCTCATTTAAAATAAATTACGCAGCGTGGAGCCGGAAACCATTTTGCAGCACTGAGCTGATTATTTTTTTTCATAACACATTTTATTGCAGTTAAGTGCACAATGGCCAGCAAGCCGTGTACATTTATCATGTCAGATGTTAACTGGTTGAACATAACATTTAAACCCAATGCCTGGTTCATTGTATTTGGATAAGTCAATCCCCTGGTAGCGTTGAGGCCCATACAGAGCTACCATACACATGTCACATCGCCGGATTCCATATTTGGGGCGTAGAGTCATTGGTATCTGTGATCGATGGATGATCTTCAAGTATTAGTCTGTGGGATTCAGCACATCTTTTCCATATTTTCGCATATTTCTGCAGACATCCTCTAGCTCGAAATACTGGCAGTTCGAGCCTCATACAGAATTCCATGCCTTTTTTCCATGCTCTGATTGCCGGGGGTGTATCTGATTTCCATAGTCTTGCAATGTCCCTTTTGGCAAGAGTGAGACCCACCCACAGTAATTGGCATTTGTATCTGTTGCCCCTGATTTCATCTGTTATGTGGAGTAGGGTAAGCCTAGGAGATTTGGGAAGCACCCACCCCAAGATGTCAGTTAAGCATGCTATCACTCCGGACCAAAATTTATCAAGCAGCAGGCATGACCATATTGTGTGCATGAATGTGCCTTCATCTTTCTGACAACTCAAGCATATAGATGATTCTATCAAGCCAGCCCGCCACAGTCTATAGCGGGTATAATAGGCTCTATGGAGGATCTTGAACTAAATTAATCTCAATCTCATGGAGATGGCAGCCCCTCGTGGGGATTCCAAGGCCTCAGCCCAGTCGTCGGTATCTAAGGTACCAATATCCATCTGCCAGGAGGTTTTCAGTTTTTCTAGTGTGGTGGTGCTATTTGTGATGAGGGATTGATATATTTTAGAGCTTTTGTGGCCGTCCTGATCCCCAGTTAGGAGTTTACCCTCTGATAGGTTGAAGTCCGGGAGGGATTCGACCTGGGTTATATGAGGTGTGATAGCATGTCAGAACTGCAAGTATCTGTAGAACTGGGTATTTGGCCTAGACTATTAACGGCTGAGTTCTTTGAATGATTTAAGGGTGTGAGTCCATGCATACCATCTCCTATGGTGGAAATTCCTATCTGGTCCCGGCCCCGAAAGCCCGGCAGATCTGCAAGGTAGGATAATAGTCTTTTGTTCCATAGGGGCATTTCCAGTGTAAGCCGGCCACACCAACCCATCCGTCTGAGAGATTGTCGCCATGTGAGTATTACTACTCTGGTAGTGGGTGGTAGTGTCTGGACATCTGAACGGCTATATAGATATGACATGAGTGTGGGGTCATCAAGGAGCCATCTCTCTACAGCATAGACCGGGTCATCTCTTGGTCCATACCACCAATCATTTATTACCTGCAGATGCAATGCCGCATGGTAGGCCTGTATATCGGACGCAGCAATTCCGCCGCAGTCTTTTGATTGGAAACAGGTATGAAGTGCAACTTGGGAGGTGGCTGCACCCCATAGGACCTGTCCAAGAAGAGCATTGATTTGGCGGAACCACGATGGAGGAACAGGAAAGGGGTAGTTTTGTAAATGAAAGAGGAGCCGCAGGATTGAGATCATTTTGAAAATCGCTGACCTCCCATATAGTGATGAAGGTAACCCAGACCACCCGCTTAAATTTGATCGCACCTTGTCAGTAGCAACTCCAATGTTGAGATCCCTTGATAATGTTGAGTCTTTTGTAAGATAGACCCCAAGGTACTGCAGCCCTGTTGTGGTAAGTGTTACATTTGTGGCCCAGGTGCCCTTTCTGAGTGTTCCTCGTAGGGGCCTGATGGTTCATTTTTATACATTCATATGTAGTCCGGATGTTTCCCCAAACACCCGGATTATCTGTAAGATTTGGGGACCCGATCTGTGAGGATCTGTGAGGAAAAATATGATGTCATCCACATATAATGCGATGCGATCTGAGATATCAGGCGTCCATTCAAAACCCCAGATTAGTGCGTCTTTACAGACCCATATCGCTAGAGGTTCGATCGCGAGCACAAATAGTAGGGGGATAGGGGGCATCCCAGCCATGTACCGTGTTGGACAGGAAAGGGGGCTGAGACACAGTCCACGATCCGAACTGCTGGACTGTTCCCATGAGGCACAGGGTCAGACTGATTTGCATATGGCCATGTCTGAACTGGGGTGGTGGAGTGAGCTAAAGAATGATGATGGATTAAACCCAGATCAGTTGACTGGGGGTGAGTGTTTGATTGGCTCAAACGTTCCGTCCATCATCCCCTTTTGTATCGCAGTCAGATCAGCATATAGGAGGCGGATATATGCGATGAAACACGGACCAAAATTATGGGGCATATTAGCAAGACCGGCGATAAAATTATCGCCGTTTTAGCGGCAGGAAACTGCCGCTAAAGCGGCGATAATGGGCTTGCTAATATGCGTTATAGAATTCCAATAGAAGCCCAGGTTAGATGTCCTGCACATCTAACCTAGGCTTCTATTGGAATTCTATAACGCATATTAGCAAGCCCATTATCGCCGTTTTAGCGGCAGTTTCCTGCCGCTAAAATGGCGATAATTTTATCGCCGGTCTTGCTAATATGCCCCTATGTCTCTTAAGTAATGCAAACAGGTAGGTCAAACTGACAGAGTCGAAAGCTTTGTCCATATCAGCCAATAGTAGTGCGGCCGGCCTGTCAAGTTGATCCACCACTGCTATCGCATTGTGGGCCCTTCTAATGTTATGGCGGGTGGAGCGGCGGGGCATGAAGCCCGCCTGATCTAGGTGGACCAGGTCTGATATATGTGGCAGTAATCTGTTTGCAAGGATTTTGGCAAGCAGTTTCGCCTCTGTATTTAAGAGAGATATGGGGCGATAAGCGGCGTGTAGCTCCGGGGGTCTGCCGGGTTTAAGGAAAACCACAATCTATGTGTGCCTCCAATCTGCTGGTAGGCGGGCAACTTCTGCCGCATCGAGAATCGTGTTAAGGAGATGGGGTCCCAATTCTGTTATATAGGCTTTGAAGAATTCGCTAGGGTAGCTATTAGGAGCAGCTGCTCGACTAGTGCGCTGCTCCGCTACCGCTTTCGTTAATTCTTCTAGCATTGTGGGTGTATCTAGATTCTCTTGTGTGTCATCCGTTACCGTTTTTGGGGAAATATCATCGAGGAACCTCTCAATTAGGTATGGGCTGATTGCTTCTTGGGGTGAGAATAGTGTTTGATAAAAAGCTGAAAAGCTTTGTGCGATCTCGGCAGGATCTGTAAGGACATTACCTGCAGTGTCGCATATGGCTGGGGGAAGGGTTACAGTTGTAGTCTGCTGACACAAGCAATATATGAGTTCCCCGATTTATCCCCCCACTGGTAAATTCTACTTTGGGATGCCAGCCATGTGCATCACGCCTCCTCTAGTAGCTCACTCTGGTACTGTTGTGGAGTGAGACGTAATTGTCTACATGCCTCATATGCCTCACGATCCTGTCCTTGCCTTTCGAGCGTTGTAAGATGATCTTCCAGCTGTGCGAGGTTATATCCTCGACGTTTCCATTCTGCTACGCAATAACTAACATCCACCCCACGAATAGCTGGTTTCATGGCCTCCCACAAAATCTGTGTGGTCGTGGCAGAGTCAGTGTTTATGTTAAAGAATTTTGTTAACTCAGTATGTATATGTGATCTATATTCTGGGTTTTGTAGATGTCAGGGAGAGAGTCGCCATTGAATAGGGCATTGGTGGGGGCCCATTAACCCCTTCGGTGCTTATGACGAGCTGGACTCGTCATGGCACACAGTGCTCGTGTGCTCATGACGAGTCCAGCTCGTCATAAGACCACCCACGGGGGAAGCGCTGGCGCTCCCCCCGTGGGAATCCGATCGTTGGGTTTTTTTGGGGGAAGGCAGGGGAAGGACTTCCCCTGCCTCCCCCCGCCCTCCCCCGCCCTCCCCATCAATGACGTCAGCGCGCGAGGCGCGCTGACATCAGGGAAATTGAGGGTTTCCCTTTCTTCCCCGACGCGCTGGAAGCCATTTGCTTCCAGCGCGTTGGGGAAATCAGGTGAGTTTTGGCTCGGGGAGGGGGGTTTGATTCGAAAAGAGGCATCGAGGGAAAGGAAAGGGTTTTCCTTTCCCCCGATGCCTCTTTGTGCATTCCTGCTGCACGATCATGTGATCGTGCAGCAGGAATGCCCACGAGGGAGGGAGGGAGGGTGATCTACGCCGCTGTAGTGTAGGAAAGGCACTATACATTTCCCCAACGAGGTAGCATTTACTGATTAGCCAGTAGAAAGTACTCCAGTTGAGTAGAGGTATTGCACAAAACGGTGGCATCTTCGTGGATAAATATGCAGGGCAGATGTGCCTTCTCTCCATTTCCAACGTGAAAAGTTAGCTGTAATCCTTGATGGAGGTCTTTGCATCCTTCATTTTCTCGAGCGCAATTCTCGTGTAGAATTCGTGAGCGTGGAGATGTGCCTTCTCTCCATTTACACCCTGAAAAGTTAGCTGTAATCCTTGATGGAGGTCTTTGCATCCTTGAATTTCTCGAGCGCAATGCTCGTGTAGTTCCTGTGACCAGGAGGTTCCTTCTCCTCGTCTGCCGCTGAGATCCTGCTCTGACCCTTTATAAACAAGAGGCATGTGAACGGGCCTAGAAGCCCCGCTCGTTTGGCCCCGCCACACATACACTAGCGGTATGCAACGTATGCCCGCCCTTTCCCCACTATGATGGACAGCTTACTCAAAGGACCCCGGCGCTTTTGGCGCGGTGGCAAAGTTACAGACACACAGGTCACTGGAGACAATTCTTCTGGTCCTTTACGCAGCTGTAGTGTAGGAAAGGCACTATACATTTACCCAACGAGGTAGCACTTACTGATTAGCCAGTAGAAAGTACTCCAGTTGAGTAAAGGTATTGCACAAAACGGTGGCATCTTCGTGGATAAATATGCAGGGCAGATGTGCCTTCTCTCCATTTCCAACGTGAAAAGTTAGCTGTAATCCTTGATAGAGGTCTTTGCATCCTTCATTTTCTCGAGCGCAATTCTCGTGTAGAATTCGTGAGCGTGGAGATGTGCCTTCTCTCCATTTACACCCTGAAAAGTTAGCTGTAATCCTTGATGGAGGTCTTTGCATCCTTGAATTTCTCGAGCGCAATGCTCGTGTAGTTCCTGTGACCAGGAGGTTCCTTCTCCTCGTCTGCCGCTGAGATCCTGCTCTGACCCTTTATAAACAAGAGGCATGTGAACGGGCCTAGAAGCCCCGCTCGTTTGGCCCCGCCACACATACACTAGCGGTATGCAACGTATGCCCGCCCTTTCCCCACTATGATGGACAGCTTACTCAAAGGACCCCGGCGCTTTCGGCGCGGTGGCAAAGTTACAGACACACAGGTCACTGGAGACAATTCTTCTGGTCCTTTACGCAGCTGTAGTGTAGGAAAGGCACTATACATTTACCCAACGAGGTAGCACTTACTGATTAGCCAGTAGAAAGTACTCCAGTTGAGTAGAGGTATTGCACAAAACGGTGGCATCTTCGTGGATAAATATGCAGGGCAGATGTGCCTTCTCTCCATTTCCAACGTGAAAAGTTAGCTGTAATCCTTGATGGAGGTCTTTGCATCCTTCATTTTCTCGAGCGCAATTCTCGTGTAGAATTCGTGAGCGTGGAGATGTGCCTTCTCTCCATTTACACCCTGAAAAGTTAGCTGTAATCCTTGATGGAGGTCTTTGCATCCTTGAATTTCTCGAGCGCAATGCTCGTGTAGTTCCTGTGACCAGGAGGTTCCTTCTCCTCGTCTGCCGTTGAGATCCTGCTCTGACCCTTTATAAACAAGAGGCATGTGAACGGGCCTAGAAGCCCCGCTCGTTTGGCCCCGCCACACATACACTAGCGGTATGCAACGTATGGACGCCCTTTCCCCACTATGATGGACAGCTTACACAAAGGACCACGGCGCTTTCGGCGCGGTGGCAAAGTTACAGACACACAGGTCACTGGAGACAATTCTTCTGGTCCTTTACGCAGCTGTAGTGTAGGAAAGGCACTATACATTTACCCAACGAGGTAGCACTTACTGATTAGCCAGTAGAAAGTACTCCAGTTGAGTAGAGGTATTGCACAAAACGGTGGCATCTTCGTGGATAAATATGCAGGGCAGATGTGCCTTCTCTCCATTTCCAACGTGAAAAGTTAGCTGTAATCCTTGATGGAGGTCTTTGCATCCTTCATTTTCTCGAGCGCAATTCTCGTGTAGAATTCGTGAGCGTGGTTAAGCAGATGTGGCTTCTCTCCATTTACACCCTGAAAAGTTAGCTGTAATCCTTGATGGAGGTCTTTGCATCCTTGAATTTCTCGAGCGCAATGCTCGTGTAGTTCCTGTGACCATGAGGTTCCTTCTCCTCGTCTGCCGCTGAGATCCTGCTCTGACCCTTTATAAACAAGAGGCATGTGAACGGGCCTAGAAGCCCCGCTCGTTTGGCCTCGCCACACATACACTAGCGGTATGCAACGTATGCCCGCCCTTTCCCCACTATGATGGACAGCTTACTCAAAGGACCCCGGCGCTTTCGGCGCAGTGGCAAAGTTACAGACACATAGGGCACTGGAGACAATTCTTCTGGTCCTTTACGCAGCTGTAGTGTAGGAAAGGCACTATACATTTACCCAACGAGGTAGCACTTACTGATTAGCCAGTAGAAAGTACTCCAGTTGAGTAGAGGTATTGCACAAAACGGTGGCATCTTCGTGGATAAATATGCAGGGCAGATGTGCCTTCTCTCCATTTCCAACGTGAAAAGTTAGCTGTAATCCTTGATGGAGGTCTTTGCATCCTTCATTTTCTCGAGCGCAATTCTCGTGTAGAATTCGTGAGCGTGGTTAAGCAGATGTGGCTTCTCTCCATTTACACCCTGAAAAGTTAGCTGTAATCCTTGATGGAGGTCTTTGCATCCTTGAATTTCTCGAGCGCAATGCTCGTGTAGTTCCTGTGACCAGGAGGTTCCTTCTCCTCGTCTGCCGCTGAGATCCTGCTCTGACCCTTTATCCCCTTCGGTGCTTATGACGAGCTGGACTCGTCATGGCACACAGTGCTCGTGTGCTCATGACGAGTCCAGCTCGTCATAAGACCACCCATGGGGGAAGCGTTGGCGCTCGCCCCGTGGGAATCCGATCGTTAGGTTTTTTTGGGGGAGGCAGGGGAAGGGCTTCCCCTGCCTCCCCCGCCCCATCAATGACGTCAGTGCGCGAGGTGCGCTGACATCATTGAGGGTTTCCTTTCTTCCCGACGCGCTGGAAGCCATTTGCTTCCAGCGCGTCGGGGAAATCAGGTGAGGTTTGGCTCGGGGAGGGGGGTTTGTATCAAAAGAGGCATCGAGGGAAAGGAAAGGGTTTTCCTTTCCCCGATGCCTCTTTGTGCATTCTGCTGCACGATCATGTGATCGTGCAGCAGGAATGCCCACTAGGCACCAGGGTTTTTTTTATTTTTGTGTTGGGGAGTGGCCAAAAGGGCAAGGGTTGCTCCCCTTTTACGGGGGTGAATATTTTATTTATACTGTTAGGCCCACCTACCCCTTAGCTTGGCTGGTGGATTGTGTGTGGACTGGTGCATTATTTGCATATGTGATTGTAATGTTTTTTTTCTCCTTTTTATTCTAGTGTAAAGCTTTTGATTCCTGTTTGCGGTTTCGGCAGTTGTGGTTCTGCAGTTTTGCGTAATTGCATTTATTTGGTAAGAAAAATATTTTTGTTGTGTGTACTCCAAATGAGTATTATTGTCATGCATGAATGAATTTTTTTGTAAGTGGTGCCATAATGGCAGCATATTTGTTAGTGTTCAGAGCATGAAATTCTTTGCGATGTTTTGCATTGTCTTATGTGTAATTTATTTTCTTCTTCTTTTTTAGTGGGATATTGTTGATCCTTACTGTGTCTGTGCAGAGTAGGTGGTGGTGAGTCTAGCTGCTTCTGTCACGTGAGTGGTATAGTGTTGGAGTATATAGGTCTTTGTGATAAAGCTACATTTTGTTTATTTCTTTTTTTACAAAGGGTTTGTTGTTGTTGACTTGTTTGACAAGTAACCTTTATTAGTAAGCATTATGGCTAGCCGTAGAATTACTGCTCAGCAGGTGGTTGGTTTGCTTCTTGAATCTTCCTCTGAGCAGGATTATGAGACTGACAGTGCGTCTGAGGGAGAGGAGGGAGGGGAAGATTCAGGCAGTGAGTTTTCTCTCCACATGGAATCATCGGATGATGAAGGTACTCTCAGTGCAGATGAAGTGCCTGATTTAGAGGAGGATACTACTGTGCCGATGGTGCAAGAGGCATCTGGATTGCAGCCTGGGGCTGCTAGGCTTCCTACTGGAAGTGCTGGACTCTGTGTTGATCCAAACATGGTGCAGCCGGTGTTGCCTGCCTTTAGTGGTTATGCAGGGTGTAGAGTGGATTGTGAACATTATTTGCCTATACAGTATTTTCAGTTGTTTATGGATGATGTATTTTTGGGTGAGATTGTTGAGCAGACTAATTTGTATGCTGAACAGTTTTTGAGGGACAACAGTGCCAGACTTAGGCCCCATTCTAGAGCTACCCGGTGGAGTCCCACAAATCTGGAAGAGATGAAGAAGTTTTTGGGTTTGACTTTTTTGATGGGTTTGATAAGGAAGCCGTCCATGGGTTCATATTGGTCTACCAGTCCCTTGATGGCAACGGCCATATTTCCTGCAGTTATGACTCGTGATCGGTATTTACTTTTGCTTCGGATGCTGCATTTTGTTGATAATGGTTTGGCGTTGCCACGAGATCACCCTGAATGTGACCGTCTTTTTAAGATTCGGCCTGTTCTTGATCACTTTGTAGATCGATTTTCAGTGATCTATACTCCAGGGAAAGAAATATCTATTGATGAGTCTTTGGTCCTGTTCAAGGGCCGTTTGGTTTTAGGCAGTACATTCCTAGCAAGAGGGCACGCTATGGAATTAAGCTGTATATGTTGTCTGAGAGTAGGACAGGATATGTTTTTAATTTGCGTGTGTACACTGGTAGGGATTCCACTATTGACCCCCCTGGTTGTCCGTCCACTTTTGGAGTTTCAGAGAAAATTGTGTGGGATCTTGCTAGAGGACTGTTTAACAGAGGCCACCATTTGTACCTTGATAACTTCTACACTGCTGTGCAATTGTTTAAGGAATTGTTCAAAGTGGACACTTTTGCTTGTGGCACAATCCGCTCTAACCGTAAAGGTTATCCAAAAGAGCTTGTTTGCAAAAAACTTCAGAGGGGACAGTGCAGTGCCTTGCGTAGTGAGGAACTGCTAGCTGTGAAATTTGTGGACAGGAGGGATGTGTACATGCTGACATCCATGATGAGAGTACTTCACCTGTGGCTGTTTGGGGTCAGATTGCTGAAGTGCGCAAGCCTGTGTGCATTTTAGACTACAATAAGCACATGGGTGGTGTTGATAGAGTAGATCAGAGGTTGGAACCTTACACTGCTATTCGTAAGTCTTACATTTGGTATAAGAAGTTGGCCATCCATCTCTTCAATTTAGCAACTTTCAATGCTTTTGTTGTGTTCAAGGAGTGTTCTCCTGCGTCAAAGTTGACTTTTGTTCAGTTTCAGGAGTCTGTCATAGGCAGCCTTGTTGTTGTGGAACAGGCAAGTGTTCCTAGAGTTGGAGTGGTGGAGGATGTGGCTCGATTGAAAGATCGCCACTTTCCTGATCACATTCCTCCTACACCCTCAAAAGACTTTCCCACTAGGAGATGTAGAGTCTGTTGGCGAAGAGGTACGCGGAAGGAGACTCGTATGTACTGCCCTGAGTGTCCTTCTAACCCTGGGCTGTGTGTGCCTGCTTGTTATAGAGCGTACCACAAGCAAAAGAATTATTGGGAGCAACCATGAGTGGTAAAGTGAACTGCCTGGTCTGTAATGTTTAAGAATTGTTGTTCTGTTTCAAGGTTGGCATTAGTGCAATGTATTTAGTTTCTGATTTTGTGTTAGTAGATTTGTATCTATTTGCAATTTGTTTGTGTTTTCTTTTTTGTATAAAAAATCCTAAATGTGATGGTGGTGTGTGTAGGCTGGTGCTTGGCTGGCGGTGTGCGTGGAGTGGCGCTTGGCTGGCGGTGTGCGGGAGTGGCTCTTGGCTGGCGGTGTGCGTGGAGTGGTGCTTGGCTGGCGGTGTGCGTGGAGTGGCGCTAGGCTGGCGGTGTGCGTGGAGTGGCGCTAGGCTGGCGGTGTGCGTGGAGTGGCACTAGGCTGGCGGTGTGCGTGGAGTGGCGCTAGGCTGGCGGTGTGCGTGGAGTGGCGCTTGGCTGGCGGTGTGCGTGGAGTGGCGCTTGGCTGGCGGTGTGCGTGGAGTGGCGCTTGGCTGGCGGTGTGCGTGGACTGGCGCTCGGCTGGCAGTGTGTGAGTAGTGACTTGCTGCTGGTCACTACACACACTGCTAGCCGAGCGACACTCCACGCAATCCATCAGCTTGTGTGGTTGCTGTGTTAGGAATGTGGGCGTGTGAAAGTGATGGGCCCTTGAATGGCGCTGTCTGCTGGTGTGAGTGTTGTAATGTGATGGGCCCGCGGCTGGTGGTGTGAATGGTTTTGTATTTGTCACACGTATGAAAGGTGTATGAATGGCCTGTAAAGAGGTTGGTGCCTTGTCGTGGCTTTTACAGCTCACGAGCTGTGAGTCAATGGTTCAGTTTCTCGTCCTTTCAATTATTAACAGTGCATTTCATTTTTGTGAAATCACTTGTTAATACAATTGTATATACTGAACCATCACTCACCCTCATGCCAAATCCAACCAGTATGTGTGTGTGTGCTTGAGGATTAGATGGCTGTGCAGTAATAATTTTTTTTTGTCTTTCTCAAGCAGGGTGTACCTTGTCCCTTTTTGTGAATGTTGTAATGTGTTTGTTTCGTGCCTGGGGGTGTGAATGGTCTTGTGTGTATCACGTATGAAAGGTGTGTGAATGGCCTGAAAAGCGTTGGGGCCTTGACGTGGCTTTACAGCTCACGAGCTGCGAGTCACTGGTTCCGTTTTTTGTCCTTTCAATTATTGACAGTGCATTTCATTTTTGTGAAATCTCTTGTTAATAAAATTGTAAATACTGAACCATCACTTGCCTTCGTGCCAAATCCAACCAGTATGTGTGTGTGCTTGAGGAATAGATGGCTGTGCAGTAATCTTTGTCTTTTTAGTCTGTCTGCTAAGGTCTACATTCCGTCTAAGAATAACCTACCAACTGTAGATATTGTCAGTAAACGAAACACCCATGGGAGAACATGGTGATATCTCTCTTGTGGATCCCAACAAGTTATGGTACCCACAATGTCCTGCAAACCTCAAAATGTCTGTCATATTTTCCTTGCAATATTGTGCCAAAATTTTCACGCTGCAGAAATAAACAACACATTATCTCAAAATGACCTGGTTTTGCAAGGGGGTCACCTGGGTTTTTGGCCCGGGGCTCGGCGGCCACATAGGGAAACCTACCAAACCCACACATTTCTGAAAAGTAGACACCCGGGGCTTCCAGGGAGGTATGGCTTGCGTGGATCCCCCAACGTTTCCTTACCCAGAATCCCCTGCAAACCTCAATTTTAGCTGAAAAAATCACTTTTTTCACACATTTTTGTGTGGGAAAGTGTGGCATCACTGGCCTCACACAAATTTCCTACCACCCAGCGTTCCCCCAGGTCTCCCGATAAAAATGGTGCCTCACTTGTGTGGGAGGCCCAAGTACCCGCGACAGGCAAGGGCCCACAACGTAGTGAGGCGACCTCAAAATGGCCTTTCACAAAACCACCTGGTTTTTCAAGGGGGGTCACCTGGGTTTTTGGCCCCGTGCTCGGCGGCCATCTAGGGAAACCTACCAAACCCACACATTTCTGAAAAGTAGACACCCGGGGGCTTCCAGGGAGGTATGGCTTGCGTGGATCCCCCAACGTTTCCTTACCCAGAATCCCCTGCAAACCTCAATTTTAGCTGAAAAAATCACTTTTTTCACACATTTTTGTGTGGGAAAGTGTGGCATCACTGGCCTCACACAAATTTCCTACCACCCAGCGTTCCCCCAGGTCTCCCGATAAAAATGGTGCCTCACTTGTGTGGGAGGCCCAAGTACCCGCGACAGGCAAGGGCCCACAACGTAGTGAGGCGACCTCAAAATGGCCTATCTCAAAACCACCTGGTTTTGCAAGGGAGGTCACCTGGGTTTTTGGCCCCGTGCTCGGCGGCCATCTAGGGAAACCTACCAAACCCACACATTTCTGAAAAGTAGACACCCGGGGGTTTCCAGGGAGGTATGGCTTGCGTGGATCCCCCAACGTTTCCTTACCCAGAATCCCCTGCAAACCTCAATTTTAGCTGAAAAAATCACTTTTTTCACACATTTTTGTGTGGGAAAGTGTGGCATCACTTGCCTCACACAAATTTCCTACCACCCAGCGTTCCCCCAGGTCTCCCGATAAAATGGTGCCTCACTTGTGTGGGAGGCCCAAGTACCCGCGACAGGCAAGGGCCCACAACGTGGTGAGGCGACCTCAAAATGGCCTTTCACAAAACCACCTGGTTTTTCAAGGGGGTCACCTGGGTTTTTGGCCCCGTGCTCGGCGGCCATCTAGGGAAACCTACCAAACCCACACATTTCTGAAAAGTAGACACCCGGGGGCTTCCAGGGAGGTATGGCTTGCGTGGATCCCCCAACGTTTCCTTACCCAGAATCCCCTGCAAACCTCAATTTTAGCTGAAAAAATCACTTTTTTCACACATTTTTGTGTGGGAAAGTGTGGCATCACTGGCCTCACACAAATTTCCTACCACCCAGCGTTCCCCCAGGTCTCCCGATAAAAATGGTGCCTCACTTGTGTGGGAGGCCCAAGTACCCGCGACAGGCAAGGGCCCACAACGTAGTGAGGCGACCTCAAAATTGCCTATCTCAAAACCACCTGGTTTGGCAAGGGGGGTCACCTGGGTTTTTGGCCCGTGCTCGGCGGCCATCTAGGGAAACCTACCAAACCCACACATTTCTGAAAAGTAGACACCCGGGGGCTTCCAGGGAGGTATGGCTTGCGTGGATCCCCCAACGTTTCCTTACCCAGAATCCCCTGCAAACCTCAATTTTAGCTGAAAAAATCACTTTTTTCACACATTTTTGTGTGGGAAAGTGTGGCATCACTGGCCTCACACAAATTTCCTACCACCCAGCGTTCCCCCAGGTCTCCCGATAAAAATGGTGCCTCACTTGTGTGGGAGGCCCAAGTACCCGCGACAGGCAAGGGCCCACAACGTAGTGAGGCGACCTCAAAATTGCCTATCTCAAAACCACCTGGTTTTGCAAGGGGAGTCACCTGGGTTTTGGCCCGTGCTCGGCGGCCATCTAGGGAAACCTACCAAACCCACACATTTCTGAAAAGTAGACACCCGGGGGCTTCCAGGGAGGTATGGCTTGCGTGGATCCCCCAACTTTTCCTTACCCAGAATCCCCTGCAAACCTCAATTTTAGCTGAAAAAATCACTTTTTTTCACACATTTTTGTGTGGGAAAGTGTGGCATCACTGGCCTCACACAAATTTCCTACCACCCAGCGTTCCCCCAGGTCTCCCGATAAAAATGGTGCCTCACTTGTGTGGGAGGCCCAAGTACCCGCGACAGGCAAGGGCCCACAACGTAGTGAGGCGACCTCAAAATGGCCTTTCACAAAACCACCTGGTTTTGCAAGGGGGGTCACCTGGGTTTTTGGCCCCGTGCTCGTAGCCAATATATATAGAATGTACTTACCTTTGTGTCTTTCCCATTAGGAGCCTCGGTGATACCTTGACAATCGATCCAGTGGATTCTACCCCTTCTTCGTTTCCTTGTTTTGTCTCCCCTCCTCCCCCACCTTCCCTCTTTTGCTTTGAACTTGTTGGGCGAAGGAGGTGGGTGAGGGAAGTTGGGACCTAGCAACGGTTCCTACATTTTGCCACTGCAGAAAATCCAGGTGAGCCTCACAGAACGCGAAGCCCACGTTTTATATTTCTGCCCGGGCATAATGGAAGAACATCAGATAACATTAGCTGATGTGGCAAATATGATTGGGAAGCTACAAAAAGAAACCCAAGCCTTGACCCTTAGAGTAGATGCCCTGCAACAGGCTTCATGGATCCAACCGCCACCTGATCCTATGCCTGGAACCCATAACGTCTTTTTTACGTCACACTCTCCTCCGTATGGTAGTACGTCTCTTGTATATCATATTTCAACACCCTCTACGATACCTTTCGCACCACCAGAAAGGTTTCTAGGTGACTCAGCTAAATTCACAACATTCATTAATCAGTGCCAATTGCACTTTATGTGCAAAGCATCTTGCTTCCCTACAGAGCAATCTTAAGTAGCTTTTGTTTTATCATACTTGGGTGGTACAGCAGCTACATGGTCAATCCCTTTAGTGGATAGAAATGATCCCTTGTTATATGACTATAGGGCTTTCAAGGAAGAACTACATTGTCTGTTTGATAGACACTCATTCATGCAGACTGTTGATACCGAGTTATTAAATCTTAAGCAAGGAACCAAAGACCTTATGACCTATATCTCTTGTTTTAACAGGCTAGTGGCGGAAGCAGGATGGCCTGAAGCTAAACAGAGTGCTCTCTTTTACAAAGGCTTGAAAGATGACCTGACAGACATGTTAGCACAAGTCGTAGACCCTCCTGAAACATGTGATTCAATAATCGATTTAGTAGTCAAACTAGACCACCGTTTGCATGAGCAAAAACGTGAGAGAGGACGTATTGAGACCAGGTCCTCTAACTTTAGAGAAAAGAAATCAGAGTCAGACAAACCTGCTGAGGAACCAGAACCTATGCAGATTGGCAGTATTAAAGGACCACTGAGTACTGAAGAAAGACAGAGACGACGGTCTAATAATCTCTGTTTATAGTGTGGTAAATCTGGACATTTTGTGCGAGACTGCCCTATCAAACCGAAACGACGTATGGAGTCGGGAAACTGACCAACCTGGGCAAGGTGGAGACAGATTGCTCAGGTGAGACAGGTTTAATGGTCTCCCAACTGTTAGGTTTTGATCACGTTCTCTGTCCCATGCACCATTTTTTTTTTCTTGCCCGGTTGAGTTGGGGCACTGAGAGTGTAGAAGTACAAATCATGTAAGACTCAGGTGCTACTGGGAATTTCATAGACATCGCATGGGTGGAGAAAACGAATATTCCTATTGAACCAAAAAAGATGGTGGAAGTAGTTAAAACTATTGATGGGAGTCATATGAAATCCGGACCTGTCAATCATTCCACCATAGACTTAGGCTTCCATATACAAGATATACATTCTGAAAACATTCACTTTGATGTCATCTCTTCACCTCAATTCCACGCAATAGTAGGACTCCCTTGGTTGATGAAACACAACCCTGATATCAACTGGAAAGACCATACAATAACTTTCACCTCAGAGTATTGCAAGGTTCATTGTCTAGAAAGACCTGTTCCGCTACAACATATAGCTGGAGTTGCAGACTCTATCTTACCTGTCTTACCTGATTGCTATGAGTCCTTTAGAGAGGTGTTCGATAAAGAGAAAGCCTCTGTCTTACCTCCCCATCGGCCTTATGGCTGCCGCATTGATTTGGTTCCTGGAGCAAAAATCCCATGCAGTCGCATATATGCTTTAACCGAGAAAGAAAACACTTATTTGAGGGAATATCTGAATGACATGTTACAGAAAGGTTTCATTCGGCCCTCCCGATCCGCGGCTTCGTCTCCCCTCTTTTTTATACCTAAACGAGAGGGAGGTCTTCGGTGCTGCATAGACTACAGAGCCCTTGATTGTGTGATGATCAAGAACAGATACCCTCTGCCTCTCACTCAATCTTTACTTGATCAAGTGAAGCAGGCCACTATTTTCACTAAACTAGATTTAAGGGGTGCCTATCATTTGGTCAGAGTAAGGGAAGGAGACGAATGGAAAACAGCCTTCCGCATGAAGTTCAGACTGTATGAATATCTGGTTATGCCCTTTGGGCTATGTAATGCCCCAGCAGCATTCCAATTCTTTATTGATGATGTATTACGAGAAACATTGGATGTTAACACTATTGTCTACATTGATGACATCCTGATTTATTCTTCTTCTATAGAGGAACACATTGGACATGTTAAGAGCATATTAACACGCCTCAGAGACAACAATCTGTACATGAAATTAGATAAGTGTGAATTTCACGTTCCTGAAGTAACCTTTTTGGGTTTTGTGCTTTCAGCAAATGGAGTGACCATGGATCTCCAAAAGGTTGCTGCCATCACAAAATGGCCATCTCCCTGTTCAGTAAAGGAAGTGCAGAGTTTCCTGGGTTTCGCTAATTTTTACAGGCGATTTATAAATGGATTTGCATCTCTGACAGCTCCAATTACCAAACTTTTGAAAAAAGGGATACCTTTTGAGTGGACCCCTGCCGCTGAAAAAGCCTTTTCTTTCCTAAAGGAGCCTTTTGTCACTGCTCCTATAGTGAAACACCCTGACACTTCCCAACCTTTTATAGTGGAAGCAGATGCATCCCAAGTGGCTATAGGAGGAGTGTTGTCCCAGAGAGATAGACATACAGGTCATCTACACCCAGTAGCTTACTATTCACATAAGCTCACCCCAACTGAAATAAATTATTCAGTAGGAGACAGAGAATTATTGACAATCAAATGGGCCTTTGAAGAATGGCGTCAGTACCTACTTGGGGCCTTACACACAGTCACTGTTATTACAGATCACAGAAACCTGCAATTTATGAAGGCAGCTAGGGCTTTAACCATGAGGCAGTTGCGATGGACTCATTACTTTAGCAATTTTGACTATGTCATACAATTTCAGGCGGGCACCAAACATGGCAAAGCAGACGCCCTGTCCCGATTTGGGTTTAATATATCGGAAGATCAGGGGATGCAAGAGCCACCCCTCATTTTGAGTCCTGATCGTATTCTAGGAGGTACCTTACCGGAGGAATCATATCTGAAAGGAGTTCTTCATGCACATGAATCCGAAGAAACCAAAGACCTAGAAACTAAACACAAAGGAGTTAGGATCAACACTATGGTATATATTCAAGGAGGCTTAGTACTCCCTACTAAAGAGCTACAGGTACAAGCACTGAACATGTGTCATTCACATGTACTAGCAGGACATCCAGGTTATAAGAAAACACTTGCTCTGCTTAAAAGACATTTCTGGTGGCCATCTATGAATCAAGATACCCAGTTATATGTTCAGCAATGCTACGTTTGTGCACAGAGTAAGAGTTCCCATCAGGTCCCTGCAGGGCTCTTAACCCCTTTGCCCACTCCCCCCACCCCATGGCATTCTGTTTCTATGGATTTTATAGTGGAAATTCTGCCCACTAAACAAAAGCATACTCTTATCCTTGTAGTTGTTGACATGCTATCAAAAATGTCACATTTCATACCCTTGAAAAACTTGCCTGATTCTAAAGAGCTGGCTTGTATATTTTTCCAACATATAGTGCGCCTTCAGGGTCTCCCTTCTGTCATTATATCAGATAGAGGCCCTCAGTTTGTGTTCAACTTTTGGAAAGGATTAAACACCTTGATGGACATAGACGTAAGGCTCTCTTCTGCTCATCACCCCCAAACAGACGGCCAGACTGAAAGGGTCAACCAGTGTATCGAACAATATTTAAGGTGCCAACTATTACATATAGCAAGGATTGGGACACTTTTCTGTGGACTGCAGAGTTTGCTTATAACAATGGTGAGCATACATCCTTAGGAGTATCTCCTTTTTTTTGTAACTATGGGTTCCACCCTCGTTGTGGCTTTGTATTTCCTGAGGTATCTACTACTACTCCTGCTGCTTTGGACTTGGTAACTCGTCTCCAAGATATCCATGTCTCAGCCAAACAAACTCTGGAGGATGCTAAGAACAGATATAAGGATGATGCTTATCGGGGGCGCTAGAGAGCCCGGAGCAAGATGGCCGCACTTTAGTGCTGCTCTGCTGGTCGGGATTACTATCCGTCTAATATCTGTCAAAACTGGCTCCATCCACGGCTGAAAGTGGCAAGCAATCACTCCTGAGGGGACGAGGAATACTCTGCGGTCCCTAAATTGCCTGCCTGATGTCCCTAGCAGCACAAGCGCTGCAACACCTCGTTTGACACAAAATGGCGGCCCCGGAGGACACCGGCTTCTGAAATCCTCTCTCAAAGACGGTGAATCACACGCAGTGAGCTCATCCAGTGGTACTGTCCTGCTTACCTGCTGTCCAGCCATCGGCTCACTGCGGAGTGACTGTGTGCGGCGCTTTCCTGGCTCCGTGACGTGCTGGGCGGCCGCCATTTCGCGCCTCTGGACACTAAGGTGAGGCGTTCCATCTGCGGCCTCTGCCGGGGCGGCGAGCTGCGCTGTGTATCGAGGGCCGCGATTGTTCGAATGTGTCACCTCTGCGCACTAAAAGGACTGCTATCCTCTAACGGCCCATACCGCTTCTATGCACTGCCGGTGACTCCCGGACGCTTGTGTTCACCGCTCTCCGCAGCGCGGACTCTGCATTACTGACTCTCTGACCCCGAGTCTGCGGCGCGGCCTCCCGGTGGGCAGCGGCTAAAGGCCTGACAGTATACGGATCTCTGCGTGGCAATAATCAGCGGAGCCTCCGGCAGGGATGCAAGAGTGGCACTCTTACTGACGGCGTGTGTGGGGGAACGCGGCGCCTGCACTGGTCATCTTATTGTCACGGCGTTTGGCGCAGGTTACGGGATCAGCGGTGTCTCCGCATTGCGTTGCGCATTCCCATGCAGCGCTCGTTGAGGGGGCACTGCTGGATGATGACCACCAGTTGTAGAGGCTAGGATGCGCAGCGTGCTCTCCACGGCAGTGTGCACTCCTTAGCCCACCTCCCATGCGAGTCTGGATTCGTCCTCTGCTGGATCAACAGCGCCTAGTGCCACCGCTGTACTGACACTCTTCTACCTAAAACGCCGCTAGCTCTTGCGGCTCCCGCCTCGCCCACCTATTAGTGCTGGGAGTGAACAGAGCGCTAGGCCAAGGCTGCATGCACCGCCATTGACTTGCCCTGAGGCGGTCCAGACACACGTGTTCTGCTCTCTGTGTGGTGCTCCAGTCACCTATATTGGCAATTGAACACATCTAAGCATGGGGAGAACAGACAAGCAGCAGAGCAAATTGCCCTTTGAAGCCAAAAAACACGCTAAATCTCATACCCCGAATGCCTCGGATACTGACCTGGATCCTGATTCTGTAACAACTACAAAGCTGGAGCGCCTGATGTTAACCATGCAGCAAAGCTTGCAGTCCATTGACGCTAAGATTGATCACCTCAACTTACGTATGGATACCATGGCAGCTAAGATCGACAAGCATGGCTCGCAGATCGCGGAGGCGGAGCAGCGCATTTTGACTACGGAGGACCGCGTGGAGGTCGTCAGCACGTTGTGTACCAACATGGAGAAGCTACTGGAGGTAATAAGGGCAAAGAATGAGGACATTGAAGCCCGCTCCCGCAGGAACAATCTCCGTATAACTGGTATTTCGGAAACCACCAACACTGGTCCCATGGAGACATACGTTGAAACGCTACTTACAACCCTGCTGGGAGCTGAACACTTCTCTAAGGTCCTCATAGTCGAAAGGGCTCACCATTCTTTAGCCGCTCGGCCAATCCCGGGTGCTCCGCCGCGTCCCATTATCGCCAGACTTTTGAACTACCGGGACCGGGATACAGCACTCCGTCTAGCCAGAGAGAGGGGCAATCTTGAGTACCAAGGGATGAAGGTGGAATTCTTTCCCGACTTCACCGTTGCCGTGCAACAGGCTCGTTGTGAATTCCACGCAGGTAAAAAGAAATTGCAGGCTCTGCATATTCAATACGCAATGCTCTACCCTGCCCGTCTGCGGATTCAGCATGCCGGGAAGGCACGTATCTTCACGACACCCAAGGAAGCGCTTCAATACACCCGGCGGATCGAGCGGCAGGAGACGCTGCGAGAGAGGGCTGTGGACTCGGACTCTGAGGGATGAGCACGTGAGACTTATACTGATCCGTGTCCCAAATTGTTAAGTTGCTCCTGCTTTGTAGGGGTATTGCATGTATTTTGTTTGGTTTACCTTTGATTGCGGAGTAACTCCTGCTCTATGTTGGATGTTTGCAGGTCTTCCTCGTTTGGTATGATTTTTGTATGCGCACTGTGTGGAATTCCTGCCTCTGCCAAGATGGGAAACTTATTGTTTGACATTGACTCAAAGAGGGCTCTTCGCCCTGTAACCTAGCTAATTGTCACTAGGCCCTGGGCTGGTTAGCCTGACCATACCTATCTCGACCCACCCTGTTATACGGGGGGCCATTGGCTGCTAGCGACCCACATTATGGGAATTCCCCAAAATGTTCTGTCTTCTGGTTGGGCCCCGTTTGGTGCTCCAATAAGGTTACTTTTGTTTTCTTTTTCTTTCAGGGTATATGATGCAGGGATGCTACTGCTTATACATTGTTTTGTTCTATGGGGGGGTTACTCGCGGCATGGTTGCAATGCTGCAGTGGGTGGGGGGGTCAGTTGGGGAACACTTTTTCATTGTGATAGTATTGGATATGGTATGCTGGCAGAATGTGAACGGTATGACTAGTACTTCCGAGACAGTAACGCAGAAATTATTAACGGACTCTATAGACATGGTTGAATCCAAACGGTCTATCATCTCCTGGATAAGTTGGAATGTAAGAGGGCTCAATAATGCTAAAAAGGTACGGCAGGTGTTGTCGTATTTGGACCAGCACCATATCCAGATTGCTTTATTGCAGGAGACGCATCTTACCGAGCGGGCAGTCTCGCACATAGCCACTAGGTGGGCGGGGGTACAGTTGGCTGCCTCGTACTCCTTGTATGCACGGGGTGTTATGATTCTTGTAAAGAAAGGCGTTCCCTTTGTGCCTGCTCATGTAGACGAGGATGACGAAGGGCGATATGTTATAGTTCAGGGAACACTGTATAACACGAAGCTGGCCATTGTGAATCTATATGGACCCAATGTTGACGACCCCGCATTTTTTGATACCTTATGGGGTAAGCTTTGTAAATTATCGTCCTCAGCTCTTATTTGTGGGGGAGATTTTAATGTGGTTTTAGATCCTGCAATGGATCGAGTGACTGCGGCTGCTCCCCCCCCAGGAGAGCTGCTGTATCAGTGCATGATGGAATGTGGACGCTAGGCCTCACAGACATATGGAGATTACGACACCCAAACACCAGAGAGGGTACATGTCACTCGTATGCACGACAGTCCTGGTCTCGCATTGACTACTGGCTGGGCACGCAGGAAGTCTGCACATGGACTACACAGATTAAACACCTGCCCCGAACATTGTCTGATCATTCCCCTGTAGTTCTCAGCATGACTCTGCCATCTCACACCCCTCCTCCTTTTCAATTGCGACTGCAATCGTCCTCGCTCTTAGATCAAGTCTTTCAGGAAGGGATACGTGAGGCTATATCTGATTACTTTTCACTTAATACCGGGTCTGTCCAAACTATGGAGACACTCTGGGAGGCCTTCAAGGTGACAATTCGGGGGGCATGCATAGGTCTTCAGGCCGGAGTTTTAAAATCTCTGCGTCGCACCATGGCGGCGCTTGAGCGTGAGTTGGGTGACTTAGAGCGCAGATACAGTGACCAGCCAGATCCCACTACTCTGGCGCTTATTAACGGGAAAATTATAGAATATAATGCCGTGGCTGATCAAGAGATCAACCATTTGTCACGACGGTGCAAAGCGCGCTATTATGGGGAAGGTGGCCGACCGGGAAGAACATTAGCTAGCCACATAATGGAGCCTCATGCTAAAGCATATATGGTGAAGGCGATCGTTGCAGATGAAGGTACGCATTATGACACGCCTACTATACTGAAAACATTCGCAGATTACTATGCCGCGATGTATGCTCATCGGCCAACTGCGGATGGGACAGAACTCGCGCAATATCTTGACGATATCGCCTTAGTATGGTTATCGCGTGGACAACAAGAGTTCTTGATGCATCCGATCACACTAGACGAAGTGCGGGATGCCATTATCGCTTTGCCGAATGGTAAGGCTGCGGGCACTGATGGGTTGCCAGCAGAGTTTTACAAAGAATATATCGATCAGCTGGCTCCATGCCTCCTTCAATTATATGAAGAGGCGTATGAAACTCAATGTCTACCACCGACCCTAGGCGAGGCACTAGTGGTCACACTCTTGAAACCTGAGAAGCCGTCGGATAGGTGCGAGTCGTATCGACCGTTATCCTTAATCAACACGGATGTCAAAATATTAGCGAAAGTGTTGGCAACTAGGTTGAAATTACTTCTTCCTGTTATGGTACTTCCTGATCAATCGGGGTTTATTCCAACCCGGTCTACGTCGCACAATTTGCGTACGCTTTTTTCTGCCATGCATGTGCTGGACCCCATGCTACCAGCGGTGGCGGTGCTTCTTGACGCTGCAAAAGCGTTTGATTCGATATCCTGGTCATACATGCTCGCAATTTTACATCGCATGGGAGTCCCATTTGCTTTTACTAATTGGAAAAAATTGTTGTATACCAATCCTGTGGCACGGGTTAGAGTCAATGGGCAACTATCGGAGACGATTCATATACAGCGCGGCACGCGGCAAGGGTGTCCGTTATCACCCTTGTTATTTGCTCTCGTACTTGAACTGTTAGCTTGTATCCTAAGACAGCGCCATGCTCAAACTGCGTTACGATTTTTGCAACGTCCTCTTGCAGTCTCCATGTATGCGGACGACATGGTGCTATACGTTCGCGAGCCCGCGAGGTACCTTGCACAGCTTATACGAGAATACAACCGATTTGAACGATTCTCAGCACTGGGCATCAACTGGTCTAAATCAGTTATATTGCCCCTTACGGATTGTACACATCAATTTGGCATGGAATACCCCCTAACATGGTGCACAGACACTGTAAAATACTTAGGAATCTGGCTCCACAGGGATCCGCAGGCTGTCATACAATCCAACTATGGCGCAGCCATCACGCGACTTGAGGAACAAGTGAGTTGTTGGATTAAACTGCCCCTGTCCTTTGCGGATCGTATAGCGCTGATGAAGATGGTAATCCTTCCACGCTTTCTGTATCTCTTTTTAAATATTCCTGCACACTTAACACAATGTTTCTTTGATAGGCTCTGCTCACTTTTGATCACATTGGCCTGGGGAGGTAAAAAACCTTGGCTTAAGTGGGAGGTACTTGCCCTTCCTTATGACCAGGGGGGGTTCGCAGCGCCTGACTTCCATCTTTAGTATCTCTGCGCGCAGGCGCCTTACGCCTACTATTGGCAACACGACCCAGCATATATTCCTCATGTGGCGGTGGAGGTGGGTGCTGTGCACCCGATACCGCTCAAAGCCATGATCGTCAATAGTCACACAGTATTTGAAAAAGGGGAGTTCGACACTGTACAAACCACATCTAGGGCCTGGCAAGAGTTGGGCAAGCGTGCACGGAAATTGCCGTTATATGCACCTAACATGCCACTACTGCATCACTCAGAACTCTCTGTTACTAGGGAAACTGGCACACTGAAGACCCTCAAAGATATAGATATGACAAAAATGGAAGATGTGTTTCCTGGGGGTCAATTCATAGATTCAGAAAGTATAAATACCTGAGGCGCTGCCACCGCCATGCAACTGTTTGTGTACACTAGGCTGTGCTCCGCTATGCGTGCGCTCTATCCACAATTCCCTGAAGAGCCCCGACACTTGAGGCACTACAACTTATATACACTACCACGTCTAGAGCCAAGCTAGTCACTAGACTGTATCACGCATCACAGAGGGATGCAACTGTTATGCACACGTCTGCCTTAGCAAAATGGAATGCCGTACTGCCCGCTCCGCTGTCTGAAGATGAGTGGTTTGACAGCTGCCACTTATCAGGTCAGTTGACGGCAAATGGCAATTTACGATTAGTGCACTTTAAATATTTACATCAGCTATACTGCACTCCAGCTCAGCTCCATAAATATGGGTTGTGGGATGCTGACAATTGTAAACGTTGTGGCGCACCCAGTGCTAACTTCTATCATCTGGCCTGGGAATGCCCCAGGGTGCATGAGTACTGGAGATCAGTCACGCAAATTGTGTGTCTGATGGTTGCTGAGCCTGTTGAATGTAACCCACAGGTCTGTCTGTTGGGTATCATCTCTCATATTAAGGCGTCCAACATGAAGCTTGTGGCCATAGCACTATTGTTGGCTAAGCGCAGGGTTTCTAT
Organism: Calotriton arnoldi; assembly: GCA_963921515.1. NCBI lineage: Eukaryota > Metazoa > Chordata > Amphibia > Caudata > Salamandridae > Calotriton > Calotriton arnoldi. The sequence continues at coordinate 193,868 of CAWUFW010005749.1, forward strand.
GTGCTGGGGGGGCAGGCCTGCGCCTACCACTAAACTATGGTTACAGGATTTGGTTTACTGTCGAGATCAACTCTTATGCTATGCAGAAGAACTGCCTACAAAGTCTAAACCGCGGGACATTTGGGGTCCGCTCACGGCTTATCTGTTATCGATAACTGTCATTTGATGCATCCTACGTTTTGTAAGTCTGCTTCCTCATACACTGCCATGTAATGTACTCTTCGTCAATGCCGTGTCTGTATGTACCTGCACTATTGAGTTCTGTATTGCCATGATCTGCAAAATGAGTTGTATAATATGTCCATGCTGTACCAATGCTCTGCTTTGGATAACTGGTTGTTGTTCAGTACTTTTGAAAAATGCAAAAATAAAGTTTTTAAAAAAGGATGATGCTTACCATCATCGTCGACCACCTCCGGATTATGCAGTAGGTGACAGGGTTTGGTTGTCCACCAGGAATATCCGGGTTAAAGGGACGAGCAAATTCAAGCCACACTTTATTGGTCCCTACGATATTTCCAAAGTTGAAAATCCTGTTGCTATGAAGCTTGATTTGCCTGACTCCTTACGTGTCCATCCTGTTTTCCATGTGTTTTTGCTGAAGCCTGTTGCCCCTGGTACAGTTGTTCCTGCTCATCCTCCCCCTGTTTTGGTGGATGATGAACCGGAGTTTGAGGTTGCTTATATCGTGGACTCGCACAGAGTGGGGCGTAGATTGCAGTATTTGATTCACTGGAAAGGTTATGGGCCTGATGAAAGGACGTGGGAGCACGCGTCTCAGGTTAATGCTCCCCGCTTGGTGCGGTTGTTTCACTGTCAATTCCCTGACAAGTCCAAGCCAGTTCGGGGGGGATCTTAGGGGGGTGTACTGTCAGACTTTCCAGTGTGCGTGGCCCGCGTCCAACGCAGAGACCCCGCCCGCCGACTCCCGTCAGAAGGTGGAGGCGGCGCCAGACTAGTTCAAAAGGGAGGGGTCCGCGAGGGTAACACATTTCGCGTTCCTTCACGGATCCTGCCAGGCCTCCTGTTATTTTCGTGACCCGCTCCGTACCTGCCTGTTCTTTCCTGCGTTTGTTGTCGAGGTGGTTGGACGCTCCTGAATTCTTCCTCAGGCCGTCTTGGTGTATTTGGCATTTCCGGGATGCCGGATCCTCTTCCGGGGCTCTGAGATTCTCGGAGCTCCCTTGTTGGCTGGAAACATTGTTTCTTTTCGATCGAGTTACAGGTTAACTCTTCATTTCCCAGCGTTTTGCTTGTTGAAAAATGATATAGTATCTTTGTTTCCTCGTTTTGAGTCTTACTCTCCAGTTCTGCAGTAGCCCTTGCACCTTTATGTATTGGCTGTCCTCTTTGGTGGTAGAAGGAAGTATTTTTAGTCTTCTCCTAGTTTCTGCCACTCTCTTCTTGCACATATCTTTTTTTGCACTTTATTCTTCCTAATTTTTGCCCCTGCACTTTTTGCCATATTTTCTACACTTGTTCTTGCCTAAACTTGGGAAATGAGTTTTTTGGTTTTTCCCATGTTCAGGCCACACAAGTGAATTTTCTTAGGGGTTATGGATCTCCGTATGGATTCCTGATTAAGTTTGTATGCATTATATTTTCATCTTTTGTTGGGAGCCAAATTCCTGCAGTCCATCTGTATAATAAGTGTGTATTTACTTTCTAGATGCTTTGTAAGTGTGTCTTAAGGTGAGAATTTTATCTACATCAGAATAGTGAATCATTCAACTGGTAAAAAGCAGAATAAAGGATATAGATATATATAGCTAGTAGCCAATATATATATAGAACATACTTACCTTTGTGTCTTTCCCATTAGGAGCCTCAGTGATACCTTGACGAATGATCCAGTGGATTCTACCCCTTCTTCCTTTCCTTGTTTTGTCTCCCCTCCTTCCCCACCTTCCCTCTTTTGCTTTGACCTTGTTGGGCGAAGGAGGTGGGTGAGGGAAGTTGGGACCTAGCAACGGTTCCTACATTTCGCCCCTGCAGAAAATCCAGGTGAGCCTCACACTTGTCTCTTTGAGACCATTACTTTGATTTTTTTTTAAATGTTTAACAGTGTGCTAGGGACATGTCACCTCCCAAATGACAGGCTTAAGCCCTGTAAATACTATCACAAACAAATATCTGTGACAGATCCTTACCAAATTTGCTTGTGGTGCCTGGGGTTGAACCACAACTCTAAGGCCTGTTGTGACTGTGCACTGATGAAACCGAAGGACATACGAGACGATGAGGCTAAAATCTACATTCCCAAGCACTAGAATACACTGCAATGAGACCTGTCCAAGTTGGATAGTTCGGTTTCAGTCCCATTGAGATCCAGAAGTCTCTAGAGTTGTTGCAGGGGTCGGTTTTCCTCATAATCAAAATCTTCAGGTAAGTTGAAGTAAAAACACAAGAAATCTATACAGGCTCAGCCTCCTTCCTCCACTCATCCTCCCCTGAGAAGCCACCATAAATTCAACTTTAGAGCCAACCCCGCAATTTGTTCTGCCACAACCTGACTTTCCGGAGACATCTGCCATTCCTAAGCAGATTGAAGAGTTCCGCGAGGCCATGCTCCCACTCTTTCGAACCTTTGGATCAGTAGGCGCCTGGACACCTAGCTTGCCACTTACCTGTGGCCTCCAGTTCCTGCTTGTTCCAGAATGATCCAGTGACACTGCAGCTGTCTGGATTTTCCCGCTGGGGTTTTCCCAATTGGGTTTTCCCAATCACTGTTCTTCCCACCAACAGAAGCCCTGCCCACCCCAGGACCTACTTAATGCAGGCCACAGCATAACCGCGCCTCTGGTGCGCCAAAGGAAAGCCTGTCTGTGCCTGTCCATATCTGGACCGTGCCCAGCGTCATGACCCCTGGCTCTCCTGCCTCCCGAAGATATACTTTTGTCGATTACTACACCCTCGACCCCAGATGCCGCAACAAACACTGTCACAGCGCCGGCCCATGCACCACGGTTGGACCCTTCACCTGCACCCACTGCCACTGCACACACACTAGCCCACCACCCAGCCCCATCCCAAACATACCACAGACATCACCTGAACAAAAACACCAACTCACATGCGCCCTTTTCAACACATGCTCACTATGCAAGAATTCCACTGAATTATGGGACCTCATTGCCACCCTACCCAACATCGTCGTCCTCACTGAGACCTGGCTAAACCCCACATCCACCCCAGACATTGCCACAGCGATGCCCAACAGATATAAAATCACTCACCAGAATTGCACCAACAAGCTGGGAGGAGGAGCAGCCATCATCCACAAAGGGACCATACAGTGTACCACCACCACTGACAACACCACCACCCCCATGGAACATCTCAACTTCAAGCTCCACACTGACGACAAGATAACCATCAGAGGCACCCTCGCATGCCAACTCCCAGGCCCGTGCACCAGCTTCTGCAACACCATCGCAGACTTCATTGCGCCCCCTAGCCTTAGACTCCAAGGATTACATCTTCCTCTACAACCTAAATTTCCACATCAATGACTCCAACAACAAAAACCCCACACACCTCCTCGACAATATGAGCAGCCTCGGATTGACCCAGATCATCCACGACCCTACGCGCACCGCAGAACACACTATGGACCCAATTTTCACCTACAGCAACCACATCAAATACAGTCATGTCACAGAACTCACATGGACCCACCACTCCATTGTACACTTAAGCATCTCCAGCCCCCACACTGCCAACCCCAAGATGACCAACGCCCCCCACTGGAGGTGGAACTAAATCTCAGAGACCAGCTGGGCGAACGCCCTCAACACCTCCAACCCTGCTACTGCCCCAACCTCAAACAGTAAATGAAAAACATCAACGCCTAGATCACCAATTGTGCACACAGCATCATCCCCATCAAGAGCAACATTCAGAGAAAATCCTCCAAAAAGGACAGTTGTTACACCCAAGAACTCAGAACAGCGAAACTGGACAGCAAACAGTTGGAGAGGAGTTGGCACACCAGCAAGGACAACTCCGACAGGGTAGCCTTCAAGGTCTCGCTCAACCTCTACAACTGCCTGCTGAGGGCAACAAAGAAGACAGCCCTTGCTGCACGCATCAAAACCAGCGCCAACAACACTAAGGAACTTTTCAACATCGTTAAGGAATTCTCCAACCAGGCTGCCAGAGAAAACATCATCATACCTTCACAGGAGCTGTGCGACAACCTCACCCACTTCTTCCACGAGATCGCAACCATATATAGAAACTTTGAACCCCAAACTACACCTATGGACTTCTTAAACAGGTATGCCACCACCGTAACTGACATGAACCACAGACTGACTGCCTGGATCATCTTCTCCACCCAGGACCCCACCTCCACTATGAAATTCATCCACTCGGGAGCTCCCACAGACCCATGCACGCACCACATCTTCAAACATGGAAACCAAAGGATCAGCCTGGAACTCACCACTCTACTCAATACCTCTATCACCACCGCAACATTTCTGATGCCTGGAAACACGCCAAAGTCAGATGACTACTCAAAAAGCCCTCAGCCAAGCCCTGCAAACTCAAAAACTACCACCAATCTCAATGCTCCCATTCACAACGAAGGTACTGGAAAAGATCATCAACAATGTACTCATGACACACCTGGAGCAGGACCAGCTACTCAACACCTCCCAATTCAGCTTCTGCAGCAATCACAGCACAGAAACCACCCTGTTCACAGCCACTGATGACATCAAACTCTCTTCAACTGAGGAGAAACAGCAGCTTTGATCCTCCTCGACCTCTCAGCAGTCTTCAACACTGTATCCCACCACACTCTGATCGAAACTCCACCACATCAGCATCCAAGGGGACACGCTCAGATAGATCATATCCTTCCTCACCGGAAGCACCCAGAGGATCCACCTCCCACCTTTCACTTCTGAACCCAAGGAGATCACCTGTGGTGTCCCCCAGGGCTCATCCTTCAGCCCCCCACTCTTCAATGCATATATGACCCGGCTGGCCAACATAGTCATATCCCATGGTCTCAACTTAATTTCCTACACAGACGACACCCGACTCATCCTCTCACTCACAGATGATCCCACTACCACTAGAACCAGCTTCCACAGATGCATGACAAACATCACTGAATGGATGAAGAACAACTGCCTGTAGCTGAACACAGACAAGACATAAGTACTGATCTTTGGCAAAAGCAGCAACACATGGAATGACTCCTGGTGGCCATCAGACCTAGGACGCGCACCCACTCCCTCTGTCCACACCAGAAACTTCTGAATCATCATTGACAACAAGCTCACCATGAAATCACAGATCAACACCTTCTCCTCCACTTGCCTCCTTACTCTGCGCATGTTACATAAGATCTTCAATTGGCTACCCCTACACACAAGATGCACCATGACATAGGCCCTCATCACCAGCCTACTGGACTTTGGCAATGCCCTCAATGTAGGAATCGCCGCATGCCTCCTACAGAGACTTCAGACCATACAGAATGCCACAGCCAAACTCATCCTCGGCCTTCACCAACCAATCCACATCACATGCCACCTCAGGCAACTCCACTAGCTCCCCGTACAGAGGAGATGCCATTTCAAGCTGCTGACCCACACACACAAGGCTCTATACAACCAAGGACCCTCATACATTAGTCACTGCCTGAACTTCCACCAACCATCAAGAAAACTACGCTCTGCCTCTCTTTCACTTGCCCATACTCCCTATATCTACCAAAGCAGAAGTGGAGGACGCTCCTTCTTCCACATTGCAGCAAAGACCTGCTAATTCCAAATGGCCCTCAAGATCTGGCTGTTTGAAAAAGCCTCAAGGACCTGCAAGCGCCTGGATATCCTATTGGGTGATAAGCCACACTTTATAAACCCTGATTGATTGATTTCTGACTCCCTCTGGCATGCCTTCTGGCCCCACACAGCTGGCAGGCTCTTCACCTGCGTTGCCGCAAGAGGGTTCGCTCTTGGCACTAGCAGGACCCTCCGAGCCCATAATGGGGCTGCCTCCGGCTCCAATATCGACAACACCCCCGTTGCCGCGGTCCCCGGCATGTGGACGGTACCCCAGTTGTACTCTCTGATGTCAAGTTGGTGCCGGTTTGACATTGATTGGCTGCCGTTGAGGCTCCATTTTCTCCACTTGATATGCCTCTACAATGAGAAACACACAAACTGCATTCCCTGTTCTGCACGGGTGATGACCTTATCATGAGGAGAATTGGTAAGGTGACCTGGAGGAGACTAGTTGGCTTGCTACCTCCCCAAAGTCCAGTCTCCTTCCACCCCACGGCCATGCCACATAAGAAAGTACTTCCTATGCTATGGTTATGCATAGGTGGATGAAGTCCTTGACCTTCAGCTCCCCATCTTGGAGGTCAGGACTAATGTACTTATGGAGGTTCTTCTTCCAGGGCAGACATCTACTGGGGCCCTGTTACGATTTAATGAGGCCCTTATGGATAATTTGTTATGGGCACGAGCCAAACCTTGCTCTGGCCCCCTTGTCAACTGCCAAATTGCACAATGACACCTCCCTTCCCTGTGCATCCCTGCATTCTGATATCAGCACGCCTTACCTAAAAGCTTGGTGGTGCAGGCATCTGCAAGCACTTTCCCAACAACTCCCCTTGATAGGGCATCAGGACAGGTGCAGAAGTTCGAAAAAAAGATTTTCTTTTCCCTAGGTTGGTTTTCAGTTCAGTGAATCCCAGCTGCCTACTTGGGTGCTATTCGCACACTCATCGGGACTCTGATGCTAAATTCCACCCAGGTGTCACTGACGATTTCTAACCGGTCTTCACCCAGGCCATATAGGAGGGTCACAATGAAGCCAAGTTCACAATTCATTGTGGCTTGGGCACCAACTATTCTATTTGGCAGGTTATTGGCACCAGTGTTGTTATTCACTGTCATGCTTGGCTGCGATCCACTGGTTTTCAGCCGATGTCTGTCATTCCTAATGGACATGCCTTTCGACTGAACTTGCCTCTTTGGGGCCTCTTTATGGACAAGGCAGACTCTACTGTTTTTTTTAAAAACTTTATTTATGCTTTTAAAGAAATACAAAGCTGCAGCATACTGCTCCGAGGGTGGGAGCATACAAGGCTCCCTGCAATAATGAAAGGTATGCAAATCCGAACAGAGACATAACAGTTATTTGCAGGGTAGGCAGTCCATTCGGGAATGATAGAGTCCATAGATGGCCATGTAGCTTACAGGCTGGTGCCCCATCTCAAAGAGCAGCAATTGCTTTGCAGCTGAGAGCAGGGGAGAAAGAGCAGAAAGAAGGGGGAGAGAACAGACAAAAAAAAGGGGGGTAGCGAGGAGAGGGGCAAGGAGGGAGGGGCTTCCTCTCTGGTTGTGTGCAAAGGGAGGAGTACAACAGGTCGTGGGCCGCGATGTGTCGTGGTCAGTCACTCTGCGAGTGTAGGGGCAGCCTCATGTTCAGCAGAGTGGAGCTGCAGGAAGTCCTGCAGGGGCGTCCAGATGTTGCAAGGGCGTGACTGTGCGGGCATGAGCTCCCAAAATTCTGACAACTGGGTATGGCAGAAAGCGGCATTCCTAAGCCAATCATCCTTACGCGGCCTACGCCCACGGCCCCAACAGATAGCCACCCGCCTCTTGGCCAGCAACAACATCATGGCCGCCAGTTTCCTAATTTCCACCGGGATGTCCTTTACGTAGCCCAGCAGGGCGAGAAGTGGGGAGCGCTCCAGCCTGTGGTCCAGCATTACACTCAGTGCATCGAACACATCAATCCAATAGTTAGCCACCTCCAAGCACTCCCAAGCCAAGTGCATAAAGGAGGCCTCGGGAATTCCACACCTTACGCACCTCGCATCCGCACTCAGACCCGCCCTGCGCAGCCACACAGGAGTTCTATACCGCTGATGCAGGAACTTAAAATGGATTAGGCGCAGTCTATAATTAAGTGACAAATCTTTTGAGTGAGCGCAGCAGTATGCCCGTACTCCCTCCCCAAACGTGGTGCCCAAGCACTCCTCCCATGCACGCTGAGCGGGGGGCACGCAAACAGGAGAGTCGCGCTGCATGCCAGTGTAAATGCGTGTAATGAGTTTGCGGGTCGAAGGGTTAGTGAGGAACGCCTCCAGTACCTGGAACTTTGGGGGCGCTATCGGGAATTAGGGAAGTTGTGCGCGAAGCACAGCCCGCAATTGGAAATAAGTCAACCTCTCAAGGAGTCCAGTGTGATCCTCTTTTAATGCATCGTCCAGAGTAACAAAAACCCCGTCCGGAAAAGCATTCCCAAAGGTGTGTATCTGAAGCTTGCGCAAGCGTCAACACACTCCTGCCTCCATTGTGAAGGGCAACGCCGGGTGTCTAGTAAGCGGGTTCGACGGTGCGAACACAGCCTCTAGTTGCGCTCTGCGACGGAGCTGCTGCCATGCCCACACTGTGCACCCCACAGTGTCTATACCGGGCCGCGGGCACCGCTGCTCGCGAAACAGTGCCATATGTAATGGGACTGGGTCCGCTAAATCATTGTCCGGGGCGGTGTGCGCCATGAACAGGGTTGGGTAGATCCAGTGGAAGACAAAGTGGGCTTGCGCACAACTGTGGTACAATTCCATGTCAGGCGATCTATCCCCTGGCATGGCGCGGATCACTCGAATCACCTCCTCCTCCGAATATGGCTCATCGATGTACTTCCGATGCGCATCACTGAGCCATACTAGTTCTAAAGAATCAAAAAAGGGAAGCAGGTCAGGAAGAGCCTCAAACTGCTGCGCCTCGTACAATACTGAATAATACTTGACCATTTCGCCCTGGACCTAGCTCTGCCTGGCCACCACCGTGCCCTCATCCGAGTGAAGCTCACTGATATAGTCGTTCACCCAAGGCTTTTTAAGAAGGCCCGCCAGTGTTTTACCGGCCCGGTCTCCCTCCCCGTATTGTCGGGCCCGTGCCTCCCAGCCCAGGTAGTGAGTTTCCCTGAGAGCCACCTACTCAAACTCTGCTATCTTGGCCTTAATCTGTCCGAGGACCGATAGCTGATTGGATGCAAAAAATTCAGACTCAAGCACACGGATATCCTGTTCCAGCCTCCTCAGATCGCCCCTCAGTGAGCGCAGAACGCCTGTCTGCGTGGCAATACATTTCCCCCGGATGACCACTTTAAATGCTTCCCATAACGCGGATGGGGAGCTCACCGAGCCAACATTAGCCTCAAAGTAGTCCTGTATGGCGGACCCAATTTCCTCTCGGAACACCTGATCCCGAAGGGCTCCAGGGGGTAGTCTCCAGGTAAAAGCTTTGGGCGGCTCGTCCGGCAGGTGGAATTCTAAGAGGACCGGTGAGTGGTCTGAAAGCGTTCGAGCGAGATGGGCACAGTTTCTCACCCATGCATCCGCATCGTGAGAGACGAGCCAGTAGTCGATTCGAGACCAGGAGGGACCCGCGGAGGTAGTGCAAGTGCCCTCCAGGTCATGCAAGTGGGTGCGCCGCCAGACGTCTATCAGATCATGATCGTCCATAAGGGTCCTGAGCTGCGCCGCTGCCCGGGGATGGGGCCGACGGGAGCCGCCGAATCTGTCCAGGTCTGGGTCGAGAATTACATTAAAGTCGCCCCCCCAGAAAATCGTCCCGGTGCCCAGAGAATCTGTCAGTGTCCATATTTCGCAAAAAAACTGGGGGCGGTCTGCGTTGGGGCCGTACACGCAAATGAACTGGACGGGGCAGCCGGCCAAGACGCCTGCCACCAGCGTATATCGCCCCCGGGGGTCGCACAGCACTGTTCGTGTGTGCCAAGGGATGCCCTTCTTGAGGATAATAGCAGTACCCCTAGCGTAATTGGAGTAGCCCATGATATACTTCTTGCCCATCCACCCAGCCCGCAGGCACGAAAAATTTGTGGGCATTAGATGCAGCTTATGCAGAAAGCAGATGTTCACCCCATAACGATTGAGGAGTGCCGCCACCATTCGCATCTTTTGGCCATCATTCAGACCCCTCATATTCCAGGTCACAGCTTTGAGGGTATAAGCCCTATCAGAGGCACCCGTCATCCTTCCATTTCCCAATATACATGCACGGCGACAGGGGAGCAGGAACCCACAATAGTGCACTCCAGACCAGAGAGGGGGGAAAGGGAAGAAGAAACAGACATGTAGAGAAACAACCCTGAACAAACAATTCACCCCCCACCCAGACCTCCCACCACCCCACTACAGCCTCCCAACGCGGCTGGAGAGCCTCTACCCACCCCGACCAGGGCCAACCATGGCCAACAACAAAAGAGAACAAGGGACTCATCCTGGGGGGTAGCACCAGGGAGCTCAGCGTCGCCCAACACCAAGGGGTCGGGTGGCCCAGAAGGGCCATGCGTCCGAGCAGTTGGGGACCCATCCAGGCGCAGGCAGTTCTGAATGCACATGGGGTCCGCATGCCAGCTAAATCAAATCAGGCTCCAGCAACGCCAGGTGTATGGGTCTCCAGAACCGGTGCACGTAGACCTACTCTGTCAGGGTCATTCAGTCCTTTTCGTTCAGGGGATCGTCCATCGCGTGGTCTCCACTAGCAGGATCCTCCGGTCTCGCACGTTTGAGTGATTGTGCAAACTTGGCAGCAAGTTTGGGATCCGTAAAGAAGGATGTCTTGCCGGAGTGGAAAATCCTGAGCCTCGCAGGGTAAAGCAGGGAATACTTAATGTCCTGTTGCTGCAGTAATCTCTTAACAGGCAGAAATTCGCGGCGGGCAGCCTGGACAGACAGAGTGAAATCGTGAAAGAATGAGACCGAGTTGCCGTGTTATCGGAGATCATGTTGTTCTCGCGCCCTTCGGAGCACGGCGTCGCGGTCCCTGTAGTTCAGGAGGCGTGCTATGATGGGGCGGGCCTGGGCCCCAGGAGGGGGCCTCGGGCCCAGGGACCTGTGGGCTCGCTCCACAATGCACATTGGGGACAGGGCTTCACCGAAGAGAGATCGCAGCATTTGCTCCACAAGGTCCTCGACTCGGGCCATTGCTGTTGACTCAGGAATCCCAGTGATGTGCAAATTGTTGCGCCGGGAGCGCGCCTCAAGGTCCTCATTTTTGCTTCGGATCACCTCCAGCACCTTCTCCATGCAGAGCAGCTTTTCCCGAGTCGCTGTGCCCTCATCCTCTAGCGCAGACGTCCGCTGTTCGACCTCTCCGAGGCGCTCGTCATGATTTGACACTTTGTCTCAGAGCCGATCTAAGCGATCCAACATCGAGTCGATTTTCAGATCAATAGCTGATAGGAATTTTTTCAAGTCAGCAAACATCTCACGGATGTTAGGTTCAGGGGCGGCCTCCATGGTCACTGTATCCGAGGCTTCCTGTGACGAGGTAGTCCCCGCTGCATTTTCCGCTGTTCGAATGTGAGCTTAGACTGCCTCGCGTCTGCCTTGCCCATGGTTAGCCCACCGGGGAGCATTCAGATAAAAGCGGCACCCGAGCGGAGCTATGGAATCTTTGGGGTAGCCAAGGAGAGCGCTCAGCACAACGAGATCACCTGGAGACGATCACCTCCAACTACCAGCAAGCTGTGGATTGGCTACAAAGGGCCTAGATGCCAGGCCGGCCGTCAATGGCGACAGAGCCACCAGGCCCCGCCGCCACTCCTCCCAGGGCAGAAACGCCGCTTTCCAGCACAAGCCGCCCAGCATCAGGGAACAGTCCAGCATGAGGCAGGGGCAGTAGCCCCCCGGATCAGCAGGCAAGTAACGGGCGGACGCCCTCACAAGTTCAATAGATCTCCTGCATCAGAGCACCCAACAATGGCCACCCTCCGACGGGCCCAGCGGCGCAGCCTCCGTCCCAAGCAATAATCAGCCGCAGATATACCCCAGATCTCAGGCACCGTCCCTCCGCTTCCAGGCCAAGTCTCCAGGTCGCCTGCAGAAAGGTAAGTCGCAGACAGGGATCTCCAATACAGCACTAGCCACCCGCCGAGGAGCAGGGGAGCCACTGGGCCAGCCAACACAGGGACAGCGAGTCCCGAAGATGTCTGCCGCGCCCGCCCGGCCGATGACCAGGCCCCACGCACCCCTCAGTCTAACGAGCCGCAGCAGGTCACAGCAGCTCACCTCTCCAGCTGCAGCCGGTGCACAGGCCAAACCGGGCAGGGGTCAGGGCGAGCTCCGATGTCCAGCAGATGTCCCAAACACCGACAGCAGGCCATCTTCCCGCCCACGCGGGGTCCGCTCCGCACTCCAGGCGCACCTGGCCCAAGGCCTCAGTCAGGGCCCCGGTTCTAGCTAGGCTCTGGAACTCGCCCCCTCCAGGGCAGGGCCTCTCACCCCGCATGTAGTCCTCCCCTCACCGACAGCTGCCGCAAAGCGGGGAAAGAAGTCTCCGGCACAGGCTCCACCGGTGTCAAGAGTCACAGGCTCCCCGCGGGGCCGCCCTGCACTGCAGGCGCCCTCTCCGTGGGGCCGGACAAAACAGGCCTCAGGCAAAGCTCTGTTTCCCAAGCAGGCCTCGATTCCCACCTCACCCCGGGCAGGGCTGCTGCTGTCGTCCACCCCGTGCTCACCGGGCGAAATCCCGGCCAGCTGCCGCTCACCAGCGTCGGTCGGGGAGGGGAGACAGCACCCGCCGCAGGCCCCTCTGAGTTCCCAGCAACGGAGAGCAGCAGCGGGTCCGTCTCCAGGCCACGGGGGGTCTGCTCTGCACCACAGATGCACCCACTCCAGGGCAGCAATCAAGACACTGGTTCCCGGCAGACTCCGAAGTCCGTTCCACTCAGGGCAGGGCCGCCATGTTCACCCGCCCGATGCCTCACTGTCGATGCCCCGGAGCAGCATCAAAGAGCACAGTTTTACAGCAAATTAGGTACGTGGCATCAGCTGTTGTGAATTAGGCATACAAGCGCCCGATTGCATGCACCGATGGGCCCCCAAACTGCAGGATAAATGCCGGATTGGCTCTCCAGCTGGCAGAGCCTCACGAAGTGGCGGCCATCTTGCAGTCGGCACACTAGCACCCCCGCAGACTCTACTGTTGGGCAGTTCAAGGAGAGCAGGGCATGGCACACTCCCTGGGCTTATCTGCCCTACTTTGCCAGCTGCATTAGCCCTACTGTTCCTATCATGGCTTTGGCAGAGGTGCCCCTATACCATCAGCCAATCCAACCCCATCACGGCACCCTGCAGTTTTGCGGCTGTGGTGCCCACCTCCCCCGTGGTCAAGGTCTACTGGCCACCCAGTCAACTGCATTTCCTGGAGACCCACCTGCCAAGTTGCTTTATCGTGCTATTAGTGGAGCGACAGCCACCCAGTAGAAGGCAGGAACTGATAATTCTTGCTGGTTTGGCATGCCATAAAATTAGACAGGTAGGTCCTGCAAATTGAGCAGAAGGGCTACACCCTACCTTTCCTTTTTGTCCTGTGGCACGTTCCACTGTCTCCCAGCAAATGATAGAGGACAATCTTTCCATTTTGAGGTGGGAAGTGCAAGCCCTTTTGACCAAAGAGGCTATTGAGAGGGTGCCTGCACCAGTTGTAGGACATTGTTGTTATTCTCGGTACAGAGGCCTTCATCCGATTTTACACCTGCACCTTCTCAATGCCTTCCTATAAAAGGAAAATTAAAAATAGTCACTCTAGCCCAGGTCTTGCCTGCCCCATTCCCAGAGACTGCTTGGTGACGTTGGACCTCCATATACCCATCTTGCAGGCCCATCGGCACTACCTGTGGTTTGTGGTGGGACAGGAGCATTTTCAGTTTGCTGTGCTCCCCTTTGGCAACGCCAGTGTCCCGCGAGTGTTCAAGTTATCAAGCTGTTATGAATGTTGGCAGGCTTATCACTGTCCTGTTGGGCATAAGGTTATTGGAGCCATTTCATTTTTGCCACAACCCCCATGCCTACATGGGCCGCGTTGGCCGTAGTTACTTTTTTGATATTGGGACAATGTTTTGCAACTAGTGCAATTGGGCCTCCAATTTGAAGCACCTACATAGTGTGGCAGATGTGCCTTTGGTCATGGTCCACTAGTTTGGTAGTTGGACATCGTTCTAACACATGTTGGCTGCACCTATGGTGAACATTTTCATGCCATGAACAGAAGTTTGTAACAAATAAACAGAAGAATCTGATTTACCTTCTCACTTGTTCCATTGACCTTTCAAGGAATCCACAGAAACAGTAGAGTGTGTGCTTCGGTTCTTTTCCTTCAAGGTGTTCACTCTTGACTCCTTCTCAGATGCTCCGCTTCATCAAAACCATTTTGGACACGGTTTCAGTTTTGTGCCTTGCCGGGGAAATAGAGTCCAGGACAATCAGGTTGTGTTCCCCATCTTTCACTCTCGGTCCAGGATTTCTGTGAGGGTGACTCTGAGGCTGCTGGGATTGATGGCCTCCTGTGTCCAGCTGATTGAGCACACTAGGTGGCATATGCAGGCTCTGCAGTGGGATCTGAAGTCCCAGTGGGCCCAACATCAAGTGCACCTCTTTGACAAAGTTCAGATTTCAGAGGTGACTGCAAAAGATCTGCAGTGGTGGTTACTGAACCACGATGGGGTCTGCGGCAAACCCCTCTCCCTCTCCACCCAGAGCTCACAGTGGTGACCGATGCTTGGGGTCTGGGAGAGTTGGAGATCAGAGACCTCTGGTTTCCCGTGGAGTCCTGGCTCCAGATCAGCCTTCTGGAGTTAAGAGACATCCGCTTGGCATTGAAAACATTCCTTCCATCCATCAAGAGGAGGCTGGTATAGGTGCTAACAGATGACACCACAGTCATATAGTACTGCAACAAACAGGGCAGTGTGGCATCACAGACCCTGTGCAAGGAGGCCTTGTACCTCTGGAAATGGGTGTACGGCCGAGGAATCTTCCAAGTGGTGTACCACCGGGCAGGATCATCGAATGCCACAGCAGAAGAGCGCAGATGTCGCAGGCTTGCAGATAATGAGAGTGGCAGTTAATACCCAAATGTGGCGCAAGGTCTCTTCTGTGAAAGGGACAATCTTGGCTCAATCTGTTTGCCGTAGTCAAGCAGGCCAGCACTCCTGCATGTTGGAGTTTTCAAGGTGCTTCTCGCTCGGAGATGTATTCCACCTCAATTGGAACTTGGGACTCTGTGTACCTTTCTGCCAAAACCACTGCTGTCCCGAGTTCTCAAGAAGATCAGGACCGAATGGGCCCAAGTTATAGTACTAGACCAGGTCTGGGCACAAAGAGTATGGTATCCAGAGCTCCTTGGCATGCACATTTGTCCTCTGATCAGGCTTTCCCTCTGGGAGGATCTGTTGTTGCAGCAGCAAGACAGGGTTCGGCAATCGGACCTTCACAATCTCCACCTTCATGCTTGGAGATTGAGGGGCAACAGCTGAATTCCTTCAACCTTTCCCTAGAGGTACTTGATGTTATCTTGGCAGCCAAGCGTCCCCTGACAATAACTGTATACGCCTGGCATAGGGGAAAATATGTGGCTTGATGTAGTACTCGACAGATAGACCACTTCAGGCAATGTTACAAACAACTTTGTTGTTTGTTTTTACCTTAGCCTTGGAAGGCCTTGCACTGGGCACAGTTAAAGTGTACCTTTTGGCTATTTCGGCCTTTTTGTGGTAGCCAGATCGGCCATCTTTGCTTGAGTTTCTAGTTGTTATGTGCTTTTTGAAAGGTTTACATTTGTTTCTCCCTCTCCCTTTGTCATGCCACAGAGGGAACTCAACTTGGTCCTCACATTTCTGATGTTTACTCCATTTGAGCCACTTCACAGCTGTGCCTTGCAGCTCCTCACCCTCTAGGCAGTGTTCCTCGTAAGCATAACATCTGCACGGTGTGCGAGTGAGCTTGTGCCATCCCTCCTTTCACCACCTTCTTTCCAGACAAACTGGTTTTGCGGACATGGGCATCTTTCTTACCTAGCACTGTCCCACGTTGGTCAACACATCTCCTTTCTGTTGCTCTATGCTCAGCCTCACCCCTCTAAAGAGGAGGAGAGACTCCATCGCTTGGAACCCAAATGAGTGCTGAGCTTTTCCATAGATAGTACAAAGGACCATCTGGATAGATGATCATCTCTTTGTCGTGGTCTCTGGAGCAAAAAAAGTCAAGGATGTGCAGAAGAAAACCATATCCCACTGGATCATGCTCTGCACTAAGATCTGTTATGCATTGGCTAAAAAGTAGCCTCCCTGAGGATGGAACTGAGTGCTCATTCTACCAGGGTGAAAGCCGCTTTCACTGCTTTAACACGTGGAGTCCCTGTTGTAGACATTTGGCAGGCAGAGTTACTTGGGAGTCCCTCCATACTTTCACGAAACACTATTGTCTGAATAGTCAATGTAGAGAGGGGCATTTTGTCTGCTGAGACCTGCAGGACTTTCTGATTTTTAGTACATCCACAGACTCACCTCCAAATTGGTACTACTTTGATATCTATTTACAAGATGAGGAATCTCTGGCTAGATGTCTCTATCAGAACAACATGTTACTTACCTTTGATAACACTGTTTCTCGTTACGACTCCATCTAACCAAAGATTCCTTACCGACCCCGTTGCAGAGCCTCAGCTGTCATAAACTTACTAATAACTCTGTGTTTGTGAATACCAAAACAAACTTGAACTTACACAAACGTGTAACTTTACTTTTGTGAATCAGGCCCTGTATTTAGAAAGTTGCAAATTGAGATCTTTGTCCAATCTGTTTTCAGTTGACACACTTCCGCAAATGCATTCAATAACCCATCCTTTGCACTATTCAGTGTCCCATCCTGTCCTGGCCACGCTGATTTTTCCACCAACCAATTCCATATCTCACTAGTCACCCCTTACAGTAATAACTGATTCACATCCACCCAGTTGGTGTAAATACACTTCGATCACACTTTGTAACTCTCCCCACAACTGGGTTGGGTGTTCCTAATTGTTAGGGAATTGCTTCCTTATACTCTTTAAGTCAGAGCAGAACCAGGGGACATGTACCTTAATCTTCATTATCAGTATCAATAGAATGGGGATAGCAATTGGTATTCCCTCGTGAGTTGATCACTGTGATATGTTTTTGCAAATTTAGCGGCAAACAAGGCTCAGTTTTAGAAACTCTAAACTTTCAGCCTATGTGCAGGCTGAGCCAGTGTACCAACCTGAGCCACGGAATTTAGCACACTGTAACCCATGAATCTCCTACCCATTGCATGAGGAAGTTGCGTACAGTGCAATGATCAGTGCTGTGAGCTGTAAGATTATTTGTTGTATAAATGAGTTCTGAAACCTTTTTCCCTATGGCTGCATATGCACAATAAATCCACACTATACATTTGAAAGACTACTTTTTTAAGACTTATTTAGTTTTTCCGTGGCTAGTGTTTTATATAAACTGTATGTTAAGTAATAGGACATTTTATTTCTAATTTGATTATTTTTAAAATTGTAAATATTTAGGTTACAGATTTTTCAAGCGCTTCAGTTAAATATTGGACTTGAAAAATGAGTTATTTATTTATATAACAAATGTAATATCTAAAAATATGCAGTTGAATTTTTGGGATAATTGTCACTTATCTTGAATATTAATGTTATATTATTTTTTGCTTTATTTTTTAAATGTATGGACTAATTCATATACAAATGTATATTAATACTTATTGAATATTTAATACATATATATAAAATGATAAGTGAGAATTATAATTGGAGTTTACAATTATTCTGTTTTATTTGTTAATTTGTAAGACCCACCCAAATATATGTGTTTTCCCTAATGTTTGTTGGACTGGAGTTAGACCAGTAAATCTGACCCCCAAATGCATGCACTTTACCCAGTGTTGTTGGGACTGGAGATAGAATAGCAAATATGACCCTCTAAATATGACACATTCTAAGATGTTGCTAGGATTGGAGTTAAAATAGTTTATCTAGCCCCCATGAAATACATGCACTTTCCGAATGTTGCTGGAATTGGAGTTAGAATAGTAATCCCCCCTCCTCCACCACATTTATCCACTTTCCCCACTATTTGTGGTTCTGGAGTTAGAGTAGTAAATCACACCCTCCAATATATGCTATATTTAATTGAATTTTACTTTGTTTTTATTTTTGTTCTTTAATTTTTTAAGTTTTTCAATGTTTAAGTAAATAATGTTAAAAATGTAGGACTATATTTCATTATTATTTAAAGTATATTTAGTAGTTGCTTGAATATTGAATATGTGTTTTGAGATAAATGAATTGTTTTGCGTTCAGATATGATAATATGATGAGACAATAGACCATACAAAAAAGAGCACTGAAAGAGGTACATATAAGATTACAAAATAACATTAATATACTCACTATTCCTATACAATAACAATTATAATATGATATTAAAGGCCACCAACGTTCCAATTCCTGAACATTTGCCACGGAGAGGGGGAGAAAACCATGCCTTCATCCACTGCGCACCGCTGGGGACTACCAATCCCATCAACCCCTGTGTCTGAAAACGCTCTTAAAAGCGCAATGACTGCCCACAGCTTGTGTAGCTACCAATGTTCCAGTTCCTGAGCATTTGCCACTGACAGGTGGAGAAAGCTGTGCCTTCATCCACTGCGCACCGCTGGGGACTACCAATCCCATCAACCCCTGTGACTGAAAACGCTCTTAAAAGCGCGACACTGGCCTGCGGCGTGGGACGCGTGCAGGGATGCACCCGGGCCAAGGGCGGACCCATCCACACCTGTCATCACCCGGAAGAGGCTGGGCCTCTAACCATTGGAGTTAAGCCCTAGCACATCCCCACCCAAGGAATGGTTAAGCGGAAAACTAACACCTCCGAGCCATGAGGAGAAACCATCAATACACTGGACTCATTTCTGACAAGTGCAGCGGATGTGCTCTCTAAGGAGATCGAGCTTACGGAGCGCCTCCTCTCAGTAGAAGAGGTAAGAACTATCCCCGACATCCCTGATCCAACTGGAGCGGGTACTGTAGAAGATCTGACTAGTGATAACATAGCGTCTAGTACGTCCACCTCGCTGATAATCCCAAAGCCCCCGGAGCAGTTGGTAGTCCTATAGTGGAACCGCCAGGTAAAAGGAAAAAGGGAAGGGCCAAAAACGCTTTTGCAATGAAGTCAGCAAAACCCTCCAATATTACTCACTCTAATTTATTTTGGGACACACACTCAGACGTTGCGCTCAGATCACACCCATCACTCTCAGGTGATGATTTATGCCAGAAACTGGTGCAGACCCTTACATTACTCCTTCAGCCGGTTCTGTGTAGACTGACAAAATAGAGGAGAGACTCTGCTCTCCAATAGTGAACTGGGACCTGAGCGAGCTGAGCGGGGGAGGGCACCTGAGGAAATTTACATCCAATCTTAGCCATCTTCTGGGCGTTTGGTCCATCTTTTTGACCTTTCACCGTCATCGGTGTAGAAATATTAAAACCATCACAAACAACATTAAATGAGAGACTGGAAGTCCCCCCTAATACCCAAAGGCAATCCATGGTTGTGGGCACCAAAGAGAACCCAACATTAGTTCATCAGGCCCCACAGACCCACTTTACTGCATTTGAAGAGGGACGCCATACAGGGAGAGTGGGGCTTATAATAACACTAATTGTATAAATGGGCGAGAAGGCGGGGGGTTTACTGATGACTTTGACCAGGGGCCTATAAATACTCAGATGGGCCAGAACCAATACAAGGTGGAAGATTAGATCAGCCCCCTGCAGCATGCCCATTTGTCATCATTCTAGTCAATACCCCCAAACTGAAAGCTACTCAGCAGGAATCTACAGAACAACTGATGGACAAGGTCCTACACTGGCTGACTAGATTTCATATGGGTAGAACTAAGTTATATAATCACATTATTATGGCTAGAAGAGTAAATTGGGTGGGACATACACCAACATCAATAGGGGGGTACTGTTTTTGTACTCTGTTTAGGCTTCTTTTATAAACCCCTAAGGCATACCCCAAGCACTCAGATCAGGATTAGCACCTTTCATCGTCCTAATTTCTATTGTGATCCAATGAGTCCAATGAGTCCAACCATACCTGTCAGAAATAGATATGAACCTCTGGTGATCTTGACATGCACCTCTGGGTGGTCTTGAAGCATGAGATTGATAGTATGGCCCCCCTCAGGGGAAAATTGACATGGTGGGAAAAGATATGGAAATTCTAAAGATAATCTTGTGGAACATAGCGGGTTACAATCAGAAAAAAACAATTCTGATTGGCTATCTCTGGTGACGAATTTCAATATCCTATGTTTCCAAGAAACATGGGAAATCGAACAGATTAACATAGATGGGTACTGTACCTTTCAGATGGATGCAGTGCCCTCTAGAGCTGGCCGTTCGAGTGGGGGAGTAGTAACCCTAATAAATCCTAACAGCCAATACAGCTAGGATTAAGATAATCAAATTCCTAAATGCCCCACCCTGTTACCATATCCTCCCATGCAAAGACCATTAAGGGCGGGACTGGATCCTGATTACTTTTTACAATAATAATTTTGAAGGCAATATGGTAATGGTATTAGATTCAATTGAGAAGGACATTGGACACCTTACGAAATCCCATCACAATCCCCTTGGTATAGTCTGGATGGACAAATTTCAATGCCCATAGTTGTAGGAGGGCAGTCTCCTCAGTGTGTGGACATGGGGATCCTATTCTCCATTTTGGGCATAACGAATATGGTAATGCACTCAATAGATTATTAGTAGTTAACAACCTCGAGATAATAAACTCACTTGACCCTAAAAGGGGGAAACTAGATTACACGTTCTCTTCTCGGTCCAATAATTCGACCATTGATTACATCACGGTCTCTGAATCTATAAGAGGACAATTTTCTTATGTTGAGACCACATTTGATGCCTTTAGTGATCATGCAGCCATCACATAGCTAATCGTCTGGGGTTAAAGGAGAATTTCATTGCCAATGCCCTCAATCGAAAATGTGATTATCCTGATATGGGAAAAGATTGATACCTCAAATTTTATATGGAGAATTGTTGCTAGGATAAAGCAGGAAATTTCAATATGCCTAGATCCAAACCCATCTAACAAGGAAATATCATCAGCTTTTGAGCGGATCCTAGTTGAAATTCATTGTAATCTCCTCTGACCAAACGCCCATAAGGCACCTAAAGAGGCACTCTGGTTTGACGACACCTGTGCTAAGGAGCTAAAAAGTCTCCATGTTGCTCTGAGATCTAAACCGAAAGACGTCGATCTGGTAAGATCGCTACGCCTCTCATATAAAGAAGCGAGAGCAAATAGGATGAGGGTCTTAAAAGAGGAAGCCTGGGGCAAGCTACAAGAGGCGGCAGTATTAAAGAACAGCAGTGACTTTTGGAGCATAATCAACGCCCTGTTTCTTAAAGATGATTCAGAGATTACCTTAGAAATGCATGTTACAGAGGAAGCATGGGTGGCGCATTTTGAAGAGGTCTTTGGGAAATCAGGGGAAGAAACCCACCCGTCATCTGGCTCCCTGGTGTCCACTCCTGATGATATTATATCCTTTACTTTGGATAAAATGAGACACGCTTTGAATCAGTGCAGCACATCCAGGGCATCTGGTCCTGATGGGGTCCCAATTGCCCTCTTCTTAGCCAAGCAGGAGTTGTGGGCCACATTAATTACCAATGTTTTTAATGTCTTAGTTCAAAGTGGTGTCCCCTCCTCTTGGAAAAAGACGGTTATCATTCCATTTTATAAGAAGGGGGACAAGGCCATGCCCAAAAACTACAGACCCATATCACCTTTAGATAGCATAGCAAAACTAATGGGTCGTCTACTTCTGAACAGGTTAGAGATCTTAGCTCAAGAAAGAAATATATTTATTCATACTCAGTATGGTTTTAGAAAGGGAAAAGGGACAATTGACCAGTGCCTCAATCTAAATTTGCTAATTGCTAAATACACGGCAGCCAAGAAAGGCCATCTCTATATGGCATTTATGGCTTTGTCAGCCGCCTTTGTTTGTGTGGCCCACTCTCAGCTATGGTCAATAATGAAATGTTCTATCTTATAAATTTTAACTGCAATTTTTAATGAATTGATCGTAACTATGTATTTTGTAACTCATCATGATTTGTAACATTTTATGCTCATTGTATGTAGAATACTTTTTATGCCGTCTTTGTAGTGGCGAAATAAAGTGATGCTGATGCTGATGATGATGATATTGAAAGTAAAAATTATTTAAAAAGAAAATATGTAGAAACCCCTTTACAGAAATAACTTAATGGAGCTACTAATTTAACCATAACGTCTTTAGAAAATAAATATCTAAATCACTAATTAGACTTACTTATTTATAAATGAAATGCTATTTAATGATCAATCTGTTACTAAAATAAGTAATCAATCAATTTAGTCTTTATTTCGATCATACTGATCATAAAAGACACGCAACATATACATTGTCATAATAAATACAATGCAAGTTACCAGCACTTAACGCTAAGCACTGTCATAACAATATTAATATCATAAATCAAAAGAAACAACTATCATACAAATAAAAAAAAATTAAGACCAATGATATACTGTCAAGCCCTAAGAATGGTTTACCTTTCATTTCATACAAGTGCTAAAACCAATAAAAACATAAAAAATTATTTACACTATGTACAAGTAAGCCAATTCGTTCGACTAAGTACAAGAGAATAACAATACATCATACAGTATATTTAAAAATGATCACTGTCAACTGTCACTTTTAAAAAATCAGTGCGTATTCTCCACATCCATCCTAAAAATGTTGCTAATGCAATCGCAATAGACTCTTGTGTATTGGTTTTCAATATTTGTAGTGTAATAGCACTCGACCTGGTGCCCATATTAGAACAGATTGGTTTTAACCATTTGCTCCGTGGAGAGTTATATGCAGGACATACAAATAATATGTGTGGTACTGTTTCATCCAGTTCATGGCAAAATGGGCATTTGCTATCAGATATAATATGCCAGTTTTTAGTAAAGAATTTGACAGGTAATGTGCCTATCCTGAACTGATAAAAAGTTTCCTGTCACTGGGCTTGGTTATAAAGTCCCAGAAATTTTCATACATAGGTTCTGGCTTGTGTTCCAGAAAATTACTTGTCAATGAAGAATTCTTAATTGATCGCACGTTATTTGCTTTAACCATAGCTCAATATGCCGCCTTGAGAGCACTTTTTGATGGAAACTGGTTGCTAGCCGGGTCTTCCCACAAATGGCTCATACCCATATTCACCAGGGAACATTTTACCTTGTTTAACCAGCTAATTTTATGAGACGTATCAGCATCTCTAACATCTTTAAGCGCGTTAGCATAATGTAACAGTTCCGGGGTAGACCACAATCTTCTCCAAAAAGCTAATGGTCTATATCTTGCAACATCTACCAATGTATTACACCCCAGATCAATGTACAAAGGTTTAAGTGGTGTATTTTGGGAGAGACCAGTAAGGCCCCTCACAAATTTGTTCTGAGCCAGGGCTAATGAAGACAGGTTCTTGAAACCCCAGAGTTCTGCTCCATAAAGAGTGGAGGCCATCACCTTGGTATTATAAATCTTTATTGCAGGGCCTACAGGCTTGGTCTGAGAAAGCCTATACTCATTTAATAGGGCTCCTGCCAGTTGGCAATGCTTAAGTGCCAGTAGGTCTATCTGGGGTTTCCAGTCTAGCTTCATGCCTAAGGTAATTCCAAGGTAGGTAAATACATCCGTTTGTTCTAATAATGCATTGTTCATGACGACCCTACCCTTGACTGCTTTGTGTTTGTGCAGAGCCATAAACTTGGTTTTATCCACATTAACCACTAATTCATGTTCTCTGCAAAAATCCTCAAAGCGACATAGTGCTCGCTGCCGCCCCACTTGGGTTTTTGATATAATTAGGGTATCGTCAGCGAACATGAGTATTGGAAGCTTTGTACCTGCAAGTGTGGGAGCATCATTGGGGTATGATGAAAAATAGTTAACCACCCCGTTTATAAATAATGAAAACAAGGTGGGAGCCAGGACGCATCCTTGGCGCACCCTTTTAGATATTGAGAACCTGGGGGTGATATTACCCTGTGTTCCCCAACGGACCTGTGCAAAATTAAACTCATGCAACTTGACTACAAGCAGCAAAGCTCCAAGGGCATCCCCAGACCTTTCAAAAGAGCCCAAAGCTTGTTGCGCGGGACCGTATCAAATGCTGATTTGAGATCAACAAAAGCGGCGTAAATAGTACCACCCGCTAGTATTACAACACGCCAATAGATCATAACGAAACGAAAAACCTGGTCAATAGTGCTTACGTGTGCCCTAAATCCTGCCTGTAAAGGGGATAATATATTATTTTCTACGATCCATATCTGAATTCTATTTAGCACTAACCTGGGCATAATCTTTTGAGTAGAATCAATTAGACTAATTGGCCTGTAGTTGCTAGGACTGGATCGATCCCCCTTTTTGTATATAGGTAGAATTTCGGCTCCTCGCCAGGAATCGGGGATAGCTGCTCCACTGGCTATCGCGTTTACAAGCAACTGAATGTACTGAAGCCAATTATCTTTATCATATGTAAACAAGTCTGCCGGAATACAGTCAGGGCCTGGAGCCCTACCCATTGGTGCCGCATTCAGGGCGGATTCCACCTCACTCATTGTAAAAACACTATTGAATCCGACGTGGGTAGTTGGAGGGGGACATCACCACCATCATTAGCCCCAACTGCAAATTGTGCCTCAAAAAAAGAGACCCACTGGTCAGGTGCTACACGGTTTTGAGGTGTATGACCTATTCCACCTTTACCCCACTTTACCAGCTGCCAAAAATGTTGCATATTTTTTTCTGTGCTGGCCTGCAGGAGTTCTAGCCACCTTAACTCGTCAAATTCCTTTTTGCTGCATTTTGAGTGATTTTATACATCTTGCGTGCTTTTTTAATATTGCCCATATCTTTAGATTTAATAGCTAGGGACAATTGCTTATATGCTTCCCCACATGCCTTATTATACCATTGATTATGCTTTTGAGGGGGTCTACTATTAGTTTTCTGAGATTTAACAAAAAGGTTCTTAATCTTGTCGAACATATCCTCATGGGCTTGGGTAATGTTAGTATTTAATTCGCCTTGAGTAGTGAAATTTTGAAGATCGAGTAATACGCTCTCTACTACTTCCTTCATTTTCACAAGTGAGCTTTCGTTTTCTACAATCCTTGCCCATTTAACCCTCCTCATGTCATTGGATATGATAGCGTCGGCGGTCACCTTTTCAATAGTTTGAGGCTGAGCAGTTGTATACTCAGGTGCCAACAACTTTAATAGGAGCGGGTTGTGATCGCTCTTGTTTCTCATACATACCTCTATATCAACAACGGACAACCAGTTCTCAAGATTAATGAGAATGTAGTCAATACGACTACTTCTCATACCATTACAGTAGGTGTGGGAACCCAGATGATCTGAGGGTTTTCTACCATTCACTGCTCTAACTCCCCTCTCCAAAGTTAGTGCTTTGAGTTGAAGGGCAGCCTCTGTCCATTTCCTAATAGATGGCAATTCCAATAAAGGGATGTCCCATTGGGCATCTTCTTCGACACTGAGATTACTATCCTCTTGATCAAGGGGCTCAAACGTGGTATTAAAATCACCTGCTATAACCAGATTATGAGAGCCTCTTGATTTATCTAAGAAGCTGTCAAGTAGGGATATTGTCGTAGATAATCTGCCTCCCACCACACCTCTCGCGTACACATTAACCACAAGTAGGTGTGGGGGGAGTTTGGACCGTAGTAGAATTACCGTAATATCAGGATTATCAATCAAAATGTCCTCAATTTTGTAACAGGAGCTCTGCCTAACCCAGATGGTGAGCCCTCCAGAGGGTCTACCTTTTCGTCCCCCTAATGCCGGCTTTGAAAAATGTAAATATCCGTGGCGATAAACTGGATTAAGTGCCCAGGTTTCCTGGAAAACAAGTATATCCTGAACCTCTATAAAAGCAGTCCAATCCAAAGATGTAATCTTGGAGGACAGACCCGCTATATTCCAGGAAACAAGTGCCAACTGAGAGGCATCCTGTATACTGGAAGGGGTACAAGAGCCCACCTCGCTATCTTGTCCCATAACCTGAGTCAATGGTGCAGCTACTTGATTGTCACGGGAGCACATTAAGTCTCCCCATGCTGGAGTTTTTGATCTTAAAGGCCCATCAGTAGCATTAAACCTGTCAATGCTACAGCTGGAACGTGGTCCTATGCTGCTTCTATCTACCCCCGGGGATATACTACTTCCATAGATTGTAATGGGGGAGAAAATTCCTTGAGCATCAATCTATATTTTGTAGAGAAGAAACCTCGTTACAGATTGGAACCGAACTGTTAGATAATTTATTTATAGGTGATTCTGGCGGATTGAATTTCATCCTGATTTTAGTTGGAATCAGATGCGAGGTCCTTAAGTCGAAAGCCACTAAATTCTATACCAAATCAGTGGTAGCGAGTGTAAGACACACAAAATCAGGTTTTGTTCCGATGGATGTGTACCTTTTGGCAGAAAATATGTCTTCCCTGATTATGGATCTACACTTACGCACATGTCTGAACCACTGAGTGCATTTATTAATCAGGGATTGCTCATCTTCCTTGATTAAACTAGACGGAATTTTAGGAACATTAATCAAAAAAATGTGACGTTTGAAGGGACGAGTCAGGGACTTCACAGAATTAACAATTTTGTCAGATGGTAATACTTCAGTACGTTGGTTAAATCGAGGTTTGCATACGTTGTTCTCTACTATATTCCTTGGATTGTGGACAAGAACCTCTTTGCCTAACTTGTATATTCGCGGAAGAAGGCTGCGGGTTTGTTGGGCCAGTATGTAACCGTTTATTGCTAATTGTGCACTGCCCTATGGAGTTGCTATCACTACTTTGTCTATATGAACTATCTTTTGTTAGGTCTCTTGGTTGGGCAGCAGTCTGACCTACAGTAACTAATTGAGTAGAGCAGATATGTGATTTCAATGTAGTGG
This sequence comes from Calotriton arnoldi, assembly GCA_963921515.1. Lineage (NCBI taxonomy): Eukaryota > Metazoa > Chordata > Amphibia > Caudata > Salamandridae > Calotriton > Calotriton arnoldi. The sequence continues at coordinate 220,834 of CAWUFW010005749.1, forward strand.
AAAGTATATCAATCAAACCCTTAAGTGAGCTGACCTCTTCTATTAGCTGTCTTGTCTGTGCCTTTAAGTCAGCTACCTCGATAATATACTGATCAGTGCATACGTTCTTACACAGACAGATAGAAGTTGCTGTGTTAACGGTATCCCCTCCCGACCCTTCTATACCCTGGTGATCACAGGATTCTTCGTTCAGATCCAATAAAGGTGAACATCTATTTGTGCACTCTATAGCTATTTCAGAATGTCTAGTATTATCTGCATTGACACTTGATAGTGTGGGATTATTGTTCACTACATTCAGGGTACCTTCTTGAGATGATGTTGAGTGCCCCTTCGATAAAGATCTTTTAAACATATCTGGGATAGATGGGGAACCACTTGAAAGAGTAGAGAGGGTGGAAAGAGTGGGATGGTGCACTACATTCAGAGCCCAACGGAGCAGATAATAGTAACTCCTCACAATCGCTAACTAAATTGTCAATGCGATTCATAACACAGGTATTTTTATGCATGGGTTGTTTAGTTGACTTTTTTGCTTTCTTGCCTTTCCCCACTGTTCCCCCTCCCAGGCAGTCTGCAGCTTTCCTTTTCCCCATAGCACCCAGTGCTAGGAGTGTTTTATACAATGACAACAATAGGCTCAAAAACCAGTGAATGAGGTACCACGGGCAAAAGCTGCAAATAATACAAGTAATCAACGAGGAACTAACAAGGAGGCTTGTCACACTTTAAAGTTTCAAGCAGCCGACCACAGCGTAGGTATTAACTTGTAGCTTTGAAGTCTTGTTGTCAACGGCTAAAGCAGATAACAAAAGCAGTACCTTGTGGATACGAGAGACTACAGAGGTCCGAATGTCAGGGGGTGGCCCTGTACTGTCTCCTCTTGGCGCTGATGGGCCTGCCCTTGGCCCGGGCTTAGCCCGGGCACGCCCACGTGCGTCCCGCACTGCGGGAGCCCGCTTGCCGTTATGAGCGCCTCCTGGCGCGAAACTGAATGTTGGCGCCTCCCACCGGCGCTTGGCTCTCTGGGATGGTGGTCCCCTGCTGGTGGTAGTGAACTGGTAGCTGGCGGCACTTGCGGGAATGAAACAAAGCAGACTCCCGCGCTGCGGGAGCCCGCGGGCCGTTATCAGTGCCTCTTGGCGCGAAACTGAACGTTGGCGCCTCCCACCGGCACTTGGTTCTCTGGGACTGGTGGTCCCCTGCTGGCAGTCCCCTGCTGGCGGTAGTGAACTGGTGGCTGGCGGCACTTGCGGGAATGAAACAAAGCGGACTCCCGTGCTGCGGGAGCCCATGGGCCGTTATGAGCGCCTCCTGGCGCGAAACTGAACGTTGGAGCCTCCCACCGGCGCTTGGATCTCTGGGAGTGGTGGTCCCCTGCTGGCAGTCCCCTGCTGGCGGTAGTGAACTGGTGGCTGGCGGCAAAACAGAGGTAGTTCAAAGGCTCCTTGTCCGATCCTTGACTCTTTCTTGAGGCACCTTGGCTGAGCTTAATGCATAAACAATCGTTCTCCGGAGCCGCCGGGAAAAAAATACAGGTCGAGTGGAGTGGGTAATGAGTAATTATAGAAGGCTCAATGGACATAGAAAATAGTAATTGCATTGTGAACTATACCGGACAGAGTCATATTTGCTCCTCTTCTGGTAAAAAGTATCCACAACCACCATGCATGGATTGATAACAATGAAGCATTTTTCTAATTAGCAGTAATTGATTTTAAAGCAGACGAGATTAGAAAATCCAGAAGTTTGCTATTTGAATCCAAACTATTTATGGAAAGTGAAATAGATTTACAAATCAGCATATTATTCAAAAGATTATCTGAGATATTAACTATTTTTGCAATGACATCCCAAACCTCCTTCCAAAACTTAGAAACAATATTACATTCATAAAGCATATGTCTTAAGGAGCCTGTGTACATGTTACAATGCCAACAATTGGAAGAATCTAAAAGTTTTGCGTTGAATAACTTAAAAGGAGCCCATAGACAATTACATAATATAAAGGAATTGGTTTAATATAAAGATACAGGCAGCCATCCAGAGATACTATTCAATCATATTTTCTTTCAGGTGTCATGAGAAACCGATATGTCTAGTTCTTTATTCCAAAAAGTAAAGAGAAAGTTGATATTTTCTCCTTCAAAATTATTAAAGTTTTTATAAAACATTGATACAGCATTTGATCAAGCAGCCAATGTTTGATTGTAAATTTCTGGATCAGAGGTGACATTTAGGGGGAAATTGTTAGGAAATGAATCAAGGATGGAATTACATAAAAGTTCATATTTAGAAATATCTGAAGGAGACAAAAGAAACTTTTGTTGTAATTCATCAAATTTTATAAAAAACATTGTTAAAAAAACCACCATTACACTTCACTATTTTCGATTTTTATAACTTAAATGGGGAGTTTTTTATTCCATATAAAATTAGATATGAGTTTAACTACATTTTTATAAAACTAAAGAGGGAGTTGATTAGGAATTAGAGAAAGAAGGTAAAACATTTTTGGAGCAATAACCATTTTTACAGAATCAACTTTTCCTCACCAGGTTAGATGTAAAGTGGACCAATCATGAAATTTGTCTTTGATATGATTAAGAATGTCATCACAATTCATTGCAATAGATTGTTTAATGGTATGAGATTATAGGATACCAAGATATTTAAGTTTTTCTTTTTGCCATATTATTTCATTGTTGGGAAGAATATCAGGGGTACAATGAGCATTCAAAGGAAAACAAACTCTGTTTTATTAGTGTTTAAAGTGTAACCTGAAATCTGAGAGTATGTTTGAATTAGATGTAATAAATGAGCAATGGAAGATTCGGGATTACTAATATACAATAGTACATCATCAGCATATGCAGACGTTTTTATAGATACATCTTTAATGATAAGGCCTTTATTTTCCATTAGATTTCTGATGAAAATGAGTAATGGTTGAAAAGCAATGAGAAAAAGTAAAGGTTATAAGGGACAACTTTATCAAAAGTGGTTTCAGCATCAAATGCCATGACTCTAGATGGTAGAGGTAGGGATGGCCCAGCTTCAATTGCATGAAAAAGTAATCTGGTGTTATTTACAGAATGTCTATGTTTCATGAAATCAGATTGATCAATATGAATGAAAATATCAAGCACAGAGGTTAACTTAGTTGCAATAATTATTGCATAAAGTTTACAATCCTGATTAATTAAACATATAGGGCAATGATTTGAATTGATAGTTGGATCTTTGTTAGGTTTTGGGAGAACTATAATTAAAGCTTCAGTAAAAGACCCAGAAGTTGATCCTGAAATACCAAAGTGTGTAAATAGCTTAAGTAATTGAGGTATAATGTGAGGAGAAAATTATTTATAAAATTCAGCAGGAATACCATCTGGACCAGGAGTATTAAGCAATTTGAGAGATTTAATAGATGATTACAGTTCTTCTAATGTGATTGGACTATCCAATGTATTTCAAACTAATTGGGTAATTTTAAGTAAACCACACATCTCTAAGAAATTATCAATATGCGAACTATCAATAGACAGAGGATTATTATGTAGAGTTGAATAATAATTCAAAAATGAATTAACTATTTCTTAATGAGATAATGTAATTTTACCATTTGAAAGGGAGTTTGCGCATAACAAAGTTTTTGTAATTGCATTTTATATTTTATATCATTAGATGTGATAAAGAGGCATTCATGCTTTGCAATTTGTGATCTAAATCTTTAATTTTAGCGTTAAATGATTTGTTTTTATGTGCCATAATAGATATTAGAACATTGGAATGTTGGGAGCTCCATTGAAGACAATGGAGTAGCTCTGGGCTTATAATGGCTGGTATAAGCCCAGCACTCCAACATTCCAATGTTTGTCTTTTTGTTTCTCCATTTTTAATTTAGAACATTCTACCCTTTGTGGGTGGAATGTTCTAATAGCTTCTATAGCCTTTCTGCCTCAGGCTATACCAGTTGTTAAGGCCCTCTCCCTCGTTATAGGCCTCGCCTGCGGCTCGGGCCTATAACTCGGGATCAGGGCCTTTAACAACTGGTATAGCCCTCGGCAGCGGGCTATAAGGCTATATTGTTACCCCCTCTGTTATATGCGTTAAATGTATCCCATTGATTTACAATTGAAGAAGAACCTTCTGGATTAAAGAAAAATACTCATGTAAAGCTGACAAAAGTTTTAGTTTATTTTTATCATTGAGGACAATATTTGTGTTCATGCACAATCGACATTGAGATTGTTCAGTAGAGTCAAATTATACAACACATAAAATGAGCGCGTGATCGGAAACATTTTGGATAGCACGTTCAGAAACTGAATGAATGAATTGCAGGGATGTTAATATATAGTCAATTTGTGAATAGAAATGATGAAGAATAGAGAAAAATTAAAGTGTTTCTCCTTTGGGTGATGCAACCACCAAAAATCTACCAATTTGGTAGTTTTAAAAAAGGATTGAGAGAGAAATAAAACCTTAGGAGGATGGTATTTGGCCTGGGATATTCTGTCTAATAAAGGGTCACATATTAGGTTTAAGTCATCTCCAATAATAGGAGGAATTGTGGTCATCGTTTGTTGGACCCTGCACGTTAATCAGGTGTAAAATGGTATTATCAATTTTCATTTTAAGTATAAGGTAACAACCGTCTGAATCAGAACATTTGTTTAGTAATTGGAGATGTACTTTTTTTGCAAAGAGAATAGCAACTCCTTTTTTTAGGTCTCGCCTAGCGTCGCAGCGCATGAGCTGCTCGCTCTGCGAGATCTATTGTTGTCAGGTTGCTTTTGGAAGTGGGGTGGAAGCTCCGCCTCTGCTTTTCATTGGCGCGCGTCACACTTTATGTTAAACGCATGCTTTTGATTTGCAGTGAGGCTTTTTGGTCCCCTCCCTGTCTCCTTTCCGGCTCGCCCACCCGGACTGGATATTGTGCTCGCGCACAGCGTCTCTTTTGCTCGCACATGGCATCTCTTCCACCTTGTTTTTCCTTTAAAACTGAGCGCGGCGCCGCTTCACAGACACCGCGCTCGGTTTATTTATATATTTCTAAACTTTAACACTGAGCGCTGTGCCCGCTTCAAGGACACCGCGCTCAGTGTTAAAGTTAAAAAAAAAAAACGAGCGCAGTGTCCTTCAAGCGGCGCCGTGCTCAGTTTTAAACTTAAGCATTTGCAATGCAATCCGACCTATTGCATTGCAAATGCTTGTTCCATTCACCTTTAGCGCTTCAGGCATTTCACTGTCGAATACCACCTGTTTATTGTTACTCAGCTGAATGATGCCCGTTTTTTCAACCTTGGAAGAATGAAAAGCTGAGGGAGTCTGCACCCGTGTTCGTGAAGTCAAACACAGTTTTTGGGAGTTGATAAATTAAGTCCACTAAGCCACCAGACATATCTCAGCACAAAAATGTGTCTCCTGATCTGCAAGGTAAAAAAAGACCGCACTGTGGAATGTTGTGGAAAACACCTTGCTGGCTGCAAACGCAGCCGCCATTTGGGGAAGCTCCGGGACTTGTTGCAGAGTGTTTGCATACATGCCAATATTTTAAAAGAGGAAAGTGGGACATTTATCATTTAAAAAAACTTAATGGGGAGAATGTATTTCTCCATTGAGGCGATTTCATTCGTGAGACAGCCAAAATAATAAAACCATTTTGGGCTTAAAAAAATCCGGAGCCTCCCACCTGAACTGGGTCTATTGACCTGCGCAGGAATGCCGGGGCTCGGGCCAGGTTCCGAGGGCTCGCTGCCAGTACCCCCACAGCCTCCAATTTAACACTGCTAAGGAAGGGTTTGAGGCCTTGCCAACATCCGAGAGCTACCTATTACCAGACTGCCTGGGCGGTTTCAAAAGTCGTGCCCGTATCCTGTGACCAGCGGCTCAGGATGCTGACTGCATTGTAAGGACTCGCCATCACATCTCAGCTTCCCCGGGCCAGCCGGCTCATGATTTTATCATAATACGTGATAAAAAACAGCATACTCATGCCTCTAAATCAAATTCGTGTTTTTATGCCTCTGTTACAGAGATCTGGGCACAAAAGCGTGTGACTAGTAATGCTGCTGACTCAGGCGTTCATCTTTCCAAAGTCAACATAATGTGTAAAGTCACAGAGAGGCAGCCAGCTTGGGAAATGGATTGTTAACTCTAACCAAAGGCGTAAGCATAATTTGTGGGCTGCAGATTAATCATAACCACCAGCTTCCCACAATCCTAACTGGCGTGTGTACCTGTCACACTTCCTCCTCCATCACACTTCTAGGCGCTGCGATCCAGGACAAAAGCACCTCTGGTCACTCGGGCACGAACTCAAAACGCTTTTCGCAAAGGTCCACAAAGATCGACACCATCACAGGACTTTTCAAACTCCACGCTCCTGCACCTGCCCTGTTACAATTTTCCGTCCCACAACGGTGAACAAGGTGAGCTAGAAATCGCTACAATACCATGCATTGGTAACATCTGGTATTTCCATTGCTACAACGCTGCACACCTGTGACAGACATAAAGTGCTATGCAACAATATGATTGATTTTCACAGACTGAATCTCTTGGTTCTTTTAAACAGCATAAGACACATTGGTTGCTCATTACTGCTTTTTAGATTCGCTCCCGAGGTACTCGATATATCATATATAATATTGTTTCATTATTAAATGGAATCAGTAAAAACGTGTTATGGTATGCGCCTTATTTTTTGCAATGAGCAACATAGAGCTGAGAAATGAGCGTAATTTGAATGTTGAAATCCAATAATTATACAAATGGATCGTTTTGCTGTGTCTGACTACTTTTTATTTTAAAAAATGTCTAGGAAATTTAGCATACACACGCGTTTTGATTGTGCACATATGCTCATGCATACACGAGTACAATAAATATTTGTTTGCCAGTATTCTATTTTCCTAAGTGCTTTTATAACAGTCAATGCAATAGGTCTCTCATTTGCAAAATTTTAAGCTATTGGCATTGTAAATGACAATGCCTTTTATTTATCTGTTTTCAAAACCAACACATAGATAAAAGGTTTGTCATTTACAATGCCAGTAGCTCAAAGTCTCGCAAATGCGAGACCTATTGCATTGCAAATGCTTGTTTAATTAACTGCAGACAAAGAAATAACATCACCAACCCATTTTTTGTTCATGGAAGATAAAACTGTATCATCTTTATGAGTCTCCTGGAGTAAACGAATATCAGCTTTATATCTTTCTGAGTGATCTAAAGCTTTAATTGTTTTAACCGGGTGCTGTAAACCTTTAATATTAATGGGGACAATTTTAAATCTATTAATATTATCCATCTTCATAAAAAAGAGAAGCCAGGAAACAAGATGAAAAAAGGTAGTCTGGAAGAATAAAAAGTAGCTCTAAAAATAGATAAAATAAGGAAAAGGAAAGACAGAGACAAACATCAAAAAGACAACATAAAAACATAAATAATACTCCAGAATTTCACACACGCATATACAAGAATGACTTGCCTAGATAATGGCCTCAAAAAAGAAACTCAGCTAAACAGGCTAGTAATAACTAAATATTATGTCAAAGGACTCAAGTATCAGTCTCATTTGTTTCCATGAAGTGCGGTGAATGTTCATCCAAGAAGACACAAAGATCATCAGGATGCTGAAAGGACTTGGAGAGACCATATTTCCAAATTCTCATAGTGGACAGGTCAAAAACACCATATTTAAAACCATAACTTCCTAGATGTGGCCCAGGCACGGCCCGTGGTAGGAGTGCCGGTTGGGCGGTGACGTGGGGCGGGGGAGTGGCAGGGTGGGGGGTAGTAAACTACGGATTAAGGCCGAATACAGGTAAGTGAACATTTAAATAAATAAAATGAACTTCGTTGTGAGCGCTGCATCGCCAAATGCGATGCAGTGCGCGCAACGAAATTCGTTTTATTTATTTAAATGTTCACTTACCTGTATTCGGCCTTAATCCGTAGTTTACTACCCCCCACCCTGCCCCTCCTCCACCCCACGTCACCGCCCGGCCGGCACTCCTACCACGGGCCGCGCCTGATGTGGCCTAAGATCCATGAATTCTTTGTGGATTTTAACTGTTTCCTTGGCAGAATCTTGATGAATAAAAATGTTATTACAATTGGCCATTAAAGATGGAATCTCTCTTGCACTTTCCGGATCATCACAAGATGATGATGATGACACAAAACTTTAAAGATCATTATGCCTAGGATTGCGATGTGAAAGAATTCTGTGCACCTTGTCAATTTCGAATGTTTCTGTGAATTTGAAATGTAAAAGACCAGGTAATAATTTTCCCAAATACTGCCTGCAGTCATTGCTTCCTAAATCTTCTGGTAAATTAAAAATACACAGGTTGTACTGATGATTTTGTTTTTTCTAAATCAAGTAATAAGTTACTCATTGGCAAAATATTTGCTGCGATAGATGTCAGACTGTCAATTTTTACTTTATCTTGAATTTTTATTGTCTGTATTAGCGGAAACTGCTTGCAACTCTTCCAATAAAGTAGATAATGAGGGTTCATTAGAGTTTACAATTTTTGACTTGAATGAATGAATGAATGAATGAATGAGCAGCATTTATTAAGCGCGTAACTGCCCAGGGGCATCCCAGCGCTGACTGGTGGGGAAGTTGTTTGCTTGTGTTTGTTATTCACAACATGTATGTTTTTTCCTTCCATATTAATAAATAGACTGTAGTAGAGGCAAGCGCAGTTTAAATGGAAAATATAGACAAGAGAATATGCAAGTCACCTCAATAATAGATTGTGCAGCAGCTAAAACTAGCTGTGTGAGTGGTTTAAGCCTCAGCCTCACCCTTTTCTTAGAGGAACTCTGTCCTCCTGACAGGACATTCAGCAGTACCTTGGCTGAGAGACCGGTGTAAGGCTCAATGAGAGAAATGCCTTCAGAACAGCGTGAAAAGCCTCTAGAATGGCTTTCTCACGAAGCCCTAGTCATGCAAATCTGGCAATTCTAGCCGCAAATCACTTAAAAAGCACATCAATAGTGCGGGTAACAGGCTGGATTACCCTCAGGCAGCCATCCTGTTTCGCTCACTCATGCGACTCCGAGATATATGCATTTTTAAAGTATTTTATCTTCATTGATAATTAATATTAGTGCTGGCATTTTTTAAATTAATTTTATTTAATATACTTTTTTATGCTTGTAATTGTATTTATATTGTAAAAGCTGATAAAACTGTGAAAATAAGTGACCTTTTTATTATTAATTTTTGTATTTAATTTTATTAAATATTACATGATTATTTATATTTCTTTTTGAATGATGTATCCCTTTTGGCCATAAAAGTACTTTTAAATAGCTTTAATTGTTAATAATTGCAGCTTTTAATTAGTCTTAATTAGTGATTTCTAGAAAATTATTTGACAGCAATATTGGAATACTGGGGCTCACTTAATAAAGTGTCTTAATGTATTATTAGGATAAGCTTAAGAGTGATATTAACTTAAGAGTCATATTGCAATCCACAAAAATAATTAAGCCATTGAGAGTTTTCTTAACCCCTTCGCTGCTAGGCCTTTTCCCCTCCTGTGCTAAGCCTTTTTTGGCTATTTGGGGTAGTTCGCGCTTAGGCCCCTGTAACTTTTTGACCACATAACGTATCCACGCCAAATTTGCGTCCTTTTTTTCCAACATCATGGGGATTCTAAAGGTACCCAGGGTTTGCGGATTCCCCTGGAGGGGACCCAGAAATTATCCAAAATACAGCTAAATTTTGGTTTTTTGGGGAAAAATGCGAAAAAAGGGCTACAGATGAAAGCGTCTGGTTTTTTCCCTGCAAATGGCATCCAAAAAGGGGTTGTGGTGCTGAAATCACCATCTTCCCAGGTTTCAGGGACAAGCAGACTTTTGTCAGAAAACCAAAATGTTTTACACAGTTTGGGCTTTTTTCTGGGACATAGCCTATTTTTGCTATTTTTTGTGCTTTCAACCTCCTTCCAGTTAATGGTAGAAATGGGTATGAAAGCAATAATGGATCCTGGAAAGCCATACATTTCTGAAAAGTAGACAAAATTCTAAATTCATCAAGGGGTCATTTGTGTAGATCCTTCAAGTTTTCTTTATAGAAACAAACAGTTAAATATAGGAAAAATTGAAAATTAGTTGAAAAAATCAGCCATTTGTGTCAACGTTTTCACCTGTAACTTCTTCTAATTATGACAGCTATTTGAAAGCAATATACTGTTACATCCGCTGGACCTTTCTGGTTGTGGCGATATATAGGACTTGTAGGTTCACCAAGAACCCGACGAACCCAGAGCCAATAACTGAGCAGCGTCTTGCAATGGTTTTTTATTATGTACCGGCTATAGAGCAATTATTCAGGGAAAATTTATACATGGAAAAATCGGTATGAAAGACACCTTTGTATTTCTGAAATGGGAAAAAAATATAGAGTTTAGAAATAGTAGATATTTGCACATTTCCGAAATTGGGAGTACCCATACTAGCATGAGAATTATAGGACATTTTTCAAAATGACTTCTTTTACACATTGTCTTTCATTTGGAAGGCAGAAATGCATCAAAAGTCAATAGGTAATAACAGTTGCTCTACAATTTTGTGTTACCCTAAGTCTCCATATAAAAATGGTACCTCACTTGTGTGGGTAGGCCTAGTGCCTGCGACAGGAAACGGCCCAAAACGCAACGTGGACACACCACATTTTCACAGTGAAAAATGACCCTTTTTTGCAAAGTGCCTAGCTGTAGTTTTTGAACCCTAGCTCTGCCAGCACCTAGGGAAACCTAGCAAACCTATACATTTTTGAAGACTAGACACCCAGGGGAATCAAGGATGGGGTGACTTGACTGGCTCTCACCTGGTTCTGTTACCCAGAATCCCTTGCAAACCTAAAATATTGTTAAAAAAAACAAATTTTCCTCACTTTTCTGTGGTGGAAAGTTCTGGAATCTGCATGGATCCACAAAATTCCACCCACCTTGCGTTCCCCAAAGTATTTTGAGAAAAACGGTACCTCACTTGTGTGGGTAGGCCTAGTGCCCGCGACAGGAAATGGCCCAAAACGCAACGTGGACACACCACATTTTCACAGTGAAAAATTACCCCTTTTTTGCAAAGTGCCTAGCTGTAGTTTTTGAACCCTAGCTCTGCCGGCACCTAGGGAAACCTAGCAAACCTATACATTTTTTAAATCTAGACACCCAGGGGAATCCAGGATGGGGTGACTTGAATGGCTCTCACCAGGTTCTGTTACCCAGAATCCCTTGCAAACCTAAACAATTGTAAAAAAAACCCACATTTTCCTCACTTTTCTGTGGTGGAAAGTTCTGGAATCTGCGTGGATCCACAAAATTCCACCCACCCCGCATTCCTCAAAGTCTTCCGACAAAAATGGTACCTCACTTGTGTGGGTAGGCCTAGTGCCCGCAACAGGAAACAGCGCAAAACACAACGTGGACACACCACATTTTCACAGTGAAAAATTAACCTTTTTTTGCAAAGTGCTTAGCTGTAGTTTTTGAACCCTAGCTCTGCCGGCACCTAGGGAAACCTAGCAAACCTATACATTTTTGAAAACTAGACACCCAGGGGAATCCAGGATGGGGTGACTTGACTGGCTCTCACCAGGTTCTGTTACCCAGAATCCCTTGCAAACCTAAAAAGTGTAAAAAACACATTTTCCTCGCTTTTCTGTGGTGGAAAGTTCTGAAATCTGCGTGGATCCACAAAATTCCACCTACCCCGTGTTCCCCAAAGTCTTCCGAGAACAATGGTACCTCACTTGTGTGGGTAGGCCTAGTGCCCACAACATGAAACAGCACAAAACGCAACGTGGACACACCACATTTTCACAGTGAAAAATGACCCTTTTTTTGCAAAGTGCCTAGCTGTAGTTTTTGAACCCTAGCTCTGCCGGCACCTAGGGAAACCTACCAAACCCACACATTTCTGAAAAGTAGACACATGGGAGATTTCAGGGAGGTATGGCTTGCGTGGATCCCCCAATGTTTTCTTACCCAGAATCCCCCAGAAACCTGAAATGTTGCTGAAAAAAATCACTTTTTTCACACATTATTGTGTGGGAAAGTTGTGGCATCACCGGGCTGACATGAATTTCCTACCACCCAGCATTGCCCCAGGTCTCCCGATAAAAATGGTGCCTCACTCGGGTGGGAGGCCCAAGTACCCGCGACAGGCAAGGGCCCAAAACGTATTGTGGCGACATCAAAAATGCCTATCACAAAACGACCTGGTTTTGCAAGTGGGGTCCCATGACTTTTTGGCCCGGGGCTCGGCGGCCACCTAGGGAAACCTAGCAAACCCACACATTTCTGAAAAGTAGACACCCGGGGGATTCCAGGGAGGTATGGCTTGCGTGGATCCACCAACGTTTTCTTACCCAGAATCCCCTGCAAACCTCATATTTTGCTGAAAAAAATCACTTTTTTCACACATTTTTGTGTGGGAAAGTTGTGGCATCACCGGGATGACACAAATTTCCTATCACCCAGCATTCCCCCAGGTCTCCCGATAAAAATGGTGCCTCACTCGGGTGGGAGGCCCAAGTACACGTGACAGGCTAGGGCCCAAAACGTATTGAGGCGACATCAAAATTGCCTATCAGAAAACGACCTGGTTTTGCAAGGGGGGTCCCATGACGTTTTGGCCCGGGGCTCGGCGGCCACCTAGGGAAGCTACCAAACCCACACATTTCTGAAAAGTAGACACCCGGGGATTCCAGGGAGGTATGGCTTCCGTGGATCTCCCAACGTTTCTTACCCAGAATCCCCAGAAACCTGAAATTTTGCTGAAAGAAATCACTTTTTCACACATTTTTGTGTGGGAAAGTTGTGGCATCACCGGGCTGACACAAATTTCCTACCACCCAGCATTGCCCCAGGTCTCTCGATAAAAATGGTGCCTCACTCGGGTGGGAGGCCCAAGTACCCGTGACAGACAAGGGCCCAAAATATATTGAGGCGACATCAAAATTGCCTATCACAAAACGACCTGGTTTTGCAAGGGGGGTCCCAAGACTTTTTGGCCTGGGGCTCGGCGGCCACCTAGGGAAACCTACCAAACCCACACATTTCTGAAAAGTAGACCCCCGGGGAATTCCAGGGAGGTATGGCTTGCGTGGATCCCCCAACGTTTTCTTACCCAGAATCCCCTGCAAACCTGAAATTTTGCTGAAAAAAATCACTTTTTCACACATTTTGGGTGGAAAAGTTGTGGCATCACCGGGATGACACAAATTTCCTACCACCCAGCGTTCCTCAGGTCTCCCGATAAAAATGGTGCCTCACTCGGGTGGGAGGCCCAGAAGTACGCGCGACAGGCAAAGGCCCAAAATGTATTGAGGCGACATCAAAATTGCCTATCAGAAAACGACCTGGTTTTGCAAGGGGGTCCCATGACGTTTTGGCCCGGAGCTCGGCGGCCACCTAAGAAAACCTACCAAACCCACACATTTCTGAAAAGTAGACACCCGGGGGATTCCAGGGAGGTATGGCTTGCATGGATCCCCCAACGTTTTCTTACCCAGAATCCCCAAGAAACCTGAAATTTTGCTGAAAAAATCACTTTTTTCACACATTTTTGTGTGGGAAAGTTGTGGCATTACTGGGCTGACACAAATTTCCTACCACTCAGCGTTCCCCCAGGTCTCCCGATAAAAATGGTGCCTCACTCGTGTGGGAGGCCCAAGTCCCCGCGACAGGCAAGGGCCCAAAACATTTTGTGATAGGCAATTTCAATGTTGCCTCAATACGTTTTGGGCCCATGCCTGTTGCGGGTACTTGGGCCTCCCACCCGAGTGAGGCACCATTTGTATCGGGAGACCTGGAGAACGCTGGGTGGTAGGAAATTTGTGTCAGCCCAGTGATGCCACAACTTTCCTACACAAAAATGTGTGAAAAAGTGACTTTCAGCAAAAGTTCAGGTTTCTTAGGGATTCTGGGTAAGAAAACGTTAGGGGATCCACGCAAGCCATACCTCCTGGAATCCCCGGGTGTCTTCTTTCGGAAATGTGTGGGTTTGGTAGGTTTCCTAGGTGGCCGCCGAGCCCCGGGCCTAAAAGTCATGGGACCCCTTGCAAAACCAGGTCGTTTTCTGATAGGCAATTTTGATGTCGCCTCAATACGTTTTGGGCCCTTGCCTGTCGCGCGACTTGAGCCTCCCACCCGAGTGAGGCACCATTTTATCGGGAGACCTGGGAGAACGCTGGGTGTAGGAAATTTGTGTCAGCCCGGTGATGCCACAACTTTCCCACACTAAAATATGTGAAAAAAGTGATTTTTTCTGTACAATTTCAGGTTTCTGGGGATTCTGGGTAAGAAAACGTTGGTGGATCCACGCAAGCCATACCTCCCTGGAATTCCCGGGTGTCTACTTTTCAGAAATGTGTGGGTTTGGTAGGTTTCCTAGGTGGCCGCGAGCCCGGGCCAAAAGTCATGGGACTCCCTTGCAAAACCAGGTCGTTTGTGATAGGCAATTTTGATGTCACCTCAATACATTTTGGGCCCTTGCCTGTCGCGGGTACTTGGGCCTCCCACCCGAGTGATGCACCATTTTTATCGGGAGACCTGAGGGAACGCTGGGTGGTAGGAAATTTGTGTCAGCCTGGTGATGCCACAACTTTCCCACACAAAATGTGTGAAAAAAGTGATTTTTCTGTAAAATTTCAGGTTTCTGGGGATTCTGGGTAAGAAAACGTTGGTGGATCCACGCAAGCCATACCTCCTGGAATCCCCGGGTGTCTACTTTTCAGAGATGTGTGGGTTTGGTAGGTTTCCCTAGGTGGCCGCCGAGCCCCGGGCCAAAAAGTTATGGGACCTGCCTTGCAAAACTAGGTCGTTTTGTGATAGGCAATTTTGATGTCGCCTCAATACATTTTGGGCCCTTGTCCGTCACGGGTAGTTGGGCCTCCCACCCGAGTGAGGCACCATTTTTATCGGGAGACCTGGGGCAATGCTGGGTGGTAGGAAATTTGTGTCAGCCCAGTGATGCCACAACTTTCCCACACAAAAATTTGTGAAAAAGGTGATTTTTTCAGCAAAATTTCAGGTTTCTGGGGGATTCTGGGTAAGAAAACGTTGGGGGATCCATGGTATCAAGTTTTCAGAAATGTGTGGGTTTGGTAGGTTTCCCTAGGTGGCCGCCGAGCCCCGGGCCAAAAAGTCATGGGACACCCCCTTTGAAAACCAGGTCGTTTTGTGATAGGCAATTTTGATGTCGTCTCAATACGTTTTGGGCCCTTGCCTGTCGCGCGTACTTGGGCCTCCCACCCGAGTGAGGCACCATTTTTATCGGGAGACCTGGGGGAACGCTGGGTGGTAGGAAATTTGTGTCAGCCCGGTGATGCCACAACTTTCCCACACTAAAATATGTGAAAAAAGTGATTTTTTCTGTACAATTTCAGGTTTCTGGGGGATTCTGGGTAAGAAAACGTTGGTGGATCCACGCAAGCCATACCTCCCTGGAATTCCCCGGGTGTCTACTTTTCAGAAATGTGTGGGTTTGGTAGGTTTCCCTAGGTGGCCGCCGAGCCCCGGGCCAAAAAGTCATGGGACCCCCCTTGCAAAACCAGGTCGTTTTGTGATAGGCAATTTTGATGTCACCTCAATACATTTTGGGCCCTTGCCTGTCGCGGGTACTTGGGCCTCCCACCCGAGTGATGCACCATTTTTATCGGGAGACCTGAGGGAACGCTGGGTGGTAGGAAATTTGTGTCAGCCTGGTGATGCCACAACTTTCCCACACAAAAATGTGTGAAAAAAGTGATTTTTTCTGTAAAATTTCAGGTTTCTGGGGGATTCTGAGTAAGAAAACGTTGGTGGATCCACGCAAGCCATACCTCCCTGGAATCCCCCGGGTGTCTACTTTTCAGAGATGTGTGGGTTTGGTAGGTTTCCCTAGGTGGCCGCCGAGCACCGGGCCAAAAAGTTATGGTACCCGCCTTGCAAAACTAGGTCGTTTTGTGATAGGCAATTTTGATGTCGCCTCAATATGTTTTGGGCCCTTGTCCGTCACGGGTACTTGGGCCTCCCACCCGAGTGAGGCACCATTTTTATCGGGAGACCTGGGGCAATGCTGGGTGGTAGGAAATTTGTGTCAGCCCAGTGATGCCACAACTTTCCCACACAAAAATGTGTGAAAAAGGTGATTTTTTCAGCAAAATTTCAGGTTTCTGGGGGATTCTGGGTAAGAAAACGTTGGGGGATCCATGGTATCAAGTTTTCAGAAATGTGTGGGTTTGGTAGGTTTCCCTAGGTGGCCGCCGAGCCCCGGGCCAAAAAGTCATGGGACACCCCCTTGCAAAACCAGGTCGTTTTGTGATAGGCAATTTTGATGTCGTCTCAATACGTTTTGGGCCCTTGCCTGTCGCGGGTACTTGGGCCTCCCACCCGAGTGATGCACCGTTTTTATCGGGAGACCTGGGGGAACACTGGGTGGTAGGAAATTTGTGTCAGTCCGGTGATGCCACAACTTTCCCACACAAAAATGTGTGAAAAAAGTGATTTTTTTCAGCAAAATTTCAGGTTTCAGGGGTATTCTGGGTAAGAAAATGTTGGCGGATCCACGCAAGCCATACCTCCCTGGAATCCCCCGGGTGTCTAGTTTTCAGAAATGTGTGGGTTTTGTAGGCTTCCCTAGCTGGCCGCCGAACCCTGGGGCCAAAAACTCATGGGACCCCCCTTGAAAACCAGGTTGGTTTGTGATAGGTAATTTTGATGTCGCCTCACTAGGTTTTGGGCTGTTGTCTGTCGCGGGTACTTGCCCCACCCACGCGTGTGAGGTACCATTTTTATCGGGAGACCAGGGGGCGCAGAAAGGCTGTAATGGTGGCGGGGATGTGGGCATTGGCGTGCCCACTTCGGGCAGCCCCCACCCTAAAAACAAATGCGCAAAAATAAATCCCTGGCATCAAGTGGGCTTTCTGCCGCCCCGGGGGGGCAGATTGACTGTTATGGTGGCAAGGGCATGGGGGCATTGGCATACCCATTTTGGGCAGCCCCCACCCTAAAAAAAATTGCACAAAAAAAATCCCTGGCGTTTAGTGGGCTTTCTGCCCCCCCAGGGGGGAAGATTGGGGGCTACTGCCCCCATCTGCCTCCCAGGGGGGGCAGAAAGGCTGTAATGGTGGCGGCGGGGTGGGGGCATTGGCGTGCCCGTTTTGGGCAGCACCCACCCTAAAAACAATTGCACAAAAAAAATCCCTGGCGTTTAGTGGGCTTTTTGCCCCCTCAAGGGGGCGGATTGGGGGCTACTGCCCCCATCTGCGCCCCAGGGGGGGGCAGAAAGGCTGTAATGGTGGCAGGGGTGGGGGCATTGGCGTACTCGTTTCGGGCAGCCCCCACCCAGAAAAAAATGCGCCCAAAAAAATCCCTGGCATTTAGTGGGCTTTCTGCCCCACCGGGGGGGCAGATTGGGGGCTACAGCCCCCATCTGCCCCCCAGCGGGGGGCAGAAAGGCTGTAATGGTGATGGGGTGGGGGCATTAGCGTGCCCATTTTGGGCAGCCCCCACCCTAAAAAAAAATTACACACATAAAAAATCCCTGGTGTTTCGTGGGCTTTCTGCCCCCCCCGGGGGGGCAGATTGGGGGCTACTGCCCAATCTGCCTCCCAGGGGGGGCAGAAAGGCTGTAATGGTGGCGGGGGTGGGGGCATTGGCGTGCCCGTTTTGGGCAGCCCCCACCCTAAAACAAATTGCACCCCAAAAAATCCCTGGCATTTACTGGGCTTTCTGCCCCCCTGGGGGGGCAGAAAGGCTGTAATGGTGGCTGGGGGATGGGGGCATTGGCGTGCCCGTTTCGGGCAGCCCCCACCCTAAAAAAAATGCACCAAATAAAAATCCCTGTTGTCTGGTGGGCTTTCTGCCCCCCCGGGGGGGGGCAGAAAGACTGAACATTGCCAATTTTTTGGGGGGGAGCAAAAGCCCTTGCCCAAGGGGCTGCTCCCCCCTCCCTGGTGCCTTAGTGGGTGGATCCCTGCTTGGGGATCGCCCTCCTGGGGCGATCCTCAAGCAGGGATCCACTGGGAGGAGTACCATTGGAAAGGGGAGATTCTCCCCTTTCCAATGATACCTCTCCCGTCTTTCTACGTGCTCAGGGGGCTGAGATAGCCCCCTGAGCACCTAGAAAGTGAAACTGAAATGAGCCTAAAGGCTCATTTTAGTTTCGTTTTCAGTGAAATGAAGTCAGCGCGACGTGCGCGCTGATCTTCATTTCACTGAAAGGGGGGGGGCCTCGGGAGCTGGGGAAGCTCTTCCCCAGCTCCCGAGGATGTGGGGGAGAAAAGGAAATCCCTCTGCTGTCTGCAGCAGAGGGATTTCGTGCCCCTGGCCTCATGAAGGAAGGGTTCCGTCATGAGCACAGGGGCACCGATGCTCATGACGGAACCATTCCGTCATGAGCATCGAAGGGGTTAAGATTTGATGTTATCTTCATAAGCTCCATAAATAAATGTAAGTTTATGTAATGTTCTTGCATGACAAGTGGCCCAAGTTATGCCACCTGCGTAATATACCACTTATTTACTTGTTGATGTAAGAATGCTAAATACCTTTGGACCTCAAAAAATATTTTTCCTGGACACATCTATTTTTACTTCTTGCACCTAGAGAAATTTGGAGTGGATTGATTCCTTTCACACATGTTCCTCCACTGTTACTCAACCATTTTGCAGACTTAGGGGCCAATTACGATGCGGCCCGTGAAGGCTCCGAACCTGTCGGGCCGCATCGTAATCGTCCCCGCGGTTTACTTTCCGACCGCTGCATTACAATGCTGGTGGTCGATAACTAAACTGGCCGGTCATCCCGGCTGGCTTCTGACGGGCTCGAGGAGCCCATCAGCCAGTCGGGACCGGCTCATAATCCCAAAGGATGGGCCCTTCTGCCCTTAGGATTACAATGCACGGTTTCCATGCTGGCCTGCCCGACATGGAAACCATGTTGAAAAGCGTGTTTGGGGGCCACCAGCAGGGCCCCCTTTGGTGCGCAGTACTGGTTGGGGGCTGAGGGGGCACCCCGTGACAGGCCCCTTGAGGTGCCTGCCATGGGGTGCAGGAATTAACAGCACCTCCCATTTCCCTATGGGAGCATGTATTACGGCCGGTATACGGCTGTAATGCATGCTCCCATAGGGAAATGTAGGAATGCGACTGAACAGTGTTTGTTTGCATCCTAATTAGGCGTTCGGGACCCCTGTCTAGAGGTCGGTCAGTTCCAGGACTGAGACGGTGTCGGGCAGACTCAAGTTCGCCCGACATCATAATTAGCCCCTTAATGTAGGACTGGAATTTCCATTTTTAAATGGATTGAATATATTTTTTTGAATTTTATTAACTTGAAGAGAGTGTGGGTGTTTCCAAAAATGTAACTGTTTATTATATGTATCTCCTCCTTATTTATATTCTTCTGCACCAGAAAACGCCAGTAGTGGGAGGGTACATGCTATTCAAATTTGCATTTATCGGATCATTCTTGTTATGCTTCATTTTCAGGCATAACAAAATTGTCAATAAAATGTATTTCCATTACTTAAGCATGCATGTGTGAGTTATGTATACATGGCGAAACATTCATGGAAAACTAAAATAAGCTGCATTGTCTCACACTTTTAGCAAATATGCATTCCGTATATACAAACATGAGCATGTAAAATGCGTGCATAACCATACGCACATTTTAGATGTATTGCTATAAGGCTATATTTTTTACTTTGTTCACTTAAAAATTATAAATACATTATTGTATTCATAATTTGCATGCAAGCATTGTTCCAAATATCTTACATCTTGCATCTTACAATCTACATATTAATATAAACTGCTTTATAAAAATATATTCACAAAATAATATATTATTATATGTTGTTGTGATTGTATTTTTAAACCAACCACAAACTATTTATTTTAATATAACAACATTTAAAACCACTAAAAACATGGACAACAGTACCCACAATACATCAATGATTGTCAAGAACACTTGGAGTGGAAAATGTTACTTTGACATTACACATTGATAGAAGGGTCTCCAAAATAATAATTTTTATTTACAGGTATTAACGAATTACTATTCTAAATGCAATATGTAGTTCATACATACATATTTTATAGTTTTCCTTTTAATAAAAATCATTAAATAAATCCGTGCCACAATTTGCTGTCAATTCTGAAAAATCAAACCAAAGGGTTCTTTCACATCAGCTGAACAATGTAAAAGAAACTTCACTGGCCTACATTCAGGGGCCGATTCCGATCTTGGCCGGTAGGGCTCCGAATCGGATTCGGCTTAACCGGATCCGATTCGGAGCCCTATTTCCCGACCGATTCGTACGCGCGTCCGGGCGAGCGAGTACGATGCGAAATCGCCGACCGACTCGTCCGGGCGTCCCGACCGCTCCGACCGACTCGATCCCGGGTCTAACCGCACCGACCGACTCGCTCGGACTCGACTCGCACCGCGCAATGGAGACGTTCCCCGGCCGGGTAAGTACGATGCGCGCCGCGGGCGAGTCCGACCGAGCCGCGCACTCCGGCTCGAAAGAGCAGTCGGAGCCGCACTTTGGGGGTCCGTGTCGGACCCCCTGTATGCATAGCCGCGCGAGTCGCACACAGGGGGACCCATGGGTCCCCCTACCTGTGCGTGTACGGCGCGAGTCGCTCCGCCACGTACACGCTGTAGGGGCGCCCTTGTCCGCCTCGCACCCATTGAGTCAATGGGAGCCCGCGTACGCGTTGTACGACAGGCTCCCATTGACTTCAATGGGAGTCCGACCGAATCGAGTCCGATGGCATACGTGCGCATCGTACTCGTTCGGTCGCGCTGCACGGGTCCGAATCGGTTGGAAATCTCTCCGGGTCCGGCTCGGTCGGAGAGATTTCCGGCCCAAATCGGAATCGGCCCCAAAGTGTTAACCACATACCTCTCTGGCAAACATTTATACTGATACAACCCAATAAAACAACTTTCATTCAAGAAAACGTCAGAGTTATATTTTGCTTTTTTGGACAGTTGGTATTTGAGTTTTGGATCCAGTGTTAAAGGGTAATCAAGAAGTAGAGATTGAAACTGCAGCCACACATCAGCAAAATGTAAGATCAGGAAGAGAGCTCACTGTTCCAAAAGTGCCAAGGAGAAAGAAAGCTTTCTCTGAAAATGATATTGATATTTTGGGGCATTATGTGCTTAAATGTCATGCAACACTATTTGGCACATATGGTTTGAAGGTGAACTCTGTAGCTAAAAATGCAATATGGGCTACAATCATTGCCAAAAATAATGCCCTAGGTACTGAGTCACACACAGTTGTTCTGATAAAGCCTCTAATGGCAGATATCTCACTTTAGAATACTCCCCAGGTGTCAGACTGGATCCGGAAAACTTTGAAGCAGTACCGCTTGCACTCTGGAAGGTGGATCCTGCAGCTCCATGCCGACATTGTCTGCACTGGATGTGACATGGCAGGCCTATATAGGCTATGCAAATACAGGAATGTCTCATCAGATATTATTTAAACTCATATTTCATAATTAATACAATAACAATAAATGTATTGTACACTGCCAAAAAGGTCAGGAAAGAAAAAGAGAAATAAAAGAATTAAGGTTATGACCAAAAGAGACAACTTATGCGAAACGATTATTCAAGTCAATTCATGTAACCAATGAAATAAGTGCTCAGTGTGATTTGAACATGTGGTGCTCTATAATATGTGCAAAAAATTCAAAAAAGGCCCAAACAACAAGTGCAACATTCTTCCGGCTGAGCAAAACTTTCATTTAATTACCACCATGTGCAGGAATCCATCTTTTTCAAAATAATGAGACTGATTTGTTTACCATCGGATCTGCACTTGTTGTTCGGTTCTTTCTGGCATTCCTTTGATTTTAATTGTGATCACCTTTATTGCTTATGCCGTTTTTAATCCTGGGGTGACTCCTGCTCAACTCGATGAGTTTCATTAGGCCATGATGTGCTTATATGCGCAAGCTGCACCCTCTGGAGTGCCTTCGGGCCTCATGGAGATGAAAGGTGTCCCAACTGGGACTCCGCCAGCAGGACTTCCCTCTGTGTCAGTTGGGTCATCTGGATTTGCTTCCAGATCTGCGAGGAGGCTGTTGCCGATGCCTCTACCCAGGCCATCTTCTACTCAGAGAAGAGACCACCAACACGGATGCTGACTTCACCGGCTCTGGTAGACCAACCATTGTCCGACACCGTACAGGCAATACCAACCCCATCCGGCATCGACCTTGAGGCTGTTTCTTTCTGGCCCCAATTTAACCCTGGTTCCTTTGCCCTCAAGCAGGGAACGCTTCCTCCACAATATTTTTTACATGGATTTAGCTGATGCCACCTATGCTGATGCCATTGATCAGTCTTATGAGAGAGACAACTGTTATGAAGAGCTCCACAAAGTCAGTGGATTTGATACGTCGCCGGATAGTGTGATGTTCTTACCTCCAGGGCCTGCCACTGAGGATTCTGAGTCATTTGCTGTAGTGGTGCACAGAGCCACAGGGATCTTGGATCTTCAGCTACCATTTCAGGAAGTGAACATTTATTTACTGACTGAGGTACTCTAACCTGTCCAGACTGCTTCTGATTCTCTTTTAATTTCCAACAAGACCTTGACCAATACCCTTTTGGGGATCTTGGATCAGCCCTGCTTAGGGGCCCTGCCAATTGCCAGATTGCCAGGTGGCACTGTTCTTCACCAGAAAATCTGGCCTACCTCTCTCATCATCCCTCCTCAAAAATGTAGTGGTGCCAGCTTCAGCTATCAGGGTGCAACCTTACTCGTACTCTTCCACTCCACTGCATAGGAAGTCAAAATGAATCAACACTTTCGGTTGTAGAATTTTCCCCTATACAAGTCTTGCCTCGCATTTTATTAATACCTCTTGCCTGCTCAGTCACTACAGCCATGCTTCATGGGAGTTATTGAGCTAGGTCTTGTCTCTAGACTCAGAAGAGGCTTGTGCCATTATTTCTCAGGCCATGCAAGACAGTCGAGGCACAGCCACATTTTTTATGCATTGTGGTCTGGACACTGCAGATTAGTTGGGCCGAGTCACTGCGACCAGTGTCACCATCCGATGACCTGCTTGGATACGCTGTACTGGTTTTTTGGGGGATGTCCAATACACTCTAATGAATATGCTTTTTGACAGGTCCAGTCTTTTCAGAGAAAAGGCTGATTAGACACTGGAGCACTATCAGGACCTTCGGGCTACAGCCTGCTTCCTCGCTCTCTCTACTGCTTCGCACCCACTGGCTTCCCAGTTTCACCATTTGCACAGATTTGGCAAAGGGTTTCAACTCCGCCAACAGACACTGGTGGCCCATCATTCATCCCAGCCCCTTTGTGTCCTGTGCAGTGGATTTGCTTAGTCATGAGAACAGCAGGGGCAGCAAGCATCGCAGCCTGCCACCCCTTCTGCTACCAACTCCCCAAGCCTCTTGTATGTGCCCTCTCTGGCACACGTCCACCCTGTTGGAACCAGGATATGACATTTCCTCCAAGTGTGGCAGTCCATTACCTCAGATGAGTGGGTGATACAAATTATTCAGCGGGGCTATGCCCTATTGGTTTCTGGAGACTGCTATCCATGTCACTGTACCAAAAATGGCTGACGGATGATCATCTGTTTTTGCGTCAGGAAGTGCATGTCCTTTTTTTGTTAAAGAGGCCATAGAAGGTGCAGACACTAGAAGAAGGTCGTGGTTGCTATTTCCATTACTTCTCGGTGCCAAAACATTAAGGAGGGCTCATCCTATATTGGACCTGTGCCCTCTTTATGCCTTCCTGGAAAAAGACAAATTCAAGATGCTCACTTTGGCTCAGGACTTGTCTGCCCTCAATCCTACAGACCGGATGGTAGAGTTGGACCTGCAGGACACTTATTTTCACATCCTTGTCCGACAGGCGTTACCTCAGTGTTCACAAAGGTGATGGTCACAGCTCATCTGTGGAGGTTGGGGTTTCCAGTCTTTCCCTGCCTCAATCCATCAAGTGCATTTGTAAAGTGCTTGGCTGCTTTGGAAGAAGCATCTGAGGGTTCAAAGCAGCGACTGAGAGCAGACTGGACTATCATGTCTAATTTTGGTCAAAGAGCCAAATTGTTAGTTCTTTCCTAAAGCAGTACTTGGACTCAGCCTTGCAAAGTTCGATACGTAAAGTGTTTCAGAGCTTCACCGTTAGTACTGTGAATGCCCTGCCTCCACTTAGAACTTTAGCCAACCTGAGAACATGCATAAGTCTGAGTTTGTTAGATCTCAAGGACCTCTCTTGTTGATACCGGCCAAGTCTGTTTCTCAAATAGAGAGGACCTTTGCACTCAAGGGCTCTGAAAGTCAGGGTGAGGGCCTTAAATGTATTCCTTTTCACCACAGGGCACCAATGTAGCTGCTTTAAGTGGTGCGAAATGTGTTGATGAAAAGGGACCAACCGGATCAGCCTGGCAGCAGCCTTCTGTATAATCTAGAGTCTGTGTGTCAGAAGAGCAGAACCAGATAGAGGTTTTTGGCATAGTCCAGGCGTGATGTCACAAGAGACTGTATCACATTTTTTGGGTCTCCTCCGGTACCAAATGTAACAGCTTCCTAACTGATCTAAGCTTCATGAAATTGATCTGGGTAACAAAGAAAAGGTCAGAATCAAACAGAATGCCCACGTATCTAGCCGATGAAGACGGCGGGCGGATTAAATTCTGTTGGCCACCAGAGGTTTATGGGGGAGGTGGCATCTGGTTGAAAAAGAGAACCTCTGCTTTATCCGCATTTAGTTTAAAAAAGTTACATTCCATCCAATTGGCTACATCATTTAAACTCTCTTTGAATTTGAAGGCGGCCATTTCTGAATGTTCTCAGAACAAGAACAGCAGCTGCATGTCATCCACATAGACGACCACCTTCACTCCCCTGCTTCCAGTTAGGGTGGCCAATGGGCCCAAATAAAGGTTGAAAAGCAACGGACTCAGGGCAGGGCCCATACGCACCCCGCAGGCCAGGCTCTCTTCCAAGAAGGATTCAAGTCAGGACAGAACAATGCCCTGAAAGCCAAGCTGGCTGAATTTATTCAACAAGGTGAAGTGTGCCACCGTGTTGAACATTGCTGACAGGTCTAAAAGTACAATCAGAGCAGAGGCACCTCCGTCCATTGTTTCTCTAATGGACTCCAACACTTCCAATAATGCTGTTTTGGTGCTATATCCTGCATGGAAGCCTGATTGTGTGTCATGAAGCAGACAGTTTGCCTCTCCTCTACATAGGATGAAAGTTGAAGATTCGCTAGCTTTTCCAGGATATTTGCAGGGGCAGGCAGTAACGAAATAGGCCTAAAATTGCTGAGCACACTAGGGTACCCATTAGGTATTTTTAGGAGCAGGAACGCTTGTTTCCAGGTGGCAGGAAAAATGCCAGATTTTAAGGAGGTGTTCCAGATCTTATTGAGGAAAGGATTTACATAGGTTGTTACCATCCTAAAGATTTGGGGGCGGGCAGAGAGGTTCACTGACACAACATAGATATAAAAAATATCGATGTTAAAAATATCGAGTAAAAAATATAGACAATATCGACTCCAATGCTTAAACAGGTAAGTACAAAAATATTGACTAAAAAATATCGATGTAAAAAATATAGATGTATAAAATATTGACTTTTATATAAATATAAAATAAAATAATATATATTAAATATATTAAATATTAAATATAATATTAACAAAATAAAATAAATGTAATGTACATTTTAATAAAATTTAACATATAAACACACAACAATAATAATGTATACATTTATTTACTCTACAACAATTAATAAGCTATTATGTTTAATTTATGTTAAAAGGTTAAAATAAAATAAAAAATAAAAATATATTTGAATGATTTAAAATATAACAAAACAAAAATCAATAATAAATTAAAACATTAAACAATTAGGAAAATATTTAAATTTAAATTTCACAATACAATCAGTGCAACAGTAGGGAAAGTGTTGGATAGCAAAGGGGTAAAAATAACTATTCCCACTCCAGTGAGTGCAAAAGTAGGGTAAGTGTTGGATAGCTGAGGAATTAAATTTACTATTCCAACTCCAGTGAGTGCAACAGTAGGGAAAGTGTTGGATAGCGGAGGGGTAAGAATTATTATTCCCACTCCATTGAGAGCAACAGTAGGGAAAGTGTTGGATAGCGGAGGGGAAAAATTACTATTCCCACTCTAAAGAGTGCAACAGTAGGGAAAGTGTTGGATAGCGGAGGGTTAAAAATTACTATTCCCACTCCACTGAGTGCAATAGTAGGATAAGTGTTGGATAGAGGAGAGGTAAAAATTACTATTCCCACTCCAGTGAGTGCAGCAGTAGGGAAAGTGTTGGACAGCGGAGGGGTAAAAATTATTATTCCCACTCCAAAGAGTGCAACAGTAGGGAAAGTGTTGGATAGCGGAGAGGTAAAAATGACTATTTCCACTCCACTGAATGCAACAGCAGAATAAGTGTTGGCTAGCGGAGGGGTAAAAAATGTTATTCCCAGTCCGGTGAGTGCAACAGTAGGGAAAGTGTTGGATAGCAGTGGGGTAAAAATTACTATTCCAACTCCAGTGAGAGTAACAGTAGGGAAAGTGCTGGATAGCAGAGTGGTAAAAATTACTATTCCCAGTCCAGTGAGTGCAACAGTAGGCAAAGTGCTGGATAGCAGAGAGGTAAAAATTACTATTCCCACTCCAGTGAGTGCAACATTAGGGAAAGTGTGGGATAGCGAAGAAACAAAAATTACTATTCATACTCAAACAGTTAAAAAATATATATATATTATAAAAATTAAAAAAAATCATAAAAATAAATAAACATTATTTAAAAAATAAAAAATCTAATATATTAAACATATAAAAAGAACACTTATTATAGTACTAATTACATATACCAAAAACCTACAAATAATATATAAAATAAAATAATAAATACATTTATAAAAAATAATTCTTTTAAACTAGGAAATATTTGTAAACCAAAAAGTGTATTAAAACATAAATGTATTTATTTTATTTCCTACCCTATAGAACCACACCAATAACAAAACACTTCAACATTTTTAATTACATTTATTTCCATAATTAACATAATTAATAATCAATAAAAAAATAGTATTAATAAAAAAAACTAATAAACATTAATTAACTACACACGCTATCACACTATAATATCCACAACACACACCTAAATTAAACTATAAAATAATAAAACACAATTAAAACTTATTTTTAAATTAAAAACTATTACTATTAACAACTAATAATGAAATAATTAAAATGTATTTAATACCCATCCTTTACCCCTTTATAAGTAAAAACAACACAAAAAAATAAACAATTACCGAAAGTAATTATCAAAAAATTAACATTAATTAACAACTATATATTAATTAATTAAACACAAATTACTTCCCACCCTTTACTCCTATAAACACCATAACAACACCTAAAATTAATTACACAATTACCATAATTAATTACCAATTAATTAATTAAAATTAATTAACAACCAATTATTAATTCATCAATTAAAAATAAATTACTTCCCACCCTTTACACCTATAAACGCCACAACACGCACCTAAAATTAATTACACAACTACCATAATGAATTACCAATTAATTAATTAAAATTAATTAACAACTATTTATTAATTAATTAATAATAAATTACTTTACACATTTAACACTATAACATCTCAATTAAACAAATATTAATAAATACAAAATAATCAATACATTTAATATAATTACATTACTTCCCACCCCATTCCCCTATAAACCCACAACCCGCTACGGAACTAAAAACACAAAATTCGAATAAAAAATTATTAATAACTACTAAAAATGTAACACATATATTAAAAATACAAACAATTCTTATACAAAAAAACATACATCACATACATATAAAATATATATTAAAATACATAACATTAATAAAAAACGATATTTATAACTACTATATTTTTGCAAATGATATTAAAACACTTCGATATTTTTAAAATCGATATTACTTACCTTATATCGATATTCTTGACCACAATATTCTTGCTGTCGATATTGCTGAACCACGATATTAATGACTCGATATTTGTGCAACTCGATATTATTTACTCAATATTCTGGGGCCGATTCCGATCTCGGTCGGAGGCGCACCCAATACCATTCGGTCGGGAAAAAAGCCATGCGAAAGCCTGTTTCCCGACCGAACCGTACGCGTGGTCCGGCCGAGCGAGTACGATGCGACTCGCCGACCGACTCGTCCGGGCGACCCGACCGCTCCGACCGACTCGTACCCGGATCGTACCGCTCCGACCGACTCGCTCGGACCCGATTTGCACCGCGCAATGGAGACGTTTTCCGGCCGGGTAAGTACGATGCGCACCTCGACCGCTCCGACCGACTCGCGCCGTCCGACTCGAACTCGCTGTCGGAGCCGTACTTTGGGGGTCCGTGTCGGACCCCCTGTACGCGCACCCGTGCGAGGCGCACACAGGGGGACCCATGGGTCCCCCTACCTGTGCGTGTACGCCGCGGAGCGCTCGCGGCGTACTCGCTGTAGGGGGCGCCCTTGTCCGCCTCGCACCCATTGAGGCAATGGGAGCCCGCGTACGCGTTGTACGACCGGCTCCCATTGAGTTCAATGGGAGTCCGACCGACTCGTGTCCGATAACATACGGACGCATCGTACTCGTTCGGTCGGACTGCACGGGTCCGATTCGGTCGGAAATCTCTCCGGGTCCGGCTCGGTCGGAGAAATTTCCGGCCCGAATCGGAATCGACCCCTCTGTCTCTGCACCGGGCAGAGGTCCTCAGGTGAGCTAGATGTGCATTTCAACAGTTCCTTATGGGAGTGGTCTTTGGATACTAGACAAAACTCGGAGAAGGCAGGTATGTGACTAGAGGTAGGCGTCAATGGGTCTGCTGTGGAGACTCCCCCAGGGAAGGTAGAGTAGATCTGGCTGACTGCTGATGGCGGGCTCACCCCACATGGTCATGGGCCAACTCTGGACTATGACAAACCTCCTCACATTGCTGGGGTTCACAATAAATGTGCTGAAGTCACACCTGAATTCTTCTCAGACACTCCCTTTAATCAGAGCCATTCTGGACTGAAGCACAAAGTCCAGGACATGCAGGCTATGATCACGATGTTTCCGCCTCAGCCCTAGATCTTAGTGAGGTTGACCCTGAGGCTTCTTGGTCGTATAGCCTCCTCCATACTGTTTGTCAAGCATGCCAGATGGCGTATGTGGGCTCTGCAGTGGGGTCTGAAGTCTCCATGCCAACAACATCGAAGGGACTTTTCTGCACTGTCCAGCTTCGGATGAGACTGCAAAAGGCCTTTAGTGGTGGCTAAAGGATTGTGATTTGGTCAACGGCAGACTAATCTCTATTCCCTGATCAGAGCTGACAGTGGTGGCATACATCGCTTCTGGTTTGGCTTGGCCACCAGAAGAGGTAGAGAACAAAGGCATCTGGTCTCCAAAGGAGACTCAACTCTATATCAACCTGGTGGAGTTACGAGCCATCCGCTTGGCATTGAAAACCTTATGTTCAAGGGAGACTGGTTCAGGTGTTTCTACCACCATGTGGCACTGCAACAAACACGGCAGGGAGGTGTCGTGGACTTTGTGCCAAGAGACTTTGCTTCTCTGGATGTGGCTGGTGCACCCACTGATTTTCCTGGTGCTACTGCAACTGGCGGGATCTTTGAATGCCAAGGCAGACAAACTCAGCTGCTGACTCCCGGTAGATCACGAACATCAGATACATGGGGGAGAGCTTTGGTTTGATCTGTTCACCACCGTCAAGAACACTCAATGTCATTGCTTCTGTGCATTGGAGTTTCCAAAACAACTCTCACGCCGATACCACCCCTGCCTCAAGTTCTGAAGATGAAAATAGACCGGAACCAAGTCATCCTGGTGGCACCAGACTGGGCAAGGAGAGTGTGGTATTCTGAACTCCTGAGCATGAGCATGTGTCCTCTGATCAGGCTGCACCTTAAGACAGGATTCTGCACTCGAACCAGTGCATGCTCCACCACCGTGCTTGGAGACTGAACAGCAACAGTTGAGCACTTTTCACCTTCCTCCGGAGGTTGTGGATGTTACCCTTACAGCCAGGCATCCCACTACTAAATTCGTCTACGCTTGCAGATGGGACACGTTTGTGGCTTGGTGCACAACCAAACAGGTCGACCCCTTCACGCTAAACTGTCTGAGGTTTTGTTGTTTGTATTGTCTTTAGCCCAGTAAAACCTTGCTTTTGGCACAGTTAAACGTTACCTGATGGCTATTTCAGCCTTTTTGCAGTTGCTGGCCCTCACTTTGTTGTTTAAATTTCCAGTTGTGATGCGTTTCCATAAAAGGGCTTCAACGTTTATTTCTTTCTTCTCCTTTTGTTATGCCCCAGATATCTTCCACCTAAACATATTACAATCTAAGAATCTGCACACTGGGCAAGACCAATTTGATTTTGGCCCTGCATCTTCAGGTGCGCAAGAGTCACAAAAGCAACTGATGTCAGGGAGCATGGATGGCACTTATATAGCCTGCAAACGTTATAGCCAGCGCAGAGCCACTGGAACCACCTTCTGGCCCACAAGGGGTAATATTTCAAAGTTTTCTGGCTCCAATCTGATGCCTGATGCGAATTCTAAGGTGAGGAATCTGTGGTTAAATAGCATTTCTACTAACCCTGGGCAAAGCACTACGCTACGCTCGCGTAGTTTGCGAAGTTTGCGCTACTTCGCACAACGCGAATTGCACGTAGCACAGTGCAAACACGCGTAGCGTAGCGTAGCATAGTGCAGCGGTCATTTTTTGCTTGCTCGCGGTCCTCAACGTCAAGATGGCGACCGCGAGCAAGCAAAATGACATCCCAGCGAGACTTTTTCCTCGTTCGCGATCAGCAACATCAAGTTGCCGATCGCGAGCGTGGAAAATAAACCTCCCGGCGAGATTCTCAACGCGGGGAGGTCAGGTTTCTCATTGCGAGTGGTCGCGTATGCTCGCGACCGCCGCGATGAGAAACTACCAGTCCGCGTTGAGAAAGCTGCAGCTCGAGTAAAAATCTACTCGAGCGGCAGTAAAAGACAGCTCGCACTGTGCAAGATGCCGTTTTCAATGATTGCACAGTGCGGACAAGCATCCGGCACTGTGCAATCATTGCGAACAGTGCACTACGCAGTTCGCGTAGTGCTACGCGTAGCTCGCGTAGTGCGAACTGCACTTTGCGTAGCTTTGCGTAGCGCTACTTCGCGAACTACGCCCAGGCTTAATTTCTACAAGAAAAGGCCTTAGTTGGGAGCGGAAACATGGCGGCTGGGTGTTGAGGCAGCCGCGGGCGCCAGCGGGGTAAATGGAGCCGCGTACATTGAGAAGCTCCTGAATGCGCTGCGGAGCAAATGTATCGGACTGGGATGCTGGCTGAGAAGATTCCTTCTCCCTAACCGGCTGATGCGGAGTCGGCCGGTTTTGGGGCATTGAGACACGAGGCTCCGGGGTCGCAGTGGAGAGAGGTGGCCAGGGAGCTTCGGCACTGCAGGGAGGCCGGCGTAAGGTCTGGTGACAGAGGCAGCTGAAGTCGAAGCTCCCCGCAGTCCCTGGAGGCAGCGTGCAGTAGCCGGTCTTCCTCTCTGGGAGATCTGAGGTGGGGAGAGCCAGGTGAGAGGAATAAACAGCCTCAAAAAAGAGCGGGTAAGGAAGTTCCACTCCCTGCCTATGGAGAAAGGCATCTTAACAGAAGGTGAGGTTGGTGATAAACCTTCAAGGTATACCTTGAGAACCAGGAATATCGGGGGGGGGCAAGGTAGGACATTTACCGTTTTTTTCCATCAGATCCCCCTCTGGGTACAGTGCAGGAAGTAAAGGACGTGACTAAAGGAAGGCGGGATCACCAAGGCAGAGGGGGGACGAACAGAGTTTTGCAAAGTAAGAAAACAGGCAAATCCCCATCAAAAAATGCTGGGGAAAGAAATAAAAAATAAACTACCACTCCAATCAAAATAACACCCTTGCTTAAGTAATCTTTCCGTGTTTTACCCAGCATGCAGAGAAGGGGAAGTTCTGAAGAAGTGACTTCTGTTAAAAGTGTGGGAATGGAGGCACCTAATATGGATCTCAATGTTATTGAGAGTGGCAAGAACAGAGCCCCCCCCTCCAAACTGGGACGAATGAGCCCGGAATCGACTCCAGAATAGCCCAAATTAATATAGCCACAGTTCTCACTAGCAACAGGTTTGAAGCTCTGGCAGTGATTGATTCACCAGAGGAGGCTGAAGACCCCCAAATAAGGACAGATAAGACTGGTGAAAGAGAAGAGGGGACTCCGGGGAATGCAGATGACTCATTGGCAAGTATTCTATTGGGGCTAAAGAACGAAATTAGGAATCGTTTTGAAGTTTCGGAGGCTAATCAGGTCCGCATACAAGCTTCATGCTCTGAGTTAACACAAAAATTGGATGCGGTTACCTTCCGCACTAAGGTCTTCGAAGATGAGGTGGGATCAATCAAACAAGATGTGACAAAAAACTCCTCTGAGATCTTTAAGTTGGCTAAGCAAAATCAAAGCCTAAGGGATGATCTTGAGAGATTGGAGAATCACTCCAGAAGGAATAATTTAAGATTCTTGAATATTCCAGAAGCGGAGGAGGGTATGGATATGAAGGCCTTTATAATTAACATACTCAGAAACACGGTCCTAACGGACAATAATGACATCAACCTCGAGCAAGAGATCCAAAGAGTACACAAGGAGCCCTTCCGCCGCTACCCCCAAAGGTTCAAACCCAGGAAGATCTTAGTGAATTTTCGCTCATACACTGTTAAAGAATTAATTCTCAGCAGGGCCCTAAAAGATGGGCCATATACAGTTAAGGGATTCTCTGTAACAATTAGATCAGACATCTGCAAATGTACAGAACAGAGGCAATGGGAGTTAGGAAACAGGATGGAGGAACTACGGAATCTGGGGCCAAGGTCCAATTAAAATTTCCCGCAATGCTCCGCATAATGTGGGATAACCAAATGCATAATCATCGCTCAGTTGAAGATGTCGATGCATTAATTGATACAATAAAAAAGAAGAAGGAATCTGCTAAATGATAAGCAGTCGACTATAGACCGGTTGACTTGGTGCACAACCAAACAGGTCGACCCCTTCACGCTAAACTGTCTGAGGTTTTGTTGTTTGTATTGTCTTTAGCCCAGTAAAACCTTGCTTTTGGCACAGTTAAACGTTACCTGATGGCTATTTCAGCCTTTTTGCAGTTGCTGGCCCTCACTTTGTTGTTTAAATTTCCAGTTGTGATGCGTTTCCATAAAAGGGCTTCAACGTTTATTTCTTTCTTCTCCTTTTGTTATGCCCCAGATATCTTCCACCTAAACATATTACAATCTAAGAATCTGCACACTGGGCAAGACCAATTTGATTTTGGCCCTGCATCTTCAGGTGCGCAAGAGTCACAAAAGCAACTGATGTCAGGGAGCATGGATGGCACTTATATAGCCTGCGAACGTTATAGCCAGCGCAGAGCCACTGGAACCACCTTCTGGCACACAAGGGGTAATGTTTCAAAGTTTTCTGGCTCCAATCTGATGCCTGATGCGAATACTAAGGTGAGGAATCTGTGGTTAAATAGCATTTCTACAAGAAAAGGCCTTAGTTGGGAGCGGAAACATGGCGGCTGTGTGTTGAGGCAGCCGCGGGCGCCAGCGGGGTAAATGGAGCCGCGTACATTGAGAAGCTCCTGAATGCGCTGCGGAGCAAATGTATCGGACTGGGATGCTGGCTGAGAAGATTCCTTCTCCCTACCCGGCTGATGCGGAGTCGGCCGGTTTTGGGGCATTGAGACACGAGGCTCTGGGGTCGCAGTGGAGAGAGGTGGCCAGGGAGCTTCGGCACTGCAGGGAGGACGGCGTAAGGTCTGGTGACAGAGGCAGCTGAAGTCGAAGCTCCCCGCAGTCCCTGGAGGCAGCGTGCAGTAGCCGGTCTTCCTCTCTGGGAGATCTGAGGTGGGGAGAGCCAGGTGAGAGGAATAAACAGCCTCAAAAAAGAGCGGGTAAGGAAGTTCCACTCCCTGCCTATGGAGAAAGGCATCTTAACAGATAAACCTTCAAGGTATACCTTGAGAACCAGGAATATCGGGGGGGCAAGGTAGGACATTTACCGTTTTTTTCCATCAGATCCCCCTCTGGGTACAGTGCAGGGAGCTTGGAAAATGCAACCCGGATCGTTTGAAGTGTGGCAAATATGTTTCTTACTTCTCTTTTTCTTTTTTCTTGATACTCCCTCAATGGGCAGCCCATTCGGCATTCTCATGCCTACTAAGATAGGGAGGGTTCCCCAGGGCAGGATCAGCAGGGAGGGGTAGGGTGGTGGGGGTTGTGATGTTGCACAAGTGAGGAGCAGTGGGGTTAAAATTAAAAAAAGTCCTTGTTATCATTTAGTCAGGAATGTCTTTGTGAGTTAGCTATGCAGCAGGTGGTGGGAACCAGAGAGGGAGGATGATGGCTAAATCTAGTAAAGATATAGATATCCTCACATGGAATGTGAATGGTCTCAGGTCACGATCTAGGCAGAGGGTGGTGTTGAGGTATCTGGAAGAAAGCCAGGCGCATATTATGGTGTTGCAGGAGACGCATCTGATGGCAAGTGAGAGTAGGGAATTATTCCGTAGGTATGGTTGGGTCCAGAATTTCTTAGTCTCCGACCAAGCGCAATGCTGTAAGGGGTAGCAATCCTAATAAGGAGGGGTGCTGGGATTGAGCTTAAGTTTTCTAGCATGGATAGCTCCGGTAGATGGGTCTTAACCGATATGAAATGGGCAGATTTTGCATTTATCTGTGTTGGCTTTTACGCCCCAAATGAGGATGACCCACAGCATATTGCGGATTTGGAGCTAAGGTTAGTTGAGGCTACAGTTCCGTTGATTCTGGGTGTGGATTTTAATATTCTGTTGGATCCCATTTTGGATCGTTCCACATGAAGGGATAGTGCCCCGGTGCCTAAAACGAGATGTGCTTTTAAAAACATGATGCAAGATCTAGGGCTAGTAGATGTTTGGAGACATCTGAGAGGACAGCTAAGAGGCTATACTTACCATAGTAAAAAATATTGTCGCTATTCCAGATTGGATTACTTTCTGGTCGAAAGAGGCTTAGCGGTAAACATTAAAAAGATCATACACCATCCAGCTCATATTTTGGATCATTCAGCCGTCACTATGACATTACAGGTCCCAAGAACTAAGCCCAATAGAAGGTGGACATTAAAACGTGCTCTCCTCTTAGATGAGGAGGTGGTGCTCGTTCTAAAAATGGCTACATCAGAGTACTTTTTGATCAATAAAGGCACCGCCACCCCTGAAGTAGAGTGGGATGCTTTTAAAGTATGCATCCAGGGGGTATTAAAAAGTCTCGGCTCTTCTAAGGGAAGAGAAGAGAGGGCAGAACTAGCAAGAATGGAAAAAGAAGTGGGTATCCTTGAGGCCTCTGTACAAACCTAGTAAAAAGAATATAAAAGAAAAGGCCTTAATGAAGGTAAGTCATTTGTTGATAATATGCAGGGAAAAACAGCAGGGTGAAAAGCACTGTGAAAAATCAATTAGAACCACAATGTGGAGCAGGAGAAATGAGGAGCAGTATTAAACTTATTGAAATTGGTGCAAATGATACGTAAACACGCCCCAACAGAGGCCAACATAGGAGTACATTGTCAGAAAGTGCACCTTTGCGTGGTTTCGTTTTGACTGATGCTGCTGGTTTTTTGTCTCGCTGCATTGGGACACTGCTGTCCAGGCCCCCATGCATGTGCTCTGACCACTAAAACATGGTTCAATTGACAAACTCCTAATGGGCTTATTTAACTTTCTCATAAGACCATAGTACATAGTGCAGAAAATACACTTATGACATAGTAAGTTAACTGTCACCTTTGGAATGCAAAACTTAAAGTGCCATCAATCAATCAGCCAATCATTCAAGGATTTATAAAGCACGGTGAATCCCCTGTGAGGGTCTGAAGGTGCCAGAGTTGCTTGCTGCTTCGTGGTGATCAGTTCATTCGAATATCCAGTTCTTGACTCCTTTACTGAATTGCTAGAGCGATGAGGTGGTCCTGAGGTGTATGGGAAGGTTGTTCCAAGCTTTGGTCGCTAGATGTGAGAAGGAGCATCCACTGCTGCTGTCAATGCGGATCCGGGGGGTGTCAGTGAGGAAGAGGGAGGCCGATCATAGGTGTCTGCTCGGTTGGTGGAAGGTCATTCATTTGTTGGTGTATGCTGGTCCTTCATTATGCAATGCTTTGTATGTGTGGGTCAACATCTTGAACTTGCATCTCCTCTGGATTGGGAGCCAGTGTAGCTTCTTGAGGTGGAGTGTGATGTGGGTTCATCTGGGAAGGTCGAGGATGAGTCTTGCTGCTAAGTTGTGTATTGTCTGTAGTCTACTCAGGAGAAATGTGGTGATTTCTATGTAGAGTTTGTTCTCATAGTCCAGCCTGCTGGTGACGAGTGCTTGCGTGACAGAACTTCTGGTGTTGACTGGGAGCCACCTGAAGATCTTGCGGAGTATGTATAGGTGTGGAAGGAAGTGTAGGAGACTGCTTTTACCTGTTTCTTCATAGATAGCTTGCTGTCCAAGATGATGCTGAGGTTGCAGGCTTGGTCTGTCGGGGCTGGGGATGGGGCGAGTTCCACAGGCCACCATACAACATTCAGCAACATTCATCATACATCTTTGGAAGTTGGCTCTGGTGATGGTGGTATATTCTTACATCGAGAGTATGAGCTGGGTGTCGTCAGCGTAGGAAATTACGTTGAGTCCATGCAATCTGACGGTGTTGGCCAGAGGGGTCATGTAGGTGTAGAAG
Source organism: Calotriton arnoldi (assembly GCA_963921515.1). Taxonomy (NCBI): domain Eukaryota; kingdom Metazoa; phylum Chordata; class Amphibia; order Caudata; family Salamandridae; genus Calotriton; species Calotriton arnoldi. The sequence continues at coordinate 257,759 of CAWUFW010005749.1, forward strand.
AGGGTGGGGCTGAAGGATGATCCTGGAGGGATGCCATAGGTGATATTCTTGAGTTCCCGAGAAGTATGGTGGGAAATAGATTCTGTGGGTTCTTCTGGTGAGGTATGAGATGATCCAATTGCATGCGTCTTCTTGGATTCTAATGCGTTGAAGTCTGTTGATGAAGATGTGATGGAAGACGGTGTTGAAGGTGGCTGACAGGTCCAGATGGATGACGGCTGGCATTTTGCTGTGATCCAAAAGGGCCCTGATGTCTCCGTGCTGTGGTTGGCTCCAAATGTGGATTGAGAGGGGTCCAGGAGGTTGTTGTGCTCCAGACGTTCGGTGAATTACTGGTTGATTGCCTTTTTGAGAACTTTTGCTGGAAAGGGGAGCAGAGAGATCAGCCGGTAGTTCTCCAGTTCTGCTGGGTCGGCGAATGGTTTCTTCAGGAGGGGCCTTACTTTAGCGTGTTTCCAGTCCTCAGGGAAGGAGCCCTAGGTGATGGAGGTGTTCAGGACTATCTTGAGCTCCTTGTCAATCGTCTTGCTCCCGAGGTTGAAGATGTGGTGGGGACAGGGGTCTGTGGGTGCTCCTGAGGGCAGTTCGTGATGGAGATTGTGTCTTGAGTTGTAAGAGGGTCCCAATGGTTGATCAGGTGTTTTGGGGGTTGTGTTCATGGGTTTGAGCAGGCTGATGCTGTTGGTGGCGGTGGGTTGGTGTTTGAAGTTTTTGTTGATGCCTGAGATCTTGTTTTGGAAGAAGTTCGCCAGGGTGTTGTATAGTTCTTGGGAGGGGGTGATGTCATTCTTGTTGGCTGTGGGGTTGGAGAACTTCATCACAATGGTGAAGAGCTCCTTGCTGCGGTTGGTGCTGGCTTCTATGTGGTTGCTAGGGTGTTCTTCTTTGTTTCTTTTCAGGTGGTAGTGGTACTGGTTGAATGCTGTCTTGAAGTTGGTATGGTCTCCTGTCTCTTTGCTGGTGTGCCACTTCCTTTCTAGTTGTCGGCAGTTGCACTTGTTGGATTTCAGCTCCATGGAGAACCAGCTGGCTCTTCTGGCAGGTCCTTTTGATTTGGCTGGCTTAGCGGGGGTAATTGTGTTGTCCCATTCTGCGATCCACTTGGAGAAGTTCTTCGTGGACTGTTCTGGGTTGGATGTTATGTCTAGGTGGTTCCGTAAGAAATTGAAAACCTGGCTCTTCCGTGATTCAGGGGGCGGTCGTCAATAACTCTGCTGCCTTCCTTGCTTAGAGGTTATGTAGGTAGTCGATTAGTGTGGCATGGGTATGGGGCTCTCAGTTGTCCTAGCGCGGGGACACTCCGTTCGGAGTAACCATTGCGCTTTACAAACTTCCTAATAATAATAATAATAATAGGAGGTGGGTGTTAGAGCGTTGTTCCACTGGTCTTTTGATAACTTTTTCCAGTTTCTGCGTGCAAAGCTGGTGGGCGTGGTGCCAGTGGTAGTAGGTCCTGAGATGGTGAAGTGGATGATGTAGTGGTCGGTCCAGGTGAGCTGTGAGACGTGGCTCTGTGGCTGGACATGAAAAGGGGGTCCAGCGTGCGTCCTGCGATGTGGGTAGGATCAGTGACAAGTTGCTTGAGGCCGATGTTGTTCTTGCTTTCCAGGAGGTCGTTTGTGTTGGTGTCCCTGGGTTCGTTGAGGTGGAAGTTGAGATACCCTAGAAGGATGTAGTGCTCAGAGTCGAATGCGATCGGGGCACTGAAGTCAGGGATGGCGTTGCAGAAGCTGGGATGTGGTCGTGATGGACCTTAGGCAAGGATGCCTCTGATGGAGCTTTTTCCATCTGTGTGAAGTTGGAAGTTGAGATACTCCATTTTCGGGGTTGAGTCATCTGAGAAGGTCGTGCAGCAGATGGTGTCATTGTAGATGATGGCAATTCCACCTCCGTGTTTGTTGGTTTGGTCCTGGTGTGTTATCTTTTAGCCTTTGGGGGTGACAGTGGTGATGTCTGGCAAGGAGGCGGGGTTCAGCCAGGTCTCTGCAAGGAAGATGACATACGGGGTAATGGATGAGATCATGTCCCAGATCTCCGTGGTGTGTTTGCAGAGCGATCGTGCGTTGAGTAGAATGCACTGGAGTTGTGCTGTGACTGTCTTGGTTGGCATGGTGGACGTAGTCGTACTTGCAGTGCCTATGGTACTGTTGGTTGCCATCCACTAGTGGAACAAGGAAAAAATGGTTTCAGGCCTCCCATTGTAGTCTGACTGCTGCTGTTTAAACCTGCAGTCAAACCTTTCAAAATAACCCTTTTGACAGGGAAGAAACCTTCCTTTTAAATATAAATAAATTACCCTTATGTAGGATTTATAGCCCACAAGGTAGGGTGCATAGTATTTACAAATGGCACATGTAGAACTTTAATGTCACCATGTCCATGCAGTGACAAGCTCCCTAAAAGATAGTTTCATTATAGTTTCATTATGAAAGGCACTGGATGTTCTATGAGAAAACTAGAGTAGAGATTAAAATATCAATTCTGTTTTCTCAAGTTTGTGACCAGCTACAAAAATAATTAAACCACCCTTTAATATTTATTAAAAGGCCGATTCAATGGTGAACTAAAATGTTTAATAAATATTTAGTAACTTTTATAAAACAGTTCCTTTATATAAACTTTTTTTTAAAGGAGTAAGAAAATCGTATTCTTGAGCCTACATCCAGAAGCCGACGAGGATATGCTTACCAATGCAAGCACCTCTTGTAACATTATTATGTAGCATAACAAGTTCCAATTGACCTATTACTCCCTAACCCAACATAGATCCAGCTTATCCCTTTTATTACTGGTTCCCTTTTGTTGAGGGGGCCTTGGCTTACTTCTATTCAAACTCTTGTCTTAAATTTGGGAGGACTCTGCTATCTTTTTCTGCATCTTTGCTCAGTTTACCCATGCCCTAATGTGCCCCATGCTGCCCCTCTCCCCCTATGGTTAGCTGGAAATCTTTTAAGTGCTTGGGCCAGGTCAATTTCTGAAATTCCTTTGCAAGGAAGCTTATGAAAGTTTGCCAAATCTTCTCAGAACTGCCCTGGCCACCTCCCATTCTCATGGTGATTTTTCTATACTTAATATGCCCCATAATAGGTAAACAGGAATGATGATTGATGATGGTGTCCTACCCCCACAGTGCAGCTCGCCAAACAAAGGGCCAAAGCCATCATTTTACCCCTGGGAGTGTAGATGGTATGTTTGTTGGGCAGGCCTAATATCACATAATTTGGGAAACTAGGTGTGTGTTGAAAATGGTGTCTATATCGTCCAGGACCTGTTTCCAATACTTTTCCAGCTTCAGGAACTACCAAGGCAAATACAGGATTACGCCCATTGCTTCACAATTGCACCAGCAAATCTTGATTTTATTGGTGTCCCAAGTATGAATCCTCGCTGGCGTATAGTGTCGGTATGTGGTGATTTTCATGTAAAGCTCCCTGCCATATGTGCATCATGTTCATAGTCTTAATCTATTGTGGAAGCGTTTATGCATTATCAAATTGTGCATTATTAATAGTGTACAAAATATTAAACCCTCTCAAATTCACGTGTACACTGATATAATGCTGTTGCCTTTAAAATGATTTTGCAATGACCTGTTAAACCCTGGAAAATGTTTGGCTCATACTAACTAAGCATCAGCTAGGCCTCAACACCATCTTGTTCAAAATGGAAGTCTCATCATGTCTCATTCACTGTTTAATATTACTGCTGCACATAGTGAAGCAAGTTATGCATGTTTACTTCCGATTCTCACTGTTTTTGAAGAAGACTTTCTAGCATGGGTTCAGTATTAAAACATTTCTTCAAAGTCCTTCCACTTGCATGAGGTATTTCATTCAGTTAGAATGGTTCACTGTACTTTATGTAACTAGTTTGTCTTGACACCTCCAGATGATATGTCAGAAGGGGCTGAATTAATATTCATGTAGTGAATAGTTATTGGGTGGTAAAGCTGTATGACGTTTCTTAACTCAATTTTCTGATTTGTTAAAAAAGCATTTCTTTTGCTTAGACCATTATGAATATCCACTTTCTGTGCTTGTCTATGAGAAAATGTCTTATATAAGCCCTCACATTTGGAGGTAAGCCAGAAGACTTTCCTATGCTACTTGGAATGCTATCTGATTTCAAAATAATTTTACTGCACATTTGGGACTTAGACAAATTTTTAATTTTGACTATTATTTTGCATTGTCCTATTACTGAGAGCTTCCATGGCATTGATTTTATTCATTTAATTGAGGCTTGCTGCATCAGAACTTTAATTATCCTTTATTGTACCTTTAAACATTTTTAAATAAATTATTAGAAATTTCTCATTCCGCCCTAGAACTGCCATATTGAGTGAGTCATTTCTTATAGACGGTATTTTTTTATGTTGATTCACACCTTATCTTGGGAAACATTCCCTCATGAAATTGAGGTTTAACCAATCCCTGATCCACCCTCCCATCGGCATGTTGTAGAGCTGTCTTTTGGGATGTAAGATATAGGGGTACACCCACCTACTCTATATTGAATGTGCCTCCACTCCGCTGGCATAAACACTAACCCTATGTCACATGATTTTCCCTCTTTTATGTGCGGAGAAGCATTTGGTATATTTCGGAGAGAATCGTCTCTCTGTCCTTGTACAGTAGCTATTTTTTAAAAGGGGTCAAGTGTCTTTCAGCTGTGGCGGTTGCGGCTGGTGCTGTCTGGGGGCCCACGGCTGGGGGTAAAAAAAAAATGTAGGACCCGGTGACTAGAAGGGCCTTTGAGGGTCCTCAGGGGGCCCGCTGTGGAGTGTCCTTGTGCAATGTCCAGAGGCCCATATAAAGGGATTCCCACCCAGGGAGGGGGAAAACTGAAAAATTCTTGCCCCTCTGCCTGTACCATTCCCGCTCCCTCATTTGCAGCAGGAGCAGCATTGGCCAAGCTGCGCGGTCAGTGGCAGAGACAGGGAGTGGCAGACCTCGGACAAGACTGATAGCAAGGTAGTGTGAACCTCTTGGGGCCCTTTGGGGGTGCCTTCATGTCAGGGTCTTTGCACTGCCTCTTAACGTTGACATTGTCTGGGTCCTTGAGAAGGTTTCTGTCAGAGGCCTCTAGTTGCCTGCTGTGTTGTTTGCTGAAGTTAGCAAGCTTTCCCAACTGAAAAGCTTCTTTGTGAATCAACTAAGGTACAACTGTAGTAGAGCGTGAGGAGGGAAACAGGAGCTCTCCACTTTACAGAGGCTGTGTCACTGCGACATACAGAGATAAGCAATTAGAGATAGAGGTTCGGAGATTGACTTGTCCCTCCAGCTATACCCGCCTGAGGGAATGTGGTGAGGTGAATATTTGGTGTGGAGGCGAGAAGTGTGTGGTGCATTTGCCACACCTCTTTGGAGGCACAAGGAGGAGAGGCGCCTGTACCCTTCAGTAGAAGCCTGTTTCTCAGTTAAGCTCTATGGGCCAGATGTGCGACCTGCCAAATAGCGCCTCGCAAATTGCGTCACATTTGCGACTTGCAATTTTTGAGGTGCTGTTTGGCATGTACAACAGTGTTGTTAACACAATTTGCGATTCCCAATGGGGTCGCAAATTGCGAGGCTCATGAATATTATTGAGCCTCTCGCAATTTGTGAGCCCATTGGGAATGACAGGCCCTCCCAGGGATGGTGGCCTGCTAGGCTCAGCAGACCACCATGTGTGGGACTGCTTCTAAATAAAGCAGCTTTTTTTTTAAAATGCAGCCCGTTTTCCATAAAGGAAAACGGGATGCAATTAAAAAAACAAAAATGAAACGTTTTTGTTTCATTTTTTAAGGGCAGGCAGTGGTCCCTGGGACCACTGCCTGCCCTTAAAAAATAATATTGCATGCATTTGCAAAGGGGAAGGGGTCCTGTGGGGACCCCTTCCCATTTGCGAATGCATTACCACCTACTTTAAGTAGGTGGTAATTTGCGAGTGTTTTGCGACCCCAATTGCGGTCGCAAAACATTGGTACATAGCTTTGCGGTCGCTATTAGGAAGGGAATGCCCCTTCGTAATAGCGAGTCGCAAAACAGTATTATGCGAGTCGCAATTTATTTGCGAGTTGCAAAATACTGTTTGTACATGGGCCCATGCTTTTTAGCGTGCGCAAACGGGTCTAAGACCCGCTTGCGCACGCTAAAAACCATCGTACATCTGGCCCAAAATGTGATAATAGGACAACAGAAGTGGCTGCTGCACTCATGCCTGTGGCATGTGGTCCTCCTTGTCCCCATGCCTGCGGTTGGCCTTACCCCTGCATTGGCCTCTTAGGTTGGGAGGCATTCCTCATAGGCAAAAAAATCAAGGGTGATTGGTCATGGTGGCTGAAGGGTGGGGGGGGCAATGGTCCAATTAAGGTGGCCCTGGTGCAGCTTGCAGGTTTGTTAACTCCTTGGTTCAATCTCCCTATCACTAACTGCTATACCCCAAGGTTATCAGGTTTGAGAAATGAAAATGGAGAAATTATAAGCAACCACATGAATTTTAAGGTCTAATAAGACTTGCATTGAGTTAAACAGAAAAGGTCTTGTTTATTCTAGCTGCTATGGCACTGCAAGCCCCTCTTACCAGACTCTTTCAGGCATCCTAGAAAGTGACCAGAGAGATACCGCTGCTTTCATTAAGTGCTATGTACTACTATATCACTTCTTAAATTTTGTTTCTTTGTTGCGGAGTGTGAATCAGGGAATCACCGAGCCTCCATGAGTTTTGTAGTGGGGATTCCTCAGGAGAGAGAAATTGAGGAATATTGATGCATGACCAGAAATTGACATTGTGCCTATCTTAGTCCCGGTGAGCTTGGATGCTATGGAGGCAGACAAAAGGAAGTGATGTAGGCATGCATATGTATTCTGCCCCATAGTATAGTCAATCAGGCTTGAATGTTGTGACCTCAAAACACTGTCTTCCTGTCTGTGAGAAAGCTCCCTCTTGACCAGTCCTTGTGGCAGACCATTCAAGTGTCTTGTCTATTACCAAATTTAGATCCCCCCCAATGGTCACCTCATTATCAAGTGTGCGTGAGACCTCAGTGATAGTGGGGGTCAGAAAGGTCTCCTGGCATTAAGGCCTTGTACTTTGAGACTAACACTTGTTAGAAGCGTGGTTATCGTGAAAACTTGATTTAGTAGTCTACCTTATGCCGCCCTTATAAACTTCCTCCGCTAATGTGTTGGTGTGGTCAACACTCTGTGATGAGGTGACCCATAACTCTTGTCTATCCCAAAATAACAGGCCATAATCAATGTTACATAAACCTAAACTAAACATGTCCTTGTCACTCCTGCCAACTGTGACTGCACTTGCACCTGGACAGGATCAGCCTTTGTCCCCCTACTCAGGCTGGCACAAAACTCAGAGGAAAGCTACCCCTTGAACCAATTTTGAGTGTCCACAGAGGAGGAGAAAGCTCATTACCCTGCCCACAGAATGGGTGCTTACGCAGGCTTTGCACAAGGGAAGAAGGGGTTCCCCAGCTTGGACTTTGGGACTGAGGTGCACTATGGGATTGTTTGCAATAGAGCAAACAGGAACTGCTGCAAACATTGGTAGGGTTGCCCCTGGGAACATTTACCTCATTGGTCATGGAGGAGCAAGGAGTCAACCCCTTACTCCAGTTAGTGTCAAGCATAAATATTGCACTTCAAGGCAATCTTCCTCAGCACACTTTCCAGACTTGCGGAAGAACAGAAATAGGACTGCACCTGCTGTTTGAGACCTGTGAGGGGAGTCGAAGGGCTGGAACTGCTCCCACTTGTACCCAGGACAAAGAAGTGGACTCCAAAGGTTATTGAGCTGACCATCTGTGTGGCTACGGGGAGACAACAAACCATAAGTGTCCTTTTGCCTAAAGTACCCAGCTGGCCAGTAGCAACCTGGACTGGACTGTACCCTGCTGGTGGCCTCTGCTGGAGTGAGTCTTGTCTCCCAAGTGTTGTTCCTAAGGTCCCAAGACCCTTGACTGTGTCTAACTGGACTTCTCCTAACATGTTTAAAACGTTGGAACTTGCAGCTCCCTGGCTGAGCAGGGACAACCACCCACACCAGCCTGCCCAACTTTGCAGGCCTGAAGAAATGGGTTTCTCCATCCTGGAGCTTCTCCGCAATTGCAAATCCATTTCAGCGGCCCTCAGTGAGAAGGTATCCAGCCTCGTAGAACTCACCATTGGATACAGCCTACAACCTTGTTCCACTGGAAAATTCTGAGCAGAATATAGAAATCATGACCCAATGTCCTTTTTGATTTTCTCACTCTGAACTTTTCCTGACAACACAAATGGCTTCATTGGAATCGTCACATGGCTATCTGCCTTCGAGAAGACTTCCTCAGATTCAGCCTGGAACTTTGCACTGCTGGGGGATTTCAACTTCCATTTCTGACACAAAGCAGTATTGGTTCCGCTGTCTCTTTTCTATCAGATTCCCTGTCTGCCTAGTAGACGGGCTATCCGCTCTTTTTAGATGCTGGCGAATCCATGGATGAAAGACCATCGGAGTGTCGCTGACTCCGCCAGGTATGTTCACCTGTGTCTACGGCACCATAGACAAAAGCAGCTGTCGGAGGGAGTACAGCCAGTTTGTCCATCGGGCCAATCATGATGTACTGGGGCGGGGAAGCCTCCACACCTGAGCTGGCAGATTGACACAGATATAAGGCCGAAACTTACCTTCTTTCTGTTTCACACTTCCTTTACCGTCATGGATCCGATCGTACGAGTCCTGCCTTTGCTGCTGCTACTTCACCATGAGGCAATTCCACACTGTTGTTGCTGGAATCGAAGGTAAGCTTCTCTTATAACTTGTTATATTTAGACTTGTCAGTTTACATTTGATCAGGACTCGTGCATGTTGAAATCTCTCTTACAAGCAATAACATACCAATGTGTAATGCATATGTGTGTAATGTTGTTGTTTAAGAAATTTAAAGAAACACACCTGTATAATGTTATTGTAATTTTAAATTTGGTTCAAGTTGCCTTCATGATAATGGACACTTACAGAAAAGTCGAAATCAATTCAAAAACAGACCCTAGAGGTGTGTTACCTTAATTTTCCAAAACTATAAAATCATAAACCTATGCGTTACATGTTATTGGGATCATTGCAATGTAATGTAATGCAGAAATTGCATTTGACAAGGTGAAATGTTTGTTTTAAAATAACTGTAAAAACAACGTCAGTTCTAAAGTTTTATCAATTAATATATTTATCAATTTAACATTTCCTCTTGTCTAGTGCATTACCTGAATTTTAAATAAATGTTATTTGTGCCATCATTATTTTAAGGAACAATGTACAAGTGCAAATAAACACATCTGTATTAACACTTAAAATAAATATATGACTAATCTATTTGTTGGTGTAAGTGTCCATCAACATTATGAATTCTTGCACTAAATTTTAAATGTTCATCACATACTTTTAATACTGGTGTATGGAGTTTACAAATTAGGCAATTTAAAAAAATGTTGCATTTTGTATCATAATTGTAAGTTAAAATATGTAAATCACATTTTAATCATTAACAGTTGTAGGAATCAATGGGTTTTGGAGGTAGGGGGAGCTGGAGTGTGTGATGTACATGTGTCTGTCTTTTGTGCAGTTGCATGTGGGTCTGGTGTATGTTTTGTACGTTTGGGTGTATGTTTTTTGGCAGGTGTGTGGTGTTTGGGTGAGTGTGTGTTTGGTTTGGGTTGCTGTTGTTTTGGGTATAGGTGTGGTTTTGTGTGAGTTTGTAAGTTTGGATGAGTGTACTGTTGAGGTGATTGGTCTGGTTGTGGTGCTTGTGGGTGTGTGTATGTGGTGGTGGTTGTGGGTATGCTGATGCTTGCAGGTGTGCTGGTGGTTGTGGTGTTTGTGGGTGTGCTGGTAGTTATGGGTGTGCTGGTGGTTGTGTGGTGGTTGTGGGGTGCTGGTTGTGGTGTGGTGTTGGTGGTTGTGGTGGGGTGGGTGTGCTGGTGGTTAGGGTGTTTGTGGGTGTGCTGGTGATTGTGGGTGTGCTGATGGTTGTGACATTTGTGGGTGTGCTGGTGCATGTGGGTGTACTGGTGGTTGTGGTGTTTATGGGTGTGCTGGTGCATGTGGGTGTGCTGGTAGTTGTGTTTGTGGGTGTGCTGGTGCATTTGGGTGTACTGGTGGTTGTGGGTGTGCTGGTGGTTGTGGGTGTGCTGATGGTTGTGATGTTTGTGAGTGTGCTGGTGCATGTGGGTGTACTGGTGGTTGTGGTGTTTATGGGTGTGATGGTGCATGTGGGTGTACTGGTCGTTGTGGTGTTTGTGAGTCTGCTGTTGCATGTGGGTGTGCTGGTGGTTGTCAGGTGATGGTGGTTGTGGTGGTGGTGGTTGTGGTGGGAGTGGGTGTGGTGGTTGTGGGTGTGCTGGTGGTTGTCGGGTGGTGGTGGTTGTGGGGTGCATGTTGTGGTGGTGGTGGTTGTGGTGGGAGTTGGTGTGCTGATGGTTGTGATGTTTGTGGGTGTGCTGGTAGTTGTGGGTATGCTGATGGTTGTGATGTGTGTGGGTGTGCTGGTGCATGTGGGTGTACTGGTGGTTGTGGTGTTTGTGGGTGTGCTAGTGCATGTGGGTGTACTGGTGGTTGTGGTGTTTATGGGTGTGCTGGTGCATGTGGTTGTGGTGGGAGTGGGTGTGGGTGTGGTGGTTGTGGGTGTGCTGGTGGTTGTCAGGTGGTGGTGGTTGTGGGGTGCTGGTTGTGGTTGTGGTGGTGGTTGTGGTGGGAGTGGGTGTGCTGATGGTTGTGATGTTTGTGGGTGTGCTGGTGCATGTGGGTATACTGGTGGTTGTGGTGTTTGTGGGTGTGCTGGTGTATGTGGGTATGCTTGTGGTTATGGGTGTGCTGGTAGTTGTGGGTGTGCTGATGGTTGTGATGTTTGTGGGTGTGCTGGTGCATGTGGGTGTACTGATGGTTGTGGTGTTTGTGGGTATGCTGGTGCATGTGGGTGTACTGGTGGTTGTGGGTGTGCTGGTGGTTGTTGGGTGGTGGTGGTTGTGGGGGCTGGTTGTGGTGGTGGTGGGAGTGGGTATGGTGGTGTGGTGGAGGTTGAGAGTATGGTAGAGGTTGTGGTGCCTGTATGTTGTTTGTATGTGTGCTTGTATTTCTTGGTGTGTTTGTGTTTATGTGTGGGTGTGCTGCTTGTGTCTGTTGGAGTGGGTGCATGCAAAGGAGTGCATGTGCTTGTGACAGAGCTGGAAACGGGATTGGGATGGGAAAGGGGCCTGAGTTGGGGCACAAGGTTGGGCGGCTTGGGAGGCTGCAGTCAGTTAAGAGGCTAGTCCTGTAAATGTTCTCTTCAGGCCAGACATAGCACTATGAATGCCTTCCAGGTATGCTACCATTCTTTGCATATGGCAACTAAGGCCCTGAATGGCATTCAGGAATGCTTTATGGCCTACAGAGATGCTGCATAGGAGGTTTATAGACTCCTCACTCAGTGCTGCCGGGGGGACATGGGCAGGGGGTGAGGTGCTTGCAGCGAAGAAGACCCCAGCCCTTTTAGGGGGGCATGTTTGGGCAAGTGGGGGAGCAAGAGGGAGGGTGGAAATGGGTCTTTGGGTGGCAGATAAGGATGCAGGTGGAGCAGTTGCTTTAGGGTCCACCACCACTAGGGAATGGTTGCTTGTGGAGGCCTCCGAAGAAGATTTAGAGCTGGTGGCCTCCGTATCAGTCCCCTCACCCTCTGTGCCACTGTGCCCATCGGTGTCAGTGGTCTTACCAGTCGAAACGCAGTGGCCAGCTGCAACCCCACCTACGTGGCCAATTTCTCGTTCGCCTGTTCCTGCTGATGCTGAAAAGACATCTACAATAGTTTTATTATGTCTGTGTAAATAGAACTGACCATGAACTGTGATCTCAAAACATTTGCCAAGTTTTCAGATTTCACCTGCTTCAAGGCTCTCAAATTTTGGTTCTTTATTATCAATATCTCATGCATGTAAAGAAAATCTTCAAAAACCATTTGGTCACAGTTTTGAAAATTTCACATGATAGCTCCAATATCATTTATGATCTTGTCTCTTATCCATTTTTAATTCTCTCCTGGAACTGTTTAACACCTCTGAATGGTTGGGCTTTGTTGTTTAGAATAGTGAACTTATGTCACTAAAAAAGGATATAAACAAAAAATACGTTTGTACAGTGTGTGCACAAGGCCAAAAAAGCTACATTATTTTCATTCACAAAAAGTGAAATATAAATTAATGTGTGTCAACAAATACTACAATGTTGTACCAATATTTGTATAAACTAAAAGCCTGTTTTCTTCGTTTGGGCATTTCACAATGGTAACACTTACTTCTAGTAACCAAAGTATATTTCAAATAAAAAAATATTATATGCATTCAGTACTGAAGTAGCTTATCAATGTATCATGCCCTATGTATATACCTATGTGTAGAATAAATTAAGAAATATGTTTTTTTGTAGATTGATAAATGACTTCTACAGCATACATAAATACATAGGGCTTGATACATTTCTAACCAATTTAGTACCGAGCAAAATCATGTTCACATTTGACTCCTAAAAATCAGGCAGTCAAACACTTCTCAAGCAATTTCAAGTTTGTTTTACCATTGGGAAAGTGTTGTACAATATATTCTGCCCTTCACTTTAGGCAATAATTGGTACACCATCATAGTAAATATTACATACACTGATTCATATATAATTTTTACATCAAATATCCACAATTCACACTATGCAACAGATTACACCTTGATGCATTGCTACATTTTCTTAATGAGACATGAGTTGAGTCTGATTTTGAGTTTCCAGATGGGATACTCCAACAGATATGTGATGGAACATTCCATCTTCAAAAGTGCCTATAAGTATCCCATTTTTCTCCATCATTGATTTATCATCTCATATGGGCATAACAAAGGACATTGAAAAATTGCTTTGGGTATATATTATTCTGTCACGAATGTGTACACATTTGTGTCTGTTTTTTCCCAAAAATGGTATGCCTTTCACAATTATTTTACCACAAAAACTGACTGGCTTACAAGTACATTTGTGAAGGAGTAAGACATCATGCAAATCTGTTACTTTTAACATGAATGACATAGTATTTTGTAATCAAAACACATATGGGATATGTTTTGAATCTAAAATGTAGCCATTTAATCTGATGTTACTAGTCATTTAGCTCACATAAGGGCATTTTATGCTATGTCACCTGTAATAGGGCTAACCTTACATCATTTACAATAGTGAAGGAGCATCACACCTGACACAATAAAGTCTAGTGGCCTGTTTGGTACAGCTGTCCCTTATAACATCAAACAACCTGATGTATATTTGTTGTTTAGATAGGCATGTGTCTGATGAAGCCAGTCCTTTGGTAGTGAATAGAAATCACAGAAATCAGGTGGTATCATTTTCCACACATTTATACACAAAACACATCATCATACACCTTGTTCAAAACTTGTTGTTTAACATGTTAAACTCAAACTATAACGTACCCCTTTGATGCTGCTGTTGGGCTCTCAAATGCCCATCAGGCTCCTGATAGGCCACCGCAACTATGCGGGCCATTAGGGAGGTCAGGGTGTGGCATATGCACTTCCCATATTGGGAGGACTGGGCGAGCTGAACTTCTGATGACTTCTTGGTCCAGCATCGTAAGTCCTCCCACCTCTTCGAATAATTAATGCTGCACAGCTAGTAGACCAACAGGGTCCGCACATTCTTGGCAATGGCCTCCCAAATATTGTTTTTCTGATGGGCATTGACCTATATGGATACAAGAAATGAAAGAAAAAAAGAACTGTTTTGTGACTTGTTTGTCTGCATTGATGTGACACAATTTTACTACATAAATCACAAGAATTAGTCGAAAGTTACTACACAATATATTTATTTTTCATTCTGCCAAAATAAAACAATAAATAATACTTTTGTTGTAACCTGTCGACTACCCTTATCCCTTCTCATCTCATAAATTCAGTAATCGAGGCCAGTGACATCATCTAGGCCAGGGGGCTCCACCATTTTTGGAATGAGTGCTACTTCTCATCAGTGAATATCATTGTGAAATACTGAAGGCTAAACTACTTGTGCATTGTAACCAGACGCCCCCACGCCCAGCTACTTTGACCTGAAGCCTAATGTCCCTAGAGCCAGATGCTATGGTTTGAACTAAATACTATGGCTAAGGGCACTAGGAAAGGGCTGCCATGTGTGTCAGTGAGAGTGTGGTCTTTGAAGATGTATGAACATGTGTGCCTATGAAGGGGATATAATGGTACGGGTGACTGAAAGCCTGTGTCATATGTACTTGCAGCACAGGACATCCCTTTCACCATATGTGGCACCATTTTATTTTTATATATATATATTTTTTTTATGGAGTTTTATATAGCGTGAACTTGACCCGAAGGTATAGGGGATCAGAGCGCTTTACATAGCATCAGTTGCGTTACATGAGGACACATTCATTTTTATTTTTTTTGTTGGGCACGGGGTGATTAAGTGATATGCCCAGAATCACAGGATGTTCAGCGTCATTGCCGAAAATCGAACCTGGTTCCCCAGATTCGAGGTCGACTGCCCTGGCCGTTAGGCCAACTCCTCTCCCTCTCCCCTCCACCATTACATGAAAGACACAAACATACCATTTTATGTTCTTTTTAAGTTGCAGAAATTAAAAGTGCAGATAAATATTCTACCAAATACTTTATACCATGAAACATTTTTCAGCACTTAAAATTTCTGTCATGTAAAAAAAGGGCTGTATTATTCCTATATACCTATGGCACAGTGTATACTGTGCATTGGAGTAAGGGACCTGCTGTTTGTAAATGTAACACTTTGAAATGGGGAAAATAGAAATTAAGTGTTAACTCAATAATTAAGGTAACTCTCCATGTCATTTTTCTTCCATTTAAAACCATTCAGAAGCATTGTTTTTTTCACAACTCCAATTTTGAGTTGACAAGAAATGTTTTCTAACAGTCAAATACCTCATTGCTTCTTTTATTTACCTCTATGACTCAGCCCCAGCCTTGCCCATAAATCTGACTAAGCACTGCTCATTGTCAGACCCTGCTATCTGAAGCTTGATGATCATGATGTCCCATTAACACTGCCTTCCCTTAACTAAATGAAAATATGCCCTTGTGCTTATTTGAAAAATAACTCAAGGCTGTGATTTGTGGGATAATATGCATAGCAAACGTCATGTGCATTTGGTATGTAAAACAATTTACATATATATATCCAGTTGTAAAGAAAATATGAGGTGTTTTCTAAATTTACATGATGTGACATTTCTACATTTCACATGAAATTCATGCATGTACATAGATATATCTCAAAATACACACCAAATAAAATGCAAGGCTTAAAACACACACCACATACTAATGTTGGTGTTTCCCCTATCATAACGTGCTTGGAAATTGACACTTTCATTGTTCTATGCAATGTAAAAAAATAAATGACACTTCACTTTAATCACTAAATTCCACTCAGGAACTCAAAGGGACATTTTAGCTTGTGTTTAAAACAAAACAGTTAGACAGATTTACAAATAAATTTTTAAACATGTACCTGCTCCTCTGGTGAACCATACATCTGGCTGTACAGGGGCAGAACATCAGTAGCCAGCAACTCCAGCTCCTCTGGTGAGAAGGCTGGGATCCTGTCACTTGCTCTTCCTGGCATTGTGGCACCAAGAGGTCGGAAACAGCAGCAAAAGTTGAGGGGGCCTTGTTGGCTGCAGGGTTAGGAGGCAAGTGAGCTTTTTTCGAAACACCACGTACATGTACACAATGTGCAGGATCACCAACACAGATAAACACAGCCATTGGCTTTCGTACGTTGCTTTCACACAAGTTAGCCTATGGCTCTGTCTATCGTGGAGTTTTACACCCACTATCCGGTAAACTTCCACCGTGGCCGTCTAATTCCAAATGTCCTGAGAGCGATGTCAGTCGCCCGCCATTTTAGATGATCAAATAGTGTGTTTGTGAATGTTTAGTGCGTCACCGCCACTCAAAATGGTGGCTAGTTTCTTTACATATACAAAATGCTAATGTCGCTCATTAATTTGAAAATAAACATTTATATGTAGTGCCTTATTGTGGTTAAATGTGATTGTTGCATGGTGTTGTTTACACTTCCGTCGATGGCATCATCGTTGACATTTTTTGGGGAAAAAAGGATTGTGTAAATAATACTTTTAGAATCTATTATTTATGCAATTTTTTTTAAAAACAATAGACTGGTAAAAAAGTTTATTTGTTAAGAAAAAAATGTAATATTACATGTTGTGTTAAATTATGTTAAACAACTATGTATATTTTTAGAAAAATATGACATTTGTGTTATTTATCAAAATAAGTTTGTAAATGTTTTAAAGTGTTGTCAATTTTCCAGTGCAGACATAGGAACCCAGTGAGAGTGAGGAGACCACAGCCTCAAGTGTTCCGACGATTTTCTGGCCTTGCCACCATGGAAGAGCGGTATATAATCAAAAAATTCAGATTGAGTAGTTACACTATACTGGATTTATGTCATTAGCTGGAGCCAGATCATCTGCCTCACAATAGAAATCCCACATCTATTACACCAATTGTTCGACTGATGGCAGCACTTAAGTTTGTGGCCACAGGATCATTCCAATACACTGTGGCAGTATCTGGTGGAATGTCACAACCAGCTTTCAGTGGGGTGCTACAAGAAGTTCTTTCTTCAATGGCGGCTCTATATAGGTGATATACTCATCTTTTGGAAAGGGGACCTGGCTACCTGTGAGACATTTTGCTCCTGGATTAACACCTTAAACCCCTACCTGAAATTTTCAAAAGCAATCGCTGAGAAAGAACTACTGTTTCTGGATATTTTGATCAAGAAAAAAGACAACAAGCTAGTAGTAAGCTCATAAAAAACCTACAGACAGGAATAGCCTGCTACTTTACAATAGCCACCACCCAAAATCCCTGTGCGACAACCTACATGCGGACAGTTTGTGCGCCTGCGACACAATTGCAACAGACTAAAGGATTTTGATACACAGGCATAAAACCTGGCCGTAGATTTCAAAACAAGGCAAT
Organism: Calotriton arnoldi; assembly: GCA_963921515.1. Taxonomy (NCBI): domain Eukaryota; kingdom Metazoa; phylum Chordata; class Amphibia; order Caudata; family Salamandridae; genus Calotriton; species Calotriton arnoldi. Next base: position 274,831 of record CAWUFW010005749.1, read on the forward strand.
ACCCTAGTCAATGTGTAGAAACTGCACGTAAACGGGCAAGGAATTGTAACAGAGAGACACTACTAGAGCCACATACTAGACAACAAGACGAGACTCTAACATGTGTTACTACTTACACACCCCAGTCAAACAAGATACGTAAAATAATTAAGAAACACTGGACAATCTTACAAACTGGGCAACTATCCTTCCCATCACCTAGGTTTGCATTCAAACGTACTATGGGATCTACCCCCAGTAAAAAGACATTTCCCATATGGATCATGTGTTGCCTGTACTTTCACAGAAAGCTCTTGGGAGATACCTCTGAAGACTAACTGGGTGTGGACACAAAAATCACATACCAATTATGACACAAAGAACTTTGTCTACTTGACCACTTGTCCCTGTGGTAAACAATACGCACAGATGACTACTCTCCCTGTAAACCTGAGAATAAACGAACATTGCAGCACTATACGCTGCAAGAAATCCAACACAAAAATTAGCACACATTTTCTCACTGAAGGACACACTGCAGAATATTTACGATGGACTGTGCTAGAAGCATACCCAAACATGAACTAACATGCCATTTTTAGAAGTGAACAACAATGGATATTCCGCCTTTCATCGAACATCATCGGTCTCAATTATGAAATTCCTTGGCATAAAATATAAATTAGATCTCAGCTAGTGAACAATCTACATTACCATCCTCATTCACAAAATAATCATTTTTTCAAAGAAAAGTTTTTTTTAATCACTACTCATAGACCCATGTCATATCATTAAACAGGAGTGTTTTTTTAATGTCAAACTGACTATTAAAACCAAGACTGACTGGACTGACATGGTTGGCCCCCATTGACTACATAGCCTCGCGACCCCTTTTAAAATGGCCACCACGTTTATATATACATGGGAGAGAAGAGTTCACATGACTGAATTAGGCTTGAAACATGTCGACCTTCAGCTACTTTAGATAATCACTTCTAGTAGGTATCACCACAAATTTAACATAGGCAGTAGGACTCAAACATTAAAATTTCTGTAGAGTACCCCGTGGCCTATTCTTATCCCACTCTTTCACATATTTACTTAAAATACACCAATCTACTATTTTACCCACATACCCACGCTACACCATACGGCTTATAAAAAGATCTCCGGTAAAGAGCCCCCATTGAGGGTGCCCGTCGGGCATCGCAGCGCCGACTCGACGTGGAGCAAAAGCCCAATGATAAAGCATGACACCTATCTAGGTCTGCGAGGGCCTTTGTTCCTACAGAGTAATGCTCCCTGCAGATTCTGTGGAACTTAACTGACCTGATCAGACAAACTGTACTTACTAGGAACTGCACACCCGAGTGATCATGACAAGTTGTCTGCTTACCTGATTTGTACAGTACAAGTGTCAGTGCGCATTTCCCCAGGTCAAACCATGATTCCTTTGTACTATGGAACAGCAGCATACCCCAACAAGTGTCACAACTTGCCCCTGAGAGGACCTGGCTTGTTTGTAAGTACAATCTGTCATAATACTGTTTTGGTAATTTAAAGTGTGATGATCTAAAATTGTGTTACATTTTTTGGCTCATTTTATTTTTTCCATATTGGAGACTCAGCTTATCCTACCTGACCATGGTTGCTAGCACTGCTGGGGAATCCAACAACGCCAGAGTAAGTCCGCTTCAATAAGGCCGATAGAAGAACATGGAACCAGTGGATTTGGACTTTGGGCTCCTAAGGGCCAGATTTTGATGTCTGGATAAGACTGGCGGAGTCCTCCTCCACTCACCTGATAAGGTGTGCCAAATCACCGTGGCCTGCTGCATGTTACACAACATAGCCCTGCAACGGAACATCCCATACATTTCAGATGAAGAAGACCATGAAGAGCTACTGGGTAAAGATGTTGAAATGCCAAATAAAGGTGATAGCGGTGAAGAGGAAGGAATTGCCTTATGTCAAGATGTTATTGACAGCTTCTTCACCTGAGTGTAAGTATAAATTTACATATTATAACATTAAGGTTAAACCAAATTTTAATCTCATGAGGATAACAGTCTGTGCTGGACATTTTTCAGAAAGGGCAAGTTTATGAAATCCAGGCCAAAGATGTTTTTTGACACGTTGACTACTTGATTCATGTAGATTGGTTATCTTGATTGTTCTTAGAAAATGTGTCCTCAAATGTACTCATTTGTGATGTGTCTAATGTGTAATGTAATTAAATGATTCTTTTTATTTTGATCTTTTTAGTATCCTTCACCATGTCAGCTTCATTAGGACATTTCAAAGTTGTGACATTTGCAGTTATATTCTGCTGCTGCGAAGTACAAAGGGAACATGGGTTAATCCTGTGGAAGACATACACAGATTTTGGGTGTACATATCTTGTACTGAGGCAACTTGCACAGTGATTGAATGGAAGTTTTTAAGATTGCATGAGACTTGTTTTCTGTTTAATGTTGGCACCAAACTGATATGTGCTGCCTGAATTGCTCTAACCATATGTGGTAGTCGACCCAAAGCATTCTAATCTCCCTTCACATTGGCAAAATATTCATTTTGTGTTAAGTGTATGAAGCTGTTAATGTGTCTTATCACTGTAAAAATAACTTCTTGTAGCACACTATCTAAAGTCATTGTGACATCCCCCCAGCTACCACAACTGTGTATTGGAATGACTCTGTGGCCATAAAATTGAGTAATGCTACGATTTATGACTATTGGTGTTATTGTTGTGCAATTCCTAATGTGAGGCCAAAGATCTGGCTCCAGTTGATAATTCAATAATATTTGCCTATTGAATCTGATTGTTTTGATTATATCTCATTCTCCGATTGTGGCAAGGTGTTACATAGGAAATGTAAATATGCGACTAAGTATTTGAGTTATGTATGGTTTGTCATGTTTAAGAAAAACTTTACAGACAAATCTTTTTCAAATTTAATAAAATACTAGTTGGTGAGTTTTTGGTATTTGTATTTTGTTGTCATTTTAGACAAATTTGAGAACCTACTTGCAATTTCTTTACCATTAAACAACCATTTTATGTTTTACAAATGTGCGTACCTTAAAATGTATATGTCAACAAACTATGATTTGTAACACTAATGACATCAATTCAATTACATGAGAAGAAAAGGGCAACATCCAAAATTCAACACAAACAATTTTTAAAAGAGAGAATTAAATAGAAATTGATCAATAAATGACACTTTACCATATGTGAAAATATGATAGAAAAGGGAGAATGACCAAACTTTCGTTGCAACATTATTTTCCCAACACAGAATCAAGGCATCATGGTACTTGTAGTTAATTCAATGAAACATTCACAACACTTGCTAAATTGTAACTTGAACATACCTAGTGAAAATCTGCAGTAAGAATAGCACATATATTTACTATATGAAACACATATATGTAATTTGTAATTTGGAGTATAAACACTTACAGGCACCAACACATCATGTGAAATGTAATGGAGATTGAAACCTGTGACCTTAAATACAAAACAATATATTCAAACAAACATGGCCAACAAGATGTTACTGATATATTGAGGTTTCTATGTAATAAAAATTAGCAGAACACATTAGCAACAGCTAACTTCAAAGCAAACAGGACATTTAAGTTTAGTGACACACTAAAAATATAACTTACCAGTCTTCACCCCACCAGGGATTCTGGTCAAGACTTCAGGATGTAGGATCTTCTCCTCCCAGGGAAAAGGTCGTAAGGGGGGCTGTGAGAACCACCACCAGTCCTGTGGGCCTCCAGGTGATGCTTGGAGGCCAGGGAATGCACTCTCCCCTGCAAGTTGTTCCATCTCTTCCAAATTTCCTCCTGTGTGCGCAGGTTGTTTGCTACAGCATTCACTCTGTCAACTATTCTGGCCCACATTAGCCTTTTTTGAGATGTGGTTGTATTTTGGACATGGGCTCCAAACAACTGTGGGTTTACTCCTATAATTTCATCAACCATGACTGACAATTCTCCCTGTGTAAAACAGAGATTTCTCCTCCCTGCCATCATAATGTAATTAAATCAAATGAATTTGTGAACACACAAGTTCAAAAGAAAATTAAAATGTAAAATGCACAAGAAACAGAGGGAGCAAAAAAAACTCTGAATACTCTGACAATGCTTCTCCTAGAAACTGTTGTGCTGTCCTGGAATGGCAAAGCTTCATGGTCTGAAATGGAGTGTGTTTTATAGTGTGGTATGCGGTGCAAACAATTAGGCAAAACACCTCAGGTGTGTGATGCTAGCATCTATCTTACAGTCACAGGAATAGCCCAATGTTGACCGCGTCCCGCAATGGAATCACTCTGTCGGAAACCTGCTACTAGAACACTGCCAGCACAACTGTGAAATTTAAATAGGTTTGGTTCAATACCGTCACCCTGACGGTAACGGAGTAATGTTAGCCAGCAGAGAAGTTTGCCTCATCGACAGCGGCAAACCGTTTACATGACTAGAAAAACTCTGTCGACGCAGATGGCGGTTCAGCCCAGCACACATCTAAATAGGGCGGGCGGGATTCCGTCAGCTTGGTGGAGTACTTGTAGACTCTGCCACAGAGAGACAACAGTAGTTCTGTTAAGATCTAAATCAGGCCCAAAGTCCCAAGGTATAACCTTCATCTGGGACGATCCTAGTAGGTGTATCTGACACCTGCTCCATCACGTCTGTAAAGAAAGACATACATTCCATAAACAAACATGGCAGAAGCAACGTTACTATATTCCGATCAGGTATTAACATATACACTTCCATCATTTCTCAACTTCCTGCATGAAAGAAGCCTGGAATAAGAGATTATTAATACAGCACACTCAGTGATGAACAATGCACATAGCTCTACTGGCATGGCAGTAATGACAAATTTCTACCCAAGAAAAACCTATTTATATTCACACAAATCTGACCCAGATGTTCCATATAGTTCAAAACCATGCTCCTTCATGGTGGGGTTGAAATCGGCCCCTGGTCCCAGTCTACAGCGCCCATAGACTATCATTGGCACTTAACGTTTTCTTGATGCTTCTTTATTAACATTTTTAAAAATGCATGTATCTGGTTCCCTTTGTAGGATTTTTGTCATTTTGCTTAATGAATGTTTCACTATTTTCATAATGTTGAGTGGGATTGTGTTGTGTCTTTAACGTTTTAACTCTTTTGGTACTACTAAATAATTTACACCATTTGTTTCAAGTTAAAGCTGTCTGCTCTGTCCCTTGGCTACCAGTGGTTGAGCTCACATTAAATTATTGAAACCTTTGACTAATGAGTTTGTGACTTTAATAATTGTGGGGGGCTGCTATCACAACCCCATTAATAAACCACTTTCAAACAACAGTCATCAAAATAAAAAGTATTTGTACATATACGTATTAAATGTTTTGGACGATTTTCCTTATGACCCTCCTGACAAGAAAATGTCTGAATTTCACTATTTAATGAACAGTGATAACAAAGAACAATCATTACACAATAAAGAGAGACACAGGAAATAAAGGGCTTCTTAAAAATAAAAAAATGGGTGCACAAATCGACTGATGACTTCATTGCTCTTGTGCAAAGATCAAGCATATATGCAGCAGATGCAGCTAGTGATGTCACAGGTTCAAGATAAAATACTTTTTAACTGCCATTTGAAGATAAATTTCTATCAAGCATATTAGCTACAGTAAAGAATAATATTGTAAAAGTAGATTGTACTTTCTGTGGCAGGGTAACTTTAAAGTACACACTCTGGGAACAAAGATACATGGAGTTGGTGGTACTATATTTGTCTCAAATAAATTGCTTTGAAGATCTGGGTAGGTAACTTTGAGAACATTTGCATGCAGTATAGTCACCCAGCTCTGGTGTATTCCTGGACCTCAGATGTACTTGTGCTATACAACACATATACTCCATACTGGTGTGAACATCTTGCACCTACTTTTGAGTTCTTTTGTATGATGATATAGCGGAAACCTTTTGTACAATCGATGACCACTTTTAAGTTTGGACCTAGTGTGCCAGTTGACCTCCAGAGACAGACAACAAAGGCCAAAATTGTCCATGGGCTTCCTGCACCAGTATGTTCACATTCTCAGATGTGAAACTGGGTGCCCTTCCCTTTCAATTTTCTCCTGCCTAAATGATTCTTCTGTTCCTACCACTTCCTTACTTGAACTTTTGGTTTACCTGTCTTGAAAAATATCTATAGATTAGATTGGATTGTAATCCTGAGATATGCGCTCTTAGGGTCATGTAGCATGTAGCTCTAAATGTTGATTACACACTTTCACATTGGACACATTTCTGTGGCCATTGAGCTCACTCCTGATCAAGGCTGGCCCTGATATATGTATCACCTATGTGTCACTTTAATACTATACAATTTACTACTGCTGTTCCTGTTACTAAGAAGTATTTTCTGCCAGTTGTACTCCCTAATGCTTTATGATCTAGGTGCCTTTTTGATATTCACAATCCCTCTATGTAGCAAAAGTTTTGTTTAGTTTTCACAGAAGTCCAACCAAAATTCGGTATACTTTCCCGTTGTGACCCAGTGATTCAGTTTGTGAGCATATACACATTTTCATGCTAACCCCAGTTCAAATGCCTCAAAATAGCCTCTTCTGAATGCAGCAAACTACATTTTATAAATTCCATAAATTTCACAGATGGGGTTTTACTAATCATCACCTCAAATAATAGCTGATTCTTTTTTGTTTTTGCATTTCATATTGTTATTATTATGCTTATATCTCAGGTTTTGACTACGCCTGGACGGAGTTCCACGTAGCCGAACTCCTCGAAGTGACAAATAAACTCTGCCAAACTACGCGGAGTTCCGCGAGCGGCAGAATGCGTTACCTCGTGCCGTTCGCATTGATTTTTAGCACTGGGTGTTTGACCTGCACTGTAAAATCAGCGCAAACGGTATCAGGCAACAGGGCGCTGCTTCTTTCTGCCACTCAAGTAGAAGTTCTACTCGAGCAGCACCTTCCTCAAAGCAAACAGAAGGTTTCTCAATGCGAGCGGTAAAGACCATCCGCCACCGTACGCGCTGAGAAATCTCAATTGGAAGTGGTCAAGATTTAGATTTTCCTCGCTCACGCTCAACAACTTACTGTTGGCGAGCACGAACAATGAAAAAACTCCGCTTAACTACGCGAAGCATAGTTTTTCAAAACTCCATGAGCTTCTTGGAGTGCAAAGTGCGAAAAACTCTGCAAACTCTGCGAACAGAGCAGAGTTCACCACCCAGGTCTAGTTTTGGCTATTTGCCTTGTGATATGCTCTGCAAACAATAATACTTTCAGATACCACATTTGACACACTCTGATAGCCCCCAGTACACACTATCAACCCTGGCAAGCTGTCTCAAAGAGTGTTCTTTCCACCTTGCAACTGGAGGAGTCATGACACAGAGACAGAGCCATGAGACAGAGAGTTTCTGGCTTACTTTCTAAAAACATAATAAAAAACAGGAAAAAGCTATTTTAAAAGCTAAGGACATGACGACCTCCAATTGACGGCATGCATGGTAAGATTCATGGAGAAAGCCCTGCATCTCTTAAGGCTAAAGTGCCACTGAGATTGACCTAATTAGCAGGAGATTTTGGGTTCTCCTGCGCATTTGGTCTTTCCCTTGTTAACACTGCAGATATTATAAAAGAATTTACATGATAAGAGATGGGATAGGCTTTAGGAACATATTTTGAAGATTTATGTATCTACAAGCTGATGGGCTGTATTTAACCTCATTCCTTGCCTGTTTTTTTTTATATATTGTGAATGTTTATATTTTTTAGACTCTGCTGCCTAATGTATGTTGCACTTTTCACTATTTTGTATTAGCCCAAATGTTTTAAAGAACTTTGCATTGTATAATTTATATTTTGTAGAGGATAATGTATTGTATAATTTTAGTGCATTCTAAAATAAACGGTATGAATATTGGATTTTTTACTATTACTAATATTTGTATTATTATTATTAATATTAATCACATGGTCCCCGAAACATCTTGGTTCTAGGAACAAAATAAATAATCAAACAGAACACCTCCAATTAGGAAAATAGTTAAAATGTAATGGTGTGTTAGTACACTGAGAAATTGGTGATACTTCGGGCCCCAATGGTTGGTCATTCTAAAGCTAAGGTTCTAAAATATAATGCTCTGGCTAGGCATCTACTTCATTTTAAATTTGGGGCTTCCCACATCAGAAAGAGAGAGGAATTAGATTACAGACTTTTGGCTGATATTACGAGAAAGGATGGTATGTCCAGCTTTATAGAACACTGTGGGCCTGATTCACAGAACTAACTTACGTCAAAAACGTAAAGTTAGTACTTTTTGGTATTCACAGAATACACTTACTCATTTTGGTATTCACAGAATGAACTTACTCATTTCGGTATTCACAGAAGTTAGTAGACCTAACTTTAGGACTCCTAAATGCCTTCTGTGAATACCGAAAGTCTTAAAGTTAGGATTTTCTCAGTCTAGGAGTAGTAAAGTTCCTAACTTTACAACTCCTAAACTGAGACAAATCCTAACTATAAGACTTTCGGTATTCACAGAAGGCATTTAAGAGTCCTAAAGTTAGGAGTCCTAACTTTACTACTCCTAAACTGAGAAAATCCTAACTTTAAGACTTTTCGGTATTCACAGAAGGCATTTAGGAGTCCTAAAGTTAGGACTACTAACTTCTGTGAATACCGAAATGAGTAAGTTCATTCTGTGAATACCAAAATGAGTAAGTGTATTCTGTGAATACCAAAAAGTACTAACTTTACGTTTTTGATGTAAGTTAGTTCTGTGAATCAGGCCCTGTGTTCTCAGGCATAGTACTTTCAGGTAAATTCTCCATTTTTGTAGAACACACACTAGCCTTTCATCCCTGATTGGGCGTATTGTTGCTTTGAGATTGATTACTCCGGGAGTTGGATGAAACCCGTCACCAGGCTTTCTGGATTTGTGCCTGAAAAGGCAGCTTCTGAATATAAAGAGCTCTTCTTAAGTTCAGCTACTGGAGTAAGAACAGCTGAGCATTTCACAAGTCAGGGATCTAGCACCTAGAATTGTCTCTGGAACCAACCTTGACTACTAGGTGAAATTGTTCTGTCTTTGAAGCGGAATGCGCACACAGGGGAGAAGACCTTGCAGAACAGCTGCTGGGTTTAGGTGTTGTTGGGCGCCAAATTTGAGATCAGATTTGAGGTCAGGTAGTATAGCACTAATCTCAGTAAGGCTCGCTAAAGGGAGCACTGAAATAGACACTGGGAAAGAGGAGGGATGAATACATAGTGGAGCATTAATGGGGAAAGGCACGCTATCAATCCTGCCATTGATATTTTCATAGGTCATAGTAATCTTCAAAAAATAAACTCGCCCCAGCTATTGGAAAATGCTTGAGAGGAAGGCATTTGTGGAAGGATGACGAAATGTATCAACCATCTTGAGAAAGACTGTGGCAAGAATTGTCCTTAAGTTGTAGTTTACTGTTTATAAAATAATCTTTAGATGTATGTAGACAAGACTTAAAATGCTTCAGGGCAGCCTTGAAGTCCAGCTCATATTCCCTCGCTTAGTATTCCCAACAGCGTTGTTGAGTTTGTTAAATTTTGAGTATTTTGTCTCATAGGTTAGCTGAGAATCATCTATTTCTGTGTTTCAAGTCGGACAAGAAAGTGAGTACAGGGGGACCAAGACTGTCTGCAAGCTTGCTCTGAAAGTATCCTCCATGGCCGAAGATGGACTACCAATGCTTGCTGGCTCCACATAGAGATTCAAAGCAGATTTCAAATCTACCCTATATCATCTCATGTTATTTACTCTAAAGCAGACACAAGAGTACTAAGTTGGTTCAGTTAATTTAAAGATGATTAGGAAAAGACCCAACCAACACACCAACATGACCTTGAGGCTCTAAGTGGTGGCAGTGCAGTTGTTAAAAATAAGATTCAATGTGTGAGAAGGCTCTTGAACTAATGAATCACATCACAGCCTTGCTGGGTCTTCAGCAAGCTGGCGGTAGGCCACGTTTTATCGTCACTGTGATAGTTAAAGAGCCCTCAGAATAATGAGATTCTGGTGGGTAAGGAGACACCAGCCCACAAAGCCCCATGATCTCCTCTAAAAAACCCTCATCCATTTCTAGAGGAAAGTAGGTTGAAATAAAAGCCTGGTATATCAAGAGTTGACATGCCAACTGCAAATAACACTTTCCAGAAGAGTATGGGAGAAATCAGCAATACAATTATCAAAAGATGGGGGTGTGGTCATGAAGGCCAAGATGATGGACGTGTTTCCCCAATGCTCTGGGACTCCTCCAAAATCTGGAGTCATCCTGGATGTTAGAAATTGGGTTGTAGGTTGACTGGGGTAGTCAAGCAGCAGCCACAATCCTAGTCAGGGTAAGAATCAGGCAAACCTTAAATTAACCTGCACTCACCCTCTGGTAGCTTGGCACAGAGCAGTCAGGCTTAACGTAGAGGCAATGCGTAAAGTATTTGTGCAACACTTTAAATAGTAAAACTGTGAAAACACCACACAAATAGATTCCACACCAGATTAGAAAAATAGAACTTAATTTAATAAATAAAACTCGACCAAAATGACAAAACTCCAATAGGTGAAACTTGAAATATGAATTTTTAAACAATAAACTGTAAAATAGCGCTTAGAAGCAATAAGCGTTTACTTGGGATATCTGGTCGCACTGGACCGGGACAAAGTCAAAAATTCAGGCTGCCCGCGATGGAGCGCTGGCTGGTGCAGGGACCCAGTGAGGCCCACTGAACAAAAGTAATTTGATCCTTCCTGCATCAACATTGAAGATGTGGGGTGCAGCCAAAGCGATGCATTGGTGTTGATCCACACAGTGGTGGCGATGCGCTGGTCCTGATCCTTGCAGCAGCGGCGATGTGTCGGCTCCGATGAGCAAAGAGCTGCACCGTGGATATTCTTCATTGAGGATGCCGTCAACGAAGTTGCAGAGACCTTGTGCAATGGTGGGTCCAAAGGCGATGCGTTAGGGCCGATCCACGCAATAGAAGCAATGGACCAGTTCTGGTCCATGCTACAGGAGAGATGCATGCATTTCGATCCATGCAACAGTGCTGATGCGCTGGTTCGGCAGAGGATGTAAGGGTTTTAATGAAGCAAGCACATTTGGCCCACTTGCAAGGGTCCAAAACTGAGGTGGCACCACTTGGCAGGGCAGACTCACAGATGGCAGAGTCCAGGTCCAGAAGCTGATCAGTTGGAAGTCAGTCAAATACTTTTATTTGGCTATATATCCATACAAATAAAAACATACTATTAAAAACAGTTTAAAACACATAACATTATTCATAAAGTGCTTAAAGTGCTAAACATATGTGCAACAATTAAATAGATGACAGCATAACAATAAACATTATTAAAATCAGTTCATATGTAGCATAAGCAATTATTTTATTTATATATCAATAATATTTATTATTTATATATCAGACAAGCATGCAGCTTAGAACATTATAAACATTATGCCAAGGAGACCTTGAAAGTAAAACCAAAAGGCTGGTTAAGTCAAAACATTCATATCCCTTCTGATCCTCAATGCTTGCCCAGCATAGTTGATGATTGCATGACATATAAATTCTGAATCCAAGTGAGTGCTGTAATAATCAAAGGCTTAATCTACAAGACTATTTGCATGCAGTATGGGGCGTGAAATCTAAACTCACAGTATGGTAAAAAAGCCACAGAAAAACATAAAACGAATGATGGATTGCTGAGTAAAATTATTACAGGGACCGCAGGGCAGAGTAGTAAACCAGGTGCCCTGCTAAGGAAAAGCTGCCAAGAAATGTATTGTGGTGAGTCTAAAACAAGCTAAATAAAATCTATGTTCAAGCTTAGGGATCCATGTCAAATAAGGTTCTGTCCCTTCGGTAGTCTTAATCTCTATATAATGGCGGACTGTATCCATTCGCCTGAATCTTAGTGTTTTACTATGTGCTCTATGGTTGTAAAAGACAGTTTCTATCATGGCCCTTGAGGTGTTGTTGATTTCATATGGAAAATAAAATAAGTTATGAGTGGCAAGTTTTATAATTTTTCTTTTAATGTAGGTTAACCAAGGAATAGTACCACTATGATCTAGTTTAACACATTCTGCAAGAACGTGGCATGAAAAATTAGCGTGGGGAGAGCTCCAGACCTTAAGCCAGAGTAGAAGTGGTGCCATTTTTTATTGTGCCAGCTATATAGGGCAGGCTAGCTTCAGTATGGGCTATGAAAACCTCCTACCAAGGAATTTGTTTTCAGTAGTTTGCAGACACCCAGGGTTTGTATAATCCCAGACACCAACTCCATATGTGACCAGAGAGAGGCGTTTGGCATTATGTAATGACATTCTATTTTTAACAGGCTTCTGACTGAGCTTCCTAGCAAATTTAAAAATAGCGTTCACTGCCCCTGTTATTTTAAGCACCCTCTGGGACAAAAGCTCATCCCCGGTAAAATTGGCATATTTCTGAGATAGTGAAAATTTGGGACCTTAGTAATGGGGGTCTGTCCGATATTAAATCTACGTGAGCGTGTATTTTTGGGCCCACAAATCATAATTAAGTCTGAGCGGTGAACTCCGCTCCGCTCGCAGGGTTTGCGCAGTTTTCAGCACTCCGCGTTACGCAGAGCTCGCAGAGTTTCAAAAAACTCGCTCGCGTTCATCAACGTCAAGTTGGCGAGCGCTAGCGAGTAAAATGCACCTCCCGGCGAGATTTTTCCTCATTCGTGATCGTCAACATCAAATTACCGAGCGCGAGCATGGAAAATCAACCTCCCGGCAAGATTTCTCAACGCGGGCGGTCAGATTTCTCATTGTGAGTGGTCGCGTATGCTCGCGCTGAGAAACCGTCCATTCGCGCTGAGAAAGCTGCCGCTCGAGTAAAAATTGACTTGAGCGGCAGAAAGGAAGCAGAGCCCGCTTGCGCTGTGCATAGTGCCATTCACGATGATTGCACATTGCGTACAAGCACCTGGCACTGAAAATCACAGTAAACGGCATTTATCTGAAGAAACTCTGCAGCTTGCGGAGCTCCATGTAGCGCTGCAGAGTTTTTTTTGCACTTGCGGAACTCCGCGAACTCCGCCCAGGCTTAATGATAATATACTATTTCTGATGGTTAACCTTTAATTTCAATTCCCTCATAAATTCATTGAAGGAGTCAAGTAATAATTGTAAACCGTTAGCAGTACGAGAAATGAGTACCACGTCATCCGCATAAAAGAGATCGGGCAGAGGTCGATCAAACACCAGTGGAGAGTCCTTCCCACTGGCCATCAACACTTGGTCTAAGGAATTAATAGAAAAAATAAATAAGAAAGGGACTATTATACAGCCATCCCTAACCCTTCGATTGGTCTTGGCTATAATGGACTTGTGTAGTCATATCCCAATTAAGGCGTTTAAGGAGTTCTATATCAGAGGCTTCAACCCCTGCCCCACTCATTATGTCCCACGACAAGCCTCTTATGTCCCTGAGACTTCAGATCCGGAGGCTAGCCAGCTAGCCCTTGGAGTCACTCTGGGTTCAGGTGATGCAGGTCCAGTCCTTCTCACCCAGGCAGGGGAACCGCAAGCAGTAGTTCAGCAGAGTGGTAGTCCTTCAGCAGCACAACAGTCCTTCCTGGCAGAGTAGTGACAGGTCCAGAAGTGTACTGAAGTCATGGTGTCAGAGGTTCAGTACTTATACCCAGTTGGGTCTTTGAAGTGGGGGAAACTTCAAAGACAGGTCTTTGAAGTACACAGATGTCCTCCCTTCCTACCCTGGCTCCGGGCTGACTACAGGAGGGTTTGCAGCCCTTTGTGTGGGGACAGAACACAGCCTATTCAAGTGTAAGTGAGGCTGGGTCCAGCTCTTCTCTCCTATCCTTCCAGGATGGCCCATCAAGTCACACCTAAGCTCCCATTGTGTGTGGCTGTCTAGGGGGAATACACAAAGTCCAGCTGTCATCCACCCCAGACTGATCAGAGACAGGCAGCAGGCACCAAATAGCTAAAGCAAGAAAATTGCAACTCTATAAAAGCTGCATTTTTTTAATTGTAATTTAAAATCCGACTACACCATAAATTAGGATTTCAAATTAGGATTACAGAGACACCAGACTTTGGGGTATTATCTCTTCCTAATTGGAAATTACACTTGTAAAATGTAAAAAGGTAATCCCAATGTTATCCTATGGGGCAGATAGGCCTTGCAGTAGTGAAAAACGGCTTTGGGAGTTTTTCGCCACCAAGACATGAAAAACGTATAAGTATATGTCTTGTTTTTTAAACTACATTGCACCCTGCCATCTGGGTTGTTCAGGGCATACCTTAAGAGTTACTTATATGTATAAAAAGGGAAGGTTTGAGCCTGGCAGTGTAAAGCTGCCTACACATGCTCTGCAGTGGCAGGCCTAAGACATTGTTAAAGGGTTACTTCAGTGGGTGGCACAATCAGTGCTGCAGTCCCACTAGCAAATTTTAATTTTCCCGGTCCTGGGTAATGGGGTTACCACTTTACTATGGACTTATAAGTAAATTGAATATGCCAATTGGGGATGAACCAATGTTACCATGTTTAGGGGAAAGAGCACAAGCACTTTAGCACTTGTAAAGCCAGCAAAAGCAATGTCAACAAAGTGTAGGAGGTAGGCAAAAAGTTAGCTGGAAGACTACCCTAAGGCTGTCAGGTCTAACACTGTGGGTTACAAAGGGCTAACTCCCCCCAACCCAACCTGCGGCTGATGGGCCCCCACTGGTAGCCAGCCCCCTATCTTTACTGATTGTATGCAAAACAACTAGGGCTGATAATCAGTCAGCGGCTCAACTGAGATCGCGCTGGGCCTATGATGGCGGCCCGCTGAAATCTGAGCCAGCAGCTACAGCGTGGCTGTGGCAGTGAGTGCCAAAAATGGACCCCCGAGTCCAGGGTAGGTGGACTTGGGAACTTGCAGCCCAGGACAAGTAAGTGATCCTGCTGACGCTGAGAACTGGCAATCGGGTTACAAACCCATCCAAGTACTGGACCCTGCATGGTGAGCACGGCCAATGGGGGACAAGACAGGTGCATGTTGAGGGGTGCTCACACATGTTTGCTATCTCTCCTGGAACCATGTGAATTGTGATGATCTGGAGGCGGGGGCCCATTCAATACCCTACACTGAATGCAGAAACATACCTAGTTCACAAAGGCCCTGCAGCCCTGTTCGGAACCAACGATCGAGTGTAAGAGGAGTTCTCTGGCAGTGCACTCAGGAGGACACATTGACTGCCCAGGACATTGCCCCAGCTGCTCTTGCTGCCTCTTTTCCCCCATCTCTCTCTCTCTCCGTGGCATCACTTAGTAGGCTGGGACTTCTAATCTTCTATCTGGCTTAGGAATCCCTGGGGAGGCTCCCTTGAGACGGTCCAATCGTGGAGAGGGGCCTCTTTGCTGGACCTTTAAAGGTAACACCTCAACTCACAGTGAGTGGATCTGCTGAGCTACTGTGACCATGGGGGTGAGGATGGCTGGGCCTGCATGAGACACTAATGAAGGGGCCTCCTTGCCATCTCCCACTTGCCTTTTCCCCTCCCCTTTTGCCACCTCATGGTCTGGATTTGCACTAAAGCATTGCTGCCCATTAACTCTTCCATTCAGTGTAGGGCCGATAATGAATGGGAGGTTATGTTTCTGACTGAAACGTGGCTGAAGGATGACACCTTAGCAGCGGTGGCTCTAGCCATTCCACCGGGCTTCAAAATCTGCTGTGCTAACAGGGAAACCGATAAAAAAGGAGGGGGGGTAGCGATTATATTAAAGGAGTCCTGGGATATAGCTTCCTCAGCACTGCTAGGTATGGATGTGGTGGAGGGACTCAATTTCTGTATTTAGATTAACCCTACCACCTCTTTTTCTGGGCTACTGTTGTACAGACCTCCAGATTGCCGGCCTTATATACTATCGGATCTCTGCAATTATATTGCTCAAAAATCTCTATTATTCGCTAATTTTATTGTTTTAGGGGACTTTAATCTCCATGTTAATGACCCTTCTTGTGCCCAGGCCATGCAGCTGGTATCCTCCCTTACCGGGGCCAACTTGGCGCAATTGGTCACATGCCCCACCCATAAAGCAGGGCATATTTTAGACTTGGTGTTCTCTAATGTTCCACTATTTAAGATGGATGAGCCAAACCAGTTGGTTTGGTCTGATCACTATCTTGTACCATTTTCTTTTAGCTTGGCAAAATACAGCCAGCCAGAAAGCTCCCGCTACTTCCTAAAAAGAAACCGGATGATGCTTACAGCAGAGTTTTTAGGTCAGTCGCTGCTGGCTAGCCAACCGGTACTGATTTCGGACCCAAATAGTGATGCCCTGACCTTAAATAACTGGATTGCTGCTGCAGTAGAGTCTATTGCCCCGGCAACAGTTACTAAATCTATGAGGAAATCACCATCAGCTCCATGGTTTACAGAGTCACTTAGGTCCATGAAAAGCAGGTGTAAATGTCTGGAACGACAGTGGAGGGCAGATTACGATATTTTACGCCTAAAATGGTTTACAGGAACGCCCTGAAAGCAATGCATAAATTGATGAAGGAGGCGAGGAGGGACTTTATAGTTAAGTGTATTGGTGTTGCGGAGCAACCTGCTAAAGTAATTTTTAAGGCAGTTAATTCATTTCTAAAACCCCGAGAACTGGTGATTGATGCCCAGCCCTCTGAGGGGCTGTGTGAGAGGATTTTGGATTTTTTGATCATAAAATTCGGAAGATCTATAATTCTTTCTCTACTACAGTGGAAACTATCAAGACAGATGTGCTGGAACGGGAGGCACAGGTGCACCCCTTCTCGGCATTTGTCCCTGTCTCTCAGACGGAGGCATTAGCTGCGATACAGGGATGTAAATCCGGCTCTCCAGAGGATCCATGCCCCCCTAAATTATGGCATGAATTAGCACATCTTCTTGCTCACGTGCTCTGCAAATTATGGAATACCTCCTTCTCTTCAGGTATTTTTCCTGATGCTTGGAAGCACGCCACTCTCCTTCCCCTTAAAAAAAAAACAATGTTGATTCTAGTGAACTGAATAACTATCTACCTATTTCTTTGCTGCCTGCTGCTGCAAAGATGTTAGAAAAGATAGCACAGGGTCAACTGGCTAGCTTTATTGAGAATCACAGGCTTTTGCACGATACCCAATCTGGTTTTCGTGCTGGTTTTAGCACCGAGACGGTGCTGCTAGAGGTGGCGGACTCTGTTCGGATGGCTCTGGATCCAGGGGCATCAGCGGTGCTGGTGCTCCTGGATCTTTCTGCCGCGTTTGATACAGTTGATCATTTGCTACTGGTTCAACGTCTTCTGGATGTTGGCATAGAGGGGACTGCTTTGGCCTGGCTGAAATCCTTCCTACATAAACGCACTCAACGGGTGGCCTTACAACCTTATGGGTACAGCCGCAAACACTTATAGTGTGGAGTGCCGCAGGGCTCGGCCTTGAGTCCATTGCTGTTCAACATATATTTGACTCCTTTATTCTCACTAATAGCCAACTGGGGTGGGAAGGCGATCTCCTACACCGACGACACCCAATTGGTTTTTCCTTTCCATGATCAGTCGGAAGATTCTTTTAGGAGCCTCAAGGGATGTCTAAAAGACATTGCCAACTGGATGAACAACAACAAACTTAGGCTCAATGCCGATAAAACAGGTGCTGTTTTTTGGCACTAACCAACTTCCAGATGCTAATCTCTGGTGGCCATTGGAGATGGGCCCTCCACCTATTCCTGTTAGATCTGCCAAAAATTTGGGAGTTAAATGGGACATTGACCTTTCCTTCTCGGCCCAAATTCTGCAGGTAACATGGGCATGTTTTGGCAGGTTGAAAAACCTCCGGAAGTTTATACTTCTGCTGCCTGTGAATTGTCGTCAGGTCGTAGTCCATGCCACAGTGATATCCCGGCTGGACTACACAAATGGCCTGTATCTTGGCCTTCCAGCTTACCTTGTCAGAAAGTTGCAAATGGTTCAAAATGCGGCTGCGAGATTGATCAGAAATGTCCCTCTCCGGCATCATATCTCTCCGCATATTAAAGAACTACACTGGTTACCAGTTGCCAAAAGAATTAAATTCAAGGCTTCAACTCTAGCACATCGGTCAATTCATGGCACCTGCCCCAGCTACGGTTAGGTGCGCACAAGCAGACTCGCCTACTGAGGTCAAATTTTCAGAACCGACTTTGTACCCCACGTATCAGGAAAGCCCGGATGGGTGGCAGATCTTTTATGTTCGGGGCGTCCAGGTTATGGAATTCTCTCCCCAATACGATACGCTTGATAACCTCTGAACAACAATTTAGAAAAGCAGTTAAAACGTGGCTCTTCAGTTGTGACAAATTTTGCTCTAGCCCTGCTCCACGTGTGTCACTTGTTGCTATAGCGCCGGGACACCCCCTTCGGGAGGTAGCTGTTCGCGCTCTATAAATGACTGTATTATTACTGTGACTCGGATAGTCAGATGATATGGAATTAGTGTTCCTACATTGATCAGATATTGTGACATGTGTATAGCTTGTCTTGATGAGACGATCTCTTTTTTGGTCGGGAGCCTTAGTTTTCTCTGTGCTTGATTGACCTCTACACTAGCCACATCCTTAGTCTTTTTTGGCTTTGCAGAACATTCCCTAGCAAAATGGCCAGCTTTGCCACAATAAAGACATAGGCTTAATTTGCAGCGATGTTCCTTTTCCACATTAGATAATGGACCCCTTATACCTCCGATCTGCATAGGTTAAATATCAAGAGTCTTACTGTCTGACTCCTTCTTCTCGGTTTTGAGAACAATTACTCTGGTGTCAACTCGAGATTGGTCACCCTTTCACGTGCCCAATTAGTGATCTATTTTAACCACAAGATCAATAAATTCCGCACAATCGCCGGGCAGATCAACGATGCACGAGAGGGAATCTTTAAGGTCATCTCTTAACCCTTGATAAAATACAGATGTTCTTTTCTCTTCTGACCAGTGCGTTTCTGCCACCAGTGGATTGAAAGTAGTGTTATAAGTCACAATGTCCTTAGAACCTTGTCATAGGTTTAATAACTCATTGTCACTTGCTTGGATAAAAACATGTTTTGCAAATAACTAAGAATTACAAAACACCAAAATCTCGGTTATGGAAACCTAGCCAGTTTTTTCAGAAAATTAAATTTACTAATATAAGATTCAAAAAAATAGTTAGTAAAGGAAAAATGTCCTTTCTTGAGTCCCCTCACTCACCATGGTTTCCCATGGTGACATGCTTCATCATAGGGGCCATCCCAACCCGCTACGGGCTGAGGCGTGCTACGACTTGCGACACTACCGCCATTGAGAATGAAAACTGCTCCGGCTGTTGCCTGCTTCCCTCCCGACCGAATATGCGGTCGGGAGGGAAGCATTCTCAATGGCGATGATCTCTCCAGCCCCTCTCAGACCATGAAGCACATTGTTGCTCCATAATTAATACTACGTGATCAAAGTACTGTATGTATTAACTCTTGCCTGCTAGTATTTTGCAGCATTTTTTCCTATCCTTAGGTCACTTTGGAGTGGTACTAAACAGGGCTGGACCCTGTTTGTCCTGAAGAAGAGCACTGGGGTAGCTCGAAACTAGTTGACGTTCACTAGGGACCCCTGACTAATTAAAAACAGACACCCTAGCGACCAACCCCGTTTTTAATATATCGGCTAGGAGCCTGAATAAATTCTTTTTGCCCACTAGCTAGATATTTTTTAGTCTCACCCACTCCACCCCCATCACTGCACCACACATAGTCACTCACAAGTAGTGCTCCTACGTAGTGTCGCAAGTCGTAGCACGCCTCAGCCCGTAGCGGGTTGGGATGGCCCCTATGATGAAGCATGTCACCATGGGAAACCATGGTGAGTGAGGGGACTCAAGAAAGGACATTTTTCCTTTACTAACTATTTTTTTGAATCTTATATTAGTAAATTTAATTTTCTGAAAAAACTGGCTAGGTTTCCATAACCGAGATTTCGGTGTTTTGTAATTCTTGATCATTTTTGGAGGGTGGACCTAGCATATCCCTCTTTCTCCCCTTATTTTTCTGATTTTGCAAATAACTAAGTCATGGCAGCCTTAAAAGCTGAATAGTTGTACAAAAGGGGATTTTTTGTTTCTATTAAAGGAATTGCTCAGTTAGCGGATATACCTCCCAAATAAGAGATTACAAACGCTACTTTAGCAGCGTCATTGGGTAACTCCTTAAGTTTGCATAGGAAATGTAATTTACATTGACTCATAAAGGCTGAAAATGTAGTACTGTTACCATGAAATCGGTCTGGATCTGCTAGGGCATGGGGCTGCATGTAGAGACAGATACATGCTGAGTCTGGTCAGTAGTTGTAAATGCACCTCTCTGAATTGGTTCTCCAAACACAGGCTGATTCAAAACTGGGAGACTATTCTTGGGTTTAGTATCCCTCCATTGTGTGACAAGTGTCCTTTCTCATAGCAACTCTTCCTTAAGTTTTGCATTTTCTGCTTTTAACCTATTCAGATCTAGTTGTAACTTCTGCATTAACTCAGACAAATTATTAGCGTCATTGAGGTTCCCTGATAAGACATGTGCTAGATCGTCCGTGAATATTTGGTCTTGATTGGTCATGGCGCCACCCAAAAGGAATGTTAGATATGTGGCTTAGCCTTCTGTCATAAGCCACCTACCTGGGTCCCAGACGATTCCAATGGGGCAGTGATGCTAGTTCCCAAATCCTCCCGAGACTTGCCCTCGGTTTACAGGAGGAGACACTGCTCGGTCGTACATCCTAGGGGAAGAGGGTTGAGATGGAGGGAGCATGTAGAGTCAAAGTTGCTGTGTCGTCTAATCAACAGCAACACTGCAGCAGGCATTCGCACCAGTCTGATGAATGGTACCGGCAGATATGGTAACTATAAACAAACAAATAATAAGGCTTCAGTCTAGTATTAACTCTATCTCTTAAGGTATCAACTCACGAAAGCTTTTCCGTAGAGGCTCCTTTAGCAACATTTTCTAAACTGTAGTGAATATGATTTCAGCATTAAACCCACAGGCAAATTTGGATGGGGTTAGCTTCACCCAAGTCCTCTCTGGCAGAGCCCTGCCAACAGTATGTACAAGTTGAACAAAAACACTGATTACCTTTGTTTACAGCACAAAGTTGCGACTGAGCTCAGCTGGCAGTAAAATCAAGTCTGTTAATAAGTCTCTCCTTTTTTTCTTGTTTTTTTTTTTCATCCAGGTGTGAGTCTAATGCAGGACGTTCTTCGAAGTGAGGTTGAAGCGGGAGGATCAAGGGAGCTGGCAAGACAGAGTCCTGGAAGCTGGGAAACAGGTAAGTGGCAGGCGAAGAGGCTAAGCAAAGGGGAGGAGTGTGGACAGTCTTTATTAAGACTGCTTTAGAACAGTCATAAAGGTTGCATTCTAATTATTTGTAGCAGATAATTAACTTGATGAGGCTGCCTTCTAGAAGGTGCTTTAGAATGTTCACAAAGGTAGCGTTCTATTTGCTTATAGCAAGGAGCAGGTGCAGATGGTTGATTTGATGAGGCTCTCTTCTAGAAGGTGTTTTAGAATTTTCACAAAGGTCGCATTCTAATTGCTTATAACAAGGAACAGGTACAGCAGATTAGTTTGATGAGGGCTGTCTTCTGGAAGGTTCACTTTGAGAACATCTATGACTGTTGCTTGATGCTTATTCTGGTGGATTTTCTGGATATTTCCGTGGTGCCTGAAACCCGACCTTGTATACGCATGTTAAGACATTTGTAAAATGTATTAAGCCTTTTCAAACAAACCGGGGAACACCAGCTGCAGCTAGCTATTACCAACAGCATGTAATATGGTCAAAAGGCAGGGTACAAGACATTTGTTCATTCATAAGTGTTGGGAGGAATGATATGAGTCATGCTGGTATATTGTGATAGTCAAGGGAGGTGGGCTGTGGCAGGAATCCTGACACCGAACTTCTCTCCACCACCGCCATCCTAGAAACTCATGCAGAGGACTCAAAAAATAGGTCCAGGAAGAACATCATATGTTTTGTAGGATTTCCTGAGAATGCTGAAGTCCCTCACCCAGAGCAATTACTAGAATTCTTGGGTACCGAAGGGGCAGATGTTTCCAGGGTTCACCGTCAAGTGGGCGCACAGCTTCCTGGCCCAGCACACCCCACTGGGAGCTTCCACTTGCTCCCCATTATAGCCAGAGTTTTAAACTGCCGGGTCAGGGATGTGATTCTTCATGCAGCCCATCAGGCTTGGGCCATGATCTTCCAATCCGTCCACATTATGATCTTCCCCGACTACACCAGGACAGTCCAGCAAAGGAGGAAGTCTTATGAGCAGGTTAAACAGAAACTTCAAGCCATGAAATTACAGTACATGTCCATATTCCTCAACAAGTTCAAAGTGATCCACAACTTCAAAACATACTTCTTTGAAACCACTTAGAAAGCTTGGCAATGGGAATCCAAAAGAACTATCTTTCAAAGTAAACTGTCTCCGGACTGCCACTCGTCTACTCACTGCAACTAACAACCACCTGCCAGGACTCAGAGGAGAACGCGATCACGGGGAGAGAGGAAGCACATCTGGAGCTCATCAGGGATTCCCGACCCGGACAGAGCGGGATCCCACAGCAGTCACGGGAAGTCAGGTAGGGTGTGGATTGGGACTCAGCTGCAGCCCTGAAACGATTCCACAACTGGGAATCAACCATCAAGCCCCTATCCAGAGTGGGGACCAGATGGGGTCCCCTACTACATATGCTGTTGTTGCACAGTACTGAGACACTATTACTCTGAAATATCCTAAACAGGAGGAGGACCCATGCTGTAGTTTTTCCCACACTTGTTGTAATGGTTTGTGTTCTAGGGTGTTCTAGAGCGACTGATGCTTGAAGGGGGCAGAAATGTGGAATGGGAGCAGTTGGGGGTGTTGTTTATTTGGCTTTGTTTCTAATTGGGTTCCAGTTCTAAGTCATCAGCACACTAGGTATCACAAACTAACATGCTCCCCACTGGTAGTCACCACACATGCTCGGCGATGGGCTCACTAACTTGAACACCCCTGTTTAACATCTACCCGTAGGAAGATCACTGGTTAACCTAGTGGTACATTTTTAGATGATGTCCTGGAACGTTTCACTGGTGAACCTAATGGTACATTTTGAGATGATGTCCTGGAATGTTAATGTCCTTCTTGAGTGTATCAAGCAGACGGCTTGTCACAGGTTTATGCGCGGAGTTCTGATGCACCTGCTGGGTACACACTGACCACTTCAGAAATGGTTTGGATATGACTGCACTGGGTTTATGCAGGGATCCCGGGGAGTGGCACTCCTCTTCCATAGGTCATTTACATTAGAGGTGACTTTCATTGTTGGGGATTCAGGGTCGTTTTGTGTGGGTGAAAGTTCTCCTTGAAGGCCTACAATATAACTTCCTGAGCAAATATATACTGCCCCAACTACCTGCCCCAGCTCTAAAAGTGAAAAAAAGCGTTATCCTCGTGTTTTCACATAGGATCCCAATTTTAAGAAGAGACATCAATGCCTCTCCCAATCCTGTTCTTGATTCCTCTGATGCCGGGATTACTGCTGCATACCTCTGCATACCTCTGTAACAGGAGGCCTGGGAGCTTCCGGTTCCTGTCGTCAGGGTAGCGCGCTCAGAGCAGAAGCGAGCAAGGAAAACGCTGAGACGCCAAAAAAAGAACACCGAGTACCCGGCTCGGCTCCTCTCTCTCAGACCCCCCGTGCCACCTTTACCCGACAGCAACCAGGGTAATCAGGGCTTAATGGAGCTTCGGCCCCATCATTAGCCACATGGCCGGGGGCAACATTTGGATTTGCATCCACCCGCGGACTGTTATTGATACGGCCGCGGGCTGCGGACGGTAGTGAGAGACTGCGGAGCACACTGAGCTTACGGGAAGAGCTCACCACGGCTTTTTCTATCAGTCTCTGGCTCTCTTGGCGGCATCAGTGAGTAGAGAGCAGTGAGCAGTGAGCAGTGTGCAGTGCAGTGTGCAGTGTGGCAGTTGCACACTTATTTTTCTGTTTTCTTTTTGCTCTCTGTGCGACGGCTGTAACTGTTAGACTGGCAGACTGCCAGATCAGTTTATCACCTGGATGACCAAGTGCTGACGTGAACCCAGGTGAGCGAAGGAGGGCGGATTGCCTTGTTGGGAGAGCATATTGGGTGAGACTGCCGGCCTGCCTGGAGCCTTGGTTGTAAACCGAGCAGTCCAACAGCCCAATAGCTCAGGTAGCCATGGAGGCCGGTGGGTATGTGTGTGTGAGCCCAGCCTACCATCGGGGAGGATGCTGAGGGACAGCGGGGGTTTTAAACATCGACAATCCCTCCTCACCCCCCAAATTGCACTGTTGAGTGTATTCCAACAATGCGGACAAGAAACTCAGGCCTGGTTCAGCACCAAGATAATTACCACCCACACAAGTCTGCAAAGCGGCAAAAGACAAAAATGTTATACCCCCTGGACAAAGGAAGTATAAACCCCGGGTTAACCCCCAGAGTGGGGCAACAAATGGGCGAACGCTCTTCTATAGTAATTACTACCTCGAGTGACAACACCATAAATAAGAGCAAAATTACTGTAACTAGTAACTGTAACACCAACAGTTTTGAAGCCTACATGAACAAACCTAATGGCAATAGTGATATTAGAGCGTATTTCCATCAAGCAGCCTCAAAAGGCAAATCAGGCAATGTAGCCTTTACGCCCAGTGTGGAAAGCACCGCCAGCCCAGCCGCAGATATGAACAAACATGTGGTCAAAGGTCTCAACCAGATGCTCCACATTCACCTAAAATTATTATTGTTAAAGGAGCGCTAGAAACAATGAAGGATCAAGGCTCACCCTGCCCTATTAATTCAATAAACCGAACTCCTGAGTCGGTAAAAGTGATCCACTGGAAAGAGGAAATTAATCTACCTAATACAAAGGTATTACTATTGGTTGGTACCCAACAGCAGCAGCCAAGCTTGGTCTCTCCGACTCGCCAATGGTGCACAGCAACATACGGCCAACCAACTTGCCAGCCAACTGCGTCAACTCCAAATAATGCTTTACTGCCTGGCTCAAAACACGAGCTAACATGTTCTAATACCAGTGTAAAGGCCACAGAAGAAATAAGAGCTGCATCGACGGCCGCAAATACAATTAGAGCCAATCCAGAGTTATATAGCTCAAAATTGCAGTCAAGTTTGATAAGTTCGAAAATCCCTTTCACATTATTTTCAGAGCTCTCTGTCCCCCAACCTGTTGTAGGAAACTGCGGTGAACAGCCTTACTAACCTGCCAGCACTACAATTTCAGGGATAAGAGAGGATCCCCCCCTTTCGTCAGAAACCAGCACTGGTAATCATGGTAATTTTTCAAAGCCCCATTTGGAGATCCTCTCCACTCCTCTTGTGCCTGTTGAGTTCATATATTAGCGCTCCCCATCCAACTGGAGCATAAATTTCTCAAATCCAAATTCAAGTTTTCCTCCCTATGTTAATGAACCTAGGGCCTTTGGACCTCCCAAAACAGAAGTAGAAACCGGCCCGTTGCCTCAAAAAATCGAGAAGCACCTTGCATTGATTAACGATGCCCTGATCTCAATGGCAAATGCGACCATAATGCATGCTGCTATGCTAGATACCCTAATAAACATTTTGGAAACAGTTGCAGGCTTGATCTCAGGAGTGGTCCTAAAATTAGAACATCTAAACTCCTTGATCCATAGAGCCCAGGCAAATTCGGAATTAAAGGCCAAACAGGAGGGCTGTGGATGCAGTCCTATACTACAGAACCTGGAAAAGTTGCCCAAGATAATGAGCTCCTTAGTCAAAGACTTTAAGAGAGAGGTCATTAGGCAGCCGCACGATACAAATTTCCATCCTCAACTAAACCCAAATGTGAATACAAGTGCGAATGATCTACAGCTAATTGAGAAAAAAGCCTTGCAGGAGTCCTTGGGGATCATGGGTGACCAAACAAATAGAACAAGTGCAGATGACTCTTTGCCAACATCTATATCCGTATAGCTAAGGCCAAAAGTCAACCAGGCCAGACTGGAGACAATACAGGAATTTACCAGGCAGGATGCGAGTAGTACTAAATGTGCATCAAGCAACAATGGCCCGGACCTAAAATCTCATCCACAACCTGGAAAAAAACTCTGTCTCATCAAAGATAAATGCGCCAAAATGATTATTAAGTCAAAGTCTACAACTCTAGAGCATCAACACTTATCCAGAAAAAACATGAAAAAATTCATAAAGTTAAATAAATCAAACAAAGGTAAAAGCGCTAATGAAGGGTCTATTATGCACTAGCTCCATCTGGAAAATAAAGAACATCATGTGAATATTAACGTCTCCCAAAAATCAAATCCAAATAACAAAACCCAAGGTACACAACCGGATGGTATAACTATAAGCGAAATTACCACTTCATGCGCTCTTGAACACCCTATGGAACTGCAAACTATAAAGTCGGATATAACTGACTTAGAGCTTTGGCATCAATTTGATAATGCACACGGATCTCAAGTCAAAGTATTAACCCATGAACAAAAGGGAAACACAAAGAGATGATGGATGGAGTGCTGAAACTTTTCAAACACTCACCCCCAGTCACAGATCTGGGTTGAATCCATCATCATTCTTTAGCTCAGTTTGCCACCCCAGTTCAGACACAGCTATATGCAAATCAGTCTTGACCCGGTGCCTCATGGGAACAGTCCAGCCCGAACTGCCAAGCCATGTCTTCCCTGGACCGGAAACAAGCATCCTGGGACGGGTTTCGGGCTGACAGCCCTCATCAGCCAGGCTAGCTTGAATCCAGTGGCAAAGTGAGCAAGGGACCCTCGTCTGGGCATACCCTGCCAACTTAGGGCAAACAAAGCAAACACAAAGAGATGATGGACGGAGTGCTGAAACTATTCAAACACTCACCCCCAGTCACAGATCTGGGTTGAATCCATCATCATTCTTTAGCTCACTTTGCCACCCCAGTTCAGACACAGCTATATGCAAATCAGTCTTGACCCTGTGCATCATGGGAACAGTACAGCCTGAACTGCCAAGCCATGTCTTCCCTGGACCGGAAACAAGCATCCTGGGAACGGTTTTGGGCTGACAGCCCTCATCAGTCAGGCTAGCTTGAATCCAGTGGCAAAGTGAGCAAGGGACCCACGTCTGGGCATACCCTGCCAACTTAGGGCGAACAAAGCAAACACAAAGAGATGATGGACGGAGTGTTGAAACTTTTCAAACACTCACCCCCAGTCACAGGTCTGGGTTGAATCCATCATCATTCTTTAACTCACTTTGCCACCCCAGTTCAGACACAGCTATATGCAAATCAGTCTTGACCCTGTGCCTCATGGGAACAGTCCAGCCCAACTGCCAAGCCATGTCTTCCCTGGACCGGAAACAAGCATCCTGGGACCGGTTTCGGGCTGACAGCCCTCATCAGCCAGGATAGCTTGAATCCAGTGGCAAAGTGAGCAAGGGACCCACGTCTGGGCATACCATGCCAACTTAGGGCGAACAAAGCAAACACAAAGAGATGATGGACGGAGTGCTGAAACCTTTCAAACACTCACCCCCAGTCACAGATCTGGGTTGAATCCATCATCATTCTTTAGCTCACTTTGCCACCCCAGTTCAGACACAGCTATATGCAAATCAGTCTTGACCCTGTGCCTCATGGGAACAGTCCAGCCCGAACTGCCAAGCCATGTCTTCCCTGGACCGGAAACAAGCATCCGGGGACCGGTTTCGGGCTGACAGCCCTCATCAGCCAGGCTAGCTTGAATCCAGTGGCAAAGTGAGCAAGGGACCCACGTCTGGGCATACCCTGCCAACTTAGGGCGAACAAAGCAAACACAAAGAGATGATGGATGGAGTGCTGAAACTTTTCAAACACTCACCCCCAGTCACATATCTGGGTTGAGTCCATCATCATTCTTTAGCTCACTTTGCCACCCCAGTTCAGACACAGCTATATGCCACTCAGTCTTGACCCTGTGCCTCATGGGAACAGTCCAGGGAGCATCCGGAAATTAATATAGAGCGGACACTAGTTACCGAAATGGACAACGGAAGTAAGAGCAGTACCCACCAAGGAAAACTCAAATCAAGTAAAATAAACACACTTGTTCCTACATTAACAACAGTTTATAAGGAGCCTTCATTCAAAGAAGACAACAGGCCTATAGTAGCCCTAAATACAAATAATAGGGCCAAGAAGTCCATCCAAACGAGTACTGACAACCTATTATTGCCCAACTATAAGCTCAGGAGCAATGTACAGCCGCAGGCAATAAGTACTAATCTATTCCGGGACGATGCGGATATCCAGGGGAAACCAATCCCAAACATCATAGAGGCTCCGGATGCCCAGGAGGCAACATCTCTACAACAATTTCCCTCCGAAGAACAAACAAAAGATTTAGAAAATTGAAAAATACTGTTATACCCCGAATACATCTCGCAGGGGCAGTGGGATATCCTCAATAGAGGAAACCTCCTGAAGCTTTGTGCAAATATCCCGGGCCTAGAAAATATAAAAACGACTGACATCGATAGTGTTGCTTTCTCTGCTCCAGGCCCAAATGAGATAAATGAGACAACAGAGATAACTTTCACTAATTCAGCCATGGCCTATGCCCTAAGGGGAAATAAAAAGCAATTGGACAATTGGGGCATAAAAATCAAGACCCCTTCTATCACAAAATATCCAATGATCCTGAAAAGCAGAGTGCTGAATGCACTGCTGGGTATACAAGAACTAGATGACCAGGAAAGAATGAATAGAAAGGATTCAACTCGCCCAGCAACAGGGTCTATCCTGCATGGCACCAACGGTGGACCAAGAATAAATCTGAGTAGTGACAGATCAATTCAAATCACAACATGCGCAGAAGGGGGCAAACGGCTCTGTTCGACTAAGGGGAACAACAGCAAAGATTGGTCCTGGCTACCACGGGCCTTATACCCCAGTCCGTAACAATGTGATGGCTTCCTCTAATAAGCTAAACTCAGCCCTCAATTTGAAAATAAGTTCTTGGAATATCAGGGACCTCACGAACGACGAAGACAAAAGGGACGCAATACAACATCTTCAGAGCTATGACATCATCGCTGTCCAGGAAACCTGGGCTCTGTCCTCATCTGCCTGGCTACACTATACAGTTTATGAATCACATACCATAGCATCACAAGTAGGTGGGCATGCCTCGGGTGGAGTAGCTATCTACGTTAAAAACAATCTGCCCATACAGGTAACATTGATAAGCGAGGGAAACGGAGATTACGTTTTCATTAAGGCAAAGTGGCAATAAATAGTCCAGCCATCTCAGACTGATCAAACCATGATTCTTGGCTGTATATACCTCCATCCCTCTAAATGCAAACAAGAAGAATCACTAAGCAGAATGCTACCAACAATAAGTGAACTTCACTCCCAGTGCCCAGATGGCTTATGGATGTTAATGGGAGACTTTAATGCCAACTTAATGGCCTCTGATCTAAATTCTTCCCTAGTAGCCCTGGATGACTCTGCCTGGGCCATCCCAGATATAATCGGCCAGTTCCAACGGAAAGACAATCACGGCCTCAAACTCTCAGCCTTCCTTAATCATTTGGGTCTCCGGATTCTAAATGGCAGAGCTGCCACTGACTCCCCTGCAGCCTACACCCATCTCTCAAATTATAGATTGGCTACATTAGACTATATCTGGATTTCGATCGCCCACTTCCATGTAATTCAGGATTTCTTGGTAACACCTACCGTGGCAAGTGACCACGCGATAATTTCCTGTGGCATTATAGCCCCGCAATGTTGCCGACCTAGAATTAAACTCATCGGCTAGGAGGAAAAGTGTGAACTGATAAATAAAATTAGGTGAATAACAGAGCACCAAGAAAAAATCAAACTAGAAGTGGAATCTTTGTGGAATAAAGCAATCCCGGATAACAGCAAATCGCTTTCAAGCAATTTATGGGAACTCCTTTTGGAAGACACAAGGGATAAATTAACAACACTGTCAAACTCAAGGTCCACCCAACCCCTCAGAATAAATGATTGTCTTGCGAAACAAAAGCTGCTAATGCAATCATTAAAACGAAAACTAAATAATCTTCTGCGTAAAACTACAAAGGAGGTGTTGGGACATACATCCCTTAAAGTCAAGTGTAAAGACATCCGCCGTGAATATAGAAGAGCGAGATTTTCATACACCAGAATGATGGAAGAAAATCACTGGAGTAAAGCTCATGAGATCATAAAATCACGAGACCAGAAGCGCTTCTGGAACTGGATGAATAAGTGCTGTAGGTCCACCTGCTGCCCTATAACTACAAATATTTCACCTACGATTGGGAAACTCTATTGAAATACTCTATGTGGAGACATCCAGTCATATTGGTATAACTCCCCCATGAGGTATTTTAACAACAAGTATTTGAGTCCGGAGTCGTTGGCCCAATCTGGCGGCCAAAAGGAAATTACATCGGGTGAAGACCTGCATCTTATTAAAAAAATGCGCTCTGGAGGGGCTCCAGGCCCCAGTGGAATCCCCCCCATGGTTTTCAAAGGGATGGCGGATAAGTGGGCTAAAATCATGGCGCCTCTATTCCAGGAGTTTAGGTCGGGAAGAAGTATCCCGGAGTCGTGGAGGGGATCCCTGCTTATTCCAATACATAAAAAAGGCTCAAGATCCATCCAGGAAAACTATAGAATGATTGCGCTCCTAGATGTGGACGGGAAGTGCTATGCTAGCATTCTGCTGCAAGAGCTGACATATTGGGCTGAAAAGTGCAATCTGACCGCTTACACGCAAACAGGGTTCCAAAAGGGTTCACACATTGAAGACAACTTGATTTGCATTTCCAACCTGATTGAAACAACACTGGCAAGAAAAGGCAGGGCCCTGTACCTTGGTTACATTGATTTTCAAACTGCCTTTGACAGTGTTCCCCGTCAGCGATTATGGATGAAATTAAAAAATTGGGGCATTGATAACACACTACTAACAGCACTGATTGCCCTATATTCAGACACCTGGGTTAAGATCAGAGTTACAACCACTTGTTCTACCACCCAAAAAATTCATACCAATAAGGGCTTAAAGCAAGGTTGTCTGTTGGCCCCAATGCTTTTCAATCTATATCTGGCGGATTTGCCGGAAAGATTGGCTGTAGCACGAGCTTTTCCCCCCAAAATAGCCAGAACCAAAATCCAATCTCTCCAATATGCGGACGATACGATATTGCTCGACCAAACCCAGATTGGTCTGCAGCGGCTGCTAACGGTATTATCGCTATATTGCAGAGAGAACAATCTAAAACTGAATACAGCAAAAACAAAGGCAATGATAATTTCGCGACAATCATAAAGGAAGGGTGTATGGAACATCGAAGGTAAACCCATTGAGATTGTGACCACCTATAAGTATTTAGGTGTGTGGATCGATCACAAAGGACGGACCGCTGCCCACATTACTGCTATGCAAGGTACAGCTCAATCTTTGGAAGGCATTTTTTGCAGAGCAAAGAAAACCATGAGCTCCCCTGATCTTACTCCCCTAATCTGATTAATGGGGGAAACATTTCTACCAATAGTTGCCCATGGAGCAATAGCCTTCAAAGATAAGATGACTACATGTCTGGATAGAGCTTAGTCGGCCTGTTTCCGTAAAGTTTTTTTCTTCCCGACTGCCACTGCTCATGCTCAAATTTGGAGAGAATTCAATCTTTCTTCCCAAAAATGGATCCTGAAGGCGCGATTTATTGCATATTGTCTAAAGGCTAAACAAGCTCGGGAAAACACCTTGAAGCGACATATTTGGACAATGATAAACACCCAAGGGTCCACATGGTATGAATATCTAGCTCATTGTGTTGAGGTATTGGATACAAAGAAATTATGGTCAGCCTCAATATCCACACCAGCGGCCTCAAGACTTTTAACAAAACAGGCGAAGTTACTGTCTGCCGACTGCGATATGCAAACACTAAAAAAGTTAAAGCATGGAAGCTGGGCGTCGACCCTCTATGCCAATGTGTACTTGCAATATTACCTGTCCTCTCCTCTAAAACCAATGCTAAAGCGACAACTAATGAGGTTGCGGTTCGGCCTGATCCCACTGTTGGCATACAAATACGGGCAAGGGTATAAAGAGTCTGTAGCTACCAAGTGCCGAGCCTGCGGAGTAGCAGAGAAATCACTAATTCACATATTGTGCATTTGCGAGAAATTGCGTCCACTGAGAATATACTGGCTCCGCCCAATTTGGCGTATTTTAAATATACGAACATGTTACGCCGCTTTAGTTGAGTGCATGAAAGGTGAATCAGCGCAGCTGGCAGCCCGGTTCTTGAAATATTTGATGGCGATAAGGGCTTCTCTGGACTCCCCCATCATATAGAACTTTAACTTGTAAAGCTGGGACATCTTATGCACTCCTTTAAGGTTTTTATGTTTATAGCAACAAAAATGGGGTTTCCATTTTCTTAATTTTTGCATAATTGATTGAAACAACCTGTCTTTTTATCGTGTTCAATAAGGGAACACAAATTTTAGATTGTGTATTTATATGTGGTCTCATTGCAATAGTTTTAATTAATTGTGCAATAAAATTATCGATCTATCTATCCTCTGATGCAACCGATTGTCTCGTGCTAAACAACTTCTGACCTAGATGGAGTCCCTGGGACTATACAATGCATTGAGAGTGTAGCATCACAGAGATCGGGAACTCACGTACACTTTGGCACACAGAACGTTATACCACATAGATCTACTCCTCCTTTCTGCCACTGATATCATTCAGTTGACTGGGTCGACAATCCTCTTGCAAGGAATTTAATATCATTCATTGGCCAGTTCAGGACAATAGACATGGCCCGGTGCCCCCTTTACCATCTTAATGCCTGGAACCTAGCCAATACCAAATACTATGAGTATCTATTGACTGAAATTCAAGCGTTCTTTGACCACAATACCGTCACAGTCTCATCTCCTGAGTCACTATGGCTGGCTGAGAAGGCCACTATCAGATGGCTAGTGCAGGGGTGTCTTAGATGCCAAGAGAAAAACAAACTTAGCCAGATAATGCCACTTGAGCAACAAATACTAGATCTAGAAAAGCAAATTGTGCTTACCCAGACAGAAGCCCATAAATGCCAGCTTCAAGTCTCCAGAGAGTCACTGAAGCAAATCCTGCTCAGGAGCCCAGACACTGCTGGACGGCCTTCGTGCAGCAGGTGTACGGGCGGGGAACAAGAGCAGGAAACTTCTCTACTGGTTGGCCACCAAAGACATGACCTCCAGGATTGTCCCTGAGATCATTAAAGCATCTGGAATTCACAGACAGACAGCAGCAGACATTGCAATGGCATTTGCAGGTTATCAAATGCTTTATGCCCACCAACCTATGCCCCAAGAGAAATGGGACCACTGAATGCTTAATGACATTCCTCTACCACGACTCCCAGCAACCCTCCGTTCTGACAAGGAGGAACCCCTAACACTTGAAGAAATTATTGATGCCATTACTGACATGAGACTCTGGAAAACACCATGACCCAGTGGGTTCCCCTTAGAATTTTACTGAAAATTTAGAGATTTGCTAGGTCCTCGTTTTCTTATTCTGTGCTGGGTGGTGGTGGACACCGAGCAACTGCTGAACTTGATGTTGCCACGATAGTGGTCCTCTTAAAAGCAGGGAAACTACCCACCCGATGTTCATCCTACCGTCTTATTTCCCTGATTAATGCAGAGGTAAAATTGTATGCTAAAATACTGGCCAACAGGATTCAGCGAGCCCTCCCTAGCCTTGTCCACCTGGACCAATTTGGCTTCCTGCCTCCCAAAAGCACCAGGCACTGTATATGACATGTACAGGCACTCTTAGGATATGCCTCAAATCTTCAGGAACTGTGTGCCCTCCACTTAATAGACATCAAGAAGGCCTTCTACTCGATAGATTTGTCGTACCTGCTCGAAGTCCTGGAATGAATAGGGTTTGGCTCAAAATTTAGAACCTATGTATAGCTGTTATACAATGCCCCCACTGCCCAAGTGCGGGTGAATGAGGCACTGTAGGGCATCTTCCCAACTCAGAGCGGCACCAGGCAGTGATGCCCTCTGTCCCAGCTCCTTTCTGCCTTTGCCATCATCAGCCTGCATTGCTCACCCTGCTGTGCAGCTCCAACTAGTAGTGGTCTGCCCTCCTGAGCCCTAAGTCCTGAGTTTGAGGCCCTCCTTCACCCGCAGCCTCCCACCTGTGCCTCATCCCTGGTGGCCCAGTGGTGAGCTCTTGTTTCTGTCTGCTATTGTTCTTTTCTTTTTCTTTTATTGCCTTTTCTGTCTTTCATTTTTCTGCTTCTTTTTTTCTGTCCAGTTTTAATTCTGTTCTGTCCTTTTATTTTTACTCTGGTTTGCTTTTTTCTTTCCCCCTCCTCTCCTCCATGTCCCCCTTCCCGTCCTCACCGCTGCTCGTTCCCCATGGCCTGCCCCCTTCCAGCACCTTTTCCCACCACCCCAACACTACTTAATGGCAGCGGCGCCAAAGGCAAGCTTGTCTGTGCCCGTCCGTGCCTGGACTGCACCCAGTGCCACAGACCCTGGTCCCCGCAGCCCCCACTGCTACAACGCCAGCACCCTCCACGAACTCAACCCTGGACGTTCCACTGCCTGCCACCTCGCATCACCAAAGGACACCCAAGGCCCATTCACCTGCCACAACTTCTTCTTCTCCTGCCTCTGCACACCAGACCCACTGATCACACAACCCTCAAGAACAGGCTCTGACCACTTCAGCAGCATCCTACTCAACACCCGCTCCCTCGAAACACACACCGTGAATATCTGGTACCTGCTCGACTCCTTCTTCCCTGAAGTTGCCTTCTTCACAGAAACCTGGATGAACCCCACCTTAGCCCCGGTCATCGCAACCGCTATCCCCGACGGCTACAAAACCATCCACAAGGACTGCACCAACCAGCCGGGAGGAGGCATCGCCATCGTAAACAAAAACACCCTCTGCCTCACAACCAACTCCAATGACCACTCACCTAACATGGAACACCTACTCTTCCAGATCCAGACCAACTCGAACACCAACCTCTATGGACCCCTCATCTACAGACTTCCCGGACCCCGCCACTCCTTCAGCGAAGCCATAGCTGACTTCATTGCTCACCATACACTTACCTCAATGGACTACATCCTCCTTGGTGACCTCAATTTCCACCTGGACAATCTCGACGACCACAACACCTCATACCTACTGGAGAACCTCGCCACCATTGACTCAATCAACTGGTCATATCTCCAACCCACTCAGCAGGACACATGCTGAACCCCATTTTCTCCGCAAGCAACATCTCCATCAGCCACACCTCTGAGCTACATTGGACCAACCACCACTGCTTCCACTTCTATTTTACCAAACCCACCGTACACCACTACGCCCACCGCTATCCTCGCAGAAGCTGGAACAAGGCCACCGAAGACCAGCTCACCACCTCCCTCAGCAAAACCCCACCTCCAACATCCACGGATGGCAACGCCTCAGCATGCACACCAGACCCACTGATCACACAACCCTCAAGAACAGGCTCTGACCACTTCAGCAGCATCCTACTCAACACCCGCTCCCTCGAAACACACACCGTGAATATCTGGTACCTGCTCGACTCCTTCTTCCCTGAAGTTGCCTTCTTCACAGAAACCTGGATGAACCCCACCTTAGCCCCGGTCATCGCAACCGCTATCCCCGACGGCTACAAAACCATCCACAAGGACTGCACCAACCAGCCGGGAGGAGGCATCGCCATCGTACACAAAAACACCCTCTGCCTCACAACCAACTCCAATGACCACTCACCTAACATGGAACACCTACTCTTCCAGATCCAGACCAACTCGAACACCAACCTCTATGGACCCCTCATCTACAGACTTCCCGGACCCCGCCACTCCTTCAGCGAAGCCATAGCTGACTTCATTGCTCACCATACACTTACCTCAATGGACTACATCCTCCTTGGTGACCTCAATTTCCACCTGGACAATCTCGACGACCACAACACCTCATACCTACTGGAGAACCTCGCCACCATTGACTCAATCAACTGGTCATATCTCCAACCCACTCAGCAGGACACATGCTGAACCCCATTTTCTCCGCAAGCAACATCTCCATCAGCCACACCTCTGAGCTACATTGGACCAACCACCACTGCTTCCACTTCTATTTTACCAAACCCACCGTTCACCACTACGCCCACCGCTATCCTCGCAGAAGCTGGAACAAGGCCACCGAAGACCAGCTCACCACCTCCCTCAGCAAAACCCCACCTCCAACATCCACGGATGGCAACGCTTCAGCATGCAACCTCCATCTATGGATCTCCAACTGTGCCAACACACTGGCTCCCCTCAGGAAACCCTCAGGCAAGCAGCCCTTGAAGAAAGCCAGCTGGTTCTTTCCCGCCCTCCAAAAGTCCAGGTGCACCTGCAGACGGCACGAGAAAAGATGGAGGAGCAGAATGATCTTGGCAGAACACGCAGCCTTCAAAACCGCCATCACCGCACACCACCACCTCATCAGAAAACAGCCATACAGGAAAGCATTAACGTCAATGCACACGACAGCAAAGAACTCTTCACCTTGGTCAAAACATTTGCCAAACCCAGCATGGAGACAGCAGATTGTCCCCCCTCCCAAGACCTCTGCGACAACCTTGACACCTTCTTCCACTGCAAGATCAAGGAGATCTACAAAAGCTCCACAACTCAAGACCCACCCAACCTACACACAACCACTGCACCCAAATGCTCCAGACCCCAGCAGAACCTGCCCAAATGGACCACCCTCACCTCTGACGACAACCTCAGGATTATGAAGAGCATCCACTCCGGAGCCCCCTCGGATCCCCGCCATCACCACATCTTCAACAGAGCAGACACCTCCTTCACAATGGAACTCTGCTGCACCATCAACTGCTCCATCAAGTCTGCCGCCTACCCTCAAGAGTGGAAACACGCAGAGATCAACCCCCTGAAGAAGAAACACTCTGCCGGCCCGACGGACCTCAAGAACTACAGACCCATCTGCCTGCTTCCCATCCCAGCCACAGTCATTGAGGAGGCCATCAAACCCCCAACTCTCCGAGTTCATTGAAATGAGCCACATCCTGGACCTCTCCCAATCGGGGTTCAGAAGCAACCACAGCACCGAGACAGCACTCCTTGCCACCACAGGTGACATCCACACCCTCCTCGACCGAGGTAAAATGGCAGCACTCATCCTTCTGGACCTCTTTGCCACCTTTAACACTGTCTCCCACCACACCCTCTGTGCAAGACTCTACGATGTTGGCATCCGTAACAAAGCCCTAGAATGGATCCGCTCCTTACTCTCTGGCCGGACACAGAGAGTCAGACTTCCACCGTTCTACTCAGAGCTCATAGCAGCTGCAGAGTGCCTCTGGGCTCCTCCCTGAGCCCCACCCTCTTCAACATCTACATGGCACCATTTGCAGCCATCATCAGAAGCCACAGACTCAACATCATCTCTTACGCCGATGACACACAGCAGATTTTCTCCTTCACACACAAACCCACAGCTGCCTAGAGAAATTTCCACAAAGGGATGAAGGCAGTCGCCACCTGGATGAAGGACTGCTACCTCAAGCTCAACTCAGAGAACACCAAAGTACTCATATTGGGCCCCACCCCCTCCGCCTGAGTGGAGCCCAGCGCTTGGAATCCCCTCCACACCCACTGACCACGCATGAAACCTCAGGCATCATCCTGGACTCCTCGCTGTCAATGAACCACCAAATTAACACTGTCTCGTCCTCCTGCTTCCACACGCTCTGCCTGCTTCATGAGATCTTCAAGTGGATCTCCCCCGAGTCCAGGAAAATGGTCACCCATGCGCTCGTCAGCAGCAGATTCAACTACGGCAACGCACTCTACGCCGGCACCACCCAGAAACTCCCAAAAATATGGTGGACAATGCAGAACGCCTTTGCCAGACTAATCCTGAGCATCTCATGCCGCAACCACATCACCGGCCACCTGAGAGATCTTCACTGGCTACATGTCAACAAGAGAATCACCTTCAAGCTTTTCACGCATGCCTACAAAGCCCTCCACAACGCCGGACCTGCATACCTCAACCACCGCCTCTCTTTATACACTCCCACCAGACATCTCTGCTCTGCCCAACTGGCCCTGGCCATCGTCCCACGGATCCACAAGACCACAACTGGAGGAAGATCCTTCTCCTACCTCGCTGAGAAAATCTGGAACTTCCTGCCTCTGCACCTCAGGTAATCACCATCTCTACCGTAATTGAGACCCTCAGGGTGAGTAGTCACTCTTTATAAGATTCTGATTGATTAATTGATTGATTGAGGTTGGAAAGGAAAAAATTGAGGATATGGTGTGAAACCAAAATGCTTAAAAAGTTTACAAAGCCAGGGTTTTGGTAGCCTTCCGTGTGTGCTTACTTTAAATTGAGCCATCTTCAGCAGAACTGTTGCTGGTCTTACCCAGAATGTTAGCATGTATGTGTGTGTGTGTGTGTGTGTGTGTGTGTATATATATATATATATATATATATTCGCTGAAAAAACTAAAGGTTACAGGGATGTTATAGTTAGGCTGACATTTCACTCATACAAAACCAGAGAAAGATAGAAGTTATAGTTGGCTTGGCTAACTATAACTCACGCCCGCAATGCATTGCATATGACCTCACATATTACATCACTCATGCATGGTCAGTGACATCACTGATGATATCACTGATGACATCTCAGATGGCATCACTGATGACATCATCCACAGAATCTCTCACACAACCACACACACCCCAATATAACCTTTAATTCACCCACTCCAACTTCTACACTACCATTATCAAAACCATTGACACAACCATACCAGTATGTACACACCCACTCACTGATTCATAGGTCTACACACACATCCACTCAGTCATCCATAAAGCCACTCATACACCAACTCACTCTCTAATACAGCCCCTGATATATCCACTCATACACCCATACAACCACTCACACACTCTCAGTCACCCATAGAGCTACTCACATACCTACTCACTCACCCATAGTGTCAATCACACAGCCACTTACTCACCTATATAGTTATACACACACCAACTCACTTATTCATACAGATGCTAACACATACTCACTCCCCTATACAGTCACTGACACAAGGACACACTCACCCATACAGCCACTCTCACAATCATTCACTCACACATACAGTCACTTATATACTTCAACACTCACCTACACTGCTTTTCACATATGCAGTTACTCACCCATGAATCCACTGATACATCCATTCACTCACCGACACAACCATACGCACACTCACTCACCCATACAGCCCCTCACAGATGCACTCACAAACCCATACAGCCACTGGCTCACCCACTCACTAATCCATGCAGGCAGTCACACATACCCTCATCCACCCACACAGCCACTCATACACCCATACAGTTACTCAGACAACCAATCAATAACCCATACAGCCACTCATGTACCTTCTCACCAACCCATACAGCCACTTACACACCAACTGACAGACTGATACAGATATTAACACAACCTAGTCACTCACCTATACATTCATTGAGACACGTATAATCACTCAGTTATACAGTCAGTCACGCACCCACTAAATCATCCATACAGGCACTCATACACCCACTGATTTATCAATACACCTTGGTGTATATATATTTAACACTCATGAACTTTTAGAAACAGTCACCGGATGATGTCATCAGTGATGTCATTTGAGATGTCATCAGTGATGTCACTGACCATGTCATGAGTGAAGTAATATGTGAGGTCATAAGTAACCCTGGGCAAAGCACTACGCTACGCTCGCGTAGTTTGCGAAGTTTGCGCTACTTCGCACAACGCGAATTGCACGTAGCACAGTGCAAACACGCGTAGCGTAGCGTAGTGCAGCGGTCATGTTTGCTTGCTCGCGGTCCTCAACGTCAAGTTGGCGACCGCGAGCAAGCAAAATGACATCCTGGCGAGACTTTTCCTGCTCGCGATCAGCAACATCAAGTTGCCGATCGCGAGCGTGGAAAATAAACCTCCCGGCGAGATTCTCAACGCGGGAGGTCAGGTTTCTCATTGCGAGTGGTCGCGTATGCTCGCGACCGCTCGCGATGAGAAACTAACTGTCCGCGTTGAGAAAGCTGCCGCTCGAGTAAAAATCTACTCGAGCGGCAGTAAAAGACAGCTCGCACTGTGCAAGATGCCGTTTTCAATGATTGCACAGTGCGGACAAGCATCCGGCACTGTGCAATCATTGCGAACAGTGCACTACGCAGTTCGCGTAGTGCTACGCGTAGCTCGCGTAGTGCGAACTGCACTTTGCGTAGCTTCGCGTAGCGCTACTTCGCGAACTACGCCCAGGCTTAGTCATAAGCAGTGCATTGCAGGGGCGTGAGTTATAGTTAGCTCAGCTACTTATAAATGCTAAATTTCTCTGGCTTTGTACGAGTGAAATGTCAGCCTAACTATAATGTCCCTGTAACCTTTAGTTTTTTCTGTGAATTTTTAAGGTTTTTTAAATGCTAATTACTAACTTTAACATCCCTATAACCTTTGTTTTTTTCAGTGAATATCTATATAGTAGTAGTTGTCACGTTTGCAAAGTAGTGGAGAAAGGGGGCGGACCTCCGACCAGCTCTCACGAATTCCACTGTGTAGGTCTTACAGGAGGCACCAGCAGGGCTTCTTGGCCCCCAAGGTCCCTTTGGAGCCAAGGGGACTTCATCCCCCAACTAGTAGTGCGCCAGGAGGCACATTTGCAGAGTGAAGAAGAATGGGGGCGTGCCTCTGACAACTTCTCAGCAGTCCTGCTGTGTGGGACTTAATGGAGGTAACAGGAGAGGTAGTTGGTCCCTAAGGACGTCCTTGGGGGCCAATTACCCCTCCCATTACCTCCAGTAAGTACCATACAACAGGATAGCTGAGATCTGATAGCAGGCCATGCCCCCTCTCTCCACCTCTCTGCAAGCACGCCTCCTGGTGCACTACTAGTAGGGGGATGAAGTCTCCTTGGCTATTGAGTGTCCTTGGGGGCCAACCACCCCACCTATTGCCTCCAGTAAGTCGCATACAGCAGGATTGCTGAGATCTGATAGCAGACCACACCCCTTTCTCCACAACTCTGCATCCGCGCCTCCTGGCACACTACTAGTAGGGGGATGTAGTCCCCTTGGCTCTCTAGGGCCCTTGGGGGCCAACACCCCTTCCTGTTACCTCCAGCAAGCCTCACACAGTGGGTTTGCTGAGAGGTTTTTGGTGGCCACACCCCCTTGCTCCACCATTATGCAAATGCACCTCCTGGCACACGACTAGTTGGGGGATCAAGTCCCCTTGGCTCTTTAGGGTACTTGGGGGCCAACTATCCCTTCTGTACCTCCAGTAAGACCCACACAGCTAGATTGCTGAGAGGTCATCAGAGACCATCCCCGTTTCTCCACCACTCTGCAAATGCGCCTCCTGGTACCCTTCTGCTGGGGGAAGGAGTCCAGTTTAGTCCTGAGGCCCTCGGGAGGCAATGAGACGTCATCCGCCAACCAGCAGTGCGCCGAGAAGCGGTGGAGAAAGATGCGTGGCCTCTGACCACACCTCAGAGATCCCACTGTGTGGGGCTTACTGGCACTAACAGGAGGTCTTCTAGGCCCTTAAGGACCCTCAGAAGCCAAAGGGGACTTCAGCCCCAACCAGGAGCACACCAGGAGGTGCATTTGAAGAGTAGTGGAGAAAGGGGGTGGGGCCTCCTACTAGTTTCGGATTTTTTTGTATTTCTATTTTTTAGGAAGGGAGTCCGGGTGGCCTCCTCCCCTGGACCATTTTGGGCCCCGGGGACCCCATCCCCCGGAACCTGACCCTTTTTAAAATGATTTTTTCTTAAAAATGGGAGGGTGGCCCCCTCTCCCGCAGCCAGGCCTATGTTAATTTTCTTTTTAATTTAAATTTAATTTTTTTTTAATTTTCAAAGCTCTCGCTTCCATGAAGCGGAGCACTGTTTGCTATGGCTTGGCGGGAGCAGTGTTTCTGACAAACTTTAGCAAACTGCAATGTCCCGGGAGTGGGCACCCCAGGACATTGTTGGAGCTGGCCCTGGGGGGTGGCAGTCCCCAAGGCCATGCAGGGCTCCAGGAGGGGGGCCGTGCGGCCCCCCTCCCATCTTGCACATAGCCCCAGGAAGGTGGTGGTCCCCAGGGCTGGGGGTCCGCAACGGACCCCCTTCATTAGTGTATGTGTGCCCCAGGTAGGTGGCAGTCCCTGGGGCTGCATGAGAGAGGCAGAGCCCCCCAAGCATCATTATTTAATCATTTTAGCCCCTGGGAGTTAGCGGTCCCCAGGGCTGCGGGGAGACCGTAGGGACTGCCCTGTTTAATATTATTTTTAAAACGCAAGTTCCCCTAGGAGGTGGCGGTCCTCAGGGCAGGGAGGTCCACGAGGCCCCCCATATCATGTAAATTAGCCTCAGGGAGATGAGGTCCCTGGGGCTTTGTTAAGCCACACAGCCACTCATACACCCATACAGTTACTCAGACAACCAATCAATAACCCATACAGCCACTCATGTCATCAGTGATGTCATCAGTGATGTCACTGACCATGTCATGAGTGATGTAATATGTGACGTCATCTGCAGTGCATTGCCGGGGCGCGAGTTATAGTTACCTGAACTAACTATAACGGGGGAATTTCACGGGTTTTGTACGAGTGCAATGTCCAACTAACTATAACTGTCCCTAAAACCTTATGGTTTTTTCAGTGAATTTCTAAGGTTTTTTAAATGCAAATTTCTAACTATAACGTGCCTGAAACCTATGGTTTTTTCAGTGAATTTCAAAGGTTTTTTAAATGCTAATTTCTAACTATAACGTGTCTGAAACCTATGGTTTTTTCAGTGAATTTCAAAGGTTTTTTAAATGCTAATTCCTAACTATAACATGTCTGAAACCTACGTTTTTTTCAGTGAATTTCAAAGGTTTTGTAAATGACAATTTTTAAATGTATTAATTGTTATATTTATTTTTTTCATACTGATTTACTACATTTTTAGAAACATTTTTTTTTACATATTTTATTTTTTAAATTACATTGTAATTACATTATACATTACAAAAAATACTTTCTCAGAATGAATTACTTTAGTTTAAATACTTTGCACATAGGCAATAGACTTTTAAGTACAGTAGTTACAGTTGTTGCAATGGGCAACACATTTTCAAACACAATGCAACATTCAGCTCAATGTGAATTTCTAGTTAAATGCAATTAGTTACTTTATGGATTACTTTTTCTAACCACAGGACTGGATCCTAGATTCAGTCCTGGAACATCTCCTGTAAACAGTTGAGTAAAAGCGTTTTGGTTACAGTAATGATTTTTAAGGAATATTATTGTATTTTAAAAGTTGACACTTAGAAACTTTTTCTCATAGAATCACCAATGTTATCCTATGGAAGGAAATTCACTTAGCAGGTAAAAACTGTTATCGCTACTTTTTCTTACTCAGTGTTGGATCCTGGATCCAGCACTGGTGCATCTCCTGTAAACAGTTGAAAGAATGCGTTTAAGTCATACAGGCGATTTTTAAGGAATATTTGTAGTTTGTGTAAATCGACACTTTGAAACTTTTCATCTGAAAACCAGACAATGGATTCCTATGGAAGAAAATATAAGTTACTGGTAAGTACGGTTAAAATTACTTTTCAGGGTCAGTGCTGGGCTAAAAGATGCAGCACTGAGGTCTCTCCTGATAACAGGTGAGTAAATCGGAATTCGTATTTCGGCTGATTTTAGAGGAATATTTTAAAGTTCCAAAACTCCACACTTAGAAGAATTTCCAAGTGAAACCAGTCAATGTTAGCCTATGGAAGGAAATACAAGTTACTGGTAAGTACGGTTAAAATTACTTTTCAGGATCAGTACTGGGCTGAAAGATACAGCACTGAGGTCTCTCCTGATAACAGGTGAGTAAATCGGAATTCGTATTTCGGCTGATTTTAGAGGAATATTTTAAAGTTCCAAAACTCCACACTTAGAAGAATTTCCAAGTGAAACCAGTCAATGTTAGCCTATGGAAGGAAATTCAAGTTACTGGTAAGTACGGTTAAAATTACTTTTCAGGACCAGTACTGGGCTGAAAGATACAGCACTGAGGTCTCTCCTGATAACAGGTGAGTAAATCGGAATTCGTATTTCGGCTGATTTTAGAGGAATATTTGTATGTTTCAAAAATCAACACTTAGAAACTTTTTCAGCAAAAAGCATGCAATGATATCCTATGGAAGGAAATTCAAGTTACTGGTAAGTACGGTTAAAATTACTTTTCAGGATTAGTACTGGGCTGAAAGATGCAGCACTGAGGTCTCTCCTGATAACAGGTGAGTAAATTCGAATTCGTAGTTCGGCAGATTTTAGAGGAATATTTGCACAATGGTGAAGGGAGGGGGCGGGGCC
Organism: Calotriton arnoldi; assembly: GCA_963921515.1. NCBI lineage: Eukaryota > Metazoa > Chordata > Amphibia > Caudata > Salamandridae > Calotriton > Calotriton arnoldi. The sequence continues at coordinate 319,472 of CAWUFW010005749.1, forward strand.
TGAGGTGACATCTGTGCAAACGCGCCCCGTGGCGCGTTTTAAGTTGGGGGATTAAGTCCCCTTGAATCATGAGGGTCCCTAGGGGCCAACTAGCCCACCAGGAACCTCCAGTATGCGCCAGGGGCTGCGTTGCAGAGACGTGTAGAGAGGCCACACCCTTTTACACCTCTCTGCAACGCAGCTCTGTGGCGCTTTCTGGATGTACCTGTTGGGCTAGTTGGCCCCCAGGGACCCTCAGGATTGAAGGGGATTTAATTCCCCATCTTAAAACGCGCCACGGGGCCTGTTTGCACACATGTCACCTGAAGCCCCGCCCCCTCCCTTCACCACTGTGCAAACGCACCCCGTGGCGCGTTTTAAGTTGTGTGATTAAGTCCCCTTGAATCCTGAGGGTTCCTGGGGGCCAACTAGCCCACCATGTACCTCCAAAAAGCGCCACAGAGCTGCGTTGCAGAGAGGTGTATAAAGGGGCGTGGCCTCTGTACACCTCTCTGCAACGCAGCTCCCTGGCGCATACTGGAGGTTCCTGGTGGGCTAGTTGGCCCCCAGGGACCCCCAGTATTCAAGGGGAATTACTTCCCATCTGCAAACGCGCCAGGGGCGCGTTTGCAGAGTGGTGAAGGAAGGGGCGGGCCTGCGGCCCGATCGTTTTTTTTCCCTGAAGGGGGCTGTGTGGCCCCCCTTCCTTTTTCTTATTTTTGGGCCCTGGGGACCCCATCCCCCAGGGCCTTACCCCCTTTTTTTAAATTAAAATTAAACTGGAAGGGGGCCGCGTGGCCCCCTCCCCTGGCCGAAAACTGCCCCGGGGACCCCATCCCCCGGGGCATGGCCACACTTTAACATTCCTTTTTAAGGAGGGGGCTGCGTGGCCCCCTCCTCAGGCCTCCTTTTGCCCCGGGGACCCCATCCCCCGGGGCAGGCCTTTTTTAAAAATAATTTCTGGGGAGGGGGCCGCGTGGCCCCCTCCCGGGCCACTTATGGCCCCGGGGACCCCATCCCCCGGGGCCTGGCCTCTGGTTGGGGACTGTGGGGAGTCCCCAAACCCCCACAGTCCCGCCGGCTCCCCGTGTCCTAAGGGAGCCGGCATTGCTTCCACACGGGGAGCAGCTAACATGCTGCTCCCCGTGTGGAAAGCAATTGTCTTTGGATATTGGAAGCAAGAGCAGGTTTCCCTGCTCTCTCTTCCAATATCCAAGCAGTTTGTAATGACAGGACGGGAGCCGCGAGGCTCCCGTCCTGTCATTGCAACAGCAGTGTCCCGGGGTAGGCACCCCGGGACACTGCAGGAGCCGGCCCTGGGGGTGGGGGTCCCCAGGGCCACCACAGGCTCCAGGAGGGGCCGCGCGGCCCCCTCCCCACATCAGCAAAGCCCCGGGGAGGTGGTGGTCCCCGGGCTTCGGGGTCCAAAACAGACCCCCATTTTAATTTGTTAGTGCCCCGGGGAGGTGGCGGTCTCGGGCGTGTGGGGGCTCGAGCCCCCCACACAGGAAAAAGTTTAAAAAAGAAGCCCCGGGGAGGTGGTGGTCCTCGGGGCTGCGGGAGGGCTCAGAGCCCTCCCGAACCATTTTAAAAAGAAAGCCCCGGGGGTGGCGGTCCCCGGGCTTGGGGGCCCTTTGAGGCCCCCATACATAAATTTAACCCCCACCATGCCCCCGGGACTTGGGCCACCCGGGGGCAAAATACAATCGAAGCGCGGGAGACCGCCCTTCGATTTTTTTTTTTTCGGCAGGATCTGCGCACCCTGAGCGCATCCTGGCGATTTTTTTTTTTTTTAAAAAAATGCTTTTTTCTGCCCAAGGGGTCCTTGTGGGACCCCCTGAGCAGACCTAGGGGGTCAGGGTGTTTCTACCCTGCCCCCTTTTTGCGCTTTGCGCACTTGTTTCTGTCCCTCGGTTCTACCGAGGGACAAAATGGCTGCCAACATTTCCTGAATCGGAATGTTGACAGCCAGTTGACAGCCAATTAGCATGCAGCTCGTGATCGGGACGGTGCGCGCAGGGTGCGCTCAGGGTGCGCGAATCCTCCGTGCCCATAGATATATATGTACTTTTACTTTTGATTTTCTCAGCAACTACTGAACGGATTTACACCATTTAACAAAAGGGTTCTTTCTGAACCAAGAACTACCTCTTTGCCAAATTTGGTGTAATTCCGTTCAGCAGTTCGGGCTGTAGCCGTGTCTAAAGTTTCCTATGGGAAATTGATTTTTTGACTCTTATTTTTTAATTTCTCCACAACTACTGAACGGATTTACACCATTTAACAAAAGGGTTCTTTCTGAACCAAGAACTACCTCTTTGCCAAATTTGGTGTAATTCCGTTCAGCAGTTCGGGCTGTAGCCGTGTCTAAAGTTTCCTATGGGAAAATGAATGGGGAAAACACGTTTTGGGACCCCCTTTTTCTTGGCCCCCGCTTGACGAATCACCCTGAGACTTTCAGGGTAGGAGCGGACCGGAGCGGGCCATAAAGTTTGAAAATTTCGCGAAGATTCGTCAACCGACGCAAGAGTTATTTCAAATAGAATGTTGCGGATTTCCTATGGAAAATAGGTCCAAACTATAACTATCTACTGGCGACCGCCAGTAGATAATATATATATATGTATATATATATATATATATATATATATATATCAGCTGCAACTCCGTCAATCCCATGGAATCTTCACCACAAACGGAGCACGGCCCACCAAATAGTGCAAGATTTTTATTTTTGCTCTGCGACCTCTACAGCCATGACGCGTTTCAGCCCGTCAATATATATTTATTTATTATTTTTTTTGCTTCGTTTGTAAAATGAAATTGAAGGGTTTGCCCACTAATCTGTCCCAAGTGCAATGCAGATTGTTAATGTATATGCTAATAGACTGAGAGATATTGTATTTATATAAATCAGGAATACTGAAATATCTATCCTTGGGAGTGATTTGAAATTGTAAAATGAATTTCCTAGTTGCCTGGGAGCGTTTGCCCATTCAGGGCGTTATTGATTAACATTGCAGGACAAAGGGCGCTCGATCCAACATTGATTACATTCTGATTTAAATTCAGGAATGTAAAAGTTAATGAATATGATTGAAACGAAATGCGATAATTATGCATGCATGTTCATTTTAGGACTCTTCCCTCAGCATTACGCATTGCCATTGCTTTCAAATGCACCATTATAAGATGGCCGACAGTAAAATGTACTTCTGTGATTGGAAGGAGACTTTCTCTATTTCCATTTTTTTATGGATTTGCTTCCTTCTTGGTTTAAAAGGTATATGTTTAGTAAGCCACACCAACATTGAGGAAGGCATTTGCGCCGAAACGCGTCTGTTCGGTGTTGTGGTCGTATTGGCAATTAAAATCTGAAGAATTAAGCATTCCGAGTGTGCGCCTCAATTTGTGATCACAACGAGATCATTGTTTCGGGAGATATATATATATATATATGTCAGAAAAAGTCTTCGTGGGAAATCTACCACAAAGAAAAAAGCCAGCCCTCCAAGGATCATAATCACCGCTTAGTTTATTTTGATGGCTGACGCATTTCGACTAAGGGTGGGCAAAGCACTACGCTACGCTCGCGTAGTTTGCGAAGTTTGCGCTACTTCGCACTACGCGAATTGCACGTAGCACAGTACAAACACGCGTAGCGCAGCGTAGCGTAGTGCAGCGGTCATTTTTTGCTTGCTCGCGGTCCTCAACGTCAAGGTGGCGACCGCGAGCAAGCAAAATGACATCCCGGCGAGACTTTTTCCTCGTTCACGATCAGCAACATCAAGTTGCCGATCGCGAGCGTGGAAAATAAACCTCCCGGCGAGATTCTCAACGCGGGGAGGTCAGGTTTCTCATTGCGAGTGGTCACGTATGCTCGTGACCGCTCGCGATGAGAAACTACCAGTCCGCGTTGAGAAAGCTGCTGCTCGAGTAAAAATCTACTCGAGCGGCAGTAAAAGACAGCTCGCACTGTGCAAGATGCCGTTTTCAATGATTGCACAGTGCGGACAAGCATCCGGCACTGTGCAATCATCGCGAACAGCGCACTACGAAGTTCGTGTAGTGCTACGCGTAGATCGCGTAGTGCGAAGTGCACTTCGCGTAGCTTCGCGTAGCGCTACTTCGCGAACTACGCCCACCCTTAATTTCGACCTTACGGTCTTTGTCAAAGCCTCAATCAACAGTGTATGGTGACAAATTCCTTTAAAAACAGTGTAAGTCGGTTTTAGCGTATAGACATGGTAAAAAGACTATGTCATTGTTGTTACATGAATTCAGTGTACAAGCAGATTTAATTTCAAAGAATCAAAATGCGTATATTACATGTGCAACGTGCAATTCCTTCTCAAAAGGAGAAATCACAAAATAGTAACTAAGGCAAGTATCTCGCATAAAATCGGCACTGTCTGTCACAAAATCACAATCAATTCATTGGTGCTTTTTCATATAATAGACATTTTTTGAAACAGCAGGCAAAAGTTACTTTATATCCAAACATTTGAATATATGTAAAACCGCATTCCTTTACATGTATTTCACATATTTTCCACTATCAAGCCAAGTGGCTGAAGATAAGAAATATATAGTAATGAAAGGTAGTGGCGCTCATTTCGGCCAAGTGGCTCTTATTAATCTTCGCCTGCATGCCGCATCCAAGCCCCATTTGAAATGTCTAAAGAATAAATAACACTGTCCAATGATTTCACAATTTCAAGAAAATTGGTTTATAATATTTGTCACTGTACCAAACTACCACTGATAAAAATGTGTCACTCAAGTGAAAAAAGTGAAGTGAATATAAACAGAGAAGCCCCCACAGCCATAATTTCAAGCTTCACAATCGTTATCCAAAATACATAAATCCACATCGGCTCAAACTCAAATATTCATGCCGGCAACCACCGACCCCTTATATTGAGTTTATGACATGTGGTGATGAAAAAAAATAATAATACTAATAACTATCAAAAGAGGGGGCGCTAGTGTGCCGGCTGCAAAATGGCTGCCACATAGTGAGGCTCTGCTGGCTGGACTGGAAATCCGTTGTTTATCCAGCAGCCAGGGCGCCCATTGCGGATTGAAACTGAGAGGACTTGCTTCCAAACTACAGCTGCTATCACTGCGGGTACAAATTGTCGGATTTGGGCTGTATCTAGACTACGGACGGCGTGGAGGTGCGGGTGAGGCCTGCGAGTGCAAGATGCAAGATGGCGACCCCGGCCTGCGCCGAGTCAGAGTGACGGCGCTGGGCTCTGTGCGCTTGCTGCGGCTGAACGTAAAGCGGTCCGCACGCAGCTGAGGGGAACTACTGCGGACCCGAGTGTGCTGGGTATCTGTACGGAGCACGCTAAGCCCTGCGAAGGAGTGCGGAGGTGATGACCCTGAGTAACGCCCAGACCTGCGGGCGCTGAGGTGAGCACACTCTGGTGGGGCACTGTTGGCGGTGCGGCAGGAGAGAACCGGGGCTGTGGCTACACCTGGCCTGGCAGTTCGGTCTGGACTGTTCCCATGGGGCACAGGGTCAAGACTGATTTGCATATGGCTGGGTCCAAACTGGGGTGGCGTAGTGGGCAAAAGAACGATGCATTTAACCCAGATCTTTTGACTGGGGGAGAATGTTTGCATTGTCAGCATTCCGTCCATCATTTGTTTGCTGTAACATTTATGCACCTTCCACGACCTCATCCTCCTTTGGGGTCGGAGTGACGCTGTGGGGAAGCTGCGGCGGAGGTGCGCAGAGCCATGGGCAGACAGGGCCCGCGAGCGCATTGGCCGGGGGAGCGGCGCTCCCCGAGTACATCCCCTGCCGGCGGACTTGGAGTTTGGTCGGAGCGAGCCTGCTCTGCGGTGAGGGGCCTCCGGAGAAAGACGCTGGAGTGACGGAGCCGAGCCCTAGGACCCCAGTGGCACGCGTCTGCATTGAGGGGGAGCCGGACTTCGAATTAACAGCGGGTGCGGGGTGCCGCTTCCAGCTGAGTCCCTGCGGCCACTTACGTCCTGGAGCAGCACCCTAATCGGCCTGCTGCACTGGTGCGCCTCAGAGAGCCCCCCCGTGGTGAAACCCGTGGTTGAGTCGACCCCCGAGCGACGCTGGGACTGTGGCATTGCTGTGTGTGAGCCGGAGAGACTCCTGGCCCACCCGGAACTGGCGGGTGGTGCTTCGGGGGCCCGGGCACAAGCGAAGCCGGTCCCGCAGAGTGATGTTAGTTGCTGCAAGGTACTATAGAGCCGTTACTGAGGAGTGGCCCCTACTGTGCACATGGGCAGGGGACTGTGGATGCGGACCCCAAAACGTGCCGAAGTGTATGGACCGCCGTGACGGCCATAAGGGCTGGGATCCGCGCTTGCTGTGCCCCGCCTTGCTTGCCCTAGTCTTTGCGGAGGGTGTTTAGGGCCCGCGCATCCTGTGGCTGTGGACCCAAAGACGCGCTGAATAGGGTGTGGACCGCAGTGACAGCTACAAGGGTTGGGATCCGCGCTTGCCTGCGCCTTGCCTTGCTGGCCCTTGCCTCTGCGGAAGGTGTTGAGGTCCTGATACATCCTGACTGAGCCCGGACTCGCCAAGCTTGGGCGGCCCTGTTGGAGAGTGGGTCATCCCCGGTTGCACGAATGGGTAGCGCACCATGGGCAAGACGGATGCACAACAGCCCAAACTATTATTTGAACAGCGGAAAACTCCGAGGGGTGGTGCTCCCGCGGCGGAGGAGCAGGCAGAAGCCAGCATGATGTCTACAACCCCTGAGCCAGACATCCGTGAAATGTTCACTGAGTTGAAACATTCCTTGTCGGCCATTGACCTGAAAATAGACTTGATGTCTGACCGACTTGACCGGCTCCGCGATAAAGTATCGAACCACGACGAGCACATCATGGAGGTTGAACAGCGAACCTCTGCGCTGAAGGACGATGGCGCGGCGACTCGTGAAAAACTGCTTAGCATGGAGAAGGTGCTGAAAGTCATCCAAAGCAAGAATGAGGACCTCGAAGCCAGGTCTCGTCGCAACAATTTTCACATTCCTGGGGTCCCTGAGACCACAGCAATGACCAGAGTGGGGGACTATGTAGAGGAAATGCTCAGAGCTCTTTTTGGTGAGGCCCTATCGGCGATGTGCATCGTGGGGCGTGGCCACAGGTCCCTCGGTCCTAAACCTCCTCCGGGCACTCCGGCTCGGCCGATTATTGCCAGACTCCTAAACTATAGGGACCGAGATGTTGTTCAGCGCAAGGCCCGTGACCTTCAGGGGCCGAGATACCAGGGCAACCTCATCTCCTTCTTTCCTGAATTCACCCTGTCTGTCCAGGCCGCTCGTCGGGAATTCATGCCAGTTAAAAGACTGCTGCAGCAGCAAGACATCAAGTACTCCCTACTGCACCCTGCGAAACTTCACATCTTCTATGCTGGCAAAACTTCTTTTTTCACGGACCCCAAGCTAGCTGACAAATTCGTGCATGGTCTTAAGCGCCCGACAGGCGGCACCTGTGGATGATGTCCTGAATGCTGAGGGCCCCCTTGATGAAAACGACTGACGACCTGCTGGGGACCCGCAGTGCTCCTGTAACTGGGGGCAATTACCACACGATAGGGCTGGACTACTCTTTGTGCCCATTTGTAATTACTGTCCATCGTACCTGCAGTGACAGACAATTACCGATCTCATTTGCCTGACTGCTTGACAATGCGCCCGCCATGGGTGTGTTCTGTCCAGCCACCCAGCGCTGCAGTGCTGGGGAATGCCGAGCACCCTAGTGCCTTACCCCGGGATGAGTCCCACAATGCTCTTTATATCTGGCCTCTTGAGGCCTTGTTGGGGTTGAGAAAATGCTCTCCAGCCATGTTGGGCAGCTGTAGTGGCTGGGGGGTGGGACGCTTGGGTGGTGGTTGATTCACCTGTAGTTTGCTGTTCCCTCCCCCCGTATTTTCATCACTTCTCTCCTCTTCTTTCCCCCTCTGACCTTTAGCCTAGGGAAGCTGATCTCTTTGTCACGCTCAGTGTGCATGGCTACTGTAAACCACATGAATGACCAATGGTGCAACTTGTGCTTACACCTGATGCTTTTGACCCATGCCCACCCCCCCTGTGTGCATGGCTTGGGCGAGGTTTGCGTGATGCGACGGACGGTGGCGCCTTGCCACCGCTGGGTCGGATGCCTGTTACCCGTACCTGTGCGCAGGTATGCTGGGTGGAAATTTAATAGCGGGCTGTTTCAGCTACGTCAGGGAAGTGACTTCCACTCTCTGCCAATGGCCTCTTTCGGCGTGCGTGCATTATAGTGGCTTGCAACTAGTGGTCTTTGCCTCCCTTCCAGGTGTGCACGGATGTATGGTGCTACAAAATGACTGTGACGGCTGACGGGGTGCGCACATTAAAGGCTGTAACCTGGAATGTGAGAGGCCTGAATGATTGCAGAAAGATGCGCTTAGTGGCGGCACTGCTTAATCGATGTGGGACAGTCATTTGTTTTTTGCAGGAGTTACATCTTGTGGGAGCGTCCTGTTTGCATTTGCGGGCGGGATGGATGGGCGAGAAGTTTGTGGCAGGATATTTCAATTATGCCAGAGGCATAGCCATTATTCTCCGAAAGGGCCTCCCTTGGCACACGCGCTCTGCTATTTGTGACCCCCAGGGCCGGTATGTGATAGTGGCGGGAGTGCTTGATGGATGCCCAGTGTGGCTCATGTCAATATATGGCCCCAACACAGATGATCCCCAATTTTTTAGCGAGGTGTGGTGGCTGGCGGACACCCTTGGCCCCAGGGCGGTGTTCTGGGGGGGTGATTTTAATGTGGTTCTCGACTCTGATTACGATAGGTCAAGTGCCTCTCGCAGACCTCACCCTTGCGCCGCGGTGCAATTGCAGGCCCTTATGGAGGATCAGGATTTGATTGACGCCTGACGTCGCCATCATCCATCCAGCCGAGAGCGGACTTGCACTTCCTCTTCAGGCCCTTCGTGGTCCAGAATTGACTACTGGCTCATATGCCGAGATGCGGGCGCCTGGGTCCTCCGCTGTGCTCATCTTGCTAGCACCTTATCGGACCACGACCCAGTACTGTTGGAATTTACCATGCCAGATGCACCGACTAGAGCCTTCTGCTGGAGACTTCCCGATGGGGCCCTCCGGGATCAGGTGTTCCACGACGAAATTGGTGCCGCCATCATAGACTACTTTGACACCAATGCCGGCTCCGTGGACTCTCCGTCCACACTCTGGGAGGCGTTCAAGGTTGTCATCAGGGGACAGTGCATCGCCAAACACTCTGCTATCCTACGATCATTGCGAGGTGACCTGCGGCGGCTAGAGATAGAGATCCGGTCTCTCGAATCAGATTTTTTTGCATCCAGTTGGCTCGCGACCCTCGTGCAGATCAAAGCTAAAATAGCAGACTTTGAGGAAGCTACGCACAGAGAAGTGCACTTCCTGGGCCGGGAGGCACGCGCTCAACAATTTGGGGAGGGAGACCAGGCCGGCAAAACCCTTGCGGGTCTCCTTAAGAAGCCGTGAGCTAATGATTATATCTGCGAACTGTGTACTGATGAGGATCTGGTGGTAACTGGGCAGGAAGCTGTGTAGGCTGAAATGGTCCACTACTAATCCTCTCTGTATGCAGCGCGACAATCGGAGGCCCTCCCAAATCTACTCCCCTTTTTCGACTCCAATGAGCTGGTGTGGCTCAGTGATGCGCATCAGCGGTACCTAGACGAGCCATATTCGGTGGAGGAAGTGATTAGAGTAATTCAGGCCTTGCCTGGCGATAAAGTGCCTGGGCTGGATGGCCTCACCCCTGCCTTCTAAAAGGAGTTTACACCGCTTCTTGCCCCACATCTTCTCGCCATGTATGAGGATTCACTGGAGAGAGGCGTTCTTCCCCCCTTCCTACGCAAAGCGCTCATCTTGACCATTCTTAAGCCGGATAAAGACCCGCTATTATGAGACTCGTACAGACCACTGTCGATGATTAATGTAGATAATAAAATTCTTGCTAAGTTGCTGGCTGCATGGTTGCTCCCATTGCTCCCTATCATACTTTGGCCTGATCAGTGCGGCTTTGTTCCTGGCAGGAGCACTGCCCACAATCTCCGCACTCTCTTCGCAGTGATGCAGGAGGTGGACCCCTCCCTGCCCGCAACTGCTGATTTCCTGGATGCCACCAAAGCATTCGACACGCTGGAGTGGCCGTATTTGTTTTCGCTACTAGCTCGCATTGGACTGAGTCCGGCCTTCCTTCAAAAGATAGCGCTACTCTACACCTCTCCGACTGCCCGTCTGCGAGTCAATGGGGTCATCTCTCCCCGGGTTGTCGTGGCCCGGGGCATGAGGCAGGGGTGTCCGCTCTCACCCCTCCTTTTTGCTATTGCCATGGAGCCTCTGGCCACTAGATTGCGGCAGCACCACGCCCGAAGGGGGCTTGACTTTACGCCCAGGATTATTCTCGAGTCAATGTATGCGGATGATGTGACCCTGTACGTTAATAACCCGGCCACCAATCTTGACCCCCTAATTCGGGAAATCACCAGATTTGGCGGCCTCTCAGGGGTTAATGTCAACTGGGGGAAGTCTGTGATCTTTTCTCTCGCTGCCACTACGGACATGTTTCAGTCAGAGTTCCCGCTTAAATGGGCGGACTCCCCTGTGAAGTACCTTGGCATATGGGTTAGTAGGGATCATGAGGAGCTGTGGAGATACAATTATGGTAGGCTCATGGAATGGTTTGAGAGCCGCGTACCCCGCTGGAGGGCACTCCCTCTTTCTCTGGCTGACCGGATCGCTGTGGCCAAAATGGTATTCCTGCCTAAATTTTTATATGTTTATGTGAATCACCCGCTCCCCCTCACATCTGAATTCAGGCGACGCCTCCGATCCAACTTGATATCCCTTGCATGGGCGGGAGGGCAACCCCGGGTAGCCTGGGAGACACTCACGCTCCTGTTCGGACAGGGCGGCTTGGGAGCGCCTGCTATGGAGCTGTACCACAGCTGCGCGCAGGCTCAATTTGGGTTTCATTGGGTGTATCCGACCCTCATTATGCGCACACCGCTCCCGAGAGCGATCTGGCAGATCCTGTCCTGCTGCACTTTTCATGTTCTGGACGCGTTTTTGACTAACTCCTCGCCCCGCAGGCTCATATCACGCCTCTACTCTGGCATGCAACGCGAGTCCCCAATTTGCATCCCCCCAGCCCAACGCAAATGGGAAGAAAGCTTGGGTACCCTGTTTGAGGAGGGGGTATGGGAGTATTGCTGCGCGCAGTCAAGGGACCTGCCGCCCAACTACAGACTGAGGTTCATCCACTTTAAATTCCTCCATAGGATATATCAGACCCCTGTGTGGATGTGCAGAGTCGGGCTGATCAGTGATGCGCGGTGCGTGCGCTGCGGCGCGCCTGAGGCCTCCTTCATGCACCTGGCCTGGGAGTGTGTGGAGGAGACGAATTACTGGGACAGGGTCTTTGATGTACTGGATGAAATGCTGGACTGACGGATGGAGCACTCCCCACTCACTGCCTTGCTTGGGTATGTCAAGAACCTCCCGGTGAATGTGAGGAGACTGGCTGCTATGATGCTGTTGCTGGCCAAGATTCGCGTCGCTATCTGTTGGGGTCGCAGGCGCAGGCCGCGCAGAGTTGAGTGGCTTAAAGATGCCGCTTTCTGTCACAGTCAACTGGCGGAGTTCTGGGACATTATGCCGACGCAGGCTCGCCCTTATAACATATGGGAACCACTGTTAAGCTTCCTGCAGGCACACTCTGCTGATCCTGCACCTGATGCTGTGTCGGAGAGGTGAGCGAATGTGATCCATTGCAGCACTACAATTGGGTCTGTCTCACACGCTACATCACCTAGCCTTCCAACTTGGGGCCATATTATCAAGAACGGCGATAAGGGGCTTGATAATATGCCCTATAGAATTCCAATAGAAGCCCAGGTTCTGGTGTGAAGGACATCAAACCTGGGCTTCTATTGGAATTCTATAGGGCATATTATCAAGCCCCTTATCGCCGCCTTAGCGGCAGTTTCCTGCCGCTAAAGCGGTGATATCCCTTGATAATGTGGCCCTTAGTCGAAGAGTCTTTCCTCCCCCCTACCCCATCCCCTCTCTTGCTTCTTTACCTCCTCCCCTCTTTCTCTTATTCCTCACGCTGTTTGCCTGTAACCTCCTACTCTACTTTGCCTCACCTTGTTCTTCCTCTGTTACCGGCGCATGGTCGCCAATGTCTAGATGGTTATATGGACTGGCAAGACGGTGCACTACCTCGGAACCGCAAGCGCAATGTGAACTGAACTCCTTTTTTTCTTTACCTCAGACATGTCTTGAATATTATTCTGCCAAATGTAAACGAGGACAATTTTTCACCTACATGTATGCTGTTTGCTATGTTATCTGGACGGCGGGCTGTAGCCTGAGTGTGTTAAAGTTTCATAAATAAAGTTTAAAAAAAAAAAAACTATCAAAAGAGGAACAGGGGACAAATTTGTACAATCCAAAGGTGGATTTAGTATAATATAATGTAATATAATCCTACCCGTCCCCTCTTATCTTAATACCAATGAGAAGAGACAAGAGGCAAAGAAAAGGAAAGAAAAGAATGAAAAGAAAAAGTACAGCATAGACAGACCATGTTTTGGTTAGAAAAAAGTAGGTACCAATTATCCATATAAACATTGAATCTAGACCAGAGAAGTCCACTCCTCAGATAAGGTCAACCCAGATGTACATACATCTCCTCATCCTGATTAAGTCCAGCGGGATGGATACTGTTCAACAAGATAATATATTTAGATTCCAGTTTTCGAAGGGCTCTTTCTCTGTCCCCACCTCACTTGCTCACTGTCACTCTTTCAATTCCCCAAAAATAAATTCCATCAGTCTCCTTTGAATGAAATTGTTGCCAATGTCTCGCAAAAGAGTAACTTTGATCCTTATTTTTGATTGCATGTAAATGTTCAAGAACTATTTTCTTCACTTACAAGATGGCACTCCCTACATATTTTAAGCCACACAGACATACAAGTACATATACAGTAAAGTCACTGTTACAATTGAAAAATGTATTTATTGTGGCCTCCCTGCCCATGGTTAAAGTGTATGTTTTCTTGTTTTTGCTGTGCGTGCAGGCCCTTCAATTTCCACACTTGTAAAATCCTAGTTGCTCCCTTAACCAGGACCCTGTGTTAGTTGGATGATTCTGAGGGTAACTGTGTACCAATATATCCTTGATGGAACTGCTCTTCCTGTATGTCACCTGTGGATGGGGGCTCACTAGATGTCCAATTATTTGATCTGATTTTACCAGATTCCAATGTTTCCCAATTAAGTGCTTGACTGCTGGGGATTCATTACTATAGGTAGTTATCAATCTCGCAGCACTTGTGTCCTGTCGCTTAATTTCAGGTGTTAAAAGCCTCTCCCTACCCCTCTCTGCCACCTTCTCAACTGCTGCTTTGATGACCCAGATGGAATTGCCCCTTGCTCTGAACCGGCTACACATAGTATCTTGTTCACTTAGAAATGATTTATGGCTGCTGTTATTTAGTTTTGCTCGAAGCACCTCCCCGAAGGGGATGCTCCATTTTAATTTGGGCGGGTGGTGACTGCGAGCATGCAAAATGCTGTTCCCAGCAGTTTCTTTGCGGAAAAGGCTAGTCTGTACCATGCCATTCTCCACTATTACCATGATGTCCAGGAATTCCATTACTTTATCATGGATTTTCCAAGTAAATTTCAAATTCAGTTGGTTGATGTTCATCCATTCTAAGAAAGACTCTAATTTGTTCTGTGGCCCATCCCAGATTACAAATAGGTCATCAATATAACGTGTCCAAAAGACTATATGCTGTGTCCAATTCAGGTGTCTGTCTGTCCAGATATGTAGAACCTCCTACCACCCCATAAAAATCCCAGAAAAACTGGGAGCAAAACAGCTCCCCATGGCTGTCCCAGTGAGTTGCCTATGCCACGAGTCCCTAAACAAAAAGATGTTATTTTTTAGGCAAAATCTTAACATTTCCAAAAGCATGTTAGAATGATCATACTCTACAATTGGCTTATCCCTAAAGAAATATTCACATGCCTCAATTCCCAAATCGTGATCTATGCAGGCTATAAGGATACAGCATCAATTGTCACTAAAAAGCAGGTGTCCTTCCAAGGAATGTTCTGCACTTTCCTAAGAAAAACAGTTCCATCCCTGCAGTAAGATGGGAGATTAAGAACATAAGGGCATAAGAAAAGATCTAAGTAGATTTAGGTGTTCTCTAACAGGCTATTGTTAGCTGAAATTATGGGTCTGCCTGGTGGATCAGTATTGTGTTTGTATACCTTGGGTAGTAAGTAAAAACAGGGTGCGACTGGGAATTTCACCACTAAAAATGTATGTTCATCCTGACTTAAAAGTCCCTTCTCATGCCACCCCGCCAGTAATGTGTGATACTGTATCATAGTCTGTCTATGTGCCTCAATTATGACTTATTATGACTTATTAATGTCCCACATGATAACATTTCCACCTTTGTCAGATGGTTTTATGACAAAAAATGTATCCTCCTCCAATGTTTTAAGGCCAATCTCTGGCCCAGTGTCAAATTTTATGCATACTCTTTATTGCTCTCCTTACAGAGCTTCAAAAGATCACATGTGAGTACCTCACAAAAAGTGTCGATGTTGTCATGGGGTGTGACTGGGTTGAATCTAGATTTTGGTCGGAAATCATTCATGCTACTCCTATCGATTTTTAAATCCGGTTTACACAGCAACTCTCTGTCTGTGTTCCAATCCCTCCCACCCTCTTCAAACTCATGTAGGGTAGCGAGTGCTGGAATGTCACCAATATATCAGATGTTATATCCTTTTGTCCTCCCCCAAAACCGTTCTTCTTCTTGGTAGTCTTCTCTCCTGTTGCGTGTGAAATTTAAGCAACTTCAATTTCCTCACAAATAAAAAAAGATCTGAAAGAGACTATTAGTTATGGATTCCTTACCTTAAAATTACCCCAGGCGTCAGACTGGATCAGAAGAAATGTTTTCGTAGCAGTACAGTAGCGCGTGGATAAGTGGCGTCGGTCACCTCTGCGTCCGTCATTGGCATCTTGATCGCCGGGATGACGTTGCAGTATCTACTTAGACGCCGCCCCTGCGTGCTGACGTCAGTTCTTTCTTTCTCCACGCCAGCCAGCGCAGATCCGGAGAGAGTGGTACCCTAGTCACTTTTTGACTATCTGTTTTTTTGACTTTTTGTCGACTTCTTTTTGAGTCGTTTGACTCCTGGTGCACAGGGATGTCACATCGGTGGACCGGCTTCAAGCCTTGTGGCTCCTGCCACAAGCTGATGTCGGTAACGGACCCACATCTAGTGTGCTTCTTGTGTCTGGAGCGCGACGACGACCCGAAGTCGTACTCCGACTGTTGGGCCATGGCCCCAAAGTCTTTGTGGGAGAGGTCCCGAAAGCTTCTGGAGGCTCTGCAGTCAGCTCCGTACCACTCGAGGTCCCAGTCAAGAGGGAGGTCACGGGACCGGTCACGGAGCCATCACCACCACTCCTCCTCGAAGTCTTTGTCTTCGGGTAAGTCGAAGCATAGTCGCTCTTCACCTTCTCCCTGTCCGTTGGCCAATGAGACGAGGGATGCGGACGGTCGTCGTCCTTCGGCTCCGTCCGCGGAGCCTGCTCGGTCGGCTCTGAGTTTCCCCCCCCTTCCCGGGAGCCGGAGCGACCCCAACCCAACTTCGTACATTTTACGAAGCTCTCCACTCCATCTTTGGGCATCCCGACTCCATTGCGCGCCTTCGGGCCCCACGGACTCGGTTGGGGGTTCTAGGCTTTTGCCGCCAGCGGCTTTGGCCCCGGCACCGCAGGGCCCCCAAGGATCCAGTCCTGGATCCGGATCGGCACTGGTCGACCTGACAACACCTCCTCCAGCGCCAAATCCATTGACAACACTGCCGCCTCCGACCCCGGTTGGGTCCCTAGCCAGCGTCGACCCCGGCCTCCCCCTCAACCTAGATACGGAACCGGACCGGCGTCGACTGACGCCGGTACCGGCGCCGACCGGCAATTTTCTGCTGATTTTCTATCCCGGTGTTCCCTATCGCCCTGAGTGGCAGCCAGGAGAGGGTGAGGAGGACTGGGAGGGGTCTATTGACCATCTTGCAGACCAACTTAAAGATCCAGACTGGAGAGTGAAGTTGGGTGATGCCAGTGGTCTGGATACCTCCCCAGACCTTGGCATGCTTTCTCCCCCTACCGTGGCTACAGAGGAGGGAGCCTTCTACGCTGTGGTGTTGCATAGGGCGCTGATGCCTTGGGCCTTGAGCTTCCTACGGTGGCAGTCAGGACTAACCTCCTGACTGAGGTGTTCAGCCGGCAGCGGCCTCTTCGGAGCCCCTGCTGCCATTCAATGAGGCCCTCACGGACATCCTTCTGGGCACTTGGTCCAAGCCCAGCACAGGGGCTCCTGTGGATAGGATGATTGCCCGACGCCACCGTCCAGCTCCGGACGACCCCATTTTCCTCTCCCAACAACCTACCCCTGAGAGCTTGGTAGTCCAAGCCTCTACTTCCAAAGGCTCATTCCCTACTGCTCCCCCAGATAGGGAATCCAAGAAGCTGGAACACATTGGGAAGAAGATGTTTTCTTCCGCCAGCTAAGGACTGCGGTCAGTGAACACTGCATGTCTGTTACACCCACTCTGTGTGGGATACTGTTGAGCAGGTGCTGCCACAGTGCCCGGAGGAGGCCCGGGCTACTCTCTCCCGTGCGGTTGCCAAACGGAGAGATGCAGCAAAGTTCGCCATTCGTTGTGGGCTGGACACCGCCACTCGTTAGGCAGGACTATTTCAATGTCGGTAGCCCTGAGACGCTATGCCTGGCTTCTCGGGTGATGTCCATCTACACTTTTGGACATGCCTTTTGATGGCCGTTGCTTGTTTTGCGACAAGGCAGACCACGCGTTTGAGCGCTTTAAGGATTCTAGGGCTACGGCCAGGTCCTTGGGCCTCGCGACTACATCTCGCCCCATGCAGTCTGCCTTCTGCCCCTTTCGTGGCTACGGAAGGGGTGCCCCACCAAGTTCCTCCCAGAGCCACAGTCCGGCGCAAGATGCCCAGCCTCTGTGTGGCCGGGGATGTGGGACCCAGCGTCGTGGGTCAGGGGGCCAGCGAGCGGGCCAGTCCACCAGTACGCCCTCTGCAGCAGCCTCCAAACCCGCCTAGTCCGACCTTTCAGGGCCACCAGTTGCCAGTGGGGGGCAGGATTCGCTATCACCTCCCCCACTGGCAAACCATCACGTCGGACAGGTGGGTTTTGCAGGTAGTCCGAAGGGGCTACTCCCTCCCCTTCAAGACTACCCCTCCATCCATGCCACCTCAATTCCATTGCATGTCAGCGGATCACTTGGCCCTTCCACGGCATAAAGTTATGGCTCTCTTGGCCAAGGGAGCTATCGAGCGAGTTCCTGCCCCAGAAGTAGGTCATGGTTGTTATTCCCACTACTTTCTGGTGCCAAAGAAGGACAAAGGCCTGCGTCCTATCTTGGATCTCAGGGAAGGAGAAGTTCAAGATATTGACATTGGCTCAGGTTCTGTCTGTCCTCGACCCTGGAGACTGGATGGTGGTGTTGGACTTGCAGGATGCTTATTTTCACATCCCCGTCCTGCCTGCCCACCGGCGCTACCTACAGTTCACATAGGCCATGAGCATTTTCAGCTTACCGTGCTCTCCTTTGGCCTTACCAGCTCCCCTCGGGTGTTCACGGAAGTGAAGGCGGTGGTCGCAGCGCATCTGCGCAGATCAGGGGTTCCAGTCTTCCCCTATCTCGATGACTGGCTGATGAAGGTGGGCTCGCCCCAGGCTGTCGTCTCCCACCTCCAGACTACGGCAGACCTCCTGCATTTGCTGGGGTTCATGATCAACGTGCCAAAGTCACACCTGATTCCCTCTCAGAAGCTCCTCTTCATCGGAGCGGTTCTGGATGCAGCGCAGTTTCGGGCTTATCCTCCCGAACAGCGAGTCCGGGACATTTGGGCTATGATTCCGATGTTTCAGCCTCTGTCCTGGGTTTTGGTGAGAATGACTCTGAAGCTATTGGGCCTGGTGGCCTCCTGCATCCTGCTGGTAGATCATGCCAGGTGGCACATGTGGGCTCTGCAGTGGGACCTGAAGTTCCAGTGGGCACAGCATCAGGGGAATATTTCCGATTACGTCCAGATCTCGGAGGGCACTGCACACCAACTGCAGTGGTGGCTATCGAACCAGGATTGGGTCGACGGCAGATCCCTCTCCCTTTCCCAACCAGAGTTCACAGTGGTGACAGATGCGTCACTCTTGGTATGGGGCGGCCACATGGGGGAGGCAGAGATCAGAGGCCTCTGGTCTCCGGCGGAGTCTGAGCTCCACATCAACCTTCTGGAGCTCCAGGCGGTTCGTCTTGCACTGAAAGCATTCCTTCCTTCTGTCAAGGGATGTGTAGTGCAGGTGTTCACGGACTACACCACCGCCATGTGGTACTGCAACAAACAGGGCGGGTGGGGTTGTGGACCCTATGTCAAGAGGCCCTTCACCTCTGGACATGGCTGGAACATCAGGGCATGTCCCTGGTGGTTCAACACCTGGCAGGTACACTGAACGCCAGGGCGGACGAACTCAGCTGTCGGTGCATGGTGGATCACGAATGGCGTCTGCACTCGGAGGTGGTGCAAAGTCTGTTTCAGCGGTGGGGAGAGCCTTGGTTAGATCTGTTCGCCACCGAAGAGAACGCTCAATGTCAGCAATTCTGCGTGTTGGAATTTCCAAGGCGGCACTCGCTCAGCTACGCTTTTCATCACGAGTGGAGTTGCAGTCTTCTATACACCTTTTAGCCTATAGCACTTCTGGCCAGAGTGCTGAAGAAGATCAAGCACGGCCGGGCCCAAGTCATTCTTGTAGCTCCGGATTGGGCGCGAAGAGTCTGGTATCCTGACTTCTTGTACATGGCCATCGATCCTCCGATCAGACTGCCTCTTCGGGAGGATCTTCTATCACAGCAGCAGGGAACGGTCCTCCACCCAAACCTGCCCAGCCTCCACCTCCTTGCGTGGAAATTGAGCGGCGACAGTTGACATCATTTGACCTTCCTCCCGAAGTCTGTAATGTCATCTTGGCAGTCAGGCGTCCCTCCACTAAAACTGATTACGCCTGCAGATGGAACAAATTTGTGGCATTGTGCACAGCAAAGGCTTTGGATCCCCTTTCTGCCCCTCTTTCAGAGGTTCTCCTCTTCCTTCTTTCTTTGGCCCAGCAGGGATCTGCTCTGGGCACCCTAAAAGGCTATCTTTCGTCCGTTTTGGCCTTCCTTCGCCTTCCAGATCAACCTTCTCTTTTCAAGTCCCCTATTGTAAATAGGTTTCTAAAGGGCATTACTCATCTCTTTCCTCCTATTCCTTTCGTAATGCCCCAGTGGGGCTTGAATCTGGTTCTGACTTACCTGATGTGTGCTCCCTTTGAACCCTTACATAATTGCCCTCTCAGACTTTTAACTCTGAAAACTGCCAGTCAACCGCCTGCAGCTTAATGCCTGCAGCTTAACGCCAGGAAGTCCGAAATCCTTCTGTTGGGAAAAGACAGGGATCTGTGGTCCAAGCAGTGGTGGCCGGAGGAACTCAAACCAGCCCCGATACCAAAGGAGGTGGTGAAGAATTTGGGTTTTTGGTTTGACAGTAGCTTGTCCTTTGATCTCCAGGCTAAGTCCGTGGCAGGGACCTGCTTTGGGCTTTTGAGAGGTCTTAAACCCTTGCTGGGTTTCTTCAACCCCTCTGTCCACCAGACCATCTTGCAGGCCACGATCCTGTCAAGATTGGACTATGGAAATGCCCTGTATTTGGGGGTCAATAAATCTTGTATCCGGCGACTTCAAAGAGTACAAAATGCAGCCGCTCGTACCTTGCTAGCACTTCCGAGATCCTGCTCAGTGTCTAGCTCTCTGTCCAGGCTTCACTGGCTGCCAGTGGATAGAAGAATCCAGTTTAAGACCTTATGTGTGGCTCATAAAATTCTGAACCATTGAGCCCCGAAGGTCCTTGCGAATCTGCTAGTGCCGTACATTCCAACTCGATCTCTCCGCTCCTCAGATAAAAGGCTAGTTTGTATCCCCCGAGTTTTCAGAGCCAGAGCCGGGGGTCGTTGGTTTAAGGTGTTAGCAGCTAGGCTTTGGAACTCCCTTCCCTTTGGGATTAGAGAACTGCAGAACTATCTAGAGTTCAGGAAAGCCATAAAGACCTGGCTTTTTCCGGGCTAGCTCCTTTGACATCTCCCTCCTGTCCCCTGTCTGTGTTCTTGGGTAGCACTGGGACGCCCCGTCGCTGGGGCAGCTATGCGCTGTACAAAATTAGTAAATAAATAAAATAACATTTCTGATTGCTATCCCCTCTACTCGCAGGGTGAGTGAGCTTCAGGCTCTTTCTTCTACGCCTCCTTTCCTTGCTGTTCATCCGGATAAGGTTGTTCTTAGAACTCAACCTTCTTTTCTCCCCAAAGTGGTTACCTCTTTCCATATAATACAGACCATCACTTTGCCCACCTTCTTTCCACCCCCGCATCCTTCGAAAGAGGAAGAAAGACTCCACTGTCTGCATCCAAAACGTGCGCAATCCTTTTATTTGGATCGTGCAAAGCAATTCCGGGTGGGCGATCAACTCTTTGTTGGCTATGTAGGCGTCAAAAAAGGTCGGGCCGTGCAGAAACGGACCAACTCTAGGTGGGTCGTTCTTTGCATCAAAATATGCTATTCCTTAGCAAAGAAGGAACCTCCAGTAGGATTGCGTGCCCATTCCACCAGGGCGACGGCAGCCACTACTGCTTTGGGACACGGGGTCCCTCTCAATGACATCTGCCAGGCAGCCACGTGGGCATCACTGCACACGTTCACTAGACATTATTGCCTGGAAACTCAAGTCCGGAGAGAGGGCTTCTTTGGCCATTCAGTTCTCCAGGACTTCCTGGTGTGAACTTGGTTCGCAGATCCACCTCCGGGGTTGGTATTGCTGGGGTATCTATTCTAAGGTAAGGAATCCATAACTAATAGTCTCTTTCAGATGAACAAGTTACTTACCTTTGGTAACGATATATATCTGTAAGAGACATATATTAGTTATAGATTCCGTACCGCCCCACCCAATCTCCCTGTTCTGCGAACTGACTTCTAGAGTAAGGGACTACCTTTCAGGGCCCTAGTTTTATGAACCAGTGGTCAGTGTCTTGCATGGCTCTGCGCTTCTTGCGTGGAATGTCGTGTAAAGAACTGACGTCAGAGTGCAGGGGCGGCGTCTAAGTAGATACCGCAACGTCCTCCCGACGATCACGACGCCGACGATGGACACGGAGTTGACCGATGCCACCTACCGATGCCCAAGGGTACTGCTACGAAACAATTTCTCCAGATCCAGTTTGACGCCTTGGGGTAATTCTAAGGTAAGGAATCTATAACTAATATATGTCTCTTACAGATATATCGTTACCGAAGGTAAGTAACTTGTTCGTCAATGCGAGTTTCCACATAGTTAAAATTGGCGATGGGACAAAAGGATAAGCCCAACTCAAGGAGGGAACATTCATAGTGAGACAGTTTGTGGGTTAGATAGATTAACAACCGTAAAGTTTTTCTCACCCATTACTTGTTCTTCTTGTTTTGCCTTGTATTCCTCCCATGTGGCACACTGCTTTTTTGCGCTGAATCCTCCCCTTCTGACTTTCCTCCTTTTTCGTTGTTGCCTCCTCTTCCTCTTGGTGGTTTTCTCCTTGGTATCTGGTTTTGCTGTAAAAAACGATATTCCTTCAAAGTAGAAAAAAGCAGGACTTTTTGATGAATAACATTCTCTTCCAAATCTGAGAAATTATCTGAGGTTGATTCCGAGGTGACTGCTTCTTGCTGCTTCAAGGCATTAATTTGCCTAAACTCTTTCCTCGCCACATCAAATTTTCTGCCAAACGTGAGAACTCCACCCGTGGCATAGTCAATCTTGTCCCAAAGGAACTTGCGCTTCTTTTTAGCTTTGATTTCCTCCTCATATTTAGTTAACCTGGCTCCCAAAGCATCCATGAAGACCTTGATCTGATCCTGTGGTGGGTGTTTATTTAATACTTCTTAGAGTTTCTTTAGCTCTTCTCCCACCTGCTCTAACTCCATGGCTGCATACTTGGATAAGAGTCCCAGCATGGTGTTACAGGTGCTCGCCATTAAGGTGGACCATTCCTTCAACAGCTTAGGGTGAGGGTTTTGGTAAGTTGGTGTTATTAGAATGCTCAAGCTTCGCGGCACTCTCCCCACTTCTATGTAATTGTCCAATGGCATTACTTCCCAGCTCCGATTTATCTCTTTCCTGCTGAGTCGCTCGAAATGTGCCAATTTTTGTTGCAAAGTTCCTGCCATATGTGAGTCACCATTATTCCCTGATGGTATTTCTGCATCGTTTTTATTAAATAAGTTCTGTGCTTCTTCCAACCTCTTTTCTCACAGCTTTCCCCATCCTCGTTATCTGCTTAGGACTGCTGCTGAACAGGTCACAATCACTATTCCAAAAAAGCGGCTTGATCCCATATGGCGTCTGCTGAACGGAAACCACTTGTTGATACTACCTTTCATTACTATATATTTCTTATTTTCAGACACTTGGCTTGATAGTGGAAAATATGTGAATTACATGTAAAGGAATACGGTTTTACATATATTCAAAGGTTTGGATATAAAGTAACTTTTGCCTGCTGTTTCAAAATGTCTATTATATGAAATAGCAACAATGAATTGATTGTGGTTTTGTGACAGACAGTGCCGATGTTTTGCGAGATTACTTGCCTTAGTTAATATTTTGTGATTTCTCCTATTGAGAGGAAATTGCACATTGCTCATGTAATATACGCATTTTGATTCTTTGAAATGAAATCTGTTTGTACAACGAATTCATGTAACAACAATGACATAGTATTTTTACCATGTCTATACATTAAATTCAACTTACACCGTTTTTAAAGGAATTTGCCACCATACAATTTTGATTGAGGCTTTGACAAAGACGTAAGGTCAAAACGTGTTAGCCCTCAAAATAAACTAAGCGGTGATTAAGATCCTTGAAGTGCCGACTTTTTCTTTGTGGTAGAATTCCCACAAGGATTTTTTCTGATATTTATTAGTGGGACCTGCTACTGCTGCCGGGCACCAGCCCCAAGAGGTGGAAGTGGTCGGGACACAGCAGGAGGGTTTCTTTCATTTATATATACATGTATATATATATTCACTTAAAAAACCATAGGTTTTAGGGACAGTTATAGTTAGTTGGACATTTCACTCGTACAAAACCATAGAAATTCCCCGTTATAGTTAGTTCAGCTAACTATAACTCGCGCCCGCAATGCACTGCTGATGACGTCACATATTACATCACTCATGACATGGTCAGTGACATCACTGATGACATCTCAAATGACATCACTGATGACATCATCCAGTGACTGTGTGTTTCTTTAAAGTTTAAATATGTTTAATATATATAGGGAAAGGCGTATTGAAGAATGAGTGGGTGTATAAGTGTCTGTATGGATGATTTAGTAGGTGCGTGACTAACTCTATAAGTGAGTGATTAAACGTATCTTACTGAATGCATGGGTTAGTGACTAAACTGGGTGAATGTCTGTATCCATCTGTCTATTGCTGTGTAAGTGGCTGCATGGGTTTGTGAATAGCTACATGAGTGTCTATATGAGTTATTGATTAGTTGTCTGAGTATCTGTATGGGTGCCTAAGTGTTTGTGTGGGTGGGGTGTGTGCGACTCTGTGCATAGATGTGTGAGTGGGTGATTCACTGGGTGGATGGTTTCAAGAGTGCATCTGTGATAGACTGTATGGGTGGGTAAGTGTGTGTAAGAGTGTGTTTGTGAGTGAATGTATGTCCCAGTGGTACATGTGTGAGTAACTACATATGTGAAAGGCAGTATATATGTGTGTTGGAGTATATAAATAGCTATAAGCAAGAGTGTGTGATTGTGAGAGTGACTGTATGGATGAGTGTGTGCTTGTATCAGTGATTGTATAAGAGCGTAAGAATGTGCTAGTATTTGTATGAGTAAGTGAGCTGGTATGTGTATAACTGTATAGGTGAGTAAATGGCAGTGTGTTTAATTATTTGCATGACTGACTAGGTGTGTGAGTACCTCTATGGATGAGTGGCGGTGTTTGAGGGTCTATATAGGAGTATGAGTGCATATGATAGTCCTGTACTGAGTGACCGTAAGTATGAGTGACTGTACGGGTGAGTGAGTGGATGTGTGTGTAGACCTAAGAATCAGTGAGTGGGTATGTAGTTATTGGTGTTGGAGTGTCTATGGTTTTGCGAATCGCAGTCTGTAATTTAGAGTGGGTGTATCAAAGGTTATATCAGGGTGTGAGGAGGTGCATCAGATTATCACGTGGATGATGTCATCAGTGATGTCATCAGTGATGTCATTTGAGATGTCATCAGTGATGTCATCAGTGATGTCACTGACCATGTCATGAGTGATGTAATATGTGACGTCATCAGCAGTGCATTGCGGGCGCGAGTTATAGTTAGCTGAACTAACTATAACGGGGGAATTTCTATGGTTTTGTACGAGTGAAATGTCCAACTAACTATAACTGTCCCTAAAACCTATGGTTTTTTAAGTGAATTTCAAAGGTTTTTTTAAATGCTAATTTCTAACTATAACGTGTCTGAAACCTATGGTTTTTTCAGTGAATTTCAAAGGTTTTTTAAATGCTAATTCCTAACTATAACATGTCTGAAACCTATGGTTTTTTTCAGTGAATTTCAAAGGTTTTGTAAATGACAATTTTTAAATGTATTAATTGTTATATTTATTTTTTTGATACTGATTTACTACATTTTTTTCAACTATTTATTTTTACATATTTTATTTTTTAAATTACATTGTAATTACATTATACATTACATTACAAAATATACTTTCTCAGAATGAATTACTTTAGTTTAAATACTTTGCAAATAGGCAATAGACTTTTAAGTATAGTAGTTACAGTTGTTGCAATGGGCAACACAATTTCAAACACAATGCAACATTGAGCTCAATGTGAATTTCTAGTTAAATGCAATTAGTTACTTTATGGATTACTTTTCTAACCACAGGACTGGATCCTAGATTCAGTCCTGGGACATCTCCTGTAAACAGTTGAGTAAAAGCGTTTTGGTTACAGTAGTGATTTTTAAGGAATATTATTGTATTTTAAAAGTTGACAGAAACTTTTTCACATAGAATCACCAATGTTATCATATGGGAGGAAATTCACTTAGCAGGTAAGTAGTGTTATCGTTACTTTTTCTTACTCAGTGGTGGATCCTGTATCCAGCACTGGTGCATCTCCTGTAAACAGTTGAAAGAATGCGTTTAAGTCATACAGGCGATTTTTAAGGAATATTTGTAGTTTGTGAAAATCAACACTTTGAAACTTTTCTGCTGAAAACCAGACAATGGATTCCTATGGAAGGAAATATAAGTTACTGGTAAGTACGGTTAAAATTACTTTTCAGGATCAGTACTGGGCTGAAAGATGCAGCACTGAGGTCTCTCCTGATAACAGGTGAGTAAATCGGAATTCGTATTTTGGCTGATTTTAGAGGAATATTTGTATGTTTCAAAAATCGACACTTAGAAACTTTTTCAGCAAAAAGCAGGCAATGATATCCTATGGAAGGAAATTCAAGTTACTGGTAAGTACGGTTAAAATTACTTTTCAGGATCAGTACTGGGCTGAAAGATGCAGCACTGAGGTCTCTCCTGATAACAGGTGAGTAAATCGGAATTCGTATTTCGGCTGATTTTAGAGGAATATTATAAAGTTCCAAAACTCCACACTTAGAAGAACTTCCAAGTGAAACCAGTCAATGATATCCTATGGAAGGAAATTCAAGTTAATGGTAAGTACGGTTAAAATTACTTTTCAGGATCAGTACTCGGCTCAAAGATGCAGCACTGAGGTCTCTCCTGATAACAGGTGAGTAAATCGGAATTCGTAGTTCGGCTGATTTTAGAGGAATATTTGTATGTTTCAAAATCGACACTTAGAAACTTTTTCAGCAGAAAGCAGGCAATGATATCCTATGGAAGGAAATTCAAGTTACTGGTAAGTACGGTTAAAATTACTTTTGAGGATCAGTACTGGGCTGAAAGATGCAGCACTGAGGTCTCTCCTGATAACAGGTGAGTAAATCGGAATTTGTATTTCGGCTGATTTTAGAGGAATATTATAAAGTTCCAAAACTCCACACTTAGAAGAATTTCCAAGTGAAACCAGTCAATGTTAGCCTATGGAAGGAAATTCAAGTTACTGGTAAGTACGGTTAAAATTACTTTTCAGGATCAGTACTGGGCTGAAAGATGCAGCACTGAGGTCTCTCCTGATAACAGGTGAGTAAATAGGAATTCGTAGTTTGGCTGATTTTAGAGGAATATTTGCACAATGGTGAGGGAGGGGGCGGGGCCTGAGGTGACATCTGTGCAAACGCGCCCCGTGGCGCGTTTTAAGTTGGGGATTAAGTCCCCTTGAATCATGAGGGTCCCTGGGGTCCAACTAGCCCACCCTGTACCTCCAGTATGCGCCAGGGAGCTGCGTTGCAGAGAGGTGTTCAGAGGCCACGCCCCTTTTGCACCTCTCTGCAATGCAGCTCTGTGGCGCTTTCTGGACGTACCTGTTGGGCTAGTTGGCCCTCAGGGACCCTCAGGATTGAAGGGATTTAATTCCCCATCTTAAAACGCGCCACGGGGCCTGTTTGCACACATGTCACCTGAAGCCCCGCCCCTCCCTTCACCACTGTGCAAACGCGCCCTGTGGCGCGTTTTAAGTTGGGGGATTAAGTCCCCTTGAATCCTGAGGGTCCCTGGAGTCCAACTAGCCCACCATGTACTTCAAAAGCGCCACAGAGCTGCGTTGCAGAGAGGTGTAAAAGGGCGTGGCCTCTGTACACCTCTCTGCAACGCAGCCCCTGGCGCATACTGGAGGTTCCTGGTGGGCTAGTTGGCCCCAGGGACCCCCAGTATTCAAGGGGAATTACTTCCCTTCTGAAAAAACGCGCCAGGGGGCGCGTTTGCAGAGTACTGCAGGGAGGGGGCGGGGCCTCCGGCACGATGCCGGTCGTTTTTTTTTTTTTTAAATGGGAGGGGGCTGCGTGTCCCCCTTCCCTTGGCCGTTTTGGCCCCGGGGACCCCATCCCCCGGGGCCTGTGCATTTTTTTTTTTTAAATTCCCCAAAAAAACGGGAAGGGGGCCGCGTGGCCCCCTTCCCTGAGCCTGTATTGGCCCCGGGGACCCCATCCCCGGGGCATGCCCTCGATTTTTTAAAAATTATTTTGGAGGGGGCTGCGTGGCCCCCTCCTCAGGCCATTTAAGGCCCCGGGGACCCCATCCCCTGGGGCCGGCCTTGCCTTTTTAAAAAAAAAAAAAAAATTATTTGGGGAGGGGGCTGCGTGGCCCCCTCCCTGGCCACTTATGGCCCCGGGGACCCCATCCCCGGGGCCTGGCCTCTGGTTGGGGACTGTGGGGGATCCCCAATCCCCCACAGTCCCAGCCGGCTCCCCGCCTCCTGCGCGAGCCGGCATTGCTTTTCCACATGGGGAGCAGCTAACATGCTGCTCCCCATGTGGAAAGCAATTGGGTTTGCATTTTGAAAGAGAGAGCAGGTTTCCTGCTCTCTCTTTCAAAATGCAAACCAAGATTTGCTATGACAGGACGGGAGCCGCGAGGCTCCCGTCCTGTCATAGCAAACTACAGTGTCCCGGGGGTAGGCACCCCGGGACACTGCAGGAGCCGGCCCTGGGGGTGGCGGTCCACAGGGCCATCAAGGGCTCCAGGAGGGGGCCGTGCGGCCCCCTCCCATCCAGTGCACAGCCCCGGGGAGGTGGTGGTCCCCGGGGCTTTGGGGTCCGTAACGGACCCCCATATTCAAATCTTTAGTGCCCCGGGAGGTGGCTGTACCTGGGCGTGTGGGGGATGGAGCCCCCCACACAGGTTAAATTTTTTTAAAAAGAAGCCCCGGGGGTGGCGGTCCTCGGGGCTGCGGGAGGGCAAAGAGCCCTCCCGCACCATTATTTTCTAAAGCCCCGGGGGTGGCGGTCCCCGGGCTTGGGGGCCTTAGAGGCCCCCACATTAAATCTAAATCCCCCACCATGCCCCCGGGACTTGGCCCACCCGGGGGCAAATAAACATCGAAGTGCGGGAGACCGCGCTCGATTTTTTCCGGCAGGATCCGCGCACCTTGAGCGCATCCTGCCGATTAAAAAAATGCTTTTTCTGCCCAGGGGTCCTTGTGGGACCCCTGAGCAGACCTAGGGGTCAGGGTGTTTCTACCCTGCCCCCTTTGTGCGTTTGCACACTTGCGATTTTTTTTTCTCGGCGGGATTCGCGCACCCTAAGCGCATCCCGCCGATTTAAAAAAAAAAATGCTTTTCTGCCCAGGGGTCCTTGTGGGACCCCTGAGCAGACCTCACGGGGTCAGGGTGTTTCTACCCTGACCCCTTTTTGCGCTTTGCGCACTTGTTTCTGTCCCTCGGTTCTACCGAGGGACAAAATGGCTGCCAACACTTCCTGATCTGGAGTGTTGACAGCCAATTAGCATGCAGCTCGTGATCGGGAGGGTGCGCGAATCCGACGCGGCCATAGATATATATGTGATTTTCATTTTGATTTTCACAGGAACTACTGAACGGATTTACACCATTTAACAAAAGGGTTCTTTCTGAACCAAGAACTACCTCTTTGCCAAATTTGGTGTATTTCCGTTCAGCAGTTCGGGCTGTAGCCGTGTCTAAAGTTTCCTATGGGAAAATGAATGGGGAAAACATGTTTTGGGACCCCCCTTTTTTCTCGGCCCCCGCTTGACGAATCACCCTGAGACTTTTAGGGTAGGAGCGGACCAGAGCGGGCCATAAAGTTTGAAAATTTCGCAAAGATTCGTCAACCGACGCAAGAGTTATTTCAAATAGAATGTCGCGGATTTCCTATGGAAAATAGGTCCTAACTATAACTATCTACTGGCGACCGCCAGTAGATAATATATATATATATATATATATATATATATATATATATACATATATATATATATATATATCTCACAATTCCTTGGTTGAAGGAGGAACAAAGTCGCTCTCATAGGTTAGGTTGCGGTTGCTATGTTTATTTTTCAGTTACGGTCTGCAGCAGTTAAATTGCTCTCAAATGCTCCCAACGAATTTAGGTCCCCCTGAACGTTGATCATGGATGAGTTTGGTCAGGTCTACACCTATGTTTATGAATGTATTTTGTGCAGTATGGTTAATACTTGTTCTCCAGTGGATTAAATACATTGGCATGCTCTCTAATTATATCATTATGCAGAGACCAATTAATGTTTCATATTGCCCTACAGTGGGCATGCTCGTGTGGATTCTTATTTTGGGCATCATTTTTGGCTGAGTTTCATTTGTGTATGTTTAATGAGTTGTTGACCTTTATTGTCTGTTCTGAGTTTTGGTTGGTTTGTGTTCTGTGTGATGTTAAATGTGTGTATACAGTTCTTTATCCTGATGCAATCCCTTAGGGATGAGGGTTTGGACTAGCATAATATATTTGGATTCTTTCCGCCTCAACGTACGTTCTCTATCCCCTCCCCATTCAGATTTCTGTATTTGGTCGATTGCTTAAAATTTCAGGGTTTCCCAAGTACTCTGATGATGTTGTTCCATTTGTTTCACTATTGTGTTACTTCAATCACAATTGATTGTTGCCCTGACTTGTTCCAAAATCCGTTTTTTGATGGGACAGGTGGTGCTCCCATGTAGTTGAGCTTCCATGGCACTCAATGACATAGATCACAAATTTGCTCGTACAGGTGATGTGTTTTGTCATTTTCTCTTTCTGTCCTTCTGGTATTTTGAATTCAATTGTATCCATTGCAATCTTGCATGCCTTGCAGTGCCTGCATTTCTGAATTCTAGGTTTGATCATCCAATTATTCCCTTCTTTTTTTGGGTTTGTAATGACTGTTTACTAATCTATCGTTTAGATTCGGTGCAAGTCTAAAGGTTACTTCTGGACTATCTCCAATTAGATTGTTCATTGAGGGATCAAGTTTAGGTATCCCCCAGTGTTTTTTTAATAGTTGGAACAATTTACCAGACTCAGGGAGAAACGGGTTATTAATCGGATTTTGTCTGTTTCTTTCTTTCTTTTCTTTTCAATTAGTATTTGTGATCTGCTAATTGCTTTCACTTTGTGGAGTTCTATAGTGATTATTTTTCTTGAATGCTTCTGGTTTAGAAATCTTTTATGCATCTCCATGTTGTTTTTTTCCAATTACTCATCCTCTGAGCAATTGCTTATTATTCTCAAAAACTCCCCATAAAGGAAGCTCCACTTGAGGCATGGCTGGTGGTAGCTTTGAAATGAAATGAAATGAAATGAAATACCAGTATTTGTAAAGCGCGATCAATCAACCCTAAGGGTGTCAAGGCGCTGGGGGCCGTCGGGCAGATTAAGCGAGCTATTGCCCAGAGTTACATGGTACTGGGCTAACCTGCCACTGGCACTGGGGATCGAACCATGAGCCCCCGTGTTCCGGAGTCAGCCACCCTGGCCACTGCGCCACACCAGCTTTCTGCCTGTAATAGTAAGTTGGGATGATGGCGCACCTTGAAGAGTTGTAAGTGTGCTGAGCTTAAGAAGCTGTATTCTGCCTGCCGGTGATAGACGGCCACAGACCGTGGCATAGAAGTGGTTTTGCACTCGGGGTAGTACTTACTAGTAAGTCCATTGTAACCCTGTGTGGGTATGCTTCGAGACATTGTGGTTCACATGGAGCTTGGGGCACAATGCCATTATGCACACTAGGGTGGGTGAACGTTCTTTTCCTTTATGTTTTGATTCTGTGCCTTTTTAAAGCACGTTGAAAGTATGCACAAGTGGTGTTCATTGGGATAGGAGTGTAGCCTATCAGTTTTGAACAGTAGTGACTGGAGTTGTGGTGACCCAGGATATGTCAATACTGGTAACTCCAAGAACTCATTTGACTAATAATGTGTAGACCATGTGGTGATCAGGTTAGTGGTTTCACTTGATGGGCACTTATTCACTCCAGTGTGATCAGCACATTTCTGAGATTATGTGTAGGTAACTGAAGTAGAATAGGTTTAGTTATGTGGTTTTGATTTTATTTATTATGCTTTAGGTTGCTCCTTATACCCCTGTCCTGATGAGGCCCTAATGACAGGGCTGAAACGCGTCGACATTTGAAGAAGGAGGAATCCGCAAAATTACGAATATTGTGAAAAAATGGACATGCATTTCGTAAAAAGGCTGTAGAGGTGTAAAGGGTATATCAAGTGTGTAAAGGATTACCTCACAGTGGACCGCAATGAACTTTGAAAGCGGACACTTTCATTGTAATTTAGGCAGTTAGGAAACAATCTTTTGTTTATGTGCGATCATGTATGTATTTTTGTTCATTTTGTATTTTGTCTTTCTATGTTGATTTAATGGAGAAACAATTAAGAGAAATTAATAATGCTTTCAACCAAAGAAACTATTAAAAGAAATGAATAATGGTTACAACCAGGAATAAGCGCGTTGGTATGTGATTTTGTTGAGATAAGGGTGGGCGTAATTTGTCCATTCTGTGTATACTTTTGGCAAAATAACAGGTGTCTCTGTCTTTACATGCTAAAATGCATATAGTCATTTCACAAAAGTGAAAATGAAAATTTAGCAAGCAGTGACAGAGGTGATGATTTTGGGATCCTCCCTAACCTAGGGAGAGAACCAAGCAGATGCCTTGAAAACAAAGAGCACATCTTGCTGAACGATTCGGTGGTGGTCCCATCCTCTTAGGACCACCCCAAGCACAGTTATGGGCAAAAATACAATCCCAACCAAAGGCCCTGCAAAGCATTATGGGACGAGATTAGCAGTGGGCAGTGAATATTATAGTATCCAATATCAAAATAATTCTACAAAGAGCTGCAGTTCAACTAGTCGTTACTAAGTGTCCCTCACGAGTCAAATGAAAAAGCATTGAAATTATTACACAAAGCTGCAGTTCCACTAGTCGTTACTAGGTGTCCCTCACGAGTCAAATGCAAAAGCATTGAAACCCTTTCATGAAGCTGCAGTTCAACTAGTCGTTACTAGGTGTCCCTCATGAGTCAAATGCAAAAGTATTTGACTTGAGGGACACCTAGCAACGACTAGTTGAACTGCAGCTTGATGTAATAATTTCAATGCTTTTGCATTTGACTCGTGAGGGACACCTAGTGGGTGGTGCCGATCAAGGCACAGTGTCCATGCCAGTTCTCTGAGCGGCCCCGCCTGACAAAGGGCCGCTCCAACGAGGGGGCAATTGTATTTAGTGATAGGCCCCGAGGGCCCCTGTGACTTAGGGGGCATTTTCGAGGCACATTGTCGGTGCCTGGGCGGTCCTGCAGAGAGCGGGCCACTCCAACATGGGGGGCACATTTAATTAAAAGCCCCATGGGGCCCAGAGGGCACAGTCGTGCCAGGGCCCATGGTTCCTTGATCTCAGCTGCGCCGCACCAGCGCGGGCAGCTGCAACGTGCTTTGCATATTTATTCTTAGGGCCCCAGTGGGGGTCCAGAGGCACAGTGGTGCCCGTGTTTGCATGGCTGACCTCAGCTGCCCTGCGAGACCGCAGGCAGCTGCAACGTTTTGGGGCCTATTTGTTCAGGAGGCATAGTGAGTGCCCAGGCCCATGTTCGACATCACAGCTGCACGGCAATTAGCGGCAGCTGCAACGTTTAGGCCACAGTTCTTTGGGGGCATTTTGGTGTGAGATAGGATTGAGATACACTCTTGCCCCAGCGCAATGGCGCACTTTGGATTCCGCTGCCTTGGCAGCAGGCCTGACATTTTGGACACAGGGCATTTGAGCCCCTTTGAGGAGGCCAGTTGGCCAGGGGGACTTTGAGGTTTGTAGGGCGCCAGGCCCTAATGTGGTGCAAGGAAATTTGATTCATGTCCTGAGAGTTATGCACCGTGATTTATGACATAATGTGGTTTATGTTTATGTTTATGAGATGATGACATAATGTGGTTTATGTTATGAGGTTATTCTCTACTGTGAGTTATGCCCCTAATGTGAGTTATGCTTAGGAAGTTATGGGCTAATATGTTTAGGCTTATGAGGTTGGCGCAGAATGTATTTCACGCCTAATGTGATACTGTGCATAATATGGTTTGTGTTACAGGATGATGCTGAGTACAGTGTTTGCCAGTAATTACTGGTTGTGTTCTATGCTTATTACATGTTCTACATTTACTAAGTTCACTTTGTGACGGTACTGACAGTGGTCCAGTTGGCCCTGTCAGGTGTACATAATCCCTTGTAGATATTACCTAGTGCCAGGTGGCGCAATGTATATTATGTGATTACTATTCTAATGTGTTATGAGAATACAAAGGCTATTTTTGATATAACCTTGTGTGGAGTTCCTTTTGTGTGTGCCTAGTATGTTGTTGCTGTGTGCGTGTTGCACAAACGCTTTACACATTGCCTCCGGGATAGGCCTGACTACTCGTGCCAAGCTACCAAGTAGGTGAGCAGGGGTTATCTTCGGCGTGTAACTCCCTCGCCCTGACTAGAGTGGTGGTCTCTGCCTGGCTTTGGCGCAAGCCTTAGCCAACCAGAGATCCCATTTCTAACAGGGGGCAACCCTGTCTCGTTCCCCTGCCCAAGGGAAATGGAGATGAGCTGACTCCATTAACCTGAACTCTGGATCGAAGTTGAGTGTAGTTAGCTTTAATCATGTTAATAAATGTTTCACAGAACCCAAAACGTTGTAGTGTGTGAAAAAGAAAGGGCCAATCCACCCTCTCGAATGCTTTTTCCACATCTAACCCCACCAGTATTGCTGGGATTCTGTGTTTCAACACCTTTTCAATCAAATGGAGTACCCGTCGGACATTATCATGGGTTTGTCTGTCCTTTATGAAGCCCGGTTGATCGGGGTGGATAAGTTCCGGCATCATGTCTTCCAGTCTGATTGCCAAATTCCCAGAATATAATTTAGCATCCAAGTTTAGAAGGGCAATGAGCTGATAAGATGAACAGAGGTGTGAATGTTTCCCTGCCTTCAGTATCACCGTTACCATGGCCTCGGCCATCGAAGGGGTTACTGCTATGCCCTCTGCTATAGAGTTATAAAGATTGGTCAGCTGAGGAGTAATCTCTGATGCAAACGTTTTATAGAAATGCGCTGTCAAGCCATCAGGCCCTGGGGATTTATGATGCTTTAACACCAAGATTGCTTGTTGTACCTCCTCTTCAGTAATTGGTGCGCCCAGTCGGGCATTCTGGGTGGGAGTGACTTGAGGTAGATCAATCGAGTCAAGGTATGGCATCTGAGCAAAGCTATCTGTTGAGGTGCCCCAGTATAACTCACTGTAAAAAGCTCTAAATAAAGTGACTTTCCCCTCATCCGAATTTTCAGTGTTCCCTTCCTCATCATAGATCCTCCCTATGTATTCCTTTTCTCTCCTCTGAGTTGCCTCACAAGATGGGCCCCTACTTTATTCCTGTGTTCATAGAAGATGTGACACAGGCATAGAAGGGTGAATTCTGCTCTATTGGTATAAATCTCATTAATATTCCCCTTCAATGCACTCAGCTTACATTGAAGGGTGCATGTGGGTGTCAGTTTGTGTTCTTGTTCCAGTTCTCCAAGCTCCACCTCCAGGGCCGTGCACTCCTTTGCCCTTTGCTTGTTCAAGACGGAGTTGAGTTCAATGCATTTACCCCTCAACACCTCCTTGAAGAAATCCCAGTTGTTTGAGTCGGTTGTGTTTTGTGGCAGGTTCAATAGGCAAGTATTCTTTAATTGCTGCTCGCAGGTCATCAGGTAGCATTCAGTCACAGGTTAGAGGGATGGGAAAAACCACTTGGCGGCCCGGGCGCTTAGACCCCAAAGGTCAGACAGGCAGAGACGGGACTATGATCTGAGATGGTGATAGGATGAATCTTCGCTGCTTGTAAGGAACCCAACAAGCCTTGACTGAGAAATACATAGTCTAAGCGGGAGTACGTCTGGTGTACATGGGTGGAGTTAAGAGTCCTCCAAGCATCCCGGAGTCCCACATTCTGAATGGCCTGTTATGAGCCCTTTGAGAAGCTGCCCGTGGGGGCCCACTGGAGTGTGAACTATCGAGCTCTGAGTGCCATGTAAGATTAAAATCCATCATGAGGACCACCGGACCTTCTGCAAATCCTCCCACCATAGTTAACAGAGTGTTGACAAATGCGAGTTGGCCAGTGTTAGACACATATGCTGAAAGAAATTTACATATTCTCCCCCTTAGTCTGCCCTTCACCATAATCACTCTTCCCTCTCCATCAGCTTTGATTCCTTTCAGTTGAAATTTCATGGCGGCATGAAACAACACTGCAACACCCTCCTGTTTTGAACCCGAAGATGATTTATGGATCAGGGTGTAGCTTTTATGTCTTAACCTGTGTTCATCTAGTCACTTGAGGTGTGTCTCTTGTAGTGCCACAATACAAACTGGTGATCTATCATGCATTTCCAAACTTCACATTCAAAGAGGCTACAGTAATCATTTTAATTTATACCCTGCCGTCCCATGGGCCTCGCCCAGCCCCCTCACACCCTTCAGTGCCCAGCCATTGACCTCTCCCTCCTGAAAGCCATCCTCACCTCCCAAAACCCCGCAGTGTGCATCTATCTCTCGCTGATTGTCGAATCGCCAGTCTCATCATATAGTATCCCAGCCATCCTCTTAGACCCCTGAGAAACCACCCTGAAAACTATGAAATCAAAAACATAACTGGTCAACAACTGTGTAGTTTCCTGACCCCCAGTAGCTAAACGGACAAAAAGAAAAGGCATGTCAGCAGGCATCTTGGTCAAGGCTTGCTGCCACGACCATCTGTTAGCAGTGATACACTGACGCACTTCCTCTCTGCTCCGCCGAGTACGCGGTCAAACGGTTCCTCTGAGCATCTGGATCCTTAGATAGTCCAGCACGACCCCATTGGTCAGAGAGCGGGCCCCACTTATCCCTTTCATGGCCTTCGGTTCCCAAGGGACCATTCTCCCCAATGTCTCTTGCGGCAGAGCCAAGTCAATGTGTAAGATGTCGCCTCTTTTTTACTTTATTTCTTTGAGTGACGTCCTCTAAGCTGGGTCCACCATTGGAAGTTCTTGTCAGCTCTGTGTTTTTCCCTTTTGTGGGGGTTCGGATGCCCGCTGCTTCAGGGCACGGTAGCTCCAAGATATCCAGGGCCTCCCCCAGGCCGGGTTGCATGTTACGCACTATTGTTCAGTTTGAAAGACTGCTCAAATGGCTAGGTCCAACGATATTTGATGTGGTCCTGTCGCAGTTTTTCAGTCACTGACCTAAATTGTTGGCATCATTGTAGGGTTGACTGCGCCAGATCTTGGAACAACGTGCATGTAAAGCCCTGAAAGGCTACAGTGTACATCTTCCTGGCTGCCTGAAGTATGGCCTCCTTTACCTTAAATAAATGTAGCTTGACAAGGATATCATGCATGCGTTGTTGTTCTCCGGGTGCCTGGCGACCAACTCGGTGGGCTCTCTCAATTTTAATTTTTGACTGATGTGTCCCCAACACCTCCGCAAATAGGCCATCGATGAAGGCCTCCAGATCAGGCCCCTCTGCCACTTCCTCTAGATCCCGAATTCTAATGTTATCTCTAATGGATCTATTTTCCAAGTCCCCACTCTTCAATAGAGCCTGGTGTAATTGCGCATGGAGATCCTGCACCTTGTTGTGAGTATCCGTTACTCGTTTGTTGATATCCTGAGATTGGGCCTCCACCGCTAGTAACCTAGTGCCAATGGAGTCTACATCTTGTTGGATAGAGTTCATGTGCTCCATGAGGCTGCTTTAAGTTGTTCCAGTGAGGCATTCATATCCATCTTGAGCTCTGTGCGCAGTCAGGCTTGAACTCCCTCAGAGAAGCCAACAGGTCCTCCTTAGCGAGCACCATGTCTGTGTTCGTGTCTCTTGGTTCCCATAAATCCCTCTTCTCAGCTGGAGTAAAATAACTGGTTAATCTGTTTGAGGTTTTTTTCGGTGGCCTAGATGCGGTCGGCCATCCCCCCACAATCGAGAGGTCGGGCTTGCCCCTTTTCCTCAGGAGGCTGCCTTCCCTTCAGTTCTGAATCCTTGAGATCACTGGAGAGTATGCAATCCGGTACCCTGCAAGGAGAAGTTATCACATATTGGAGGAGGGAGGCCTTTCTTTCACTGTATCTTCATGAATAGCTCAAGCTGATGTCACCATGTTAAGGTCATGGAAGGTGAAGCAACTTGTACTAGGGCCACAGGGCTGGACCTGTCCCGCTCTCTCTTGTTAACTTGCCCCCTGCGGCTTCACTGCTTTTTCACCCTTCAACCAGGGGTCTCTCCCTGGCGTCCGCGCCTTGCGCAACTGCTGCCTCACAGGGCCGCCTTGTTGAGGTCAGGCGAGCTTGCCCTCTACATATTGCTCTGTCTCTCCACCTTGGCGGACAATGGAGTCAGCCCGGGCCTCCTAGCTCACTCACTCTCATGCACTCGTGGTTCAGTCAGGGCCTCTCTTGCACCACTTCTTTGGCCCGTGGCACTGAATCAGCTTCCCCCGCTGCTGCAAGCACGAACGCCTCCCTCCACCGGCGACGTCTCCCTGCGGGTGCTGGCTCTGACAATTCTCCTCCTTTCCGAGGTGTGAAATGTGCCTCTTGGATTCACGACGGCTCTAGGAGCACCTGAACCGCCACTCTGTGTCTGGGGGCTGTCCTCTGGTGGAATTGAGGGTCGGGCGCCATCTTGATTATTGCCGGGCTTGTCCTCTCTCGTCCGCCATCCGCTGTTTCCCCATCATCAGTGCCTGTAAACGGCCAAAAATCTCCATCCATGGTAAGCGGTCTTATCTTTCGTTGGCTGCTGCGTAGTGCTTCAGTATCTTCATAGACACAGCTATGTGGCGGCAGAGCCGATGTGGATCACGTCCACCCGGCCATCTTGCCTAGCCATGCCCCCCGAGATTTTCTGTTTCAAAAGAAAAAAAAATACTCTGTGCTTCAGGGTTTCGTCCTGCTGATACAGCCCCATACCACAGAGTACAATGCATTGCCAGGAGCAGCTTTGACGGTGCTTCCTGGCAATGCTCTTATAAACGACCACCTGCTTGGAGTAATTTAATCTCTCCCCATTGACAAGGAGCGACAAGGGTCTATGTAAACTACAGTGCCATGATCTCTTTCCAGGTTTCGGATGTAGCGTCATTACTGATTCCTGCAATGTCGGGGGGAGTACACCCACCTCAAGAGATTCCAGTTGCATGATGAGTAAGTGGGGAGCTAAAAGGTGCTTAAAGTTTTTATAAAAGACCCCTGTAAGTCCATCCAGGCTGAGAGCCTTGGACCCGTCAACTAAATCAATTGCTTGAACTATCTCCTCAAAAGACATCGGCTTGCTGAGAAACTGTTGCTGGGCATTTGTGAGCCACACCATAGCTATATCAGCAAGATATGATGATAGATTAGTAGTGTTCCCAGCCAGATGGGAGGTATAAAGATTTGGGTAATAGCTGAGGAATACGGCTAGAACTTTGTCATTGTTAGTCACCCACATTCCATCTGCGAGCTGCATTTATGGGATGTACGAGCCACCCCTGGGTGGGTAAAGTAATCTAGCCAATGTGCGGCCAGGTAATTTTCGCTCACAGTAGCAGCAGGCCCTTTCATACTTCTCCAAAAAGTGTGCCTGCCAATCAGCAAGATCAAGATATTCAGCCAACAGAGTAGTGCGCCTAAGTAATTGCGATTCATGTTGCGGCTGGGAATTCTCCTGGTCCAGTTCCATCCACTCGGTTTGTAAGTGAGCCAGGCTATATTGCAGAGCACCCCAGAATGCTTAGAAATACACATGCCATGGATATAGAGCTTAAAGACCTCCCACAGGGTAGCCTGTGTTGTGACCGAGCCACTGTTAAGCTCAAAGAATTCCACGACAGTGGAACGAAGTTCAGACCGGAACACCTTGTTGAGCAATGCCTTGCTTGGTAAGCACCATTACCGCTCCAAACCCCCTCCAACTAGGATGTGTAGGGTTATCTGGACCGGGGAGTGATCATAGAGTGTCCGTGAAAGGTGTGAGATAGCACCCAGCCATGGGGTAAGGGGAGTGATAAGAGCCAATAATCAATACGGGTTCATGTATCGTGGGGTGCAGATTAAAATATATATGCAGGGGTAGAGGAGTGGTGCAGGTGCCAGGGATCACAGAGCATGTAAGTGTTGCAAAGGTCGCGTCGGGATGTGCAGTGAGCGGGGCTTACTCAACATCGTGGCTGCCATAGTGTCTAGATGAGGATCAAGGAGCATGTTAAAATCACCGCCCAATATGATGTGATCAGCGTCTATGCGTCCTATTATGGACATGAGCGACTGACTGGAAGAAGTCAGGAGTGTCGATATAAGGTGCGTAAAAGTTAACTAGCAGTATGCAAAGCCATGCCAAGATGCCAGCTACTATTACATCTCTACTGTCCTAATTGAGGAAGTTGGCTGTGAGGTGAAAGGGGAGGCTTTTATGTATTAATGTGCAGACTCCACGTGAGTATGTGCTATAGCCAGAAAAGTATCGATGTGGCCCCATGAGGAATCGAAGGTGTGAGAGGTCCCGGGGGAGGTACGTCTCCTGTCTTGGGGGGTCAGGTTCTGCAGCACTTGTTTCCTCTTGTGGGGATTGTTGAGGCCCCTAATGTTCCACGAAAGGAACAAGATGGGTGCTATGGACCTCCAAATATTACTTGTCACCACCATGTGACTGTAACTTTACCATGTAGCAGCAATGTGATCGCAAAGTATTCTCTATGGCTGAACAATGTAGAATCACAAAAACAAAAACCCATCAATAGCCCACCCTCAACCCAACTAAAAAGAACATAACGCCACAAGGTCAACAGAGTGGTTTACACCTCAGGGGAACAATACTTTGGCGGGCAGGCCCCCCTAGTAGTATGAGTTTGTAGGAGCGGGAATAGAGAAGGATCAAACAGTGTCATCAATGGAGTGCTTACCGGAAAACAGCAGAGCAGACAGCTGCTGGACATCGCAGGCCACCGGTTCCAGAGGTTGATCTGAAGGGAGTCCAAACTGAATGCAAACACCAGCTGGGCATCTCAGTCTGGCGGTAATAAGTCAATGCTGCAAGAAGGTCAGGGGGGAGCGCTTGGGCGTACCATGTCTAGAGGGCAAATGTTCCTTGCCATATTGTTTACAGAATCAGAGAATGTCCGCCTGGTTGTCAAAAAAGCATGGTTTACTATTAATATCCACAAGTAAGCGGGCCAGATAGAGCATTCCAAAGCATAGGCTCAGCTTCTGAAGCACTGATTTAGCAACGACAAATTTACGCCGCACCTCTTACACCGTCATTGTGAAGTCGGGAAAGAGGGAGACCACAGACCCCTGGTACTGAAGTGGACCCTGTCCACGTGCAAGTCTAGTTAGTATTGCCCGTGGTGGTGCTCCAGAGGAAGGGTACTGGCCGATTAATCTGTGGGCTCTTTCTACAATAAAGATGGAGGGGACCGCCTGGCGACCGAAGAGTTCAGAGAGCATGCGTTCCAAAAACACGTCTAACAGCCAGTGTTGGTGGATTCCGCAATTCCCAGTATGCGGAGATTATTGTGGCACCCTCAGGCCATGAGATCTTCCTTCTTGATGGCTACTGTCTTAAGGCGGAGTTCAAGCTTCTCTATCCTCTTAGCTATCATAGCTGTCCCTTCTTCTAGGCCAGAAATAAGCTCTTCCATGCCGTCCAGTCGAGTATTTTGTCTGTCTAAATGTTCCGCCATGCAATCCATTCAGCCTGTGAGGGTGTCGAACTGGTATCTATAACGCAGAATCAAGCCATAATAGTGTTGGTGCCAGTCATTTGTATGGTGTTGGGACCCCAGCTGCACCCATATCAGGCGCGGACTCAGGCGCGTTGAAGATTTTGGACTTCTCAAACACTAATTGTGTTTTGGGTCACCACGCACCATTTCTAATAGAGCTCCCTGTGGGGCCGCACCATTGCCAGGCAGTTAGGTGGGGCATATGGGGGGGCAATGTGAGCGTCCAGGGAAGCTCCACTTGTTATGCCAGGCGTGCTGAGGATCGAGGAATGGTGAACAATCTGCGAGGCCGAAGCCGCGGGATGGGGGCGCAGGAGAGGAGACCAGCATCCGGGATACAGCCCAGTATTGCATCAGCTCAAATGGTGTTGTAGGCTTAGTGAGCCAGGTCCCAGAGGTGTGGCTAAATCGAGAACCCCCTCAGGGGACAGCCAGGGCAGCAGTCGCAGGGGAAAGCAGCACCCTATTTACTATGCCAGCGGGAGGGAGCCATGCACAGCAGAGGCCAACAAGCCTGGGGACCTTAGAAACAAGGTGAGTCTAATGGGCCCTCAGAGGTGTCCCGGGTCATGCAGACAGGAAGCTGCCACCCAGCACACAACAGGAGTGGCTGCGGTCGCAACGCCCTACTGTTTGGAAGCCGGCATAGGTCCTCGAACTGCTCCAAGTCCCCAGCACCGGGTGCCAGGGGAGCGCTCGCAATTCTCAGTGTAGTGTCCTGCTGAACATGTTCTAGTGTTCCACCCACACTGTACACCCACCCATCACAGGCGTCACCGGTCAGGTGACCCTGCTAATAAAAGGGGCCGGGCGCACTTGCCCTGGGCCAGTTAACTAGTATGCATCATGTGTCTGTGACATTCATCTTAGTAGCATGCGGCCCCAGGGCCCACAACACTACAATGGCGATGAGGGGGACGACCCCTGCGCTTGTGCTATCAGAAGTTTGTGCTTCGTCGAAGGGGAGTAATGGGCAGAGAATAAGGCACCCCCACACCTGCTGAGAGTGCGACGGCTCGTTGAAAGAAGGGGGAACCATTACCTAGCCATGAATGAGAAGAGGGAAGAGATTATTCTTCTTCCACACCCCGATGCCCCCGCTGCGGTCCACCTACTGAAGGACCGGGCAGCACAATAAGGAGAAACCGGCGCTGAACAAGGGAAGCGTCCCGGAACCCCCTCGATGTGAGGCACAGCCCAGCATGAAGCCTGACACAGAGCTGCCCTGCCACCCCTGAGTGAGGCAGAGGAACCAGCCAGAGCAGACATTGCCCACCCGCAAGGGAGATGAGCACAGAGGGAAATAGGTGTCACCGGAGCATTTCACTGCATACCATGAATATGCTGCCTCACCTCCCGATACCAGCCACGAGCTGTCAGCGCCCCCGCAGCCTTGCCTGCTAGCAGCTGGGGAGGTGCGGTGCCTCACCTGCCTGCAGTGATCTGCGAAGTGCAGGGAAGAAGTATGGTGACCGGCCAGCCAAGGAAATGTTGGCCCGAGGCCGCATCACCATTCAGCGAAACCCGCACAGGCATTCCCCAGCCCTGCACTGCCCAGAGTCTCCCCTGTGAAACGATGGCAAAGAAAGAATAAACGCGGCATCTCCCAATAGTTGCCAGCACAGCTTCTACCTACGTGACCATGTGAGAGGAACGGTAGCAGTCCAGCCCTGCCGACACCTACCTACACTGGAAAAGATGCATGCTGTAGCTGGTGAGAGGAGTCCCACAGCATGAACCAGCTGCTGGCAAGACAGCACCCATTTTGAATGCCCCGCGACTGTCTTTGCAGCAACCATGTGGGAGGTGCGCCTGCTGAGGCCCGCCTGCAAGTGAATCAATGAGGGCAGGACTGGCATGGAAGAGTCTGCCGTGGCCTCCCCAGATGAGGCAGCAGCACCACTCCCTCATCGTGTGCACCCGGCCCTGCCGCCCAACCACTGGATATAGCCCACACCGACCTTGCATGCCCCCTACATATGCTGATTGAAATCCATGTGGCTGGAGGCTTCCATAGAGACTGCCATAGCCTTAGGCATCA
The DNA here is from genome assembly GCA_963921515.1 of Calotriton arnoldi. NCBI lineage: Eukaryota > Metazoa > Chordata > Amphibia > Caudata > Salamandridae > Calotriton > Calotriton arnoldi. The sequence goes on from CAWUFW010005749.1 coordinate 362,422, forward strand.
GCGTCACCTAGCGGTCACTGTGACGTGCCGCACACAGCAACTGATCCATTAAGCGACCCCTATCAGGCTGAGACCTTGATATGCCCGCCTTGTCACCCCATATGTACGCCAAGCCTGTAATGCCCCCTGTCACCTGAGCACCACGCGGAGCAGGAAGGAGCTGCGGCGGCCTGGCAAGAGGCTGCGGGCTATCCTAAGCAGCACCCCACCAGCAAAAGAGGAGACGGAGGCTGCACTGGCCCTAAGTGCCACCTAGAGGCCATTTACAGTTACTGCACCAGTAGAAAACGAGCAAGGTACATACAAACGGCCCTGCATTTGCAGCGCTACCCCAGTGTGGCTCCCAGCTTCAGCAAAAGCTGCAGCCTCAGGAAAAGTACGTGCAGCACCCATAGCGATGGTGAGCAGCACTGCATCCTGGCTGGAAGAGGAGTAAGAAGCTTGGGAGGCAAGCCCCAACTGAAGTCAAGTGGACAGCCAAAAACAAAATACAGCCAAGGTAGTGAAGTTAGAGGCAGCCAAACCCACAGAAGCCAAGCCTAAGAAAAGGCAGATTGCTTGAAGAAAAGGAGGAGCACTGCACCGCCCCAGTGATTATCAAGGTGGAAGAGAGAAACCTGCAATGGTTCAGGCAGCAGGCAAAGAGACAATGCAGCACTGATCAAAGTGCTGTCCTAACACTGAGGAAGTGGTGTGCCTCAGGACACACCGACCTCCCACTGCCCATAATGGGGGAGTTCTAAAACATCATTGCCAAGTTGCCCAGAAGTGAGGCTGCCATGTGCCCAAGTAACATGCAGTAGAACCAAGAGAGACCCCACAGTACTCTAGAGACTGCGCTCTAAGCAGCCATTGCAAAAGACTGTTCGAAGTGAGCGCCACACACCCCTATTGGCTGCCTGTCATTTGAGGGGAGACATTGTGAAACCCCCCGGAAAGAGCACCAGAAAGCCCAAAGCTGTCCAGCCTAGAGAGCTGTGAAGAGTCAAGCGAAAACCAAGGTAATGGGACCAAAGGCATCAAGCAAGCCTCATGGAAGGCGTATGGAGAACATGCCCTGCACGTGCAACCCCCAGGGGCTGTCTGACGCCACCGCAAGCAAGGAAATTGCACCACCCACCCTCAGTGGTGAACGGACACCAACGCAAGCTACAAAACAAGCATACCATGTGCCAGAAGAGGGCGCTCACGAAGAGGCCCTAGCCCACAAAGTCAGAGGTGCACAGAAGACTGCACCAGCGAACTTGACAGCACGAGCAGGCGCCCAGGAGAGAGAGACTTCTCCACAGAGAAGAATCAATGCTGAAGGCAGCAGGGAGAGCCTCTACATCTCCACTGCACCAGCGAAGCCCAGAGTGGGCCAAAGACATCAAGGAGTGTCATCCCTCACACAACATTAATGAAGATAATAGTGCAGCAACTTCTTATGTTGCGAGGAGGGATGCTGACAATCTTTTTGCACATTGGGAAGGAGGAAAAATACGTTACATCGAAGGAACGGCTAAGTTACAAGAGGGGGAGAAGGACCATGATGATGAAAAAATAACCACCACAGGCGCGCAAGAAGGAAAGGAGAAGAGCGATAGGACAGAGGGCTCCTACCAGCACTGCAGAAGGTGTTCATCAACACAAGCCAGCCACCAGGGTGCAGAGACGTCACTGGAGACAGCTTTGCGGGAGGACCAACCGTAAGCCGCTAGCAAGCGCAATCTGTGCCTAGGCCCCACGCTTCTCAGTTCGACCGTTCTCTCACCTGTCACCGGCTGCTTAGCATCGATGGCACCACACCTAGCAAATGCACCTGCCAGAAGACAACTGCAAGTGGCCACGAAGTCCCTCCAGTCCTCCTCACTCCATGAGGTCACCGAAAGCAAGAGATCGCCGCCTGTTTGCCCAACTGAAGGAAAATTACCATGTTCATCATCCAAGCGCATCATCACCAAGAACATCAAAGGAGCATCGCACCACCAGAGTGGATCCCAACACTCAAGACATCCGGAGTTCAACGAGGCACTCCTGGCACCGTGGGAGGCTAGCCACCCAGGAACCTTCTGTGTTCCCCCGTAAACTTGAAGCCTGCTGAAGAAGAGCATACCCGACCATTGGACGATCCACCCTTGGGGTTACACAAGGCTTGGCCGTGGCCCTGTTGGGAGTTCTGCTGCGACCCCTCCATGCGGCCCACGAAAGGCCCTCACAGCCCACGCGGTCATGTGGCAATCCAGGGGCAAGGGCGTCGGCAGCAGCTCCACGACAGGCACCAGGAAGAATGGAGGCCACAGAGGAAGACTGGTCACCCAAAGACCATCTGAGGAAGGCATAGACTCTGAGTCCTGATGGCGAGAACACCCAGTCTGAGACACCACTCTCTGCGGCTACATGAGCGATCTGGCAGTGGTCCTATTGGCAGTTCCTCAGCGACGCCTTCGCCCGGCCTACACAAAGCCCTCACAGTCCACACAGTTCCATGGCAGCCCTCCAGGAAGGCCTTCCAGGAAACTCCTGTGAGAGGGGAGTCCCGGCAGGAGAGGCAAGTCTGAAGTTGCTTGGCTATCGGGAACTGGAAAGCATCATCGCCTCCAAGGAAAGCCCTCATCCACTAAGGTCATCCTCAATAACTGTAGGTTTGTCGTCCACCGGATCCTGAGCGCCTGCAAGACCTCCAAAGTGGACTCTACCACCGCTCCAGATGCACCGCTATTTGAACTATGTAAATAGACTTTGAGACCGCGAGACCAGGCCGGTCTGAACTACATCGCTGAGGTCAACCAAAGCATCCTGACCATGCGGTCCAGAGCTCCAGCACTGCCCGGCAGATGGCCTGAAGAGACTCATTGGTGCTTTCTATTGTTTATTTGTTTTCTTCATAGGTTGGACTTTTGTTTGTTTCTTTTTCATTAAAGTTTGGGAGGGATGTAGTGTCCTGCTGGACACGTTTTAGTGTTCCACCCACCCATCACAGATGTCACCGGTCAGCTGACCCTACTAATAAAAGGGGCCGGGCGCACGTGCCCATGGCCAGTTAACCAGTAAGCATCATGTGTCTGTGACATTCATCTTAGTAGCATGTGGGTCCATGGCCCACAACAATACACTCAGCATGCATCCTGGGCATTTATTATGGCTACCCCAGGCCCAGCAGGTTGATAGCACAGTCCACTAGCGCAGCCCCCGATACGGGACACTGAGCCAGCACCAGGTAGCATGGTGCTGTAGATGGAGCGGCATCTCTAGGCCGAGGCTTGCAGGACAGGCCCAGGCCCCAACGGCAGTTTTCTCAGACCTAGCTGCATGTTTGGGGAGCAGCACATCGTGGCTCAGGGATGGCAGCAGTCAGAAGGAGGGTGGGTACTGATGCACCGTACAGGAGAGCATGAGCCGCCCTAGCGACCCGGCGAGTTCCGGTGGCCTCGTGACACAGGCTCACCTGCGGCCCCGATCACCACGGGGCCTCTGAAGTAGGCCGGGCCGCTGGGCGCTCGCAGCTGACGGGCGTCATGGGGGGTTCAGCTGCCTCCAATTCGCCGCTCACTTGGCTGGCAGTCTCAAAGGATAAGTTGGATGTACTCCGATTGTTCAGGAAAGGTGGAAACGGCCCATCTCTGTGTAGTACCGGGCCAAGTACGCTGGAGTTTCAGCGCCGTGAGGCCATCTTTGTCACCAGCTTGACCACACCCTGATGTGCGCAGTAATTTTAATGTTAAAGTCTGTAAATTTATTTTCCTGCCTTCACCACCACACTTTCATAATGTGAATAATTTAAGTACAGGGCAATTCAATAATGTCAATGCAGATTTGTCATTGAAAGAAATGTATTAGAGCGCCGAACTATTATTATGACAGCCAGAAAATGTATGTTAATGACATCATGACTTCAGATTGTTTAGTGAAAAGTGATATGAGCAGTTGTTTTTTTGATATTAGTCACAGATGCTTGCATAGATAAAAATACAATCTTATTAACGCATTTTCCACAGGTTGTATCTCGTATTGAATCAGCAGAAATACCAATCAACATAAATGAAGGTAATAGTGCAGCAACTTCTTATGTTGAGAGGAGGGATGCTGACAGTGCTTAATTTGTAAAATTTGAAGTGCAAGTGCTCAAATCTTTGTCAGAGGCCACACCTACTTTTCTTTGGCTCCACCCACTTCTTCCACTGGCTCCACCCACTTCCTCTGTTAGCTCCACCCACATCTTCAACTGGCACTGTGAAAAGTCAGATGAATTTCAGCAAGGGAGCCTGCCTTCCTCATAGTAAGGTTTTGATCATGCAGATGACCATGACCCTCATCTTGTGTACCAATCTTCGCAGCAGCAGGCTGTATAGACCCCGAGCTTGGCCAGCTATCATCAGTAGCAGCAGTCTCTCTCGGCGCATTGCAAGCTGGGGTTTCACTTCAACACGTTTTCAGTAAAAAACCTGTGTGTACTACAGTCAGTGTGCCTGTGTATGGCCGGCGGCGGCTAGTACTAGTCAGCCGCCGGTCAGTGCATCTCATCATCAGTACTGCTCATCATTCCATTCATGCTACTACACTACCACCACGCTGCACATTATGCCTCCCTTCGCAAAAGGTTACTAAGTTCGCTTCATTTCATTCTAAAATAAACAACACACAATGTTCTCTCTTCTGTTACGAGAGAAGTTACTTCTTGTGACCTTGAAGGGTGCGTTGATTCCAGGCAGTCAGTCACATGAAGCAAGCAACCCAGAGAAATGTAGCTGCCTGCAGGCATCTTGTCCTGACCTGGCTGCACCGGGCACCCCCGTATAAGATTAAATCCCACGTTCACACTTCACACAGGAGTTTGTTCAGGGTCAGGGTCTGTATTTTGTCAGATGGATGAGGCACGCTCGCCTCGCTCCCAAACAAAAAGCAGCGTTGGTTGGTTTGGCATGGGCGGGCCACGCACGCCACCCACTGCACTGGCAGCATATTCCAATCCAATCCATAAAGCTTTATTCGACGACAAGTCATAAAAGCACAATACATACAGCACATAAAACTCCGTAAAAATACAGGCCCATTAAAACCACATAAAATACATTAATTTACATATATACGATTAAAAAGCATGGCGTCAAAGTTGAGCAATTAGAGCAAATAAGGACACTAGGAAAATGTCCTAAACAATACCAAAGCACAAACAGTTATATACAGTTAAAACTTTAAAACCTGAAAATGTAATTAGCTTGTGAATAAAAAGCATTTCATATTAAATGATGTAATTCCAGCCCTTTAAAAGTAAATCGGATAAACCTTTCATGGTGCTTGTAGTGCCTGCGCTCTAATAATCCAACACCAACCCAAGAACTTTGCCACTGCAATGACAATAGGGGCTAGGGTATTCGTGCGCAAAATTCGTTGTGCATCAGCGCTCAGTCTAGTCCCCAGTGTCCTGCAGATAGGTGCCAACCATGCTCTGCGTGGCCTGTCATACGCAGGGCAGGTAAACAACAAATGGGCTAATGTCTCTACCTGAGCCAAACAGGAGGGGCAGGCACTATCACCCTCTTTAGACCATTTTGCTGTATAGGACCTAATTGGGAGTGAGCCTACTCTAAACTGGAAATATAACTTCCGATCCAAGGGTTTGGTTATTAAATCCCAGAACTGCTCCAAGCATGGGAGTAGTTTAAAATCCATGAAATGACCAGTAAGGGTAGACATATCCACATTTCTATAGGAGTTGTAAGTAATTGTGGCCCAATACTTCTCTTTTAAGACCTCCTTTGAGGGAAAAGACACGTCTGCAGGGCTCACCCAGAGCGTTTCCAATCCCATGCTTACTAATGTGGCTCTGATCTCCCTGAGCCATTTAATTTTATGAAAGCGATCCGCTCTAATTAGGTCCTTTAGCCCTGCGGCATAGGTTGCTAATTCGGGAGTTACCCAGATTCTCCGCCAGAATAATATTGGGCGGAGTCTTGCTACATCAGCCAGAGCATGTTTCCCTAGGTCATATAATAGGGGACGTACAGGAGTACTTTTCGGAAGACTTGTAATTTTCCGAAAAAGCCATTTTCAGCTACAGTTAACTTTGTTGTTTTTCCGAACCCCCAAAGTTCGGCTCCATACAAGGCTGAACTAACCACTTTCAGGTTGTATATTTGGAGCACCGGGCTAACTGGTTTTGTTAAAGAAGTATTATATTCAGCTTGTAATAATCCAGATAGCTGCCGGTGCTTTAAAGTAGCCATACCTATATGTTGATCCCAACTCATGTCATTCTGTAATATGACTCCCAGGTATGTGAATGAATTAACCTGTTCTAGTGGGCGGCCATTCATGAGTAAGCCTCCTCTGTATCCCTTATGAGGGTTGAATACCATGAGTTTTGTTTTGGAAACATTAACTTCCAAACCCCTTAGAGAACAAAACTCCTCAAAAAGATTCAATGCTCGCTGTAACCCCTTTGTGGTTTTAGAGATGATTAGGGTGTCATCCGCAAACATTAAAATTGGGATTTTCACACCAGCTAAGGTGGGGGCGTCTGTTGTTATAGGCTCTAAAAGCTTTTCAATTCCATTGATAAACAAGGAAAACAATGTGGGCGCCATGACGCACCCCTGGCGCACCCCTTTCTCTACTGGGAAACAGTCAGTTACGTCGCCCTGGGCACCCCACCGAATATGGGCAAAATTATCCTCATGGAGTCTCACTATCAATGAAAGTAGTTCAGGTTGCATCCCCAGCTCTTGAAGCACACTCCACAGTTTCCCCGAGGCACTAGATCAAACGCTGCTCTAAGATCAACAAAGGCAGCGTATAGGCTGCCTTTGCTTAGAACTACCGTTTTCCAGTACACTAATTGGAACAAAAACACCTGGTCAATTGTACTTATATGCGATCTAAACCCAGCCTGTAGTGGGGATAAAATGGACTGATCTTCGATCCATTCCTGAACTTTGTTCAAAATTAACCGCCCCAGTATTTTTTGTAGGGAATCTATCAGGCTAATAGGTCTATAATTACCAGGGGCTGATTTATCTCCTTTTTTAAAAACCGGTATGATCTCCGCACCTTTCCAAGAGCCAGGTACCGGGGCTCCTTGAGCTACAGCGTTTACTACTATAAGAATATAGCGGGACCATTTTTCCTTATCATGAAGATATATGTCAGCCGGAATACCGTCTAACCCTGGTGCTCTACCGCCAATTACTGCGCCTAAAGCTATAATAACTTCGGCCTCTGTAAACGGGGGATCAAGATAAAACATATGTGGGTAATCGTCTTGGTTGCCTTCAGATATGCTACTCGCATATTGAGGCTCAAAGTAATTGAGCCATTGCTCCTGGGTTACATGATTCTGTGGCTTTGGCGGCCGACTTCCTCTGCCCCATTTCACTATATTCCAGAACTGCCTTGGGTTATTATTTACACAGGCCAATCTAAGGTCCTGCCACTTGCCTTCGTCCCAGGCCTTCTTTGCCAGCACCTGAGCCTTTCTGTAGTTGGATCTAGCTACACGTACTACAGCCGGATCACCAGCCTTAATCATATCCCACAACATCCTACGGGCTTTAGCACATTCTTCGTTAAACCAGGAGGGTCCAATAGCCTGATGAGTATTATTGCTCTTATGATGCCTGAGGAAATATGAGCGTAGGTGAACAAAAAAATTATTATGAATCTCAATAATATTCCCTAGAACCTCAGGCTTATCCACACAAGCCTCTAACTCAACTAAAGTTCCTTCTATAGCTGCGTTAATAGCTGCTATAGTTTCGAGCTTACTTATAATTTGTACCCACTTCAATCTACGCAGATCGTTTGTAGGGACCACGTCAAGAGGTGACATCATACTAGGTGGCCCAACAAGAGCCCTCTCTGGGAGCAAATCAAAGATCGCACATAAGGGGTTGTGGTCACTTTCGATCCGATCCTTTACTACCATATCCTCAAAGGCTTCCCACAGTTGTAAGTTAATCATAAGAAAGTCTATACGACTGGAGCTGCGACCGTTACTAAATGTACATGCACCATGCTTATCTGAGGCAGATCTCCCATTAACAGCTCTAAGACCCTTTTCTAGGCATATAGCATTAATTTGAATGGCTATATCTGACCACTTATTTATGGTGGGGAGTTCTAATTTTGGAATACCCCACACAGTGTCTTCCTCCCAGGCCGGGTCAAGTTCATCAATGGCAAGGGGCTCAAAAGTCGTATTTAAGTCACCTGCTATTATGATCAAAGAATCTCTAGAGAACTGATCTAGGAGGTCGTCGAGAGTCGCTAATACTTCCGACTTTTTCCCCCTATGCGTGCCTCGTACATAGACATTGTAAATATCAATATCAGTACGACCCTTGGCACCCTTTTTTAATCTGATCGCAAGGATATCCCTGCTCTGGGTTGGAAGCACCTGAATACTATAGCCAATCTCTTGACGAACCCAGATTATCAAACCCCCGAAGGACGGCCTCTCCCACCCTTTGTAGCAGGAATGAAATAATTTAAATAACCGGTCAGGAGAAGAGGCTCCAATAACCACGTCTCCTGGAAAAGGCATATACCGTAGCTATCAATAAATGTTAGCCAATCGGGTGAATTGATTTTAGACCTTAGCCCAGCTATATTCCAGGACAAAATGGCTAAGTTAGATGGCGTGGTATCAGATGCTGATGGTGAGTCCCCTGCTGTACAGCCATGCCCCAGACCACTGGAACTTGGCTCCACCACCCCCAAGATAGAATCCGACGAAAAAGTTCCAGTCGGAAATGCAGGAATAATGACGGATTCCAAATTAGTTTGATAATCAAGTGATAGGGGACGCTTACTGGTTCAGTAACAATGTCTGGGACAGGTACCAGTCAATCGTTTGCATCTAATGTGCTACTACCTTCAGGATAGGAATGTGAGTGCCTGTTTGCGGGGTTACCATGACAGACCAAAGGAGATCGTCTAAACTGAATTAAGGAGTTACCTGGCGAGCAAGTGCGAAATTCCAAGGCCAGGAGGTTTTCTGCCAAATCCACATCAGTTAGAGAAAGCTCAATATAATCTAGCGGTTCAATTGACGAAGAAACCTTCTGAACCCCTGTTATGTCATCACGGATGATTGAGCGGCAACCCCTAACTTTCCGAATCCAGTGCACGACCTTATTTGTCAAAGAGTCTGTGCCTTCAAACCCACTACGGGGATTGAGCTTAGGAACGTTGACCATATAAACTTTGGGTGCTACTACCAAATTAGGCAATGAAGACATTGTGGGCCGATGTTGTACAACGTGAGGAAAACGTGATGCTGAAAATGCATTATTGGGCCCCAAATATGTGAGTTTTTTTATGGCCAAAGGCTTAGGAAAATTACTATCCCTCTGTGTAGTGTTATGGGGATTAAAACTCTTACCCTCCCTTATAGTAGGAGTAGCTCCGATGGGTGATAAAACAACAGATGTTAAACTAGAGCCACTAGGGAGGGGTTTTGCCCTGCCAGGTTACCTTGGGGCTAGTGTCGCTATATTGCCTAGCTTGTTGAACAATAGTACTGGTTTGGTTAATGGTCGGTGCTCAAAGGCCGTAGGGCACCCTTTTGAACCAACCCATTAACCAAGGAAGTGAGATTCTGAATCATCAGTTTCAGTTCCCCCACTTCATCCCTAAGGGAATCAATGTGCTGGAAGAAAACCTCAGGATCTATACTAGGCCTTCCTAACCTTTGCGTCATAGGTTGCTCCATCACATATTCCTTATCAACATCCTGCATGTCGGTTAAGAGTTGGAATCTATTGGTACACAAAATTACAGGACCCTCTTGATGTGAGTCTACATCTAGAGGAATTGTGGGAAGGTGACTATTTCCTTCACCTACGGGGGTTGGCACAATACTCAGTTTTAGAACCCCTTTTCTAGGTGGTTTCTGAAATATACTGGGGATAGTTGGGTTGTTTTGGGCCTTGCGCTTTATAGGAGGAGGGGAGAGTTAGATGTTTCCTCAGGAGTGTGGCATGCGGGTATATCCGCCTCCAGAATGTTTTCACAATCACTAATTAGGGAGTCTATGCGGTCAAGGACACAGTTACTACCAGGATGCTTCTGTACCTTCCTAGCCTTTTTGCCCTTCTCCGACCTCCCATTGTGACTACCCCCACTTCCCCCGATACTTCCATTGCCCTCCATACTCTTCCTCTTCCCCATGTTCTACTTTATTCGACTAGAACTATCTAAAGTGCCAACCTTCTCCACTGGCCCCCCGTGTACCTCGATCACAACTCCCAAACAAGCCTAGTTAATGAGTATATAACGAATTAAATTAGGCATACATGATCTACGGGTGGGTATAACAGCAAATTACTACTCAACAAACCCCCCGCAGAAATTTGCAAGAGATATTAATATACACAGCGGGTACTCTCCGTACCTTATTACAATGCCAGTTCACCAGTCCCAGTGTCCTCAGATCTTACGTTGAATATAAAGGAGGTGGCCCTGCCTCTTCCTGGCACGGACGGGCAAGGACGGGTCCGCCCTTGGCCCGGGCTTCGCCCGGGTGCTGCCCGCGCCCGTCCCGCGCTGCGGGAGCCCGAGTGCAGTATTTAAAGCGCCTCCAGGCGCTGTATGATGATGCTTACAGATGGGCGCCAAAGATTGCAGGGCAGTCTGGACCCCGTAGTCCTTCTCCTGGGACCGAGGCAGTGACAGCAGGCAAAGCAAGCCAGAAACAGCGGGACCCGCGCTGCGGGAGCCCGAGTGCAGTTTTAAAGCGCCTCCAGGCGCTGTATGATGATGCTTACAGATGGGCGCCAAAGATTGCAGGGCAGTCTGGACCCCGTAGTCCTTCTCCTGGGACCGAGGCAGTGACAGCAGGCAAAGCAAGCCAGAAACAGCGGGACCCGCGCTGCGGGAGCCCGAGTGCAGTTTTTAAAGCGCCTCCAGGCGCTGTATGATGATGCTTACAGATGGGCGCCAAAGATTGCAGGGCAGTCTGGACCCCGTAGTCCTTCTCCTGGGACCGAGGCAGTGACAGCAGGCAAAGCAAGCCAGAAACAGCGGGACCCACGCTGCGGGAGCCCGAGTGCAGTTTTTAAAGCACCTCCAGGCGCTGTATGATGATGATGCTTACAGATGGGCGCCAAAGATTGCAGGGCAGTCTGGACCCCGTAGTCCTTCTCCTGGGACCGAGGCAGTGACAGCAGGCAAAGCAAGCCAGAAACAGCGGGACCCGCGCTGCGGGAGCCCGAGTGCAGTTTTAAAGCGCCTCCAGGCGCTGTATGATGATGCTTACAGATGGGCGCCAAAGATTGCAGGGCAGTCTGGACCCCGTAGTCCTTCTCCTGGGACCGAGGCAGTGACAGCAGGCAAAGCAAGCCAGAAACAGCGGGACCCGCGCTGCGGGAGCCCGAGTGCAGTTTTAAAGCGCCTCCAGGCGCTGTATGATGATGCTTACAGATGGGCGCCAAAGATTGCAGGGCAGTCTGGACCCCGTAGTCCTTCTCCTGGGACCGAGGCAGTGACAGCAGGCAAAGCAAGCCAGAAACAGCGGGACCCGCGCTGCGGGAAGCCCGAGTGCAGTTTTAAAGCGCCTCCAGGCGCTGTATGATGATGCTTACAGATGGGCGCCAAAGATTGCAGGGCAGTCTGGACCCCGTAGTCCTTCTCCTGGGACCGAGGCAGTGACAGCAGGCAAAGCAAGCCAGAAACCGTATTCATGATCATGGTGGCATGGATTGGCATGACCAGTACTGGGCATGGCGGCTACGCTACTTAACTAATTTAACTTCTTCAAAAAATGAGTACTGTTTTGTTATCATAAGTTACTGTTACTGGGTTGGTTCGTTCGTGGTGGGCCGGGCGGCCGGGACACACTGCAGTGCACTGCACTGCCTTAGGCTGCTGCGCAGCAGTTTAACTGATTAGGCCTGCCAGGCCCTGCCTCATGTCACCGGGTGCTGACTGTTGCATTGCATCAGTGATGCCACTAGTACTCACTGGCAGTGTGTGGCAGCGACTACTCGCCAATGCAACGTAGTCCGGGTCGCAGTGAGGGCAGGCACTCTCGGTTCTTGAACCGTTGAACGGCCATTTGAACCACGATGACTCGGTGGTGGGGTGCGGCCTTGCACGGATATGCTGGGGCGTGGCAATGCGACAAATGCGCAATCTGAAAAAAAGCAGCGCACGCACGCTGCCTGCTGCTGCGCACAGCCCCAACCCAACACCCCCCCCCCCCCAGGGCCACAAAGATTTGTAGAATCCTTCCAGCCTGAGCCCGGGTCGGCAACACCGAACTAACGGCCGTCACGCCATCAATGATCAACATAGATATCAGTCAGAAAAATGAAAGAATATATTGAGATTTGACGAGATTCATAATCATTCATGTTCATGAATCCTCTTGGCTCAGCCAGGACAGGTCAGGCTGAGGCTCACAGGCGCGCCCGCAACACTTCGCGCAGGGAGTGGACTGGATGGAATGGGAAGGGGACAGCAGGGACGGGGACAGACCAGTACATTGAGTGGGACGTGTCACGTGGCCGTGGGACTCGGGACTCTGTGCACTGCCGGCTGCTGCGCAGCTTTATTAACTGATTGCAGTATTAGGCCTGCCTGGAGATTCATACATCATTCATGAATCTCTGTCTCCTCTTGGCTCAGCCAGGGCACAGGTCAGGCTGAGGCTCACTTGCGCGCCCGCAACACACTTCATTCTGGGACTGGACTGGATGATGGGGATGGGACCGGCCAGCCAGGGACGGTGACGGGGACCAGTTGAGTGGGACGTGGGTGGCCGTGGGACTCGGGACTAAGACTCTCTCTGTGCACTGCCGGATGCAGCACAGCTTTATTAACTGTCTGATTGATTAGGGCTTAGGCCTGCCAGGAGGCCCTGTCTCACCTGGTGCAGCTGTTGCCAGACCAGTACTGGCTAACTCAAGGCCGGCCAAAGTCGTCCGGCCGGGTCGCGTCACTCAGTACTTAATTGAGCCAGTGAGTACTGTGAACGGCCGTTGAACGAACCTCAACCACGATGACTAGGTGCGGGTATGCTGGGGCGTGGCAATGAGGCGAATGCGTGCGCAATCCACAATCTGAAAATATCTGCGCACGCTGCCGCGCACAGCCCCAACCCCTGCAGAGAACCAAGATCCAGCCTTGCCCAACTCAGTGTCCCGCCCACTGGGCCGGCGGCGACACTGCTCTGCATCAACATTCGAGCCGCGAGCAGTCAGTGAGATCAGAAAGAATCTGATCATTGAGAACTTAAAGAAGTGAAGTAAGTCATACTGGCAGACAGTGTCTCCGGACGAGAAGTAGTTGTCGAACACTTGAGTTCAATTGTAACACTGTGCCACTGCCAAGTCCCGTAGCGATAGCGAAGCAAGTAAATTACTATAAATCAATTACGTGCACCAGCGTATGTAGACCCGGCCCTGATAATTAGGTGCCGGTGCTAAGCACCGGAAAGCACCGGCACAAATTAAGCACTGGATGCTGACAATCTTTTTGCACATTGGGAAGAAGGAAAAATACGTTACACAGAAGAAACGGCTAAGTTACAAGAGGAAGACAAGGACCATGATGATGAAAAAACAAATCAAGCGAAAATAGATTTATCGCTGGTTAAGAGTGGTCTAATCACAGGTTTAGAAAAACAACAGAAAGCCTCATCTGCCCCAGAATGTCGAAAGGTCTGCATCAAAATTGCCACACTGTGATATTTTTTTATCAACGTAAAATTGGAAATATTAGACTGAAATGAAAACTGTTATCTTGTAGTCACAGTTGGGTGTACGAGTAAGTTCAATGTATGCTACAAACCTTTACACAGCTGTAGGAAATATTGCTTATTGCTTGTGAATAGAAATACTACTATTGTTACTACTAATAATAATAACAATAATAGTAATATGCTAACTTAATCAGTTTCTATTATTATTAGTTCTGTGACCACCCTACAATAACGTCTGGAGTTGAAACTTTCAGGGGGGGGCGGATTCCTCAAACTTAATATTGCCAAAATTGTCCTTGCTATCTATAGCACCAAGGGAGACACACATTTTATGGCATAATTCTTTACTGGGTGGAAACACTCAGCTCCACTCGGAACAGTATTACCCTGTGAGCTACCAGGGCCACTGTAGTGGCTGCAGCAACATTATCTGGGAGTACCTAATTTGCACCAGTGGCTGCAGGTAGCACCAGCACTTTGGAACCAACTTATTTTTCATTATACTTTTTTTGTTTTTTGTTTATTTATTTTAAAAAATGGTTTTTATTAGTTTGCAAAATACAGCATTCAGAGTTCCGAAGGGCCAACCCTGCAAACATAAGTTGTGCAATAAAGGATACAAACATTTTTCCTGATACCTTAAATCTTATATATATAAATACATTTCTACCTGCCATCGCTATTGGGGTCTGTTTCCCTCTGTTCGCCGCTGCTGTTGCTGTTGCGCTGCTGTGGAGGTTCGGAGAGTTCTTGGCTGTATATATATATATATATATATATATATATTTTTTTTTTTTATTATACTTTGACAGAGCAAGAGAGAGAAAGGCTCAAAGAGAGAAAGAAAAAAGAAATGATAGAAAAATGTTGACAAAGGGAGAACGCAGGGATGACAAAAAACCTCCAAGAGGGAGATAAAGGGATAGGTAGTGCAGGCTAGTAAAGGTAGACTCAAGAGGTGGAATTCAGCATTCCCAGCATTCAGCATGTTCATTGGGGCATCCTAAGAAAATGATGGGCCTCTGCACTTATTTTGTTACAAATTAAACACAACATGCTGAACTAGGCCAACAGTCTGTATGCTAATCTTCCATCCTACCAAATCCTGTGGGTGCTGAAGGTAAAGAATCAAGTTATCTGCGTAGTACTGCCTTAGGTAGAATAGTCATTGTGCCACCAACCCTCAGAACTTTACGCTCTGTACCAGTCCATCATAAAATAGCATGTAACACAGATTTCTTAGTCTGCAATGCCTTAACCTTGCTCCCACATGACTGATGAAGAGCATCTTCATTTACCATTCAGTAAGAAATCTAAGAGGCACAGATCAAAAATTCCTGATGATACAGCTTCTGAGTTTGAAGAATCAATACCCATGGTAGGGGAGAAAAGCTAAGCAGGGCTTGCTGTACCAGGCCAATGACTTCTTCCCCTGTCAGAGGGCTGAAGGTACAGAAAGGTGCTTCAAGTTTGGGCATACACGTCTTGTCATTGAGTGGATCAAAGGGTGGTGTTCAATTTGCCTTTGCATGAAGAAGGGGGCCCAGTGTTGTAGATTGATACTGAAGTGTGCTGAACAGGAGGCCTGCAAACTAGCCCTTGTAGTCACTCTGGTAGTCCTGGGTTCAAGTGAAGATGTAGGGCTCAAGCAGCAGGACAGGCCTTTGACAGTTCAAGGCGGACTCCAGCCAGCAATGTAGCCAGGTGCAGCAAAGCAGTCTTGTGGAGTATACAGCAGGCCACAGCAGTACGCCGTCCTCTCAGATTCCTTCCGCTGATACAGAAAGTGAACTGATAAATGGGTCTAAGGGCCCTATTTCATGGTACCTTCTTTGATGTGGGAGAAATTTTTCTTAGAAGTGCTTGGAATTTTATGACTCTGCTACCCTGGCTCCAAGCTGGCAGTAGAGACAATGCACTAGTGACAAGCTTTTTGTTAGCAGGCACAGCATAGCCTATTCAGTTGCAAGTAGGGCTGTGTCTAGCTCTGCCTCCCCCATCCTGCCAGCAGATGACCCATTCAGGAACGCCTAATCCCTCTATTGTCTGAGAGGAATTCACAAAGTCCTAACTGTCAACTGCACCAAGTTATGTGACCCAGGGGAGGCGGCAGGCACCAAATGGCTACCAGGACATGTAAAACTTAAAGGTACATGTCCAACCTTTTAATTACAAAGCTTGGGGGTAACATATGTAATAAAAGGGGAAATTAAGGTTTGGCATGAGTGTTAAATTGCCAAGTCGAATTGGTGGTTTAAAACTGAATTAGGGCTGTAATTGCAGGGCTGGGGCATGTTTTAAGGGGCTACCTAAGCGAATGGCACAATAAGTGCCGCAGGCCCACTAATAGCATTTAATTTACATGGCCTTGGTATATGGTATATGTTAGAAATAGGTGTCATTAGTTGGCAATGGTTTGCACCTTTGTATACATAGGGACCCTTCCTTCTAGTCAGGATAAGGGGGATACACTACTGAAATAACCCCTGCTCACCCCCTTGGTAGCTTGGCACGAGCAGTCAGGCTTATCTCAGAGGCAGTGTGTAAAGCATTTGCACATAGCCAACAGTAATACAGTGAAAACACTACAAAAGGGCACCACACCAGTTTTAGAAAAACAACCAATATTTATCCGTGCAAACAAGATCAAATTGATAAAAAGACCCACATACAGTAATCAAAAATATGCACTTTGCAAGAATAAATTTAAAATGCAGTTCCTTGAAGCCGGTTGCTCCGTCTGGGGCTACCGCGGTGCTGAAAACACCATAATCCAACAGTTCCGGCCGACCTCGTCGGTGTGGACCGGCACTAGTGTCAGCAGACTTGTGAACTGTACCTTTGGTTATTGCCAACCGCATCAGTGTGGGCCAGTCGAGGCAACCATCACAGTTGCAGTGTGAAGCGTAGCGGTGTGGTATGCGGTGCCCTCAAGTCGCGGTGCAGGTAACAGCTCGGTGACAATCATCCAGCAGCGTCGGTGAGACCAGGGTTGCGGTGCGAAATGTGGCGGTGCCCTCTGCTGTGCCTTTGGGACATGGAGCCAGCAGCGGTGCTGGTGACGGTGTCAGCTGCTTTCCGCCACTGTGGCAACCGAAACCCCTGGTTCCAGAGGCGGTACCCAGAGGTAAGTGAAGCCTTTGCTGCCCCTGAGACTTCGTGAACAGAAGGCAAGCTCTATTTTAAGCCCTTGGAGATACTCAGCAACTGTGAAGAAATTTCAGTCCAGTCCTTTCACTGCCCAAGACAGAAGGAGCAACTGCAAGCCAACCCAGCAAAGCAACAATACAGCAAAGGGGCAGTACTCCTCGTGGCAGTTCTTCCAGCTCTTCTTCTTGGCAGGTTCCTTGATCCAAGTGAGTTCTAAAATTATGGGGTCGGGGCCCCAATATTTAAACTCAGTTTCTCTTTGTCTTCTTGGCCAGAGAGTGTCTGCACTCAGTATAAACCAGTTTGGTCCTCTCTGGCCCAGCTTCCCAGCAAGAGGTGGAGACAGCATTGTCCGGGGCAGACCAGGCCCATTCAGGTGCAAGGAAATCTCCTCCTACTACTCTAAATGCAGCCCAGGTCTATTCAGCCCATCCCTGACTCATCCAGGAAAGGCAGGAGACACCTTGACCCCCCCAGTGGCTGTCTGAAGAGAATGCACATCCCCAGCCTCCGTCAATCCAAAGGCAGACAGTCAATCCACAACCCAGCAGAGGCACACGGGATGGCTAAGCAAGAAAATACCAACTTTCTAAAAGTGGTATTTTCAAACACAGAACATAAAAATCATCTTTACTAAAAGATGCATTTCTACATTCTGAGTTCAGGCATACTAAACTCCATTTCTCTATCTTGTCCCAATTGGAAGATATACTCGTAAAATGTTTACAAAGTATTCCCCATTCTATCCTATGGGCCAAATAGCATTTCAACAGTGAAAAACAAAATATACTGTATTTCACTGTCAGGATATGTCACACACACCAGTATATGTCCTATCTTTCAAATACACCGCAGCCTGTCCATAAGAGTACCTTGGGCCTATCTTAGGGGTGACTTACATGTAATTAAAAAGGATACGGCTTGGCAAGTGGGTCACTTGCCAAGTCTACATAGCAGTAAAGACTGCAGGCAGACACTGCAGTGGCTGGTCTGGGAACCCTTTGAGATGCTGCTCGTGTGGGTGGCTAGTACCCACTAGCAGCATTTGATTTACAGGCCCTGGCACACTAAGTGCACTTTACTAGGGACTTACCAGTAAATCAAATATGCCAATCATGGAAACACCAATCCATAATACAATTTACAATAGGAGTACTTGCACTTTAACACTGAACAGCAGTGAGAAAGTGCGCAGAGACACTAAAGCAGCAAAAGCAGAGTCAAAATGAGGTGCTCAGATAGCAAAAAGACAGGGGAAACACGCCAAAAGATGCCAGGTCTAACAGTATACCATTCTACAAGGGACTTATAAGTAAATTAAATGTATACCAATCACGTGTAAACCCTTGTTACCATGTTTTGGGGAATGAGCACAAGCACTTTAGCATTGGTTAGCAGTGATAAAGTGCACAGAGTCCTAAGGCCAACAAAAACGAATCTTCGTAAAAAATGGAGGTAAGCTGGTAAAAAGATTTGGGGTAAGACCACCCGAAGGCTGACAGGTCTACCAGGAAGTATCAGCCTCAGCCTAGATAAATGTTGTGGGTTATTTTCCTTTTCAAGGAATTATAGAGAACCTTGACATTCAAATTAGTTTCACAATTTTTCAACAAACATAACTAAAACATATCAAAACACTGCATACATGTAAAGCGCTATAACAGGCATCATAATAAAGAAGATAAAATATAAGTGAAATAAATGAGATTTCCGATAGAAGGACGTTAACAATCCAAGGATAAAGACATCAAATAACAACTTAAAAGATAAACAAAGTTAACACAGGAGTTGGTGAAGACCACATGAAGATGAAGGCCACCAGGAGTTTGTGTCATAACAGATAATGTATATGCCATACAACATACAAAATTCTGTAGGAAAGCAAGAAAATAAGTAATAATAATTGCAAACATGAAAATGCAAAAGTATATAAAGCAAGGGCACTCCAATCTTTTCATTAATAAGAACTACATATGTTCATTTAAATCATGCTGAGCTACTAATATTATTTGTGTTCTACTCATCAGTTACATTAGTGGTCACCCTTTGCAAGATTACTAGCCATGATCTCTACAGGGCAGGTTTGGCAGCAGTATTGTAAAAAGGCTTTGTGAATTTGGAATACTTCTACAATGGTAATACATAATAGCCAGAGCTGTAATACTATTACCAAGGCAACATTATTAGTAATACATCTCTCAGAGTTGCATGATTTAGTATTCAAATATCAGCTTTAAATATCTTATGAAAATTATGGGTTCTGGAAATACACACATTTTCATCTGATGCACATTTTTTCAATTTTTGTATATATTTATTAATTTAACCAAGAAACTTTAAATTTTTTTGGTTGAGCTTCACAAAGTAGAGCTACTCACAGGTAGCTTGAGAGCTACCCATTGGAAAAGCCTGAAAAAGCTTACTTTAAAAACAACAAACCTTAAATTTAGGAAACGTGTAAGCAGACATAGGCAGGAAAGACAAAAAATCAATACAGAGGGGCAGATTTACAAGGACTGGCGCATCTCTGCATATTAGCAGGGTTGGGCCAGTAAAGATGCGACACGCAAAAATACCCTTGCGCCACCACGGATGCATCGCATTTACAATGCGGGGCACCGTGGCGCAAGGATAGACAGATGCGTGTCACATCTTTTGTCGTAAGGGCAGCGCATTGCTGGAGTCGTGTCGCAAGCGCGACGCAACTCCAGCAATGCTCAGGGGCGGCCTATACTTATTGTGCTACGTCACTCCTTACGCCTGCTTCAAGCAGGCGTAAGGTTTTGACGCAGTGGCGTCATATAAGTGACTCAGTGAAATCTTGTAGATTTCACTGCGTCACTTTTACGAGGCTTTCTTGCGATGGAACGCCCACCCTGCATACATAATACCTGACGTAGGTATAATGTAGCACACAGCTTTACAACGTGACGCATCTCCCTAGATGCGTCACGTTGTAAATATGTCGCAACGTGGCGCATTGTTTACGACACCGCTGCGTCACAGAAGTGACGCACCGGTGGCACAAATGTGTTGCAAGGGGCTTGTAAATCTGCCCCATATATACTAATTATATCTTGAAATGTTTGGCTAAATATATCATTATTTAACTTGATTGGATCAGAGTAGGTAAACATTTTATTTTTATGGGCGACTTTGAAAGAATGGATGCACTGAGCCAAATCTCCCATTGAGAGACCTCAAAGCCAGACGTAGAGTCAGAAATTCCATTCTTCTCACAGCAGTAGCTTTAGCAAAATTTGAGAAAAATCTGTTTTATTAGCAGCCCAAAATATATATTTTTTATATTTTGCAGCAAAGCAGTTTTCAAATAGCCAATGTATTTTAAACAAAGTATGATAATGCTTTGGGGGTTGGAATCCTTCCAGCCAAAGTGATCAATCCTGTCTACATTATATACTATCTGAGTGATAGTTGTCAATGGATCAGGTACTCCTAAATTTTGAGAAAGAAAATATTTTTTTTAATTAACTTACATTATTTTCTTCAGCTCCCTCAGGAATGCCATAAATTCTCAAGCAATTTTTAGGTCTCGGCCTAGGCAGCGCATGCGCTGTCTCGTCGAGAGATGCTGTATACAGTATAGTGACGGAGGCTCAGCCTCCGTTTTCCGATTCGTTCTTCAGTTGTTTTTTTTAAATCTGCTTCTTGCTATTTGTTAAGCGTGTGTTACATCCCTCCTTTTTCCCTCTTGGGCACACCTCTGGCTATTGGCCCCTTTACATCGGATTCTTGCATTCGTTTCGTGGCTTTTTTTTGTGCGTGGATCTCTTTTTGGGGGGGGACTTGAAGGGAAGCTTGTTCACAGCTCCTTGCCACTCTGTGCCCCGCATACCAGTTTTCCCGCTGCCATCTTTCCCCCTGGACAGCGTCCTCCCCGTCTCCTCTGCTCATGCAGGCGGATACAGTAACACCCCCTGGAGTTGTGTCTGGCATGCTGTTGCCGGAGTCACAACAAAGAGCGTTTTACAGGTGACGTCACCGGGCGCTGGGAGACCCGCGGCTCGACCCTGCCTGCGGCTCGATCCTGCCTGCAAACTTCACCAGCCTCCCCACTTCCTCCATAACAGCCACGACTCTCATGCTCCCCTCGGCTGGACATCAGCCTCATCGCACCCCTGCGGAGGTAGCAGCTGCCCAGGCTGGACTCCATAGTCCGCTTTATGTAACTTTCCAGGCGTGAACGCGCTAAGGGTCAACGAGCCACGGGGCCGATCTCGAGAGGCGGGGACATGATATATTTCTGGACCCACAGCCTGGCTCTAGGCCCCTCATCTGCGCTGTAATCCGCTGTTATTCTTTAACACAGGACTGCAGCCCTTCCTCGGTGGACACGTCACACATCCAAGTTCTGTAAACACGCACTTTCAGCAACAGGGCATCGCGCTTTCCAGGTTATTTGCTCCGTTTATTTCCATTTGTGCAGCACGTCTCGCCTGGCAGCCCGTTGCAGATCCTGTTCCAGGAGGATGAAGGGATCTCTCATTGGCAGTTTTAAAACTTTTATTCCCCTTAATAATCAGCTAGCTGGGATATGGAGGAAGACGGAAGTGCCCGTTCGGACTTATGTTGTCTGCCTCGAGCTCACAGTGTTATTAAAGCAATTTAGATCTTTGAACGTGCTTATTCTTTACCAGTTCGGTGTGGTTGGCGAGGGTGTTACAGTACCCCAGCTGCGAGAGATGAAGCAAAACTTCATACAGAGTAGAGCTGGTCTGTATTCCCTGGAGAGCACACACAACACAAGGTGAGCTGCATCCAAACTGCTGTGGAGTGGAAAGGAACCCGACACGAGCACATAGGGGGTCTTTCCGACAGTAGATGCGGGTCTATGTGTTTACAGAACACCAAAGAGCCCCTACCCCTTACTGTGTGCAAACTGGCAGGAGAGGATGGCCTCTGGCCCTCCCATTGACAGGATGCACACGGTAGGGCTCTGACTCGGATGATTCGCTCCTTTCTGGTTTTGGAGGGGCTGCTGTGGACAGTGGCATGCCCGGACCCTTTGCAACAGTTGCAGTCCCAAGACGTTTATTGATTGTTATATACGTTGCTTCTTACGTTTTAGCATTTCTCTGATTAAGGGTCTCCATGACCCGAAATGCACTGGGAATCGCCATGCTTTGAGGATTTACATGTGTGAGTACCAGTGGTCTATGAAAGTGGTGCAGCACATGAATGAGGGGCTGTTGCTGAATGAGGCAGTAACCGGATTCTGTAGTAATTCCGCAGTTTACTTTGTTTTTAATTCTGCCTTGTTTACTTCTCCCTACAATTAGTAGTGAACTTCGTCTCTTGACAGGGTGGGTTGTGACATTTGAAGGAGGGAATGTTGTGCCAGTGGCTTGGAACTCATATATGTTTTTCTACAGTCGGTTGTCCTACTTGGTTGGCATTCTTGTTGGGAAATGGGTGGTTGCCGGCAGAAAAAAATAAATATACTGTTTTTAACCACAAGTTCTAAGTATCTTCGACCGTTTCGTGGTAAACCTCAACTAAGTGTTTGAATTTACTACTGTTCTGCGCCCAGCCATCAAGCCTCGTATAAAACGGTGCGTTCGCGCACCTGGTTCTCTTCTGCGACTCTATCTGACTGTATAGTAAAATAGTAATCGCAGGCTTAAAAACCTTAGTGTGGGTGTTTTGTTGTTGTTTTGCAACTGCAATTTGAGAAAAGGCAAAGGCTGTGGGGTTTTTCATATCCTAAATGTGAGCTACAGTGGTTATTTTTGGTAGCCTAGCCATGGGTTTACTCTTGCTTCCTCGTGGAAAATAAGCTTTTTTTTTAATGTTGTTTTAAATGTAAAAATGAAAAATCTGAATTTACTTAACTGCCTAATTTGCATTTTTGGGTGAAATTCCTTCTATGTTTAATTTAAAATGGAGAAAAATAGTTCACTGTTTACAGCACCATTTGCTGAAAAATATTCCCATGCAGGCAGTTTATATGTGAAAGCAGAAGTCCGGAATATGACTTTTAATAATGCACATATTTCTTAAATGTAATTCCTTAAGGGACTCGAGGTTAAATCAATTGAAAATGCTTGTGAGTTATGCATTTTACGAGAATTTACAGCAGTGGTGCGTGACTGAAGATGAACAAGGATGCTCTAAAGCGGACGTTTCTGGGCCTCCCAGGCAGTCACATGTTTTCTTGATGAAGAGGCCGCAAAGAACTCTGTACTGTACATTTGTTTAGTGAGTGAATATAAATTGCAGTGCTCTATGCCTGTGAATGCAATCGGATTCATGCTTGCCGCGGCACAGCGAGAAGCCCTTTTCTCAATAGAAGCTAAAATCATCTGTAACAGGACTAGAACGTATTTATTTTTAAATCTGCAGCAGAGTGGTGAATTTCTCTTGGCAGCGGAGTGCGTCCGGCGCCGCTTTAAATATATTGAGTTTCGGTGAACGTGGCACACGCTCGTCTGTGAGTGAGGAATCAGACACTTTGTTGGAGTGGAGAGGGGTCTGCGGGGTCACGGTGGGCCGCCTGCAGCAAACATAGTGATTTCAGTAATGTCCTGTTATACGCAACACGGTTCCAGCTTCCTGACAGGGCTTCTGCGTTCCATGGAAGTGTCCCCGCCTTCGGGATGTCACGGAGGTCAAGTGACGCCAAGTATTAGCTGTGACCACTTCGTTCCTCATGTTATAGTTGACCTCTTTGGTGACAGAGCTGGTTTAAGACGCTCTGGTGTGGACGGTTAGGCAGGTCACCTGGGGGACACATGCTTAGTTACAAAAGTGCCGTTAAAGCTGCAATAGAAAACTGGTCAGACGGCGGTGGTGCGCAGGGTGGGAAATGGAACAGGTCACTCTCGAGCAGTTAATGCTGGGCGATGAACTGGAGCCCTGCAGTGACGTAACGTAACTTCAGGCCCCCGTGAAAAGTACATGGAAGAGCCCCTCTCTCCGGTCTAAGTCATGAGCTCACAGGCCTGGTTACTGTACTGAGGGGAGCCGCCCCACCGCACCGCGGGGGCCTATGTTACGCCACTGGAGCCGTGGGCCTATCAGAGGGGGGGAGAAAGGAAGCGAGGCAGTTGGGCTGCCAGCTGTGGCACATCAGCTCGCAGTCTCAGCCCCTTCCCTCTGGGAGCTTCCGGTGTTCACTGCCTACATTCTGTGTTGCTTGCCTTCCCATGGCTGACGCCCAAGAGAACTGTGTGAATTTACTCAATTTATGAGCATGGGAATGAGGAATGCCCAATGCGCCTCTTGGACATCCCTCATGCTTTCTAGCTTGTTGCCTTGTTCTGTTACAAATTGTCACTCCTACTCTTATTGGCTGTAAATAATTGTGATTGTTGAAGGACAATGAGCTGATTAAACAGCTGGGTTTTTACTTCCTCGCTAGTCTGAGCTCAGACACTGGACGCATAACATAATGTGGATAAGGGGGAGGTTTGGACGTTGTGACTGTTTTCTAACTATAAAGGTGGCCCTTCGCGATAACGACTCGAGAATGAGTCTTCCTACAATAAACACAGCATCAGCACACTACATCCAACTAACTTATGGAAGAAAGTAGCTCATTGTTTTATTGCATAACTTGAGGTAGTTTAAAGTGGCACGTTATAACGCTCGGAGCGAAACGTCCACCCTGATTGTGCAGCTGAATTGAATTAATTTCATGTCGGGCAATCACTTGCGAGTTCTTTCGGGACAAAGTCCTCCATTCGGCAAGGTTTTACTTCTGGCTCTGCCTTTCCTGTACCCAATACATACATAGATTCCTAGCTATCTCAGTGCCAGACAAGCGAGATATTTTCTTTCTTGTGCGGTCCTCTGTGAGGAAAAAGCTGCGTGGAATACCACCTAAGTGAGAATGGTGTCAGAAGGTGCATATTTACTCAGTCATACACCTATACATTCCTCTCAGTGCTCCAGAGCTCGGTCTGTGCCTGTAACCTGCATGTCACACATACCATAGCTGTACATGTTAAGGGAGCGATGAAAGCTTGTACTAGTTCTGCCGTGTTGCATCTGTTCTGTGGGAAGTGGAAGATTGCACTTGCTGCCTTTTGTGACAGATGAAAACGTGCTTTTCTGCAGCCATGCTGTGCCTGTTCTGCGAGGAAGGAAAGCTTGCACTGCTGCAGCCTGATTTGTATGTGTCCTGGGATGGAGAAGGCTGGTGTGCTGCTTGTGCTGCTTCTGCCCTAGCTATACCTGTCCTCTGAAGCAGGGAAGCTTGCATGGTTTCCGCTTAAGGTGCACCTGTTTATGAAACAAGCTTTGCCAAAGACAATAGGTATTGTCTTCTGGAGCTTTTGGCTTTGCCGTTACTGTGCAGCATTGGCAGAAAAACAGGTGCTATGATATGCCCCCTCTTGCCAGTCATGTCATTCTGTAGGCATGCATCAATATGCAATCACGCCTTTAGAATGACGTGCACCATTTCCCATTTTTTCTATTTATCAATCAAAGATGGCAGACGCCACTTGGATCAGTAAATAAAAAAATGCTTTTTAACTTGAAAGTACAAAATATAACTAAAAAGGACTGCTAGGATTGAGGGACAGCATAGGAGCTGGAGGGAAGAGCAAGAGGGAGAAGGAGTAAAAAGCAGCACATAAGGGAGAGAGCAACACGGGTGCAGAGGAGAAGCACAAAATATGAATAACATGCATTGTGTGAGGGGGTAGGGGAAGCACATAAGAGAGCATGAGCAGCAAGCAGCATGAGGAGAGCAACACAGGGGTGGGGAGAGGGCAGCTGACAAAGGCCAAGTAGATGAGGATAAAGCTCAAAAACACATGCACTCTCATGGTGTGCTTAATAAAACAAGCATTGAAAATGCAATAGGTCCCGCTTTGACTAAGTTAAAGCCATTTGTTTTGCTAATGGTATTGTATAGCAAAGCAAATGGCTTTAACTTAATAAAAGCGAGACCTATTGCATTTTTAATGCTTGTTATGATTTCTGCTCTCCAAATCTTCTACATGACTTTTGAAAGCAGAAATGTATTCCTCTATTTTCTATTTTTGACAATTTAGGAATTTTATCTTCCACATTGCTTTTTCCTTGTTTTATCTCTGACATCATTTTTTCAGTGAGCAAATGTCGGGTTAATTGGGGATGGAGAGTTCATCTTGGGTCTTGTTTGTCAATGCTGTGTAAATGGATACATCATTTCTAGCCTAGCTTGCTCTCTCAATTTCTGTCCTTTGACAGAACTTAGTTTCTCAAACTTTTTGCAGTGTGTAAGGGACATGTCTCCCCCTAATATGACAGGCTTCAAACCCTGCAAGAATTGCCATTAGCAGATATTGGTGACAGACCCCCACCAGGTAAGTCATTGATGCCTGGGTTCCTCACACAACTAAAAGTCATGTGATGACTGCACCAGGATGAACCCTAAGGCCATCAGGACTGTGAGACCAAGCTCTACATTATTGAACACTGTTGGAAAGTGTGTAAAGGCCTATCTCGCTCAAAGTCGAGGAGTCAGGCGTGTTCTCACTCTCGAGGCCGTTCTTTAATGAGGTCCTATTCCCACTCCAAGTTGTCAGGTAAGTTAAAGTCAATGGAGAAACATAAGAAATTCAAATGTAACTCCTCTTGTCCCTGCCACTCTTTTCAAGAGAGCTTACAGAGACGTCAGGGTGCCTCCCGGTCCCTGTTACTGCCGCAGAGTCAATTCCGCACCAGGATCCGTTCCAAATTCCTTTCTTCTTCAACACCACGGCAATAAGCTGAAACCTTCAAAGATGCCATGTTGCCTATATTCAGCACCTTTGCGTCTCCCTCTGGTGGGCCTACTGCCCTAAGGATCTGAGAAGACTTCCAGTCGGACTAAGCCCTGCTCTGGAGTCAACGGCTATCCCAATTTCTCACCGGGTGCCAAGATGCCACTGATGATGGAGGAAAGAAGCAATTATCATTTCATACTCATAAGCAAACCCACAACAACCTTGAACAAAATCATTTCCAATTTGACAGCAGACACAACCCATGCAGCCTCATTCGGACTTGGATGGGACATTGCCACTACTGACACATTTTTCAGATCCCAAGCCTCATGATGGCGATGATGAAATGTTGAAATTGAAAACTGAGATGAAGATGTTGAAACTGAAAACTGAAATGAAGAACTAGACTGCTATATACTCATTTCTCAGTTAGGAAGTCCAGGGCAGCGTGGCTGTTTAAGCTTAGGGAAACTATGCAAAAACTGTCTGGCAAGTTTCTGTTTGTTGTATAGCTTACATTCCAGCTAGTTCAGTACCATAGTCTTGTTCCCTTCTCCTTTGTTATTTTCTCCTTTCCCAGTTCCCTCAGGTTAGTGGGATTCGGGTGGTTCCATTGCCCTTGATTGTTTTTGAAATTATCTCCTCCTCCTGAAGTTTTGACTGTCACCTGCTGAGCCGATCTAACCTCCCTGCATTGGACTGATTTTTGTGGAAGTGGTACACATCAAAGCAGGTTTTATGGATAAGTTTTCTGTAATGTGCATGCATTAAAGAGTCTTTATCATCGTCATGTTTTCACACTGACAATTAAGTTTTATTTTGGTATCAGTACTGTTCACCACTGACTACTGAAATGGTTGTACAGAGCAATATGGGCATGTGTTAACTGTATGGACTGCCTTGTCTAATACAGTTAGTTGTTTTGTGTTAATTGAGACTTTGTGCATTCTGAGCTGCACAATCATGTGTTTTTTTATTTTCTGATAGTTGAGATGCCATGTGTTGATTTAAAGTTAGCTAGTGGTTCTATTATCTTTGCTGTGTTTATGTTAATTATTTTCCTGTAGAACATTACTGTGCATGGAAAATATTCAAGTGCTGCCAACCCCTCTGTGTTTGTTGACAATTTCTGGGAAGCCAAAGAAAGTGGAAAAGCTGATTCTGGGGTTTCAGCAACTTTCTTATTGGTATTGAGGTTGAGAAGTATACAGCTGAGCAAAAGTTTGCAATTTTGTTTCGCTGCCCTTGCAGTGAGGGGCACAATATTTTTGATTACTTGCCTAAGTATATCCTTCAAGATCAGACAATACAATTAGAAATTTACAAAGAGGAGGCTATTCATTTGGAAAGTCACTTTGTTACTCCGTGATGCATTGCTGTGGAGAGAGGAAAGTTCCTAATGCACTACCAGCAAGCCCAAGAATCAATTCAGAAATATGTAGCAGCGTTGCATATGCTTTCTGCTAATTGCAACTATGAAAACTTTGTAGACCAGATGATTAGTGATCAAGTAGTCTGCCATTGCTGCACAAAGAAAGAACAGGAAATGCTTTGGGCCTGTAGAAATCTTAAACTAACTCAGACTATTGCTATAACTAAAGGAATTAAACGATCAATACAGTCTTCAAGAGCCCTCAGCCAACAGAAGCAGGAGGCGGCACATTACTCGATAACAGTGAATATGATAACTAGAAACAAAAAGAATTACTCTGGAATTAAAAGGAATAGTGATAAACTTAGACGTGAAAGTAAGGGCATGTGTTCAAAGAGTGAATGCAATCACCAGAATGACTGAGTCGAATCTTGTCAAGCATTGTGCAAGGATTTCAATGCTTGTGATAGCAAAGTAATTTGCGAGCATGTATAGAAAGAAGCATGGAGAGAGAGTCTATGCAATTGAAGTCTTGGATGAGTTTGGGGAAAATTTGGTTAAGCACATGGTGAAAAGTAGGAGTGATGATAAATCTATGTGTATGCCAAAAATACAGAATAGGGACACAGAGCACATAGTAGATTTTGGGTCTCCCATTACAATCATTGAAAGAGCGGGAAATTTACAAATTTACAAATACAGGTCTAATAACAAACTAAAGAAGAATGACATAAGACCTGGTCCATAGTCAAAATAATCACACATACGGAAAGGTTAATACAGCGGAAGATGGTGAGAACTTTATAGGTAAAAAATACTTGAAAGCTTTCCAAATGAAGTTTTGTTTGTTCTCTAATTCACAGTTTTCGCTAGTTGAGGTGGATAATTCCACCATCATTCTTGGGAGAGACAAGGAAGTATTTAGTGTTGAGATAGGAAAGTTTTAGGGGTTTTCCCACATCATGAAAACGAAATATGAGGCTGTACTAGTCAAGCATAAAGTGCATAATTTGCCTTTCTGTGTGATACAGGAAGT
Organism: Calotriton arnoldi; assembly: GCA_963921515.1. Lineage (NCBI taxonomy): Eukaryota > Metazoa > Chordata > Amphibia > Caudata > Salamandridae > Calotriton > Calotriton arnoldi. Next base: position 391,380 of record CAWUFW010005749.1, read on the forward strand.
GTATGAAATATAAAAAAAAATGTTAAGTAATTGAGTCCATTGAAACATCGTTATGGCTTTATCCTAGTAGCCAGAAAAAAGTAGGGGGTACTTTGCTTTGATCTAGGTACTGTAAATAGGAACATTTGAATAGGTTGTCAACCGTTGCCCATAGTTAATGAGTATGTGTCCACCATGGTACTCAGGTGTTTAGTACGTTAGATTTAAGGACAGTATGCCATCAGCTTTTGAGGCCTTTGTAACTCCAAAAGGGCATTCTGTTTCAAAAGGATGCAGTATGAGAGCTCCTCGGCAGCATCCATCTTCCATCAACATATGCATGAGTTGTCTGGGGAAGAAAAAGACATAAATGCCCTCCAGGATGGTATCCTAGTATTTGGCTGTGTGCAACTTAACCTAACTTTGGCAAGATCATTGACTATTTTAAGGGATTAAGGAGTAACTTAAGAAACAAGTATGTGTTTAAGTACAAACGAGTGGAGTATTCGGGCCATATTATTTCTGACAGAGAAATTGTTGCGTATGTTATGACTTTATTGTAACTCTACAAGTTGTGCTTTCCCACCCACAGGTGTCATGGATGAACTTGGTTCAATGCCCCTGTAAAATATTATTCAATATGTAATTGAGATAGAGGCTTTGCTTTTGGATTACTAACATTCCACTAAAGGGATCAGGAGCCAAGTGTTAACAGCAACAAACCTTATTTCATCATTCACAGTATCACACACACTATACTAAGAAGAATTAAGACTTTTAAGTTAAAAGTATTTATTTGCAAGAATAATTGTTTCTCAGTACTTCTAAAACAACTGCACTGAACATAATAAAAACAGCAAGAATGCACATTATAGATAACGAGAATAAAATGAACTTGTCTAGCATGTTTTAAAATGTCATCTAAAACCTAACAACTTAATGCCTATTTCTATGCACTACACTAAGGGGGATATTCACAAGGACTTATCTCCGAGTTATCGCCAACTTAACGCAACAAAAGTGGTGATATATTTAACACCCCATTCACAAGCGGTTGCAAACTGCAGACAACGCAAGTATTCCCGCGATAACTGCCTCAACATTTACCTCCACGGGTGACCCCACCAACTAACCCTAATGAGATGCAGAGTAGGCGTTCCCGTGCAAAAACACACCAAAACACCACTACACCACTTTCACAACCAACTGGCAGATTTGCGATGCGAACCAAAAACAGGCGATAAGCCGCGGTAGCAGCAGGGAATAAACACCTGCCTTTTGCTGATGTTGAGCAGGACGATTACTTGCAGCATGAAAGGGAGCCCAGGCCAGAGCCACATCTGAAGACCCACAGATGCCGTGGAGACAATGATCATGCAGCTCGGAGACCCATGAGGGCCACAAAACACACCGCCACCACCCCCAGGCCCGCCGCCACCCCCTGGACCCGCCCCAGGCCCCCCCCGAACAAACACATACCGTGCACGACACAAGAGTCACAAAAAGCGCATGATGTCGCACAATGACAAACAGAAACACACGTGTGGTCAGAAGAACGAGAAACAGTCACTCATCATTGAAGTAACAACTAAAATCTTTATTGAATACAACACAAAACACCAATGCGGAAGACTCCTGTCGGGTCCGTCCGGGACAATCCTGATGTCACAGCCTGGAAAATAATGCACAAAATCAGAACGTGTGTCATGCGCACATCAAAGGAGCGAGACACAGAGAAACAGAGAATGAAAGAAAGGCAGAGAGAGAAAGAAAGAAAAAGGAGAGAGAGAGAGAGAAGGAAGGAAAGGAAGGGAGAGAGAGAAGGAAAGGAAGGGAGAGAGAGAGAGAAGGAAAGGAAGAGAGAGGAAGAGAGAGAGAGAGAGAGGAGGAAAGGAAGGGAGAGGGAGAGAGGGAGAGTGAGAAGGAAAGGAAGGGAGAGGGAGAGAGAGAGAGAGAGAAGGAAGGACACTGCCGTCCCCGTGCACCCAGGCACCACTGCTCACCTGCTGCCAACGGTGTGTCTCCAACCAAGTCCCGGGATACACCGCAAGCCACCAGGTCTGCAACCTGTAATCGAGGCAAGAGTCAATCATGTCAGAGTCCATCCCACTGCACACGGCAACAACGCCTGTCCGCCCCGTGCACACATGCAGCCGCACCCTACCCCTTCCCGCCAGCCAGCGCTGGCTGTCCGCCCTTGCGCACCCAGGTCCCACTGCTCACCTTTCGCCACCAGCGTGTCCCCAAGAGGGCCCACCACGTGCCGGTGCAAGCTCCAGGCCCCAGTCCCGCCACCATGGCATGCTCCACATCATGCGGACCCGCACCACGTCCCAGCAGGTCCCACACATGGCGCTGAGTCCTGAGGCATCAATGGCAGAGACCACATCACTGCACACGTCATCATCGCAGGCTGCACACCCGCTCAGCAATTTCGGTGCCACTAACCCTGTGGAACCCCAGTCAGCGCCACGTGGTGGTAGGCCCGTGACGGCCGCAAGGCTTCGGGTGCCACTAACCCTGTGCAACCCCAGTCAGCACCATGTGGTGCTAGGCCCGTACGGACGCCAGGCCTCGTGTGCCACTAACCCTGTGCACAACAACTCATGGGCCCTTCATGATTGAGCCCCGTGGTACGTCCATCATCCAGTCACCTCCGACAGTGGGGAATGTGACGTTGCTGGCCCCTTATATACTCGGGGTCACATGGCCTGTGATGCCTGCGCCGGATGGGTGTGGTGTGTGTGTGTAAACCTGCCTTCAGGGAGTGGCAGCGACATGCTGACAACTAGACCAGCGACCTGCGGACCACTAGCGTGTAAACCTGTGACATGTGGTTATGTGGCCCCCCCCTCGGAGCGTATGCGGAGTGGTCTGTCCTGGCGTACGCCGGACCAGCGCAGGGCTTGCAACAATGACTCGGGGGCTCTGGGCATGGTGCAGTCCATGTCCAGACAAGGAAGTGACTAATGCGTGTGTCCCTGTTGTGGTGTCTATGGCACCCGCAACGCAATCGGCAACGTAGCACACTGTGACTGGAATACCACTAGATGAGCATCATTGACGTTAGGGGGAATCACTGACCCTACATTCATCCACACATTCTTTCTTGAATGATGAAAGACATGACACAGCAGTGCGTTAGTGAATGTTTATTGCACATCCAGTGGAGTTTAGCAGCTGGAGCAGTACAGGGCCATGCCAACCCCACTTCACAATATGGGCCCGTGGAGGGCCAGCCAGAGTCCATCAGGGAATGACAAGTACAGCGGGAGAGGAAGAGTACAGTCCGCAGTCTGGTCGCTGTGTCATTGGTCACCAAACAGGATATGGAAGTCCATGTCGTGGTCCAAGGTGAGTGCCGCAGAGTGTATCGGGGGTCAGTGGGAGGTCATGGGGCCATGTGCGGCACCAAGGAGCAACAGGCCAGGTGGCGGAAATGAATGCTAGTGCCTCCTTCTGATCCCAAAGCCAGCCACGTCCTCGGATGTGTGCCCTGCCCCAACTGTGGGTGGTGCTGTTCCGGCTGCAGCACTGTGAGCCACTGACACATCAGGGGCCGGAGGTGGATTGTCAGCCGCACTGTGTGGCAGTGACACATCAGGTGCCGGAGTGGAAACATCTGCCACACTGTGAGGCACGGACACACCAGGGAGTGGAGATGTGGATGGTGTAGGGGCAGCAGCATTCATCCGCGCCACGCCTTGTGGCAGCAATGCCATGATGAGGACATGCAGGGCATGGTAGATCCCAGCTACATTTCACTGATGTGCAGCAGTGGCTGCCATCCTTTCCGCCTCCATCCGCACCATGTCCTCCATGAGCCTCCGCATGTGTGCCATCTCACGGCTGAGATCGCTGGAGCCACTCTGAGCGGACAGGTGTTCTTGTCTCCGAGTCATGACTCCAGCGATGTCAGCCAGGGCTCATTGGAGACCATGGAGCGGCGTGTGGGTGTCCGTTAGGGACTGGAGGTGGTCCCTGATGGGACTCAGACACCCATGGATGGCGTTCAGTTTGGTAGCCATGAGGTCGAACCCCACCCGCACCTGCTCAGCCATCTCCCTCTGGCCCTCCAACACACGGCGTTGGAAGGCCATGTGTTGTTCGGGGGGGGTCTTGGGAGACAGCCGGGGTTGTGGGTGCCTCCTGCTGGGTGGTTTGTGGAGTGGGTGATGCCTCCTCGATGCAACTGGGCTGCCCTGGTCCTGGAGGTGAGTGGCGGATGACTTCCATGATGTCTTGGAGGGCTTGGGTGTCGATGCTGGTGGTGACCTCCTCGTCATCAGTGAAGAGTGGCTGGGACTGCTCTGCAGGTGGCGTTGACGGTGCCCCTGCAATGTGAAGAGGAGAAGCTGTGTTACAATGTGTCCTCATGTATGTGGCCGCATGGTACATGTTGACATTCAGACAGCATGGCAATGTACATTGTGACAGTGTGTAGATCAGGGCCATGATCCACAGTCATTGTGGGTGTGCACTGTGCTCTGCTTGATTGTGCATGTGTGCCATTGTGGCCATCTCACCCCGTACCCCCAGTACCTGGTGGTTACTCACCCTATTGCTTTGGTGTTGTGTCATGTCGAGCAGTGTCCTGCCACGGTCTCCACACTGATGACTGTCGACACCAGATCCTCCATGTCATCCAGCTCCAGCTGTGGCGCTGGGCTCCCACCTCCAGTCTGCATTGCTGCCTTCTGGTTGCCTGCGAGTTTCTCCTTGGTCTTGCGCTTGATGTCAATCCATCGCCTCTTGACCTCGTCCATTGACCTCTTGTGCTCTCTGACGGCATTCACCTTGTCCACGATGGCCCGCCATAATCCATTTTTGGTGCCCAATGACACATTGGAGGCAACGTACAGTTGTTGATGGTGTTCTATCACCTCCGTGACCAGGATCCGATTCTCCTGCGGACTGAACTTCGTCTTCCTCTTCTTCTTGTCCTTGCCCTTCCCTGTCACCGAGGTCCCAGGCTGGTCGTCCGGGGTACTTGTGGGGTTGCGCTCGTCCTCTGCGCCTGCTCCGGCTGCCTCCATGGTGCTTCGGTGTTGGTCATTTTGTGTTTGTGTGTTTTTTCTCCTTTTGTAGTGATTTTCCCGCCTGACGTGTGTGTATGGCAGGCCTGGCGCTGCTTATCGCTGATTTCCTCATCGCGAATGGGCTCATCGCACGTTTTTTGGTGTTGGGGTTTGTGTTTTTATCTCCGTCGCGGTGGTTGTATCACGGACATTGGCCGCGTTTTCGGGAGACTATTGCATGGTACCGCCGTGTTGTGAATTCCAGGTTGACACAGGGTTATTTTCCCACGATAGACTGCGATGTGTAAAGTTGCGTTAACATTTTTTGGAGTTGTTTAGCGCACGTTCTTGTGAATATACCCCTAAGAGAGCATGGAAGGCTGAGCAACATGCAGTCTAGAGTTTCTTAGGGAGAATAGATACACTGCATACCTTGTTGACAGCAAAGGCTGTCTTTATCAGTGGAGGCATGAAGATAGTGTCCCCGCGAAGGGAAAGGACTCGCTGTTGTAGCAGTCAATCAGTCTTCCTCTGGACTCAGGTGAGATGTAGCATCTGGGAAGTGTACTGGCAGTAGGGAAGACCATTTCTGGCAGACTTTCAGGTGATAATCTGGGTGAAGGACTTCACCTGAGAAATAGTCAAGTGGGAGTCCATATATTCTAAATCTTATCAGAAATTGGAATTTCTGACATAAGTTTAGGAATGTCTGACATAAATTATGTGCATTGTGGTGTGCGTCCCAGATGGTTCCTTATGAACATACAAGGTAAAAGGACATCAATTCAGATTACATTATTTGGTTATATGTCAGTATGTATTCTTATTTAACCTTGACATGGTGAAAAGTAGACATTTGACCCAGACAAATGTTGCATTAATTGTTGTATCTATGTCATCAATCGAATGGCTCGAACCTTTCACAGTTCTTAGAAAGATATGGTCAGGCAACATCTGCATCTAATGGCAGACATGACAGTGATTTTGCATAAATCGGCAAAAATCTGAAAAGATGGCGACTTTCATTGTTTCAGAGCTAGAAGATGGCAACCTCCATTAGCCAAGATGGAGTCAGGGCCTACAATAGATGGAGTCGGAGCTTAACGTCATGATCTACCCCAAGCCATCTCTTGTGAAGGCTATTGAAGAGGTACCAACTCCCTGTAATAAAGTATAGTTCTTGTCCTAAGACAGATCCCTCGAAACAATTATTTAAAAGAGCAACCTTCCAATGGAATGAAAAGTGGCACAAGTATTTCTAGGACTTAGCAAATACCAAAACTCTCCTTTGTTTTAATCTAGCATTACCTTTCCATGACTTTTTTGCCAAGATTAATTACGGCTTGGATAGGTGCCATACCTCTATAAGCACACCCCTCTAATTTTGAATTTTGCATAAAGAGACATACCACCCTTCTCACCTTTATGTTTTGCTTCGTGTCCAATACCTACTCAGGAGGTGGATGAGAGAATGTTCCACAGTATATAAAGCCTGTGTCTTCCTCTCTCCCGTTGCACAAGACAATTTAATTTTCAGGCACTGGAAAAAGGTGGACCAATCCTTAGTGTCCAGATTTCTCCAGAGAATGTTTACTCTGGCTGGCGCAGAATATACATTTTATGCCAGTGCTGAAGTGGTCTTGATATTGGCACCACTAATAGGCAGAACCGCCCTCAAACCTGATGTTTGTGCTTGCTCAGATAGAGTAGGCCATAAGATTGATGCAGCCCTAAAGAAGTCTTCTGCCGCAAACAATCTGACTATAAGGGCAACAACTTATGCACCTTATACATCTTAGTCATTGCTACAGGGCTTTGAGAATTTTTCCAGAGCAATTAAAGAAGGAGAGGATTTATCCGATATTCTTTGGCACATGGAACAGCAAGCTAAGTATCTAGCCGATGTTTCTTCAGACATCATTAGATTGGCATTGGCATCTGCAGCATTTGCATTAGCCTGTACATGTTGTGGATACAAGATTGTGAGACAGACTGCATTCCTAAAGATACCCTTTGAGAGCAATAAACTGTTCGGAGATCAATTTGACTCTGACTGTGTTGCCTGTTCTCCCGGCCACTGCGTTTAATTAAACCAACTGCTCCTGGTTTGCCAAGCACGTCTTGTCTTTAATTTTTTCAAAGTAAATTCATATTTGAGCAACACATTATGTAAAAGGTATTGATTATTTATTATGGAAACTATTGTATTCCAATTTATTGTAAATTTATTTATAGGTGTATTCATTAATAAACTTTGCAAAATTAATTTTCTTTCTAATTTGCTTTTTATTTTTTTTAAATGTAATTACCATTTTAACGGTATTATTGTTTTATTAGAAAATTATTTTCATTTATTTAGGGGGTGGATAATTTTGTGGGTAGAAGGGAGGGAAAAGCATTTATTTTTCACTTATTTATTTTTATTTGTTACATTATTTCTGTATTATTTTTTTCAGTTGCATTTAATGTTATTTAGATATAAAGCATATATTTTTCATTTTGAACATATTTTTATAATTTGATATTGTTATGTATTTAAATGTTGTTTAAAACTGTTCGGAATTGGAATGATATATTTAACCCTCCCTAACTTTTCCTGCTTTTGCTTAGGTTGGATTGGGAATAGTAAATCTGACCCCACTATGGTCTAACACGTTCCATACTGTTACTTATATTGGAGTAGCAAAGGTAAATATAATGCCTCCAAAGTCCCAACACTTCCCCTTCCTCTGCTTAGATTGGAGTGGGAGTAATAAATCTAACCTCTCCAAAGTCCAACACTTTCCATACTGTTGCTTAGATTAGAGTGGGAATAGTAAACCTAACAACTCCAAAGTCCAACACTTTTCCTGATTTTGTTTACACGAGAGAAGGAATAGTAAGTACATTTACACCTCCAAAGTCCAACAATGTCCCTACTGTTGTTAAACTTGGAGTGAAAATAGTAAATCTGACCCCTCCAAAGTCCAAAACCATACCTGATTTTGTTTATGCTAGAGTGGAAATAGTAAATCTAACCCCTCCAAATTCCAACACATTCCCTGTTGTTACTTAAATTAGAGTGATTATAGAAATGTGTAACTCCTCCAAAGTATAGTACTTTCTCAGCTGTTGCTTAAATTGGAGTAGGAATCATAAATGTAACCCTTCTATTGTCCAATACCTTTCATATTGTGGCTTAGATTGCAGTGGGATTAGTAAATCTAACCTTTCCAAAGTCCAACACTTCCAAATCTACTATTCCAAAGTCCAACACTTTCCCTACTGTTGCTTTTGTTGGAGTGAGAACAATAAATCTAACCCCTCCAATGTCCAACACCTTCCCTGCTATTGCTTAACATCAGAGTGGGATTAGTAAATCTCCAACAATTAGTAGGTGAGACACTTTTCCTACTTTTGCTTGAATTGGAGTTAGAAAAGTCAATCTGTCTTCTTTGCAGTCCAACACTTTTACTTGTGCTTTTTATTTTGTATTGTATATTTTTAATTTTATTTTTGGATTAAAAAATTTGTTATAAATACAATTATTTTTCCATAATAATGTTGTCTTTCTAATTAAGAGTGATATGTGTTTTAGTTATTATTTGTTAGTTAATTTTAATGTTTAAGGTAGTTAATATTATTAATGTTTTTGTTAAAATATCTATCTATCCATCTATCTATCTATCGATCTATCTATCTATCTATTTATCTATCATTTATTACAATTATTGGCCCCTCTTTACTGTGGAACAGGTGCTGGTCACTCAATTGGCCCCTCTGCACTGTGGGACAGGTGCAGGTCACGCAATCTGATTGGCTTACCTGAACATCAAGCTGGATATATTGTGGTTGCCATTTAGGACAAGGGGACTCGGTCCCTTTGTCCTCAGTTCTGGGAAAAAATGAGTTATAAGCGTGCTGGATAGGGGTACCCTAACCCCCTGGCCCTTGTGGAGGGGTACCAGGGAAATGCCCCATGGGGCTTAAATTAAAAAAAAGGTGCTGCTGGTTCTGTGGTAGTCCTGCAGAACCCAGAATAGCTCTCCCCTGTAGTCCAGTGTGAGCACTATGGGGAACCGCTGGACGGTGCAAGCATTGAAAGTGAAGCTTGCACGGTTCTCCAGTACCTTGTAGTGTCACTTGGGTGGTGGTACCTCTGCAGTACCGTGGTGCAGCAAAACAATAAATTTAAAAACGAGTCCGTGGGGATTGGCCAGTAACATGAGCTGGGCTGCCACTGGGGTTTTAGGTACCCACTGGGGTTGGACACAGAGCCTTGCTCCAGGACCAGCACTGCGGCCAACCCCACGCTCCATACATCAATGATGTCAATTAACATGTGATGTAATATGTGAGGTCATAAGCAGTGCTGTTATGTTTCATATGGGTACCCTAATATAGGCCCGGGTAACATTATACCCTTTCACCTACATCACCTCCCCTACATTACACACTAACGAGCCTTTTAAGGATTGAACGCCTTTTATGGACTGAACCTTTTACCTAGTTCTAGGCCTGGGTGCAGAAGAAGGGTTTTTCCCGAACAATAGTGTTCTATGACTTCATCTTTAGACTGACACTGCATGAATAAAATATTCATGAGGCTACTTGGAAACCAGGCAGGGGCTATACACCACCTTCCTAATATCTACGCTCAAGGTTCATCCCATACGTCATCCTCATACCCAACAATGGTTAAACACAAGAACAAGGGACAAAGGGACTCTATATACTTTTCTGTATAAATACAGCACCTCTTGCTATCAGTAGTCAGAGGGAACCGAGACTTCCAGGCCGACACACTGACCAGAGACGCTGAGGCTCCTGCATGCAGACGCTCCAGCTGACAGTGGTCTGAACATCCCTTGCGGGGTGTCCAGCTTGAGACCAGGAGAGGCTCCTACATTCACACTTCAGGTAATGGGGTACGACCAAATCCTAGAGGGATTCTTGGCTGCACACCTACTCACATGCTAGGTACACTTAGGTACATCTAGATAGGCATCGTAAGAGTACGCACTCGCTTTTATCAATGCATTTTATATTCATGTATTTTTTCATGCTTATTGCAAGATGATAGAACTGTACTATCCTTTTATATTCATAGTACTGCTAATCATATATCTCTGCTACTGTCTAATGGTTGTTTTAGCTCATATACTTTACACGAGATTAACAACTGTTCAATAAATCCTTATTGAAACGCCCAGACTGTTTATTCTGTGTACCTCTGAGATAAACTAAATGAGCACGAGTGACTGAGCGAAAAGTAGTACATTGTTTCCATGATCTTGAGGGATCAGGGTTGTCATGTTCTAAGGTTGCCAGAAACTAATCTCTCCCCGATAAGAGGAGACACTAGTGGCACTGTGAGCTAGCTTTTGCAAACCGGCTAACATTTCTCGGTGGCGGTGTACAGAATCAGTCTGCCACCAAGCCCACAGTTTATGTTATCCAAACACGCAGGTCCTGCATGGGTACTATAGGAACTGCACGACAGTACATGGCATGGGCGCAAGTTATTGTTGGCTCAGTAAACTAAAACTAGTGCCTATAACTGGTGAGTTTCAGTGGTTTCTTGTTTTACAACCATACTTTTTATTTTATTATAAGGGCTAACTATAATGTCACCTTAACTCTGCTTTTTTTCCAGTGAATTTCTGTGGTGGTTTTTTCCATAAATTAATATATTGTTACTATACCCAACTTTGACGTCACTTGAACCTTTGGCTTTTTGATTGAATTTGTATGTTTCTTTTACATAAATTAAGATCAGATGTCCATACCTAATCTATAACGTCTTGTTCACCTTTGTTTTTTTCAATAAATATCAGTATTCTAGTATGTCAATACTGTTGTCCTCGATATTGTGCCATACAACCATTTTCTCAGGGCAGAAACAGACTAGATGACTAGTTTTGCATCATGCATAAATGAGTTCCAATTTGAAGTGATTTATGTACTTGGAAGGTGCAATGCATTTACAGCATTTAGATATACATGCAGATGAATGGCTTAACTGCATTTTGGCTAGAGTTGATGTAGATGAAAGCACTGAAAATGTTATTAATGCGTTTAAATGGGCTAGTGAATAGTGAATCATAGCGTGTTGCAAAAGGTGATGCTTTTGTTAAAAAGTGGCTTACTTAGAGGAAATTGTGTTTCTCCCTCCATACAACCCATTTGGAAGATAAAAGATGACATTTCTGTGGAGAGTGGTTTGCTGTATAGGGAGTTCAGGCTAATCCCTCCATCAGGTTTGAAGCATGGTGTGGTGATTGAAGTCCACTCGAGGCATTAGATTGCACGTTGACCAAGAAAAGTCTCTGGTAAACATTCTGGTGACCAGCCATGGAGAATATGACTAATTACAATGCGTAATAATACCATGCCTGCCATTAAAACACGGGTATTACTACGCGTTGTCAATTACACTGACCTACCATTACATCGCATACTTTTACCACGAATATGCCTTTACCACGCATTCCATTACAACGCAAAGGCATGCATGGTAAAGGTATACTCATGGTAAAAGTATGAAAGGTAAGTGATTCTACCCTGCCCTACCCTAAACCCTAATTTAGTACCCCTGCATGACCCTCCCCGACCCCCAGTCCTCTCCCTACATTAACACTACCCTGCACGACCCCCCGACACTACACTAAAACACTACCCTGTACTACACACACACCACGACACTACCCTAAACACTACCCCCAGCACGACCCTCCCACGACCCCCAGTTTTCTCCCTACACTCAAACACTACCCTGCATGACCCCTGACACTACCCTAAACCCTAAAACACTACCCTGCACTACACACACACCACAACACTACCCTAAACCCTAGAACACTACCCCCAGCACGACCCTCCACCGACCCAGTCCTTTTCCTACACTGAAACACTACCCTTCACAACCCCCTAACACTACCCTAAACCCTAAAACACTACCCTGCACTACACAGACACAACAACACTACCCTAAACCCTAAAACACTACCCCCAGCATGACCCCCCTCGACCCCCAGTCCGCTCCCTACATTAACACTACCCTGCATGACCCCTGACACTACCCTAAACCCTAAAACACTTCCCTGCACTACACACACACATGACACTACCCTAAGCACTAAAACACTACCCCCAGCACGACCTTCCCCGACCCCCAGTCCTTTCCCTACACTCAAACACTACCCTGCACGACCCCCTAACACTACCCTAAACCCTAAAACACTACCCTGCACTACACACACACCACAACACTACCCTAAACCCTAAAACACTACCCCCAGCATGACCCTCCCCCGACCCCCAGTCCTCTCCCTACACTCAAACACTACCCTGCATGACCCCCCGACACTACCCTAAACCCTAAAACACTACCCTGCACTACACACACACACACACCACAACACTACCCTAAACCCTAAAACACTACCCCCAGCATGACCCCCTGACCCCCAGTCCACTCCCTACACTTAAACACTACCCTGCAAGACCCCCCGACACTAACCTAAACCCTAAAACACTACCCTGCACTACACACACACACCACAACACTACCCAAAACCATAAAACACTACCCCCAGCACAACCCCCCGACCCCCAGTCCGGTCCCTACACTCAAACACTACCCTGCACGACCCCCCTACACTATCCTAAACCCTAAAAGAGTTACCCCCACCCCAGGCCCAATCCCCCTTACCTCTCTCTCCTCGTGGTTCCTCTCTTCCTGGTTCCTGCTTCACGTCGGCTGAGGGGCGGTGCACGTCGTTCTGAAGAAACGGAAGAGCCTCTGTTTCCTCACAACGAGGTGGATCGCCATTACATCGAATGTGTTGTAAAAGCGCATACGATGTAAAAAAATGCATAGTAATGGCTACGCGTTGTTACATCGCATGCGTTGTAACGCTTGCGATGTAATGGCATGCGGGGAAAGAGCCGCCTTGTAATGGCTGTTTCCTGTCATGGATAATAATGTAGATTTCTTTGTACAGTTTTTCAGCATATGTAGTGTGGCTGACAAATTACTGTTTATACATAAAGCACCTAAAGAACCAGTTGAAAGCCCCAAGACTGCTGGGACCCATTGAACATGGATTTCACAGTCCTTTCAATAGGGTATGTAAATGTATAGGTACATTATTTTGGTTACAGATTATTTTCCAAATGGTCCAAGTAGTGTTTTTGTAGAGGTGCGTACCTTAAGGAAATGTTCTGTTACTTTCTATTATATATTTCTTGTCTACTTTATCCTATTTCTGTCACTGTCTCTGCTCTTCCATTTTGCTCACTCCTTTATATCACATGGTCCGTTTTCACACACTCCCTATAATTTGACTCCTTTTCTCTCTCCTAACTTTTCTCCCTCGCTTCTCCATCGTATTTCTAGCTTCCCCTACTCATACCATTCTGAAGTTTTTCCTTTCTCCTCTTTTGCCTATCCATCCATCCTTCCTTCCTTCCTTCCTTCCTTCCTTCCTTTCCATTTTTTTTCTTTTCTCTCTGCCTTCATATCTCTTTCTTTCTATATTTGCCATAAATGGGGCCCAGAGTTTTCCAAAACATCCAGGGCCTCGTTTGTGGCATTTTGGTGTAGGCACCTTGCTGCACTGCCCTATGCCAAAATGAATGGGCTGAAATGCACAGTATTTAAGCGATACGGTGCATTCCTGTCCTTTCAGCCTGCGCTGTTTCGACAGCCTTGCACCAACATAGGCACCCTTGCACCATGGTGCAAGGGTGCCTCCATTGCAGGCAGGATTGTTTTTGTGCAGAAAGGGGCACTTTCCTTCATAAAAAACAGCCCCAACAGCCGTTTTCCTCTTTCTATGTGTGCTGCAGAATGAAGCACACATGGAAAGAGGAAAAACAAGGAAAAATGAAGTTATTTCTCCTCGTTATGCCTCACATTGGGAGGAGTATGGATTTGGGGCTTCTCCAGGTTTACATGTTTTTGTAAATCTGGGGCAGCGTCAAATTCGATGGGTGTTGTGTGGGAAAAAAACCACAACGTCCATGGAACGCCTTCTGGTTGCAGAGTAAGGTGAAGCACCGATTTGCGCTTCAGTACCCAACTCATGATTGATGAGGCCACTCAAAGCCATGCAGGGTGGCTTTGTGTGACTTCCTAAATCTTTATGAGAGCTCCGCCTCACACATGTACCACTTTAAGTGGTGCAAAAGTGACAGAGAGCTCTCATAAAAAAGCACCAAGTACGGTACGGAACCATGTAGAATTTAAACGAATTACTGCCCGTGACATCTTTGAACTTTTAAGAAGCATCGGTATAAAAATCAAATACTACATGAACTATATGTGGCATTATAGATTTAAAATTACAACAAATTTACTTAGGAAATGGTTTATTGTAAAATCGAAAGAATGGTACCATGACCTGCATTCATTTTCTAAATTTTGCTTAGGTTGCAGCTGAAAATCTTAGTCCCGCTTGTTCTGGAGTCAGGAGACACCGTACATCCACCTACCTTGAAAGAAGTGATACGGAGACAGCTTTTTCAAAATGGAAGAATTTTGAAGAAGAATACATGAAATTAAAAGGAAATCAGGATCGCTTGGACAAGATGATAAGGTAATTCAAAAAACTATCATCTCAGGATGATATTTGAGGCGTTGGAAATTCCTATTAAAACGAGCTAATAATAGTTATGACAAACCACACGTTCAAAATAGGCAACAGCCACTTAATGAAACATTACAATTCTGTCCACCCAAATGAGCGTGATTGTTATACATGACAGAAATATGCAAGTGGAATTTTCTGTCCTTTTTGTGGTGCATTATAGCCACAAAGGGCACCTGTTAGGTGGCAGAACATGTTAGTGGATCTGGGCAAAGTATCATGTGAGTAGCAAAGAAAGCGCCCCCACACACATATACATTTGTTATGAATTCAATTTTATTAGCATATATATATATATATATATACATATATATATATATATATATATATATATAACCTACTATATATCACCTAATATATATGGCAAACTTTCGAACAGAAATACAATTAATGATACATAAGCAGCAGAGCCTAAAGATCACCATAGTAAAAACAATTGTTGTTAATATTCATATTGATCGGTTTTAACCCTCCTTTTTACATACTCTTTTTGCACTAAGAGGTCCATTTAGCACTGACACTTTTGGAAAAAAAACATCACTATTGCACTTTATTACGTAAACCTAACACAGCTGCTCTGGTAACAGTTATTGCCATTCATTACACAGGAAGAATGAAAAGTGGGCACACTCGAAAAGAACTAGTTAGACTTTTGATTAAGTCACAAACTGCTTTTTTGCACATTTGACAATTTTTGAATATAATTCGCACTTTTAAGAATCCATTGTTTTAGCATTCTGTACCCACATTGATTTTATGATGATATTTAAAATCGTATTTTCAAAAGGTATTTATACCATAATGTTAACTTTTCATGCTGCTAATGCCATTTGCACAATGTGAACATATAAAAATAAATTAATCTGTTTTTATAAAAAGTATGTGAATATATATGTTAAACATCTCTTTCATGTATATAACAAAATTAAGCAGCATATGTTGGTACTTAGGTTTTATGAACTTATCGGCACTGTCACTTTAAATTGGGTGTAAAAAAATGATATAAAAATCACGTGGTTAACAGAGAGCGCGTCATGTGATCAAGGCCCTTCGGGGCTGAAACGCGTTATGGCTACCATATAACTTGTGGTTAATAAAAATTACCAAAACGCTCATTTGTGGTCCGTGCTCCATCTTTTGGAAGATTCCGAAATACCGGTGGTTGGTGGAGTGCCTGCGATATATTAAGCCAGTTGTTGTCTTCCCCGGCTTTACACGGACCCCTCCTCGCAAAGGGAAAGCATTGATGGACAAGGAAGGCTGAGTCTGGCAACGGACTGTCAAACTACGGTGAGCGATCTCCTCGGAGGCAGATGACCTTGCCCCAAATCCCTCCCACCAAAACTCGTGCCAGGAAATAATAACTGTCACAAGCTTCAGCCAGGGGGAAAGGGGAAGTGGAAAGACAAACAAGAGAGACTGCTCGGCCAATACTCTTCTTCCTCAGAACTTCCTCCAGGAATTCTCTTTCTGAAAGAATAAGCACAACAGTTTATTTATCCCTACTCTGTCTACCTTTAATGTACTTAATCTCTCTCTTAATTTAAGCTATTTACCTTATCTTGGCCAGAGACTAGCCTCTCTCTTTGTGAGTCTTATTTGCATATAATTGTATTGAATTGTATTATTTGATTTGTTGGCTGAACCTCGAACCTGCTAATAATCAGCAACACTCTTTTAGATAGCAGGTGAAGATTGGACTGATAGTTCTTATCTTTTAAATATAAATTGCAGTCTTTTCTTTTAGTTTGTTGTGGGATTTTCCATAAGAGTCTTTACTCCTTACTGTTCAAGTGGACAACTCTCAAGTTTTAAACCAAGAGAAATGGAAGGCTAAAGTATTTAGGCTGTTCCTTAAAGTCTCCAGATGATCACAGAAAATTACGATGAAAAACAACACTCTTACTTGGCTATGGAAGACAACTTCTCTTCACAGAAGCTGGCTCCCTGTTCAAGTAGTCCCAAAAACTCCTGCTTCGCCTTGAAGACCATCTAAACCTCAGAAGTCACAATGCGCTGACTGGTGCTCCCTCGGCGTGAGGAGTCTCTCAACTATTCAAGAACCTTCGGCGAAGATTGAGGTACAAGCATCGACCATCACTTCTTCTTCGCCCAAAAATCTTCGAAATCTGGAAAGGAGGTGAGTTCCAACCGGCACTCTAAAAATAATTGGTTTACAAGAATAACATATAAACTCTGAATCGCTTCTACACAAAAACAAGTACCACTGTACTTCCCTGAAAATCTTCTGGCAACGTAGGCTTTTTCCAAAATTATTTCCTCACAGAAATCAAGAGGCGCCGGAGAAACGTTCCACTCGGAGGTTTCTCACAGTTGAAGTGCGCCGCGCTACTTTCGCGCATGCGCGTTGGAGGCTCCCAAGCGTCTCGAGGGAAAACGACTAGACCGCAAACCACTACAGGAAGTGAGAGCGGCCGAGTCATTCCCAAAGGCAGCAAAACTCCTCAATATGCGCAAAACAGATCGCAAGGAAGACTTCCAGCAAGGGTTAGTTCGTCTTTTCAAACTAAAACATTTGGTTAATGGCAGTCTTTTAGGGAATGAGGCAAGAGTCATTGAATAAGCATTGGCACAGGATAAAGGGTTCCTGACAGTACCCCCCACCAAAGGGGGTCCCCCCTTCTTAGGTTTTGTTGGATTGGTTTTATGAAACTCTTGTATGAGTCTTGGGGCATGCACATTAGAAGAAGGCTCCCAAGAACGTTCCTCTGGACCAACATTCTTCCAATCAATCAAATAATACAATTTGCCTTTTCTAAGTGTAGAATCTAAAATTTTGTGTACCTCAAACTCTTCTACAGAATCAATTAAAATTGGTTTAGGCCTTGAATGCAATCTCACATTAGGTGGGTTCTTTTTAATCAATGAGACATGAAATGTTGGGTGGACCTTGAGATGTGAGGGGAGATGAAGTTTAACTGTCACTGGGTTTAACATCTTGTTAACCTTAAACGGGCCAATATATCGCGGTTGAAATTTACGATTCTCCTTTAACCTCAGATTTTTTGTGGATAGCCATACCTTATCTCCAGGATTAAGCACTGGACTCTCTCTTCTCTTTTTATCAGCTTGGAATTTGTATGAACTCTTAGCTTTAACCAGATTTTCCTCTGCTCGTGCTATTGAACTCTGCACCTCTTTAACAAACTCCTCTACTGCTGGTACTGAACCTTCGTCTTTCCCTAAAATTAGACTTGGGTGTCTTCCATAGTTTAAATAAAAGGGAGAATAACCAGTAGATGAATGTTTAGCATTGTTGTAAGCAAATTCTGCTGCCCAGACTAATTCTGACCACTCAGCCTTCTGTTCAAGTAGGTAGAGTCAAAGGTATTGCTCAAGATCTTGATTGACCCTCTCTGTTTGTCCATCTGTTTCTGGATGAAAGCTAGTGGAGTAACGAGCATCAATTCCCAATGTTTTAGTGAAGGCCCTCCAAAAGTGTGAAACAAATTGAGAGCCTCGATCAGAAACCAAAATCTTAGGAACTCCATGCAACCTTACAATTTGCTGAGAAAAAATTTGAGCCAATTGAGGTGCCTGAGGTATCTTTTTTAATGGGACAAAATGCGCCATCTTTGAAAAGGTGTCAACCATCACTAAAATTGTGTTGAACCCTTGACTAGGAGGAAGGTCTACGATCAGATCCATTGAAACTGTGTGCCAAGGATGCGGTGGAGTTGGCATTGGCATCAATAGCCCCTGAGGAGCTAAATGATCTGATTTCCCTTTTAAGCACCCCTCACAAGTGGAAACATACTGTCGTATTTGCGGCTTCATCTTAGGCCACCAGAAATTTCTTTCTACTAAATCAACAGTTTTTTGTATGCCTTTGTGCCCAGCAAGGATGTCATTGTGACAAGATTTCATGGCCTTTTCTTGAAGTTCTTTAGTTGGGAGAAACAGTTGGTTTTTACAGTATGGGAGACCGTTCTTAATTTGTTTGTCTTCTGAGTCTTGGGCCCATTGATTCATTTCTTGATCTGTCATCAATCTCTTTATCTCAGTCGGAAAATCAGAATTGTGGGTGGACGCAATAATATTTTCTTCAGGAATGATAGCCTGCCTCTCTGACTTGGTATCTAAAAAATTAGAATTGATTCTAGACAAAGCATCAGCCTTTGCATTGTTAACGCCTGGTCGGAAAGTAATTACAAAATCAAAATCTGCAAAAAACAAAGACCAGCGCAATTGTCTCGCAGTTAAGGTTCGGGCAGACTTGAGAAACTGCAAATTTCGATGATCCGTAAATACTGTAACTTTGTGTTTTGCTCCCAACAAGTAATGCCGCCACTCCAGAAACGCACACTTCACAGCCAACAATTCTTTATCTGCGATGGAGTAATTACATTCAGGAGGCGTAACTTCCTGGAATAGTAAGCCACAGGGTGAAGCTGGCCAGTATTCTTGTGTTGTTGAGATAAAATGGCTTCGATTGCCACATCCGAAGCATCCGCCTCCACATAGAATGGTTCTTCAGTTCTTGGGTGTAACAAAATGGGAGCTTGAGTGAAGGATTTTTTGAAAAATTTGAAAGCTTCTTCGGCTTCCTCGTTCCAAACAAACTTGACCCCTTACTTCAATAAATGAGTAATAGGGCTCACCTTGTGGGAAAAATCTGGAATAAATCTTCGATAAAAATTGGAAAATCCGATGAAGCTTTGGATTTCTTTTATGTTTTTTGGAGAAGGCCATTCCTGAACTGCTCTAACTTTAGCTGCATCCATACTCACTCCTTCAGGTGATAACACAAATCCAAGAAACTCAACTTCTTCCACATGAAATGCACATTTCTCCAATTTAACATACAGATGATTTTCCAGCAACTTGGTCAAGATTGATCTCACGTGGGAAACATGCTCCTGCACATTGTTCGAGAAAATTAGAATGTCATCAATATAGACCACTGCCACTCTGTCCAAGAATTCTCCAAGGACATAATTCACGAAATGCTGAAAAGCAGCTGGAGCATTACATAACCCGTATGGCATTACTTGGTATTCGAACAAGCCATAGCGGGTTCTGAAAGCTGTTTTCCATTCGTCTCCTGGAGCAATCCGGATCAAATGATATGCCCCACGTAAATCCAATTTAGTGTAAATTTTTGCATCCTTGACCTGATCCAGCAAAACTGATATCAAAGGAAGACGGTAATGATTCTTTATTGTCACCTGATTGAGAGCTCTATAATCGATGCAAGCACGAAGATCCCCATCTTTTTTAGGAATGAAAAATAAAGGAGAGGAGACTGGGGATTGGGATGGGCGTATAAAACCATTGGCTAAATGCTGATCCAAGTAGGTCTTAAGATATTGGTTTTCCGTTTCCGTTAGTGCATATATACGACTGCAAGGCAAAATGGCTCCTGGCTCTATTTCAATCTTGCAATCATATGGGCGATGAGGTGGGAGCTTTTCTGCTTCCTTCTTATCGAAGACTGAGGACAAGTCTTGATATTCCAGAGGAATTTCTTTAGATTCCAGAGTGCAAATCAGGGCCGGATGAAGAGCCAAATTTTTGGCGGGAGAATCTTCAATTGACTTGGGCTGTTCACCAAAACAATTCTCTTTGCAAAAAGGGGAGTCCATAACCACGGATATTTTATTCCAATCAATGTGTGGATTGTGTTCAGTCAACCACGGGAGTCCTAGGATTAACTGAAACTGTGGTGCATCAATAAGATTGAATGTTATGAACTCCGAGTGGCCATTTAACCCAGTTAACTGTACCACTTCAGTTTCATGTGTAATGGGTCCGGAAGACAAATTAGTGCCATCTACTGCTCTGACGGCTTCGACATATTTCTTATCAACAAATTTGATACCAATTTGCCGGGCGTACTTAATGTCGCAGAAGTTTCCCGTTGCCCCTGAATCAATCATCACAAATACTCCATTAACTTCTGTTTCACGAAATTTGACTGTAAATGAAACCACCAAATGTGGAGCAGCTGATTGCAAGGTGTTGGCAATGTGTTGCGAGATTGGAACTGACTTTGACTTTGCTTCCACCCGTGCAGTTCCCTCTACAGGTGAAGCTGGCCTTTTCCCTGCTGAGGAGTCTTCGGCTTCTTGGGGCACTCTTTTACAAAGTGACCGGCTAAACCGCAATATAGGCATAAGTGTCCCACCCTCCGTCGCTCTTTCTCTTCCTTGGACAAGGGTCCTCTAATAGAACCAATTTGCATGGGCTCTTCTGATTGTACAATTTCAGAGGTTTTATGTCCGTCAGATCTGATTCGGTCAAATCTAGGAGGAGGTGGACGAAACTCCTTTCTTTTCTCATTTCGGCGCTCACTCAAACGGTGATCAATTTGTAACACTAAATCGATGAGCTCGGAAACTTCTGTTGGCCTTCTAGGAATTTGTGCCAACGCATCTTTTAACTGCGTCTTTCAGTCCTCTGTAAAAAATGGCTGCCCTTTTTCCTCTGGCCAATTCGTTTCGACTATGAGTTTGTTGAAATGGGCCAAATAACCAACCAAATCTTTATTCCCCTGCTTGAGCTCTAATAGTTCATTATCGGTGGCTTGAGAAGCAGATCGACGATCAAATATTCGTAAAAACTCCACCTTAAAATTTTCAAAATGATATAGCACGGGGTCATTTCGGGTGACCAAAGACATTGACCATGCCGCTGCATCACCATTCAAATACGACAGTATGAATGCCACTTTAGACTGATCTTCAGCAAAAATCACTGGTCTACACAAAAAATGTAAAGAGCACTGGGTCAGGAATATTTGGGCCTTTTGAGGGTCTCCTCCAAATCTCTCTGGGGGCGCTAATGGAATGATTGGCGAAATGGCGTGAATTACCTGTGTTGAAATGTCTGAGGAAGAGGGGGAAGTGGGTGAACCTTGGGTTCCTTTAAAAATTGAACCTGCAGCTACAAACTCCTCTAA
Organism: Calotriton arnoldi; assembly: GCA_963921515.1. Classification (NCBI taxonomy): domain Eukaryota; kingdom Metazoa; phylum Chordata; class Amphibia; order Caudata; family Salamandridae; genus Calotriton; species Calotriton arnoldi. Next base: position 412,931 of record CAWUFW010005749.1, read on the forward strand.
TTTCTGCCGGGTTTGAATTGACTCCTGACTCGACCTCCTAACCTCCTCCCTCAAGGATTTATTTTCTTCTAATGTACTGTTTAACTGCTTTTGCATATTCTCTAATATGGAATTCAAAGCCTTTAGGTCAATTCCCTCGGCCATACTGCCCAGGAGGAGATCTGTAACCTCAATTAAGAGGAAGGCACTTCAATCTGTCAAACTACGGTGAGCGATCTCCTCGGAGGCAGATGACCTTGCCCCAAATCCCTCCCACCAAAACTCGTGCCAGGAAATAATAACTGTCACAAGCTTCAGCCAGGGGGAAAGGGGAAGTGGAAAGACAAACAAGAGAGACTGCTTGGCCAATACTCTTCTTCCTCAGAACTTCCTCCAGGAATTCTCTTTCTGAAAGAATAAGCACAACAGTTTATTTATCCCTACCCTGTCTACCTTTAATGTACTTAATCTCGCTCTTAATTTAAGCTATTTACCTTATCTTGGCCAGAGACTAGCCTCTCTCTTTGTGAGTCGTATTTGCATATAATTGTATTGAATTGTATTATTTGATTTGTTGGCTGAACCTCGAACCTGCTAATAATCAGCAACACTCTTTTAGATAGCAGGTGAAGATTGGACTGATAGTTCTTATCTTTTAAATATAAATTGCAGTCTTTTCTTTTAGTTTGTTGTGGGATTTTCCATAAGAGTCTTTACTCCTTACTGTTCAAGTGGACAACTCTCAAGTTTTAAACCAAGAGAAATGGAAGGCTAAAGTATTTAGGCTGTTCCTTAAAGTCTCCAGATGATCACAGAAAATTACGATGAAAAACAACACTCTTCCTTGGCTATGGAAGACAACTTCTCTTCACAGAAGCTGGCTCCCTGTTCAAGTAGTCCCAAAAACTGCCGCTTCGCCTTGAAGACCATCAAAACCTCAGAAGTCACAATGCGCTGTCTTGTGCTCCCTCGGCGTGAGGAGTCTCTCAACTATTCAAGAACCTTCGGCGAAGATTGAGGTACAAGCATCGACCGTCACTTCTTCTTCGCCCAAAAAACTTCGAAGACCGGAAAGGAGGTGAGTTCCAACCGGCACTCTAAATATAATTGGTTTACAAGAATAACATATAAACTCTGAATCGCTTCTACACAAAAACAAGTACCACTGTACTTCCCTGAAAATCTTCTGGCAACGTAGGCTTTTTCCAAAATTATTTCCTCACAGAAATCAAGAGGCGCCGGAGAAACGTTCCACTCGGAGGTTTCTCACAGTTGAAGTGCGCCGCGCGTTGGAGGCTCCCAAGCGTCTCGAGGGAAAACGACTAGACCGCAAACCACTACAGGAAGTGAGAGCGGCCCAGTCATTCCCAAAGGAAGCGAAACTCCTCAATATGCGCAAAACAGATAACAAGGAAGACTTCCAGCAAGGGTTAGTTCGTCTTTTCAAACTAAAACATTTGGTTAATGGCAGTCTTTTAGGGAATGAGGCAAGAGTCATTGAATAAGCATTGGCAAAGGATAAAGGGTTCCTGACACGGACACCGTGATTTCAATCTGGGAGGATTTGCTGCAGTCTTGCCCCCCAGCTACCGCAACGAAAGTCCACACGGATCTCAGAGTGTGGCGGACCCGAGTCGGAGGATGCAGAATACGCCAGCACTGGAGTGAAGGTAGGACGAATTTGAAATCCGCTGGGTGAGGAATAGAGCGGGGACCGGGATTAGGGGAACCAAAAGACTATAAAACATGCAATTGTCTGTTCCCCAGTAACGAGTCCCGTATTCATAATACTTATTCAAACCACAAATATGTCGGCCGACGCGCTCCGTGATCGAGAGGCTGCTGCTCTCGAAATGTTTGATGACACACGCAGTCCCAGCCTAAACTCGGTTACTCAGAATGCACCAACAAACAACACTGTCACCAGCCTTAAGGAGAAAATGCGATACTTGGAGAAACTCATGAAAAATGAACAGAGCAAATGGTGGGAGGGTAAATCCCTCCAAAGATACTTAGATGTTGGAAGGATCCCGCGTGGTCTAAGAATCCTAATAGCGCCGAGCTACGAAAGCCCGGATCCCAAAATGATGAAAGAGTGGGCGGAAACTAATCTGGAATCCTCCAGAAAATTAGTAATGATTCTAGTTAAATACGCAGAGGTTGACCGTCTAAAAACTACAGGAACAAATCGAACAACTAAATGACGAAATAACTCATTTAAATCAAAGCCAAGACAAAACAAAACTACGTGACGAAATGACGAAAAGACTGCGGAAAGAAGAGGAAAAAATAAGGGAACGCAAAACATACAAATTCCACAGGGACAAGGCCGATTATGAATGCGGCCTCATCTTCACCTTTGCCAGGAAATACGACTCTCTGAAAGTATCCAGAGACACCAGAACACAGGCTGTTACGATCAAAGCCATTACCAGTACAAATAGGGGAGTGCAAGCAGATTCCTCCACCTCTGAATTAAGCTCCGCGATGGAGAGTGAGACAGAACCTGAATCCAGAAATTTCAGAGGCTTGCAAGTCCCGGCCAAATTGTCACTTGAGCAAGAAGTAGGTTTTTTATGCGAAGAACGAAGACAAACGCTGCACCCAAGACCGCAACAACAACAAAGACAAGGAAAAACAACTCAACCAGACAAAGGGAGAGGAGACACACTAACAGGCGGCGAACAAAGGAGACCAAACATAAGGAAATGGAAGCGCAAACAAAAGACCCAGTAACATCAAACAACACAGTCGTTAATTTATCCAATATCAAGTTGAATGACACAGAAAACAAAATACTCACTCTTGGCTTAGCTTACTGTCCAAAGAAAAGGTTCAACTATGCATCAACAAGAACTGACATTTTCAAGAGGATACGCAAACTCAAGTTGAAGAAATTTCACTTGCTGAATAAGAGACCAGAGCAAAAAAGACATGAGGAGGACGCAATTGACACCCAACAAATATCACCTCCGTTCAATCTTACTGCTACTGACATTCCAATACTAAGAGATCTAGAAGAACTAGCTCAAGAAAACTTACAAAGCAACAGCAATTATGCTCCTGCAATCGGGATTAACGAAGCTGATACCAACATTAACAGACAGCCCAAAGGGATGACGCAATTCAAACAAAAATCAACATTTACCCCGATAGCAATCAGAGACTCAATTGACATCTTCCACGAGCAGGTCATTGCCGGTATAAAACTACTCAACCACAAAGTGAGAGACACAGTCAGAAACAAATACAATAAAGAGGAAAAATAGTACCACCAACTCATGGAAAAACTAAAGAAAAACCCACAACTATTCATAAGAAACGCCGACAAAGGTGGCAACTTGGTAATCTGGGGAAATCAGATTATGTTGAAGAAGCGACAAGGCAACTATCAGACCGCAAATGTTATTGCAAAAGCGATACTTTGTCCTTGAAAGCAACATATAATATATTTTACAATAAACTCCTGGCATGGAAGAGCGCAGGCTTAATATCAGCGGATGAATATAAATTCAATAAAAATGAAACACCAACAATTCCAGTAATTTATTTCATCCCCAAGCTGCACAAGAACCCCCTTAAACCACCTGGCAGAACTATAATATCTGCACGTAACAGCCTGACGGAGAATACATCGCAATATATTGATTATTTTCTGCAGGAGTATGATCAAAGTCTTCCATCATATCTAAAAGACACCGGCGATGTCTTACTAAAAATTGATGATTTTAGTTAGCAAGAGGATTTTCTGTTAATGACAATGGACATCACAGCACTATATACCAGTATCAACCATAAAGATGGGATCAGGGCAGTGCAACATTACCTCAGAAGAAGACCTGTAGAACAAGAACAGCACAGCAAAATGTTGATCAACATGATTGAATTCTGTCTTAATAATATTTTTTTTTTATTTCAAAGTGCTTTATACCAACAACTACGCGGGGTGGCTATGGGGGCCAGCTTCTCCCCAGCTACGCCTGCCTCCACATGGGCTGGTGGGAGGAGCTGGTCCTGCAGAAAAATCATGGAAATGTATTACAAAAAAATGTAAAACTCTGGTTGAGATATATCGACGACCTGTTTTTAATCTGGCAAGGGACCGTGCAAGAGGCAAAAAACTTTGTCGATAATCCGAACATAAATGATCTTAATTTGGAATTTACTGTGCAGATTAGCTCTGAAAAGGTAACATTTTACATGTTGAGGTGTATATTAAAGAAGGAAAAATGGAGACCAGGGCGCATAGAAAATCCACAGCTAGTAACTCAGTATTACACGCCTCTAGTGCCCACCCTCAACACCTAATCCAGAGCATCCCCTATGGTGAAATGATAAGGCTAAACCGAATATGCAGTAACCCTCAAGATCTAGACAAAGCACAGCAAGACAGCAAAGCAAGGTTTCTAGAGAGGGGCTACTCGAGAAAGTGCATTGAGATGGCAATCCTGAAAAGTATGAAAACATCTAGGGCAGAGCTACTTACATCTAAGCAATTACAAGCCCCCACTTCAACCTTAGCCAGTAGCAAAAACAAACCACACAAAGAAGGGGATACTTTCAGGCTAATTCTGGGATACAGCAACCAAGCAAAAGAGATATATCAGATTATCAAACGAAATTGGCCCATTGTAATAAATGACCCCACAATAGGCCACCTGCTACCCAGAAAACCAGCAATAACATACAGCAGATCACCATCAATGAAGACGAGTTAGTACAAAAGAACCCCATTGACAAAGCACAGGGAAAGTGGCTCTCAAACAGAAAAGGATTTATGAAATGCAGAACTTGCAAAGCATGTCAATTTGGTATCACCACAATATTGTATTCAACTCCATTTTGTACACAAGAAAAGATCATTGATAAAGCTTTAACCTGTAAGACCGATCACGTGGTGTATGTTCTCGAGTGCCCCTGTGGTTTGAGATACGTCGGCAGTATCAAGCTACAGGGGCACAAAAGAATATTGCAGCACATAAGAGCCATTAAGAACTCAGATCAAACATACCCAGTGGCTCGACATTTTAGGGAAAAACACCAATCAGATCCACACAATCTAAGATATTATCTGATTGACACCGTACCCAACAACAAAAGGGGCGTTAACAGGGAAAAAGCTTTACGCAGGCTGGAAACCAAATACATCTTAGAGTTAGACTCTAAACATCCTGGGGGTCTGAATATGACTGAGGACCTTCACACATGTTTATAAGCTATGTGAAGCACAGTACGTAACCAGTAATAAGTCACAGCTCAGGTATTCATACCACAATCGCAAACTTTACGAACAAAAATACAATTAATGATACATGAGCAGCAGAGCCTAAAGATCACCATAGTAAAAACAATTGTTGTTAATATTCATATTGATCGGTTTTAACCCTCCTTTTTACATAATCTTTTTGCACTAAGAGGTCCATTTAGCACTGACACTTTTGGAAAAAAAACATCACTATTGCACTTTATTACCTAAAGCCAACACAGCTGCTCTGGTAACAGTTATTGCCATTCATTACACAGGAAGAATGAAAAGTGGGCACACTCGAAAAGAACTAGTTAGACATTTGATTAAGTCACAAACTGCTTTTTTGCACATTTGACAATTTTTTAATATAATTCGCACTTTCTTTTAAGAATCCATTGTTTTAGCATTATGTACCCACATTGATTTTATGATGATATTTAAAATCGTATTTTCAAAAGGTATTTATACTATGATGTTAACTTTTGATGCTGCTAATGCCATTTGCACAATGTGAACATATAAAAATAAATTAATCTGTTTTTATAAAAAGTATGCGAATATATATGTTAAACATCTCTTTCATGTATATAACAAAATTAAGCAGCATATGTTGGTACTTAGTTTTTATGAACTTATCGGCACTGTCACTTTAAATTGGGTGTAAAAAAATGATATAAAAATCATGTGGTTAACAGAGAGCGCGTCATGTGATCAAGGCCCTTCGGGGCTGAAACGCGTTATGGCTACCATATAACTTGTGGTTAATAAAAATTACCAAAACGCTCATTTGTGGTCCGTGCTCCATCTTTTGGAAGATTCCGAAATACCGGTGGTTGGTGGAGTGCCTGCGATATATTAAGCCGGTTGTTGTCTTCCCCGGCTTTACACGGACCCCTCCTCGCAAAGGGCAAGCAGATGGACAAGGAAGGCTGAGTCTGGCAACGGACACCGGGATTTCAATCCGGGAGGATTTGCTGCAGTCTTGCCCCCCCATCTACCGCAACGAAAGTCCACACGGATCTCACAGTGTGGCGGACCCGAGTCGGAGGATGCGGAATACGCCAGCACTGGAGTGTAGGTAGGACGAATTTGAAATCCGCTGGGTGAGGACCGGGATTAGGGGAACCAAAAGACTATAAAACATGCAAATGTCTGTTCCCCAGTAACGAGTCCCGTATTCATAATACTTATTCAAACCACAAATATGTCGGCCGACGCGCTCCGTGATCGAGAGGCTGCTGCTCTCGAAATGTTTGATGACACACGCAGTCCCAGCCTAAACTCGGTTATCCAGAATGCACCAACAAACAACACTGTCACCAGCCTTAAGGAGAAAATGCGATACTTGGAGAGACTCATGAAAAATGAACAGAGCAAATGGTGGGAGGGTAAATCCCTCCAAAGATACTTAGATGTTGGAATGATCCCGCGTGGTCTAAGAATCCTAATAGCGCCGAGCTACGAAACCCCGGATCCCAAAATGATGAAAGAGTGGGCGGAAACTAATCTGGAATCCTCCAGAAAATTAGTAATGATTCTAGTTAAATACGCAGAGGTTGACCGCCTAAAACTACAGGAACAAATCGAACAACTAAATGACGAAATAACTAATTTAAATCAAAGCCAAGACGAAACAAAACTACGTGACGAAATGACGAAAAGACTGCGGAAAGAAGAGGAAAAAAATAAGGGAACGCAAAACATACAAATTCCACAGGGACCAGGCCGATTATGAATGCGCCTGCATCTTCACCTTTGCAAGGAAATACGACTCTCTGAAAGTATCCAGAGACACCGGAACACAGGCTGTTAAGATCAAAGCCATTACCAGTACAAATAGGGGAGCGCAAGCAGATTCCTCTACCTCTGAATTAAGCTCCACGATGGAGAGTGAGACAGAATCTGAATCCAGAAATTTCAGAGGCTTGCAAGTCCCGGCCAAATTGTCACTTGAGCAAGAAGTAGGTTTTTTATGCGAAGAACGAAGACAAACGCTGCGCCCAAGACCGCAACAAAGACAAGGAAAAACAACTCAACCAGACAAAGGGAGAGGAGACACGCTAACAGGCGGCGAACAAAGGAGACCAAACATAAGGAAATGGAAGCGCAAACAAAAGACCCAGTAACATCAAACAACACAGTCGTCAATTTATCCAATATCAAGTTGAATGACACAGAAAACAAAATACTCACTCTTGGCTTATCTTACTGTCCAAAGAAAAGGTTCAACTATGCATCAACGAGAACTGATATTTTCAAGGGGATACGCAAACTCAAGTTGAAGAAATTTCACTTGCTGAATAAGAGACCAGAGCAAAAAAGACATGAGGAGGACGCAATTGACACCCAACAAATATCACCTCCGTTCAATCTTACTGCTACTGACATACCAATACTAAGAGATCTAGAAGAACTAGCTCAAGAAAACTTACAAAGCAACAGCAATTATGCTCCTGCAATCGGGATTAACGAAGCTGATACCAACATTAACAGACAGCCCAAAGGGATGACGCAATTCAAACCAAAATCAACATTTACCCCGATAGCAATCAGAGACTCAATTGACATCTTCCACGAGCAGGTCATTGCCGGTATAAAACTACTCAACCACAAAGTGAGAGACACAGTCAGAAACAAATACAATAAAGAGGAAAAATAGTACCACCAACTCATGGAAAAACTAAAGAAAAACCCACAACTATTCATAAGAAACGCCGACAAAGGTGGCAACTTGGTAATCTGGGGGAAATCAGATTATGTTGAAGAAGCGACAAGGCAACTATCAGACCGCAAATGTTATTGCAAAAGCGATACTTTGTCCTTGAAAGCAACATATAATATATTTTACAATAAACTCCTGGCATGGAAGAGCACAGGCTTAATATCAGCGGATGAATATAAATTCCTTAAAAATGAAACACCAACAATTCCAGTAATTTATCTCATCCCCAAGCTGCACAAGAACCCCCTTAAACCACCTGGCAGAACTATAATATCTGCACGTAACAGCCTGATGGAGAATACATCGCAATATATTGATTATTTTCTGCAGGAGTATGATCGAAGTCTTCCATCATAACTAAAAGACACCGGCGATTTCTTACAAAAAATTGATGATTTTAGTTGGCAAGAGGATTTTCTGTTAATGACAATGGACATCACAGCACTATATACCAGTATCAATCATAAAGATGGGAACAGTGCAGTGCAACATTACCTCAGAAGAAGACCTGTAGAACAAGAACAGCACAGCAAAATGTTGATCAACATGATTGAATTCTGTCTTAATAATAAAACTTTTTTATTTCAAAGTGCTTTATACAAACAACTATGCGGGGTGGCTATGGGGGCCAGCTTCTCCCCCAGCTACGCCTGCCTCCACATGGGCTGGTGGGAGGAGCTGGTCCTGCAGAAAAATCATGGAAATGTATTACAAAAAAATGTAAAACTCTGGTTGAGATATATCGACGACCTGTTTTTAATCTGGCAAGGGACCGTGCAAGAGGCAAAAAACGTTGTCGATAATCCGAACTATAAATGATCTTAATTTGGAATTTACTGCGCAGATTAGCTCTGAAAAGGTAACATTTTTAGAAGTTGAGGTGTATATTAAAGAAGGAAAAATGGAGACCAGTGCACATAGAAAATCCACAGCTGGTAACTCAGTATTACATGCCTCTAGTGCCCACCCTCAACACCTAATCCAGAGCATCCCCTACGGTGAAATGATAAGGCTAAACCGAATATGCAGTAACCCTCAAGATCTAGACAAAGCACAGCAAGACAGCAAAGCAAGGTTTCTAGAGAGGGGCTACTCGAGAAAGTGCATTGAGATGGCAATCCTGAAAAGTATGAAAACATCTAGGGCAGAGCTACTTACATCTAAGCAATTACAAGCCCCCACTTCAACCTTAGCCAGTAGCAAAAACAAACCACACAAAGAAGGGGATACTTTCAGGCTAATTCTGGGATACAGCAACCAAGCAAAAGAGATATATCAGATTATCAAACGAAATTGGCCCATTGTAATAAATGACCCCACAATAGGCCACCTGCTACCCAGAAAACCAGCAATAACATACAGCAGATCACCATCAATGAAGACGAGTTAGTACAAAAGAACCCCATTGACAAAGCACAGGGAAAGGGGCTCTCAAACAGAAAAGGATTTATGAAATGCAGAACTTGCAAAGCATGTCAATTTGGTATCACCACAATCTCGTATTCAACTCCATTTTGTACACAAGAAAAGATCATTGATAAAGCCTTAACCTGTAAGACCGATCACGTGGTGTATGTTCTTGAGTGCCCCTGTGGTTTGAGATACGTCGGCAGTATCAAGCTACAGGGGCACAAAAGAATATTGCAGCACATAAGAGCCATTAAGAACTCAGATCAAACATACCCAGTGGCTCGACATTTTAGGGAAAAACACCAATCAGATCCACACAATCTAAGATATTATCTGATTGACACCGTACCCAACAACAAAAGGGGCGGTAACAGGGAAAAAGCTTTACGCAGGCTGGAAACCAAATACATCTTAGAGTTAGACTGTAAACATCCTGGGGGTCTGAATATGACTGAGGACCTTCACACATGTTTATAAGCTATGTGAAGCACAGTACGTAACCAATAATAAGTCACAGCTCAGGTATTCATACCACAATCGCAAACTTTCGAACAAAGATACAATTAATGATACATAAGCAGCAGAGCCTAAAGATCACCATAGTAAAAACAATTGTTGTTAGTATTCATTTTGATCGGTTTTAACCCTCCTTTTTACATAATCTTTTTGCACTAAGAGGTCCATTTAGCACTGACACTTTTGGAAAAAAACATCACTATTGCACTTTATTACCTAAAGCCAACACAGCTGCTCTGGTAACAGTTATTGCCATTCATTACACAGGAAGAATGAAAAGTGGGCACACTCGAAAAGAACTAGTTAGACTTTTGATTAAGTCACAAACTGCTTTTTTGCACATTTGACAATTTTTTAATATAATTCGCACTTTTAAGAATCCATTGTTTTAGCATTATGTACCCACATTGATTTTATGATATTTAAAATCGTATTTTCAAAAGGTATTTATACCATGATGTTAACTTTTCATGCTGCTAATGCCATTTGCACAATGTGAACATATAAAAACAAATTAATCTGTTTTTATAAAAAGTATGCGAATATATATGTTAAACATCTCTTTCATGTATATAACAAAATTAAGCAGCATATGTTGGAACTTAGGTTTTATGAACTTATCGGCACTGTCACTTTAAATTGGGTGTAAAAAAATGATATAAAAATCACGTGGTTAACAGAGAGCGCGTCATGTGATCAAGGCCCTTCGGGGCTGAAACGCGTTATGGCTACCATATAACTTGTGGTTAATAAAAATTACCAAAACGCTCATTTGTGGTCCGTGCTCCATCTTTTGGAAGATTCCGAAATACCGGTGGTTGGTGGAGGGCCTGCGATATATATATATATATATATATATATATATATATATTTCTTTTTTATTTGAAAAGGTTTGCCATCTTGTGAGATGCACTCCCAGGAAGTAAGCAGACACAGGAACTGGGATATTAAAACACACTGACCAGCAGTTTAATGTGACGCGTTTCAGGCTTACGCCCTTCTTCAAAGCCAACTGCTCTCCAGGACGGCCAAACATTTCTGCCAGCATTTTCCCTCCATTTATTCAAGACACGCCCCAAGTGGGCTTCAAGTCACGCCCCAAGTGGGCCGGCAAATCACATTGCCTGCAAAGCATGATGGGGCTGGTAGTTCTTTACCCATGTGGGTCTGTTTGTAGCCATCACTGGTTTTCAAAGTTCTTTAAATGGTGCTTTAAAACAAAGAAACACAGCTCTCTTTACAGGCCGCTCCTCCTGTTCCACCCGCAGTCAATATAAAACAGCAGGCGGCCCCGCTTGGGATCTTGCGGTGGTGCTTCTCTCGACCTAGGCGGGCCGAATTATTTATTTGAAAAGGTTTGCCATCTTGTGAGATGCACTCCCAGGAAGTAAGCAGACACAGGAACTGGGATATTAAAACACACTGACCAGCAGTTTAATGCGACGCGTTTCAGGCTTACGCCCTTCTTCAAAGCCAACTGCTCTCCAGGACGGCCAAACATTTCTGCCAGCATTTTCCCTCCATTTATTCAAGACACGCCCCAAGTGGGCTTCAAGTCACGCCCCAAGTGGGCCGGCAAATCACATTGCCTGCAAAGCATGATGGGGCTGGTAGTTCCTTACCCATGTGGGTCTGTTTGTAGCCATCACTGGTTTTCAAAGTTCTTTAAATGGTGCTTTAAAACAAAGAAACACAGCTCTCTTTACAGGCCGCTCCTCCTGTTCCACCCGCAGTCAATATAAAACAGCAGGCGGCCCCGCTTGAGAATCTTGCGGTGGTGCTTCTCTCGACCTAGGCGGGCCGAATTATTTATTTGAAAAGGTTTGCCATCTTGTGAAATGCACTCCCAGGAAGTAAGCAGACACAGGAACTGGGATATTAAAACACACTGACCAGCAGTTTAATGCGACGCGTTTCAGGCTTACGCCCTTCTTCAAAGCCAACTGCTCTCTAGGATGGCCAAACATTTCTGCCAGCATTTTCCCTCCATTTATTCAAGAAACGCCCCAAGTGGGCTTCAAGTCATGGCCCAAGTGGGCCGGCAAATCACATTGCCTGCAAAGCATGATGGGGCTGGTAGTTCCTTACCCATGTGGGTCTGTTTGTAGCCATCACTGGTTTTCAAAGTTCTTTAAATGGTGCTTTAAAACAAAGAAACACAGCTCTCTTTACAGGCCGCTCCTCCTGTTCCACCCGCAGTCAATATAAAACAGCAGGCGGCCCCGCTTGGGATCTTGCGGTGGTGCTTCTCTCGACCTAGGCGGGCCGAATTATTTATTTGAAAAGGTTTGCCATCTTGTGAGATGCACTCCCAGGAAGTAAGCAGACACAGGAACTGGGATATTAAAACACACTGACCAGCAGTTTAATGCGACGCGTTTCAGGCTTACGCCCTTCTTCAAAGCCAACTGCTCTCCAGGACGGCCAAACATTTCTGCCAGCATTTTCCCTCCATTTATTCAAGACACGCCCAAGTGGGTTCGTCACGCCCCAAGTGGGCCGTCAAATAACATTGCCTGCAAAGCATGATGGGGCTGGTAGTTCCTTACCCATGTGGGTCTGTTTGTAGCCATCACTGGTTTTCAAAGTTCTTTAAATGGTGCTTTAAAACAAAGAAACACAGCTCTCTTTACAGGCCGCTCCTCCTGTTCCACCCGCAGTCAATATAAAACAGCAGGCGGCCCCGCTTGGGATCTTGCGGTGGTGCTTCTCTCGACCTAGGCGGCCCGAATTATTTATTTGAAAAGGTTTGCCATCTTGTGAGATGCACTCCCAGGAAGTAAGCAGACACAGGAACTGGGATATTAAAACACACTGACCAGCAGTTTAATGCGACGCGTTTCAGGCTTACGCCCTTCTTCAAAGCCAACTGCTCTCCAGGACGGCCAAACATTTCTGCCAGCATTTTCCCTCCATTCTTTCAAGACACGCCCCAAGTGGGCTTCAAGTCACGCCCCAAGTGGGGCGGCAAATCACATTGCCTGCAAAGCATGATGGGGCTGGTAGTTCCTTACCCATGTGGGTCTGTTTGTAGCCATCACTGGTTTTCAAAGTTCTTTAAATGGTGCTTTAAAACAAAGAAACACAGCTCTCTTTACAGGCCGCTCCTCCTGTTCCACCCGCAGTCAATATAAAACAGCAGGCAGCCCCGCTTGGGATCTTGCGGTGGTGCTTCTCTCGACCTAGGCGGGCCGAATTATTTATTTGAAAAGGTTTGCCATCTTGTGAGATGCACTCCCAGGAAGTAAGCAGACACAGGAACTGGGATATTAAAACACACTGACCAGCAGTTTAATGCGACGCGTTTCAGGCTTACGTCCTTCTTCAAAGCCAACTGCTCTCCAGGACGGCCAAACATTTCTGCCAGCATTTTCCCTCCATTTATTCAAGACACGCCCCAAGTGGGCTTCAAGTCACGCCCCAAGTGGGCGGCAAATCACATTGCCTGCAAAGCATGATTGGGCTGGTAGTTCCTTACCAATGTGGGTCTGTTTGTAGCCATCACTGGTTTTCAAAGTTCTTTAAATGGTGCTTTAAAACAAAGAAACACAGCTCTCTTTACAGGCCGCTCCTCCTGTTCCACCCGCAGTCAATATAAAACAGCAGGCGGCCCCGCTTGGGATCTTGCGGTGGTGCTTCTCTCGACCTAGGCGGGCCGAATTATTTATTTGAAAAAGTTTGCCATCTTGTGAGATGCACTCCCAGGAAGTAAGCAGACACAGGAACTGGGATATTAAAACACACTGACCAGCAGTTTAATGCGACGCGTTTCAGGCTTACGCCCTTCTTCAAAGCCAACTGCTCTCCAGGACGGCCAAACATTTCTGCCAGCATTTTCCCTCCATTTATTCAAGACACGCCCCAAGTGGGCGTCAAGTCACGCCCCAATATATAGATAAACCGCCAGTCGGTAGTTATAGTTAGGACCTCGTTTCTATTCAAAACACGTTTTTTCTTTTGCCAATATCTTTGGCGCCGGTTGGCGAACCTTCGTGAAATTTTCAAAACTAATGGCCTGCTCCGGTCAGCTCCTGTCTTGAAAGTTTCGGGGTGATTCGTCAAGGGGGTGGCCAAGAAAAAAGGGGGACCCAAAACACGCTTTCTACATGTTAATTTCCATAGGAAACGTTTGTCGCGGCTACAGCCCGAACTGCTGAACGGAATAACACCAAATTTGACAGAGAGGTAGCTCTTTGTCCAGAGTGCACTATTTGCTTTAAATGGTGTAAATCAGTTCAGTAGTTCCTGAGAAATTCAAAAATAAAAAAGATTATATATCTGGTGACCGCGGTGGATCCGCGAACCCTCCTGATCATGAGCTTCATTCTGACTGGCTGCCAACACTCCAAACCAAGAAGTGTTGGCAGCCATCTTGTGACTCAGTAAAAAAGAGTCGCAAGCAAAAAGGGAAGAAAATGATTAAAAAAAAGAAAATGGGGCAGGGTAGAAACACCCTGACCCCCTAGGCCTGTTCAGGGGGTCCCACGGGGACCCCCAGGGCCAAAAAAGCATTTTTTTAAAAAAATATCGGCAGGATTCGAGTACGGTGCGCAAATCCCGGCGAAAAAAAAAAAACGAAGCATGGTCTTCTGCGCTTTGTTGCTTTTAAGCACCCGGGTGGGCAGGACCTAGGGGCAATGTATTATTGGGATGTGAGGGCCCTTGGGGGGCCCTGCAGCCCCAGGGACCGCCACCTCCCAGGGGCTTATTTGTAAAATGCGTGGGGGGGCTCCTGCCCCCCCACGCTGCCCCAGCGATCACCACCTCCCCGGGGCATTTCTGATTATCGGTGGGGGGCCTCATGGGCCCCCCAAACCCTGGAGACCACCACCTCCCGGGGCATAAATTAAAATAAGTGAGTTTGGAGGACTCCTGCCCCTCCCCAACCTGCCCTGGGGAACACCACCTCCCCGGGGCATTTCTGATTAAGGGCGGGGGGCCTAGCGGGCCCCCCCAAGCCCTGGGGACCGCCATCTACCTGGGGCTTAAATTAAAATGAGAAAATGTGGGGAGGCTCCTGCCCCTCCCCACACTGCCTCGGGGACCACCACCTCCCCGGGGCAATTTTAAATTGAGGGTGGGGGTCCTTTACGGCCCCGGGGACCACCACCTCCCCGGGGCTTCGAACATGATGGGAGGGGGGCCGAACGGCCCACCTCCTGGAGCCCTCCTTGTTCCTGGGGACCCCCACCCCCCAGGGCCGGCTCCAGCAATGTCCCAGGGGGCCCACCCCTGGGACATTGCAGTTTGCTATGACAGGGCGGGAGCACGGCTCCCCCCCTGTCATAGCAAACACTGCTTTGCTTCGTGGAAGCGAGAGCAGGAAACCTGCTCTCGCTTCCACGAAGCAAAGCAGAATTGCTTTTGGGCAAGGGGAGCTGTTGTTAGCAGTTCCCTTTGCCCAAAAGCAATGCCAGCTCCCACAGGAGGCAGGGAGGTGGCTGGGACAGCGGTGGGAATTGTGACTCTCCGCGTGGTCCCCAACACAAAGGCCAAGTCCCGGGGGATGGGGTCCCCAAGGCCAAAATCGGCCACGGGAGGGGGCCCACACGGCCCACTTCCCGTTTAAATGGTTTTTTTTTAAATGGGTTAAATATTAAGGGAAAGGTAGCCACACAGCCCCCCGTTCCTAAAAGAAGGAAAAAAATTAAACCGGCAACATGCAGGAGGCCCCGCCCCCTCCCTGCACCACTCTGCAAGCGCGTCTCCTGGCGCGCTCTGGGATGGGGGATGAATTCCCCTTCACTTATGAGGGTCATTAGGGGCCAACTAGGCCACAAGGTACCTCCAGTAAGCCCCACACAGTGGGATTGCTGAGAGATGGTAGGAGGCCAAGCCCCTTTTTACACCACTCTGCAAATGATCCTCTTGGCACACTGCTGGTGGGGCGATGAGGTCCTCTTGTGTCCTGAGGACCTCATGACTGAAGTGGACTTAATTCCCTGAGTAGCAGTGCGCTAGGAGGCGCGTTTGCAGAGTGGTGTAAAAAGGGGGGGTAGCTTTGGACCACTCAGCAATACAGCTGTGTGGGGCTTACTAGAGGTAACAGGAGGGCGTGTTGGCCCCTAGGGACCATTAGGGGGCAAGGGGACTTCATCCCCCAACCAAGAGCACGCCAGGAGGCGTTTGCAGAGTGGTGGAGAAAGGGGGCGTGGCCTGTGTCTACTCTCAGCAATCCCACTATCTGGGGCTTACTGGAGGTAACAGGTAGGCTAGTTGGCCCCTAAGGACCCCCACAAGCAAAGGGGACTTTAATCTCCATCCAAGAGCGCGTCGGGGAGCACGTTTGCAGACCGGAGGGCAAAGGGGGCATGGCCTGCTTTGAGAACTTACCAATGCTGCTGTGTGGGACTTACTGGAGGTAATAGGAGGGGTAGTTGGCCCCCAAGGTAGTCATTGGGGGCCATCTACCCCTCCTGTTTCCTCCAGTAAGTTCCACACAGTGGTATTGCTAAGAGGTTTTCGGAGGCCACACACCCTTTCTCCACCACTCTGCAAACGCACCTCCTGGCACACTACGGGTTGGGGGATGAAGTCCACTTTACTCCTGAGGGACTTTAGGGGCCAAGAAACCCTCCTGGTACCTCCTGTAAGCTCTATGCAGCGGAATTCCTGAGCGCTGGCCGGAGGCCCAGCCCCCTTTCTGCAACGCGACTACTACATTATAGTTAGAAATTAGCATTTAAAAAACCTTAGAAATTCATTGAAAAAACCTTAGGTTTCAGGGATGTTATAGTTAGTAATTAGCATTTAAAAACCCTTGAACTTCACTGAAAAACCATAGGCTTCAGGGACGTTATACCAGTGGCGGTGCGTTCATTGGGGCATTGGGGCGTTGCCCCACTAATGCCATGCACACATGGCCACAACGCCACATTCTTCCTCGTTAGCGTAACGTTACACTTCAGTCCTGACTCAAAATCGGGCCGGCTGGACACCCGAGTAAGTCAAGACGCTGAAGGGGGTGAGGCAGCATTGACTGACAGTAGCGCTGCTAGCGCAGCAGGCCTAGCAGCAATAGTGCGCATGTTCGGGTTTGAGCTGGTCATTTTTCCTACCAGCCCGAACATGCGCAATAGTAGCCTGCAGTGCCCTGCACATTAGGAGAGTGAGCGAGGGTGAGGGTTGCTACTGGCCAGTAGCCGCAGCCCCCGGTCTCCTATGGGCAGGGACAGTCCCTGCTCAGGCCAATGCTGGCGCTGCTGGAGCAGCATCTGGATTGGCTGAGAGGGGTTGCCAGCTGCCAGCCGCTCCAGTGACGCAGAAGAAGACGTTGAAGGCAGGCGCCAACGCGGGAGTCGGGATCCCGGCCCGGAGCAGAAGAGGCACGGACCCGGTAAGTTTTCTTTTAATACTTTATTTTTAACCCCCCCTGCCCCCACGCGACACCCCTAACACCCCTCCATGAGTCGTGAATGGTGCACACTGACCTTTGACGATCCAACCAGTAGACGCAAAGACCATAAAAGCAAAAAGTGCTGCGAGCTGGAGAGGAAACAAAAGGTAGGGAGTGCAAAATGACACTTGAAATTAAAATTAGGTCAGAGAGTTTGTAATGACTAATGTGGCCTGCCTGCGGGAGTGCTTTCTTTTAGAAAGTAACCTGCAAACGTCGTGAATATGGTATTGTTTAAAACTTAAGAAGTTCGAATTGTAGCTGAGAAAGAATGGTGGCCGGGAGGCCTTTCAGTAAGGATAGTGTAGTGCACCCGTAAAGGTTTGGTGTGTGGTAAAGTCAGCCCAGAGTGGGCCCGAGAAAGACTTACTGTTGTAGTTTAACTCTGTCCAAGATACGGGAACAGTCTCTGTGGTCAGAAAGAGGGGTGCTGTGCTGTCAGGCGCTCGCTCCTTGTGGTCTAAATATAGGCCGGAAGACCTAACGGGAGGTCAGCATCTGGGGTCAGAAAGCAATTTTGTGTGTGACCGTCACACACAAAATCGCTTTCTGACCCCAGAGGCCCTCGCACCCATGTCTCCGAACGGACTGCCTCGTAGCAAGATTAAAGGAGGGACATTCCAGTCATAGAGGGGACGGGAGATGAATTCAGAGAGCCATGATCAAGTAGAACTTTATTTTATATTTATATTAGAAACCAACTGCTCTGCTGGCAAGTGTGCCTCAAAAAAATAATAAAAATGCAAGTCTGGTTTCCCTCCTCTTGCTGTTTGTTGCCATAGCTCCTTTTGTTCACAGTTCAGTACCGCAGCCGAATGATTCATCACTGAATTCTTGTTCTGACCCCAGGGCTATAAATTCTTGCTTTACAATTATCTGAAAATCAGCACAAAGGAAAAGTTAGTATTGTCATTAAGATAATGAATATGTCAAGCATGCAACTCAAAGTGATTGTACAAAAGGTTGCTTAAAATGGGCTGGTTTTAGGTCGTCATTACTTGCATTACATTTATTTGTAAAGCGCTTGAACCCCGGAGGGGAAACCACGCAGTAAAACCTCCACAGATAGGTAGTCGATTCACAAATACTAGGTTGACACAAATTATACATGCAAGAGAACATATGTAGAATATAGATTTCCATGATTCGCAAGTGGCAGAAATGGAAGCACCATGCACGCAACACCTTTCACATTTAAAATGAACCTGAATTTCATCTACATTTTGTACAAATATGTTGACCAACGGTTGTGTGTAGATCTAGCTAAGAGGACAGCAATGCATCAATTTCCTCATGATAGAATGCTACTTGCATCGCTATCAAATGAAAATCAGATGTTTGCGTAGTTCACTCCTTGTTCGAATAATACCCGTTTGTTCCAGATGACACTTAAGTCACAATTATTGGGAAGTAAATATAAAGATGCTGCTGTGCAGGTGTGTTAATGACTAATAAAGTATGCAGTTGGTGTTGCATTAGAAGCACACATGAGTTACTGGACATTACAGGGAGGAGCTTCCTCAAGGTTTTCAGAAAATGCACAGAGCTTGTCTGCAGAGTGCCAAATAAATGCCGTGGGCACACAAGCGGTGTAAATACTAATACAAGTACTGAGTGTGGGTACGACTCCATAATAGTGCCACTGCCATGCACAAGCACTCCACAAAGGATTGCGAGCCTTGAGAAAGCACTTGCTTGTGCTGGTTCATGATGTATTCGCTGGGGTTTGCTCCAGGGGTGTTTTTCTATCCAGAACAGTGTTTGGAACTTTATTTTGTCAATGGTGACTTTTTATACTCTTGAACATGCATTGGTGCTTTATTTATGTAGCCATAGTTTTTGACTTGTGTTTTGTGGAGGCGTCAATCTTTTGCCAATTGCGTCTTCACAACAGAGGTGATTTTGCACCTTGATCAATCGGCAATCGGTGTCCCTATCATGTTCACTTTTATGTCAATTGGTTAACCTGAAGAAATCATTCCTAGGGGCTGCCACCAAGGGAGGTGCTGTATGAAAAGTTTTAGTAAGTGGGACGAGCTCCCCTGAGGACAAAACCTACGAAAAACAACAACCAAGTTTGCAATTAACATGTAAACTCGAGCCTACTAGGTTGTATCATTTCTTTCTAAAAGGTGGTTAATTTTACGACCATTTGTCAAACTAGCAACTGGGATTGCAAGGCAGCCTTTTGTGCTTCTAACCTTTGGGAACAATAATGAATATAATGATACTGCCATTAGAACGTTGTCAAAGAAACAATTTATACTTGGAAATGTATTTATTTAAACATCAACTAACCTGCCAGAAAATGTTTTTTAAAAGTACATCTAAATTGCAGCAAATTGTACGGTCTGTCCACCGGATAATTAATGTAATTGACGTATTTAGTATTTATGTTTGATATTTGTACACTAGTGCTAATGGTGAAATCCTAAGAAATTTTTTTGATTTACTGAAAAAAGCATTAAATGATGAAATGTCACCCAGTACAATTGATAACATTCGGTCTTTTTGTGAAATTCATTTATAAATAATGGCTTACAGATATTTTACAGGGAAAATAATTGTTTTGATTTTTTTGAGGATAGTTATATTGCCCTGCTTGAGATGCATTAGATTTTGATAATGGGATCAAGTGGCCTTTTTCTTAAGCTGCAGAGGCAACATTATGTGTAGCTTTAACCAGTCTGTGTTCTTTAATGTATTTGCTTTCCTGAGGCAATGGCATTTTAATTGTTGATTTATGGCTGTACTACTTGCACATTTTTGATTTGATTATAATGTTTTCTTCACACTTGTGCTTCAAAATGCTATATTTGGATCCCCCTTTTTTCAACAATTTGCAGTAAATATGTGGTGTAAAACCCACCATTTGAATCCCATTTTTTTCAACATTTTCTTGCGGGGGGACAAACCCCCCGCACCCTCCTTTTGCAGTTCGGGCTCGCTTGCTTCGCTCGCTCGCTTCTTGCATTAGGGTACAACATTTTTCGCCCCACCACTTTCAAAATCCACCAGCCACCACTGCGTTATACTTAGAAATTAGCATTTAAAAAACCTTCAAAATTCACTGAAAAAAGCACAGGTTTCAGGGACGTTATAGTTAGTTGGACATTTCACGAGTACAAAACCAGAGAAATTAGGACATTAAAGTTAGTTGAGATAACTATAACTCGTGCCCCCGCAATGCACTGCTGATGACATCACATATTACATGACTCATGACATGGTCAGTGATATCACTAATGACATCTCAAATGACATCACTGATGACAGCATCCAGAGACTGGGCATTTTTCTAAAGTTTAAGAATGTTATATATAGATACGCAAAAGAGTGGGTGTATAAGTGTCTGAATGGATGATTTAGTGGGTGCGTGACTGACTGTATAAGTGAGTGATTAAAAATGTCTTAGTGAATGCATGGGTGAGTGACTAATCTGTGTGAATGTCTGTATCAGTCTGTCAGTTGGTATGTAAGTGGCTGCATAGGTTGGTGAGTAGCTACATGAGTGTCTATATGGGTTAATGATTGGTTGTCTGAGTACCTGTATGGGCACCTCAGTGTCTGTGTGGGTGGGTGAGGGTGTGCAACTCCTTGCGTGGATGTGTGAGTGGTGTGAGAAGTTGGCCTGGCATATGCTGTCCACTTGTTATAGTGGGCACCTTGCACCAGTCCAAACGACCCTTATTGATGATAGGTTTAAAGACAATCTTATAGAAAGCTATCCTAGTGGTAGCTGTGGAGAGCAGCCTTCAGGCTAAGTCTTGAAGGAGTGTAAAGCAGCTTGGTTTACCAGATTATAACCTCTTGAATGACCAAATGAAAGGAGAACCACACAAGGTATATATATAAAATATATGTATTTATTACTAAACACTCTCTACTAACCTCTTTATGAGATTAGAGATCAAGATACACACTATCACAGTATTAAAACGACAGTAAATAGCACAATACACAGTGGGCTCCAGGGGGAGACCAAACCATATACTAAGAAAGTGGTATAAGAACCACGACTTGACTAGACACAGTGCCTAGAGCACGTAGAATTGCTGGGACCCCATGGAACCACCCAAGGTAGTGACACAGGAGACCCACGGGGGACGTGTGCAGTGTGAGAACACAGCCGCGAGCGCCGTAGGATTCTATGCGGAAAGTCGCGGTTGGAATTTTAAAGATAAAGGACACTTAGGAGAGGACTTTGAGAAAAGCCCTTTAGACTTAAGGGTTTCTAGGGCCAACACCCACCTGATCACCGGAGTACTCGAGTTACCTCACCCAGGGAAGCCGGGTGCATAGGTGGCAAATGGTGTTAGGAATCGTCGTTGATTTCAATGACAATGCTGCAAAGTGCTGCTGCCATGGAGAAGAAAAGTGTCCGGGTGGATCCAAGCCTGGATCAAAGATGTGAAGAACCTGAAAGCAGAGGGGACAGTGTCTGGGTCACTTCACGTGACCAGGAGTGGAGCAATTAAATGCCCACCGATGTCGGGTGCTTCCGGTGCGAAGAGGTGATGCTTGACTCTGCAGCCACGGGGACCAGGAGACATCGAGGATGACCAGGAGCCGGATTCGAGCTGTCCCACAAAGGATGTCGAGTGCTGGGGTGTCGGTGATTGGATTGACCACAACAAGCCTTGGCAATGGCAACCCACGCAGGAAGAGGAAAGATGCTTTGGTGCGGACCAGCAAGATCCGGGGGACTCCCCAAGCAATGGAGAGTCGGGTGTGTCTGGAGCAACCAGGGAAGCCCGTTCAAAGTTAGAGTTGCCTTCTTGGGGACCCACAGGTCAACGGACCAGGGATCGCGAAGGGACCTCAAGAGGAATCACAAAATGGTGGCCCACAGAACACTCGTTGAGTGTAGGCCTGCAATCTTCAGTGTAATTACTGCTCGGGTTCAGGGCTACAAGTAACCCAAAGCTCAGCCTCAGGGGTCACCAGAAAGCTGATGCTTCTGCAAATGGACGCGGTGTCCAGGGGGTCGGGTTGCACGGTCACCACGAGGGATACGGGCCTCAGACTTGCTGTGGGCACAGATTGACCTCCAAGACTTTGGGAACACACCTCCTGTGTGGCAATATTCTTTGGAGTGCTCAGGAGCTGCGGAGATGCCAACCGGTCAGTTGTGTTAAAGGTGCCTGCCTTGCAGGAGAGTAACTCCTTTACTCCAAGGGAGATTCTTCAGTCATCAGCGTCGTGCAGATCATCGAAGTACTTGGTTTCTGTAGCAGAGTTTAGTCCAGGTATAATCTAAAGTCCTGTAGCCAGGGGTTCCTATTTTATACCCAAGGAAGGGGTGGGACAAACTCTGGGGACCCACCTATGGGAGGGTCAGGAAAGAGGGGTGGCTACACCCATTTCCTTTGTCCAGTTTCGCGCCAGAGCAGGGACTGGTAGCCCCTGCAACCGGATTGAGCTGGACTATGCACAGGGACACCAAATGTGCCCCCAGTGCAGACTTCAATGCACTCTTGGAGTGCACCCACCCAGCCCCAATACACTAGAGCCTGTCTGGGAGGTGGTCACACCTCCCTGTGACAGGAAACCTATTGTCCAGGCCTCCCCTGCCGGAGTTTCGTCCAGCAGCAGGAGGGCAGACTCGTGTCTGTGGCTGCAGCATCCATTTTGTGATGCCAGGGCTCTGAGAAGCTGGTACCGGGTGTACCAGTGCTGTCATATTTCTCCCTCTAGGAGGGAGGAATCATACCTCCCACACCAGTACTGGTGTGGAGGTATGATTCCAAGGTGTTTGACACCAAACACGACATGTTTCCATGCAGCCATTCTCAAGTTAGCATTTACCGCGAGGTCATAATGCACTTAAGAGTATATTGTCTGGCTGCATCACAAACAACCCCGGAATGAAGATTCCGAAAGCTGCAGAGGGGCCCTGCTCATGCATGGACACCCTCTCACATGAAACCCAGCACCCTGCCTTCAGGATTGTTAAGGCCTGCCATAAGGGTGACTGATAGGTTTACATGTGCAGTGATATGGAGAGATATAGGTAACCTATATCTAAGTAAGGGGTGCATGCACCACCTTACACAGGCTGCAGTAGCAGACCTGTGGTTTCAGTTTGAATGGCCTCTCAGGGGTGGCATAATACATGCTGCAGCCCCTGGGAGGCCTCTTGGGTATCTATGCCCTGAGTACGCAGTATACCATATACTAGGGACTTATAAGGGTACCCCAGAACCCAATCTGAAGTGTACCTAAAGTACATGCAATCAATTTAGAGGAGAAAGCAGATAGACTGGGGTCCTGAATAGCAGGATCCCAGTCAGACTAAGTCGAAAACAGTGAAACATCAGCAAAAAGTGGGGGTAACTATAAGAAGCAGATCCTACTCTCCTACACAACCCCCCCCAAGCGTCAGGACATTAAACTAACCTTGACCAGTTGAGGCTTCATGTTCTAAGTGGAAATATCTGGAGAGTCCATCTGCATTGGCATGGTTACTCCCAGGTCTATGTTCCACTGTATAGTCCATCCCTTGTAGGGAAATGGACCACCTCAAAAGTTTGGGGTTTTCACCCTTCATCTGTTTTAGCCATAAGAGGGGCTTATGGTCTGTCTGAACAATGAAGTGAGTGCCAAACAAGTATGGCCTCAACTTCTTCAGAGCCCAGACCACAGCAAAGGCCTCCCTCTCTATGGCTGACCAACGTTTCTCTCTGGGGGTCAGCCTTCTGCTAATAAAAGCTACTGGCTGATCCTGACCCTCATCATTCAATTGTGATAACACAGCCCCTACCCCCAACTCAGATGCATCTGTTTGGACAATGAATTGCTTGGAGTAATCAGGACTTTGCAGAATGGGAGCAGTGCACATGGCCTGCTTCATGTCATCAAATGCCTTTTGACAGCTCACTGTCCACTGAACTTTCTTGGGCATTCTTTTAGAAGTTAAGTCATTCAAGGGGGTCACTATGGATCCATAACCTTTGACAAATCTTCTATAGTACACAGTCAGGCCCAAGAAAGCTCTGAACTGAGTCTGGGTGGTTGGAGCAACCCAGTCCATGATGGTCTGGATTTTGCTCTGCAATGGTTGAACCTGGCCTCCACCCACAAGGTGGCCCAGGTATACAACTTGGCTCTGCCCTATCTGGCACTTGGTGGCCTTGATAGTGAGGCCTGCTTTTTGGAGGGCCTCCAAAACATTTCTCAGGTGGACCAGGTGATCCTCCCAGGAGGAGCTAAAGACAGCAATATCATCTAGATATGCTGCACTATAGGCTTCCAGGCCTGTAAGGACTTTGTTCACCAACCTTTGAAAAGTGGCAGGTGCATTCTTCAAACCAAAGGGCATCACCACAAATTGGTAGTCCCACTAGGTGTTGAGAATGCTGTCTTGACTTTTGCATCCTCAGCTAGTCTGATTTGCCAGTAGCCAGCTGTCAGGTCAAATGTGCTGGGAAACTTGGCTGAGGCCAAAGTGTCTATAAGCTCATCTGCCCTAGGGATTGGATGGGCATCAGTCCTAGTGACTGCATGGAGACCTCTGTAGTCTACACAAAACCTCATCTCTCTCTTACCACCCTGGGTGTGAGGTTTAGGCACTAAGACTACTGGACTAGCCCAAGGGCTATCTGAGGGTTCAATCACACCCAAATCCAACATCTTCTGGACTTCAGTCCTGATGCAGCCCCTGACATGGTCAGGTTGCATGTAAATCTTATTTTTAACAGGCAGACTGTCCCCAGTGTCCACTTCATGAGTGCACCAGGTAGTCTGACTTGGAGTCAGTGATGTGAGAAGTAGGCCTGGCATATGCTGTCCACTAATTATAGTGGGCACCTTGCACCAGTCCAAATCGACTCTTATGGTAGGTAGGTTAAAGACAACCTTATTGAAAGCTATCCTAGTGGTAGCTGTGGAGAGCAGCCTTCAGGCTAAGTCTTGAAGGAATGTAAAGCAGCTTGTTTTACCAGTCTATAATCTCTTGAGTGACCAAATGAAAGAGCACCACACCAGGTATATATTCAAAATATATGTATTTATTACTAAACACACCCCTCTAGTCTCTTTATGAGGCTAGAGTTCGAAGTACATAGGTTATAAGATCTTAAATCACAGTAATAGCACAAATACACGTTTGGGCCCTAGGGGCGTACCAAACCATATACCAATAAAGTGGTATGCGAACCACGACTGAACTAGACACTAGGCCTAGAGCCTCTAGAAGTGCTTGGACCACAAGGAACCACCCAAGGTAGTGACACAGGGGACCCACGGGAGACGCGTGCAGTGTAAATACACAACCGCGATACGCCGTTAACTTCTATGGAGAAAGTCGGGATCGGGAAAATAGAGGAAAGGGACACTTTAAAGAGGACTAGGACAAAACCCTTTGAGATCTAGGACTTTGAAGAGTCTCTACCCACGGGAGCACCGGAGTACTCGTGTTACCTCACCCAGGGAAGCCGGGTGCATAGGTGCCTTTCGGGGTCGGGTTTCGTCGTCGTTTCTTATGGCGATCTGCTGCAAAGTGCTGCTGGCGACCAGGAGAAAAGTGTCCGGGTGGATCCAAGAGTGGATCGGAGTTCTGAAGAACCTGAAAGCAGAGGGGACAGAGTCTGGGTCACTAGCCAGTGACCAGGAGGGCGATGGACAGATGCCCACCGATGTCGAGTGCTTCAAGTTCATTGACGGTCGTCTTGACTCTTCAGCCACGAGGTCCGGGAGGCGTTGTCGGTGACCAGGAGCAGGATTCGGGCTGTTGCTCGATGTCTGTCGAGTGCAGAGGTGTCGGCGACCAGATTGGGCCCAACAGGCCTTGGCAACGGCAAGTCTCGAGTAAGATGTAGATCGTCGATGATGCAGACCAGCAAGGTCTGGTGAACTCACCCAGCAAGGGTAAGTGAGGGCAGGCCTGGAGCAACCAGACTGCCAAGTAAAGAAAAGATTGGCCTTCGGTAAGGGCTACTAGCCAACGGGCTAGCGACCGCGAAGGAGCCTCGTGACGCCGCACGTGGAGCTGGCTTACAGGACACTCGTGGAGTGGGGGCCAGTGATCTTCGGTGCAGGTGGTGCTGGAGGCTAGGGCTACTCGGAGCCCAAAGCACGACTTCTTGGGAGACCCAGAAGATGGTGCACTTGCAAATGTGCTCGGTGTCCAGGGGTCACGGTCTCACGTTACCCACGATAGCCACGGGCCTCAGCTTTGCTGGGGACTCAGGGTAGCCTCGGGGAAGTCTGAGAATCCACCTCTGGTGATGCGATTACTTCGGCGTCCGACGGGAGCTTCAGTGATGCGAACCGGACAGATGCTTCTTTGGTGCCTGCCAAGCAGGGGAGTCACTCCTTGACCCCAAGGGAGATTCTTCAGTCCTCTAATCGTGAGTAGAGCGTCGAAGGTCCAGGATTCTGTTTCAGAGTTTCGTCCAGGTATAATCTAATCTTGCTGTGGCAAGGGTTCCCCATTTTAACTAGTAAAACAGGGAGGGACTAACTCTATGACCCCACCTATGGGAGGGTCAAGGGAGGGGGTGGCTACACCCACTTCCCTTTGTCCAGTTTCGCGCCAGAGCAGGGGCAGGTAGCCCCTGAGCTGGTTTGAACTGGCATATGCACAGAGGAGCCTTTTGCTCCCCCAGTGCAGGACTTCAAAGCACTCTAAGAGTGCACCCACCCAGCCCCAATACACATTATCCTGTCTGGGGAGGTGGTCACACCTCCCTGCAACAGGAAACCTATTGTCCAGGCCTCCCCTGCCGGAGTTTCGTCCAGCAGCAGGAGGCCAGACTTGTGTCTGTGGCAGCAGCATCCATTTTGTGATGCCAGGGCTTCAGAAAGAAGTTACCGGGTAAGCCAGAGTTAACATGTCTTTCCCTCTAGAAGGGTGGAATGCTACCCCCGCCGCCAGGATTGGCGGGGGGGTAGTATTCCAAGATGTTTGACACCAAACACGACATGTTTAGGTGCAGCCATTCCAAAGTTAGCATTTTACCGCGAGGATATAATGCGCTTAAGAGTATATGGTCAGGCTGCACTACAAACAGCATCAGAGATGGTCTCCGAACGCTGCAGAGGGGCCCTGCTCATGCAGGGGCACCCTCTCACATAGGAACCATGCACTCTGCCTTTAGGATTGATAAGGCCTGCCTTAGGAGTGACTTATAGGTTTCTAGGTGTGTATGTATTTCGTGATATAGGTAACCTATATCACAGTAAGGGGTGCATGCACCACCTTACCCAGGCTGCAGTAGCAGACCTGTGGTGTCAGTTTGGATGGCCTTCCAGGGGTGGCATAATACATGCTGCAGCCCCTGGCAGGCCTCTGAGGTACCTATGCCCTTGGTACATAGTATACCATATACTAGGGACTTATAAGGGCACTCCAGATCCCAATCAGAGATGTGCCTAAGGCACATGGAATCCATTTTACAGAGAAAGCAGATAGACTGGGGCCCTGAATAGCAGGATCCCAGTCCAACTAAGTCATAAACCAGCAAAACACCATAAAAAAAGTGGGGGCAACCATATAGTCAGATTCCACCTTCCTACAAGTGAGAACATATGTCTAAACTGGTTGAGAACATTTCTGCAATCAGTTTGCTGCTGGTCAGTGAGGCTGCCTGCCAAGGCTACACCATCTACTGATCCATCATAAGGGTTCTGTGAGAGCAGGGCAGGGAGTGGATTACTCTCTTCCTCCTGTCCCTCATTAGTAGCCATGAGCAAGCCCATGTCAGCCCTGTCAACATATGGTTTCAGTCTGTTGACATGGAGCACCCTGTGGGGGCTCCTGGGAGTTCCAAGGTCCACCAGGTAGGTAACCTCTCCCTTCTGTTCAACAATTGTATGGGGGCCACTCCATTTATCTTGGAGGGCTGCTGAGGCCACAGGCTCCAACACCCATACCTTCTGTCCTGGCTGATAAACAGTCAACACAGCCTTTTGGTCATGCCAGGCCTTTTGTAATTCCTGGCTAGCCTCAAGGTTTTTAGTTGCCTTCTTCATGTACTCAGCCATCCGGGAGCAGAGACCAAGTACATAGTCCACAATATCCTGTTTAGGGGGTTTGAGAGGTAACTCCCATCCCTCCTTCACTAGACACAATGGACCCTTAACTGGATGTCCAAACAGAAGCTCAAATGGGCTTTAACCAACCCCCTTCTGTGGAACTTCTCTGTAGGCAAAGAGAAGGCAGGGCAAAAGTATGTCCCATCTGCGCCTAAGCTTTTCTGGGAGCCCTTTAATCATGCCCTTCAAGGTTTTGTTGAACCTTTCACCTAAACAATTGCATTGTGGGTGATAAGGGGTGGTAAATTTATAATTTACTCCACACTCCTTCCACATAGCAGTTAAGTAACTAGACATAAAGTTTGCATCTCGGTCTGATACTACCTCCTTAGGGATACCCACTCTGGAAAAGATTCCCAGGAGGGCCCTGGCCACCACAGGAGCTGTGGTGGTCCTAAGGGGAATTGCCTCTGGATACCTAGTGGCATGGTCCACCACCACCAGTATAAATCTGTGCCCAGATGCAGTTTGAGGATTTGGGAACCAACAATGTCAATCCCTACCCTCTCAAAGGGAACCCCCACCACAGGTAGTGGTATCAGGGGGCCTTTGTAGTGCTACCTGCCTTACCACTGGCTTGACAGGTGACACAGGAGCAACAAAACTCCTTGGTGTCTTCAGACATATGAGGCCAATGAAAGTGAGGGACAATTCTGTCCCAAGTCTTGTTTTGGCCTAGGTGACCTGCTAAGGGGATATCATGTGCCAGGGTCAATAGGAAGCTCCTAAACTTCAGAGGTATAACCAACCTCCTGGTGGCTCCAGGCTTGGGGTCTCTACACTCTGAGTAAAGGAGTTCATCATCCCAGTAGATCCTATGGGTACCACTAGCACTCCCAGCAGCCTCAGCAGCAGCTTGCTGTCTGAGGGGTTCAAGAGAGGGGCAGCTCAGTTGCTCCTGACTCAGATCTGCCCTGGAAGGGCCCCCTGTCCCCAAGAACTCAACCTGATCAGGCTCAAGCTCATGTGGGACATTTCCTTCTTCAGGAGTAAGATCAGCTCCCTCAAGAGACTGATCAGCATTCTGAGGCAGAGGGGAAGGCACTGCCTTAACCCTACTGCTCCCCCTCTTGGAAGGCACCTGGTCCATTGTTCCAGGATCCAGGGCCTGTTCAGTTTTAGACATTTTTGCCTGTGACATGGTCATAGCATACACATCTGCAGGGATGCCCAACATTTCTGCATGGGTCCTGAGCTCAACTTCAGCCCAAGCTGAAGTTTCCAAATCATTTCCAAGCAAGCATTCAACAGGGAGGTCTGCACTTACCACAACCTTCTTAGGGCCAGTTACCCCTCCCTAGGTGAAATTAACAACTGCCAGGGAATGGTCTGTCCTGACATTGCTAGCATTGGTCACTTGGTACATTTCCCCAAGTATGATCTGTTCAGGGGCTACACGATCTTTTGTCACCATTGTGACACTTGCTCCTGTGTCCCTGAATGCCAAAGCCTCTCTTCCATTAATTAAGGGCTGCTGTCTGTATTTGCCCAGATTACTCGGACTCACATAGGAGGACATATCCATGCCTCCATCACAGACCAACACAGCCTGAGTGGGAACTCTGACTAGGCCAGAGTCCATGTCAGGTCCCAGGGTTAACCCTACTACACCCTTATTTGGAACACCACCACTTGGAGCTGAACTAGGGGGAACAGTTGCCTTAGGGGCAGTGGTGACTGGAGTTGAGTCTTTGGTACAATCACTAGTCCAATGGGTTTTCTGTTTACAGATTTTACACTATGGCTTCTTTTGGCCTTTTCCTTTGTTAGATTGGGACTCCCCACCAGATGCAGATTTTTGGGGCCCTTGAGAAGACTTCTGGTTTTTACCCTTCTCCCCACCCTTATCAGAGTTTTTAGAATCTTGCTTCTTAGGGTCACCACCTTGGTTCTGAACCTTCTGCCTCACCCTGGTTATTGACCCACTTGTCTGCCTTCTGACCCAATTCTTGGGGAGAGGTCAGATCAGAGTCCACCAGGTACTGATGCAACAGTTGATTTTGACAGTTATTAAGGATCTGCTCTCTCATGATTAAATTATACAATCCTTTGAAATCACACACCTTACTGCCAAGTAACCAGCCTTCCAGAGCCTTAGTAGCACAATCAACAAAGTCAACCCAGTCCTGAGTCTGTGCCTTTTGTGTATCTCTGAACTTTAACCTGTATTGTTCAGTGGTTAGGCCAAACCCATCAATCAGAGCACTCTTCAGGACTTTGTAATTATCAGCATCCTCTTCTCTTACAGTGAGGAGCTTATCTCTACCTTTGTCTGCAAAGGAGAGCCACAAGATTGCTGCCCACTGCTCCTGAGGGACCCTCTGTACCTTACAGGTCCTCTCAAGTGCAGTTATCCATTTGTGGATGTCATCCCCACTCTGGTAGGGAGGGACAATCTTGTTCAGGTTCCTATCGTCATGAGTATGATCTCTACCTCCAGGGACACTGTGGCTGCCACCATGGGACTCTAGGCCCAACTTCTGAGAAGCTCTCTGAAGCTCCAGGGATTCCCTAAGGCCAATTGCTCTCTCTTGATTCTGAGCTTAGCTCTCTCAAACTCAAGCAGTTGGCATTTCTTCTCATAAAAGGATGACCTTTTATGAGAAGCAGAGGACCCTATAGAAGAACTAGAATGATTAGATTCCTGAGAAGGAGATCTTGATCTTCTTGGTACACTATTATCCTTTCCTGGGGGAGTGAAGAGAGGGCCACTGAGGCCTTCCTCACCTGCAGGAAGAATTGGATTTTCCAGGTTGGAATCATTTTGATCCTCCTGGCCAGCTTCAGAGTCTGGGTCATAGTAGTGTTCACTACCTGGCCTTTCCTCTTCTGCTGCCCCACCCACTCTGCCAACCTCATCAGACCCTGGGGTCTTATTGAGGCCATCTGCAAGCAACAACTTTATGAGATGTTGTGTGCTTGGGCTTTTCCCTGTCTTCAATTTCCTTGAGGCACACATAGTCCTCAATTCTTGGTATGAAACTTGGTCATACTTAGTTGGGAGAGGCACACTGACTTCTGCCCTTGAAGACATGACTAGTGTGGTGTGGTGTATGCAACTACCTACTCTAGTGGGGCCTACTAAACTCTCTTGAGTTGTAGTGCTAAGGCCTTGACACACAACTCTAAGTTCAGTAGAACTTACTGTATTCTAGACTTGATTTATATGTACCTATGTACCTATAGTGGTTTTCAGATAGTCACTCAAAGAGATTATCTGGTAAAGCAATAGCAAGCTTGAATCCAACCTTTGCACACCAATGTGAGATGTTGGCCTGGCATATGCTGTCCACTAGTTATAGTGGGCACCTTGCACCAGTCCAAATGACCCTTATTGATGATAGGTTTAAAGACAACCTTATAGAAAGCTATCCTAGTGGTAGCTGTGGAGAGCAGCCTTCAGGCTAAGTCTTGAAGGAGTGTAAAGCAGCTTGGTTTACCAGATTATAACCTCTTGAATGACCAAATGAAAGGAGAACCACACAAGGTATATATGTAAAATATATGTATTTATTACTAAACACTCTCTACTAACCTCCTTATGAGATTAGAGATCAAGATACACAATATCACAGTATTAAAATGACAGTAAATAGCACAATACACAGTGGGCTCCAGGGGGAGACCAAACCATATACTAAGAAAGTGGTATAAGAACCACGACTTGACTAGACACAGTGCATAGAGCACGTAGAATCGCTAGGACCCCAAGGAACCACCCAAGGTAGTGACTCAGGAGACCCACGGGGGACGTGTGCAGTGTGAGAACACAACCGCGAGCGCCGTAGGATTCTATGCGGAAAGTCGCGGTTGTAATTTTAAAGATAAAGGACACTTAGGAGAGGACTTTGAGCAAACCCCTTTAGACTTACCTCACCCAGGGAAGCCGGGTGCATAGTTGGCAAATGGTGTCGGGAATCGTCGTTGATTTCAATGGCGATCTGCTGCAAAGTGCTGCTGCCATGGAGAAGAAAAGTGTCCAGGTGGATCCAAGCCTGGATCGAAGATGTGAAGAACCTGAAAGCAGAGGGGACAGAGTCTGGGTCACTTCACGTGACCAGGAGCGGAGCAATCAAATGCCCACCGATGTCGGGTGCTTCAGGTGCGAAGTGGTGATGCTTGACTCTGCAGCAACGGGGACCAGGAGATGTCAAGGATGACCAGGAGCCGGATTCGAGCTGCCCACAAAGGATGTCGAGTGCTGGGGTGTCGGTGATTGGATTGACCACAACAAGCCTTGGCAATGGCAACCCACGCAGGAAGAATAAAGATGGTTTGGTGTGGACCAGCAAGGTCCGGAGGACTCCCCAAGCAACGCAGAGTCAGGGCATGTCTGGAGCAATCAGAGAAGCCCATTCAAAGTTAGAGTTGCCTTCTTGGGGACCCACAGGTCAACGGACCAGGGATCGCGAAGGGACCTCAAGAGGAATCACAAAATGGCGGCCCACGGAACACTCGTTGAGTGTAGGCCTGCAATCTTCAGTGTAATTTCTGCTTGGGGTCAGGGCTACAAGTAGCCCAAAGCTCAGCCTCAGGGATTGCCGGAAAGCTGTTGCTCTGCAAATGGACGCGGTGTCCAGGGGGTCGGGTTGCACGGTCACCATGAGGGATACGGGCCTCAGACTTGCTGTGGGCACAGATCGACCTCTAAGACCTCAGGAACCCACCTCCTGTGTGGAAATATTCTTCGGAGTCCTCAGGAGCTGCGGAGATGCCAACCGGTCAGTTGCGTTAAAGGTGCCTGCCTTGCAGGGGAGTAACTCCTTTACTCCAAGGGAGATTCTTCAGTCATCAGCATCGTGCAGATCATCGAAGTACTTGGTTTCTGTAGCAGAGTTTAGTCCAGGTGTAATCTAAAGTCCTGTAGCCAGGGGTTCCTATTTTATACCCAAGGAAGGGGTAGGACAAACTCTGGGGACCCACCTATGGGAGGGTCAGGAAAGAGGGGTGGCTACACCCATTTCCTTTGTCCAGTTTCGTGCCAGAGCAGGGGCTGGTAGCCCCTGCAACCGGTTTGAGCTGGACTATGCACAGGGACACCAAATGTGCCCCCAGTGCAGACTTTAATGCACTCTTGGAGTGCACCCACCCAGCCCCAATACACTAGAGCCTGTCTGGGAGGTGGTCACACCTCCCTGTGGCAGGAAACCTATTGTCCAGGCCTCTCCTGCTGGAGTTTCGTCCAGCAGGAGGAGGGCAGACTCGTGCCTGTGGCTGCAGCATCCATATTGTGATGCCAGGGCTCTGAGAAGCTGGTACCGGGTGTACCGGGGCTGTCATATTTCTCCCTCTAGGAGGGAGGAATCATACCTCCCACACCAGTACTGGTGTGGAGGTATGATTCCAAGGTGTTTGACACCAAACACGACATGTTTCCATGCAGCCATTCTCAAGTTAGCATTTACCGCGAGGTCATAATGCACTTAAGAGTATATGGTCTGGCTGCATCACAAACAACCCCGGAATGAAGATTCCGAAAGCTGCAGAGGGGCCCTGCTCATGCATGGGCACCCTCTCACATGAAACCCAGCACCCTGCCTTCAGGATTGTTAAGGCCTGCCATAGGGGTGACCGATAGGTTTACATGTGCAGTGATATGGAGAGATATGAGTAACCTATATCTCAGTAAGGGGTGGATGCACCACCTTAAACAGGCTGCAGTAGCAGACCTGTAGTGTCAGTTTGAGTGGCCTCTCAGGGGTGGCATAATACATGCTGCAGCCCCTGGGAGGCCTCTGAGGTACCTATGCCCTGGGTACATAGTATACCATATACTAGGGACTTATAAGGGTACCCCAGAACCCATATTGGAGTGTACCTAAAGTACATGCAATCAATTTAGAGGAGAAAGCAGATAGACTGGGGTCCTGAATAGCAGGATCCCAGTCAGACTAAGTCGAAAACAGTGAAACATTAGGAAAAAGTGGGGGTAACTATAAGAAGCAGATCCTACTCTCCTACAAGTGGGTGATTCAGTGGGTGTATATGTTTATGAGTGCATCTGCGAGGGTTGGTATGGGTGAGTTAGTGTGCGTATGGCTGTGTTGGTGAGTGAATGGATGTCTCAGTGGTATATGTGTGAGTAACTACATATGTGAAAGGCAGTATATGTGAGTGCTTGAGTATGTAACTGACTATATGTGAGAGTGAGTGATTGTGAGAGTGGCTGAATGGATAAGTGTGTGCTTGTGTCAGTGATTGTATAAGAGAGTAAGTATGTGTTAGTATCTGCATGAATAAGTGAGGTGTTGTGTGTATAACTGTATAGCTGAGTAAATGGCATGGTGATTGACTCTTTGGGTGACTGACTAGGTGTGTGAGTAGCTCTATGGGTAAGTGGCAGTGTGTGAGTATCTGTATAGGTGTATGAGTGCATATATCTGTGGATGTATTGATGAGTACTACGTGTATGAGTAACTGTATGGGTGAGTGGATTTGTGTGTAGACCTATGGATCAGTGAGTGGGTATGTACTAACTTGTATTGGTGTGTCTATGGTTTTGAGAATGGTAGTCCGTATTTTAGAGTGGGGGTATGAATGGTTATATTAGGGTGTGAGTAGGTGCATCAGAGATTAAGTGGATGATGTCATCAGTGATGTCATTTGAGATGTCATTAGTGATGTCATCAGTGATGTCACTGACCATGTCATGAGTGATGTAATATGTGATGTCATCAGCAGTGCATTGCGGGAGCACGAGTTATAGTTAGCTCAACTAACTATAACAGTGGAATTTCTCTGGTTTTGTACGAGTAAAATGTCCAACTAACTATAATGTCCCTGAAACCTGTGGTTTTTTCAGTAAATTTCTAAGCATTTTTAAATGATAATTTCTGACTATAAGGTCCATGAAAACTATGTTTTTTTCAGTGAATATATATATATATATATTTTTTTTTTATACATATAGTATAATGTAGCAATTTTTATTATTTTGGTAGATTACATATCTTATGATAGTTTGTTTAATATTTGTAAAAAATGTTTTAGGTTAAACATTTTATATTTATTTTTTATATATGTTGAATTAAATATTGTTTAATTTTAAGAATTATTTTTCAATTGTTGCTATGCCCAGGGGGTCGGGTTGCACGGTCACCACGAGGGATACGGGCCTCAGACTTGCTGTGGGCACAGATTGACCTCCAAGACTTTGGGAACACACCTCCTGTGTGGCAATATTCTTTGGAGTGCTCAGGAGCTGCGGAGATGCCAACCGGTCAGTTGTGTTAAAGGTGCCTGCCTTGCAGGAGAGTAACTCCTTTACTCCAAGGGAGATTCTTCAGTCATCAGCGTCGTGCAGATCATCGAAGTACTTGGTTTCTGTAGCAGAGTTTAGTCCAGGTGTAATCTAAAGTCCTGTAGCCAGGGGTTCCTATTTTATACCCAAGGAAGGGGTGGGACAAACTCTGGGGACCCACCTATGGGAGGGTCAGGAAAGAGGGGTGGCTACACCCATTTCCTTTGTCCAGTTTCGCGCCAGAGCAGGGACTGGTAGCCCCTGCAACCGGATTGAGCTGGACTATGCACAGGGACACCAAATGTGCCCCCAGTGCAGACTTCAATGCACTCTTGGAGTGCACCCACCCAGCCCCAATACACTAGAGCCTGTCTGGGAGGTGGTCACACCTCCCTGTGACAGGAAACCTATTGTCCAGGCCTCCCCTGCCGGAGTTTCGTCCAGCAGCAGGAGGGCAGACTCGTGTCTGTGGCTGCAGCATCCATTTTGTGATGCCAGGGCTCTGAGAAGCTGGTACCGGGTGTACCAGTGCTGTCATATTTCTCCCTCTAGGAGGGAGGAATCATACCTCCCACACCAGTACTGGTGTGGAGGTATGATTCCAAGGTGTTTGACACCAAACACGACATGTTTCCATGCAGCCATTCTCAAGTTAGCATTTACCGCGAGGTCATAATGCACTTAAGAGTATATTGTCTGGCTGCATCACAAACAACCCCGGAATGAAGATTCCGAAAGCTGCAGAGGGGCCCTGCTCATGCATGGACACCCTCTCACATGAAACCCAGCACCCTGCCTTCAGGATTGTTAAGGCCTGCCATAAGGGTGACTGATAGGTTTACAGGTGCAGTGATATGGAGAGATATAGGTAACCTATATCTAAGTAAGGGGTGCATGCACCACCTTACACAGGCTGCAGTAGCAGACCTGTGGTGTCAGTTTGAATGGCCTCTCAGGGGTGGCATAATACATGCTGCAGCCCCTGGGAGGCCTCTTGGGTATCTATGCCCTGGGTACGCAGTATACCATATACTAGGGACTTATAAGGGTACCCCAGAACCCAATCTGAAGTGTACCTAAAGTACATGCAATCAATTTAGAGGAGAAAGCAGATAGACTGGGGTCCTGAATAGCAGGATCCCAGTCAGACTAAGTCGAAAACAGTGAAACATCAGCAAAAAGTGGGGGTAACTATAAGAAGCAGATCCTACTCTCCTACACAACCCCCCCCAAGCGTCAGGACATTAAACTAACCTTGACCAGTTGAGGCTTCATGTTCTAAGTGGAAATATCTGGAGAGTCCATCTGCATTGGCATGGTTACTCCCAGGTCTATGTTCCACTGTATAGTCCATCCCTTGTAGGGAAATGGACCACCTCAAAAGTTTGGGGTTTTCACCCTTCATCTGTTTTAGCCATAAGAGGGGCTTATGGTCTGTCTGAACAATGAAGTGAGTGCCAAACAAGTATGGCCTCAACTTCTTCAGAGCCCAGACCACAGCAAAGGCCTCCCTCTCTATGGCTGACCAACGTTTCTCTCTGGGGGTCAGCCTTCTGCTAATAAAAGCTACTGGCTGATCCTGACCCTCATCATTCAATTGTGATAACACAGCCCCTACCCCCAACTCAGATGCATCTGTTTGGACAATGAATTGCTTGGAGTAATCAGGACTTTGCAGAATGGGAGCAGTGCACATGGCCTGCTTCATGTCATCAAATGCCTTTTGACAGCTCACTGTCCACTGAACTTTCTTGGGCATTCTTTTAGAAGTTAAGTCATTCAAGGGGGTCACTATGGATCCATAACCTTTGACAAATCTTCTATAGTACCCAGTCAGGCCCAAGAAAGCTCTGAACTGAGTCTGGGTGGTTGGAGCAACCCAGTCCATGATGGTCTGGATTTTGCTCTGCAATGGTTGAACCTGGCCTCCACCCACAAGGTGGCCCAGGTATACAACTTGGCTCTGCCCTATCTGGCACTTGGTGGCCTTGATAGTGAGGCCTGCTTTTTGGAGGGCCTCCAAAACATTTCTCAGGTGGACCAGGTGATCCTCCCAGGAGGAGCTAAAGACAGCAATATCATCTAGATATGCTGCACTATAGGCTTCCAGGCCTGTAAGGACTTTGTTCACCAACGTTTGAAAAGTGGCAGGTGCATTCTTCAAACCAAAGGGCATCACCACAAATTGGTAGTCCCACTAGGTGTTGAGAATGCTGTCTTGACTTTTGCATCCTCAGCTAGTCTGATTTGCCAGTAGCCAGCTGTCAGGTCAAATGTGCTGGGAAACTTGGCTGAGGCCAAAGTGTCTATAAGCTCATCTGCCCTAGGGATTGGATGGGCATCAGTCCTAGTGACTGCATGGAGACCTCTGTAGTCTACACAAAACCTCATCTCTCTCTTACCACCCTGGGTGTGAGGTTTAGGCACTAAGACTACTGGACTAGCCCAAGGGCTATCTGAGGGTTCAATCACACCCAAATCCAACATCTTCTGGACTTCAGTCCTGATGCAGCCCCTGACATGGTCAGGTTGCATGTAAATCTTATTTTTAACAGGCAGACTGTCCCCAGTGTCCACTTCATGAGTTCACCAGGTAGTCTGACTTGGAGTCAGTGAGAACATATGTCTAAACTGGTTGAGAACATTTCTGCAATCAGTTTGCTGCTGGTCAGTGAGGCTGCCTGCCAAGGCTACACCATCTACTGATCCATCATAAGGGTTCTGTGAGAGCAGGGCAGGGAGTGGATTACTCTCTTCCTCCTGTCCCTCATTAGTAGCCATGAGCAAGCCCATGTCAGCCCTGTCAACATATGGTTTCAGTCTGTTGACATGGAGCACCCTGTGGGGGCTCCTGGGAGTTCCAAGGTCCACCAGGTAGGTAACCTCTCCCTTCTGTTCAACAATTGTATGGGGGCCACTCCATTTATCTTGGAGGGCTGCTGAGGCCACAGGCTCCAACACCCATACCTTC
Source organism: Calotriton arnoldi (assembly GCA_963921515.1). Classification (NCBI taxonomy): domain Eukaryota; kingdom Metazoa; phylum Chordata; class Amphibia; order Caudata; family Salamandridae; genus Calotriton; species Calotriton arnoldi. The sequence continues at coordinate 451,450 of CAWUFW010005749.1, forward strand.
TGTCCTGGCTGATAAACAGTCAACACAGCCTTTTGGTCATGCCAGGCCTTTTGTAATTCCTGGCTAGCCTCAAGGTTTTTAGTTGCCTTCTTCATGTACTCAGCCATCCGGGAGCAGAGACCAAGTACATAGTCCACAATATCCTGTTTAGGGGTTTGAGAGGTAACTCCCATCCCTCCTTCACTAGACACAATGGACCCTTAACTGGATGTCCAAACAGAAGCTCAAATGGGCTTTAACCAACCCCCTTCTGTGGAACTTCTCTGTAGGCAAAGAGAAGGCAGGGCAAAAGTATGTCCCATCTGCGCCTAAGCTTTTCTGGGAGCCCTTTAATCATGCCCTTCAAGGTTTTGTTGAACCTTTCACCTAAACAATTGCATTGTGGGTGATAAGGGGTGGTAAATTTATAATTTACTCCACACTCCTTCCACATAGCAGTTAAGTAACTAGACATAAAGTTTGCATCTCGGTCTGATACTACCTCCTTAGGGATACCCACTCTGGAAAAGATTCCCAGGAGGGCCCTGGCCACCACAGGAGCTGTGGTGGTCCTAAGGGGAATTGCCTCTGGATACCTAGTGGCATGGTCCACCACCACCAGTATAAATCTGTGCCCAGATGCAGTTTGAGGATTTGGGAACCAACAATGTCAATCCCTACCCTCTCAAAGGGAACCCCCACCACAGGTAGTGGTATCAGGGGGCCTTTGTAGTGCTACCTGCCTTACCACTGGCTTGACAGGTGACACAGGAGCAACAAAACTCCTTGGTGTCTTCAGACATATGAGGCCAATGAAAGTGAGGGACAATTCTGTCCCAAGTCTTGTTTTGGCCTAGGTGACCTGCTAAGGGGATATCACGTGCCAGGGTCAATAGGAAGCTCCTAAACTTCAGAGGTATAACCAACCTCCTGGTGGCTCCAGGCTTGGGGTCTCTACACTCTGAGTAAAGGAGTTCATCATCCCAGTAGATCCTATGGGTACCACTAGCACTCCCAGCAGCCTCAGCAGCAGCTTGCTGTCTGAGGGGTTCAAGAGAGGGGCAGCTCAGTTGCTCCTGACTCAGATCTGCCCTGGAAGGGCCCCCTGTCCCCAAGAACTCAACCTGATCAGGCTCAAGCTCATGTGGGACATTTCCTTCTTCAGGACTAAGATCAGCTCCCTCAAGAGACTGATCAGCATTCTGAGGCAGAGGGAAGGCACTGCCTTAACCCTACTGCTCCCCCTCTTGGAAGGCACCTGGTCCATTGTTCCAGGATCCAGGGCCTGTTCAGTTTTAGACATTTTTGCCTGTGACATGGTCATAGCATACACATCTGCAGGGATGCCCAACATTTCTGCATGGGTCCTGAGCTCAACTTCAGCCCAAGCTGAAGTTTCCAAATCATTTCCAAGCAAGCATTCAACAGGGAGGTCTGCACTTACCACAACCTTCTTAGGGCCAGTTACCCCTCCCTAGGTGAAATTAACAACTGCCAGGGAATGGTCTGTCCTGACATTGCTAGCATTGGTCACTTTGTACATTTCCCCAAGTATGATCTGTTCAGGGGCTACACGATCTTTTGTCACCATTGTGACACTTGCTCCTGTGTCCCTGAATGCCAAAGCCTCTCTTCCATTAATTAAGGGCTGCTGTCTGTATTTGCCAAGATTACTGGGACTCACATAGGAGGACATATCCATGCCTCCATCACAGACCAACACAGCCTGAGTGGGAACTCTGACTAGGCCAGAGTCCATGTCAGGTCCCAGGGTTAACCCTACTACACCCTTATTTGGAACACCACCACTTGGAGCTGAACTAAGGGGAACAGTTGCCTTAGGGGCAGTGGTGACTGGAGTTGAGTCTTTGGTACAATCACTAGTCCAATGGGTTTTCTGTTTACAGATTTTACACTATGGCTTCTTTTGGCCTTTTCCTTTGTTAGATTGGGACTCCCCACCAGATGCAGATTTTTGGGGCCCTTGAGAAGACTTCTGGTTTTTACCCTTCTCCCCACCCTTATCAGAGTTTTTAGAATCTTGCTTCTTAGGGTCACCACCTTGGTTCTGAACCTTCTGCCTCACCCTGGTTATTGACCCACTTGTCTGCCTTCTGACCCAATTCTTGGGGAGAGGTCAGATCAGAGTCCACCAGGTACTGATGCAACAGTTGATTTTGACAGTTATTAAGGATCTGCTCTCTCATGATTAAATTATACAATCCTTTGAAATCACACACCTTACTGCCAAGTAACCAGCCTTCCAGAGCCTTAGTAGCACAATCAACAAAGTCAACCCAGTCCTGAGTCTGTGCCTTTTGTGTATCTCTGAACTTTAACCTGTATTGTTCAGTGGTTAGGCCAAACCCATCAATCAGAGCACTCTTCAGGACTTTGTAATTATCAGCATCCTCTTCTCTTACAGTGAGGAGCTTGTCTCTACCTTTGTCTGCAAAGGAGAGCCACAAGATTGCTGCCCACTGCTCCTGAGGGACCCTCTGTACCTTACAGGTCCTCTCAAGTGCAGTTATCCATTTGTGGATGTCATCCCCACTCTGGTAGGGAGGGACAATCTTGTTCAGGTTCCTATCGTCATGAGTATGATCTCTACCTCCAGGGACACTGTGGCTGCCACCATGGGACTCTAGGCCCAACTTCTGAGAAGCTCTCTGAAGCTCCAGGGATTCCCTAAGGCCAATTGCTCTCTCTTGATTCTGAGCTTAGCTCTCTCAAACTCAAGCAGTTGGCATTTCTTCTCATAAAAGGATGACCTTTTATGAGAAGCAGAGGACCCTATAGAAGAACTAGAATGATTAGATTCCTGAGAAGGAGATCTTGATCTTCTTGGTACACTATTATCCTTTCCTGGGGGAGTGAAGAGAGGGCCACTGAGGCCTTCCTCACCTGCAGGAAGAATTGGATTTTCCAGGTTGGAATCATTTTGATCCTCCTGGCCAGCATCAGAGTCTGGGTCATAGTAGTGTTCACTACCTGGCCTTTCCTCTTCTGCTGCCCCACCCACTCTGCCAACCTCATCAGACCCTGGGGTCTTATTGAGGCCATCTGCAAGCAACAACTTTATGAGATGTTGTGTGCTTGGGCTTTTCCCTGTCTTCAATTTCCTTGAGGCACACATAGTCCTCAATTCTTGGTATGAAACTTGGTCATACTTAGTTGGGAGAGGCACACTGACTTCTGCCCTTGAAGACATGACTAGTGTGGTGTGGTGTATGCAACTACCTACTCTAGTGGGGCCTACTAAACTCTCTTGAGTTGTAGTGCTAAGGCCTTGACACACAACTCTAAGTTCAGTAGAACTTACTGTATTCTAGACTTGATTTATATGTACCTATGTACCTATAGTGGTTTTCAGATAGTCACTCAAAGAGATTATCTGGTAAAGCAATAGCAAGCTTGAATCCAACCTTTGCACACCAATGTGAGATGTTGGCCTGGCATATGCTGTCCACTAGTTATAGTGGGCACCTTGCACCAGTCCAAATGACCCTTATTGATGATAGGTTTAAAGACAACCTTATAGAAAGCTATCCTAGTGGTAGCTGTGGAGAGCAGCCTTCAGGCTAAGTCTTGAAGGAGTGTAAAGCAGCTTGGTTTACCAGATTATAACCTCTTGAATGACCAAATGAAAGGAGAACCACACAAGGTATATATGTAAAATATATGTATTTATTACTAAACACTCTCTACTAACCTCCTTATGAGATTAGAGATTAAGATACACAATATCACAGTATTAAAATGACAGTAAATAGCACAATACACAGTGGGCTCCAGGGGGAGACCAAACCATATACTAAGAAAGTGGTATAAGAACCACGACTTGACTAGACACAGTGCATAGAGCACGTAGAATCGCTAGGACCCCAAGGAACCACCCAAGGTAGTGACTCAGGAGACCCACGGGGACGTGTGCAGTGTGAGAACACAACCGCGAGCGCCGTAGGATTCTATGCGGAAAGTCGCGGTTGTAATTTTAAAGATAAAGGACACTTAGGAGAGGACTTTGAGCAAACCCCTTTAGACTTACCTCACCCAGGGAAGCCGGGTGCATAGTTGGCAAATGGTGTCGGGAATCGTCGTTGATTTCAATGGCGATCTGCTGCAAAGTGCTGCTGCCATGGAGAAGAAAAGTGTCCAGGTGGATCCAAGCCTGGATCGAAGATGTGAAGAACCTGAAAGCAGAGGGGACAGAGTCTGGGTCACTTCACGTGACCAGGAGCGGAGCAATCAAATGCCCACCGATGTCGGGTGCTTCAGGTGCGAAGTGGTGATGCTTGACTCTGCAGCAACGGGGACCAGGAGACGTCAAGGATGACCAGGAGCCGGATTCGAGCTGCCCACAAAGGATGTCGAGTGCTGGGGTGTCGGTGATTGGATTGACCACAACAAGCCTTGGCAATGGCAACCCACACAGGAAGAATAAAGATGGTTTGGTGTGGACCAGCAAGGTCCGGAGGACTCCCCAAGCAACGCAGAGTCAGGGCATGTCTGGAGCAATCAGAAAAGCCCATTCAAAGTTAGAGTTGCCTTCTTGGGGACCCACAGGTCAACGGACCAGGGATCGCGAAGGGACCTCAAGAGGAATCACAAAATGGCGGCCCACGGAACACTCGTTGAGTGTAGGCCTGCAATCTTCAGTGTAATTTCTGCTTGGGGTCAGGGCTACAAGTAGCCCAAAGCTCAGCCTCAGGGATTGCCGGAAAGCTGTTGCTCTGTAAATGGACGCGGTGTCCAGGGGGTCGGGTTGCACGGTCACCATGAGGGATACGGGCCTCAGACTTGCTGTGGGCACAGATCGACCTCTAAGACCTCAGGAACCCACCTCCTGTGTGGAAATATTCTTCGGAGTCCTCAGGAGCTGCGGAGATGCCAACCGGTCAGTTGCGTTAAAGGTGCCTGCCTTGCAGGGGAGTAACTCCTTTACTCCAAGGGAGATTCTTCAGTCATCAGCATTGTGCAGATCGTCGAAGTACTTGGTTTCTGTATCAGAGTTTAGTCCAGGTGTAATCTAAAGTCCTGTATCCAGGGGTTCCTATTTTATACCCAAGGAAGGGGTAGGACAAACTCTGGGGACCCACCTATGGGAGGGTCAGGAAAGAGGGGTGGCTACACCCATTTCCTTTGTCCAGTTTCGTGCCAGAGCAGGGGCTGGTAGCCCCTGCAACCGGTTTGAGCTGGACTATGCACAGGGACACCAAATGTGCCCCCAGTGCAGACTTCAATGCACTCTTGGAGTGCACCCACCCAGCCCCAATACACTAGAGCCTGTCTGGGAGGTGGTCACACCTCCCTGTGGCAGGAAACCTATTGTCCAGGCCTCCCCTGCTGGAGTTTCGTCCAGCAGGAGGAGGGCAGACTCGTGCCTGTGGCTGCAGCATCCATATTGTGATGCCAGGGCTCTGAGAAGCTGGTACCGGGTGTACCGGGGCTGTCATATTTCTCCCTCTAGGAGGGAGGAATCATACCTCCCACACCAGTACTGGTGTGGAGGTATGATTCCAAGGTGTTTGACACCAAACACGACATGTTTCCATGCAGCCATTCTCAAGTTAGCATTTACCGCGAGGTCATAATGCACTTAAGAGTATATGGTCTGGCTGCATCACAAACAACCCCGGAATGAAGATTCCGAAAGCTGCAGAGGGGCCCTGCTCATGCATGGGCACCCTCTCACATGAAACCCAGCACCCTGCCTTCAGGATTGTTAAGGCCTGCCATAGGGGTGACCGATAGGTTTACATGTGCAGTGATATGGAGAGATATGAGTAACCTATATCTCAGTAAGGGGTGGATGCACCACCTTACACAGGCTGCAGTAGCAGACCTGTAGTGTCAGTTTGAGTGGCCTCTCAGGGGTGGCATAATACATGCTGCAGCCCCTGGGAGGCCTCTGGGGTACCTATGCCCTGGGTACATAGTATACCATATACTAGGGACTTATAAGGGTACCCCAGAACCCATATTGGAGTGTACCTAAAGTACATGCAATCAATTTAGAGGAGAAAGCAGATAGACTGGGGTCCTGAATAGCAGGATCCCAGTCAGACTAAGTCGAAAACAGTGAAACATTAGGAAAAAGTGGGGGTAACTATAAGAAGCAGATCCTACTCTCCTACAAGTGGGTGATTCAGTGGGTGTATATGTTTATGAGTGCATCTGCGAGGGTTGGTATGGGTGAGTTAGTGTGCGTATGGCTGTGTTGGTGAGTGAATGGATGTCTCAGTGGTATATGTGTGAGTAACTACATATGTGAAAGGCAGTATATGTGAGTGCTTGAGTATGTAACTGACTATATGTGAGAGTGAGTGATTGTGAGAGTGGCTGAATGGATAAGTGTGTGCTTGTGTCAGTGATTGTATAAGAGAGTAAGTATGTGTTAGTATCTGCATGAATAAGTGAGGTGTTGTGTGTATAACTGTATAGCTGAGTAAATGGCATGGTGATTGACTCTTTGGGTGACTGACTAGGTGTGTGAGTAGCTCTATGGGTAAGTGGCAGTGTGTGAGTATCTGTATAGGTGTATGAGTGCATATATCAGTGGATGTATTGATGAGTACTACGTGTATGAGTAACTGTATGGGTGAGTGGATTTGTGTGTAGACCTATGGATCAGTGAGTGGGTATGTACTAACTTGTATTGGTGTGTCTATGGTTTTGAGAATGGTAGTCCGTATTTTAGAGTGGGGGTATGAATGGTTATATTAGGGTGTGAGTAGGTGCATCAGAGATTAAGTGGATGATGTCATCAGTGATGTCATTTGAGATGTCATTAGTGATGTCATCAGTGATGTCACTGACCATGTCATGAGTGATGTAATATGTGATGTCATCAGCAGTGCATTGCGGGAGCACGAGTTATAGTTAGCTCAACTAACTATAACAGTGGAATTTCTCTGGTTTTGTACGAGTAAAATGTCCAACTAACTATAATGTCCCTGAAACCTGTGGTTTTTTCAGTAAATTTCTAAGCATTTTTAAATGATAATTTCTGACTATAAGGTCCCTGAAAACTATGGTTTTTTCAGTGAATATATATATATATATATATATATATATATATATATATATATATATATATATATATATATATATATATATATTTTTTTTTTTATACATATAGTATAATGTAGCAATTTTTATTATTTTGGTAGATTACATATCTTATGATAGTTTGTTTAATATTTGTAAAAAATGTTTTAGGTTAAACATTTTATATTTATTTTTTATATATGTTGAATTAAATATTGTTTAATTTTAAGAATTATTTTTCAATTGTTGCTATGCTTTATATAACAATTTAAATGTTTTTAAATAATTATTGAATTTGAATATTTACATTCGTTTTATTGTAATCACATTTCTTTTTCTTTTTGAGTTGTTAAAAATAAAAGTGTTGTTTAATGGTATGTCTAAAGTAAGTGAAGGTTCTCCAAGTACAACATTTTTTCAAATAGGGATTGATTAGAGTGGGAATTGTAAATTTACACCCCTCAAGATCCAACACTTTACCCAATGTGGTTTACACTGGAGAAGGCCTCGAAATTATACACCCATCAAAGTCCAACACTTCCCCAAGTTTTGTTTTGTATTAAAGTAGTATAAATGTGCCTAAATATATATACATTTATATTTCTTTGTTAGTTTTTTACACAAACTTTATGCAGTTTAACTGTGTGGATTGATGTCCGCTCCGCTAAAAACCATAAATAACCTTCACGTAGGTACACCGCTTCCACTTTTACTTAGCATGTATGACTTTCTTTTGCTTCCCCATCACCATTTTGTGTGGAGCTGGGAGACTTTACAGATAGTTGGCAGTGGATTGGCCTAAACCATGTATTCTGGGTGGGTGCCGTACTTAGCAAAAACAGTAATTGTTTAATTCAGTATTTGTAACAGAGAAAATAGTCTAGCCACACTAAATGAGAGGAGGAAAGAGATTTAGCGAGACATGGTCAGACAAATATTTCTTTGAAGACTGAAACAGATATGCCATTGTTTGTCATTGCTTCCCCATCACCATTTTGTGTGGAGCTGGGAGACTTCACAGATAGTTGGCAGTGGATTGGCCTAAGCCATGTATTCTGGGTGGGTGCCGTACTTAGCAAAAACAGTAATTGTTAAATTCGGTATTTGTAACAGAGAAAATAGTCTAGCCACACTAAATGAGAGGAGGAAAGAGATTTAGCGAGACATGGTCAGACAAATATTTCTTTGAAGACTGAAACAGATATGTCATTGTTTGACTGTGAAACTGAACACTATTGCTTGCGAATCACAGTGCTTGGTGTATTGAGGGAATTTTCATGTAAATGTTTATTTATGTACAAACAATCATTATTAAAAAGAGTACAACTGAAGTGTAAAAACAATCATGCATAGCAGGACTTCCTTTTTTTAATTCGTACAGTTACACATTTCATTATATAGGTTCCTGGACACGTGAGCTTAAACCTCTTAAAATAATAATTATAGCAATGCATACTGTGCCTACCTATATCTCTACAGATATGTACATTCAACATTTAGTACCTTATCATGGAAAACTGGAATGATTTTAGTCAAAAACTGTCGTAAAATTATTTGGCCACTTCTGGATTAGCACTGGGAGTGATTATTGATTAGTGGCTAGTAAATATTACCAACAGAATGAAATTAGTGCAGATTGTGTTAACGGTTTCACAATCAGGCAGTGTAAATTATTTTATAATTACATTTCTTCTTTTTTGAGTTGCTTGTCTGGTTGCATGTCATTTAGCTCAAATGTTATGCCTTGTGAAAATTGCAAGAAATCATTGCATGTAGCTAATTTGATATGTTCCATTCAGGCCACAATCTAAGACAGTTAAACCACAGTCTAGCCTAACACAATCAATACTTTCAAAGGAGAGCCCAATAGCACCCCTGGTCTTAGATTACATTAGAGAGGGATGTTTTCTGCACAGATGGGTACGTACCTGTGGTATTTAATGTTTGACAGTCTCTGGAACAATTCTGGAGCTGAGAGCTGTGAGCCTGGATTTGAAAGCATTTAGGGGCATATTATCAAGCGGCAGCGAAAATTATCGCTGGCCGCGCTTAGCGTGAGAATAGTTATCGCCGGCTATCGCTGGAAATTTTCGCCATGCTAGCGCTGTATTAACAACGCTTAGCGCAATGGCGATAATTATTCCAGCGATAGCGGTGTTTTCCATGGAACATCGCCGGTGTTCCAGCGATGTTCCATGGAAAACAGCTCTATCCTTGATGATAGGGCCTGTGGTCTTAGCCACACAATCCACCCCCCATGTTAGGTATGCCTTAGTCTGGAATTTAACAGACATTAAATTCCAGCGTTAAGGCATAGTTAACGCGATTTCAAATATCGCTACCCCTCGTTGATAATATCGCGAAGCTGGGTTAGCGATATTTTCACATGGGGTTTTGTCAGGCACGCCCCCCTTGCATCTCATTAGCGATGCGATGCGAGGCGTGCTGACAACAGGCGCTAAGGCAAGGAAACACGCGCTAGCGTGTCCTTGTCAATAAAGCAATAATATTATCGCCGCTTTTCGCCCGAAAACGGACGCTAAAGCGGCAATAATCTTATCGCGGCCCCTTGATAATATGCCCCCAAGTCCTTACCATCATGCGAAGCAGGCTAAGATCCAGATTAAGATCTAGACAGACAACAAATCCACCATGCACTACTTGAACAATCAGGAAGGAGTGGAATTGCCTTACCTTTGTTTGGAAGCCAAAAATGTCTGACTTTGAGCCCATAACAGAGAAATTCGTCTGTCAGTAGCTCATCTTGTGTGAAGGAGATTCTGACAGGGGATTAGTTCAACAGACTGCTCTCAAAAGCCACAAGTAAGAGGTAGTTTAGTTTGTATTAGATCAAGCAGTCACTATGTGGGCCTCCTGTCCTGAAGTCTCAGGGCCACCAAGACCTCACCCCTAGCTCCCCTGAACTTTGTTACTATGAGTTATGACCTGCCAGAAGGTGCTTGTTCCAGTTCTGGGCCTCTGGAGGTTGTTCCTGCTGTTGGGAGCTGGAAGAAACCTGAAGAACTAAGAAAATCGACCCATCACTCTTCTTGCAGCTGTTTTTCTGACGCAGCACCGCTGTGTGACAAGAATCTCCACGCATCGCTGCGCTGCTGCTGAAACCAACGCAGCGCCTGTCGCTGCTGCAAGAACCGATGCATCGAGGGATCGCGGCTGAAGAAACTGATGCAGCGCCACTCGACGACGCCGCATCGATCACAACGCATCCCATATTTCCACGTATCGCACCTGTGCGGCAAGTTTTCCCAGCGCATCATCCGCGGGCCAGAACCATCTCGGAATCGACGCATCACTTCCCCCTACAGACTGGATTTGACGCATCACTTTTTCTGCGTGCAGCAGAACTGTCACATCACCTCCCCAGGGTCTCAGGAACTGACGCATCTCTTTGTTTTTCAACGCTTCCCATCTCTACGGCTGTTTGGCCTTGTGAATTTTGACGCATCTACAGGTACTTTGTGAGAAATCACACATCCATAGTTTTCCATGGACCCAGTTGCTTGAAACCTTTTTAAAGTCATATTCTTATTACATCTATGTTGGATTTTTGTCGTTTTGGTCTTGTAGAGTTTAGATAAAGATACTTTATTTTTCTAAACTGGTGTGGTGTCCATTTGCGGTGTTATCACTGTATTACTGTGTGCTTTGAGTACAAATACTTTACACATTGCCTTTGGGATAAGTCTGTCTGCTCGTGCCAAGCTACCCAGGGGGTGAGCAGGGGTTAACTAAAGTGTGTATCCCCCTTACCCTGACTAGAAGCAAGGGCCCCTATTTGGACAAAGGTACCTACCTCTGCCAACTCGAGACCCCCATTTCTAACAAATCTAATGATTAAACAGCAAGTGGATGTGGTATGGCTAATCTGCTGTCTAAAACTAAGCTGATCATCAAAGACCCTGTCAAGATTTATCACTTTTGGGACAGGAGCAGATACTGGGCCAAAATCTGCTGGCCACCACGTTGTGTTCCAGAAATTATTGTTCTTACCAAAGAGAATCACCTCCTTTTTTTCGACATTCAGTTTTAAGAAGTTTCTTAGCATCCAGCTTGATACTTAGGTTAGACAAGACTTTAAGGTAGAGGCCATGGGCCATCAACTTCAGGAATTGTGACAATTATTTGTGTGTCAGGGGGTGATAAAAATGTTAAATAGCATTTGGGTTAAAGATGGCCCCTGCGGAACACTGCACGGCAGCGAGAAAAGCTTAGAATTAAAGCCATTCCATGCCACTCTTTGAAGCCTGTTGGTTAGAAAAGAGCTGAGGAGGGTCAGAGCAGTGCCATTGATCCCGATCCTCTCAAGCTGCTCGATAAGGACCTCATGGTTAACTGTATCAAATACGGCTGAGAGATCGAGAAGGATTAGGGCCACTGTTCCCCTCATCCACTATTCTGCGAATTTCTTCTGATGCTTCCACTAAGGCGGACTCGGTAGAATGCTGGGATCTAAAACCATGTTGGTTCTGATTCAAGATTTCCTTAGTCTCCAGATATCCAGTAAGTTCCTTATTCATCGCCTTTTCAAGAACTTTAGCTGGGAAAGGCAGTTGGGAGGTCGGCCAATAATGTTTTGTGTTGAATGGATTGAGATAGGGTTTTTTCAGTATAGGTAATACCGATGCTAATTTCAAAGCTATTGGAAAAGTTAGTCTCTAGGATTTGGTTCAAAAGTTTTTTAAGATGGATAGTCATTAAATTTGGCACCATGTGCCAGATACAAGGTGGGCAGGAGTCCACTGGAGAGCCCGATTTAGTGATGGTAATAAGGTTTTCTACATCCTCCTCCAGAAGAGGAGAGAAATTGCATAAGCATTCTTGATAGTTTGCATTCTCTGAATCTGTTGGTTTATGGACCTCCGCTATTGTCAGATTGTGGTCAGGATCAATGCCACCCGAAATACTAGCCAGGGATGTCATTATGATTTCATAATAGATACCTTGTATCTTGTTTTGAAAACAGTCTGCCATGTTATTACTACTGTTCTGTACTATAGAGGAAACCTTGTTTAAAGTTTGTAAGAGCCGTGATAGTTTTAAATAGCGGTAATGATGAATGTTTAGCAGTTTTGATTTTAGTAGAAAAAAATTGGGTTTTCGTACTAATTGTCAGGGTGTAATACTCTTTACAGATGCTGGAATAGTTCTCTTTAGCAACTGGATCATTTTCTATCTCTAGAGTCATTCAGCAGCCCAACATTTCTGTTTGAGGCTTTTTAGTTCAGGGGTATGCCATGGGGCGGAGGGTTGTTTCCAGTGGGTAAAAATCTGTTTGTTGGGCACCAGCTGGATAAGAGTAGAATCTATCCAGCTTGAGAGATTATTTGTGGCTACATTTATGTCTGGGTCCAAGATAGGACTGTTATTTCTCACGGTGGCCTCTAATTCTCCTTTGGAGACCTTGCACCAAGGACAGAAAGTTATAGCGTTATGGTAGGAATTTTGATCGGGTCTCTGCCAGATACCAGTTAAGTTAAAAAAACACAGTGTTGTGGTCAGACCACAGCAGTGGGAAAGATTTCACAAATTTAGTCGAAGATCGTTTGTAAAAATTCCATCTCAAGTGTGACCTGACTTATGGGTAGGCTAGTCAATTTGTTGAACATGTCGGAAACCACCGCTACCATCGATCAACTTTATTGTGTCAGGGTTAGTTGCTGCCTCCAAGTGGAAGTTAAAATCACCAAGAACTGTCAGGTTCTGTAATTCCATACAGGATTCTAACAATAGTTGGTAGTTGGAAGGGAAAGCCTGTATGGGACCTGGGGGACAGTAGATTAATATCCCATTAAAGGTGGTTTGGTTGGCAAAGTTAAAATTAGACATAATTGCTTACTACCCAAAATAGGGGCTGGAGTGAAATTAGCTATAACTGCTTTCTGATACAGGGTAGCAAGACTAACCCCCCCTCCCCGTTTGCCATCTATGTCAAGTCTATAGATGGAAAAACAGTCTGGGTCTGATGAGTGGTCACACCAGGTTTCGGTGAGTAATGTCAAGTCGGGTTTATAGTTACCCATGAACTGGGCAAAGTCCAGGCTGTGCTTAACTAAGGACTTAGGGACCGATTCCGATTCGGGCCGGAAATCTCTCCGACCGAGCCGGACCCGGAGAGATTCCCGACCGAATCGGACCCTAGCAGTCCGACCGAACGAGTACGATGCGCACGCATGCTATCGGACTCGAGTTGGTCGGACTCCCATTGAAGTCAATGGGAGCCTGTCGTACAACGCGTACGCGGGTTCCCATTGACTCAATGGGTGCGAGGCGGTCAAGGGCGCCCCCTACAGCGTGTACGCGTCCATGCGCATCGCGGCGTACATGCACAGGTAGGGGGGACCCATGGGTCCCCCCTGTGTGCGACTCGCGCGCCTAGGCGTACGGGGGGGTCCGACGCGGACCCCCAAAGTCCGGCTCCGACAGCTTTTTTGAGCCGGACGGCGCGAGTCGATCGGACTGCTCGCGGCGCGCATCGTACTTACCCGGCCGGGAAACGTCTCCATAGCGCGGTGCGAGTCGTGTCCATGCGAGCCAGTCGGAGCGTGTTGAAGCCGCGTTCGAGTCGGTCGGCGATTTCACGGGTGCTTGCATCGTACTCGCTCGGCCGGACCCGCGTACGATTCGGTAGGTAAACAGGGCTCCGAATCGGATCCGGGGAATCCGAATCCGATTCGGAGCACTACCGGCCGAGATTGGAATCGGCCCCATAGTGTTAAGTAGCATGCAATAAAGTGGGTTTTGTTTCCCCCTGTCTCTAGAACATCCAGGACTAAAGGATTTGAAGGGCTGCTTGTGCGGGAATGACCCACTACATACACTGGGAGATGGGAGAGTGAAGTTGTAATCAGTGCACCTAAAACCCTTATCAATCTCCTCTGGCTTGAGTGTAGTACGAGTGACTTTACCTGAGGGGGCCAGTGCTAGCAAGTCCATAATCGAGTAGCAGTGGGAATTCAATCAGGCAGGGTTTCTAGCGCTTGGTGCTGTCCGGGCATGGATGGCACAGACGGGCTTGCCTTTGGGCGCCTTTGGCTCAGCAGCAACGCAGACGCGCTGCATGGCCCTGTAAGTAGCCCCTCATCAGCGGGTGTGCCATACTATGAATATGAGCCTCGAGTAGCAGATCAAAACCAGGCGGGGCAAATTAAAAGCAAAACTTGAGTCCAGCTACCCCTATCCTGCCCAACAGGCTCCTCTGTTGGCAGGATGTACTGATAAAGAAAATTTCAACTAAAATAAAAATGAGCAAACAAACAAAGCATAAACAGATTAAAACTGTGTGTTCGGCGCAGATAAAAACGGGAACCAGGCACTTCCTATTATGGCAGCACAAAGTGCCATGAATACAAGGAAAGAAAAGTCGCAGCCGTACTTTGCCCAATTTCGTATTTTGTAATATATATTGTAGTTTTATTAATTGTTAATTTTTTATTTTGCGATTTGTAGTTGTAGATTTGTCAGTCAAATTAATGTTTATATGTATCTGTTTAATATGTATTCATATGCTTTATGTTACCTTTTGAAAATTTTACTTAAAATTGAAGAATGACAGTTTTGTAAGGTAAATTTTATTTTTTACCTGTAATTTATGTGTAACACAAACAGTTGTATATTAATCAAGTATTTTTTACAGCTCATACGTGTTTGTGTTTGAACATATGCTATAATATAGTTTTAGCATTATTCATATAGTACTTTTTAAAATTGATTTTTACATTTTTAGTAAACATTTGTCTTTTTGTGCATTTTGTTAATATATATGTTGTGTTTTTCACATTTTTACATTTTCATAACATGCATATATTTTGATTTAGTTTTATAAATTTTATAGTAAGAAACACTTTTAATATAATAAAACGTACTGGGGGCGTGCCTTGACTACTGAACATGGTGGTCACACCCAATTGATGCTTTACCGCCAGAGCCCTGTAATGCTTAATAATCCTTGGTCTCTATGCTGTCGTCTGTTATTTGTGACTGAGCAAGTGATGCATGGTCTGTATTGAGCCCTGTGCAAGCCCGCTGGATTTTGCCTGGATTGGCAGTAGAGGTGGGAATCGCAACTCTGACTGGCCTTACTATGTGGCCCGTACACCTCCTGGTGAATGCCACGGCTGCCTGGAGAGGATCAGGACTACTAACTTAAGTGTTTCGGTAAAGGCGGCTCTGAGACGCAGGGGCTGTGGGGGTGGGAGATGCTGGAGGAGCTTACTGTGTTGTCATCTGATCAAGGGAGGACTGCAGGCCTGGTGATCAAACCTATGTGCCCGCCCTGTGGGTAGTGGTATGAGCCAGAAGGGTGGATCTATTTGGGTCCTGGAGTCTGATAGCATGAGATGATGATGTTGCCTGAGCTGGTGGATAACCCGCGCTGAAGCGGCCAGCAGGGCACTGATGCAGATGTGGCAGATTAGGTGAGGTAGGGCCTCCGACTCCTAATCATTCCCAGCCGCTGGAGAAAGGTGGAGGACCACTCTGCAATTATCTGGGTCCCGGCTGCTGAATATGATTTGGCTTGCTTGTTCTGGCTGCGCTGTTAGATGGGGACCTGGAGGTGTTGCTTCTCTCTTCTGGTTGTCTGTGGGGAATGTTCTCTCATGTGTGGCGGCCCTAGCTTCCTTATGGTCTGTCTCTACCCTGCCGCCACCTGCTGATCTGTCTGCTCGTAGGCCCCCCAAACATGTGCTGGTGCTGGGAAAGCAGGCCAGAAATCCCACATAATGGCCTCAAGTGGAGAGGCTCTTGGACTCACCTTATAATTATCACTGAGACTTGGTCTGGACTAACAATATTGCCGGATAGGGCTTGCCTCCTTCTTGTGCCCTGTTGATACTCTTTGGACACCTTTTGTGGGCATATATGGGCTACACATGACAGGTTCTCACACGTGCCTCTTTCACATGAGTCTGTGCTCTAGGGCTACATCTGGGCTCATGAGTAAAGACCGAGTACAACCACCTTCCAAACAGGGAAAGATGGATACACTGACCAAACTTTTGCCCTCGGGACAGTCATTGACTGAACAGGACGCTGCCTCGCCATTGCTGAGGTCACCGCTTCCCAGGGATAATCTGGCATCCATGGATTTAATACTTCAAGCCATCTAAAACTCTAAAGCAACACTTGAGAATAAGATAGAGACGGTGAGCACATACGATTCGCTTCTGTGGAATGTCTTGCTCAAAGTGATTGAACGAGTCACTGGGGCGGACACTCGTATCTCGTTGTTAGAGGGCACGGTCCAGGATCTTCACTCCATGATGTCCCATCTGCAGACAATCTCTGCTGACCTAATTCGATGCACTGAAGCCTCTAAACATCACCCTTGTAGGAATAACTTTTGGTTTGTGGGATTTCTTGAGTGAGCAGGAGGTAGACTCCTGAAAGTTTCCTTAAATGTTGGCTTTGATCTATTATTTCAGAGTCTCACCTCTCTCTCCCTTCTTCATCATCAAGCGGGCTCATAGGATCTCGGTGGTGAGGCCTCCCCCTAGATGCCCACCACAACCTTTCATTGCTTGAATTACCACAAAAGAGACTTAGGGCGAGATGTACTAAGGATTTTTGCATTCGCAAGCGCCCCAATTCACAAAATAATGTCTTGCAAAAATGCTTTTCTAATTGTGCAAAATGCAATTTGGTAACTTGTTACTCAATCGCAATTTGCATTTGCTATTTGGTATTTGGAAGGAGCGTTTTTTGGGGGTCCCTTCCAAATACCGAATTGGGATGGTATGTATTACTGTTTTATCACCGAATTCCGATCGCAAAACAATAATACTTTACCACCAGTTTGTTTAAAAGTGATGGTAATCTATTCGCAAAGGGAAAGGGGATCCCCAGGGGACCCCTTTCCTTTTGAAAATGCTGGAAAACAATCACAGACATGGTGGTCTGCTGACCCTAGTTGGCCACCATCCCTGTGATGGCTGTGATTCCTAATGGGTCGCAAATTGCAAACTACCTTACTACTATTCATGAGGTAGATCGATTTGCAACCTACTGGGAATTGCTATTTGGGAATAAAAGTACTTCATACATTAGGAATACCGATTTTCTAATTGGAATTAGGCAACAATCACAATTAGCAAATTGGTATTCATAATGTTTGTAATCTGGCCCTTAATCTTTAGAAAAGACAGAGTGAAAACTGCAACAGTCTATGAAACCAAGAAGAATCTTCAACTTCTTGGACTATACAATTCTGGTCCAAAAAAAGAGAAAGACATAAAATTAAGTTAAAGTCAAGTTGAGAGCAATGGTGCTTATTTATTTCAAAATCTTTTTATTGAATTTCATAGCAACTCAAAAATAAAATAACATGACAGTTACATCCAATGCTTTATACAGGTCAAGTGTTACAGATTGCTTCCAAGTGAACACAGCTTGTGAACAAGGACTCGACCTCATAAGTACCTGTGCTTCTATGTCCCATCTTAAACCTTCCCCACCTCAATGCAATCCCATTGTGTACCAACCCTGTTGTAGGGACTCTGCGCTAGTCTATGGATGTGTTCTGTCCAAACTGTGCGCCCCATCTGAGGCTTAGTGTGAAGACCAGAAAGGAGCAAACAGCAAAAAAAGAAAAAAAAGAAATTATTGCAAAACTGGAGAAAGATAGAGAAAATAAAATCATAAAGAGAGATTAACCGGTGTATCATGGTGGGAATGTTCCAGAGTGGCGAGCTTTGTGGAGTGGCTGGGCGGGCGGGAGTCAGGTATCCCTCATGCTAGAAAACCCTGGGGGGCTCTCTGCTTGGTTAGATGTGGAAGAGGTGTAGGGCCCTCAGTTTGGGGCTGCATGCAAATAAGGGTAGACCTTCTGACAGGTATTCCACCAGCGGAGACCAGATATAATCAAAACCCTTCCTTGTGTCCTCTGTAATGTCCGTCAGGTGCTCCAACGCTAATGCACGCCAGAGTCTCGCGTGCCACTGCGTTATGGATGGGGCCTCCGCCTTTTTCCAGGCCGCTGCGACCGCCATCTTGGCCGCCCCTAGACACAGCCACATGATGGCTCAATCACTGTTTGTTTGCCTTTTCAGTATCGGATTTCTAAGCCCCAGGAGGGTATGTTCAATGGTCTCCGGAATGGGGTAACCTAAAATCAGTTTTATCTGTGACAGGATTTCTTTCCAAAATGGCTTGATAGAGGGACCGTCCCACCAAATATGTCTGAAGTCTCCCAGCAAACCGCAGCCTCGCCAGCATCTATCTAAGGTGTTAGGGAACATTTTATGTAGTTTCTGGGGGTGGAAGTACCAATCGTACATTATTTTGTAGTGTGCCTCACGGAGATACATTGAGCGGTTATGTTTGGATATGTCCTTGTATAAACTGCTCCATTGCTTTTCCTCCACTGGACTAGAAAGAGTAGAGTCCCAGAAAGCCCTGTGTCTCGGACGCTCCTGAGGACTCAGTGACCGAATGAGGGAGTAAAGAAAGGAAATAGTGCCTTTGGTGGATGCCCCCGACTGTGCAAATTTCTCTATTGGGAGCAGGTCCCTGGTAGCGGCCAGCCGCTCCTGTGGTTGCTGCACCCAGTGTTTGAGTTGCGTGTAGTGGAAGCCCTCGGAAGGCTCTAGATGGAATGCTTTAACGCATTCCGCAAAATACATGAGTTCCCTTTTCCTATATAGGTGGGAGATCATTAGGAAGCCCCCCGTTTCCACTGTGTAAATGGCCCCTCCCTCAATGCCGGGGGGGAAATAAGGGTTCAAATGTATAGGGGTGTAGGGGAAGGTCGACAGGGAGAGCGTTTTAGTGAGCAGGTCCCACACTCGTACGGTAGTGGCCGTGGGGGTGCTGATGTACGCGTTTGGCGGCCTATGTTGCTTTTTTAACCATAAGAGGTCCCAAATGGTCCTACCCGTTATCTGGCGATTCATGTGGAGCCAATGCTTTTCGGACTCCATAAGAGACCACTCCTTGAGGACCCGAAGCTGGGCCGCTCGGTAATAGCTTCTGAAGTCTGGGAGAGCTAAGCCTCCCTCTGATCGAGGCCTGGTCAGGACCCGGTGCGAGAGACGGGCTCTTTGTCCCTGCCAAATGAATTTGGTGACCGCCTTTTGGAGATCAGTGAATAATTCCCTGTCCACTGGGATTGGGAGGCCCTGAAATAGGTATAGGAGTCTATCAAGGATATTCATCTTCACCGCATTGATTCTCCCTATCCAAGAGGTGTAGGTCGTTTTCCACCGATTCAGGTCCGCCTTAATCTGTCTCAACAAAGGCGGAAAATTGGCCTTGTAGAGCTCTGAGATTTTTGGAGTGAGCTTGACCCCGAGATAAGTAATGTCTTTGCTTGTGCAACAGAAGGGGGAAGTCACTTTTATTCGCTCCCACTCCACTACCGATAGCGGTGAGGTTGAGCAAGAATGACTTTGCGCTATTCACCTTAAAACCCGACACTCGTTCAAAACGCTCGAGCTCCTCTAAAAGTGCTGGTAACGAGTTCTGCGGGTCGGTGATAGGAAGGAGCACATCGTCCGCAAAGAGGGAGATCTTGTGGGCGTCAGTGCCGAAGGTTACCCCCTTAATGTCCTGATTCGCCCTTATCCTCTCTGCTAGGGGCTCAATACTGAGAGCAAACAGCATGGGGGACAGAGGGCATCCCTGCCTTGTCCCCCGCGCAAGTGTGAAGGCGTCGGATGCTGCCCCATTTACTAGGACTCTCGAAGTGGGGAAGTGGTAGTTGGCCTGCACCATGCCAATGAACGTGTCGTTAAACCCAAATCGTTTCAGAGTTCGAGCTAGGAAGGCCCAATCTACCCGATCAAAGGCCTTCTCTGCGTCGAGCGAGAGGAGGGCCGCGGGGATGCCTTTCTTCTGTACTTTTTCAATTATGAGCACTATTCTGCGTAAATTATCATGGGTCTGCCAGCCCTTAATAAACCCCGACTGATTGGTGTCGATCAGTGCCGGGAGGAGGTTTTCTAGGCGAGTGGCCAGGATTTTAGAGTACAATTTGGCATCTAAGTTCAAGAGGGCGATAGGCGTATAAGAGGCGCATGCTTTCGGGTCTTTTCCCGGTTTGGGTATGACTGTAACCAGCGCTTCCCCCATAGTATCTGTTACCCTGTGGGCATTCGCTATTTCGTTAAACAGGGGCACCAGATGGGATGTCATTTCGGGAGCGAACGTACGGTAGAAGTGGGCATTAAGCCCACTTCTAAGCAGCTTCAGGGCATCTATCGCTTTTTGTACCTCCTCCCTAGTGAAGGGCATGCTCAATTCCTCGTTGGAGTGGGCCGAAACCTGGGGTAAAGACGGGGCGACAGGTATCGATCTTGCGCTTGGGTATCGACTGGATCTGCGGAGTATAGGTCTCTGTAGAACTGACCAAAGGCATTCACTTTACCCTCCTCATTCCAATGGGAGACGCCCGCGTCATTCACTATCTGTTTAATATATTCTTTTTCCTGTTTTGCCCTTAGTTGTCGCGCTAATAATGTGCCTACCTTATTACCGCTATCATACCCTCTCGCTTGTAGCCTCAATATTGTGTGCCCTGCCCTATTAGTATATATGGCTTTTAATTTACCCTTCAGGGAGGTGACTGTACGAAGCGTTTGGCTCGATGGGGCCTCTTGGTGGCTTTTTTCCGCTAATTGTAATTCCTTTTCCAGTAGGATCCTCTCTCCCCTCTGTTGGTTTCTAAGAGTAGTGGCCAACTCTATACATTTGCCCCTAATAACCGCCTTGAATGCGTCCCAGTTGTTGGCAAAAGAGGTAAGGGTCGGGTCATTATTCTTAAAATATTCCGTAATTGCCGAACGTATGTCATCCCTAAGGAGTCTATCCCTGCTGAGAATGTTGGGGAAAAAACATCTCCTATGTTTTGGCCGCGGCGCCGGCCAGTTGAGTAATAATTCCAGCGGGGCATGATCTGGAAGGCAGATCATGTGAAACCGAGCATCCGCCACCGCGCAGAGCAGAGACTGACTGAGGAAAGCATGGTCTATTCCGGAGTGGGTTCTATGGGAATGGGAAAAAAAGGAGTAGTCCCTCCCACTGGGATGAGTTTCCCTCCAAGCATCCACTAAACCCAAACGCTGAAGAGCCGCTTTGAGAGCTTTACTGAATGTCCCTCCCACCGCCCCCTGGGGGTGGGTCGTGTCCAGTGTGGGATCCCAAATCAGGTTAAAGTCCCCCAGTAGCAGGATATCTCCCGCGGCAAACCCTTCCAGAATGGTTAGAAAGGAGTCTAAGAAGTCCAGTTGCCCCGCGTTAGGTGCATAAACTGTAGCAATGGTGCACGCTCTCCCTCTGATCTCACTCCAAACCATTACAAAGCGCCCTGACGTGTCGGATTTAGTAGCTTGGTGGTTAAAGGGGATCGAAGAATGAAAGAGGAGAGCCACTCCATTTTGCTTTGTGGCGGCCGATGAACAGAAGATCTGGGGATAGCACTTGTGCTTCAGCCTAGCCTCCTCACATTTCTTCAGGTGTGTTTCCTGTAATGCGGCTATCAGAATCTGGTGCTCCGTTAAATATTTCCATAGGGAGTGTCTTTTATTGGGGGAGTTAAGCCCCCTTACATTCCATGAAAGGCAATTAACTGCCATATTTCAGGATATGACCTTTCCTCCCCCTAGTAGTCTTGCCTGGGGCCTCTCGCCTCTCCACCCCGCCCCTCTTCCCCCCATCCTCGCCCACCAGAGCACAGATAAAAATCACCATGATACACAACAAATATAACATATAAGAACTAAAACTGTGAGTTGTGGGGACCTCCATCCCAGAGGAGGGCCTCCTTTCATTCAACTCTAGGAGCGAGCCCATTTCCGTTCCCAGAAACCCCTACTAACATGTTGCTAAGGTGCTAACACCATCACTTCTGTATTTATATCATATACCCCCTCCCTTACTCCTTCTCAGTAACCCAGGGGGCATGGTGATCGGCAGTCCGAATGTCTCAGTTCATGGAATGTCTTTAGGGGAACATCAACCCCTCATACCCCCTCCCTTGGCCCCTGTTACCTTGCGTTCAGAGCCGGGTCATCTTTGGGTGATCTGACCTACCGGGATTGCGCCCGAAATGCCAGATTCACCCTACCTCAGCCTGGTGTTTTCTTGCTCCCCCGTCCAGCCGCTCTCCAAGGGCCTGCACCTCTCCGTTCCTTCGTCTGGGCCCCTTCACCGTTCTTTGACGTGGTCTCTCTTGATGAAGGAGGAGATCTGATTCCCAGGAGTTCCACCGCTTCCTCCAACTCCGTATAGTGGAACTGCTTGTTGTCCATGTGGAAGACTATACCTAAGGGGTAGGTCCAACGATACTTTATGTGTCTCTCTTGTAAGGCTTCTGTAATCGGGCGAAACTGCTGCTGTCTTGCCAGGATGGCTTGAGCCACATCTTGGAACAGCGAACACGTGGCGTTTTGGAAGGAAGCTTTCTCTGATCCTCTCGCTTTTTGAAGCACCAGCTCTTTTGTTTTGAAGGAGCTAAACTTCGCTAGGATGTCCCGTGGCCTTTTGTTTGTTCCGGACAGCTTCGGTCCCACTCTGTGAGCCCGCTCGAGTCTCACCTCTGGACCTCCTTCCCCGATGACAGTTGAGAAGAGGCCCACTAGGAAAGCCTCCAGGTCGGGGCCCTCGCAGCCTTCTTCCAGGCCTCTGACCCTTATGTTGTCTTGTCGAGAGCGGTTCTCAAGATCCTCACACTTGAGGGCAGAGGCCCTTAACTGCTCGCGGAGTTCCATTGTGCCTTTCTCCAGTGGCCCCAGTCGATCTTCCAGCTCTTGGCATTTCGCTTCCACATCTAATGTGCGCGTTCCCACCGAGTCCACGTCCGCTTGCAGGGCCACCATCTTCCCTCTCATCTCTGCTCTAAAGGATTCAAAGGAGGCGTCCATGTCTACTTTGATGTCCTCTCTTAACTCCTTTTTGAAGTCCCTAAGGGATGCCAAGAAATCGTCGAAGGTGAGAGCCATGCTGTCCCCCTGCTGCGTGTCTCCTTCCTTGGGTGAGCCTGTGCCCGTCTGGGCAAAGTAGTTAGAGACTTTATTGGCCACAACTTTTTTGGGTGGCATATGGAGGCTGAAGGATCGGCCTCCCTGGGCCTTCCCCGTTAGTGGGCACTCCGATGGACTAGAACTGACCTCCTGTGGAACAACTCTCCCGGACTCACGTGTTCGCTAGGGCCAGTGTCCCCACCGGCCCTCAGGAATGACTGCTCGACCGCAGGGCCCTTTAAGGTTTTACTTCCTGCTTGCTGTACCTCTTGTTTTGGGGGCCCCCGGTGGAGAGACCACACGTGCTGCTACTGGGGATCACTGTAGACGCGGGCCGGAAACCTGAAGCATTGTGCACCCGACTTGTAGCTCACTGCAGGGAGACGGCGCCATTTTGAAGTCAGGCAACCCCCCACCGGGGATCAGGCGTCCAACCGGGAACCCTGCGCCGCTTGTCTCTTTCCTGGGGAGTACCCCTCTTATACCGGGGAAGGGCTGACTCCCGCCATACCCCCGCCGTGGTCCGCACTCCCTCTCACCCGGGCAGTGTTGTCTTGGTGCTCTGGGCTCAGCGCCGTCTCGTGGCGCAGAGGAGAGATGCTTCTCCTGGGGGGGTGTCCCTGATGCACACCCCCACGGCAGTCTCCTGAGACCGGGGCCAGTTCTTCTGCGGCACTTTAGCGACTCCTCTGCAGCCGTTGATTCCGTCAGCGCCCCGCCGCCATTTTGCGAGGCGCCGCGGCGAGACAAGTCCGCTGTTCTCACCGCTTAATCGAAGGTAGGCTTCAAATATCTGAGAGTCCCCGTAGCATGTCGGGACCTCCCTCCCCTCTTACGGAGCCTTGACCTGGTTCAGCGGGCGATTAGCACCCTGTTAATATCGTATTTTACGGGGCCTGAGATGGAGCCGCTCAGATTCACGTCCGAGCGGCCAGGATGGCTGCCCACGCCCCCAATGGTGCTTATTTATGTGCATCTGTACCCCGCAAAGCTCAAGGTCGTTTTCCAATTGACACCCCAGGCTTGGAGTTGAGTTGGAAACCCCCCATATTGCCCATAAGGGATAGATCACTCAAGTCCCCGAGGAGGACGTCCCTACCAGGGAGGTGGGGGACATTGGATCTCCAAGATTGAAATTGGGGACATACCACTCATTCTAGTCACATTCCAGAATCCAAATTCAGGTGCCCCCCTGGCCTCAATGGTAAGCTATATGGAAACTGACATGAGCCTTATATTCCCCCACATCGTGGGACTGATTCATGGTTCAGATTAGACTCATTGCTGTGCCTTGATGGAGTTGTGCTTGGTGCTGTTGGATGCAGGGTTTGCTGGGGGCAAGGTTATGTTACACCATGAAGTTCAGAGAAATCAATGATATCACTGTTTTTGGGACTCTCCTAAATGGGGTTCCTATTTTAACTACCTTTTTCTTTACAACAAAGTCAAAATTGTTTATGCTATCATGAGTTGGGGTGAGGGATACAATGGGACCAAGTTATTTGTTTCTTAAATTTGTGCTGGTTTTGGAAGTAATGGTTGGGGTGGAGAGTTGGGGGTTTCAAGAGACTTATGTCATTGTCCTGTTTCGTTATACATAATTGTTTTTTGGATGGACCCTCTTGCTTTATGGCCCTCTATCCTCCAAGGATGGTTTACACCCCTCAATGTTGGTTAAGGACCAATTGAGACGGATTCCTTGAGGTTTTGACATGGAATGTGAATGGTATAATTGACCGTATTAAACATGGACCTGTTTTATAAGCGGCCAAGCAATAGGGTTCTGGCATAGTGTTCCCACTTACAAGGTAATAGATGCCCATATTGACACAGGCAGGTTTTTCCCACGTGTCTCGCGCTGGCATCACCAAGGGCTCCAGCAGAATGACTGTTTTAGTCTGAAAAAGTTCTGCCCCTCATAGTGGAAAGCATGTGACAAGACAAGGTACGTGGGAGTGGCTGAGAGACTGGATGCTCAATCAATATCCCTAGTATGTGTCAATACTCGACCCTTTATCATGTGATTTTCTGGAAACAATTGGTGCCCATCTGGCTTTCTTCTGCCTGGGGCCATGGCTTCTTGGGGTCAACCTCAACGACATGGTGGAGACCGTTCATGTGAATAAGGGGTTGCTTGGCTCGTATGATCTGTCCTTCTTAGGTTCATGGATGCCTTTGGGGGTCACTGATGCTTGGTGCACCCGGGTGTGAAAATAATACCTATTATTCTGGTGCTCATAAATCTTTCTCCTGTCTTTACTATCTTTTAATGCCTAATTATGGGTCATTCAGAGTGATCGAGGGCAAAACGTTAGATTGTGGCTTATCAGCTCACTTCCCTAGGGAGATTAAGCTGCATTGGGGCTCTAGGGCTACATACCAGGTGTGGTGCCAGAATACATGGTGGTTGGAGAAATCTGAATTTAAGACCCATATTACTGAGGAGATTAACTTTTTACCCTATGACAAATAAGGACGCTGTCGACTCACCTGGGGTGCTATGTGAGGCCTTTAAAGCCACTCAGAGGGAACTGGTGGCACTTGAGGCTCCAACAATGGTTCTGGAGATGCAATACTTATTCTATACAAAAGATCACAGGAGATGCAATACTTGACTTCTTCTATACAAAAGATCCTTAGGTACTCCCTTCATACCCATAAAATTCTGAGACAGTTACAGCTTGATGAGGCCAATAAGGTTTGGCTGACCACATGAAGTAGGATCTATCAGTGGGGTAATAAAGCAAGCAAGACACTGCACTGACTGCACCAGTATGGTCAAGCCAATAGCATCCCTGCTACTTGAGAATGGTGTTGAGTTAAGAGGTGATATGCAGCTAGCGGGAGAGTTTGCACAATACTATGGATCATTGTATTTGGATGGCTTCTCTCTGGATTCTGATGGACTTGCCGGATTCCTGGAGATCTCCCAGTCCATGGAATGACTTCCCTGGAAAGGGAAGATCTGGGTGGGGACATTACGGAAGGAGAGCTCTCAGTGACCCTATAAGTAATGCAATCCCAGAAGACGCCTGGTCCAAATGGATTCCTTGCAGAATTGTTTAAGATATCCCTTTCCAAACTTACGGATCCAATATTCAATCAATCAAACATTTATGGAGCACGGCAAATCACCTGTGAGGGTCTTGAGGCAATGGAGCTGTTTCCTGCTGCGTGGAGGTTTGATCATTCAAACATCCACGCCTTTAGTTCTCTTCTGTTGCTGGAGCGATGGTGCAGTGCTGATGTGCGGGGGAAGGTTTTTCCAAGCCTTGGCTGGCAGGTGCAAGAAGGAGCGTCCTCTGCTGTTGGGTTGATGGATCCATGGAGTGTCTGCAAGGGAGAGGGAGGCTGATCGAAGGTGTCTTGTCGGTTGGTGGAGGGTCAGGCATTTGTTGGTGTATGCTGGTCCTTTGTTGTGCAAGGCCTTGTAGCATCTTGAACTGGCATCTCTTCTGAATCTGGAGCCAGTGTAGTTTCTTGAGATGTGCTGTGATGTGGGTCCTTCTGGGACGTGTATGAGCCTTGCAGCTGAGTTCTGTATTGTATGGAGTCTCTTCAGAAGGCCTGCAGTGATTTCCACGTAGCAAAAGACACACAAGTGATGGACGAAATGCAGAACAAATCAAAACATTCACCCCCACTCAAGAGATCTTGGTTAAATCCATCGTTCTTTTGCTCACTATGCCACTCCAGTTTAGACCCAGCCATATGCAAATTGGTCTTGTCCATGTTCCCCATGGAAACAGTCAAGCCTGAACTGCCAAGCCAGGTCCTCCCTGGACTGGAAACAAGCATCCTAGAGCCAGTTTAAGGGGTTTCACCCCGCCTCAGCCAGGCTAGCTTGTATCCAGTGGCACAGTGAGCCCGGGACCCATGTCTGGGCATACCCAGCGCAATTAGGGCGAGAAAGTATAAGACACACAAGTGATGGACGGAATGCAGAACAAATCAAAACATTCACCCCCAGTCAAGAAATCTGGGTTAAATACATCGTTCTTTTGCTCACTATGCCACACCAGTTTAGACCCAGCCATATGCAAATCAGTCTTGCCCATGTTCCTCATGGAAAGAGTCAAGCCTGAACTGCCAAGCCAGGTCCTCCCTGGACTGGAAACAAGCATCCTAGGACCGGTTTCAGGGTTTTACCTCTCATCAGCCAGGATAGCTTTAATCCAGTGGCACAGTGAGCCCGGGACCCACTTAGGGCAAGAAAGCAAAAGACAAACAAGTGATCGATGTAGATCATGCTCCCATTGTCCAGTATGCTGGTGATGAGGGCCTGCATGACAGTCCTTCTGGTGTCTGCCGGGAGCCACCTGAAGATCTTACGGACCATCCGTAGGGTGTGGAAGCAGATGGATGAGACTATGTTGATTTGCTTCTCCATGGATAGCTTGATATCCAGGATGATGCTGAGGTTGTGGGCGTGGCCTGTTGGGGTGAGGGGTGTGCTGTGCTCTGCGGGCCACCATGCGTCGGTCTATGGTGAGGTGTTGTTCCAAAGATGAGGACTTTTTTCGGTGTTGGGTTTGTGACAGCTGTCCTTCATCCGGCCTGCGACGTTCATCATGCATCTGTGGAAGTTAGCTTTAGTTATGGAGGGACAGTGAGAGCAAGAGCTGTGTGTCGTCAGCATAGAATTATGTTAAGTCTATGTGATCTGGTGGCCAGGGGGGGTCATGTAGGTCCATTGAGAGTGATTTTGGAAGTGTTGAAGGCTCTCAGCAGACTGGTGTATGGCTGAAATTGTTGTGCTCTTTAAATTGTCTACCTCCCAAGCGATGCTCCCCTTTATCACACTATTTCACTTTTAAACATTGAGATAAAAATACTGGCAAAAGCCCTGGTGAACAGAGTCATCAGGGTCATTAACTCCTTAGTGAGAAGGGATCGATCAAACTTTGTTCTTAAATGAGGCACCTGTCACAACATACAGAGAGTTCAGAATAAGCTAGCTCTAGCAGATCGGCTGCTGGGATCTGGGGCGATCCTACTCGCAGATTTCAGAAAAGCTTTTAACTCTGTTGGGTGGGGTTACCTAGCTGGTGTTGTACAAAAGTTTAACTATGGCCCTAGGGGGCGTGGCTTAGCCGGCTGCAAGATGGCCGCACCTTGAGTGGGCTCTGCCGGCCAAGCTCTAAATCCGGCATTATCCTGCGGACCTGCGTGTGCCCGATGACACACACACAGCGAATTTGACTCCTTGCACCCTGGGCTTTCAGCAAATCGCTTCATCGGCGGTATCCTGCGCAGCTGTGGGCAGATCGAGCGCCTGAAGTGTTGCCAGGGCCTACGAGAGACTTCTGGGCCTTTTCGGCTGAGATGTGGCATCTGCGTGGTGGCGTGGCAGTAGAGCAGTTCGCCCAGAAGAGTGTCGCTTTATTGGCCCAGTTTTGTCTGCTTGATTCCTGCTGCAGAGGCACTTGTGAGCAGCGGGTGAGTGGGACGCATAGCCCATGTCGGCTGGCTGCGGCGGAGCGGGGCCGCAGGTGCTGTACCACGGGGCCCAGGACCGCGCATTCTAGCGCGAGCCCCGGTCTCCCTTTGGTGGTCCAGGGGCTTCCCTCTGAGTGCCCTAGGCCCCCGTGACGGGGGCGCCATGTCCCCCTTGCCTCTCTGCTGCGTCTGTTGCCTGGGTGCGGCCCCGTCCCCCTAGGCATGCGGCGGTGAGCCCCTTGATGATCTGGTGAGCAGTGTTGGGCGCGCTGAGGTGGCGCCAGCATAGATTGCTCCTGGGGCAGCTGCACGCAGCGGAGAATCCATCCACAACCGGCGGACGGCCCCTGCCCTCACCTCTCCCACACCTGCTTCCTGTGGGGTACTACTGTCAGCCTGCCTTCCGGACACTCTTGATTGCGACAGGCCGGACCGCATTGTGACTGGTGCATCCCTCTCTGTTTTGCCCGGAACTCCAGCGGCACCTAGAACTGCGGGTCAGTTGGGCGCTTGGCCCGTGCCGGCTAGTCATGGCGAAGTGGGGGCACAGGTGCTGTACCGCGGGGCCCGGGGGCTGCGTGGCATAGTAGGGGCCTTGGTCTCCCTTAGGTGGTCTGGGAGCCTCCCCTGCGCGCCCTAGGCCCCGCAATGTGGGCGCTACGTCCCCCTTGTCTCTCCGCTGTGGCCTGCCCCCGGGGTGCGACCCATTCCCCTTGGCCTGCGGCGGCGGGCTGTGTGTAGCGCCGGAGTGCGGCGTCAGGAGTGCTAGAGTGGCACCAGCAACGACCAGACCCGGGGCGGAAGCACATCACATGCTGCACACTTAACACTGGCAGCTGGCCTCCACCTCTACTCTTCTTTACACCTGCTGCCTGTGGAAATCTCTTGCAGGCCGGCACGCAGGTTACTTGCTATTGTGGTGGTCTGGACCGCCCCGCCCACAACCTACCTCGGAGGCGCATCACAGCCCGCTCTTCCTTGCTGGCTGTGTGGGCGCCTACAGCACCCACTCTGGTGCCTCCCTGGTGGTGTTGCAGTCCACAGATTGACGAGACACTTTCGAGGTGGGCCCACAACCCTGCCTGCCTTCCGGCGCTCAACGTCCGCACCGCTGGCACTATCTTTTCGGCTGTGAAACTGCAGTCTCTTCATCTTTCCTCTGGGTCTCTCCCTTCGACTCCGCGCCCCTAGCGCGGCTGGTTCAGCTCTCAGAATCACTGCTCCGCTATTGGCTAACATCTCTTGCAGGCACCACAGGCAATATGGGCAAGGTAGATGCCAAACAGTCCAAGCTTGCCTTCGAACAGCACAGGCAGACCAGGCAAGACGACCCGGTTCCAGAAACTGGAGAACTCGCCACTCAGATGGACCCTGGTACAGCGCGAGAGGATGACTTGAAGGCTATACTTTTGGATGTTAAGGCCAGTATCGGAGGCATTGCAACCAAACTGGACCAGCTGTCCACCAGCTTAGACACCGTCAAGACCAGGGTGGACAAGCATGACTCACAAATCGCTCAACTGGAAGCTAGGGTGTCCGATGTTGAAGACACTATGGCCGGCGACAAGCGTAAACTTCTTCAAATGGACAGGGTACTAGAGCTTATAAAAGCTAAAAATGAAGATTTGGAGGCGCGCTCTCGCAGGAGCAACCTCCGCATCACGGGCGTGCCCGAATCCTCCAACATCTCGAAGATGGAGGACTTCGTAGAGGAGCTTCTGCGTGACCTTTTCGGTGACGTCCTCTTGCCGGTTTTTATTGTAGTATGGGCACACCGATCATTGGGGCCGAGGCCCCCCTGGGACGCCGGCCTGCCTGATCATCGCCAAACTTTTGAACTACCGCGATTGGGACTCTGTCCTAAGCACTGCTCATGAAAAGGGTGAGGTACGGCACCAGGGAAACACGCTGGCGTTCTACCCGGACTACACCCTGGCGGTGCAGGCTGCCAGAGCGGGAGTTCCTCCCTGCTAAGAAATTGCTCCAGAAACAAGATGTGGCCTACTCCCTGGTCTACCCTGCCAAACTGCAAGTTAAAACCGGCACGCAGTCTCAAATCTTCAATGATCCAAGGGCAGCTCTGGCCTTTGCCAGAAAACTGGAGAAGCAGCAGCGTCATGCTCCGAGCAGCTCGCAGCGAGCTGAGGATGGCGGCCTGAGCGACAATGACAGATGAACGTTTCCTGTTCTGTGCCTTTCTCTCCGCCTGCGGAGCAAAGCTGTTATATTGTTCATTGCTCCAATGCACCCTCTCATAGAACTCGCCTCATCAATGTCTAGCCACAGGTGCTGTCCTGTCTTCTGTCTCCACACATGAACTCTGTATGGTCTCTGCTGGACTGAACTGTGGGTCCCCTTTTATTGCCTGTCCCACGCCTTGTGTTTTGGGCACTGTGCCCGCCAAAAGTGTCATTGCCCTAGGCTTACAGCTGTTTCTTTCCAGGGCGGGGAGCCTTCATGTTCGTTCATGCCTTGGTTTACTAATCTCCGAATACCACTGTGGCTTGGCCACCCTGTCTGTACGGCAGGGGTGTATGCCAGGCAGATCCATGCCTCCTTGGGATATTTCCCTTTCTCCTCTGCATTACTATCTCTCCAAGTTGGGGTTCCTTGGGTGGGGTGGGTTTAGATGCTCAACCTAATTGGGGGGTTGGAGTGGGTGGTGGGTGCCAGGGGGGGTTCTGTTTTGGGTTGATGCCTCTTGTCGGAGGCTTGTTTTTGTTCTTGTTGGTTTTTATTCTTGATACTCACTTGCGGTCTATATTTCAACATATAATATTCACAACGCACCTCACTGTAGTCACACTTGCACCATTTCTTGTGTCATCCGCCATTCCACCTCCCCATGGCTTCACATGACAGACACCACGTTTTGGACCTGGAATGTCCGAGGCCTAAATGATAACCGTAATGTGCGCCTTATGCATGCGCAGCTTATTAGGCACCAGGTAGACATTTGCTTCCTTCAGGAAACCCACCTTCTCCCAGCGACTGCTTCCAGGCTGCGCTCACGCCACTGGGGCGAATCTTACTCCTCCTTTTATTCTAATTACTCCCGTGGTGTCTCCATCCTCTTCCGGAGGGGTCTCCCCTGGCACAATTCTCCCTCCATCATTGACACCGATGGTCGCTACGTTATCCTTGTAGGTACACTCTTCAATCAGCCTCTAGTCCTCGCGGCACTATACGGCCCCAATTCGGATGCCCCTGATTTCTTCACACATGTCTGGCAGCTCATTTCTTCCCTGGGCCCACATTCCCTGATTTGGGGCGGTGACTTTAATATAGCTCCCGCGCATGCGCTGGATCGCTCTGCGGACCGCACTCAGCATCCCCAGGCCACTTCTCTCCTCCACTCCATCATGTCCGATAATTCCCTACTGGATGCATGGAGGCATACACATCCCGATGGGCGTGAGGGGACTTGTGTTTCTGGCTCTCGGGGCTTTTGGTCTCGTATCGACCTCTGGCTTACTACCCGAGATGTTTCTTGCTGGAGCACATCGGTGGATCACATGGTCCGTACCCTTTCTGACCATACTCCTGTCCTCCTTCGCCTCTGTCTTCCGCTCACGTTGCGCCGGATCTTTGTTTGGCGCTTGCCCCCAAATGCCCTTCGCGATGCAGTTTTCCACGAGGAAGTTCGCGCCGCCATAGTCGCCTATTTCGACACTAACGTTGGCTCGGTTGATTCTCCTTCAACCCTCTGGGAGGCCTTCAAGGTTGTCATCCAGGGGGATTGTATTGCTAAGCAGGTGTTGAAATCCATCCGTGGCACCCTCGAGCGACTCAAGAACAATATTAAGACCTTGGACCACTTACAGACCCCAGCCCTACCACCCTAGCACTGATTAGAACCAAGATCACGGACTTCCATGACGAGGCCGATAGAGAAATCGCCTTTTTGGGCAGTGAGGCGCGTGCCCGTCGGTACGGTGAGGGTGACCGACCCGGCAAAACACTTGCTACTTTTCTCAGACAACCCCATGCCTCTTCTTACATTACTACCTTGCAGGACCAGGAATCTGGCAGAACGACGTCCCCTACGGAGGTCATAGCCAGAATTTCCACCTTCTACTCTCAGCTATACAGGGCTGGTGAGGCGCCCCCGCGCAAGGTCCTTGATCAATATTTTGACACCATTGA
Organism: Calotriton arnoldi; assembly: GCA_963921515.1. Taxonomy (NCBI): domain Eukaryota; kingdom Metazoa; phylum Chordata; class Amphibia; order Caudata; family Salamandridae; genus Calotriton; species Calotriton arnoldi. The sequence continues at coordinate 484,038 of CAWUFW010005749.1, forward strand.
GCTCCTATGGCTGAGCAACAATCATCGGGCTTATCTCGATGAGCCATTCACTCAGGAGGAGATATCCGCGGTTATCGCAGGACTCCCGGGTGGCAAGGCCCCTGGGTCCGATGGCCTCACTCCAGCGTTTTACAAACAATATGCTCCTTTCCTTGTCCCGCACCTGGCCGCCATGTATAATGAGTCACTCGAGCACGGAAGCTACCCCCATCTTTGTGCGAGGCCCTACTCAGCCTCCTGCTGAAACTGGACAAATCCCCCAAGAGCTGTGATTCATATCGCCCTCTGTCCCTCATCAACACAGATAATAAAATTTATGCCAAATTGCTGGCCACCCGCCTTCTCCCGCTCATGCCTCTCATCGCTCGCCCAGACCAATCCGGCTTTATTCCGGGGCGTGCCACCTCCCACAATCTTCGCACCATCTTCTCCGTACTTCACCAGATAAATCCCTCCCTTCCGGCCGTGGCCGCATTATTAGATGCCACCAAGGCCTTCGACACTCTTGAGTGGCCCTTCCTCTTCTATCTCCTTCCTCGCTTGGGCTTCAGCTCAGACTTTGTACGTAAGGTTTGTCTTTTATACACACTCCCTACGGCCCGCATTAGAATAAATGGGCGTATCACCGACCTCATCCCCATTTCCCCTATGCTCTTTGCCATCACTATGGAGCCCCTGGCGGTGCGTCTCCGTCAGCATCACACCCACCGTGGCATAGGCTTTTCGGCCCGTGCCCTCATCACTTCTATGTATGCTGACAACGTCACAATCTATGTGCGAGATCCCCAGGTGAATCTTGCGCCCATGACGAGGGAGGTGGTGCGGTTCGGCTGCCTATCCGGCGTTCAGGTGAATTGGAGTAAGTTGGTCCTTTTCCCCCTCACCGACGCCACAAAGCCTTTCACTCCAGATTACCCCTTTGTCTGGGCGGACGGTCCCACACTTTACCTAGGCATATGGCTGAGTAGGGACGTGGATGAACTCTGGAGGGCCAATTTCGGTCGGGCGATGAACTGGCTGGAGACCAAGCTCCGTCTTTGGCAAAAACTTCCCTTATTGCTGGCGGGGCGCATTGCCATCGCCAAGATGGTTGTGCTCCCAAAATGGTTGTATCTCTTTTTAAACATCCCGGTCCCCCTCACTTCTCAGTTCTTCCGTAAATTACGCTCCACCATCATCACTCTGATCTGGGCTGGATGCCAACCTCGCATTGCCTACGATATCCTCACCTTGCCCTTGGTTCGTGGCGGTTTGGGTGCACCGGACTTCAAGCTTTATGCGCTGTGCGCCCAGGCAAGTTTCCTCCACTTCTGGCTGCATCCGGTGCCTTTTCAACGTATGCAGCGGGCGGTAGAGACAGATCTAGCTGCCCCTTGGCCGCTTCAAACTGCGCTTTACATTCCGCCGAGACCCCCGCGTGGTGAGATAGACACGGTTGAGTATTTACGATGGGCTTGGGACGGGTTGCGCAAATACACTGGTGCCGATACACTGCATGCTCCCTCCACGCACCTTGCAAGTAATCCTGCATTCCCTCCGTTGCAGACACCTGGCATGGCGCACCATGCTGCTAACTTGGGACTCCACACCTTTGCAGACATCTACCCAGGCAACACATTCTTTACTGTTCGCGACAATGCTACATCACTGGGTAAGTTGCTGTATTATCAAATCAGAGCGACCTGTAGAGATGCAAACCCCTCGTTCCCTCAGGCCCCCCCTGTTAACACCGCCCTCGAATTGGTTCACACCTCCAACTCTCCACGCAAACTGGTCACCAGACTATACGCCCTCACGCTAGCTGCTTCCCCCATCATCGCTGAGCGCGCCTGCATGGGGCGTAGCAGGGACTTGGGCATAGATATCCCCCAGGACCAATGGTTATATTGCTGTAATCAGACTAAGCGCCTCTCCCCCAATTATCGCCTGCGACTCATTCATTTTAAAAACGTACATAGCCTATATCGCTTTCCTGTATCATTATTCAAGATGGGTCTCCTAGATAACGATAGATGCGCACGCTGCTCTGCTCCCGGCGCAGATTTCGCCCACTTGGCCTGGCTATGCCCCAGGGTCTCCGCCTTTTGGCAGGGGGTGTGTACCACCATTAGCGATATTACACTTGAACGTATAACGCCCGACCCCCTGGTGTGCCTCCTGGGTTACATAAGGCATACATCTGATGCTTCCTGTAAACTCACTGTGATGCTTCTGGCACTGGCCAAGCGTAGGGTGTCCATGCACTGGGGGCGCAGACCTGCGCCCACGGTCAAGGCCTGGTTGGGCGATGCAACCCACTGTCAGACCTTATTGGGTGAATTATGGGACCTGATGCCAGCTGCTAGCAGACCCCCAGATATATGGGCTCCACTCATTTCCTATTTGCATCGCTTACCTGCCCTAGAGGATTCCCCTACACATTCCCCCACACCTGACACTCCAAATGCCAGGGACAGTGACGCTGGAAGCACCCTTCAACTGAGTCAGCCTCTCAGTGGCTCCCTCGAGGTGTCTCGATAATCACCCTCCCGTATGGTGCTGTATGTTATGTTTCGTAAGGCGTGACATCCCCTTTGTGGTTCTTTTTTGTTACTGTGTTCTGTATTTGAAGGTGTAATCTATGACTGCCTTATTACCGCAATGCAAACCTGTACTATGTTATGATTTTAATTTCCATAAAGGTTTTTGAAAATTTTTAAAAAAACAAAAAAACTATGGCCCTAAATTTTCGAATTATGAACAACTACTTTACACAGGTTTGTAGGTTCGGGTTAGAGTTCAATGGGTGACCTCTGACGCATACCTGGTGCAGAGGGTAAAAAGGCAGGACTGCACTCTGTACCCCCTACTTTTTGCAATTGAGATTGAGCCACTGGTTGGATGGATCAGGCTAGGTATCCAAGTTAGTGGTTTTGAGTGGGCTGTTGCTGTGGCGGGCAGAATGGCACTATATGCCAAAGACCTGCTAGTGTTCCTGGGAGACCCGGAGGCTTCGGGTTCAAGGTTTTTACAGATCATGCAGGTGTTTGGTAGGTTCTTGGGGCTCCATATTAATACGGCTATGTCCTTCATGTTCCCAGTTTGAATGCACCCAGGATGGGCAGGAGAGCTACAGATAGTACCAACTGGCTTTAAATATCTTGGTGTATATGTGCTACCTAATCTACAAGAGGTGTGGATAAAGAACATTTCATCGCAGGCTGATGAGCAAGGGGTGGTTCTGGGATACTCTCTCTCTGCCTCTATGAGGCCGACCAACAGTTTTTGAAATGGTGGCTTTGCCTTATCTTCTGTACCAAACACATAACTACCTTTATGTAATCCCTTCGTCCTGGTTCCCAAAGAACAACTCAATGCATTGAGAATTATTTTGGAACCATAAAACACCACACACTGCCCTCCAAAACCTCTTTACATATACATATGATGGGTGCATTGCATCTCCAGATACCAGTTCGTACTACAGGGCTGCACACTTGATGATAATGAATAAATGGTGGTACGATATCGGGGACCTGGCGTATGCATATGAGAAAAGGGCCATACAGGAGATTCAGCTGCTGCACCTCCTTAATGGAGGGATGCCTTCTCCTACTCTTCCACCCCACACTAAAGTGGTGCTCCACACATGGCACGATGCAACCAAATCCCTGGGTTGGAATTACAAATTCATGAAAGAAGCGCCTTTATGGGTGGAACTGTGTCTTCATCAGGAGGTGGAACTTCAGGGATTCTAACATAGGTACACCCTAGGGATCTCCGAATTAGGTGATGTTATTACTGGGACAGTCAAGAAGTCTTTAGTGGCACTACAAGAGGAGTTCTCACTCTCACTTTTTTCTATGCTTATAGCCCCATTGTACTTTGGGGCATTATATTAGGTGACTTAAGGACCTTCCTTATTAAAGCCCTTTAGAGGCTAAACTCGTGATAGATGAGCCCCAACCCTGTAAAGGTTTGCAAATTTATAGAACATTGCTTCCCACGCATCAGTGAGAGGTGGGGGAGAGATCTGTGTTTACTGTATGAAGATGACTAGAGAGGTCTGTGCATATCCCCAATTATCTCTTATTGCATCACAATTTAGGATTAACCAACTAAGCTGCTTAAATCATACATATTTTACGTAACAGAAACTTTGGACAGTGGAGCTGGGGAATTCCCCACATTGTCTCAGATGTCCATTCATATGGGAGAATGTTTTGCTCACAGTCTGGAGCTGGTTGCTACTTTCCGAGAGGGGGTCTTGTTGATGCTTGAGGAGGTGTTGGGATGCTCATTTCCCAAGGACCCTAAGATAACCCTGCAGCATATTACTATTTATTTAGATAGCAACCGCTATAAACTTGTGCTGTTGTGGATTGGTCTCCTGGCACCAAGAGAGATATTACTAAGAACTGGAGACCTAGAGGGGACGCTTTGACTGGTACATGAGTATAGTTTTGAGAAGCCAGTTTATGCAGTCAGGGGGAGTCCCACAAAACATCCAAACCTTTTGAAGGACTGGGCTCACTACAGAGGAATTGTATTGGATCTCTGCCCACAACAAAGCGGAAACTTGGGAGCTGAAATCCACATGTTTAGGACTGATATGTAATGTGCCTAATAAGGTATGAGAGGATGATTTAGTATGTGGGGTGAGAGGTGTGAATTAATATTGTGTTGCTATTACTTGATATATTTTTGGATATTGGCATATGTCTTATTTGTTCTTCTTTTTGGTATTACCTAAAACCATTAAAATATGTCAAACTTTGTATAGTTCTTTTTAATACATGTTTACATCATTTTTGTTTGCATTTATAGAAACTTGTCTTACATTACTGTATGGTTTATAACATGTTTTATAAATCAAAATAATTTTTTTTTTAGAGTCTTAGTATTTTTTAATGTTCATTTAGCAGTCATATTTTACCACTTTATGAAGAAAATCTTTGTTACTGTGGCCTGTTATTGGTTCTGTATCACAGTTCCTGTTCTTCAGGTCAGATAAGATTATTTTTCTATAATTGTTCAAGGTTTTTTTTTGAAGGGGGCATGTGTTCAGGATTACTTTAATTAATGCTGGATAGTGTTGTTTTTTTCTTTGGTTAGTGTTAGACAGTCATTGTAGTTTTGATAGTTGAGTGTGATAGGCCTTATTGTATTATACTTAGAGCAATATTATGTTTGTGAGCTATATTGTGATTGTATGTGTTTTTGCTATGCTTTTTTATGGTATTGTAATATTTCTGGAGTTTTGTATGTTTTGTGGGTGGGTGTTTTGTTTTCCTTTTACAGGTTTTTTGTTTTGATCATGGAACATATTGATTTTTTTTTCTATGCATGCAAGGCAGTTTAGTTATATTTGAACTGGTAGACCTGTTAGCCTGAGGGTGGTTTCCCCCCAAACGTTTTGCCTACTTACCTCCATTTCTGGTGCTGGAGTTTGTTTTTGTTGGCCTTAGCACTTTACCACTGCTAACCAGTACTAAAGTGCTTGTGCTCTCACATGGTTTAATTGGTTTACACCTGATTGGCATATTTAGTTGACTTATGAGTCCCTTGTAGATTGGTATACCATTTACCCAAGGCCTGTACATTAAATGCTACTAGTAGACCAGAAGCACTTATTGTTCCACCCAATTAGGTAGCACCTTAAAACATGTCCCAGGTCTGCCATTGCCACCTGACTACAGTCCATTTGACGTGGCAATATAACTCCGTTGCCAAGCCTTAAAACTCCAGTTTTATTGCATATACATCCCCCCAAGGTAGGCCCTAGGTAGCCCATAGGTCAGGGTGCATTGTAATTAAAAGGTTGGATATGTACTTTATATGTTTTACATGTCGTGGTAGTAAAAAATAACCTAAATTTGGTTTTCACTACTGTGAAGCCTACCTGTCCCATAGGATAACATTGGGTTGTCTTATTTCATTTAATAAGTCATAACTTTTGATTGAGACCAGGTAGCCAGTTCATGTTTGGTATCTATGAAAGTGTAATGAAAAATCCTCTTTATTGGTAAAGTTGGATTTGTAATTACAATTTCGAAAGTTAGCTTTTCCTGGCCTTAGGGCCTGATTACAACTTTGGCGGTGCTGTGCTTGGTCTGCCCTGCCACCGCACCGCCAAAGCAGTGGTCAGTCCCCCCCACCAGATTAGGAGTTTCCTCCTGTCTGGCAGGCTTTGTTTTTGGCATTCCCACGGCAGTGCCCTAAAAATGGGCACCTTAATAGGAACGCCAAAAACAGTTCCTGCACGGCATGGACTATAAAGTCCATGCCGTGAAGGAACTGTTGTGCATACACACAGGGGGGCACATATTAAAACCACCATGAAAACTATAGCAGAGAGGAAACTTGTAATATGCTGGCGGGACCGCCGCTGTCCCGCCAAGCATATTACTACCTCCTGACCGCCACAACACCACCAGGGAACAGCGCTTCCCTGGCGGCTGCAGCGGGGCAATGGTGGTCTGACCGCCCTTATTGTAATAGGGCAGTTGGAAGACCGCCACCACCGCGCCTCATGAGTCTGACGGTCCGTGGACTGCCAGACTCGTAATCAAGGCATTTGCCCTTTTGTACCTACAGCCTTTCTTAGGTCACATGAGTGGGTTTAACTGAGAATTAGACTTCCTCATAGACAGTCACACAATAGAGGGATTAGGTGTGCCTGGTTGGGTCATCTGCTGGCAGGATGGAGGGGGGGAACAGAGCACAGCCCAACTTGCAACTGAGTAGGCTGTGTTCTCCTTTCACATAAACGACATATCACCTCCAGACTGTCCCTGCAGCCAGCTTGGAGCCAGGGCGGTAAGTAAAGAAATTCCATGAACTTCAAAGTCACTTTCTAGATGCTTCTCCCACCTTTCATAGGAAGGGCACCAATTATCAAAATAAGACCCTCAGACCCACTCTTCAGTTCACTTTCTAGACCTGCAGAAGGACTAACAGAAGACTATCTGCTGCTGTGACCTTCTGTGCAGTATACAAGAAAACTTTGCGGTACCTGGAAGGACTCCTTTTCTGCTTGGACATAAAAGGATCCCACCATCTTGAACCTGCACCTGGACCCAGCCTGATTGAGTCCTGTACCCCAATGTGTTGTCCCATCAGTCCTGGTTCCTTAGTTGTGGTGCTAAAGATGTCCAGGTAGCCAAAATCCAAAACTGAGGACTTGGAAAATGTTTGGCTAAAAACTGCTCCGAGAACTGAGGGATGACAGGGACCAGGCTGATTGTCTATCCGCCAAAGGTACATCGCTGGGTGGCCTGACTTCACAGCTGCTCCCACTACGTTCTTCGCTGCAGCAGCAAATCCTTCTCACCGGTCCTTTGCCAAAGGATTATCCGAGCCCCTGGAACTGTCTTCCAAAAAAGAGACTAAGTTTGAACTCAGAAATCTTCACTGCGGCTTCAACCCAAGGCTCCCCGATGATGCCGCTCCCTCTTCGGACACCTCCTGCAACTTTTCCCCACTGAACTTTACCTTCTCCCGACATTTTTCTTGAAAATTCTTCTAAGTCTGAAGGTAAGCGCTTACCTGGCCCTATCCATTTCTATTATCAGACCCGCACTGCATCGCATTCGGCCATATTTTTTCACTTTGAGACAGTCTCGCTTGACCAGATGTCTGTGCTTGGGGCTTTGATCTTTTAGGCACTAGTTTATAATAGCAACTTTAAAAAATCATAACTCTGGTTCAACTGATTGGATTTTTGTTATTTTGGTGTCGAATAGTTTATTCAAATCTACTTTATTGTTCTGAATTGGTGTGTAATTTATCTGAAAGAGACAGTTAGTTATGGATTCCTCACCTTAGAATTACCCACAGGCGTCAGACTGGATCTGGAGAATTTTTTCCTCAGCAGTACCTCTGCGCGTCGATAGGTGGCGTCGGTCGACTCCGCGTTCGTCGTTGGCGTGGTGGTGGCCAGAATGACGTCGTGGTATCTACTTAGACGCTGCCCTCGCGTGCTGAAGTCAGTTCTTTCTTTTTTCGCGCCAACCGGCGCAGATCCGGAGAGAGCGGTACCTCGAGTCACTTTTTGACTCCGTTTTTGTGACTTTTGTCGACACTTTTTTTGAGTCGATCGACTCCTGGTGCACGGAGGGTTGTCACGTCGGACCGGCTTCAAGGCTTGGGACTCCTGTCGCAAATTGATGTCAGTCACGGACCCGCACCTCGTGTGCCTTTGATGCCTGGAGCATGACTACGACCCAAAGTCGTGCTCCGATTGCCGGGCCATGAATCCGAAGTCTTTGCGGGAGCGGTCCCGAAAGCTTCTCGAGGCCCGGCAGTCCGCTCCCTGCCGTTCGAGGTCTCGGTCAAGAGGGAGGTCGCGGGACCGATCGCGGAGCCACCATCACCACTCATCATCAAAGTCTTCGTCTTTGGTTAAGTCGAAGCTCAAGAAGAAGGCAAAGAAGCATCGTCGCTCTTCGCGTTCTCCCCATCCGTCGGCCAACACGACGTGGAAAGCGGAAGGTAGTCATCCGGCTCCACCCGCGGAGCTTGTTGGGCCAACTCCGGTCTTCCCTCCCTTTCCGGGAGCTGGAGCGACCCCTGCCCAGCTTCGAAGCTTTTACGAAGCCTTGCATTTCATCTTTGGGCAGCCCGACTCCGCCGGCGTGCCCTCGGGCCCCGCGGACTCAGTTGGGGGCTCTAGGCCTTTGAAGTTGGCGACTTCGGCTCTGGTGCAGCAGCGCCCCCAAGGATCCATGCCTGGATCCAGATCGGTGCAGGTCAACCTCGTGACACCTCCTCCGGCGCTAATCCAGTGACGACACCCCCGCCGCCTACAACGCCGGTTGTGTCCCCAGCCGGCGTCGACCCCGGCCTCCCCCTCGATGAGGACACGAAGCTGGACCAACATCATCCGACGTCGGTACCGGCGCCGACTGGTACTTTTTTACCCCTGTTCTCCCCTGATGTTTCCTACCGCCCTGAGTGGCTCACAGGAGAGGGTGAGGAGGACTGGGAGGGTTCTGTGGACCCTCTTCCACACCAGTTAGAGGAACCGGACTGGAGAGAGGAGTTGGGTGAGGCCAGTGATCTGGATACCTCCCCAGACCTTGGCATGCTATCTCCCCCTACCGTGGCTACGGAGGAGGGTGCATCTTACGCAGTGGTGTTGTGCAGGGCAGCCGAGGCCCTAAACCTCGAGCTTCCTACGGTGGTGGTCAGGACCAACCTCCTGACAGAAGTGCTTCAACCGGCGGCGGCCTCCTCGGAGCCCTTACTGCTGTTCAATGAGGCCCTTACGGACATCCTTTTGGGCACTTGGTCCAAGCCCAACAAAGGGGCTCCTGTGGACAGGATGATTGCCCGACGCCACTGCCCAGCCCCAGGTGACCCCATTTTCCTCTCTTCCCATCCTTCCCCTGAGAGCTTGGTAGTCCAAGCCTCAACATCCAAGGGTGCATTCCCTAACGCACCACCTGATAGGGAATCCAAGAAGCTGAACCACCTTGGGAAGAAGTTGTTTTCTTCCTCCAGCTTGGGACTGCGGTCGGTGAACACTGCATGTCTATTGGGCCGTTACTCCCACTCGGTGTGGGACACGGTTGCGCAGGTGCTGCCACAGTGCCCGGAGGAGGCCCTGGGCCCTGCTCTCCTGTGCTGTTGCCGAATGAGAGACACAGAGAAGTTCACCATCCAGTGTGGGCTGGACGCCGCCAACTCACTGGGCAGGACGATTTCCACGTCAGTAGCATTGAGACGCTCCGCCTGGTTGAGGTCCACTGGCTTTTCAGGGGATGTCCAAGCAACACTTTCGGACATACCCTTTGATGGCCATCACCTGTTTGGCCACAAGGCAGACAACGTGCTTGAGCGCTTTAAGGATTCTAGGACTACGGCCAGATCCTTAGGCCTCGCTTCCACATCCTGCCCAGCGCAGTCTGCTTTTTGCCCCTTTCGTGGCTACAAAAGGGGTGCCACGCCATGTTCCGCCCAGAGCCACAGGCCTGCGCAAGCTGTCCAGCCTCTGCACGGCCGGGGACGAGGATCCTATTGCCGTGGGCCAGTCCGCCAGCGCCCCCACTGCAGCAGCCTCCTAGTCCGACCTTTCAGGCCCATCAATTTCCAGTGGGCAGCAGGATTCGCCATCACCTTCCCCACTGGCTCAACATCACGTCGGACAGGTGGGTTTTGCAGATAGTCTGAAGAGGCTACTCCCTCCCCTTCGAGGGATCACCTGGCCCATCTCCAACAGGAAGTTACGGCTCTCTTGGCCAAGGGCCGAGCGCGTTCCTGCCCCAGAAGTCAGTCATGATTGTTATTCCCACTACTTTCTGGTGCCCAAGAAGGACAAGGGCCTGCGTCCTATCTTGGATCTCAGGAACGTCAACCACTTCCTCCAGAAGGAGAAGTTCAAGTTGTTGACACTGGCTCAGGTCCTGTCTACCCTCTCTCTGCAGGACACTTATTTTCACATCCCCGTCCTGCCTGCCCACCGGCGTTACCTGCGGTTCACAGTAGGCCACGTGCACTTTCAGTTTACCGTGCTCCCCTTTGGCCTTCCTAGCACCCCTCGGGTGTTCATGAAAGTGATGGCGGTGGTCGCAGCTCATCTGCGCTGATCAGGGGTTACAGTCTTCCCCTATCTCGACGACTGGCTGTTGAATGCGGGCTCACCCCAGGCTGTCGTCTCCCACCTCCAGACTACGGCCAACCTCCTGCATTCGCTGGGGTTCACCATCAATGTGCAAGGTCAACCCTGATCCCCTCTCAGAAGCTCCTTTACATCGGAGCGGTTCTGGACAAAGCGCAGTTTCCGGCTTATCCTCCCGAGCAGCGAGTCCGGGATATTTGGGCTATGATTCCGATGTTTCAGCCTCTATCCCGGGTTTCGGTCAGAATGACCATGAGGCTACTGGGCCTCATGGCCTCCTGCATCCTGCTGGTGGACTATGCCAGGTGGCATGCACGGGCTATGCAGTGGGACCTTAAGTTCCAGTGGACACAGCATCAGGGGAATCTTTCCGATTGCGTCCAAATCTCAGAGGGCACTGCATACCAGTTGCAGTGGTGGCTAACGAAACGGGATTGGGTCAACGGCAGATCCCTCTCCCTTACCCAACCAGAGTTCACAGTGGTGACAGAATGCATCACTGCTGGGGTGGGGCAGCCACATGGGAGAGGCGGAGATCAGAGGCCTCTGGTCTCCGGCGGAGTCCGGGCTCCATATCAACCTTTTGGAGCTTCGGGCTATTCGTCTTGCACTAAAAGCATTCCTTCCCTCTGTCCGGGGAAGAATGGTGCAGGTGTTTACGGACAACACCACCGCCATGTGGTACTGCAACAAACAGGGCGGGTGGAGTCATGGACCCTATGTCAAGAGGCTCTCCGCCTTTGGACATGCTTGGAACATCAGGGCATATCTCTGGTGGTTCAACACCTGGCAGGTTATCTGAACGCCAGGGCGGACGAACTCAGTCGCAGGTGCATGATGGATCACGAATGGCGTCTTCACTCGGAGGTGGTGCAAGGTCTCTTTCACCAGTGGGGAAAGCCTTGGTTAGATCTATTTGCCACCGAAGAGAACGTGCAATGTCAGCAGTTCTACGCGTTGGAATTTCCAAGGCGGCACTCGCTAGGCGACGATTTTCATCACGAGTGGAGTTGTGGTCTTCTATACGCCTTTCCGCCTATACCACTTCTGCCCAGAGTGCTGAAGAAGATCAAGCGCGACCGGGCCCAAGTCATTCTTGTGGCTCCGGATTGGGGGAGAAGAGTCTGGCATCCAGAGCAGTTACACATGGCCATCGATCCTCCGATCAGACTGCCTCTTCGGGAGGATCTTCTGTTGCAGCAGCAGGGGACGGTCCTCCACCCGACCTGTCCAGACTCCACCTCCTTGCGTGGAGATTGAGCGGCGACAGTTGACAGCTTTCGACTTTCCTCCCGAAGTCTGTAATGTTATCTTGGCAGCCAGGCGTCCCTCCACTAAAATGGTATACGCCTGTAGATGGAACAAATTTGTGGCATGGTGCACAGCAAAGGCTGTGGATCCCCTTTCTGCCCCCCTTTCAGAGGTTCTCCTCTTTATTCTTTCTTTGGCCCAGCAGGGCTCTGCTCTGGGCACTCTTAAAGGCTATCTTTCGGCCATTTCAGCCTTCCTTTGGCTGCCTGACCAGCCTTCTCTTTTCAAGTCCCCTATTGTAAATCGCTTCCTTAATGGCATTACTCATTTGTTTCCTCCCACTCCTTTCGTGATGCCCCAGTGGGACTTGAACCTGGTTCTTACTTATCTGATGTGTGCTCCTTTCGAGCCGCTACATAACTGTCCTCTCAGACTTTTAACCCTTAAAACTGCCTTTCTGGTTGCCATCACCTCTGCTCGCAAGGTGAGTGAGCTACAGGCCCTTTCTTCTAAGCCTCCCTTCCTGGCTGCCCATCCAGACAAGGTTGTCCTCCGCACTAGGCCTTCTTTCATTCCCAAAGTGGTTACCTCTTTCCATATAGGATAGACCATCACTTTGCCCACCTTCTTTCCGCCTCCGTATACTTCTAAAGAGGAAGAGAGGCTCCACTGTCTGGATCCAAAACATCCGCTTTCCTTCTATCTGGATCGCACAAAACAATTCCAGGTGGATGACTAGCTCTTTGTCAGTTATGTGGGCTCTAAGAAGGGTCGGGCCGTGCAAAAACAAACCATCTCCCAATGGGTCGTTCTTTGCATCAAAATCTGCTATTCCTTAGTGAAAAAGGAACCTCCTGTTGGGTTGCGTGCCCATTCCACCAGGGCGACAGCAGCCACTACTGCTTTGGGATGTGGAGTCCCCCTTCTCGACATCTGCCAGACAGCTACGTGGGCTTCACTGCACACATTTACCAAACACTATTGCCTGGACAGCCAAGTCTGAAGGGACGGCTTCTTCGGCCGTTCAGTTCTCCAGGACTTTCAGGTGTGAACTTGGTTTGCAGACCCACCACCAGGGTTGGTATTGCTGGGTATCTATTCTAAGGTGAGGAATCCATAGCTAACTGTCTCTTTCAGATGAACAAGTTACTTACCTTCGGTAATGATATATCTGTAAGAGACACAGGTTAATTATGGATTCCTCACCGCCCCACCCATCCTCCCCGTTCAGTGAACTGATTTCTAGGGTAAGGGACTCCCCTTTCAGGGCCCTAGTTTTTGTGCACCAGTGGTCAGTGTCTTGCATGACTCTGTGCTTCTGGCATGGATTGTCATGTAAAGAACTGACGTCAGCACGCGAGGGCAGCGTCTAAGTAGATACCGCAACGTCATTCCGGCGACCACAATGCCAACAACGAACGCGGATTCGACCGACGCCACCTATCAACGCGCAGAGGTACTGCTGAGGAAATAATTATCCGGAGCCAGTCTGATGCCTGGGGATAATTTTAAGGTGAGGAATCCATAACTAACCTATGTCTCTTACAGATATATCGTTACCGAAGGTAAGTAACTTGTTCATCTTGTATTGTGTTTGTGTGCTGCATAAATACTTTCCATATTAAGTTGAGCCTGACTGCTTGTTGTGCCAAGCTACTCCGGGTTAAGCACAGGCTAATTTAGTGGCTTATTAGAATTAACCCTGCCAGGAATTGTGGCTGTTGCTCGACCATGACTCACATCCCAGTCTAGCAACAACCCAATTTCACACATGAACCAATACTATTTCTAATTTCCTTGATTTTTCAGTTTTTCCATAGCCTTTTCTTAAAAATATTTTACTTTCTTTGAGTTATAAATAGTACCTATGGATTGTTATTACTTTATTTGAATGTTTCTACATCATTGATATTGTTTTAGGGGGGGTTGTATTATTGGAGGATTACTGAATTTTGGATTATTGTTGAGTTTGCTTTCTACAGCTACAAAACAGTGATTTACGTTTTATTTTATTGTCTTAGGGTTAGGAAATCTTTTTGTATTGCAATGTATTATGTATGGATCATTATTATCATTGTTTTAATGCAATGTTTATTTTGTATTGTATTTTGCAATCTATGTTACGGTTGGTTGAGAAGGTATTTATGGAGTTAAATATTTATTTATTTGTTTCTTCTTAAATAATTTCTACTTTTCAGTTTTAGTAGATTATGTTAAATGTTTATTATATACTTAAGCTTGATTTGTAAAAATTGTTTAAATAATATTCATAAATAAATACACTGGTAAAAATATTTTTGGATTGTTTCGAGATATATTTGGTGGTTTCGTTTTTGGATGGAGTTTTTTAGAGTAATGTTCTTGCTATGGAGTTTTGGTACAGTAGTCCTTGAATATAAGCAAAAAGTCAGACTTTGCATTGGAGAATTTTGTTCATTTGTCTAGTTTGTTTTTAGACTTTAGGTTCTAATTGGGCTATAGCTTGTTTGATTCTTAATTCTTGCAAACCTTGTTTTTTTAAAAACGAATCAAAAAATTGGTATAGTGTAAGGCGGGTTAATCCTAATTAGGGGTGGGCAGAATTGATGGAATTTGATTCTGTGGAATTCTGCAGAGTTAAATTAAAATTCCATGCTATTCCGTGGAATTACATTAAGATCTGCAGAATTCCATGATAAAGTGGGCATTTGGCCTTGTTTTATTAGTGTAAAATGCACCCTTGTGTCCAAAAATGGATGGGAGGATGCATTTTCGCTAAGAAATAGCACTGCTATATACCAAATGCACTGCACTCCATACCCATCGGCGCCCTTACATACTCTGCATTGATTACTGCAGAGTATGTAAGGGTGCCGATGGGTATGCACGGCTGTGTTACTTCTCAGTGCCCCTTACATACTCTCTCTGAGTGTGTTAGGTCACAGTGGGATATGCAGAGCAGTGCATTCAGTGGTTTTTAAACAAGACTAAAAGAGGGAGCTGTCCGTCAATCACTGCAGATTAAAGTTTAATCTGCAGTGGATTTTAAACATAGAGGGACTGCTCCCTTTTCCAGCCCTGTTTAAAAACCAAATACTGCAGATTAATTCCGCGTTGCAAGAGTAACATGAAATTACCAAATTCCTCCAATTCAGCTGGCATAATTAAAAATTCCACGACCCCTAATACTAATATTCCTTGGGAGGAATTGTGCCAGTCTTCCACTGCATTGTTAGTGTTTGCTTGGTGTGCTATGGTAATGTCATAGATATTCCACCATGGTATATGATACTTGGATTGGTGTCTGTGACCAGAACAGTGTAGTTCGCCTACCCAAGTATGTTCAAAGTACTCTATTAGAGCAGTTAAGTTGTGTTTACGTCTTTAGTAGTATGGTGGTTCTATTAATAGGTTGTAGTGTTTTGCTACTTTATTTACTGGTACATATGCAAGGGCAATTAATTGTCTAGTATCATACGCAAATTCAGCATTTGGTTAGTATGCTTTAGTTAATGTGGATTTTTGGCGATGGCTCCCAATACTTTGATTAAATTTATTTTTACACCCCTTAATGATTGTATGTGGATATATTTTTAAAATGGGTGAAATCATTGCCTGCTCAAAATCTATATTTGTTGTGTCTTGCAAGTGCAGTAGTGGTATGCTTCCATTTTGATATTCTCCACGGATTTAATCGAATTTTGGGGGCCACAGTTTGAGCATGATGTCCACCATCCAAGTGCTTGTCTGAGTTTCTGTTAGTAGGTTATTGTTAGTAGCATAAATGTCTTATTCTTTCATTGTTTGCTTTGCCACATAAAAGAAAAGTGTCATTAGTGTGTGTTAATGCTAAATTTTGTAGGAAATTTATATTCTCAAATCTTCCAAGCGCAGCAGGTGAGTCCCTGGTTGCTTTTCTAGGTCTGATTTTGAGTTTTTTTAAATTAAGAATTGAAGGGAGTTGGCTTGTAGCATATTCTGGAATATTGGGTATTACATTTTTATTAAATTGTTCCAGTAGGCACTTGTGAGGTTGCACAGGCTTCCCTGAGGTATTACAGTGCAGTTCCTACTTCAATTTCTGCCATGTTGGTGTTGATGATTATGAACTCTAATATTTTTAACAATTTCATTATTTGTTGTTGCGCTCTCATACATGCATTAGAATATTATTCTGTACATTTCCAGTGTGTTTTCTCACTGCTTGTACTTTGTTTCCTGTATGTATGTCCCATGTTTTTGAATATTTTTCCTTTCTGAGATCTTGTGTATGTCAGCCACTGTTTCTGTGCCAGATAAAATATTAAATTATTAATTTAATAACATTATTATATTTTTTAATATACTTGTTTACACATATTTCGAACATTTATTTTGTATTTATAGATACAACTTAGATGTTCTTGGAGCTTTTTAGAGGACTTTAATGTTGATGGTTTGAATTTGTTTGCAGTATTAGTGTTATATGCTTACTAATTAATTTTGTTTTCTCTTTTAAGACGTTTTAGTTTTAAGAATATGTTGATTATTATATATTTATTATTATTTTGTGGTCTTTTTCTTGCTTTTTAAATGTTTTTGTAGATTTTGGTTTTAAGAAATAATTTTTTCTTTATTTTTATTTCTTCTTGCTTTTGGCTTGGATCTGTTTTCATTTTCTATGTTTAGGGCTCATAAAAAGAAAGGTATCCATTAATTAATTGGTTTAACTAAGCATTTATAGCTTTGATTATTTAGGTTAGCTTTATTTTATTTTATTTTACTTACTTTAAAATAAGTGGTTAGTTTTCTTTGGAGGTGTCCTTTTCTTTTTGTGTGTGTGGCAACCCAGCCAAGGTTTGGTTTCTTCCAGTGGTTTTTGTAAAACAGTTTATTGAACTTTTTGTTTTTTTACACTCTTTTTTAATTAGTAAAGCATTGTAATTGTTAACTGTTTGAAAGTTTAATTTTGTTGTCTGTTTTCTTTGCTGTTTTTTATTACTTTATTCAGTAAACGCTAATTAGTGTTTGGTTGTTTTGTAGACATGTTTTACATTTAAGATACAAATGTATTAATTTGAAGAATTTTTGTTTAAATAATTTTTCCTACATATCATTTTAGTTGTTGTTAACGTTGTTCATTTTTATGTGAACAATGGTTTAATGTTATTTGTAATTTAATTTATTTAGATATGATAAAGTAATTATTATCATAACGTATATTTTTTTATCTTGCTTTTGTGGCTTAATCATATTTATATTTTGCGTATTTTTTATTTGTGTTTTTTATGTTTTACTCTATTTGGCTTGTATTTATTTTGTATTGTTATAGTATCTATATCTTTGTTTTCAATATTATTGCTGTAGTTAGTGTGTATTATTTTTGTGGTTATATTTACTATGTATTTATTTTTCATATTTAGATATTTTGAATATTTTTGATGTCAATATTCATGTAGTCGATATTATAATTTTCTCTTTTTGAGTTTAGAATCATTATAGTAAGGTCATTGATATATTTTGGAAATAACTAGTAGCCATTCAACAAGGTTTGTCTGCTTCTTGGTGCTGTGCAAGTTCCGCTATACCCTTTGCAGTCAGGCCTCACATTTTACAGTTCAACGTTTCTCTCGGCGGGGGGGAATGGTATTAACATCAATGTAATAAAAGGATAGCTGTCTACTATTTTGGTGTACCTCTTTTCACACAACCAAAGTTCTCTTTTCAACCATCACATTGTTCAGCAGTTTCTCTGTAGTCCATAAATTAAGATTCCTGTAACTCCTTTTCAGTTGCGCAGTAGGATCTCAATAATGACAAGCACTTTAAACCCTTGCATTTATGTGACTAAGCTGGAAAAAACGCCTTACTTCCTGTGATCACGTCAGCTAGATGAGTTAGTGAGCTTCTGGCTCTGTCTTCTTCTCCTCTCTTCACTGTATATATTTCAAGGGGCAGAAATTCCCCTACTGTCCAATCTTCCGTTCCTTCCCATGATAGCAAACAAATTTCACATTTCTCAAGAGATTTCTCCTCCATCATTCTTCTCATCACCTCATCCATTTGATCTCCAAAGGCTTGATCTCTGTAGGCCTCTGAGTTACTACATTCATAGAACACATCCCTTTTAGGTTAAGGGACAATTTGTTGGTGGGACTACAACATTTCTAATGGTGGTTGTCTAGGACAGCACACACTGCTGTAGACTGGAAGGCAAGCCTGTCCTTGAGGGCTTAACCACTTTCATGCTGAGGACGGAAATGTTCCGTTCTCAGCCACGGTGGTTGTGTGCTGAGGACGGAACTGTTCCGTCCTCTGCACACAACCAGGAACTCCCGCTGCTGCTTACAGCAGAGGGATTTCCTTTTTCAATTTCCAGCCTTGGGAGCTGGGGAAGAGCTTCCCCAGCTGCCCAAGGCATTTTTTTTTCAGTGTAATGACGATCTGCTTGCATGGTGCGCTGACTTCATTACATTGAAAGTGAAACTGAAATGAGCCGATCGGC
This sequence comes from Calotriton arnoldi, assembly GCA_963921515.1. Lineage (NCBI taxonomy): Eukaryota > Metazoa > Chordata > Amphibia > Caudata > Salamandridae > Calotriton > Calotriton arnoldi. The sequence continues at coordinate 502,352 of CAWUFW010005749.1, forward strand.
TCATTTGAGCTTCACTGCTTGGGTGCTCGTGGCACTATCTTAGCCCCTCGAGCACCGAAACACACGGGAGAGGTGTCATTGGAAAGGGGAACTTCTCCCCTTTCCAAGGGTACCCATCCCTAGTGGATCCCTGCTTGGGGATCACTGCAGGAGGCCAAACCACAAGCAGGGATCCACCACTAGACCCAATGGAGGGGCGGAGCTGCCCCTTGGACAAGGGCCTTTGCTCCTCCCAAAGTTATTTTGGCATATTCAGTCTTTTTGTCCTCTTGGGGGGCAATATCCCCATATCTGATCTCCCCGGGGGCAGAAAGCACGCCAGACATTCTTTTTATTTATTAGGTAGGGATTAGGGCTGCCCAAAATGGGTATGCCAATGCCCCCTCCCAAAATAAATTAAAACAGAAGTCTTTCTGCCTCCCCTAAGTGGCAGGTGAGGCAATAGCCCCTGATCTGCCCCCAGATCTGCCTACTAGGCACCAGGGATTATTTCTTTTTTCTTATTGTAGTGGCGGGGGCTGCCCAGAATGGGCATGCCAATGCCCCCACTCCCCCCAAAAATGGGCACAGTCTTTCTGCCCCTGGGGGTATATGAGGGCATTAGCCCCCAATCTGCCCCTCTGGGGGAGGACCGAAAATCAGCTAGACACCAGGAAATAGTTTCTTCTTTGTGCAGGGATGGGGGCTGCCCTGAAGGGGCATGCTGATGCCCCCACCACCCCCCAAAAGATGGGCACAGTCTTTCTGCCCCCCAGGAGCTGATATGGACAATAGCCCCAAATCTTCCCCCCTGGGAGGGCAGTAAGCCCACTTGATACCATGGACTATTTTTACTTTGTGTAGGGTTAGGGGATGCCCAGAATGGGCATGCTGATAACCCCATCCCACCTCCCCTCAAAAAATGGCCACAGTCTTTCAGTTGGTGGGTATTATACTCGGTCTGCCACCAGGGTGGGGACAGAAAGTCCACTAGGCACCAGGGATATGTTTATGGGCACATTAAGTAGTAACCCCATAGTCAAGGGTAGCTCCCCTTTTTTTTAGGCACACAGTTTAGCTGTTTCTGCCCCATCAGCAATATTTTTAGGCTCAAGGGGCAGAAAACCACTCAATACCAGGGACAGTTTCTGTGTGTGTGTGTGAACTGGAGTTCTGCTGATGGTCTGCATGTGCTAACATTTAGCTGGCTGTGTGTGTACCGGCATTTTGCTGGTGGTGTGTGTAGACTTGCACTTGGCTGGTGGTGTGTGCGGACTGTCGCTTGGCTGGCAGTGTGCGTTGGATAGTGCTTGGATGGTGGCGTGTGTGGACTGTTGCTTGGCTGGTGGTGGGCTTGCGTAGATCCCCCAGACCTTTCTTACCCAGAATCCTCTGCAAACCTCATATTTAGCTAAAATGTGACATTTCCCTCACATGTCTGTGTGGGAAAGTTGAAGGATTACTGCCCCGGCACAATTTTCCTACCACCCAGCATTACCCTCGATCTCCTGATAAAAATGGTACCTCACTTGTGTGGGTCCTCAAAGCAGAGTCTAAAAACATCTTAAAAAACTGCCCTTATGGACACGTTTTGGTGCCCCTTCAGTTCTACACATTCTTGGCCCCTCCCTTTTGCAGGCAGTTGGCCCACCCACACAAGTGAGGTGTCAGTTTTATCAGGAGACTGAGGGGAATGCTAGGTGGTAGAAAATATGCGCCAGCACGCTGATCCCACACAGAAATATGAGGAAAATGTGATCTTTTAGCTAAATTTGAAGTTTGCAGGGGATTCTGGGTAAGAAAATGTTGAGGATCCACACAAACCACACCACCCTGGTCTCTCTCGGGTGTCTAGTTTTCTGAGATGTCTGGGTTTGGTAGGTTTCCCTTGATGACTGCCAAGGCTGGGAACAAAAACCCAGGTGGCCCCCTATCAATCACAAAATAACCTGTTTTTGCAATAGGGCGCCTGAGTTTTGGTCCCAAGCTCGGCGGCCATCTAGTAAAAGCTACCAGACCCAGACGTTTCTGAAAACTATGCCCCCGGGGGAGTCCAGGGAAGTGTGGCTTGCATGGATCCCCCAACGTTTTCTTACCCTGAATCCCCTGCAACCATCAAATATATTTTTTTTAAAGTTTAATCAGCCTTATTAAAATTACATTTGCATAACAGTGAATATACATAATAAACAAAAATAAGAAGAACATATGCTTGTTAACATCTTGAAGTCAAAGTAAGCTGTTTATACTTTTGTAGATTAAAAGGGTTAAGGAGATAAGAATACAAAAAGTGGGAGGAGAAAAGGGGGAAATATTAATGCAAACTTGCTGATCTAATAAAAGCATGTAATGAAATGAAAAAGATAAATAACTAAAGGTAAAACTGTAAAGGTAATATAAAAGATTATTTTTTACCAAATGAATTGCTGTATACCCGGTACACAATGAAAAACCATTCCAAGGTGCAGTTCAGTTATTGACTCTGGGTACCTCTGGTTCTTGGTGAACCTACAAACCTTATATCTCCCCGCAACAAGAAGGGTTCAGCGAATGTACCAATATATCTGAAAGAGACTATTAGTTATGGATTCCTTACCTTAGAATTACCCCCCAGGTGTCAGACTGGATCAGGAGAATTTTTCTTCAGCAGTACCCCTGCGGGTCGGTAGGTAGCGTTGGTCGACTCCACGTTCGTCGTTGACGTCGTGATCGCCGGAATGACGTCACGGTATCTACCTAGACGCCGCCCCTGCGCGCTGACGTCAGTTCTTTCTTTTTTCACACCAGTCAGCACAGATCCGGAGAGAGCGGTACCTCGAGTCACTTTTTGACTGTCTTTTTTAGACTTTTTGTCGACATCTTTTCGAGTCGTTTGACTCCTGGTGCACAGGGATGTCACATCGGCAGACCGGCTTCAAGCCTTGTGGCTACTGCCACAAGCTGATGTCGGTGGCGGACCCACATCTAGTGTGCCTCTGGTGTCTGGACTGCAACCACGACCCGAAGTCATTACCACCACTCCTCGTCGAAGTCTTCGTCTCCGGGTAAGTCGAAGCACAAAAAGAAGGCAAAGAAGCACCGTCGCTCTTCGCGTTCTCCCCGTCCGTCGGCCGATGCGACGTGGGATGCGGAAGGTAGTCATCCGGCTCTGCCCGCGGAGCCTGTTGGGTCGACTCTGAGCCTCCCTCCCTTCCCGGGGCCGGAGCGACCCCTGCCCAATTTTGTAGTTTTTACGAAGCCCTCCACTCCATCTTTGGGCAGCCCGACTCCGCCGGCGCGCCTTTGGGCCCCGCGGACTTGGCTGGGGGTTCTAGGCCTTCGATGCTGGTGGCTTCCGCCCCGGCGCCGCAGGGCCCCCAGGGATCCAGGTCTGGATCCGGATCGGTGCCAGTCGACCATACGAAACCTCCTCCGGCGCCGAATCTATTGGCGACAACTCCGCCCCCTCCAACGCCGGTTGTGTCCACAACAGACGTCGACCCCAGCCTCCCCCTCGACGTTGACACGGAGCCGGACCGGCGTCGACCTGCGGCGGTACCGACCGGTACATTTGTACCTCTGTTCTCCCCTGGTGTTCCCTACCGCCCTGAGTGCCTACCAAAGGAGGGTGAGGAAGACTGGGACGAGTCTGTGGACCCTCTGGCAGACCAGTTGGAAGAACTAGACTGGAGAGAGGAGTTGGGTGAGGCCAGTGGTCTGGATACTTCTCCAGACCTTGGCATGCTTTCTCCCCCAACCGTGGCTACGGAGGAGGGTACCTCTTACGCTGTGGTGTTGCATAGGGCGGCTGTGGCCTTGAACCTTGAGCTTCCTACGGTGGCGGTCAGGACTAACCTCCTGACCGAGGTGCTTTAACCGGCAGCGGCCTCTTCGGAGCCCCTGCTGCCGTTCAATGAGGCCATCACGGACATCCTTCTGGGCACTTGGTCCAAGCCCAGCACAGGGGCTCCTGCGGATAGGATGATTGCCCGACGTCACCGCCCAGCCCCAGGCGAGCCCATTTTCCTCTCCCAACACCCTACCCCTGAGAGCTTGGTGGTCCAAGCCTCGACTTCCATGGGTGCAATCCCTACTGCACCACCTGATAGGGAATCCAAGAAGCTGGACCATTTTGGTAAGAATATGTTTTGTTCCGCCAGCTTAGGACTGCGGTCGGTGAACACTGCATGTCTCTTGCGCCGTTACTCCCATTCTGTGTGGGACACGCTCGCGCAGGTGCTGCTGCAGTGCCCGGAGGAGGCCCGGGCTGTACTCTCCTGTGCTGTTGCGGAAGGGAGAGATGCAGCCAACTTTGCCAAATGATGTGGACTGGACACCGCCGACTCGCTAGGCAGGACGATTTCAACATTGGTAGCCCTGCGATGCTACGCCTGGCTGAGGTCCACTAGCTTCTCGGGTGATGTCCAATCAATACTTTTGGACATGCCCTTTGATGGCTGTCGCTTGTTTGGCGACAAAGCGGACAACGCGCTCGGGCGCTTTAAGGATTCCAGGGCTACGGCCAGATCCTTTGGCCTCGCTACCACCTCTCGCCCTGCGCAGTCTGCTTTTCGCCCCTTTCGTGGCTACGGAAGGGGTGCCCCGCCATGTCCCGCCCAGAGCCACTGGCTTGCACAAGCTGTCCAGCCTCTGCGCGGCCTGGGACGTGGGACCCAGCATTCTGGGTCTGTGGGCCAGCGGATGGGCCAGTCCACCAGCGCCCCCTCTGCAGCAGGCTTCAAGCCCTTCTAGTCTGACTTTTCAGGGCCACCAGTTGCCAGTGGGTGGAAGGATCCGCCATCACCTCCCCCACTGACAAACTATCACATCAGACCGGTGGGTTTTGCAGATAGTCTGAAGGGGCTCCTCCCTCCCCTTCGAGACTACCACTCCATCCATGCCACTGCAATCCCATCACATGTCGAAGGACCACTTGGTCCTTCTCTGTCAGTAAGTTATGGCTCTCTTGGCCAAGGGTGCCATCGAGTGTGTTCCTGTGCCAGAAGTAGTTTGTGGTTGTTATTCCCACTACTTCCTGGTACCCAAGAAGGACAAAGGCCTGCGTCCTATCTTGGATCTCAGGAACGTCAACCGCTTCCTCCGAAAGGAGAAGTTCAAAAGGTTGACATTCGCTCAGGTCGTGTCTGCCCTCGACCCTGGAGACTGGATGGTAGTGTTGGACTTGCAGGACGCCTATTTTCACATCCCCATCCTGCCTGCCCACCGGCATTACCTACGGTTCACCATAGGCCACGAGCATTTTCAGTTCACCGTGACCCCCTTTTGGCCTTACCAGCGCCCCTTGGGTGTTCACGAAAGTGATGGCGGTGGTCACATCTCATCTGCGCAGATCAGGGGTTCCAGTCTTCCTCTATCTCGATGACTGGCTGTTAGAGGCGAGCTTACCCCAGGCTGTCGTCTCCCACCTCCAGGCTACGGCGGACCTCTTGCATTCGCTGGGGTTCACTATCAATGTGCCGAAGTCACACCTGATTCCCTCTCAGAAGTTCCTTTTCATCGGGGCGGTTCTAGACACAGCGCCGTTTCGGACCAATCCTCCCAAGCAGCGAGTCTGGGATATTCGGGCTATGATTCCGATCTTTCAGCCTCTATCCCTGGTTTCGGTCTGAATGACTCTGAGGCTGCTGGGTCTCATGGCCTCCTGCATCCTGCTGGTGGACTATGCCAGGTGGCATATTTTTTTTTACAGACTTTTATATAGCGCAAACTTGACCCGCAGATATCGGGTATCAGAGCGCTTTACATAGCACCAGTTGCGTTACATGAGGACACATTAATTTCTGTTAGGCTCGGGAGATTAAGTGATTTGCCCAGAATGACAGGATGTTCAGCGTCATTGCCGAGACTCGAACCCAGCTCCCCAGATTCGAGCTCAACCAGCCTAGCCTTTAGGCAAACTCCTCTCCCCTATGCAGGCTCTGCAGTGGGACCTGAAGTTCCAGTGGGCACAGCATCAGGGGAATCTTTCCGATTGCGTCCAGATCTCGGAGGGCACTACACACCAATTGCAGTGGTGGCTAACAAACCAGGATTGGGTCAACGGCAGGAAGGGATCCCTCTCCCTTCCCCAACCGGAGTTCACAGTGGTGACAGATGCATCACTGCTGGGGTCGGTCGGCCATATGGTGGAGGCGGAGTTCAGAGGCCTCTGGTGTCCGGTGGAGTCCAGGCTCCACATCAACCTTCTGGAGCTTCGGGCAATCCGTCTTGCACTGAAGGCATTCCTTCCTTCTGTCAAAGGAAGAGTAGTGCAGGTGTTCATGGACAACACCACCGCCATGTGGTACTGCAGCAAACAGGGTGGGGTGGGGTCGTGGACCATATGTCAGGAGGCTCTTCTTCTTTGGATGTGGCTAGAACGTCAGGGCATGTCCCTGGTGGTTCAACACCTGGCAGGTTCTCTGTACACCAGGGCAGACGAACTCAGCCGCCAGTGCATGATGGATCACGAAAGGCGTCTTCACTCGGTGGTACAAGGTCTCTTTCAGCAGTGGGGAGAGCCTTGGTTAGATCTATTCGCCACCGAAAAGAACACGCAATGTCAGCAGTTCTGCGCACTGGAATTTCCAAGGCAGCACTTGCTAGGCGACGCTTTTCGTCATGAGTGGAGTTGCGGTCTACTATACGCCTTTCCGCCTATACCACTTCTGCCCAGAGTGCTGAAGAAGATCAAGCGCGACGGGGCCCAATCAATTCTTGTGGCTCTGGACTGGGCATGAAGAGTCTGGTATCCTGAGCTCTTGAACATGGCCATCGATCCTCCGATCAGACTGGCGCTTCGGAGGATCTACTGTCGCAGCAGTAGGGGACGGTCCTCCACCCGAACCTGCCCAGCTTCCAACTCCTTGCGTGGAGATTGAGTGGTGGCAGTTGACAGCTTTCGACCTTCCTCCCGAAGTCTGTAATGTTATCTTGGCAGCCTGGTGTCCCTCCACCAAAACGGTATACGCCTGTAGATGGAACAAATTTGTGGCATGGTGCACAGCAAAGGCTGTGGATCCAATTTCTGTCCCTCTTTCAGAGCTTCTCCTTTTCATTCTTTCCTTGGCCCAGCAGGGTTCTGCTCTGGGCACTTTCAAGGGCTATCTTTTAGCCATTTCGGCCTTTCTTCGCCTTCCAGATCAACCTTCTCTCTTCAAGTCCCCTATTGTAAATCGTTTCCTTAAGGGCCTTACTCACATGTTTCCTCCTATTCCTTTCGTAATGCCGCAGTGGGACTTGAATCTTGTTCTGACCTACCTTATGTGCGCTCCTTTCAAGCCGCTACATAACTGCCCTCTCAGATTTCTGACACTCAAAACTGCCTTTTTGGTTGCCATCACCTCTGCTCGCAGGGTGATTGAGCTTCAGGCTCTTTCTTCCAAACCTCCTTTCCTGGCTGTTCATCCGGACAAGGTTGTCCTCCGCACTAGACCTTCCTTTCTTCCTAAAGTGGTTACCTCTTTCCATATAGGACAGACCGTCACTTTGCCCACCTACTTCCCGCCCCTGCATCCTTCTAAAGAGGAGGAGAGGCTCCACCGTCTGGATCCAAAACGTGCGCTTTCATTCTATCTGGATCGCACAAAACAATTCCTGGTGGATGATCAGCTCTTCGTTGGTTATGTGGGCACCAAGAAAGGTCGGGCCGTGCAAAAGCGGACCATCTCTCGATGGATCATTCTTTGCATCAAAATTTGTTATTCCTTAGCGAAAAAGGAACCTCCAGTAGGGCTGCATGCCCATTCTACCAGAGCGACGGCAGCCACAACTGCTTTGGGACGTGGAGTCCCCCTTCATGACATGTGCCAGGCAGCCATGTGGGCTTCATTGCACACGTTCACCAAACATTACTGCCTGGACAGCCTAGTCTGGAGAGACGGCTTCTTTGGCCATTCATTTCTCCTGGACTTTCTGGTGTGAACTTAGTTTGCAGACCCACCTCCGGGGTTGGTGTTGCTGGGGTATCAATTTTAAGGTAAGGAATCCATAACTAATAGTCTCTTTCAGATGAACAAGTTACTTACCTTCCGTAACAATATATCTGTAAGAGATATATATTAGTTATGGATTCCTTACCGCCCATCCCACCCTCCCCGTTCTGCGAACTGACTTCTAGGGTAAGGGACTTCCTTTCAGGGCCCTAGTTTTGCACACCAGTGACCAGTGTCTTGCTTGGCTCTGCGCTTCTGGCGTGAAATGTCCTGTAAAGGACTGATGTCAGCGCGCAGGGGCGGCGTCTAGGTAGATACCACGACGTCATACCGGCGATCACGACGCCAACGCCGAACGCAAAGTCGACCGACGCCACCTACCGACGCGCAGGGGTACTGCTGAAGAATAATTCTCCGGATCCAGTCTGACGGCTGGGGGTAATTCTAAGATAGAGAATCCATAACTAATAATGCCTCTTACAGATATATCATTACCGAAGGTAAGTAACTTGTTCATTGCGTTCAAAAATCTGTCATAGTTAGAAGGAGTTACAGGTGAAAACATAGGCACAAATGGCTGTTTTTTGTAACTCAATTTTTTTAATTTTTATTTCAACTGTTTCTTTTTATAGGACAGCCTTGAAGGATCTACACAAATTACCCCTGTCTGAATTCAGAATTTTGCATACTTTTCAGAAATGTATAGCTTTCCGTGATCCATTATTGGTTTCATATCCATTTCTACCACTAACTGGAAGGAGGTTGAAAGCACAAAAAAATAGGAAAAATAGGCCATGTCCCAGTAAAATGCCAAAACTGTGTAAAAAAATGTGTTTTTTTTACAAAAGTCTGCCTGTTCCTGAAAGCTGGGAAGATAATAATTTTAGTACCGCAAACCTTTTGTTGATACCGTTTGCAGGGGAAAAAACAAGACACTTTCTTCTGTAGCACTATTTTCCCATTTTTCCCCCAAAAACTCAAATGTACCTGTATTTTCGCTTATTTCTCAGTCCCCTTCAGGGGAATCCACAAACCCTGGATACCTTTAGAATCCTCAGCACGTTGGAAAAAAAGGACACAAATTTGGTGCGGATACTTATTTGGACAAAAGATTACGGGAGCCTAAGCATGAGCTACCCCAAATAGCCAAAAGAAGGTTTAGCACGGGGGAGACCTAGCAGCGAAGGGCTTAACAGGCCGGCATTACAAGAGCAGTGGCTGCTACCTATGCTCTTTTGACGTGTTTGCCTAATACAGATGATTAACAAAGCTGCCACATGTTCTTCATGGAAGCAGTGCACACATTATTCTTTTCTCTTGACTGCTGCCGCCAGGTGCTGTGTGCTTGTCCATGTGTCTTTAACATGGTACTTGTTGTACCCGTTCTGCTTGTCATATATAACTCCCAGTCCCATGGTTACTGAAAATTTTCACATGCTCCTTGCTTCCTGGTTCTTTGTACTTTCCCACCATTCTCTGTGACTGCCACTGTCGGTGCTTCCCTCAGAGGTATGGGAAACAAGGAGAAAGAACTAGTTATTTGAGGAGTTAAAGCAGCAGCTCCATGACATGTCAGTGGTTGAGGTATCCCATGAGTTTGGTGAGCGTGTAAGTTGCAGCACCCTTGTGAAGTATCTGGTTGATTTGGTGACTATAATGTTATGTAGCATATGAATAAGAATCAGTGCGAAGCTAGGACAAAATCTATGTATTGGAGATAGTCTGTTTGCTTCTGTCTCGTACTGTCTGTCAAATGCCAATCATTTGAAATGTCTTCCTTCAAGCCAGGGTAGCCCAGTAGAGTTGAGAGCATGTTAAAAGAGGATAATGACCTGAGGTTGGAAACAAACTCATTACTAAACCACTCAAGATAATGACACTTTTTTTTTGTCCTCTTATGCACCAACATCAGAATTTATAGAAACATGATATTGCCCAAATTAACAACACCTGGACTGGGGATTAGTGGAAAACAGCTGAGCCCATTAGGCCCACTGCAATCCATAATTGGAATATAGTTTTTTATTGTTCTAAACATTAAGCAGTTTGTAACTGTTTTCTTTGTGCCTTATTCTATTCTGGAGTATTTATCCTGTAAGTGTCATACTCCCATTCATGAAAGGTTGCGGAAAACACATTTTTACAGTATTTACACATTTTGGCCCCAACTGATAGCATGAAATATAATAACATATTTTGCATATTTTGTTCATACCCACCACATTTTGCTGGATTCTAAATATTTTCACATTTTACTGGCTTAGGAACCTCTTCCTAGAATCGTTCCAATTGATCTATACTTTGCAAACAGAATTCCAATACTGAACATATGCAAAACATGTGAATATGGTTTGCTTCTCTCTCACCAACCTTGCAATATTTAACCCAAGAGTTTGTCCAGTGACTGTTACAGCCTACAGATTGAGAAGAAATTATTTATTTTTACTGCAGCAGGAGTCACAAACCTGTAATGTATCAATGGATACTTGACAGATATTGGTTTCTTCTAGCATTTGATATGCAGTTTCTCCAAATAATGTCCAGTGTACACAGTCTTGCTCCCTCTTCCTCCTACAGTAGTTGGTACGCTTTCACCATATTAGAATATAGTGGCATACCTCAGTTTACATCCTATCAAAACTTTATAAGGTGGGCTGATATTTCCTTAACTTTGATGTTTCTCAGATGCTCCAAAAGTTGATAGTACTTAAATCAAGAGAGCTCTCCCTCGTTATAATCCCAGTGGGATCTTCACAAGAACTGATTCTTCCTAAATCAAGGAGATCAGCTAATATCTCTATTCCAGCAGTTTCAGTGGGCACTTAGTCCACCCTTTAAAAATTCTGGGGTTGCTGGGATGTCCCATAGTAGCTAAATAGTCAATAATCAGCAGTACCAGGAAACAGATCACTTTGCTCCAAGTTTTATGAACTGCCTGTTATCTTAAATATGATACTTTTAAGTATTTTGAGGCTGCATACTTCTAGTAGAATTCCCCCCAGAGCTCTCACTCTGTTATTGTCTGAAGCTATATCTGCAGTAATATATCACCTCTGAATGCAAATATCACTGAAACCTGTTTGGTAAGATATATGCCCAACAGTACAGCTGTATATAGGGCAGGCACCACTTAACGCCCACATTGCCCATTCCCTCTTTCTCATGGATTTGCTTGCTTTTCCCAGACCATGCAATGAACTCTTCTACCTGAAACAAAATTAACATTGACTGTATCTTCTTTATATTTTCTTCCCAAAGTATAATGGAATACTGTCAAAGATGAATCTGTATTGGGGAGCTAAATCATGCCAGGTTTGCTTGCTTTGAAACTGTCAGTCTTCCCAGCACTCACTGGCCCTGTTACAACTGCCAAAACACTATTCTCAAGAAATGTAGGGAATGGGTGTGGCCTGATGAGCTTGGACATACCAATGAGCTTGGGCATATTAAGAAAGACCTCATCCCACAAATGTTGGGCCATCTTATGCTACAGGCTCCAGGCCTCCACATGCTGATGACATCCATATCCCAGCCAAACAATATCACATCTATTTTAGGCAGAAACCTAAAGAAGTATAGACTATTGTTTGCGTTTAGTGAAGCCAAATGGAATGGAGGAGATTAAAATGGGACATGCAATTTACCCAGAAGCCCCATGAATGTTGTAACACCCAAGAGGTGGCACAGCTGTTTGCTCAAGAGCCCATGTCCAAATGCCACTAAGAAAGTTACCTAAGGATGATGTGCACTGGCCTTAAGTTTAAGTTAGGTGCTAAGATTGTCGGATTGTGTGACACGCAAACACTGCACAAGACACAGTTATAAGGCTTGTGTCCCCTAAGTATTACAGACAGTGGAAGAAGCAATCCTTCTTACTTTGCTATGGGTTTGAAAAAACTTAGCAAAAGAACATTCAAATCTGAATATACTCACAAATCTACTGCATAAATTGAACAGAATCAGGCCATGGCTTACAATATTATTATCTGATGGCTACTTCTCATCCCAGATTCCTCACCTTTAGAATATCTCTAGGCACCTGACTGGATCTAGAAGATTTAACAGCAATTCTACTGTGCTCCAGTAGGTGGTGTTGTGTGGTTCTCTGCTGATTTAATTCATCCCCTGTATAAAAGCTACCCCTGCTCCTTGATGTCAGTTCCTTTCTTTCTGCGTCTTTGTACATAGATCTGGAGTCGCTCCCACCATTTTCCTTGTCTCTTCACTAATTTTTTTCTAAAAATTCTATTTGCCAGTGTGCAAATGCACTATATTCCCTCCTAAAACTCTTGGGTTTAGGCTTTGTAGTGTCTGTCACAAAGAGATACCTGTGGCAGATGCCTATGAATATTGCCTCTGGTTTTTGGGTTAGGCATGACTCCAAGTTTTGTAAGGAATGTGCACTTATGAACTAGACAGTGATGTGGGAATCCAATGCCAACTGTAGTTCACCAAACACCAAAAGAAACTGCAGAAGTTCTGCTCCCACTGGAAGTCGAGGGCACAGACCTGTTCCGACTCTTGCAGAACTTCCTGACACAGATGTCGTCGAGATCCAAATCTTCTGGTAAGTGGAAGTCAAAACAGATGCACCAAAAGACCAACTGGGATTTGTCCCACTCTCACCATTCTGAACCTGAGAGGTCGTTAGGACATCAGGGTGCCTCGTGGTCCCAGTCTCCCATCGAAGAGTTGATTCTGCAACTGACCATGATGCACCCTATGTATCAAGGGCTGTTGGTGACCTGATAATAATTGAGGCTTTTAGAAAGTTCATGTTGTGCCTTCCGGCTCTCTCTAGTGTGTCTTTGGGCCCCATAGATCCAAAGAGGCCTCCAGTCATGTTACCGCCTGTGGGTCTGCCCTTTGAATATTCTGTTCCTCCAGAACCCGCAGCGGATTCTGCACAAAACGCTGGAGTTGACTTCTAGTCTGGTACCAGGATACACACCCATCAGTGGCACTGGCATCGATGCCCACTGGAGTCAGAAGATGACCTGTCCTGTTGTCTTTTCTAACTCCGAGCCAATTCCATTTTGGCCTCAATCAAGGTCACATCTCGATGCCTACAGATGCGCCTGACCTAATCCAATCTGATTCAGACAGAACAATGCCTTTTTCTTGGAGCATTAACCCAGAGCTCAAGCAACTTTTCAGTTTGGACCAGAGCTAACCTGCCCTGTGGGATGATAATGCTGATGAGGGGAGCGTAACTTTGCCCAACATTATAAAAATTACAATTTTTATCTGGTCTTACAGGATGCCTGCAGGTTGGACACTTTCTCAGACCGTGGGTTGCCTTCTCCATCTGGACCAGTGACAGGAGAGAGTGTCTACATTGACTTGGTGATGAGAGACACAGCAGAGGTGTTAGACTTGCAAATACCTCTAATGGAAGTCAAAACTAATATTCTTAAACAGGTTTTATTGCATTGGATCCTTTACTCCCATATAATGAGTCCCTGACTGACATCCATATGAGTACCATGTTTACTACCTTCCAGTAAACAGGCTGGTTGCCAGGGTCCATACGCCAACACCATGTGCTCTTGATATCTCTCTCACATCCAAACATCTTTCAGAGAAGTACTTGTCCATCTATCTCCAGGACGTGCAGGCTCGTTTGGCCAAAGAAGCCATACAGAGTGTCCAGGCCCAGCAAATAGGGACTGGCCTTTACTCTTGTTATTTCCTTGTGCTGAAAAAAGACAGAGGCCTTTGCCTCATTTTAGATCTTGCAAAAAGAACAATTGATGGACACAATGCAGAACAATGTCATACATTCAGCCCTCATCAGCCAGGATAGCTTGATTCCAGGGGCATGGAGAGCACAGGACCCACATATGGGCATACCCGTCCCACTCGGGGTGACAAATGCAAAAAGAGCAATTAATGGACAGGATGCAGAACAATGTCATACACTCACCCCAGAACAGAGATCTGGGCCTAAATCCATCGTTTTTTTGCTCGCCATGCCATTCCAGTTTGAACCCAGCCATATGCAAATCAGTCTTGACCCTGCACCCAATGGGAACAGTCCAGCCCGAACTGCCAGGCCAGGTCCTCCCTGGACTGGAAACAAGCATCCTAAGACCGGTTTCGGGGTTTCACCCCTCATCAGCCAGGATAGCTTGATTCCAGTGGCATGCAGAGCACAGGACTCACGTCTGGGCATACCCGTCCCACTTGGGGACACTCGGGGTGACAAAGGCAAAAAAGAACAATTGATGGACAGAATGCAGAACAATGTCATACATTCACCCAAGTACAGAGATCTGGGCCTAAATCCATCATTTTTTTGCTCACCATGCCATTCCAGTTTGAAAACAGCCATATGCAAATCAATCTTCAGCCTGCACCCAATAGGAACAGTCCAGCCCGAACTGCCAGGCCAGGTCCTCCCTGGACTGGAAACAAGCACCCTAGGACCGGTTTCAGGGTTTCACCTGTCATCAGCCAGGATAGCTTGATTCCAGCGGCATGGAGAGCATGGGACCCACATCTGGGCATACCCGTCCCACTCGGAGTGACAAAGGCAAAAAGAACAATTGATGGAAAGAATGCAGAACAATGTCATACATTCACCCCAGTACAGAGATCTGGGCCTAAATCCATCGTTTTTTTGCTCGCCATGCCATTCCAGTTTGAACCCAGCCATATCCAAATCAGTCTTGACCCTGCACCCAATGGGAACAGTCCACCCCGAACTGCCAGGCCAGGTCCTCCTTGGCCTGGAAACAAGCATCCTAGGACCGGTTTCGGGGTTTCACTCCTCATCAAACAGGATAGCTTGATTTGCATATGGCCAGGTAAAAACTGGGGTGGCATGGTGAGCAGAACAATGATGGATTTAACCCAGATCTCTTGACTGGGGGTGAATGTTTTGATTTGTTCTGCATTCTGTCCATCAATTGTGTGTCTTTTGCGTTATTGCCATAAGTGCGCCGGGTATGCCCAGACGTGGGTCCAGGGCTCCCTGTGCCACTGGATTCAAACTATCCTGGCTGATGAGGGGTGAAACCCCGAAACCGGTCCTAGGATGCTTGTTTCTGGTCTAGGGAGGACCTGGCTTGGCAGTTCGGGCTGGACTGTTCCCATGAGGCAAAGGGCCAACACTGAATTGCATATTGCCAGGGCTAAACTGGGGTTGGCATGGTGAGAAAAAGAATGATGGATTTAACCCAGATCTCTTGACTGGGGGTGAATGTTTTGATTTGTTCTGCATTCCGTCCATCAATTGTGTGACTTTTGCTTTCTCGCCCTAAGGGCGCCGGGTATGCCCAGACGTGAGTCCCAGGCTCACTGTGCCACTGGATTCAAGCTATCCTGGCTGATGAGGGGTGAAACCCCGAAACCGGTCCTAGGATGCTTGTTTCCGGCCCAGGGAGGACCTGGCTTTGCAGTTCGGGCTGGACTGTTCCCATGAGGCACAGGGCCAAGACTGATTTGCATATTGCCAGGTCTAATCTGGGGTGGCATGGTGAGCAAAAGAATGATGGATTTAACCCAGATCTCTTGACTAGGGTTGAATGTTTTGATTTGTTCTGCATTCTGTCCATCAATTGTGTGTCTTTTGCTTTGTCGCCCTAAGTGCGCTGGATATGCCCAGACGTGGGTCCCGGGCTCACTGTGCCACTGGTTTTAAGCTATATTGGCTGATGAGGGGTGAGTCCACAAAACCGGTCCTAGGATGCTTGTTTCTGGTCTAGGGAGGACCTGCCTTGGTAGTTTGGGCTGGACTGTTCCCATGAGGCACAGGGTCAAGACTGATTTGCATATGGCCAGGTCTAAACTGGGGTGGCATGGTGAGCAAAAGAATGATGGATTTAACTCAGATCTCTTGACAGGGGGTGAATGTTTTGATTTGTTCTGCATTCCATCCATCAATTGTTGTATCTTTTGCGTTATCGCCCTAAGTGCGACGGGTATGCCCAGACGTGGGTCCCGGGCTCACTGTGCCACTGGATTCAAGCTATCCTGGCTGATGAGGGGTGAAACCCCGAAACCGGTCCTAGGATGCCTGTTTCCGGTCCAGGGAGGGCCTGGCTTGGCAGTTCGGGCTGGACTGTTCCATGAGGCACAGGGTCAAGACTGATTTGCATATGGCTAGGTCTAAACTGGGGTGGCATGGTGAGCAAAAGAATGATGGATTTAACCCAGATCTCTTGACTGGGGGTGAATGTTTTGATTTGTTCTGCATTCCGTCCATCAATTGTGTGTCTTTTGCTTTCTTCCCCTAAGTGCGCCGGCATTATACAAAAATCATGCTGGTTGGGATGAAGATTCAACCCACCACGTGATCCCGTTGAAAGTTTCCCCAAATGCTCATAAGGCAATACCCTATAAAGCAGGAAGCTAAAAAACAAGTCAGGGAGATCCTAGATTAACTTGAATACCAGGGGGTGATAGAACATTGCACTTCACCTATGAACAATCCTTTGTTCCCCGTATCAAAACCTGACAACACATATCATTTAGTTTTAGATTACAGACATTTAAACACCTGCACAAAGACATTTGCAGTTCAAAATGCACACAGTGCCGCATTAATGCATAACATTGGCGACAAAAATACAAAAATACAAAACAACACTTGATATCTCAAATGGATTTTTCTGCCAAAATATAGCGCCTGAAAGCAGGTATTTGACCGCATTCTCAGCGCTAGGGTCTAAACGGCAATTTTGTCGACTCCCCCAAGGGTATTAGAATAGCCCGGGGTTGTTTTCAGCAAGGGTAACAGAGTTACTCCAAAGTTTGGATGAAGAAGCATTGTCCTATGTGGATGATATTTATCTGACGGACGATGACTTACCGAGGCACTTGACCAGGGTGAGCACCATTATTATGGGATTCACCTCTGAGGGCTATAAATTTAATTTAAAAAAATAAAAAATTGCCCATCTCAATGTCCTGTTTTTAGGGTATGAGCTGAAAGTGAAGGAAAGAGCCTAGCAGCTAACTTTTTAGAAAAGTGTGCGTTGCTCCAACCTCCAAAATCATTAAATAATTTACAATCAATTCAGGGATTCCTAAATTTTGGTCAAACATACATTTTGGATTACGCAGAAAGAGTAAAACCTTTCTATGACTTTTTTTCAGTCAGACAGTGGACACAGGAACATACAAATATCCTATGTTCACTACAGGAAGACATGATAGCTTCAAAACATTTACAGGCACGCGTAAACGAACGCAACTTAGTGATCCGAGTAATAGCGGGTCAATGCGGGTACACTTATTTAACTTTCAATGAAGGTGAAACGGTACCAATCGCATACAAATCACACCTGTACACAAACGCAGAAATGCGTTTCACTTCAACAGAAAAAAATCCTGACAGCAGTGCAGACCGCTGTAGCAAGAGAAAGAGCTCTGGCTCAGGGAAAGCGCATAATAGTCGTGACCCCAGTACCAGCCTTAGAGGCTGTTACAAAGGCTAGCATTCCAAATGCGAAAGCCTTACATCCCAGATGGATACAATGGGCTAATTCTCTTACTGCAATGGATGTTGAATACAGATTTGATCCAAGTTTAAAAACACAAGCATTTCTGCAATACGAACAAGAATATCCTCTACCAAATGAGATTTTGCCTCTAGATCAGTATGAATACATTATTTACACTGACGGATCTGCTCAACCAGCCATAAGCAAGCTTACAGCGCAGCGTGTGCAATTGTTAAAGGTCACATGCGCGATGGAAAGTTCCATCCAAGTTGCACTAAAACGCAATCTCTAGGAGACTGCACGGCTCAGTTGGCAGAATTAAAAGCACTAATACTGGCACTCGTAAATACGGAACACGAATTCCCCACACTAATTGTGTGTGATTCCTTTACTGTGTACAGCCGTACAATGAATATTTACATCATTGGGAACAAAACGGGTTTAAAGACGCAAAAGGTGGAACAATTAAGCATAAAATGCTATGGGAACAGATAGTGGAGTTGAGAAACGAACTACCAAGGGCTCACGTGATACATACACTGAGTCATCAGCGTGATGGCGTTCACGTTGAAGGAAATTCATTGGCTGATGAAGCCGGAAGGGGGCTGTACGCACATTGTCCGTAGCTGCAATCACTCGTTCAAAAACGAGAATAGACGGCGAGATTATGGTAGCTGTCATTGCTTCACGCAAAGGCAGCACAGCAGTACCTACAAAATTTCCACTCAAGTACTCCTACAAGTTAGATGCACAAAACGTTCCATATGCTCAGATTCCTGGAGTGGGGGAGAGAGTAAAACCAAATATGGATCGTAGGCAAGGCTTAATTCTAGCAGCACACGAGGGTTTGGGTTCTGTGCATACAGGCGTTACAGCAACTATTTCTTTACTGAAACAGCGCTACTGGTGGCCAGGGTTAACAAAGCAGACCAAAGACTATGTCTTAAAGTGCGACATCTGCCAGCAGATGAAAGGCTCCACCGTAACACGCCCAGTGCAGACACCATAACTCAAAATCAGACAAACCTCTCGCATGTATATATTTGGACCACTGCGGACCCCTACAATCGGATGGGGCCAAGAAATATATCATGGTTGCAGTGGATTCCTGCTCTAGATTCGTATGGGTTTGGCCTCAGCGCTGTGCTGACGCTCAAACTGTTATAAAAGATTTGCGAGACTTTATCGGCACATACGCAGTTGGCACGTTACATTCTGACCATGGCCCAGCGTTTAGCTCTCGGGCTTACAAAGAGGCCATGGAAGGAATGGGCGTAGCATTGCGGTACTCCTCTCCGTACCATCCTGAGGGAAATTCTGTTGTGGAGAGGAAAAACCGTGACTTAAAGCAATCTTTAACAGCTAGGGTATTAGGCAAGGGAGGTAGATGGGTCGATCACTTATATGGGATACAAAGAGCCCTAAGCAACCAGCCAAGAAGCTCTCTAGGGGGTGTCACTCCTTACAAGGTCCTATTTGGGACAAGAATGTGGGTACCTGATCTTGATTGTGAAGGCACAGTGGCGGATCAAAAACAATTTGATATCCATGATCGTTTGGCTGTTTTACAGGATCTAAATGAATCCAGGACACAACAAAGCAACGTCCACTTAAAACAGACCGCCACTGAGGAAGTCAAGGCAGTAACGGCAAGACCTGTCTGGATCCCAAAAGTCGGAGATCTGGTCAGAGAGAAGATTGCAGAGAAGAAAGAATTCGGACCATCCTACAGAACAGCTGTACCGGTCCTAGCAATCCAAGGCACAAAAACTGTACTTCTGCCGCCTCTTGCCGGGAAAAAGGAGAAAAGATTTGTATCAATCGACTTAATCAAACCACACTATGTGGCCGATACTAAACAGTAGGCCTTGTGTATACTCCACAGTAGCAGATGCCCTCCTCTTGCTACAATCCAAGAAGTTCAAACAGAAAGACTCATCACGTTTGAAGAGCCACATCGTGGACCAAGAGACTTGTCTTCAGTGAACATCACAGCAGTTCCTATACCGGACGGTATAGTATGGGACAAGATTGATTTTGATACATTCGGTCCGACTGAACTTTTAAAGCTTAAACATGTATTTAAAATTTCTTTAAGTGATATCATTACCTCCAGAACATTTTCTGATGATTGGGACACTGAAACTGTACATAATATGATGTCTGATTTAGAAAAAACTGCAGCATTTTTGAACAATGAAATGTTAGAAGGTACTTCAGACTATGATACATTGTACTGTTACCAATACTATGGTAATCAATTTGCACAAATCCATAACACCTAGAAATGTATTTGAATACCACCAGTGGGAACACTGCCCAACACCTCCAAAAGGTAGTTCGCAAACTTTTGCACAGAAATTCACATACTTTTCAGGGTTTAATACATCCGACCCGAAGTCATTTTATTATAAAGTGACAACAACATCAGCACAGAAAATTATGTTGACTAACACCAAACAGATTTACTCTTCTTCCTTCATGGCCCAGTTGTCTACACAGGGTTTCGACCTAAGGAAGGACACTATAGATTTGAAATCAATCTGGTGTTCTAGGGACTTGCAGGTCCAAGGAACAGAAGCGCTTTTTAGAGCATGCCTCATTCCACAGCAGATGATATTTCTAAATGACACTGTGCAACAGAAATCCTGTCTTGGACTAGCCAAGAACAAGGAAATGAACTCACCCGGACTTCCAGCACCATCACAGATGGGTGGGGGGCAGAATTCAACTACACATGGGGTAAGATTAGATGACATTCTCCAGTACAACAGGTCAGATCCCAATTGGACAGGATGGCTTATTTGGCCCGTTGACACAAACACATGTCAACAGAGATTCCTAGGTATAGCCGAGGGGTTTAGTATCAGTAGGCCAGATACAAGCTATGTACAGAGACAACACCCAGGGGTAGTGACATCCTATAGTGTTGGGAAGTTGTGCCTTGATTGGCTAGAGACCTCAACACTCACAGAAGTAAAACATCACTTGACCTTACTCACACCTGATGTGGACCTTAGGGATTTCTTGTCAGGCCCAAGGAAAACACATCAGAAACGTTTCATATATGCTGGCATTTATGCCTTCTATAATGAAAACTGGAAAATATCCCAACAGGAGGCTGCAGAAAGAATACGGGAAATAGACTGTATTAACCTAGAGAAGGCATTAGCGGTAGTGGACAATGGGTTAACAACTTTGACCTCCAGGATTTACTCCTTAGGCAACATTGTGTCTTCGGCAATCGACATATTAGAACAAGATCTGGCCTTGTTACAACACGGGCAATCCCAATTACGTTCTATTATGATGTTAAGCTGGATGCTGCAATCTTTGCGTGCAGGCTATGTGCCCTGGTGTTTTATAAACACCACGTCTCTGTTTTCAGAATACAATCTAACTGATAAACAGACAGAAATGGCACAGAGAGGAGCCAAATATGCAATGCTGCGTATTGAGAAACTGGAAAGGTTACCATTCGCTGTAGCCGAATCACCATCAACAGAATGGCTAATTCATGGCCAAATCACTCTGCTTTCAGTTTCAATATTGCCTTGAGCAGAGGCAGGTAGGCAAATATGTAAAAATGGGTAAGGGATACATCAAGGAAACTTGGGAGTTACCCTATAGATATCGATGCCGGAACGGGGATCGAGAAGTGTATCTGAGTGGTACAAACTGCAAGAACGCTTTAAGCGGTTCTCTCATATGTCAGGATATTTCTCTGCACAGAGCATGTAGTGGTTCGGTAGCGAACTTATCGTGTCACATGTCAGGGACCCCAGCGGCCAAGATCACACCGGTTTTCCAGCTGCTCTCGAATGGGAGTTACTTAATGCTAAATGATCAAGGTTGCTGTGGGATGCTTCCGGGCGTCACCTATCTGGTCACTGTTAACTCCAGGGTTACTTGCTGTATGCAAGTATTGTTTCCGCCACTGAACACAGTCAGGGAGGCGCCGTTATGGCCTTCGTTGAATGTTTCCTTCATACGATTTGATACTTTGAGCAGACTGAAAGCCATGCTTTTACAGCAACCCATGCCCTTAACCTCCGCTCGAGAAATCTTTGAACTTCAAGTTGCAAGGACCTCGACTGAGATACAGGCACTCAAACGTACGAACTGCCCCTTTCATTTCGCAGAAATGGTGGGTCGTATCTTTAACATGTCTGATACAAGCGGTATTGTACACCTATTTAAGACCATAGGCTCAGGACTATTAAGCACCTTTCAGACGGTCCTCGGAGTAATCCCAAATTTCATATACTCCGTATTGGGAAGCGTCTTTGGAGGTCTCTCGCTTATCCTGTTCCTAATTGCAGGAGTCCTGATTGTAATCTTACTGCTATGCAATGGACGGCCCAAGTTCCGAGGAAATGGCGAACATACTCATGCAGCGGAAATGACGTGAACGCATGGTGCAGCTTCTGGGTATACCTTGCCTAAGAGAACTGAACACCTCTTGGTTTCTATCGTTTATACCAGTCTGGGTGGACTGCATCTTACCTGTTCTTCGATGCCTGTTTTGCGGAGAAGAATGCACGTTGGATCTCTGTCTAACGTTTCCATCAGATACGCCTCCGGACATGGATGCTATGCTGGACCCCCTAAAGGCCCATGCTCTGCGTTGTCCCCAGCATCTTCCAATTCTGATGAACGCATTCCTTGAGAATCCACAGGTGCCGTTTGCTCCTGCTGGGTTAGGTGGCTCCTCGACAGGCACTCAGGTAACAACTGCCGCACATGCTGCCGCAGCACCGACTGTTGGTAGTGCTGAATTCCATCTATGTGCGATTGACGTTCTCTGTCAGGCGTTGGATTTGTCATCTGCAGTAGCTAACACCGATTATGCTGTATCTCCTAGCCAGGACACTTAGGGGTAAATTCACAAGAACGTGCGCTAAACATCTCCAAAAAATGTTAACGCAACTTCACACATCGCAGTCTATCGCGGGAAAATAACCCCGTGTTAACGTGGAATTCACAACACGGCGGTACCATGCGATAGTCTCCTGAAAACACAGACAATGTCCGCGATACAACAACCGCAACGGTGATAAAAAACCCAAACTCCAATGCGTAAAAAGACGCGATGGGCCCAAACGCGATAAGAAAACAGTGATAACCAGCCAGAGCCCAGCAATACCCACGCATAATGCGGGAAAAGGCACAATAATAGCATACGGAAAATGACACTAAAAAGGAAATGACCTGCGGAGTACCACGGATGCACCCTGACCGACTGCAGAGGACAACATGAACCCCACAATCCCCATGGAGGAACACCCAGGAATCCAGGGCTCGTGGAAGGGCAATGAGAAGAGGAAGAGGAAGACGGGGTACAGTCTGCAGGAAAACACGATTATCGTCACGGATGAGATAGAACACCACCACCAACTGTACGTCACCTCCAACGTGTCATTGGCAACAAAGAGGCAAAGATGGCACACCATCTCCGACCATGTGAATGCCGTCGCAGCGCTGAGGAGGACAATGGAAGAGGACAAGAGGCGCTGGATTGATGTGAATGACAAAACCAAGCAGAAACTCGCTGCCAACATGAAAGCAGCAATGCACATCGGAGGAGGGGGGCCAGCAGAACACCAGGAGCTGAATGACATGGAGAAGATGGTGGCCACAGTCATCAGTCGGGAGACGGTGACAGGAGTTGGTGATCCGGACATTGCCCAACATGACCCGACACTAAATCAACAGTGTTAGAACTGGGGGTCTCTAGTTGGCAATGGTATACACCTTTGACCAAATAGGGACCCTTGCTTCTAGTCAGGGTAAGGGGGATACACTACTAAGATAACCCCTGCTCACCCCCTTGGTAGCTTGGCATGAGCAGACAGGCTTATCTCAGAGGCAGTGTGTTAAGCATTTGTGAACACATACAGTAATACAGTGAAAACACTACAGATGGACACCACACAGGTTTTATAAAAATAAGTATACTTTATATAGATTTATCACAAGACCACAAACGACAAAAATCCACAATACTATAATCAATAATACTTCAAGATGGTAGAAATGGTTTAAAAATAGGTTCTTCACTTAAAAGCAGTCTTTAGCAACAAATAACCCCAACTGGAGTTATCACGACGTCGAGGTCAAAGAAATCCCAAAGTACAGCGCCGACCGCGAGGTGCGCGGCATCGGGCCCGGAGTCAGAACAGACCCACAAAGGACAGTACCTTGGAAAAGCAAAAACAAAGACAGCTCACGGCGTCGGGGAGGTGCGGCATCGTTGGCGCGTTGCGGCGTCAGTTCCTTGCTTCGGGGGAGATGATGCGTCGGGACCTGGATGCTTGCACAGGCAGGGGAGGCGTCGGTTCCGAGGAGGTGACGTCACGATGGCGCCGAAGCCACGGTCCGTACGATGTCACGATGTCGATGAATTCTTGACCACCCACGTCGACGATTGGCTCCGCGATGGTGTCGGCTTCGGAGTCGATGTGGCACAGCAGCAGGCGTCGGGCCGGCGTCGTAAGTCGGAGCAGCGCTCACGGCTATGGCAGGCTTTCGATGACGCTCGCTGGCGTCGATGTGGCACGGCAGTCCGCGTCGGGTCTTCGTTGCAAGTCGGAGCAGTGCTCACGGCTTCGATGCAGAAGACGGCATCGCTCGCCGGCATCGGTGTTGCAAATTCCTTCTGTAGCACCAGAACAGCAAGTTCCAGATGCATGCAAACAGAAGGGGGTGAAGTCTGGTATCCCTGAGACTTTGGTCAGGAGGCAAGCTCAAATCAAGCCCTTGGAGTAATATTCTGCAAGATGATGAAAGTACACACAAAGTTCCTTTCTCCTCTCCTTGGCACTGAAGACTCCACTGTAGGCCAACCCAGCAACCCAGCACACTGGCAGGGGGGCAGTCCAACTCCTACAGCTTCCTTTGGTTCTTCTCCTTGGCAGAAGTTCGTCTTGTTGTTCCAGAAGTGATCTAAAGTTCTTTGGTCAGGGCCCCAATATTTATACCCCTAAATGCTTTGTCCTCTGAAGGCAGAGGGGCCTTTACCTAGTCCAAACCAGTTCTGGTCAGTCCTGGAGCACTTTGTTGACAAGACTCCTTCTTTCCTTTCACAGTGTAGGCCAGGGACATCAGACGCACCACAGGAGGTGGAGCCAGCATTGTGGAGGGAAGGCACAGCCCTAATCAGGTCCCAGGTGCAACTCCTCCCACCCATCTACATGCAGATCTCTCTATTCAGCCCTGTGCTGACTCACCCTGTCTCCTGGAATCCCCCAGCCCCTGTCACTCACAAAACCAGACACACAATACACAACCTAGCAGAAGCAGGCTTGGACAGTTAGGCAAGAAAATACCTACTTTCTAAAAGTGGTATTTTCAAACACAGAATGTTAAAACCCACTTTACTAAAAGATGTATTTTATCATTCTGAGTTCAGGCATACTAAACTCGAATTTCTACCATGTTTTCTGGGTCAGTTAGGATTATAATATGTAATAATCAAACTGCCCATCCTGGCCTATGGGGTTCAGGTAGCCTTGAAATAATGAAAAACGAAAATGGCTGTAATTCACTATTAGGACATGCCCCACACACCGGTCATGTACTACCTTATACTTACAATGCACCCTGCCCTTGGGCCTAACTTAGGGGTGGCTGATATGAAGTTAAGGGAAGGTTTAGGGACTGGCAAGTGGGTGCACTTGCCAAGTCGACATGGCAGTCACAGACTGCACACAGGCTCTGCAATGGCAGGCCTGAGACACACTTTACAAGCCGCTTCTGTGGGTGGCACAACCAGTGCTGCAAGCCCACCAGCAGCATTTGATTTATAGGCCCTGGGCACACCTGGTGCACTATACTAGGGTCTGACAAGTAAATCAAATGATCCAATCATGGAGTCACTAATCAATACATCAATTTACAATAGGGAGAGCATATGCACTTTAGCACTGATCAGCAGTGGTAAAGTGCCCAGAGTCATAAAACCAACAAAAACAGGTCAGACAAAATACAGGAGGAAGGCAAAAAGTTCAGGGATGACCCTGCAAAAAGGGCCAAGTCTAACAAACAGGGTGTGTACCGACCAGGGAGTGGGGGGACGGGGGGAGATGGGCACAATGGCACACATGCACAATTAAGCAGAGCACACTGCACACCCACAATGACTCAGGATCATGTCCCTGATCCCACGGGAACACTTCGGCACACACACAAACACCAAGTAGTCCCACGTACACCATGTGCCCAAAGGGTCACCCACCCAACACATCAACAATCACACAACCAACACATGCACACGTGCGAAACACAGCAAACATGCATATACGTCAGCCACACTGACAATGCAAGAGACACCACATGACGAGTAGCATGGCTGCAGTCCAATCATCATGACAATGTTCACGGCACGACACTGAGGTGGCTGAGTGCGGACCACAACCGGAAAGGAGCAGGTTACACTCGGACACAACCACCTGCACAAACAACCCCTGACATCAACGACACACCTGCGGACAAACCATGCCCAAGAGTCACAACTCGACAAAGAGCACAAGTTACCCAAGTCTGCAACATCTCAGCACTGTGGAAGCATAGAACTGAAAGGCACACCGCATGAAAGGGATAAGTGGCAGCCAAATCAGAGCCGCAGGAGCGACTCACCCACCGTGCAGCATAAGCACATAAGAATAAGTGCACCTCGACATTGACAACATCGTGGTACAAACAGCAACACCTCCACAACAGAACACAGGACACAACTGGTGCCGCATGTGTGCACAACATGGCCAATCAAATCTGGCACAGCAGGAAACTGTGACATGACAATGTACAAGTACAACCTGTAACCTGCAAATATTTTTTATTCACACATGCTGTGTTTGTGGACATTTTGTACTATCCCATGATTGCCAGGGACGGCCACAATGTGACGTGCTCATGTGAAGAAATTGGCAATGAGGGTGTGCCTACGGGCTATTCCTGCTGCAGTGGGATGTGGGCCACCTGCCCCATCGTCCTCATCATCGTCCGGTACTGCAGGAACTTGGATCCATGGGGCATTGGTGCGTACACAGATGTTGTGCAACACACAACATGCAACGATCATCTTGCACACAATGTCTGGCCTGTACAGGAGCCTTCCACCTGTGATGTCCAGGCACCTGAAACGTGACTTCAACACGCCAAATGTACGTTCCACGATGCCCCTGGTGCATATGTGGGCCGCATTGTACTGCCTCTGGGCGGGTGTGTTCGGGTCTCGGAGGGGTGTCATCATCCAAGGGCAGAGTGCATAACCTTGATCACCTGTGACAGTGCAGAGAGAAAAGAGTCAATACTTGGTTCGGCATGATGTGTTGGCAGGCCCACTAGTCCAGTGACGCCTGTGCTGGCTGTGTGTGGGATGAGTGTAAGCCAGCCCTCAGGGAGTAGCTGGTGCTGGCAACAACTTCAACAGTCATCAGGCACTCAGAAATGCAATGTTCGACCAGCAAGGGACCATGGCTTGAGTTGCACAGAGTTAGTGGCCCCGGATGAACAGTGGTTGACACGGGCCGACCGCCACGGGACTCTGACTTGCGGGACACTGGGGTAGGGTCATGAGGGCAGAGCAGGGTCCTGTATGTATCAAAGGTGGTTTTCGTGGAGTGTCTCGGGGGAGAGTGGGAGGTGTACCCCCAGGGCATGATGCAGAGGGCACATGCCAGCTGTGTACGCCAACATGGCGGATATGAATGCCACAGACTCGTGCCAAACACCAAGTCCGTACCTGCCAGTTGCTGATGACAACCCCCAGGCCACAGGCTCAGACACCAACGATGTTCTGCCGGAGGCTGACAGTGTCTCACGGCGCACAGGGTTAGTGGCACCAGGTCAGTCCTTGCTAGTGGTTGACCTCCTCCGTAACGGTGATCCGTGTTTCCACCGGACTGAAACGCATCCTTCTCTCACTCCTCTCCCTGCATTCACTAGCATGAACTCTGCCATTGATTAATCAGGACTTAGTTCTAGATGTGGGACATACTTGACTGCAGTGTAGGCCGGCTGCAGGGGTGGAGTTTGTCAACGAATGAGGACTGCTGGGGGCCTGAGTCACGGAGGAGAGCAATGGTCTGAGGAGGCTGCCAAGGTCGCGGGCATGGGTCTTGGAACTAGCACCGGCACGTGGTGGGCCCTCTTTAACACACAACGGTGTCGGCAGGTGAGCAGTGCAGCCTTGGTGCGCTGGGGCGGGCGAGTCGGGTCTGGGTATCAGCGGCCTGGGGTGCAGCAGGCGCACAGGCTCGCAGGCCCCGCTGCTCATGGCGTCGGCCTCATGGCGGGCTGAGAGGCGCCGCCCTGGCAGTGACGTTGGCCATTCTGGGAGGGCACCACGCTCAGTGCCACAGTGTTTTTATCCACACCCCTAAGCAGGCCTGGCGTAAGCTGGGCCAACCCACTACGCTCACGCACACAGGGGGGGACGCAGCGAGCGAGATTTCCACGATCTACCCCACAGCCTGGGGTGACATGGTTGCGTCCACTGTCCACTACTCTCCAGACACCAGTAGTTAATGTCTGCATGGACTTATCTATGGTTTGCATACCCAGGTCTGTCCAGCACATTCACGCCACACTTGTCGTTGTGTACATTCCCATTCATGGGTCCCTTGCCTCCTTCGCACATGCCTGCTTTCCGCCTCTCCACACGTTCTGCTGTTGTGTGGCTGTGGTGCTATGATGTAGTTGGCTTGTGTACATGGGAAGCCCAGGATCCCAATGGAGTTGTGTTGTCGTGTCTGGTAGGTGGGCATGTTGATTGACATGTTGTATGTGGTTTGGTCACGTGTGCATTCCCACAGTTGTGCGTTGTGTGATGGTGGCTTTGAGGTGTGTGGTGTGTTGATTTGGTACTTACCAACGAGCAGTGCATTTGCATAGGTGCCATCCTGGAAACGCTGGTTGATGATGGACTGTCGGAAGATGTAGGAATCGTTCACACTGCCTGGGTACTTTGCGACGACATTGGTGAACATTCCCTGGTGGTCCACTATTGCCTGCACATTGATGGAATGCGTGTGCTTTCTGTTGCGGTAGATGTGTGCAGTGTCTGCAGGGGGCACAAGTAGGACATGTGTGCAGTCAATGGCCCCTAACATGTGTGGGAATACAGCAATGGCGTAGAAGCCTTGCTTGGTCTCAAGCTGTTCCTGCGCAGTGTGGGGGAAGTGAAGGTACTGGGGTATGAAGCTGAGGATGGCATCCAGGACAGGTGTGATGGCCTTTGATAGGGCTGGCTGTGAGACTCCCCCGACTCTGGCCGTTGTTGGTTGGAAGGTACCAGAGGCCAACATGTGCAGCACAGCCAGCAGCTTTGTCTGCGGAGGGATGTTGGTTGTCTGCTGTGTTGGGACCGTCAGCCTGTGGCCTATGTGGGTCATGATACGGAGGATGGTTGTCCTTTTGAGCCTGTAGTGGGCAATGACTTCCTCTGGCGTTAGGTCTGTGACACTAGTGCGTTTTCGGTAGGTCCGCTGTCTCACTCTGCGCTGCCTCTGTGGTGGTCTGGGGGGTGCCGGTCCGGGTCCTGGGGGTGGTGGCGGTCCTGGGGGTGGTGGCGGTGGGTGTTGTGGCCCTGTTGGGGCTCCAAGCTGCATGATGAGTAGCTCTATGGCGTTGGTTGTTCTTCGGGTGTGGCTGTGTGTGGGGCTCTGTTACCTACTGCAGGTAGTCGTCCTGCTTAACACCAGCAAGAAGCAGTTGTTAAATAGCTGCTGCTACCGCGGCTTATCGCGTGGTTTTGACTCGCATCGCAAGTCTGGCAGTTCGTTGTGAAAGTGGTGTAGTGGTGTTTTCGTGGGTTTTTGCACGGGAACGCCTACTCTGCATCTCATTAGGGTTAGTTGGTGGTGTCACCCGTGGGGGTAAAATTTGCGGCAGTTATCGCAGGTATACTGGTGATGTCTGCAGTTTGCACACGCTTGTGAATGGGGCGTTAAATCTATCTCCACTTTTGATGCGTTAAGGTGGCGATAACTCGGCGATAAGTCCTTGTGAATATGCCCCTTAATCTTGAATTGGCTCATTGCGTCCTGGGAAAGAATTCAGCTTCTCCACTTCGTTTCATAAGTAAACAAAATAAATTTGGAACTTTCCTTATATTGACACTTTTATTTGAGAAAGAGTGGCTTTCTCCTGCTTGAAGTAATGCAACTTTTATGAGTGAGATAGAATTGACTTTTTTTCAAGTGGCAACTAAAGAATAGCTGATTTTTTACATTTTTAAACATTTTCATTGTCCTTTTAAACCATGTTTTTAGCTGTTTTTAAGAAAAAAAATTAAATTGTCCAGATTTTAATTATGGTCATTGTCATCAAATTCGAAAGTGGAGTGGGTGTTACGTTTCGTATAGAGGCCCTAATATAGACACGTTCATATATGCCGTATATGGTCATAATCGTATATGCCCTATTATGGTCATACTCGTATATGCCCTATTATGGTCATAATCATCTATGCCCTATTATAGTCATGATTTCCTATGCCCTAATATAGGCATGATCTTTCATCTACATTAGTTCCCTATAGTATACAACGAACTCTGAGGGTTGAACATTATCTAGTCTGTGGTTAGAACACTGCAAGGTCTTTCCCGACCACAGGCCTACAATGTACTCATAAATTATGCATGAGCATTCACCAGCTACATCTCCCGCATAATATGTATGTACAAAGTTCACCCCTGACGTCTTCCTCATGTCTAACAAAAACCAATACAAACCATACTGAGGGTCGAGACACTTTAGGGTATAAATACACCACATCTTCCCACGGTAAGATCGAGGCAACCGAGACTTCCATGCTGACACACTGACCAGAGACGCTGTGGCTCCTGAATGCAGTTGCTCCAGCTGACAGCGGTCTAACACAGTCCTTGCGGGGTGTCCAACTTGAGACCAGGACGGGGTCCCACACTCTCTCTATTCAGGTAATGGGGTTTGACTAAATCCTAGAAGGATTCTTGGCTCCTAGGCTTTTAGACCTACACACATGCTAGGTACACTTAGGTAAATCTAGTTAGGCATCGTAGGAGTATGCAGCACTTTTGGGTGACATTCTATTACGCATTTTATATTCATGTATGTATTCATGATTATTGCAATATGGTAGAACTGTACTATCTTTTTACTTTGATCGTACTGCTGATAGTATATCTCTGCTACTGTCTGCTGGTTGCTGCAGCACATATATTTTACACTAGAATAACAACTGTTCAATAAATACTTATTGAAACGCCCAGACTGTTTATTCTGTGTAACTCTCTGAGACAAACCGAATAAGTAAGCACGAGTGACTGAGCGAAAAGTAGTACATTGTTTCCACGATTCTGAGGGATCAGGGTTGTCATGATCTAAGGTTGCCAGAAACTAATCTCACCCCGATAAGAGGAGATTCTAGTGGCACTGTGAGCTAGCTAATGCAAATCCGGCTAACATATGCAGTGGGGGTGCACAGAATCAGTCTAACACCAAGCCCACGGTTTATGTTATCCAAACGTGCAGGTCCTGCAGGGGTACTATAGGTACTACACAACAGGTCCTCGGCTCACTGTGCCACTGGATTCAAGCTATCCTGGCTGATGAGGGGTGAAACCCTGAAACCAGTCCTAGGATGCTTGTTTCCGGTCCAGGGAGGACCTGGCTTGGCAGTTCGGGCTGGACTGTTCCCATGAGGCACAGGGTCAAGACTGATTTGCATATGGCCAGGTCTAAACTGGGGTGGAATGGTGAGCAAAAGAATGATGGATTTAACCCAGATCTACTGACTGGGGGTGAATGTTTTGATTTGTTCTGCATTCCGTCCATCAATTGTGTGTCTTTTTCCCTCTCGCCCTAAGTGCGCTGGGTATGCCCAGACGTGGGTTCCGGGCTCACTGTGCCAATGGATTCAAGCTATCCTGGCTGATGAGGGGAAACTCTGAAACCAGTCCTAGGATGCTTGTTTCTGGGCCAGGGAGGAGCTGGCATGGCAGTTCGGGCTGGACTGTTCCCTTGAGGCACAGGGTCAAGACTGATTTGCATATGGCCAGGTCTAAACTTGGGTGGCATGGTGAGCACAAGAATTATGAATTTAACCCAGATCTCTTGACTGGGAGTTAATGTTTTGATTTGTTCTGCATTCCGTCCATCAATAGTGTGTCTTTTCCTTTCTCGCCCTAAGCGTGCCGGGTATGCCCAGACGTGGGTCCCAGGCTCACTGTGCCACTGGATTCAAGCTATACTGGCTGATGAGGGGTGAAACCCCAAAACCGGTCCTAGGATGCTTGTTTCTGGTCCAGGGAGGAGCTGGCTTGGCAGTTCGGGCTAGACTGTTTCCATGAGGCACAGGGTCAAGACTGATTTGCATATGGCCATGTCTAAACTGGAGTAGCATGGTGAGCAAAATATTTATGGATTTAACCCAGATCTCTTGACTAGGGTGAATGTTTTGATTTGTTCTGCATTCCGTCCATTAATTGTGTGTCTTTTGCTTTCTTGCCCCAAGTGCGCCGGGTATGCCCAGACGTGGGTCCCAGGCTTACTGTGCCGCTGGATTCAAGTATACTTGCTGATGAGGGGTGAAACCCCAAAACCGGTCGTAGGATGCTTGTTTCCAGTCCAGGGAGGACCTGGCTTTGCAGTTCGGGCTGGACTGTTCCCATGTCGCACTGGGTCAAGACTAATTTGCATTTGGCCAGCTCTAAACTGGGGTGGCATGGTGAGCAAAAGAATTATGGATTTAACCCAGATCTCTTGACTGGGAGTTAATGTTTTGATTTGTTCTGCATTCCGTCCATCAATTGTGTGTCTTTTGCTTTCTCGCCCTAAGTGCGCCAATTATGCCCAGACGTGGGTCCCTGGCTCACTGTGCCACTGGATTCAAGCTATCCTGCCTGATGAGGGATGATACCCCGAAACCAGTCCTAGGATGCTTGTTTCCGGTCCAGGGAGGACCTGGCTTGGCAGTTCAGGCAGGACTGTTCCCATGAGACACATGGTCAAGACTGATTTGCATATGGCCAGGTCTAAACTGGGGTGGCATGGTGAGCAAAAGAATGATGGATTTAACCCAGATCTCTTGACTGGGGGTGAATGTTTTGATTTCTTCTGCATTCTGTCCATCAATTCTGTGTCTTTTGCTTTCTTGCCCTAAGTGAGCCGGGTATGCCCAGACGTGGGTCCCGGGCTCACTATGCCACTGGATTCAAGTTATCCTTGCTGATGGTGGGTGAAACCCCGAAACCAGTCCTAGGATTCTTGTTTCCGGTCTAGGGAGGACCTGGCTTGGCAGTTCGGGCTGGACTGTTCCCATGAGGCACATGGTCAAGATTGATTTACATATGGCCAGGTCTAAACTGGGGTGGCATGGTGAGGAATAGAATGATGGATTTAACCCAGATCTCTTGACTGGGGTGAATGTTTTGATTTGTTCTGCATTCCGTCCATAAATTGTGTGTGTTTTGCTTTCTCGCCCTAAGTGCGCCGTGTATGCCCAGACGTGGGTTCCAGGCTCAATGTGCCACTGAATTCAAGCTATCCTGGCTGATAAGGGGTGAAATACCGAAACCGGTCCTAGGATGCATGTTTCCGGTCCAGGGAGGACCTGGCTTGGGAAATGGGGCTGGACTCTTCCCATGAGGCACAGGGTCAAGACTGATTTGCATATGGCCAAGTCTAAACTGGGGTGGCATGGTGAGCAAAAGAATGATGGATTTAACCCAGATCGTTTGACTGGGCGTGAATGTTTTGATTTGTTCTGCATTCAGGCCATCAATTGTGTGTCATTTGCTTTCTCGCATTAAGTACGCCGGCTATGCCCAGACGTGGGTCCCGGACTCACTGTGCCATTGGATTCAAGCGATCCTGGCTGATGAGGGGTGAAACTACAAAACCGGTCCTAGGATGCTTGTTTCCTGTCCAGGGAACACCTGGCTTGGCAGTTCGGGCTTGACTGTTCCCATGAGGCACGGGGTCAAGACTGATTTGCATATGGCCAGGTCCAAACTGGGGTGGCATGGTGAGCAAAATAATGATGGATTTAACCCATATCTCTTGACTGGGTGTAAATGTTTTGATGTGTTCTGCATTCCGTCCATCAATTGTGTGTCTTTTGCTTTCTCACCCTAAGTGCGCAGAGTATGCCCAGACGTGGGTCCCGGGCTCACTGTGCCACTGGATTCAAGCTATCTTGGCTGATGAGGGTGAAACCCCAAAACCGGTCCTTGTATGCTTGTTTCCGGTACAGGGAGGAGCTGGCTTGCCAGTTCAGGATGGACTGTTCCCATGAGGCACTGGGTCAAGACTGATTTGCATATGGCCATGTCTGAACAGGGGTGTCATGTTGAGCAAAGGAATGATGGATTTAACCCAGACTGGGGGTGAATGTTTTGATTTGTTCAACATTCCGTCCATCAATTGTTTGTCTTTTGCTTTCTCGCCCTAAGTGCGCCGCGTATGCCCAAACGTAGATCCCAGGCTCACTGTGCCACTGGAATTAAGATATCCTGGCTGATGAGGGGTGAAACCCTGAAACCGGTCCTAGGATGCTTGTTTCCGGTCCAGGGAGGATCTGGCTTGGCAGTTCGGGCTGGACTGTTCCCATGAGCCACAGGGTCAAGACTGATTTGCATATGGCCAGGTCTAAATTGGGGTGGCATGGTGAGCAAAAGAATAATGGATTTAACACAGATCTCTTGACTGGGACTTAATGTTTTGATTTGTTCTGCATTCCGTCCACCAATTGTGTGTTATTTGCATTCTCGCCCTAAGTGTGCCGGGTATGCCCAGACGTGGGTTCCTGGCTCACTGTGCCACTGAATTCAAGCTATCCTGGCTGATAAGGGAGGAAACCCTGAAACTGATCCTAGGATGCTTGTTTCTGGTCAAGGGAGGACCTGGCTTGGCAGTTTGCGCTGGACTGTTCCCATGAGGCACAGGGTCAAGACTGATTTGCATATGGCCAATTCTAAACTGGGGTGGCATGGTGAGCAAAAGAATGATGGAGTTAACCCAGATCATTTGACTGGAGGTGAATGTTTTGATTTGTTCTCCATTCAGGCCATCAATTGTGTGTCATTTACTTTCTCGCCCTAAGTACGCCGGGTATGCCCAGACATGGTTCCCGGGCTCACTTTTGCCACTGGATTCAAGCGATCCTGGCTGATGAGGGGTGAAACTCTGAAACCGGTCCTAAGATGCTTGTTTCCCGTCCAGGGAACACCTGGCTTGGCAGTTCGGGTTGGACTTTTCCCATGAGCCACAGGGTCAAGACTGATTTGCATATGGCCAGGTGTAAACAGGGGTGGCATGGTGAGCAAAATAATGATGGATTTATCCCAGATCTATTGACTGGGGGTGAATGTTTTGATTTGTTCTGCATTCCGTCCATAAATTGTGTGTCTTTTGCTTTCTCACACTAAGTGCGCAGAGTGTGCCCAGACGTGGGTCCCGGGCTCACTGTGCTACTGGACTCAAGCTATCTTGGCTGATGAGGGGTGAAACCCCGAAACAGGTCCTAGGATACTTGTTTCTGGTCCAGAGAGGACCTGGCTTGGCAGTTCGGGCTGGACTCTTCCCATGAGGCACAGGGTCAAGACTGATTTGCATATGGCCAGGTCTAAACTGGGATGGCATTTTGAGCAAAAAAATGATTTATTTAACCGAGATCTCTTGACTGGGGGGTGAATGTTTTGATTTGTTCTGCATTCCGTCCATCAATTGTGTGTCTTTTGCTTTCTCGCCCTAAGTGTGCTGGGTATGTCCAGACGTGGGTCCCGGGCTCACTGTGCCACTGGATTCAAGCTATCCTAGCTAATGAGGGATGAAACCCTGAAACCAGTCCTAAGATGCTTGTTTCCAGTCCAAGGAGAACCTGGCTTGGCAGTTCGGTCTGGACTGTTCACATGAGGCACAGGTTCAAGACTGATTTGCATATGGCCAGGTCTAAACTGTGGTAGCATGGTGAGCAAAAGAATGATTGATTTAACCCCAATCTCTTGACTGGGGGTGAATGTTTTGATTTCTTATGCATTCTGTCCATCAATTGTGTGTCTTTTGCTTTCTCACCCTAAGTGCGCAGAGTATGCCCAGACGTGGGTCCCGGGCTCACTGAGCCACTGGATTCAAGCTATCCTGGCTGATGAGGGGTGAAACCCCGAAACCGGTCCTTGTATGCTTGTTTCCGGTACAGGGAGGAGCTGGCTTGGCAGTTCAGGATGGACTGTTCCCTTGAGGCACTGGCTCAAGACTGATTTGCATATGGCCATGTCTGAACAGGGGTGGCATGGTGAGCAAAGGAATGATGGATTTAACCCAGACTGGGGGTGAATGTTATGATTTGTTCTGCATTCCGTTCATCAATTGTTTGTCTTGTGCTTTCTCGCCCTAAGTGCGCCGGGTATGACCAGACGTCGGTCCCGGGCTCAGTGTGCCACTGGATTCAGGCTATCCTGGCTGATGAGGGGTGAAACACCGAAACAGGTCCTAGGATGCTTTTTTCCGGTCCAGGGAGGACCTGGGTTGGTAGTTTGGGCTGGACTGTTCCCATGAGGCACAGGGTCAAGACTGATTTGCATATGGCCAGGTCTAAACTGGGGTGGCATGGTGAGCAAAAGAATGATGGATTTAACCCAGATCTGTTGACTGGGGGTGAATGTTTTTATTTGTTCTGCATTCCGCCCTTCAATTGTGTGTCTTTTGCTTTCTCGCCCTAAGTGCGCCGCGTATGCCCAGACGTAGGTCCCGGGCTCACTGTGCCACTGGAATCAAGCTATCCTGGCTGATGAGGGGTGAAACACTGAAACCAGTCCTAGGATGCTTGTTTCCGGTCCAGGGATGATCTGGCTTGGCAGTTCGGGCTGGACAGTTCCAAGGAGGTACAGGGTCATGACTGATTTGCATTTGGCCAGGTCTAAACTGGGGTGGCATGGTGAGCAAAAGAGTGATGGATTTAACCCAGATCTCTTGACTGGGACTTAATGTTTTGATTTGTTCTGCATTCTGTCCATCAATTGTGTGTCTTTTGCTTTCTCGCCCTAAGTGCGCTGGGTATGCCCAGACGTAGGTCCCGGGCTCACTGTGCCACTGGATTCAAGCTATCCTGGATGATGAGGGGTGAAACCCCGAAACGGGTCCTAGTATGTTTCTTTCCGGTCCAGGGAGGAGCTGGCTTGGCAGTTGGGGCGGGACTGTTCCCATGAGGCACATAGTCAAGATTGATTTGCATATGGCCAATTCAACACTGGGGTGGCTAGTGAGGAATAGAATGATGGATTTAACCCAGATCTCTTGACTGGGTGTGAATATTTTGATTTCTTCTGCATTCCGTCCATCAATTGTGTATCTTTTGCTTTCTCGCCCTAAGTGTGCCGGGTATGCCCAGACATGGGTTCCGGGCTCATTGTGCCACTGAATTCAAGCTATCCTGGCTGATAAGGGGGGAAACCCCGAAACCAGTCCTAGGATGCTTGTTTCCGGTCCAGGGAGGACCTGGCTTGGCAGTTGGGGCTGGAAGGTTCCCATGAGGAACAGGGTCAAGATTGATTTTCATATGGCCACGTCTAAACTGGGGTGACATGGTGAACAAAATAATGATGGATTTAACCCAGATCTCTTGACTAGGGGTGAATGTTTTGATTTGTTCTGCATTCCGTCCATCAAATGTGTGTCTTTTGCTTTCTCACCCTAAGAGCGCAGAGTATGCCCAGACGTAGGTCCCGGGCTCACTGTGCCACTGGATTCAAGCTATCCTGGATGATGAGGGGTGAAACCCTGAAACGGGTCCTAGTATGCTTCTTTCCGGTCCAGGGAGGAGCTGGCTTGGCAGTTCGGGCTGGACTGTTCCCATGAGGCACTGGGTCAAGACTGATTTGCATACGGCCATCTCTAAACAGGGGTGGCATGGTGAGCAAAAGAATGATGGATTTAACCCAGATCTCTTGACTGGGGGTGAATGCTTTGATTTGTTCTGCATTCCGTCCATCAATTGTTTGTCTTTTGCTTTCTAGCCCTAAATGCGCCGGGTATGACTAGACGTGGGTCCCGAGCTCACTGTGCCACTGGAATCAAGCTATCCTGGCTGATGAGGGGTGAAACCCCGAAACAGGTCCTTGGATGCTTCTTTCCGGTCCAGGGAGGAACTGGCTTGGCAGTTCTGGCCGGACTGTTCCCATGAGGCACAGGGTGAAGAATGATTTGCATATGGCCATGTCTAACCTGGGGTGGCATGGTGAGCAAAAGAATGATGGATTTAACCCAGATCTCTTGACTGGGTGTGAATGTTTTGATTTGTTCTGCAGTCCGTCCATCAATTGTGTGTCTTTTACTTTCTCGCCCTAAGTGCGCTGGGTACTCCCAGACCTGGGTCCCTGGCTCACTGTGCCACTGTATTCAAACTATCCTGCCTGATGAGGGGGTGAAACCCCAAAACCAGTCCTAGGATGCTTGTTTCCGGTCCAGGGAGGACCTGGCTTGGCAGTTCAGGCTGGGCTGTTCCCATGAGACACAGGGTTAAGACTGATTTGCATATGGCCAGGTCTAAACTGGGGTGGCATGGTGAGCAATTGAATGATTGATTTAAACCAGATCTCTTGACTGTGGGTGAATGTTTTCATTTTTTCTGCATTCCGTCCATCAATTGTGTGTCTTTTGCTTTCTCGCCCTAAATGTGCTGGGTATGCCCAGACGTGGGTCCCTGGCTCACTGTGATACTGGATTCAAGCTATCCCGGCTGATGAGGGATGAAACCCTGGAACCAGTCCTAGGATGCTTGTTTTTGGTCCGGGGTGGACCTGGCTTAGCAGTTCAGTCTGGACTGTTCACCTGAGGCACAGGGTCAAGACTGATTTGCATATGGCCAGGTCTAAACTGTGGTAGCATGGTGAGCAAAAGAATGATAGATTTAACCCAGATCTCTTGACTGGGGGTGAATGTTTTGATTTGGTCTGCATTCCATCCGTCAATTGTGTGTCTTTTGCTTTCTCGCCCTAAGTGCGCCAGGTATGCCCAGACGTGGGTCCGGGGCTCACTGTGCCACTGGATTCAAGCTATCCTGCCTGATGAGAGGTGAAACCCCAAAACCAGTCCTAGGATTCTTGTTTCCAGTCCACGGAGGACCTGGCTTGGCAGTTCAGGCTGGACTGTTCCCATGAGGCATAGGGTCAAGACTGATTTGCATATGGCCAGGTCTAATCTGGGGTGGCATGGTGAGCAAAGGAATGATGGATTTAAACCAGATCTCTTGACTGAGGGTGAATGTTTTGATTTGTTCTGCATTCCGTCCATCAATTGTGTGTATTTTGCTTTCTCGCCCTAAGTGCGCCGGGTATGCCCAGACGTGGGTCCCGGGCTCACTGTGCCACTGGATTCAAGCTATCCTGCGGAATGAGGGGTGAAACCCCAAAACCCGTCCTAGGATGCTTGTTTCCGGTCCAGGGAGGACCTGGCTTGGCAGTTCGGGCTGGACTGTTCCCATTAGGCACAGGGTCAAGACTGATTTGCATATGGTCAGGTCTAAACTGGGGTGGCATTATGAGCAAGAGAATGATGGATTTACCCCAGATTTCTTGACTGGGGGTGAATGTTTTGATTTGTTCTGCATTCCGTCCATCTATTGTGTGTCTTTTGCTTTCTCTCCCTTAGTGCGCTGCGTATGCCCAGATGTGGGTCCTGGGGTCACTGTGCCACTGGATTCAAGCTATTCTGGCTGATATGGGGTGAAACCCCAAAACCGGTCTTAGGATGCTTTTTTCCGGTCCAGGGAGGACCTGGTATGGCAGTTCGGACTGGACTGTTCCCATGAGGCACAGGGTCAAGACTGATTTGCATATGGCCAGGTCTAAACTGGGGTGCCATGGTGAGCAAAAGAATGATGGGTTTAACCCAGATCTCTTGCCTGGGGGTGAATGTTTTGATTTGTTCTGCATTCCGTCCATCAATTGTTTGTCTTTTGCTTTCTCTCCCTAAGTGCGCCAGGTATGCAAAGACGTGGGTATCGGGCTCACTGTGCCACTGGATTCAAGCTATCCTGCTTGATGAGGGGTGAAACCCCGAAACCAGTCCTAGGATGCTTGTTTACAGTCCAGGGAGAACTTGGCTTGGCAGTTCGGGCTGGACTGTTCCCATGAGGCCCAGCGAGAAGACTGATTTGCATATGGCCAGGTCTAAACTGGGGTTACATGGTAAGCAAAAAAATGATGGATTTAACACAGATCTCTTGACTGGGGTGAATGTCTTCATTTGTTCTGCATTCGGTCCATCAATTGTGTGTCTTTTGTTTCTCGCCATAAGTGCGCCGGGTATGCCCAGACGTGGGTCCCGGGATCGCTGTGCCACTGTATTCAAGCTATCCTGGCTGATGAGGGGTGAAACCCTGAAACCAGTCCTTGGATGCTTGTTTCCAGTCCAGGGAGGACCTGGCTTGGCAGTTCGAGCTGGACTGTTCCAATGAGGCACAGGGTCAAGACTGATTTGCGTATGGCAGGGTATAAACTTGGTTGGCACGGTGAGCAAAAGAATGATGGATTTAACCCAGATCACTTGTCTGGGGGTGAATGTTTTGATTTGTTCTGCATTCTGTCAATCAATTGTTTGTCTTTTGCTTTCTCACCCTAAGTGTGCTGGGTATGCCCAGACGTTGGTCCCGGGTTCACAGCCACTGGATTAAAGCTATCCTGGCTGATGAGGGGTGAAACCCCGTAGCCGGTCCTAAGATGCTTGTTTACGGTCCATGAAGGATCTGGCTTGGCAGTGAGGGCTGGACTGTTCCCATGAGGCACAGGGTCAAGACTGATTTGCATATGGCCAGGTCTAAACTGGGGTAAGATGATGAACAAAAGAATGATGGATTTAACCCAGATGTCTTGACTGGGGGTGAAAGTTTTGATTTGTTCTGCATTCCATCCATCAATTGTGTGTCATTTGCTTTCTCGCCCTAAGTGCGCCGGGTATGCCCAGATGTGGGTCCCGGGTTCACTGTGCCACTTGTTTCAAGCTATCCTCGCTGAGGAGGGGTGAAACCCCAAAACGGGTCCTAGGATGCTTTTTTCCGGTCCAGGGAGGACCTGGTATGGCAGTTTGGACTGGACTGTTCCCATGAGGCACAGGGTCAAGACTGATTTGCATATGGGCAGGTCTAAACTGGGGTGGCATGGTGAGCAAAAGAATGATTGATTTAAACCAGATCTCTTGACTGGGGATGAATGTTTTGATTTGCTCTGCATTTCGTCCTTCAATTGTGTGTCTTTTGCTTTCTCGCCCTAAATGTGCTGGGTATGCCCAGACGTGGGTCCCGGGCTCACTCTGATACTGGATTCAAGCTATCCTGGCTGATGAGGGATGAAACCCTGAAACCAGTACTAGGATGCTTGTTTTTGGTCCAGGGTGGACCTGGCTTGGCAGTTCGGTCTGGACTGTTCACACGAGGCACAGGGTCAAGACTGATTTGCATATGGCCAGGTCTAAACTGTGGTGGCATGGTGAGCAAAAGAATGATGGATTTAACCCAGATCTCTTGACTGGGGGTGAATGTTTTGATTTGTTCTGCATTCCGTCCGTCAATTGTGTGTCTTTTGCTTTCTCGCCCTAAGTGCGCCAGGTATGCCAAGACGTGGGTCCCGGGCTACTGTGCCACTGGATTCAAGCTATCCTGCCTGATGAGGGGTGAAACCCCAAAACCAGTCCTAGGATTCTTGTTTCCTGTCCAGGGAGGACCTGGCTTTGCAGTTCGGGCTGGACTGTTCCCATGAGGCATAGGGGCAAGACTGATTTGCATATGGCCAGGTCTAATCTGGGGTGGCATGGTGAGCAAAGGAATGATGGATTCAAACCAGATCTCTTGACTGGGGGTGAATGTTTTGATTTGTTCTGCATTCCGTTCATCAATTGTGTGTATTATGCTTTCTCGCCCTAAGTGCGCCGGTTATGCCCTGACGTAGGTCCGAGGCTCACTGTGCCACTGGATTCAAGCTATCCTGCCTGATGAGGGGTGAAACCCCAAAACCAGTCCTAGGATGCTTGTTTCCGGTCCAGGGAGGACCTGGCTTGGCAGTTCGGGCTGGACTGTTCCCATGAGGCACAGGGTCAAGACTGATTTGCATATGGCCAGGTATAAACTGGGGTGGCATTATGAGCAAGAGAATAATGGATTTACCCCAGATTTCTTGACTGGTGGTGAATGTTTTGATTTGTTCTGCATTCCGTCCATCAATTGTGTGTCTTTTGCTTTCTCTCCCTTAGTGCGCTGTGTATGCCCAGACGAGGGTCCCGGGCTCACTGTGCTACTTGATTCAATCTATCCTGGCTGATGAGGTGTGAAACCTCGAAACCGGTCCTAGGATGCTTGTTTCAGGTACAGGCAGGACCTGGCTTGGCAGTTCGGGCTGGACTGTTCCCATGAGGCACAGGGTCAAGACTGATTTGCATATGGCCAGGTCTAAACCTGGGTGGCATGGTGAGCAAAATAATGATGGATTGAACCCAGATCTCTTAACTGGGGTCAATGTTTTGATTTGTTCTGCATTCCGTTCATCAATTGTGTGTCTTTTGCTTTCTCGCCCTAAGTGCGCCGGGAATGCCCAGATGTGGGTCCTGGGCTCACTGTGCCACTGGATTCAAGCTATCTTGGTTGATGAGGGGTGCAACCCCAAAACCGGTCCTAGGATGATTTTTCTGGTCCAGGGAGGACCTGGCTTGGCAGTTCTGGCTGGACTGTTCCAATGAGGCACAATGTCAAGACTGATTTGCATACGGCCAGG
This sequence comes from Calotriton arnoldi, assembly GCA_963921515.1. Classification (NCBI taxonomy): domain Eukaryota; kingdom Metazoa; phylum Chordata; class Amphibia; order Caudata; family Salamandridae; genus Calotriton; species Calotriton arnoldi. Next base: position 544,439 of record CAWUFW010005749.1, read on the forward strand.
TCTAAACTGGGGTGGCATGGTGAGCAAAAGAATGATGTATTTAACCCAGATATTTTGGCTGGGGGTAAATGTTTTGATTTATTCTGCATTCCGTCCATCAATTGTGTGTCTTATGCTTTCTCGCCCTAAGTCCGCCGGGTATGCCCAGGCGTGGGTCCTGGGGTCACTGTGCCACTGGATTCAATTTATTCTGGTGATATGGGGTGAAACCCTAAAACCGGTCTTAGAATGCTTTTTTCCGGTCCAGTTAGGACCTGGTATGGCAGTTCGGACTGGACTGTTCCCATGAGGCACAGGGTCAAGACTGATTTGCATATGGCCAGGTCTAAACTGGGGTGGCATGGTGAGCAACAGAATGATGGATTTAACCCAGATCTCTTGCCTGGGGGTGAATATTTTGATTTGTTCTGCATTCCGTCCATCAATTGTTTGTCTTCTGCTTTCTCACCCTAAGTGCGCCAGGTATGCAAAGACGTGGGTCCCGGGCCCACTGTGCCACTGGATTCAAGCTATCCTGCTTGATGAGGGGTGAAACCCTGAAACCAATCCTAGGATGCTTGTTTCCAGTCCAGGGAGAACCTTGCTTGGCAGTTCGGGCTGGACTGTTCCCATGAGGCCCAGGGTGAAGACTGATTTGCATATGGCCAAGTCTACACTGGGGTGGCATGGTAAGCAAAAGAATGATGGATTTAACACAGATCTCTTGACTGGGGGTGAATGTCTTGATTTGTTTGGCATTCGGTTCATCAATTGTGTGTCTTTTGCTTTCTTGCCATAAGTGCGCCGGGTATGCCCAGACGTGGGTCCCGGGATCACTGTGCCACTGTATTCAACCTATCCTGACTGATGAGGGGTGAAACCCTGAAACCAGTTCTCGGATGCTTGTTTCCAGTCCAGGGAGGACCTGGCTTGGCAGTTCGGGCTGGACTGTTCCCATGAGGCACAGAGTCAAGACTGATTTGCATATGGCAGGGTATAAACTTGGTTAGCACGGTGAGCAAAAGAATGATAGATTTAACCCAGATCTCTTGACTAGGGGTGAATGTTTTGATTTGTTCTGCATTCTGTCAATCAATTGTTTGTCTTTTGCTTTCTTGTCCTAAGTGTGCCGGGTATGCCCAGATGTGGGTCCCGGGGTCACTGTGCTCACGGATTCAAGCTATCCTGGCTGATGAGGGGTGAAACCCCGAAGCCGGTCCTAAGATGCTTGTTTCCGGTCCATGAAGGACCTGGCTTGGCAGTTCGGGATGGACTGTTCCCATGAGGCACAGGGTCAAGACTGATTTGCATATGGCCAGGTCTAAACTGGGGTAAGATGATGAACAAAAGAATGATGGATTTAACCCAGATGTCTTGACTGGGGTGAATGTTTTGATTTGTTCTGCAATCCATCCATCAATTGTGTGTCTTTTGCTTTCTCGCCCTACGTGTGCCGGGTATGCCCAGATGTGGGTCCCGGGCTCACTGTGTCACTGGATTCAAGCTATCCTCGCTGATGAGGGGTGAAACCCCGAAACAGGTCATAGGATGCTTGTTTCCGGTCCAGGGAGGACCTGGCTTGGCAGTTCTGGCTGGACTGTACTCATGAGGCACAGGGTCAAGACTAATTTGCATTTTGCTAGGTGTAATCTGGGGTGGCATGGTGAGCAAAAGAATGATGCATTTAAGCCAGATCTCTTGACTGGGGTGAATGTATTGATCTGTTCTGCATTCCGTCTATCAATTATGTGTCTTTTGGTTTCTCGCTCTAAGTGCGCCGGATATGCCCTGGCGTGGGTCCTGAGCTCACTGTGCCACTGGATGCAAGCTATCCTAGATGATGAGTGGTGAAACACCAAAACCGGTCCTAGGATGCTTTTTTCTGGTCCAGGGAGGACCTGGCTTGGCAGTTTGGGCTGGACTGTTCCAATGAGACACAGGGTCAAGACTTATTTGCATATGGCCAGGTCTAAACTGGGGTGGCATCGTGAGCAAAAGAATGATGGATTTAACCCAGATCTCTTGACTGGGGTGAATGTTTTAATTTGTTCTGCATTCCGTCCATCAATTATTTGTTTTTTGCTTTCTCGCACTAAGTGCGCCGGGTATGCCCGGACATGGGTCCCAGGCTCACTGTGCCACTGGATTCAAGCTATACTTGCTGATGAGGGGTGAAAACCTGAAGCCAGTTCTAGGATGCTTGTTTCCGGTCAAGGGAGGACCTGGCTTCGCAGTACGGGCTCAACTGTTCCCATGAGGCACAGGGTCAAGACTTATTTGCATATGGCCAGGTCTCAACTGGGGTGGCATGGTGAGCAAATGAATGATGGATTTAACCCAGATCTCTTGACTGTGGGTGAATGTTTTGATTTGTTCTGCATTCCGTCCATCAATTGTGTGTCTTTTACTTTCTCGCCCTAAGTGCGCCGGGAATGCCCAGATGTGGGTCCTGGGCTCACTGTGCCACTGGATTCAAGCTATCCTGCCTGATGAGAGGTGAAACCCCGAACCCAGTCCTAAGATGCTTGTTTACGGTCCAGGGAGGACCTGGCTTGGCAGTTTGGGCTCGACTGTTCCCATGAGGCACAGGGTCAAGACTGATTTGCATATGGTCAGGTCTAAACTGTGGTTTCCATGGTGAGAAAAAGAAGGATGGATTTAACCCAGATCTCTTAACTGGGGGTGAATGTTTTGATTTGTTCTGCATTCTGTCCATCATATGTGTGTCTTTTGCTTTCCCGCCCTAAGTACACCGGGTATGCCCAGACGTGGGTCCCGGGCTCACTGTGCCAATGGATTCAAGCTATCCTGGCTGATGTTGGGTGAAATCCCAAAACCGGTCCTAGGATGCTTGTTTCCTGTCCAGGGAGGACCTGACTTGGCAGTTCGGGTTGGGCTTTTCCCATGAGGCACAGGGTCAAGACTGATTTGCATATGGCCAGGTCTAAACTTGGGTAGCATGGTGAGCAAAAGAATGATGGATTGAACCCAGATCTCTTAACTGGGGGTGAATGTTTCGATTTGTTCTGCATTCCGTCCATCAATTGTGTGTCTTTTGCTTTCTCACCCTAAATGCGCCGGGAATGGCCAGATGTGGGTCCTGGGCTCACTGTGCCACTGGATTCAAGCTATCTTGGCTGATGAGGGGTGCAACCCAAAAACCGGTCCTAGGGTGATTTTTCCGGTCCAGGGAGGACCTGGCTTGGCAGTTCTGGCTGGACTGTTCCAATGAGGCACAATGTCAAGACTGATTTCCATACGGCCAGGTCTAAACTGGGGTGGCATGGTGAGCAAAAGAATGATGGATTTAACCCAGATATTTTGACTGGGGGTAAATGTTTTGATTTATTCTGCATTCCGTCCATCAATTGTGTGTCTTTTGCTTTCTCGCCCTAAGTGCGCCCGGTATGCAAATACGTGGGTCCCTGGCGCACTGTGCCACTGGATTCAAGCTATCCTGCTTGATGAGGGGTGAAACCCCGAAACCAGTCCTAGGATGCTTGTTTCCAGTCCAGGGAGAACCTGGCTTGGCAGTTCGGGCTGGACTGTTCCCATGAGGCCCAGGGTGAAGACTGATTTGCATATGGCCAGGTCGCATGGTAAGCAAAAGAATGATGGATTTAACACAGATCTCTTGACTGGGGGTGAATGTCTTGATTTGTTCGGCATTCGTCCATCAATTGTGTGTCTTTTGCTTTTTTGCCATAAGTGCGCCGGGTATGCCCAGACGTAGGTCCCGGGATCACTGTGCCACTGTATTCAAGCTATCCTGGCTGATGAGGGGTGAAACCGTGAAACCAGTCCTCGGATGCTTATTTCCAGTCCAGGGAGGAACTGGCTTCGCAGTTCAGGCTGGATTGTTCCCATGAGGCACAGGGTCAAGACTGATTTGCATATGGCCATGTCTAAACTAGGGTGGTATGGTGAGCAAAAGAATGAAGGATTTAACCCAGATCTCTTGACTGGGGTGAATGTTTTGGTTTGGTCTGCATTCTGTCCATCAATTGTGTGTATTTTGCTTTCTTGCCTTAAGTGCGCCGGGTATGCCCAGACGTGGGTCCCGGGCTCACTGTGCCACTGGATTCTAGCTATTGTGGCTGATGAGGGGTGAAACCCTGAAACCGGTCTTAGGATGCTTGTTTCTGGTCCAAGGAGGACCTGGCTTGGCAGTTTGGGCTGGACTGTTCCCATGAGCCACAGGGTCAAGACTGATTTGCATATGGCCAGGTCAGAACTGGGGTGGCATGGTGAGCAAAAGAATGATGGATTTAACCCAGGTCTCTTGACTGGGGGTGAATGTTTTGATTTGTTCTGCATTCCGTCCTCAATTGTGTGTCTTTTGCTTTCTCACCCTAAGTGCGCCGTTTATGCCCGGACGTGGGTCCCGCGCTCACTGTGCCACTGGATTCAAGCTAACCTGGCTAATCAAGGGTGAAACCCCGAAACCAGTCCTAGGATGATTGTTTGCCTTCCAGGGAGGACCTGGCTTGGCAGTTCGGGCTGGACTGTTCCCATGTGGACATAGGGTCAAGGCTGATTTGCATATGGCCATGTCTAAACTGGGGTGGCATGGTGAGCAAAAGAATGATGGATTTAACCCAGATCTCTTGACTGGGGGTGAATGTGTTGATTTGTTCTTCATTCCGTCCATCACATGTGTGTCTTTTGCTTTCCCGCCCTAAGTGCACCGGGTATGCCCAGACGTGGGTCCTGGGCTCACTGTGCCACTGGATTCAAGCTATCCTGTCTGATGTTCAGTGAAACCATGAAACCGGTCCTAGGATGCGTGTTTCCGGTCCAGGGAGGACCTGGGTTGGCAGTTCGGGCTGAACTGTTCTCATGAGGCACAGGGTCAAGACTGATTTGCATATGGCCAGGTCAAAACTGGGGTGGCATGGTGAGCAAAAGAATAATCGATTTAACTCAGATCTCTTGACTGGGGGTGAATGTTTTGATTTGTTCTGCATTCCGTCCATCAATTGTGTGTCTTTTGCTTTCTTGCCCTAAGTGCGCCGGGTATGCCCAGACGTGGGTCCCGGGCTCACTGTGCCACTGGATTCAATCTATCCTGGCTGATAAGGGGTGAAACCCCGAAACCGGTCCTAGGATGCTTGTTTCTGGTCCAGGGAGGACCTGGCTTGGCAGTTCGGGCTAGACTGTTCCCATGAGACACAGGGTCAAGACTGATTTGCATGTGGCCAGGTCTAAACTGGGGTGGCATCATGAGCAAAAGAATGATGGATTTAACCCAGATCTCCTAACTGTGGGTGAATGTTTTGATTTGTTCTGCATTCTGCCCAACAAGTGTGTGTCTTTCGCTTTCTTGCACTAAGTGCCCCGGGTATGCCCAGACCTGAGTCCCGGGCTCACTCTGCCACTGAATTCAAGCTATCCTGGCTGATGAGGAGTGAAACCCCGAAACCTTTCCTAGGATGCTCGTGTCCGGTCCAGGGAGGACCTGGCTTGGCAGTTTGGGTTGGACTGTTCCGAAGAGGCACAGAGTCAAGACTGATTTGCCTACGGCCAGGTCTAAACTGGGGTGGCATGGTGAGCATACGAATAATGGATTTAACCCAGATCTCTTTACTGTGGGTGAATGTTTTGATTTGTTCAGCATTCCGTCCATCAATTGTGTGTCTTTTGCTTTCTCGCCCTATGTGCACCGGGTATGCCCAGACGTGGGTCCCGGGCTCAATGTGCCACTGGATTCAAGCTATCCTGCCTGTGTGAGGGGGGAAACCCCGAACCCAGTCTTAAGATGCTTGTTTCCGGTCCAGGGAGGAGCTAGCTTGACAGTTCGGGCTGGACTGTTTCCATGAGGCAGAGGGTCAAGACTGATTTGAGCATGGCCAGGTCTAAACTGGGGTGGCATGGTGAGCAAAAGAATGATGGATTTAATCCATATCTCTTGACTGGGGGTGAATGTTTTGATTTGTTCTGCATTCCGTCCATCAATTGTGTGTCTTTTGCTTTCTCGCACTAAGTGCGCCGGGTATCCCCAGACGTGGGTCCCGGGCTCACTGTGCCACTGGATTCAAGCTATCCTGGCTGATGAGGGTTGAAACCCCGAAACTGGTCCTAGGATGCTTGTTTCCGGTCCAGGGAGGACCTGGCTTGGCAGTTCGGGCTGGACTGTACTCATGAGGCACAGGGTCAAGACTGATTTGCATATGGCCAGGTATAAACTGGGGTGGCATGGTTTGCAAAAGAATGATGGATTTAATCCAGATCTCGTCACTGGGGGTGACTGTTTTGATTTGATCTGCATTCTGTCCATCAATTGTGTGTCTTTTTCATTATAGATCTTGGCACTTTCAATGCCTTCTTGCTGAAGGACAAATTCAAGTTACTCACATTTTGTCTGCCCTGAATCCAGGCCACTGGACAGTGACTTTTAACCTGACAGGATCTTTTATTTATGTAGCCATTCTGCAGTCCCACAGACACTATTTGCGGGTCAAAGGGGGTGAGCAGCATTTTCAGTTTGTCATGATCCCCTGCCGGCTCACCAATTCTTTTACCAGTTCATGAAAGTAATGGCAATGGCACCTTTGGAGGTCAGCCATACTAGTTTTCCCCTACCCTGCTGACCGGTTGTTTAAGATGAGCTCCCTCCAGCTGACTGCGAACCTCTTTACATCATTGGGGTTCATGATCAATGCACCAAAGTCACACCTGACTCCTTTAAAGAGGCTCCCCTTCATTGAAGCCATCCTATATATGATGCAGATTTGGGTCTTCTATTTACCACAATGACCCCAGGACAGTCAGGCAATGATCTCAATGTTTCAGCCTGAGTCCTGGGTCTCAGTGAGAGTGGCTGTGAGGCTTCCAGGCCTCTTGGTATCCTGCATCCTACTTGTTGATTATGTCTTATTATTATGATTTCTCAGTGGGCCCAGCACCAAGGGACTCCACTCAGGTTTTTCAGGACAGTGTAGAAGACTTGCAGTGGTGGCTGAACTGCAGTTGGACCAGCAGCAGACTCCTTTCCCTGCCCTACCCACAGCTGACAGTGGTGGCAGATACATGGGATGAAGAGGTCACTTGGGTGAGGTGGAGATCAGTGGACTCTTCTCTCTGGCAGAGACCTGCCTCCATATCAGACCGTTGGAGTTGCAAGCCATTCATCTGCTGCTTAAGGTCTTTCTACCTTCCATCAAATGGAGACTGGTTCAAGTTGTCATGGAGAACACCACTGGCATGTTATACAGCAACACACAGGGTAGGGAGACCTTCAGGGTATTGGGCCAATAGGCACTTCACCCCTGGTGCTGGCTGTAACATTGGGCACTTTAATTCATGAACCACTTGGCGGGATATTTGATTGCCAGGACATACAAGCTCAGCCGGTGGTGTCTGGTGGATCACTAATGGCAGTTACAATCTGAGGTGGCACAGGGCATCTGAGCCAGGCACAATATGCACCTCCATGCGTGGAGATTGAGTGGTGGCAGTTGAGAGCATTGATCCGTCCTCCAGCAGTTGTGCATGTCATCCTGTCCTGGCTGCCTGATGTCCTTGTACAAAGACTGTGTATGCCAGCCACTGGGACAAATTCGTAGACTAGTGTGGCACTTGTGATAATGATCCATTTGCAAGGCAAACTGTTGGATGTACTATTGTTTGTCTGATTCTTGGCTCAGCAAGTACCAAGGGCTTGTACCGAGTACAGTCAAAGGTTATCTCTCAGCCCTTTTGGCCTTTTTGTTTTAACTGGACCAACAATTCCTGTTCAGATCACCTGTTGTGATGAGATTTTTGAAAAGTTTATATCATTTGTTTCCTCCAAGACCCTTTGTGATTCCACAGTGGGATCCTATTTTGGATCTCACTTTCCTCACAGTGCATGTCATTTGAAATCAAGCACAGCTGCCTATTACATCTTCTGACTTTAAAGACCTAGGGACATATTCACAAGGAGCTATCGCCGAATTAACGGCACTTTATCGCAGCCAAAGTCGTGATAAATTTACCTCCCCATTCACAAGCCGGTGTCAACAGTCCACAGCACCAGTTTACCCGCGATAGCAGCCACAAAAAACATCGCCACAGAGGACCCACGCAACTATTGCTAATGAGATGCAGAGTGGGCGTTCCCGTGCCAAAAGGCGCAACAACATCACACCTCAACATTCACAAAGACCAGCCACATCGGCGATAAAAACACAAAACAGGCGATAAGGCACATTAGCACCAGGAAATCTACACATGCTCTGACCTGGTGTAAAGACGGACGGCAGCCTGCAAACCAAAAGGGAGCACAGCCCAGGGCTACATCGGAAGGGCAACAGATGCCATGGAGCCACCCATCATGCGGCCCGGACACCCAAGAGGGCCACAACACCCACCGCCACCACCCCCAGGACCACCCCTCCCTGGCACCCCCGACCAAAGACATGCCACATCAGCCACACCTAAACATGTACAAAATATTCCTCTTGATGTCGCACAATCACAACTGGTGACATGCATGTGTCGCCACAGAAATGAGCGATACCAAAGAGGATGATGGACGGAGCGCTTGAGCTAATCAAACACTCACCCCCAGTCAACTGATCTGGGTTTAATCCATCATCATTCTTTAGCTCACTCCACCACCCCAGTTCAGACATGGCCATATTCAAATCAGTCTGACCCTGTGCCTCATGGGAACAGTCCAGCCCGAACTGCCAAGCCATGTCTTCCCTGGACCAGAAATGAGCAGCACACATTCACTTCCGAAGCAACAAATGAAACGTTATTAAAATGAACAACGAAATGAAATGAAGACACATGGCCGCTCCCCTCGGGACAATACGTAGGTCACAGCCTGTAAGACAAAAAACATGATGAGAAGGTGTGTCCTGCACACATCAGAGGACAGAGAGAGAGCGAAGGAGAGAGAGAGGAAGAGAGGGAGAGAGAGAGAGAGGAAGAGAGGGAGAGAGAGAGAGAGGAATAGAGGGAGAGAGAGAGAGGAAGAGAGGGAGAGAGAGAGGAAGAGAGGGAGAGAGGGAGAGAGGAAGAGAGGGAGAGAGAGAGAGAACGTGCCGTCCCTGCGCACCCAGGCCACACTGCTCACCTGCTGCCACCGGTGTGTCCCCAACCACGTGCCAGCATGCATAGCAGGACACCAGGTCACACATCTGAGTCAGAGCCGTCATCTGAAACAGAACCCAGATACATGACTGGCACAGTACACACACTTGCACAAGAAAACATCGCCTGCCCGCCCATGCACACCCAGGCAGAGGCTCCCCAACCCCTCCGGCCGCCCATCCGAGCATGCCCGCCCATGCACACCCAGGCCTCAATGCTCACCTTCCACCACCGGCGCGTAGACAGGAGGTCCCACCATGTGCCTCTGCAAGGCACAAGCCCGGGGCCCGCGGACATGGCACCCTCCACATCATACAGCCCCGCTCCGCAGGCCACCAGGTCACATGTATGGTACTTGGTCTTGATTACTCCATGGCATAGGACATACCAGTGCACCCGGCACCATCGCAGGCTGCACACTTGCTCAGCCCAATGGGTGCCACCAACTTTGGGATCCCGGAAGCGACGCCACGTGGCGGTAGGCCCGCGCTGCCCACTGGCTCTGGCCTACACTGCGGTCCAGCAGTCCACACAAAACCTGAGCTGTCTGGACCACCGGGACGGGGCATCATCGCAGGCTGCACACCCGCTCAGCAGCTCAAGATGCCACTGACTCAGTGCACCCAAAGTCACTGTCCCATGGCGGGGTGCCTGTGCCGTCCGCAACGCCCCGTGGGCCACTAACCCTGTGCAACCCCAGTCTGCTCCACGTGGTGATAGGCCCGTGCCGTACTCAAGGCCTCGGATGCCACTAACCCTGTGCAACCCCAGTCTGCGCCACATGGTGGTAGGCCCATGCCGTACTCAAGGCCTTGGATGCCACTAACCCTGTGCAACCCCAGTCTGTGCCACGTGGTGGTAGGCCCGTGCCGTACTCAAGGCCTTGGATGCCACTAACCCTGTGCAACCCCAGTCTGCGCCATGTGGTGGTAGGCCCGTACCGTACTCAAGGCCTCGGATGCCACTAACCCTGTGCGCAACAACTCATGGGCCCTATATGAGTGTGAACCGTGGAGCGTCCGTCATCCAGTCACCACCGGAATAGGGGAATGTGACGTCGTCGGCCCCTTATGTTGGCGGAGTGACATGGCCTGTGACGCCTGTGCCGGATGGGTGTGGTGTGTGTGAAAACCGGCCCTCAGGGAGTGGCTGTGACATGCTGACAACTAGACCAGTGACCTGCACACCACCGGCGAGTACGGCTGTGACGGGTAGCCATGGGGGCCCCCCCTCGGGGCGTAAGTGGAGTGGTCTGGCCTGCCATACGCCAGACCAGCGCAGGGCCTGCAACAATGACCCGTGGGATCTGGGCGTGGTCCAGTCCATGTCCGGACAAGGAAGTGACTGATGCGTGTGTCCCTGTTGTAGTGTTCACGGGACCCGACACTCAAAATGCAATGTCGCACCCTCTGACTGGCATCCCACAGGATGACCATCATTGACGCAAGGGAAGGCACTGTCCCCACATTCATCCACGCATCCATACATGAATGACGTAAGACATTACACGGCAGTGCGTCACTGGATGTTTATTTGCACATCTAGTGCAGTCATGCAGCTGGAGCAGTACAGGGCAATGCCGAGGACACTACACAATATGGGCCCATGGAGGGCCAGCCAGTGTACATCCGGGGATGTCCTGTACTGTGGAAGGTGAAGGGTACAGTCCGCAGACTGTCCGCCGTGTCAATGGTCGTCAACCAGGATGTGGCAGTCCATGTCGCTGTCCAAGGTGAGTGCATCGGAGTGTATCGGGGGTCAGTGGTAGGTCTTGAGGCCATGTGCGGCACCAGGCAGAAACAGGCAAGGTGGTGGAAATGAATGCTAGTACCTCCTTCTGATCTCAATCCCATCCACGTCCTCGTCCCCGGATGTGTGCTCTGCCCCACCTGTGGGTGTTGCAGTACCTGCTGCGGCACTGTGTGCCACTGACACATCAGGGGCCAGAGGAGGATTGTCGGCCGCACTGTGTGGCAGTGACACATCAGGTGCCTGAGTGGATACGCCTGCCGCACTGGGAGGCACTGACACACCAGGGGGCGGAGATGTGAATGGTGTGGGGGCAGCAGCATTCATCATCGCCACGCCTTGTGGCAGCAATGCCATGATGAAGACATGCAGGGCCTGGTAGATCCCAGCTACATTTCGCTGATGTGCAGCGGTGGCTGCCATCCTCTCTGCCTCCATCTGCACCATGTCCTCCATGAGCCTCCGCATGTGTGCCAGCTCACAGCTGGCATCGCTGGGGCCACTCTGAGCGGACAGGTATTCCTCCCTCCGAGTCATGACTCTAGCGATGTCAGTCAGGGCTCGTTGGAGACCATGGGGCGGACATAGACACCCAAGGATGGCATTCAGTTTGGTAGCCATGAGGTCGAACCCCACCCGCACCTGCTCAGCCGTCTCCCTCTGGCCCTCCAGCACATGGCGTTGGAAGGCCATTTGTTGTTCCTTGGGGTCTTGGGAGAGTGCCGGGGCTGTGGGTGGCTCTTGCTGGGTGGTTTGGGTGGTGGTTGGGGTCTCATCAATGTAGCTGGGCTGCCCTGATCCTGGAGGTTGCTGGCGGATAAGGCCAATGATGTCTTGGATGGTTTGGGTGTCGATGCTGGTTTTGTCCTCCTCCTCGTCATCAGTGAAGAGTGGCTGTGACTGCTCTGCAGGAGGTGTTGACGATGCCCCTGCGATGTGAAGGGGAGATGGTGTGTTACAATGTGTCCACATGTATGTAGCCGCATGGTACAGGTTGACATTCAGACAGCATGGCATTGTAGATTTTGACAGTCTGTGGGTCTGGGCGAGGACCCAGGGTCATTGTGGGTGTGCACTATGCCCTGTTTGGTTGTGCATGTGTGCCATTGTGGCCATCTCCTCCCGTCCCCCCAGTACCTGGTGGTCACTCACCCTGTTGCGATTGTGTTGTGTCCTGTCGAGCAGTGTCCTGTCCCCCGACTCCGGCCACAGTATCCATACTAATGACAGTCGACACCAGCTCCTCCATGTCATCCAGCTCCAGCTGTGGCACTGGGCCCCCACCTCCGGTCTGCGTTGCTGCCTTCTGGTTGGCGCTGAGTTTCTCCTTGGTCTTCCGCTTGATGTCATTCCATCGCCTCTTGACCTCGTCCATTGTCCGCTTGTGCTCTCCGACGGCATTCACCTTGTCGACGATGTCCCGCCATATTCCAGTTTTGGTGCCCAATGACACGTTGGAGGTGATGAAGAGTTGTTGATGGTGTTCCATCACCTCCGTGACTATGATCCTGTTCACCTGCGGACTGAACTTGGTCTTCCTGGTCTTCTTGTCCTTGCCCTTCCCTGTCCCCGAGGTCCCAGGCTGGTCGTCCGGGGTGCTTGTGGGGTTGCACTCGTCCTCTGCACCTGCTCCGGCTGCCTCCATGGTGCTTGGGTGTTGGTCAGTTTGTGTGTGGGTGTATTTTCTACTTTTATGGTGATATTTGACGCCTGCCAGGTGTGTGTTGCAGGCCTGGTGCTGCTTGTCTCTGATTTCCTCATCGCGCTTTGGCCCATCGTGTGTTTTTTGGTGTTGTAGTTTGTGTTTTTATCTCCATCGTGGTGGTTGTTTCGCGGACATTGTCCGCGGTTTGGGCAGATTATCGCATGCTACCGCCTTGTTGTGAATTCCACGTGGGCACGGGGTTATTTTCCCGCGCTAGGCTGCGATATTGAAAGTTGCGTTACGCTACTCTTGCGGTAGTTATCACACGTTCTTGTGAATATACCCCCTAGTTGTTGGTCGCAGTTAACAAGCTCTCTTGTTTCAGCCTCCTTATACCACATTTTTTACACAATGCCACTATTGGCTAGGACAGCCTTCTTGCCTAAAGTGGTTATGGCTTTTCATGTTAGACAATCCATCACTCTTTCAACATTCTTTGCCCTGACATGCACCTTGAAGGTAAGGATACACTTCACCGGATGAATGCTACAAGAGCTTTGATTTTTAATATCACACCAAAGAACATCGGGTGGACGATTTGCTCACTGTGAATTTTCTCTTGGGCAAAGAAGTGCACAGGTGTGAAGAAATGGATGCTGTCAAGGTCCATAGTCCTCTGTATCAAGATCTGCTACGCAGTGACCAAGAAAAAGCCTCCAGAGAGGGTAAGGGCCTATTCCACCAGAGCCACAGGGAGTGCCTGTACTTGACATCTGTCAGGCTACTACATGGGCATCACTTCACACGTTCACAAAGCACTACTGCCTTGACAGCCAGGTCAGACGGGAAGGGCATTTTCCTAGCTCTGTCCTACGGAACATTTTGTCTGAACCATTCAACAGATCCACCACCTTGGAAGGTACTGGTTTGGTTTCTGTTCTAAATTGAGAGGAGTCTGCGCATACAAGTATCTCTCAGAAGAACAAATTACTTACCTTCAGTAGTGCTCTTTCTGATGGATACTGCAACTGCAGAGTCTTCACCACCCTCCCTCCTCCATGTTCTGTGCATGGACACCTTTCCTATTTTAAAAGGCCCCAATTTAGAAATCTTCATACTGGTATCACTGATTATGGTTTGGCTCCGCATCCAAAGGCACACACAGAGTCAAGACGAAACTGTAGTCAGCACATAAATGTGGCACTTACATGCTGTTCCATGCGTCATTTCCAGGCAAAACAAAGTCAGTGTAGAGCCGCAAGACACCACCTACTAGTGTGCAAGAGTATTACTGTTAAACCTCTGGGTCCATTCTATGCACCTGGTAATATTCTAATTACTGCACAAACAAATGATGGATGGAATGCTGAACAAAACAAACATTTACCCCCAGTCACAGATATGAGGTAAATCTGTGCTTTTTTGCGTGCTACGCCATTCCAGCTTGGACCCCGCCATATACAAATTGGCCTTGACCCTGTCCCTCGTGGGAACTTTCCAGCCTGATCTGTCAACCCAGGTCCTCCCCTGACCAGAAACAAGCATCCTGGGACCAGTTTCAAGGTATCACTCCTCTTCAGCCAGGCTAGCTTAAATCTGGTGGTGTAAGGAGCATCGAACCCATGTCTGGGCATACCCATTCCACTTAGGGCAAAAATTACCATGTAAACAAATGATGGATGGAATGCTGAATAAATAAACATTCACTCCAAGTCACAGATCTGGGTTAAATGCATCGTTTTTTTGCTCACTACGCCATTCCAGCTTGGACCCAGCCATATGCAAATTAGTCTTGACCCTGCTCCCCATTGAATTAATCCAGCCAGAACTGCCAGGCCAGGTCCTCCTCAGACCAGAAACAAGCATCCTGGGACCAGTTTCGGGGTAGCACCCGTCATCAGCCAGGCTAGCTTGAATCCCATGGCGTAGTGAGCATGGGACCCATTTCTGGGCATACCCATTCCACTTAGGGCAAAAATTGCTGTGCAAACAAATGATGGCTGGAATAGTGTTGAATCAAACGTTTACCCCCAGTCACAGATCTGGTGTAAATCCATCATTTTTTTGCTCACTATGCCATTCCATTTTGGACCTAGCCATATGCAAATCAGTCTTTAACCTGCTCCCCATGGGAACAGTCCAGCCAGAACTGCCAGGCCAGGTCCTCCGCGGACCAGGAACAAGCATCCTTGGAGTGATTTTGGAGTATCACCCCATATCAGTCAGTCTTGTTTGAATCCGGTGGCGTAGGGAGCGTGGGGACTACGTCTGGGCATACCCATTCCACTTAGGGCAAAAATGACTGTGTAAATAAATGATGGATGGAATGCTGAACAAATCAAACATTCACCCGTGTCACAGATCTGGGTTAAATAAATAGGGCCTGATTCACAGAACTAACTTACGTCAAAAAGGTAAAGTTAGTACTTTTTGGTATTCACAGAATACACTTACTCATTTTGGTATTCACAGAATGAACTTACTCATTTCGGTATTCACAGAAGTTAGTAGTCCTAACTTTAGGACTCCTAAATGCCTTCTGTGAATACCGAAAGTCTTAAAGTTAGTATTTTTCTCAGTTTAGGAGTAGTAAAGTTAGGACTCCTAACTTTAGGACCTCCTAAATGCCTTCTGTGAATACCGAAAGTCTTAAAGTTAGGATTTTTCTCAGTTTAGGTGTAGTAAAGTTAGGACTCCTAACTTTAGGACTTCTAAATGCCTTCTGTGAATACCGAAAGTCTTAAAGTTAGGATTTTTCTCAGTTTAGGTTAGTAAAGTTAACTTTACTACTAAAGTTAACTTTACTACTCCTAAACTGAGAAAAATCCTAACTTTAAGACTTTCGGTATTCACAGAAGGCATTTAGGAGTCCTAAAGTTAGGAGTTCTAACTTTACTACTCCTAAACTGAGAAAAATCCTAACTTTCAGACTTTCAGTATTCACAGAAGGCATTTAGGAGTCCTAAAGTTAGGACTACTAACTTCTGTGAATACCGAAATGAGTAAGTTCATTCTGTGAATACCAAAATGAGTAAGTGTATTCTGTGAATACCAAAAAGTACTAACTTTACGTTTTTGACGTAAGTTAGTTCTGTGAATCAGGCCCATTGTTTTTTTGCTTGCTACGCTATTCCAGCTTGGACCCAGCCATATGCAAATCAATCCTGACCCTGCTCCCCAGTCCGGCCTGAACTGCCACGCCAGGTCCTCCCTGGACCAGGAACAAGCATCCTGGGAGTGGTTTCAGAGTATGACCCCTCATCAGCCAGGCTAGCTTTAATCCGATGGCTGACGTCAGTACATACATGTGGCACTTACATGCTGTTCCATTCGTCATTTCTGGGCAGAACGAATTCAGTGTAGAGCCACTTGACACCACCTACTAGTGTGGAGGATTATTACTGTTAAATCTTGTGGGTCCATTTTGTGCGCATGGGAATATTTCTAAAGCTGTGGAATTTGTGGTTAAGTATCTACCAGGAAGAGCATTACTGAAGGTTAGTAACTTGTTCTTTACGCAGTTTAAACAAAATCAGGCCCTCACTTACTGTACACTTTTATGTATTTTGAAGGTTTTTTATCTACTCATTATATATAATTTATCAAAATTATTTGTCATGCAGTGTCCACATTATTGAATTATTATAGGTTTGGATTGCTGTATCACGTCTATATACAACATACATATTTATAGAATATTTTGGGAACACCGTTTAACTGAACAAAATTATTTATCTGTTAGGTGAATGATGCTTGTATCAGTATTTTGTTTATGAATTTATAATATTGGTTTGTCAACATTATGCTCAGTTTGCAGCTCATGTTAGGCCTGTAAAACCTATTCCACTCCATTGTGAGGGAAAGAACCATGATCTTTCTCCATATGACGAGAGAAGTGATACAGAAAAAGCTTTTGCAAAGTGGAAAATGTATGAAGAGGAATGCATGAACAGAAAAGTGAAATCAGGGTCCCTTGGACAGGCTGATCAGGTAATCACACAACATGGGCAATACGTAAAGAGTAAGGGTCAGGTGTACGCAACTATTTTGTGAGAACAAATGCTGCCAATCGCAAAATAACAGGATTTGCAATTGCAAAATAATTTTTTACAATTAGCTAATCCCTTTTCACGTTTCAGAAAAGCCTTTCTGAATCGCAAATGTGGTCTTGCAATTCATTCTGACTCGCAGTTAGGAGGGAGCATGATAGGCTTGTTCCCTCTTTTTTGTGATTTGCAATGACGTGTTAATGTTTTGTGACTCCGGCTGTGCCCTTAAACCATTATAAAGTTTCAAACACTTCAAAGGAGATGATAATTAATTCTCAAAGAGCTGGTAACGCATTCAGTAATTCATCCAGTGGATAGCTTCCCCTTTGGAAATTGTGTCTAGCGATTTAGGGTGGTCATGTGTTCCCAAATAGGAAACAATTTTAGGCAACATCTATTCTTTGAAGACACACAGAGGCTCGTTTAAAAATATATTTAACATTTGAATATGCAACGCAAAGATGGAGGCCTGAAGTCCCTGGCAGGCCACCTACTTTGCGTTGGACGCCAATCTAAGAGAATCTCAAGTAGTGGGCTGGCTAATTCTTATTCATTAGGCAATGAATTGTGCGGCACCCTTTCGAAAGTGCATTTTAAAATGCGTGCTATTAGTACATCGGTCGCATCACAAAATTACAGATAGGTCACAAACAGAAGATGCACATGTTTGACTACTGATGACCTGTTTGTACGTATACTTGACCATTAAAGTCATGAAATGCAAATACAGATGTGGCATTTTAAATTAATGTGCAATACCTGTAGTTAAAATGTATCTGGGTTCTCCAAAGAACAAACGTTTTCAAAATGTGAATGATACATTAAATGGTATGTCACGTGGCCCATAGGGACATTGTCGTTTTTCACTAACTTAGCATGAGCAAGTTGCAGCTTGCCTGCTGCTTTTGTGCATGTTACTACACATTTTTATTTTTGCAATATTTCAATGATTGCTTTCACATAAGAACTCATCGCTGTGTTCACACTCTGCATGTTCTTGGGATTTTGACTAAACATTATGTGCAAGGTCGAACAACAATGCCCCTTGTTATTTTGTTCTGGCCAGACCTTAGCCCTTAGACAAAACATACTGATTCAGCTGTTGTCTGGACAGCGTACTTGGGTTTTTAGTGGGGTACACAAATAGGTGAGACACACTAAGGGACCTTTCCAGGGAGAAGAGCGAGACAGCACCTATGATTTAGATCTACCATCTATAGGCTTAGGTATCAGGTTTGCTGACAAACCCCAGAGATCTTCTATTATATAATAATACTTCTTCTTAGCAAGGGGAGGGAGGTTAGTCACTGTAGTCTTTTCTCCATTGTCTTTTTATGATGACATCTCTCTTCATGATGTATGGACTAGCTGCTATGCTGACTATATTTGTACTATGCATTTTCCTGCTTGTTGTGGCACGCATATTGCATGTTAGGGCACGTTAGTTAAAACAAATATTTGAAACTGTTTCCTGTCTCTGTCAGATCTTATTGTGAACAAGTACAACAGTGTGAGCGAAAGAGTGTGTCTAGTTACCGCAATTCCTGAGAGATCTGGGAGTGTTGCGTTCTGGGGTGTCTAATCATTTGCTTCTCTGTGAGTGAGTAGGAGAGCAAGTGAGACACTATAGCTAGTCGGTCCTGGGTTCGTGGGTACTAAGGTAGTAGGAAGACCCAGTTCCTATACACAAAGGTCCCATTCTCCTGCGCATAGTTCTGGATTTGTGCAGAATTCCTGCAACAGGTAGATTAAAATTAGACAACCAAAGTAAGTATCCCTTTATTAAAATCGGGACTATATCGGCATTGTGATTCCTTCCTCTTTTAATAAAACCCTTTATAGTTCATATGAAATATGAAACAATTGTAAACTGAAAGAAGAATCTTACTTTGTAATGGATAGTATACCCGCTGCTGATTCTTTATCTTTGGAACATCCCGATGGCAGGCCGAGACCATGGAAAATATTTTACAGTCCCCCACAACATCAAGTTGTGCTACTTAGTCACAAGGTGTTGTAATGGTGTTTCTCAATGCCGCCCGTTGACAATTACACAAGTGCATCAATGACATCACTTGATCGGACCCTTTGAATTCACTTTTCCATGCCCAGTAAAGATGTCAGAACTTCAAAACCGTTTCAGGAGCTACGTTAGCAGTTGCAGCGGCCAGGCAAGATTTTCAACTTTTTTCAAATGTGTACCCATTTTTCATTATTTCTGATGTTCAATATAGTATCAAAATGAGCAAGTTACCTTTGGGTTTTTAAAAAAAGTGTAAGAGATCTGATAAGGCCGAATTTTGCACCCTATTTTCACTTATGTATCTCCGGCCGATGATCTTTTATTGCCTGCTAAAAAATGTGGAGGGACGAATACACTTTACCAATTATACAATTTCCCTCCCATCCGTGTCCAATAACAACGAACTCCGAATTTAGCTTTTGTAGATTTATTACAAAGCCAGAAACAACAAAATATAGCCACACCTCAAAATCAAAGTATAGAGATACGTGAAAACTAATACAGAGTCCAATCTACGAATATAGTTCATACGACAAAATAGGCATTAAATGATGAATTCCAATATGAGAACACAGCAGCGTATAGATGCTGCATCCAAATCTCTTTTCATTTGTATTTCGGAATTTAGAATAATCTGTCCCTACTCTGCATCTAAAGTGGCATCCCTTTTCTTCCCTTCCTAGCAAATTCCCCAAAAGGTGTCAGCATGTGTTGACTTCCAAAGAAGTACACTCACGTCAAATGGGTCAGGTAGCTTAGAGCTACAGAGCTCGTTCTAAGATGCTCTCCTCTCTTAGTCAAAAACAGAAAAAGTCCTCCAGATCTGTCCCTGTACCTAATTCAAAAAGGCAAAGTTACACCCCTGACGAGTCACATGGTACATTGTTCAGTGAACACCTTCTTCAGTAACCGTCCACAAACTCAATGAAATTTACACAACTGTCCGCCGACCTTGGCTCCCAAGTTCTCCAGGCACAGAAGGTGTCCTCCCTTTCTCTTGTCCGAGCGCTTCAAAGACATTCCTTTCCTCCCATGTATCTTCTAAAATCTGAATGAACGAGGTCAAATTCCTGCACCTGCAGTAGGGGTGAAATGAAAACATTCTACACACATAAATTGTAATTAGCTCCTGACCTTAAAAGCAAATGAGGAGAAATGAAACCTTGAAGGAACGAAAGTCAGGCCTACGATTCTGGCTAACTTAAAACAATCTTTAATATGCATTCGCTACACAGGCCTTTATATGAATCTTATAACAGTGAATACATCTGGTTACTTTTAATCAACATATACGTGTACAATTACATGATTTCTTTAAATACACACAAAATATTAATCAGTTCTGTAAAGCACGTCATGATTTTTCTTCACAGATTTTCAAACGATGATATATAAACTTCATTTTAATATGCACAAAGTTCAACCGCACATTGAATATATACGAGTGCAATGCGTTCATGAGTATAATGCACCCCTTACAAATTTTAAAGCGCTGTGCGCTCTATCAGTTCCCCCCTCTGATGACAAGTGTCATCAACACAAAACCTTTCCATAGTATGTTCTCCTCGCAGAAAAGACCGACCTAAACAGAAGTTGTAGCCTGCCTTCCCTGCCTGAACTTCTCCAGATTCTTGAGGTTCTGATAGTGACTCTCCTGCAGTCTTTCCATCTGCCTTTCTCGTCTCCTAAGGGAACTCTCAGCCTGTCGTGCTCTGTGCCATTTAAAGGCTCTGAAAGCACCCAACAATACGATAATACAGATTACAACTATTATGATGGGTTTCAGAATGTAACCAACAATTCCCTGCCCCAAATTTCCAAACCAACTTCCAATCTTTCCAAATCCTTGGCCAATTTTGTCCCAAATCCCATTTGTTGCCAAATCATGTATCTCATGATGTATCTCAGTGATGTTACTTATATACTTCTTTATATCCTTGCTATTGTCTGGTATATAAGTACAGCACTGTTGAACCCTCAATAATCTACAGATTCCACCTTCCTTTGCTAGTAAAACATCTAACGCAAGACGGTTCTGAAGCACCATGGCCCTTATAGAGACCATCTCCCCATCAACAAGCAATAAAGCTTGAGCTGTATTCACTGACAACTTGTCCAATAATGTTGACAACCTTCTAATCTTTACATCATTCAAAACCACTCCCAAACTTGGGATCATTGCGCCAAACACATCACCAACAATTTCTCCTGCACTAGTACCACGTTTCTCTCTACGTGATCGTTTCCCTTCCAATTGCCACAAATCTTCCATGTGGAATATTTTAGGAAATACCACAGCCAGATAACATGTTCCATACCAATTTGGAGGTAATCGAACATAAGCATTCCTTCCACATACAAAATATACATTAGGCACTATGGTCAATTTATCCAATAGAGCCTTCTTTATTGACTCCTCAATCAAGAAAATATGTTCACATTCACTCTCTCCTACAAACATTTTGTCATAATATGTCTGTGGTTGTCTAATGCATAATTTCCCTTTCTGCTGCAAATCTAAAGCTATTGGACCAGAACTTCCCTTTGCCTTATGATCTAACTCTTCCTGGGTCCATGGAATTACTGCATGTTTGGGATCAGGCCTAAATAATGTCTGTCTATGTCTATCGGCTATTTGGTCCACGAATTTCTTTTCTGTTTCAGATAACATGCATGTCAAATTATGTCTATGAGCATATGCTGTATCCAAAGTCACTGTGGGTATGAAATATTTTGACATCCTATCTTCCTTTTTGTAATAATCATACTTATTCAAATACTTCAACACAGGAACTTCAGGGAGCACTACATCATAATTAGAGAAATAGTACCCAAAATGGGCCTTACCATAAAACATACTCAGAAGCACACTGCATGTAATGCCATAAGTTAGGGGCAATTGATGATATCTAATGCCCTCTTCAACTGATGCTGGCAATTGCATACACACATAGCAATCCTTCGCTTCCATCGTGCCCACATACTCGTACAACAACCTCGCATATACATTCAACGTAAAATCTCCCTTTGAAAGATCTACGTGTAACAAACGACTGGTTTCTCTTATCATGTCCTCGTCTGATTCTGATGCACCCTCTCTTATGTTTGGTGTAGGAGGTATAGATGTCCCTTTTACCCCTTCTTCCAATTCATTGGACTCAACTACGGATGTGATAATCACTACTGTAATAATTACTATTACTCCCACTATGAGTGTGCCTATCATACATCTCTGCCTACGGCTCGAATTTCCGGACTCCATGTTGAATCAGTTTTCCAATTTGGTGCAGGAATGAAATAACAAAGTCGCTTTTTCTTCCTCTTTGGATTAATACACAAAGTTCGTAACAGATTTTCTTTTTGATGTTGAATTCTTTTTTATTCAGTTTGATAATGATAATCTAAAGTTCATGAATAGTCATCCCTATCCCTCTTTATTCTTCTATTGATAAGTCCCTAAATGTATTCTTCTTTCACTGGGGCCTAGGTTATCTTCTTTAGACAATGTTCATATGCTTTCTTTCTCTTTATTCAGTTCAGTTTTCATCATAAATGATATCAGTGCCCAGAACATCAACCACAAGTGCCAGGATTTCCATACGAAATCCTGCCAATTCTTGATCTGTGGACTGACAACCAAACGTTGGGAATGTAAGTCGATTTAGAATTAGGAGTCTCAGTCCACTTAGTCTTGGAGGATCAGGTACTGTCAGAGTCAGAATCCAGAGAGCCCCAACTCCTGGTACCAACAGTTCGATCTTAATAACCAGTGTGTTCTCCCCGCGTAACACTGTCCCGGACCTCAGTCTCCCGGACTTCACTGTGACTAGGTATGTCCACTCGGGAGCAGCGTATTTTCGACACAGCACTTGTTCTCTTTTTGATCTTTGTAAGTCTTCTTGATTTGATTCTGTTTCACTTTGCTCAGATTCAGAAGTTTCAGAGATGGGAGTAAGATATTTTTCTGATGTAAGCCTCAAATTCAGTCTTTCTTTTCTCACTGGCAACCCTTCAATTTTAGCCTCTGTTCTTCTCCCCACTCCATCCTGTTCCACTTCTGTCTGATTTACCAGATTCGATTCTGCTTCGATTCCAACACTTTCGTCACTTTCAATGTTTATGTCAGAATGTAATGCAGCGTGATTTCTTCCAGCTTGACCCAAAGAATGATCTACTTCAGTAGCAACCCTCACAGCTTGGCTTGTCCCCTCTTCCGAGTTTCTACTCTCTGATGTGTTTCTTTGATCAAAGGGAGCTGTTTCTTCCAAGGGTGCTAGAACTCTGCGAGCGTGAGAGGCGTGGATCCAGATCAGTAAGCCTCCACACTTTACAGCTGTGCTTGTAACCAGGATCACTTGGTAGGGTCCGCGCCAACGTGCATCAAGGCAGCTCTTCCTCACGTGCTTTCTGACCAAGACCCAGTCCCCCGGACTTAGGTCATGCAGGAGTTCTCTCGAGGTGGAAGCAGTCGCAGCCTTGACCTGGTGGGACACAGAATTAACCACATCAGCCAACCCTTTGCAATAGTCAAGCACCAAATTATCGGTGATGTTTATGAATGCTGTCGCTGGCACTGCAGGCAAACGCATCACCCTTCCCATCAATATCTCGTGGGGGGACAATCCTGTTCTCCTATCTGGAGTGCTACGCAAACTCATCAGCACCAAGGGCAGCGCATCTGGCCATTTTAAAGACGTCGACGAGCAAACCTTTGCCACTCTCATTTTGATCGTCCCGTTTATATGTTCCACTAGACCAGAAGCCTCTGGCCTGTTACTGCAATGCAGTCTCTGATCCACTTGTAAGGCAGCACACAACAGCTTCATGATCTCACTATGAAAGTGAGTTCCTCTGTCTGATTCCAATGAGGTCGTAAATCCGCAACAATTTTGCTACTGTGAGACTGTCACATCTCCTAGTCGGATACGCCTCAACCCAACATGAAAAGACACACACCACCACCAAAACATATCTTAGTCCATTGCACCTGGGCATCTCTATGAAGTCTAACTGCATTCGATTGAAAGGACCTCCTGACCTTCCAATATGACTCAAAGCAACCACTGTTTTCTTTCCTGCATTCATTTGCTTCAGCATACACACGGAACTGTGGATTGAACCATGTCTGACGAAACACCCTCACCATGGCATCTCTTCCAAGATGAACTGCTCCATGTATCTGCCTTGCCATAGGACTCAATAGACAGTTAGGTAACACTGTTCTTTCATCTGTTGACACCTAAATGCCATCACCTCTTCTCTCACAACCTGCTCTAACCCATGCTGCTTCTTCCTCTTCAGAAACCTCTTCTAGTAGTCTTTTAATCTCATCCCAGGTATCGGCCATAACCAACATCATGCTGTGCTCGGTCTCTTCTGTGCTCTCCCCCGAATATTCTACATTCTACGGTTTCCTTTGGTGACAAAATCCTCCCCCTTCCCGTGTGCTGCACATTTCACCACCGCTATTTCTTTTGGTTTCTGTAACGCTTCTAACAACTGTCTCACATATTCTCCATTTCTGATAGGAGATCCTGATGATGTTAGGAACCCTCTCTGTGACCATAACTGCCCAAAGTCATGAACTACTCCGAACCCATACTGGCTATCTGAAAAGATAGTCACTCGGACTCGATCAGAAATGAAACATGCATGTATTAGGGCAATAATTTCCGCCACCTGTGCAGAATATACTCCTTGTAAACAAGCGGCTTCCACAACTCCAGAAATAGTACAAACAGCAAAAGCTGCTCTCAAACAACCTCCATTGTCTCTTAAACATGAACCGTCAACAAAGAGGACCAGATCAGATTCAGGTAAAGGTTCATCGACAATGTCTGGTCGGGGCTTGGTAGAAAGCTCAGTCACATCTAGGCAGTCATGCTCCTCACAATCTTCACCTTCTACAGGTGGATATGGCATCAGTGTGGCAGGGTTTAACATAGAACATCTTTTCAAAGTCACATTTTCAGATGTTAGTATCACTTGCTCATACTTGGTGAGCCTGTTGTTAGTCAGGTACTGTGTTTTGGTTCTCGTCATCAGGAGTTCCACTCAGTGCGGCACTTATACTGTAAGGGGATGACCCATCACAATGCTTTCACATCTTTCAATGCTGACACCAGTGTCAGCAACGGATCTGAGACATCCGGGAAACTCAGAAGCCACTGGATCTAAGGTGGCTGAAAATAAGCTACTGGCCTACGGGCACCCCCATGTGTCTGAGCTAATACTGCCAATGCACACCCATCCCTCTCATGACAGAAAAGCGAAAACGCTTTATTATAATCAGGCATTCCAAGAGCTGGAGCACGGCATAAGCTTTCCCTTAGCTCCTGGAAGGCCCTCAAACAATCGTCATCCCATGGTACCGGATCACTGATGTCCTTCCGTGTTAACCTTAATAAAGATTTTGCCTGCAGAGAAAAATTTGGGATCCACTGTTGACAATAGCCGACCATTCCCAAAAACATTCTGACTTCCTTCTGCGTCTTTGGAGTACCCATTTGCAAAATCGCCTCTATGCGATCTGGTGACACCTTTCTCTTTCCTTTTTCAATTCGATGCCCCAAATACTGTACTTCAGACAAACCGTACTGAAGTTTGCCAGGTGACACCTTATGTCCATTCTCAGCCAGATGATTCAACAAAGTCACAGTATCTATCCTACAAGCATCTTCGGTCTCCGAGGCAAGCAAAAGGTTGTCTATGTGTTGCACAAGAACTGAATTCTGTGGCATTGTCAGACCCTCAAGATTCTTTTTCAAAATTTGATTAAAGATAGACGGACTTTCTGTATACCCTTGTGGGATACGACACCATGTTAACACATGGTTCTCCAGCCGGAAAGCAAATAAAAATTGGCTCTCCTCGTGGAGGGGTATCGAGAAAAATGCTTGACATAGGTCAATGACCGTAAACCATTCAGCTTCACAGGGTATTTGAAACAAAATCACAGCTGGATTCGGTACCACAGGACAACATGGAATCACAATCTCATTAACCCATCGCAAATCCTTTACTATTCTATACATGCCGCTGGGTTTCTGCAGCCCCATTCTAGGTGAATTACAAGGGCTTCCTCTAATCTCCTTCAGTTCGCCTTGCACAATCATGGATTCAATCACTAGTGTTATTCCCGCCACTGTCTCAGGTGTTAACTTATACTGTGGCGTCCTTGGAAAGTCTGCATTTGGTTTGACCTGTATCTTGACAGGTTCGACTCATCAATATCAAACCTATCTCCTCCCCTGTAAAATCCCACACCACGGGATTCACAGAGTCCCTCAAATCCACTGGTAGCTGGTCTTTGGTCAGCACAATGAACATCTCCGCATACAGATTTTGACTTGCCATTTTAAAAACAGCATCGTCGTCACAGGTCTGTAGTTCTACTCCCTTCGGAGTACAATAGATGGTACAATTTAACTTGCACAAGAGATCACGTCCTAATAGACAAACTGGACTCGAATCACACACCACAAATTGGTGTCGGTCCTGAAAAGTTCCTATTCTCACAGGTAACTCATTAGTTAGAGGATTAGTTATCTTCTGATTCGTCACTCCTGCCACTTGAATTGACTGTCCAGAAAGTGACAAATTTGGAACTACCCCTGACCTCACAGTAGATCGAGCTGCACCATTGTCAATTAAAAACGTGATTGGGTGACCATTGACATCACCCTCCACAAAGGGTCCCCTCTGATCTACTTCTAATACTGCTCCCAAGGTGCAGTCCTCCTCCCCCCTCTCACACCTTCCTCTTGATGTATTTGGATCATAGTTGTCGGTCAATTAAATGAAAGGCATTTGCTGGTACACATAGTTTCCTGTAGCAATCCTAGGGGGTTGAGGCACCTGCACCTGAACTTGAGGTTCCAAACCTCCCCCATACATGGACTTAGGTCTAGTCACTGTGTTCAGTCCATCAGATACCTGTACAGTTTCCTCATTTTGTATTTGATTGGCAGGATTTGAGCGACACTCGCACTTCCAATGCCCGATTTTGTGACAATAATGACAAGCAGTGTTTCTCCTAGGGTTAACCCATTTAGTTCCTGTACCTGCATCCATTCCTCATCCTCATCCTCTTCCCTGTCCCTGGTAGCTTGTCATGTTTTGTCCCATTCTGCGACCACTCCCTTGCCGTCGACCCATTGTACCTCCGTTTCCCTGTACCTGGTCTGGTCTGGTCTTTCAGCATTCCTCAACTGCACCATCATCAACTTATTCTTCATTTTCTTATGCGTGGACTCTACCTGATCACTACAGTACTTAGCATAACGCAGAATTTCATCCACCAACTTATTCTGCCAATATATCAGATATTGCTGAATCATCAAACTTATCTCAGCTCTCAATCCTAACACAAATTTTGAGACAAACTGTCCCATGTCTTTTTGTTCGAGGGCATAAAGACCACTATGCTGTTTGAAAGCCAACAAGAGCCTTTCATAATAATCATGCACTGATTCCTTTGGCTCCTGTGTGGTACGATCTATCTTGAGCCAATCAATAGTTCGAGGGGCTGCTTTGGACTGCAGCCACGTAATTGCCTGTTCATATTTTTTTATTACTTCTGCCGATGGGCCATGAGTTAAGGGATCCCTAGTTGGTTCCGAAGTGGGCCACTCAATTGTGATCTTACAAGCCGCCCACAAATCCCCTGGGACTACTATATCAAATAGGGTATTCAAATCTATCCACAGAACCTTGGAGATTTTCACAAACCGATCAATTTGTTTGTACCATTCCTCAGGCTTTTCCCTCAGCCGAGGGAAATCATTTGTGAAGGATGCCAAATCACCCCTACTCCAAGGCACATGAACGTACCCTCCATTCTGTACTTCCTGTAACAGAAAATATCCTACTCTCTCTGTCCCCCCTCCAGGAGGCGGGGTATCTCCTATTCCTCTCCTCACGGTCTTTTTCTTAGACCACTTCTCTTTCCATTGATCCAGTGCTTTCCATGCCCTCATTCCTATGACTAATACTCGAATGTGTGCTTTCAACCCTACTACTCTCTTCTCCTCTCATTCTTGGTGTGTGTAATTCAAACTGTGATTGTCAAATCTACATCATACTTCCGCGCCAGCTGAACCAATGCCTCATGAGCTCTTTTCGCCTTTCGAGTGAAGTCTTTAGCCACAAACAGCAATTCATCTGGTTCATACAAATCTGTTCTTTCCAATGGTAGATTTCCATCTATCACCTCATCGACCTCTGCCTTCAATTTTCAGTACATCCAACAATCTTGCCTTCACTGCAACTTCAATTCTTCCTTGATTTGTCACATTGCATGGTCCCTCTCTATCACAACTTCGGCTTCTCCAACCTTCTCCCGTCGCCTCATCTTGTCTGATGGGCCGACCTTCTCTCTCACAACTCTGACTCCTTAATCGACTTTCCAATCCAACATTCGGGGCACTAGGTCTTATTCTAAACGCCTCTTGTCTCATTCCTATTTCGGCTGTACTCCTCATACTTTCCCGTTCTGGTGGAACCCACATTCGTATTTCTGATCTAGAATTTGCCAGTGCTCCTGTTCATCTCACTTCCGATCCTGTACTCACCCTTGAAGGGTCTGCCATTGCTGCCAATGGGGTACTAGTCTCCACTGGCCCCAAGGGCACACTTGTTCCCATAGTAAGACTCCCTCCAGAGATGGTATCTTCACTTCTTCCCGTTTGTTGTTGCCTCCCACTATCTCCCATACTCGGATTGTATATTGAGACTACGGGTCCAATGCTAACCGGTACCGTAAGGGCTTCTGGCAACCGTATGTCACAATTAGTTCCTCTTATTTCAGTATTTTCAAGTTCTGATCCTAATGAAATTCTTCCCACTACTCTTGAACTTACTCCTGTTGGATCCGTTCCCACTCCTTCTGGGCTTCCCTCTACCATTTCTTGCTTTCCCTCTTCAGACTGAGGATTGTAAGGTGGAGGACGCTCTGCCAACAGTCTATCCAACAGACTGTCATCAGTATCGCTGTCATCTCCAGTGTTTCCTGTCTCTGCATTAGCTCCCTGTAGGAACAATGGATACAATCTCTCTCCCTCTATGGTATCTACCCTCCATCTCTTCAACTGTGCATCCCACCTGGCATCCTGATATGACTTCATGGCTTTTCTCATCCTTCCTTGAGAGTTTTCTCTTCGCCTAGCTTGTACTGCCCGCATCCATGCATCTAATGCCTCAAATTGGGTGGGTCTAGGTGGAGCTTTTAATGAAGACATTACACCTCTCAATTTGTACAACACATCCAATCGCAATGACCCATATTGTGGGAAAGCCAATTCTCCTTCCTTTTCTGTAATCTTATGCCAGTTTTGAAGCCACACTATTGTATGCAATCCTACATTCGTTGCCATATAGTGTGCCGGGGTATCCTCTGGCGGGGCTTCTTCTCCGACTCGAGTCACTACTCCTGAATTTCCTCTACATAAATCTTGCAATACCTTAAAACATCTAATTTTGAACTTAATTTGATACAATACACAATTTTCTTTCCCAAAATGTTTCGCCGAGAACCCACCAATCCCAGCGCAACATTACACCAACCAGCCTATCCCAGCGCGGCACACTCTGACGTCACCGTTCCCTCTCCACAGCGGTTCACCCTCCTTTACAATTTCAGCTCGTACATTTGCTCTCACATTTACACAACCAAGTAACTGATTACAAAAAGCTACTAAACCAAGTAACTACCTATCAGGCAGCCACAGCAACTTACAGTTACATAAAACCAAGTAATCGTCTGCCGTCTAAAAGATCAATAGTATACTCTCACCCAAGAACATTCACACTCCGTGACCCACAACCTGCATCAGTCACTTGAATCGCTGTGGTCCACCCCTGGCCTGAGGTTTTCCACACGCTGCTCTATAGAACCCACTCACACAAAGTTCCCTACCCCAAGTGAGCCGACGATAGCGCTCCACGACACCCACATTAATGATCAGACAATTACAGCTACAAAACTATCCTGGGATCTTGGACTTCTCTTGAGTCCGTTTACCAAAACCTCCTGATCCGCACGTGTTCGGAACAGTAAACCAATAACCTCACTTTCACTCGACTATCATTCCAACTCCGCAAGACATCACACAATCAATTCACTGCAATCTAACACACACACACTATTCATACTCACGCTACCGCTGTTTCCGCCGCACCATCAGCTTCCGCCGACCTTCGTCAACGCCCGCCGTCCCCTGCTTTCAATCATGAGTTCTCTTTTGGGCTCTGTAAGTCTAATTCTATTCTAAATTTTTTAAAATCTCCCCTCACTTCTAGAGGCAACCATCCTCGTTTGCTACCAATTGATAAGGCCGAATTTTGCACCCTAATTTCACTTACGTATCTCCGGCCGATGATCTTTTATAGCCTGCTAAAAAATGTGGATGGAAGAATACACTTTACCAATTATACAATTTCCCTCCCATCCGTGTCCAATAGCAACAAACTCCAAATTTAGCTTTTGTAGATTTATTACAAAGCCAGAAACAACAAAATATAGCCACACCTCAAAATCAAGGTATAGAGATACGTGAAAACTAATACAGAGCCCAATCTACGAATATAGTTCATCCGACAAAATAGGCATAAAATGATGAATTCCAATATGAGAACACAGCAGAGTATAGATGCTGCATCCAAATCTTTTTTCATTTGTATTTCAGAATTTAGAATAAACTGTCCCTACTCTGCATCTAAAGTGGCATCCCTTTTCTTCCCTTCCTAGCAAATTCCCCAAAAGGTGTCAGCACGTGTTGACCTCCAAAGAAGTACACTCACGTCAAATGGGTCAGGTAGCTTAGAGCTACAGAGCTCGTTCTAAGATGCTCTCCTCTCTTAGTCAAAAACAGAAAAAGTCCTCCAGATCTGTCCCTGCACCTAATTCAAAAAGGCAAAGTTACACCACTGACGAGTCACATGGTACATTGTTCAGTGAACACCTTCTTCAGTAACCTTCCACAAACTCAATTAAATTTACACGACTGTCCGCCGACCTTGGCTCCCAAGTTCTCCAGGCACACACGGTGTCCTCCCTTTCTCTTGTCCGAGCGCTTCAAAGACATTCCTTTCCTCCCATGTATCTTCTTAAATCTGAATGAACGAGGTCAAATTCCTGCACCTGCAGTAGGGGTGAAACGAAAACATTCTACACACATAAATTTTAATTAGCTCCCGACCTTATGAACAAACAAGGAGAAATGAAACCTTGAAGGAACGAAAGTCAGGCCTACGATTCTGGCTAACTTAAAACACTCTTTAATATGCATTCGCTACACAGGACTTTATATGAGTCTTATAACAGTGAATACATCTGGTTACTTTTAATCAACATATACGTGTACAATTACATGATTTCTCTAAATACACACGAAATATTAATCAGTTCTGTAAAGCAAGTCATGATTTTTCTTCACAGATTTTCAAACGATGATATATAAACTTCATTTTAATATGCACGAAGTTCAACCACACATTGAATATATACGAGTGCAATTCGTTCATGAGTATAATGCACCCCTTATAAATTTTAAAGCGCTGTGCGCTCTATCAGATCCATGACTAAAATTGATTCCCTTAAGTGCTGCATGTGGTGTTTTGTGTCAGAAATATATTTTCGGACTCAGCATGACTTCTAAATCTAGCCACAGAAATTAAACACATGTTTTTTGTGGCCGACCTGCCTCTGAATGGCAGGTGGCTATGGAGAGTGAAGAACGGGATTGGTCCTGCCACGGAAAATATATATAGTAACTCTCGAAATGGCATCTCCCTGTTTGCACAAAAGAGGATATCTTGATCCTGCAATCAACCCTGAGCCTCCAGGCCTTGGCATTTCACAGCAGGGAAGACACATGGGATGACCCATAGATGGACAGGTATGTTGGTCTGACTCAGTAGCAAGTGTGGTTCTGGTGCAAGTGTGGGTCAAGAGCCCAGAACGTCACATTTTGGGTTATTAAGGAATAAACTTGCTTCATGTTATCACATAAAAGGAACGGATTTCTATCTATACTAGTGTGCCTGTTATACAACTTAGATTCTGGGATGTGGCTAGAGAGCTCTGTGACTGCATATTTTGACCATAAACTAGTGTAGACTTTGCCGGAGCTCTGTTGGGAAATTCCAGGCAAGCATGTTGTAGCACCAGTGTCTGGTGTCGAGCCGGCAGCACAATGGAAGGCTTTGGACGTGCTGACTGTGGTCGTGATGGCTCCTCAAGAACCCATATGGTCATGTCTCGCATACCACTGTTGATGTCCATTGCGTTTAATATTCAGTTTACTTGTGATCAGACATAATGAATCTTCGCAGTCAAAATACCTGATTTAGTGGTAATTGGGGAGTACATTCTGAGGAGTTAAGACATCTCTTTACAAAAGAGATGAAAGAAGGGGTACATGTTATGAAAATATATTTTAAGACATTGTAGCACTTGTGTAATGCACACAATATGGATACAATGTTAGACAGCAGGTTAAATTAGGAAGTGTTTTTCTGATATTTGTAGTTCGTACAGTATATTGCTAAAGAGAGCTTTGTTCATTTTGATTTCTAAGCCACCACTTGCTTAGAATTGAGTTGCTCATGACATCCTACATAATGGCCTCAGTATGAGTCTCTGTTACTCCCTGTTATAAAGGTTTTTAAAATCTGATAACTGATCATTGATATAAGACAGCATTTTTGTCAACAGTTTGACAGGTTGCTTTGAGGAAGTGTAGACAGACTTAAGCTTGGTGACCCAAATTTATTTAACAAACCAGTCTGTACCTGATGCTTTGGTGTTTTGTATGCCACCCACTATAGTAGGCATCAGAATGTTTTTCCAGCTTTAATACCAGATAAGTGGTAAACAGGTGAAGCAAACTTATGCAATAAGGGTCAGATGTACGACCATTTGCTTTTGCGACTCGCAAATTGCGAAAAATTGCGAGTCGCAATTTGTAAGTCGCAAAAGCAAATGTACAACAGTGTCAGAGACACTGTTAGCGATTCCCAATGGGGTCGTAAAATGCGAGGCTCATGAATATTAATGAGCCACTCGCAATTTGCGACCCCATTGGGAATGGCTGGCCCTCCCAGGGATGGTGGCCTGCTGGGCTCAGCAGACCTCCATGTCTGGGACTGCTTTTCAATAAAGCATTTTTTTTAAAAAATGCAGCCCGGTTTCCTTAAAGGAAAACAAGATGCATTTAAAAAAGAAAAAATGAAACGTTTCCTTTCATTTTTTAAGGGCAGGTAGTGGTCCCTGGGACCACTGCCTGCCCTTAAAAAATATTTTTGGAGCCAGTCACAAAGGGGAAGGGGTCCCCTGGGGACCCCTTCCCTTTTGTTACTCCATTACCACCCTCTTGAAGAGGGCGGTAATTTGCGAGTGTTTTGCGACCGCAGTTGCAAAACATTCTTACATAGGGTAGAGACTCGCTATTAGGAAGGGATGCCCTTGGCACGCCCCTTCCTAATAGCGACTCACAATTCCTAATTCGCGAGTCGCTAATAAATTGCGACTCGCTAATTAGGAATTGTACATGGCCCTGTAAAAGTTTGCATGCACAAACGGGTCGCAAAACCCGTTTACGCATGCAATTTAGAGTCGTACATCTGGCCCTAAGTTCTCTAGAATTGAAGTTTTTGATACTCTGAGAAATTGGGACGGATAGCAGTAACTGTGTTGACAGTTGATGAACACAGTATTAAAATATTTAAATGAGGAGCTCTATAACAGTTGATTATGGATAGAATGCCGTTTTCCAAAATACAATTCAATCATGTTAGATTGCATTTCAAGAATAATAGAAACTTGTTCGATCATGTAACATCGTTCGATTTTTCTTCTGATGTGCAATCAAAAATCATAGACATGCCGCTGGATGTTAATGAATGATTAATTATTTGGGAAAGGGTAAACTATTATAATCAACAGAATGATCCAATGCCGGCATACTACATATTTTGAAGTTTGCAAAAGGGCAGTTAACTGTAAAAATGCCACAATTTAGGAAACCAGCAAGAGGGCATGACATCTCGAGACAAAAAGGGACATTGCAAGGTGCAGCTATATGCTCGTCTACTGACAGGTTGAGCTAATGTGATAATCATGTTGAATAATGTAATACCACTGAGAAGGAAGTTGATGAACTTCTTACATTTTCTTAAAGCACTCTAGAATGAAGGGTCCATTTCAAGGATGAAATATGAGGATCTACCCCAAATAAATCTCATCCCAAAAAGATAGTTAGGAAAGTTGAGGCCTGTCTTCGTTCTTCGGGCATTGAACAAATACACAATAAAAGAAAAGTTCCGTATGGCATTCCTAGTGGATATCTTTACATCGCTGTAAGAAAATGCTCCTTTTGCGTGGTCACTCCCATTTTTTTGCTGAATTTTACTACAGATATTTTAGACTCTGCACCCTGGGATGCTGCAATGCATTGCCCAGTGTATGTGCGCTGACCCCTAAAACATATAAAAATTAAAAAAAACACCATGATTGCCATTTTTAACTCCGTGTGCCATGCCCATAGACACACGATACAAAAGGGGATGATGGACGGAACGTTTGAGCCAATCAAACACTCACCCCCAGTCAACTGATCTGGGTTTAATCCATCATCATTCTTTAGCTCACTCCACCACCCCAGTTCAGACATGGCCATATGCAACAGTCTGACCCTGTGCTCATGGGAACAGTCCAGCTCGAACTGCCAAGCCATGTCCTTCCTGGACCGGAAACAAGCATCCTAGGACCGGTTTCTGGCATTCCAGCCGTCATCAGCCAGGCTTGCTTGAATCCAGTGGCAAAGTGAGCAAGGGACCCACGTCTGGGCATACCCCCGCCAACTTAGGGCGAACAAAGCGATGCAAAAGGGATGATGGACGGAACGTTTGAGCCAATCAAACACTCACCCCCAGTCAACTGATCTGGGTTTAATCCATCATCATTCTTTAGCTCACTCCACCACCCCAGTTCAGACATGGCCATATGCAAATCAGTCTGACCCTGTGCCTCATGGGAACAGTCCAGCCCGAACTGCCAAGCCATGTCTTCCTGGACCAGTAACAAGCATCCTAGGACCGGTTTCTGGCATTCCAGCCGTCATCAGCCAGGCTTGCTTGAATCCAGTGGCAAAGTGAGCAAGGGACCCACGTCTGGGCATACCCCCGCCAACTTAGGGTGAACAAAGCGATACAAAGGGGATGATGGACGGAACGCTTGAGCCAATCAAACACTCACTCCCAGTCAACTGATCTGGGTTTAATCCATCATCATTCTTTAGCTCACTCCACCACCCCAGTTCAGACATGGCCATATGCAAATCAGTCTGACCCTGTGCCTCATGGGAACAGTCCAGCCCGAACTGCCAAGCCATGTCTTCCCTGGACCGGAAACAAGCATCCTAGGACCGGTTTCTGGCATTCCAGCCATCATCAGCCAGGCTCGCTTGAATCCAGTGGCAAAGTGGTGGAGTGAGCTAAAGAATGATGATGGATTAAACCCAGATCAGTTGACTGGGGGTGAGTGTTTGATTGGCTCAAACGTTCTGTCCATCATCCCCTTTTGTATCGCTTTGTTCGCCCTAAGTTGGCGGGGGTATGCCCAGACGTGGGTCCCTTGCTCACTTTGCCACTGGATTCAAGCAAGCCTGGCTGATGACGGCTGGAATGCCAGAAACCGGTCCTAGGATGCTTGTTTCCGGTCCAGGGAAGACATGGCTTGGCAGTTCGGGCTGGACTGTTCCCATGAGGCACAGGATCAGACTGATTTGCATATGGCCATGTCTGAACTGGGGTGGTGGAGTGAGCTAAAGAATGATGATGGATTAAACCCAGATCAGTTGAGTGGGGGTGAGTGTTTGATTGGCTCAAACGTTCTGTCCATCATCCCCTTTTGTATCGCTTTGTTCGCCCTAAGTTGGCGGGGGTATGTCCAGACGTGGGTCCCTTGCTCACTTTGCCACTGGATTCAAGCAAGCCTGGCTGATGACGGCTGGAATGCCAGAAACCGGTCCTAGGATGCTTGTTTCCGGTCCAGGGAAGACATGGCTTGGCAGTTCGGGCTGGACTGTTCCCATGAGGCACAGGGTCAGACTGATTTGCATATGGCCATGTCTGAACTGGGGTGGTGGAGTGAGCTAAAGAATGATGATGGATTAAACCCAGATCAGTTGACTGGGGGTGAGTGTTTGATTGGCTCAAACGTTCTGTCCATCATCCCCTTTTGTATCGCTTTGTTCGCCCTAAGTTGGCGGGGGTATGCCCAGACGTGGGTCCCTTGCTCACTTTGCCACTGGATTCAAGCAAGCCTGGCTGATGACGGCTGGAATGCCAGAAACCGGTCCTAGGATGCTTGTTTCCGGTCCAGGGAAGACATGGCTTGGCAGTTCGGTCTGGACTGTTCCCATGAGGCACAGGGTCAGACTGATTTGCATATGGCCATGTCTGAACTGGGGTGGTGGAGTGAGCTAAAGAATGATGATGGATTAAACCCAGATCAGTTGACTGGGGGTGAGTGTTTGATTGGCTCAAACGTTCTGTCCATCATCCCCTTTTGTATCGCTTTGTTCGCCCCTAAGTTGGCGGGGGTATGCCCAGACGTGGGTCCCTTGCTCACTTTGCCACTGGATTCAAGCAAGCCTGGCTGATGACGGCTGGAATGCCAGAAACCGGTCCTAGGATGCTTGTTTCCTGGTCCAGGGAAGACATGGCTTGGCAGTTCGGGCTGGACTGTTCCCATGAGGCACAGGGTCAGACTGATTTGCATATGGCCATGTCTGAATTGGGGTGGTGGAGTGAGCTAAAGAATGATGATGGATTAAACCCAGATCAGTTGACTGGGGGTGAGTGTTTGATTGGCTCAAACGTTCTGTCCATCATCCCCTTTTGTATCGCTTTGTTCGCCCTAAGTTGGCGGGGGTATGCCCAGACGTGGGTCCCTTGCTCACTTTGCCACTGGATTCAAGCAAGCCTGGCTGATGACGGCTGGAATGCCAGAAACCGGTCCTAGGATGCTTGTTTCCGGTCCAGGGAAGACATGGCTTGGCAGTTCGGGCTGGACTGTTCCCATGAGGCACAGGGTCAGACTGATTTGCATATGGCCATGTCTGAACTGGGGTGGTGGAGTGAGCTAAAGAATGATGATGGATTAAACCCAGATCAGTTGACTGGGGGTGAGTGTTTGATTGGCTCAAACGTTCTGTCCATCATCCCCTTTTGTATCGCTTTGTTCGCCCTAAGTTGGCGGGGGTATGCCCAGACGTGGGTCCCTTGCTCACTTTGCCACTGGATTCAAGCAAGCCTGGCTGATGACGGCTGGAATGCCAGAAACCGGTCCTAGGATGCTTGTTTCCGGTCCAGGGAAGACATGGCTTGGCAGTTCGGGCTGGAC
Source organism: Calotriton arnoldi (assembly GCA_963921515.1). NCBI lineage: Eukaryota > Metazoa > Chordata > Amphibia > Caudata > Salamandridae > Calotriton > Calotriton arnoldi. The sequence continues at coordinate 581,371 of CAWUFW010005749.1, forward strand.
TGTTCCCATGAGGCACAGGGTCAGACTGATTTGCATATGGCCATGTCTGAACTGGGGTGGTGGAGTGAGCTAAAGAATGATGATGGATTAAACCCAGATCAGTTGACTGGGGGTGAGTGTTTGATTGGCTCAAACGTTCTGTCCATCATCCCCTTTGTATCGCTTTGTTCACCCTAAGTTGGCGGGGGTATGCCCAGACGTGGGTCCCTTGCTCACTTTGCCACTGGATTCAAGCAAGCCTGGCTGATGACGGCTGGAATGCCAGAAACCGGTCCTAGGATGCTTGTTTCCGGTCCAGGGAAGACATGGCTTGGCAGTTCAGGCTGGACTGTTCCCATGAGGCACAGGGTCAGACTGATTTGCATATGGCCATGTCTGAACTGGGGTGGTGGAGTGAGCTAAAGAATGATGATGGATTAAACCCAGATCAGTTGACTGGGGGTGAGTGTTTGATTGGCTCAAACGTTCTGTCCATCATCCCCTTTTGTATCGCTATGCCCATAGACACTGCATGATATATAGGTAAGACCCTATTTCTAGCACGCCTTTATCCAAAGGCAGGTACACTAAATCTCTTGTGAGGGTATATCTGCATGAGTAGATATGCCCTACAATATCCATGTCGATTCCTGGATATTGTGAGTGACCAGGGAAGCCACAGTAAGTACATGGGCTGGACGCTCGTCATTACGAGTTCTCCAGCTCCATGGTGGCTTCAACGAAATATGGGATATTTGGTACCAAACATCTCATTGTAATAAACCTGCACTGATTACAGTGTCAGATTTATTAAAAAGTGCACACAGAGGACCCCTAAGGGGGGATCCCCTGAAACCTACCAATCCTTAGTGTGGTCACCGACTAACCTGGGCCAGCAAGCTACAACCAGACAGTGTTCTGACCTCATGGGGAGAGTGTCTGAGCACTCTGAGGCCAATAACAGTGCCTTTTCTGGGTGGAGGTGTTCACATCTCCCCCATGGTCAGGAAGAGCAATTCCTGGCAGGGAGCTTCAAAGGCCTTGCTGCCTTTGTAATTCAAACTCAGCATCTCCTGTTAGAGGGAGCAGGCCCCCTTCCTGTCCTCACCACCTTTTTGGCAGAAGGACAGGTGGGAAAACTTAAAAAGAATAGGAGGTGTGCTCCCCTCTGCCAACTCCACCCCTCAGGTGCTGGAGGCGAGTTGAAGTACTCTCTTCAGTGCCCACCATCTTGAAGATGGTGTGGACTTATCCAATCAGGACTAGGTCTATGTCCCCCTCCCACATGAGGTGGGTATAATAGAGGGTGTAGACACCCCAGGGTAGGGGCCCATTGGCTACTACCTGTCACTCCCTTGTAATGACCCGATATCTAGTATTTAGGTGGTATTCTCAGACCCTGAACTTCAGTTCCTGATGACCTAAAAAGAGCTGGACACGACAGAGTCTCACCAGCAGAGAAGACTCCTACTGACCTAGCCCCAGCCCTACCAGCCTGTCTGCAGCCCTTGACGGTCCTGTACCAAAAGACGACCCGTCCTGCAGCCCAGTGACCTCCAAAGCCTTGGAAAGACTGCCTGCCTTTGACAACGATCAAGACTCCCGAGAACAGTGAACCTGTTCACCAAGCAACCACCTTCAAAGTAAAGACTCTGTGACCTGAATAACCCCAAAGCCTGCCCCCGGTTCCCCCTCTGCACCAGACGCCTATGGCCCAAGTCCAAGTGGCCCACTGGTTCAAGCAAGGTTCCCCAGTGCTCCAGAGCCTGAGTCTACCATGAGCTGACCTCTCCTTGACTCCTTGACATTGCCTGCAGCCTCTGCACGGAGACCCTCCCCAGCCGCGTACTGCTCCAGTAAGCCGTTTCTGACACCAAAAGGCACCCCTGCATCCCTCCGTCCTGGGCCTTGGTGAAGAGGACTAAAGATGTCCCTACATCCCTGAGCATCACAACTTACCAGCCCAGCTGTTGGTTTCCTTCGACTGGCCTCCTGGCCTGAGCCTGCAGCCTGTTTCCAATTTTGGCTGTCTCCATTGCTTTGCATTAGTCCCCTGATGGTGTGTTGGCACCCTGCCTCTGGCCGTCCCTGTGCCACTGGCGGTGTTGTGTTGGTGCTGCCTTGAGCGCCGTCCAGTGCTTGCTTCAACCCCTGGAGACTGCCCCCCCAAGCCGCTGCTACTTATCCGTAAGCAGCCTCTGACCAATTGCCCATAATCCCCATTGAATTGCATTGGGCACTCAACCTCGAATTTGCATCCTGCACCGGGCCACTCTTGTGCCGCTTGTGGTGCACTGTTGGTGCTGAACTGAACCTTGCCCAAGACTGACCTTAACTTCCGAAGACTGGTCTTGTAAGTCGATGTTATCCCTATGTATGCTTAATGTTTTCTTCCTCCTATAGGTTAACATTGAAAGTCTGAAAATTGAACTGTGCCCTCTTTTGAAACTGAAAAGTATTTCTATTGAAAAAATGTATTTACCTATGATGAAGTTCTGCGGTTCTACGAAATAAATACATTTTTATAAATTGGTCTGGGATTTATTCATTGGGTGCGTGTCTCATTTATTGCCACAGTGTGTACAACAAATGCTTAACACTGCCCTCTGATAAGCCTAACTGCTCACCCACACTACCACAAAATAGGGCATTAGTGTTATCTACTTTAGCCTCTATGAAGCCTCAGGGGATCCACTGGACTCTCTACAGACTATAGCTCTGTTTGGTATAGTATATAGAGAGCCAGCTTCCTACGCTGCTGCAGTTTAAACCTGCAGTCAGACCTGTAAAAATAACCATTTTGATGGGGGAAAAACCTTCCTTTAGCATATTAATGTCACCCTTAAGTAGGTCTTTTAGCGCACAAGGTAGTGTAACTAGTATTTACAATTGGGACATGTAGAAATTTAATGTTGGCATGTTCTTACAATGACAAGGCACCAAAACTTATTTTTGCTGTGGAAGGCTCTGGCTGTCCTATGAGCAAAACTATAGTGCAGATTAGTCACTATTTCTAATATTTAATAAAAATCCAGTTCAATTGTAAAGTTATGTTTTTAATAAGTATTTATTGTGAAACTGCTGGGGCTAATTTGCAATAGCCTGCCAGCAGTTGCCTCTGCCAGTGCTTGACCTTAATGAGATGTAAAGACTGCTCCCAGAGCAGAGATAGTGGCTTAGGCCTGGTGACAGGTTGGACTAGGGGTGAGGTATGTGATACCTGTAAACCCAGGATGTTCAGCTGGGATGGTTCAGGACTTTAATTTACTCCAAAGGGACATGGGTGAGACCTTTCTATTCGCAGTCAAAGGTAAGGGAAAGCCTGAGAAAGGGAAGCCTTTGATCTTTAGGCCCAGTGGGAGGGTAAGCTGGTCCTAGAACCATTTCGATGTAGCTGAGGTGCAGGGGCCTACTCATTTCCCTAAACACAACCCTGGCTGCCCCACAGGCTCCCTTCAGTGGCAAAAGGCCTGTGCCATCTTGTGTTTCCCTTAGAATAGTGCACTGTGGGATAGTTTGCAGGAAGGTAAACAGAATGTGCTGAAAAGGTGGGAAAGTCTACCCCTCAGGAACTTTTTTCTCTTTGGTTAGGGAAACTCACAAAGTTGGAACTGCCCTAGTAGCTCAACAGAACAGTTTCTAGACCTGCGGAGGAACAGATGAGAACTGCATCTGCTGTTTGAAACCTTCGACAAAATCTGAAGGGCTGGACCTGTTCCCAGGAGAAATAAATGGGCTCCAATGCTCAATTGCCCTTCTGTGTGGCTACAGGGACATCAAAAGCTGCTTTTTCCTTGAGTGACTATTGAACAGTTGCAAATGAAAGAGAACTGGACCCTGCTATTGCCCGCTGCTATACTGAGTCCTGACTCCTAAGTGAAGTCCCTGAGGTCCTGAGAGCCTTAGTGATGTCCATAAGGACTTATTCTGAAATCTCTGATAAATTTGGACTGAGAAACATTTTGGACATCCAGATCATCACGGGACTGGGATCAACCACTTATTTATTTATTACCTTGATTTGTAGAGCACATGGCTATCTAAAAAATTATTTCCCAGAGCTAACCTTCTCGCTAAATCAAGCCAAGCAGCATTTCCGAGAGCCAAGGATAACTGTTAAAGAGGTGGAAACATCTTTTTTTATGAGCCATTTGTGCAAACCTGTGAGCGATTTGCAGACTCAGTGTTTGTGGCAATGTGTTCCACAACTTTCGTTCCAGATATGCAAATGCCTGACCACGCTGGACGGGTTCTCTTGATTCTAAGAACCACTGCCAGCTCTTGATGGCTAGAGTGGAGTGAGCAATTGGTTGTATGCCAAGACACCAAAGGTCTCAGATACATGGGCTCTGTGTAGCAAAGACACGTATGCATTTAGCATAAGGCTTTTAAATGAAATTGATGCTCAATTGGTAGCCAGTGAATAGAATGTAACATAGTGGCAGATGAGGTGAATCTGGGTGGGTGAAGGAGATGCTGAGCTGCCACATTTTGTACGGTCTGAAGCCATTTAAGCAGAGATTTTGCACCACCCAGGTATAGGACATTACCATAGTCCAGTCTGGAGACTGCCAGAGTCTGCACTACAGTTGATTGAGCAGGGACCAGGAGGCATATCAAGATTTTCCTTAACCATTTATTGTTGCCAAAGCAAGTGACAGCTACTTTAATGATCTGGTGGTTCATAGACAACTTGTCATTGAGCCATATCCCCAGAATATTTACCACATGAACAGGTGAAGGAGTGATATCCATAGTTGATGGCCACAGATGAGGAATCCCATAGGTGGGAGTGGTTGCCCATGAGCAGAAACTCTGTCTTGTCCCCATTAAGTTTTAGTGAGTTCATATTCATCCAAGATGAAACTTTGACTAAGTAGGTGTTGAGGGATTCTGCCTTGTGGTTATCATGAGATGATAAGGGTACCAAAATGTGGGTATCATGTGCATACGAAAACATTGTAAGCCCATCTGAAATTCTACAATCTCATCTAATGGTCTTAAATAGAGCTTGAAGAGAAGAGGGCTTGGGGTAGAACCCTACGGCACCCCAAAATCTAAATGGTGTGGTTTGGACCTGCGTTGATGTGAATGCTTCTTAAAGGTGTGGTCGTGTAAAAAAGAGCTCAGCCAAGCCAGAGCTGTACCCTGCACGCCCAGCTGTCCTAGTCTGGAAAGCAGAATGGAATGGTTCACAGTGTTGAATTCGGCATTAAGGTCCAAAAGGATCAGTGCTGCAGAACCACCCATGTGTAGCTGATAACACAGATATTCAGTGAAACCAAGGAGGGATGATTCCGTACTGTGACCAGCCCTGCATCCTGATTGCGAAGGGTGCAATAAACCGTTTAGTTTGGTGTAGGATCAGAGCTGCAGATTAACATGTTTCTCCAACACCTTGGCCAAGGTAGGCAAAAGTGATATATGCCAATAATTTGACCATATTAGAGGTTCAAGATCTGTTGTTTTAAGTAGAGGTGTAACTAAAGCAAGCTTCCATGCTAGGGGACAATGCCTTCTGTCAAGTAAACATTCAGTAGTTGGGTGATTTGCTCCATGACTGGCAATGCAAGCTTGCACAATATCGAGGGGGAATTGGTCAAGTGGAGAGCTTGATCTAGTCACTGCAAGCAAAAAGCTAAATGGTGTCATGTCTAGAGGATGGAAAGTATTCAATGCACAGTATGTGCTAGGAGGATCTTCAGAAGGACTAACCAAAGAAGTACCTGCAAAGGGGGACTGAATGTCTGCTACTTTCTTTGGGAAAAAGTCCACAATTCCAGCGCATTGAACTTGTATAAGAGGGGTAATTGGGATAGTACTACCCTGGTCAGAGAGGTTCTTAACTACCTTAAAAAGAGTTTTAGGGCAATTTTTGGCCACAGTGATTTTACCTGAGTAAAACTTGGATTCAGCAATGCTACATTTTTTCTGGTAATATTTTAAAGCCAATCTGTATTTAAATTTATCCTCAACACTGTAGGTTTATTGCCATCCTCTTTCCAAACCTTTACCCAATCTTTTAAGTCGGTGCAATGAGTCATTGTACCATGGGGGAGGGGGAAGAATTTAATTGTGTTTTTTACTAGTAGTGGGAATTAACACATTGAGTGAGGATCTGATGGAGTCTAAAGTGTGAACGCCAGATCCTACTGAATTTCTCAGCATGGGATAATTTGCTTCAAGTAGAGAACTAAGGGCAGGAGCATAAGGCTTAGACCAACTCCTTCCTGAAGATGTCTTCTGATTTTCTCTCGTTCGGGCCCCTGGTTGAAAAGAAAGGTCGAACGGGACTGCAAATGATCAGATCTTGACAAAGGGATAGGCTGGTCAGTCTATAAACTACTAAATTTGGTGAACATAGGGTTCAGCATATGGTCAGCAACATGAGTAGGGAAGTTTGTAATGAGTTGAAGGTCCTCTATAACAGACGAAGCCTTACTGCAATCCACTTTGCCAAAATGGATGTTAAGATCACCCAAAATTGTAAAATTAGAACATTTAATCACTCAAGTCAATCCGCCCAAGACAGGACTTTTTCTGGGCAAAAGAATCAGGTTGGTCCTGCTCTTAGGTTTTTGCCACCTGAAAATGACATTAACTTTACTCTCGAGGCAAATGACCTTCCCAGATACAGCTTCTGCCTTGTCCTTTGGGAGGAATCTCAGCTCCTGATAAGAGATACAAGTCCGAAGGTACATTTAATATATGGGTGAAGGCACCAAAAGTATCTGCCCAATAAGAGGACTTCCTGGGGTGAGAAATTTGACTTTTCCTTCTCAGGGCTTTTCCAGCCAAAATCAATGGTTTTGCTGAAGGCCTATCTGACTTCAAAGGGACGTTGTTGGATAAGGACTACTGCCTTGCCCATTAGAGAATTCTGACTTCCATTTCAGAGACAGAAGGTAAAGGTGCTTTACTTTTTCTTCATTCTCTTTCTCCTAAATCTTTAAAAATTCATATCTCTTGTCCCCCCTATTGCATTTTTGGCATTTTGGTGTCATTTTGTTTATTTTATTTTTTTCTATTTGTATAAAGTGGAGTGAGATTCTGATTATGTTGTGTTGTTTACTTTTTGAACTGTTTTGTACTTCTAAATGCTTTACCCATTTTCTTTAAGTTAGGTACATCTGCTCTGTGCCATAGCTACCAGGGGTTGAGCACAGGTTTAAATTATTGAAAGTTTGTGTTGGACTTAACAGGCTAATGCCTATATATCTTGTTGTGAACTATCATCCATCCAGTTAATAATTCACTTTCTTACAAGCAATAAGGAAATTTGATTGTATGGTGCCTTTGTATATGCTAGATACATACACCCCTGTTCCAATTAATTCAGTATGTAGAACGTCTTGTTGGTTTGTGGCATTGGACATACACTTCCAGTTCAGTGTCCTGCCTTTTGAACTCATGTGCCACTTCAAGGTTTTACTAAGGTATTGGCTCTGGTAGCTACTCATCTGCTGCAGCAAGGGATGCACAGAGTCAGGTTCAGCCTGTTTTTATAGCTTCATCTATAAATGCAGCCCAGTTATATTTTATGAGGCCCTGTGGCAAGTGCAGGTTTGGATCAACTTGATCTGGGAAGGCACACATATCTCCCACAACTTATGCAGTGATAATGCTTATTGGGTAACAATCAATACTGCCAGGAATGGATTTATATATTATAATGTTCTGGAACACCTTTTCCCAAAAGATTGACACAAACAGGAAATCTACATGATAACTTTTTAAAAGGGGTATTAGATAATGAAGACCAGTTTTAGTGAAGATTATATGAATGAGCATTGCTGTAGATGTAATAATTTTGGTGAAAACAATAAAGGCAATCTATGGCTAACCACAAGATTTTGCAACATATTAGAGGCAATCATTAAAGGAACTCAAAGATGGAACAAATCTTTGTTGGAATCCTTAACTTCTTACACCCTACCTAATGTCTGTATTATCACCAAAATGCCTTAAATATACATTTCCTAGATAGAATATGGCACACCTTTTGCTCAAAGTTAGTTGATGTTTTCTCAGTCTACAGCCTTACTTTTAGAAGCGAGACCAGTCCTCTGTCAGTGTTTTTTCTAGTATAGCTTTCTATTGTTAGCTTGCAAAAAACAACAATGAGCATCACAATCCAGCAGTACAAGCACCAAATATTTTGTATAGAGCCCATTAAATACACCACATGTTTTGCAGTACATCAACCCCTGGACATTTTGGCATGGGATACCGTTGCAATGTGTTTTCCCCCCTAATGCCCAATACTGGCAGCTTGGCATGTGGGGGGCCCGGGAAGCTTGTCAGATCTGCAAGACACCTTCATACCACCATTCAAAAACCCTTCAGCTGTGGACATTTCCATAATGTCTGATGCAAATTTCTTTTTAGCCCACACCATCGTCAACAGCGATGTGCCGCTGCACTAACAATCTTGGAAAGGAGTGTTCTGGTGAGATTTGCTCTGTGAAGCACTTTCAGTTGCACCAATTGGAAACCAGTTGTTGTAGAAACCTCTTTGGGAGCACTCAGTGTCTCCTTCCATTCCTCTTCCAGAAAGGTTCCCAGTTCTTTCTGTCATTTGCTCCTTAGGTCTCCAAGTATGTCTGTTGTGCTGTTGATTTTTTTCCCTATAGATTAGGAATATGGTGTTTTGGTTGATAGCCTCGGACAGAATTGTAATGCAGTAAGGAGACTTCCTCAATGGTTGTTCCCATGATATATGGGCTGCCAGGGCGTGTCTTAATTGCATATATGTGAATGTTTGTAAATCTGCCAAATCATATTGAATTTTTGAGAACCTCCAGTGGCATGGGCCTATTCCCCCATACATCCCCCAGCTTACTCATACCAATTTAACTCCCTTTTTGTAAAACCCTGCAAGGTGCCTACATTCCACAATAAGATTTTTAAATGCCAGGTTGACCTGGCAATAAAACTGCACACGCAGACGCTGTAGTACTAGGCCCAAGCCATGTTTAAAGGACTTCTTGTGTGGATGGGTGTCTAGTTCTCTCACTCCTTGACTACATATTTGAATGAGTGTATCAGTCCAACTATGGGTGTGTCACCAGATGTTGAAATTAGTATGCCAGTATATCACTTTCTATTTTAATAACTCTATTTGTGGCCAAATGTATATGCAAATAGATCTATGAATTGCTTACTGGCAGTGTTAGTGAGTATAGGGGTATGTATTGTGTGTGCAACTGGCTCTGATACATAACTGCTGTGTGGGTGTGTGATTGAATGTATACGTGCCTTAGTCGCTGTCTCACTGAGTGCCTTAGCAGCTCTATACTTTTGTAAATAGGTATGTGAGTTGCAATATGGGTAGGAGATTACATGTATACCTGGGCATAGGGGTCTGCAAGTGCACGTGTAACTCAGTGAATCTCAAAAGGACATGTCTAGTCTTTTAAAGAGAAAGCACCCTGCCCTGTGGCCTACTTACAGACTAGCTGAGGTGTGCGTTATGTGTATTTAAAAGAGAGTTTAAGGCTTGGTAAAGCTGTTTTTAATGCCAAGTTGAACTGGCAGGAAAACTGAACAGGCAGGGTCTGCAGTAGTAGGCCCAAGCCATGTTTAAAGGATTACTTGTCTGTATAGGTGACTAGGTTGTGTCAGTACTTGACTACATATCTGAGTGAGTGTTTCAGTCCTTTTGTGGGTGCTGCCGCCAGATATTTAAGTAAGTATGCCAGTATATTACTGGCTGCTTTAGTAACTCTATGGGTCTCTAAATGTGTATCTAAGGGCTGTATGAATTGCTTACTGCTGTGTTAATGCCTATATGACTATATAACTGTGTGTGCAACTGGCTCTGATACTGATGCATACATAACTACTGTGTATGTGTGTGAGTGAAAGTATATGCGCTTCTGTTGTGTGTCTGGATGTGTGAGTGATTCTATTCTTTTGTAAATAGGTATGTGAGTCACAGTATGGGTGAGAGACTGGATGTATAACTGGGCATATGGGTCTGTAAGTAAGCATATAACTCAGTGAAACTTAAAACCACATTTAAGTACAAAGTACCCTGCCCTATAGCCTACTTACAGCCTACTAAAGGTAAGAGCTATGGGTAGTTACTGTTGCATACATAAGTGCTGTATGGGCATGACACTGAATATCTACACGATTCTGTCTCTCTGTCATAGGCTAGATGTATAACAATACTTTTCTACATATCTATGTAACTTGTAGTTTAGGTGAAACACTACATATTTAACTATGCCTATGGGTCTCAAAGTACATGTGACTGAGTATGACTTAAAAGGGCATGTCTTACCATCTAAGCCTATGCAAGCCTGCCCTATGACTTACCAACACCCTACCTAAATGGTATCTAGTACATTGCAGCCAACTTTCACAGGTGCATGCATGATGTGCTGCTCCAGTCCAAGTTTTTTCCTTTGAATTCTGGGACTGGTAGTCTCCTTTTATAATGGAATAAAGAAGACTACAAATACCACAATTCAAAGAAAAACCTTGGTCTGGAGCAGCACATCACACATGGGCCTGTGGAACTTTGCAGGGCTGTTAGTAGAGTTAAATAGACATTTAAAGCTTAGCAAACAGTTTTTTTTACATCAACTAGACCATGGAGTAAAACACACACATGCACAGTCTACAGTTCCACAACAGCACATTGTTAAGCACACAGTCACATACTCACACACCCAGAAAGAGGGTTACTCACCAATTAATAAATATGCAAAAATACTCACACAACCACTCATAGATCCCCTCATAGAGGTCCAATACTTTTGTAAATATCATACTCACTTTTATCAACCTTACATACATACATACCCTTTCGATCACATTTTATTTAAAGCTCAATCTAATTCACATATCTGAAAAATGTATTTGTTGGTAAAATGTGTTTTTGCTCTCATTGTATAGATTCAACTCTCTCAGAAAATATGAAAACTAAGCATAAGAATGGCACACCACTCTCATACAAAGCAGCCTTTAATGGCAACCTTTTCAACTTTTCCCTCTCTGGTACTGCTGAAGTCAGCAAATCAAAACATGCTTTTCATATATTACCTTTAAACTGCCTTGGTGTTCTCCAACATATGAGAAAGGTAGAAATGGAAGTGGTCAAACGAGTTCTGTCCACAGTTAGACAAAGCCAGGAAACATATCAATAAAACTGTTTCTGCATTCCTCAGAGATCATAACATGGGCTCTATGTACAAAAACAACTCGCGCTTTGACATGGATGGACTCTATAGAAGTGTTGGAACACTGCATCCTTTTGTATGTGTAGTTATCATCTACACACAATAAATGCAAAGGCTCTTCTCAGAGCTACCCTATGTCCCAAGCACTGGTTCCTTTTCTTTTTAAATACCGATTTTTTTCAGATTTGCAAATATATTGCGAATACACAAAACAAAAGTAGACATTCAATAGACACCAGCACATTTAAAATTCACGAATACATAAGTGACTCTGTATATCTGATTGGGTGCGTTAGTGTCTAATGAGTCTGTGAGTGGGTACATAAGTGTCTGAATGGGTCTGTGAGTGTGTTTGTTAGTCTCTGAGTGGGTCTGCAAGTGGGTGTGTGAGTGTCTGAATGGGTTTGTGAATGAGTTCATGAGTCTCTGAGAAGTCTGCAAGTGGATGCGTGAGTTTCTGAGTGGGTGCATGAGTCTCTGAGTAGGTCGGTGAGTGGTCTCAGTAGGTCTGAGTGAGTAACACAGAGCGCGTCACCTCTGGTAGACAAGAAGGAATAGGAGCCCCATACAACATGGACTGAATCCTGGCGAGGCCCAACTCCCCCAATTCGAGCCTGTAAGCCGGGTCAGACCATCCCCCGTTGAACCAGTCGTGTATGGAGACCCTCTGCTTCTAGTCTAGGAGGGGGGCAGGCAAGGCAAACCCCTCTCCTGCAATTCCACCTTCTTGAGATTATGAGAAAACATCCAGTCAGGGCTAGAGTAGTGCCTCATCCCACAGGAAGTGGACACTAATGTGTGTAGACACGCTAAAGGCAGATAGCCCATTGGCTATTATCTGTCCCCCTTGTAACATGTGATTATGGAAATGCCCTGTACCTTGGTCTACCAGAATATTTGATGGACAAGCTACAGGTAATCCAGAAAGCAGCGGCTCGACTTCTGGTTAATGTGCCTATAAGAACACATATCTCGCCATATCTGCGGGCACTTCACTGGTTGCCCATTAGGGAAAGAGTCAAATTCAAGACTCTGGTACTAGTGCATGACGCCTGATATCAAGTTAGCCCCATCTTAGAACCATATTTGGTTTCTACAATCCTACAAGACAGATAACTTCTGTTAATACATTTCTGGCAGCGGTCCCCAAGGTACGACGTACAAGAACAGGCGGAAGGTCCCTGATGTTTCTAGGGTCAGCAGCCTGGTACGGGCTCCCTTTGGAACTTGGTGCTATGATGGACCCGGTACTATTCAAGAAAAAACTTAAGACATGGCTATTTAGACAAATGTAAGCCTCCTAGGTTCAGTTTTTAGCTGGCGTTGTTCCAGGACACTCCTCGGAGTAGCTGTGCGTGTTACAAAATGCAATCATCATTATCAACACCCCTAAATTCAGTATTTTGGTGGCTCCCCAAAACCTGAACCTCAGATTCTTTGGACCAAAGAATACCAGGACAAAAAAGACCTGCTGCATGAGAACTGAAGCCCTGCTGAAGAAAGAAAAGGCGCAAAACCTGCGAGCTGCAAGAAGGACTAGATAATCGCTGCTGCTGTGTCATCATGAAACCTGCAAGGACTTCAAGAACCCCAGGCCACCTCCGAGAAATCACAAAGAAGCTCCCTTTGACTGAAGGTATCTCTCCCCTCCACACCGCAGGCACCATTCCTGTGAAGTCCGGTTTGTCAACTTGCTGCTCCCTGAGAACCTCGATGCAGCACCAAAGCAAGCAGAGATACAACAGCTCTGGAGGGTCATATGTGCCTCTCCAACAAGTTTGGAGGCACCAGGACCTACCAGAGCCACGACTTACCAATACCCAGGGTACCGGACCCCCAACAGTAAAAACCAAGATGAAGAGCCCGCACCGGACTCTCAAAGTACCTGAAGCAAGCAACCGTTGAGGGACGTCGAGACACCCACAATCCACTTCCTGAGTGGCCCAGCTGTCCCGAGATCGCCTCTCCAAGTTGCCTGCTCCTGACCGTGAGGACCCCGAAGACGCACAATGCCCGGCTGACTTATTCGCTCTGCACCCGTCCCCACTGGCCCCAGCACTGACCCTTGCAACCTCCTCCCTCTAAGGAGACCGACTAGACTTCCCTGTAAGTTCATCTGTGCAGTGCATTTCTAAGTGGCCCCCTTCGTCTTTGCGCACCAGATTCCAAGACCCTCAGCACTCTGCTCCCACCCGATCCGGGACACTCCCGGAATTCTCCTGCTGTAACTTCAGACCTGGCCCCTATATCAACCTACAACAAGAAGGTGAACTTCGTGAAAGCATTCCTGATGTTATATACAATTTTCAGTTTTCTTTCCATTGATTTCCATGGTGCGTATTTGCGCACAAATGTAATATATTTTCCGAACTCTTTAAAAATCGTAACTTGAAAAGTACTTAACTTAGAACTGTGTTCTTGCTCTCTAAAAATACATAAAAATAGCCTTTATTTTTACAAATTTGTTTTTCATTTATTCTTGAGTGTGTGTCTCATGTATTGCCTGTGTGTGTGACAACAAATGCTTAACAATCCCTCTGATAAGCCTAACTGCTTGCTCACACTACCACAAAAAGAGCATTAAAATGATCTACTTTTACTTCTGCATACCTATTGGGGAGTCACTGGACTCTCTACTCAGTGTGCTTCATTTTAGTGCACTATATAGAGAGCCAGTTTCCTATATTTTGTGGCAGCATGGGATAGAGAACTTTGAACTTGCTGGAACCACTTTGACAATATTTGACCACATGAGTAAATCCAAGCATTGTCTTTAGCATCGTCAAATTTTTGATTGGCCTATTTTTTTCCCAAATTTTTAAAATTAACTGATTGGTTCTTGGTTAAGTCCCTGAAACAAACTAGTTAGAAATGTAAAAGTATTTGCTTTAGTTAGGGCAAAGTATTCTGTGATAGTTATATTTTTAACTGCAGAAAAAGTTACCAACTTTATTAGAAATAATTTCAGATACAGAGAACGAGGCTCAGGAGCTCAACATGACCCCTTATGAGGACATGTCCTATGCCCACTTTAGGGCTCTCGGTAAAGCATATGTTATCAAAACTGCCTCTTGTGGAACCATAGAAAATCTCAAAAGGCTTGAGAGAGATAACCCACAAACAGTGCCTGCATTCCATGAAGATGAGAATGTTACCACAGTTCCACCTGAGGAGGTGGCGGATTCCCTCAGAAGAAGATGAGGCTCCCTCAGAGGAGGACCTCCGTCTAGAAAGATTGGCCAGGAGACTGACTTTAGAAGCTTGGCTCCTGGAAATAGAAAGACAAAGTAAAGAGATGGGCTGTCCTGCTTCGTACTCTCAAATAATAGAAATACAGCATCCCCACACAGAGGCGCACACACCGCGAAGCAAGACAACACCTGAAAAGGGGTTTCACTCTCATAAAATGAGGCACATCAAAAGGCAGTTTTTAGAATAAAGCGTGGGGTTTTATTTGTGTAACACTCTAACAGAAAGGCTTTTCCAGATGTCAAATAAAACAACATGTAAATGCCTATAAAATATATATATATATATATATATATATATATATATATATATATATATATATATATATATATATATATATATATTGCAGGCTTCGTTTCCAAACATCCACTGCACTCGGATAGACGAACGCGGACCCAAAGTTCCTTGTGCAAATATATTTATTTCATATGCCCTGCATCTCCGCCATGACGCGTTTCAGCCCCTCCTGGGCCTTGATCACATGACACACATATATATATATATTTCCAAAGTGTTGCCCAAAAATTGAAGACGCACTCAGCAAAGGATGTTTCATAAGAAACTTTACTTTCAAACCAGCATTTCATTTCAAGCATTGTTCATAGCCTGACGCATTTTAGAGCTCCTGCTCTTTCATCAGAGGCTTGCTAACAGTCCACAGAAGCAGTAACACACCCTCTTCTCCCCTCTGCATGCTAGTAAGTAATTGCCCTCAGGTGGGCCTCCCAAGTGAGTTCCAGTGCTAGTGCATGCTGGGAGTTGTGGTATGTGTTGTGCACCATTATTTCCCTCCAGTGGGATCTGTGTTCTTGTTGCAACTTTATTTAAAACATTTTCCTTGCCCTCCAGTGGGCCTCAGAATGTCACTTCGGTTTGCATTTAAAAGGATCCCTTGTGCTGTTCCCAGCCTTAGAAAAGTTCATAGCCCCCAGCCCCAAATACCTTTTTCTTGGTGGTGTAGTCTTCCACAGCAGGACTGCTGTGATTTATGTTTCCAAAGTGTTGCCCAAAAATTGAAGATGAGTTCAACAAGGGATGTTTCATAAGAATATATATATATATATATATATATATATATATATATATATATATATATATATATATATGTGTGTGCAAGCAATAACAGCACACTTTCAAGTAAGCAAATGAAACTGTTAAATGCATGGGATAAAATACAAGCAGATAATAATGATAATAATACTGGACGTCCACTGCAAGAAATAAGCACTGTTTAATGCAAATAATCTGACACAAGGAATAAACCATGTCAAAGAAAAGATACAAGATATATTCACAGAATACATCAGATGATTATGACCACAGGAGACATGAATGTGCACACAGACTGACACACACATCACAATGCCAATAATCAGAGAAAATACATCACCGGCTTCAATAGCTTCATCTTAGCCCACACCAGACGGGGGGATTCACAACCCGGGTCAAGAGACTCATCAATCCGGGGACTCATCAAGCCAGGAACTGCCACACTGAATAAGACACGTCCATCCCTTCAGGTCAAAACAAAATCCCGCTTTCGAAGTCAAGAAACCAATCTTGAATGTGAATAACCTATATGACATGAGTAACATTGGGGCCTGCTTGTGTGTGCTGAGCTCGAGTCAGATTTCAAGATGGCATGAGGGCATGTCAAAGCCAATAGTAAAACCTTCATAACACTTCCCAATGTGCAACATAATGCACATTTGTGCACCACTGCCTATAGCATCACACATGTCATTTCCCAATGTACAACATAATGCACATTTGGGCACCACTGCCTATAACACTACACTCCAAGACAGAGCAGATTTCACACCTTTCTCTCTCTCATGCTTTCAAACACACATCTCACATGTTCTGTTACTGGCAAAGCTGTAAAAAGCAAACACTCCCCCTCTGAAGCTACACGAAGGCACGAAATGCAAGTGCAAAGTGGATTAAAGCACGTAAAATCAATTAAAACAATGGTAGTCAAAGGTCATCACGTGGTTCCAGTACATAGGAGTGCCTCTGGCACTACATTCCATCCCATGACCTTTGACTATCATAGCATATATATCTAAAATCAACTTTTTAAGTGAAAGCACAAATATAAAATGAAACACACATTAAAACAGTGACATTATAAAAGCTTGTAACTTATTCATCTAAAATAGTTCTTGTATATCCGATAATAACTCAGCTACTGAAATAAATGTGTGATGAATACACAAATAGAATCAAACATGTTAAACCTATTAATGCATGGCCTTCTCCACCCTGCACAATTGGACTTTAGGGCCACTTACAGTACTGAGTCGGCCCTTGTGGAAGTAGCAGAGGCTATCCATGAGACCTTGGATGCTGGGGGCAGGGCTGTCTTGGTCCTGTTGGACCTCTCGGCCGCTTTTGATACTGTCCCCCACTTACTTCTCCTTGCCCATTTACATAAGCTTGGCATCATCGGCATTGCTTGGGAGTGGTTAAAATCCTTCCTGGAAAACAGAACTCAACAAGTTTGGATTCCCCCTTTCGTGTCAACATCCCAAGATTTGCTGACAGGGGTTCCTCAGGGGTCTATTCTTAGTCCCTTGCTATTCAATCTTTATATGACCCCTCTTATTCAGCTGGCTGAGGATCTGGGTGCCAAAGTGGTTGCCTATGCAGATGATACTCAACTCTTGTTCACCTGGAAGAAACACGAGGCTGACACATCTCATGTCAAGGCCTGTATGTCTGCGGTATTCAGCTGGCTTGTGTCGGCTCAGTTAAAATGTAACGCAGACAAAACTGAGATTCTCTTCTTTGGGGAGTTTCCCCCTCTGTTTTGGCATCACTTCTGGCCGGCTGAGTCTCCTTGCCCTTCTGGCCATCCTGTGAAAAATCTTGGCATTTGGTTTGATGAGAAACTCAGTTTTGGTAACCAGATTGGCAAACTTACTGGCACCTGCTTTGGTATTTTAAAACTTCTCCGTAAACTTCTGCCACTATTGCCTCTCTCTGCTAAAGAAATGGTTATCCGTGCCCTGGTCACCTCTCGCATAGATTATGTGAATGCGCTTTATGCCGTCTGCCTTGTTACCTTCTGGACAAACTACAGGTGGTTCAGAATGCCGCCGCTCGTCTCCTTCTGGATCTTCCTAAGCACTCCAGTGTCAGGCATCACCTGCGTAATCCACACTGGCTGCCAGTTAAAGCTAGGATAATGTTTAAGGCTGTAACCATCGCTCACGCTGCACTTTACGAGTACGGCCCTGCCTATCTTAGGAAACGTTTTCAGTTCTATACCCCTGGCAGGTGTCTGCGCTCCTCGAATATGCTTCTAGCATCTGTCCCCAGGTTTCGCCTGAAACGTAAGGGTGGTAGTTCTCTGTCCTATCTTGCAGCAACTTACTGGAATTCCCTCCCCCTGGATTTACGTAACCTAAAGAATCCTTCTCAGTTTAGGAAAAAGTTAAACACCTTCTTGTTCAATTAGCTTGCTCTTTGCTTACTCTGCTTTGGTTCCCTTGATGCTCGGGCTCGCGCCAGGACACTCAACTGAGTAGCTGTGCGCGCTATAAATCCTGTAAATAATAATAATAAATAATAATGCCCATAATTTTATAAATGGCTAATCCTGAAATTTATATTATTGAAGCAGCCAAACTTATATCTGCTATCTAAAAATAAGGCCTAGGACCCATCTCTGGTGGCAGCATACAAATAAATGGGGAGGGTGAAGGTTTTTATGACTCTAAACTCCTCAAAGGAATTGTCCCTAACTAGTCAGATGGTGATGACATCACCAAATGGTTCACTGCATTTGAGACGGCCTGTATAGGTAGAAAAGTAGCCAGAAAAAAATGGGCTCCTCTCTTGTTTGAGCTATTCTCAGGGAGGTGAGGAATATACTCTTGATACTGCTTGAAAAAGATGCTGTCTTATTATCTCATGAAGGGTACCCTGACTGAGGGCTTTGAACTCACTACTGAAGAGTATAGAATAAGATTTAGGGTGACTCGAAAAACCCAGAGTTGGTCCTGGGTGAAATTTGCTGATTGTTCAGTGAAAACACTAGGTGGTTGGTTAACAGGGAACACTATGAATGACTGTGAAGGGCTTTGCAATTTATTTATGAAGGAGCATCTTCTGAGTAATTATTACAATGAAAAGTTACAGCATCATCCGGTAGACGTAGGTCCACTTTCTCCTCTAGAGTTGGGGAAGAAGGCAGACCATTGGGTCAAAACAAGGGTGACCAAAACTTCCACTGATGGAGGTGATCAAAAGAAAAAGAGGCCAAAAATACCCCCCAAGGGAAAGATGGTGACCAGAAAGATAAAAACAGAAAAAAGTCTTCTTCAGGCCCCAAAAACCAGCTCAGGAGGGTGGGCCCAGAAACTTATCACAGTCCAAGTTTGGGTACCAGAGTAAAAACTGAGATCCCAAGATGGCCTGGTGTTTTGATTGCAAGACAACTGGACACCTAACTGGAGACTCTAACAGTAAAAACAAAAAGAATGTCTCCAGCACATCTGCAGTAACTGCACTTGGGAGTCTCCAGGTGGGATCCCAGGTGAGCCCTGGCCCTGTCAAGGTGATCACTGAGGCAACTCTTGTCTCAGAGGGAGGGGCGAGTGTAACTACCCTGGCTGTCTGGCCCAGTAACCTGGAGAGATACAGACAAGAGCCAACTATGAATTGGATTAGAGTGGAAGCCTCTGGGACACTGGTGCCAGCATCACCATGGTGGCTGAGTCACCGGTGCCCCCTGAACAATATATGCTAGGACAGACCTTTACAGTCAATGCTGCCAATCAGGCTAAGGAAAATCCAATGGCCTTGTTGACCTTAGATTGGGGAGGGATTAGTAGCCTCAAAAGGATGGTGTAGTGGTATCTTCTGCTATTCCTGTACAGTGTCTGCTTGGAAATGATTCGGAGTAGTCAGCATGTGCTGAGGTAGAAACAAAAACCAGTGCGGCAATGCTGGGAATACCTGAATGGGTGTGTGTTAAAACAAGGGCACAAAGCAAATCCCAAGGTGAAAAAGAAGTGTTGGAGCCTGAAATGATGGACCAACCTTCTAAGAGAAAAAACAGGGAGACTGGAGAGCCAGCTTCAAAACATACACCAGACCAAGTCCCCTCTCCTCAGGGAGAAGACTTGTCAGCTACAAAGGGAACTGAGCCTCAGGAGCTTGGGCCTTACACAGCAGAGCTCATAGGACCAGGGGGGCCTTCTAGGGAAGATCTGTGCCAGGGACATCAAGCTGCTGATCAGGAAAAGGGAAGTGTCAGTGGTTCCACAGGACCTATTGGGAGGATGGACTCCTATACACTGAGGCCAGAGACCCTAAACCTGGTGCCACTAGGAGAGTGGTAGTGCCTCAGTAGTTTAGAGAGTTTCTCCTAACATTGGCCCATGACATTCCCTTACCTGGGTTTCTTGGTCAGACTAAAACCTGTAGTTGGTTAGTCAACCACTTCTACTGGCCAGGAATGTCCGAGAAGGTGAAGGTGTTTTGCAACCCCTTTGCCACCTGTCAG
Source organism: Calotriton arnoldi (assembly GCA_963921515.1). Classification (NCBI taxonomy): domain Eukaryota; kingdom Metazoa; phylum Chordata; class Amphibia; order Caudata; family Salamandridae; genus Calotriton; species Calotriton arnoldi. The sequence goes on from CAWUFW010005749.1 coordinate 601,303, forward strand.
GCCAGTGGCAAGGCAGGTAGCCACCTGAAGGCCCCCTTAATCCCACTTTCAGTGGTTGGGGTAGCCTTGGAAAGGGTAGGGATTGAAATTGTTGGTCCTCTTGACCCTCCAACAGCATCAGGGAACACATTTATTTTAGTGGTAGTGGATCATGCCATCAGATACCCTGAGGAAATTCCCCTAAGGATCACCACTGCACCTGCAGTGGCAAAGGCCCTCCTTGGTATTTGTACTAGGGTTAACTTTCCTAAGGAAGTAGAAACAGACAGAGGTACAAATTTCATGTCTGTATACTTGAAACATATGTGGGCTGAGTGTGGGGTGACTTATAGGTTCACTACACCATACCATCCACAGACAAATTGGCTTGTTGAATATTCAACAAGACCCTAAAAGACATGATTGGTGGACTTACTGAAAAACTCAGAAGGAGATGGGATGTCTTACTGCTTGCCTGTTTTTTTGCTTACAAAGAGGTGCCACAAAAGGGAGTAGGGTTTTCCCACTTTGAACTTTTGCTTGTACACCCTGTAAGATGACCCCTCTTTCTTGTCAAGGAAGGATGGGAGTAACCCCTCCAGGAACCAAAACGAGACATTGTGGATCATGTACTTGCCCTTCATTCTAGGATGGCTGAATACATGGAAAATGCAAACAAAAACCTTGAGGCCAGCCAAGAGCTCCAAATATGATATGATCAAAAGGCGGCCATGGTGGAGTTCCACCAGGGAAGAAGTTGTGGATTTTTGAGCTTGTGTCACATAGGGCCCTCCAGGACAAATGGAGTGGACCCAATCCTATCCTCGAGAGAAAAGGGGAGATCACTTACTTAGTGGAGCTTGGCACATGTAAAAACCCTAAGAGGGTAATCCATATACATTGACTTAAAGCCTAAAATGACAGGGCTGATGTGACCATGCTTATGGTTACAGATGAGGAACAGGAGGCAGAGAGTGAGCCACTCGCTGATCTACTTTTTCACATCCCTAATGATGGGTGAGTTGATGGAGTGGTCTTTTCAGACACCCTCACTGCCCAACAGACTGATTGTAGACAAGTCCTGGCCCAGTTTGCTGAGCTCTTTTCCTTGACCCCTGGTCAGTCTAACTAGTGTACACATGATGTCAAACCTACAGCTTACCGGTCAAAAACAAAATATACAGGCAGTCACAGTCTGATCATGTCAAGGAAAGCATCAAAGCTGAGGTACACAAGATGCTGGAGTTTGGTGTCATTGAACCCTTAGACAGCCCCTGGGCCAGCCCAGTTGTGTTAGTCCCCAAGCCTCATTCCCATGGTGGAAAGAAATGAGCTTTTGTGGGAACTACAGGGGCCTCAATGCAGTTACCAAGACAGATGTCCATCAAATTCCAAGAGCTGTTGACAGGTTAGGGGCAGCCACATATATGAGTACCTTTGAGCTCACATCAGGGTACTGAGAGATAGGTCTGACCCCTGGAGCAGGAGAAAAATCAACATTTTCCACTACAGGTGGGTACTTCCAGGTCACTTTGATGACCTCTAGTCCTGCCACCTTTCTGAGGTTGGTGAACATAGTTAATGCTGGATTGGAAGTCTATAGTGCAGCCTATCTTAATGATAATGCTGTCTTTAGCTGCACCTTGCAGGATCACCTGATCTACCTCCAAAAGGTCCTGGAGGCTCTGCACAGAGCAGGCCTCACTGGGCTAAGTTCGACCCCTACAGCCCAAAATCCAGACCATTCTGGATTGGGAAGCTCCAACCACCCCGACCCAAGTCAGGACATTCCTTGGCTTGACTGGGTACTACAGGAGGTTTGTGCAGGGACATGGGTTCATTGTGGCCCCCCTCACAGAATTGACCTCTAAGAAAATGGCCAAAAAGGTAAACTGGACAGTGAGCTCTCAAAAGGCTTTTGACACCTTGAAAGAAGCAATGTGTTCAGCACCCATTCTGAAAGCTCCAGATTACTCCAAGCAGTTCATAGTGCACACAGATGCTTCTGAACATAGGATAGGAGCTGGCCTATCCCAGACCAATGATGATGGCCTCAACCAACCTGTTGCTTTCATAAGCAGAAGGCTTATCTCAAGAGAGCAGCGTTGGAGTGCCATAGAGAGGTAAGCTTTTGCTGTTGTTTAGTCCCTGAAGAAGCTGAGCACAAACCTGTTTGGTTCTCATGTCCTTGTCCAAATTGACCACAGACCTTTCAGGTGGCTCATGAAGATAAAAGGAGAAAACCCCAAATTGTTAAGGTGGTCCATATCCCTACAAGGAATGGACTTTACAGTGGAACACAGGCTGGTTACTGACCTTGCCAATGCATGTGGCCTTTCCCAGTTCTTCCACTTAGATGATGAAAACTCTCTAGGGAAAGGTTAGTCTCATCCTCTTTAGTTTGTGAGGGTCATGTAGGAAAGTGCCTCTATTTGCATGATTAGCCCCTACTTTTTGCCTGATGTAATTTTAAACTGTAAGTGCACTGGGTCCCTGCTAACCAGATTCCCAGTGCCAGATCTCATTCGCAAAACACTGCACCACGATTGGCACAACTTCAGCTACCCCTGTAAGTCCATAGTAAGTGATACCCCTGGTACCTAGGGCATGGGTACTGAAGAGGGTCTGCTGGGGCTGCAGCACTGGTTGTGCCACCCCAGGACCCCTCACCAAGGCCAAGCACTCTGCCATTGCAGACTGTGTGTCTTGGTGCAGGAAAATCCAAAAGTCAACTTGGCACATAGCCCTATGTGGGATCACAACACTACACTGCCTAAGATATAGGTAAGTCACCCCTACTGCGGGCCTTTAGCCCTAAGGCAGGGTGCCCTATATCCTTTGTGTGGGCATATCAGCATGAGTAGATATGCCCCTACAATGTACAGTCCATTCTGTGTTGTTGTAAGTGAGCAGGGAAGCCATAAAGAGTACATGGGCTTGATACTTGTCAGTACATGTTTCCTAGCTCCATGATGGCTTCACTGATGTCTAAGATGTTTGGTACCAACCAATTTGTCTGGATAAACTCTCCTGTTGCCAGTGTTGGATTTATTAATAAACTCACATAGGTGACCCTTTTAGAGGGTCCCCTGAAACTTAATCAAACACTAGTGGGGTATCTGGGCTATTTTCACCAGCCTGCCACCACCAGACATGTTTCTGACCTTATGGAATGAGAGTCAGTGCTCCCAGAGGACAGAAACAATACCTGTTCTGAGCAGGGCTTTTGACAACTCCTTCAGGACGGGACGGCCTTCCCAGGTGGGAAGCTTCAATGCCAATGCCGCCTTTGAAATCCAACCCAGGAACCTCTAGATAGTGAGGGAGGCCAAGTCCCCTTTCCGGCCCCACCTTTGGCAGAAAGAAAGGCAAGAACATTAGTTAGATGAGGAGGATGGTCCCCATCAGCCTGTACCACCCCTAGGGCAGTACAGATGAGGTAAAGCCCTCTTCTGAAATTCCACTATGTTGAGATGGTGAGAAAACCAGGGCTAGGGTAGTGCCTCTTCCCAGAGGAAGGGGCCACTATAGGGTGGAGACACCCAAAAGGTAGATAGCCCATTGGCTATTACCTGTCTCCCCTTGTATCATTGTATCAACCCCTAAATTCAGTATTTAGGTGGCTCCCTGAGACCTGAACCTCAGATTCATTGGACCAAAGAAGACCAGGACAAAGAAGACCAACTGCATGGGAACTGAAGCACTGCTGCAGAAAGAAAAGGTGCCAAACCCTGCCAGTTGCTGTGTCATCCTGAAACCTGCAAGTACTCCAAGAACCCCGGGGTACCTCCAGCCTTCGAGAAATTACTGAGAAGCTCCCTTGGAGTGAAGGTATCACTTCCCTGCACCAATCCTGTGAAGTCCGGTTTGTCGGCTTCCTGCTCCCAATGACCTTGACACAGCACCAAAGCAAGTACAACAGCTCAGGAGGGTCAGATCTGCAATTCCACCAAGTTTGGAGGCACCAGGACCTAATGGAGCTGCGGCGTACCAGTACCTGCGGTACCGGGACCCCAATAGTAAAAACCAAGAAGAAGAGCCCACACCGGACTACCAAAGCACCAGAAGCAAGCACCTATCAAGGGACATTGAGACACCCAAGACCCACTTCCTGAGTGACCCAGGTGTCCTGAGATCACCTCTCCAAGTTGCCTGCTCTGACCGCGAGGTCCCTGAAGATGCACAATGCCCGGCTGACCTGTTCGTTCTGCATCCACCCTTACCAGCCCCAGCACCGACCAACCAGCTCTGCTCCCGTAGTCCCCAGTCCCTTGCGAACTCCTCCCTCCAAAGAGACCCCCCGGACTTACCTATAAATCCATCTGTGCAGTGCATTTCGAAGTGGCCCCCTTTGTCTTTGCGCACCAGATTTCACGACCCTCAGCACTCTGCTCCTGCCTGATCCGGGACGCTCCCAAACTTCTCCTGGTGGAACTTTGGACCGGGCACCGACATCAACCTAAAACGAGACAGTGAACTTAGTGGAAGCATTGCCTGATTGTATTTACAATTTTCTATTTTAATTCCATTGATTCCTATGGTGTGTAATTGTGCACAAATGTGATATATTTTCCAAAATCTTTAAAAATCATACTCGAAAAGTGCTTGCCTTAGAACTGTGTTCTTTGTTTATTAAAATACATTAAAATAGTCTTTTTACAAAGTGTTCTCAGATTTATTCTTTAGTGTGTGTCTTATTTATTGCCTATGTGTGTGACAACAAATGCTTAGCACTACCCTCTGATAAGCCAAACTGCTTGCCTACACTACCACAAAAAGTACATTAGAATTATTTACTTTGACCTCTGCATACCTATTGGAGAATCACTGGACTCTCTCCACACTGTGTACTTCATTTTAGTGCACTATATAGAGAGCCAACTTCCTACAGTATGTCAGTGAGTGCATGAGTCTCTGAGTGGGTCTGTGAGTGGGTGCATGAGTATTTGAGTGGGTGTGTGAATGGATGTGTGAGTCTCTGAGTGGGTGCATGGATGTCTGAGTGGGTCTGCGACTGAGTGAATGAGTTTCTGAGTGGATCTGTGAGTGGGTACGAGTGTGAGTAGGTCTGTGAGTAGGTGCATCAGTCCCATAGTGGGTCTGTGAGTGGAAGCATGAGGCTCTTAGTTGGTCTGAGTGGCTGCATGAGTCTCTGAGTGGGTCTGTGACTCGGAGCATGAGTCTGAGTGGGTCATTGAGTGGGTGTGTGATTGTCTGACTCGATCTCTGAGTGGGTGCATGAATGTCTCATTGGGTCTATGAGTTGGTACGTGAGTGTCAAAGTGGAGTGGGGCTGTGAGGGTGTGTGTGAATGTTTGAGTGGGTCTGTGAGTGGGTGCATGAGTCTCCAAGTGGATCTGTGAGTGGGTGCATGAATATATGAATAGATCAGCGAGTTGGTGTTGGAGTGGCTGAGTGGGTCTGTGAGTGGGTACATCAGTCTCTGAGTGGGTCTGTGAGTGGGTGCATGAGTCTCTAAGTGGGTCTGTGACTGGGTGAATGAGTCTCTGAGTGGATCTCTGAGTGGGTATGTGAATGTCTGACTGGATCTCTGGGTGGGTGCATGAATGTCTGATTGGGTCTATGAGTGGGTGTGTGAGTGTCTAAGTGGGTCTGTGAGTGGGTGCAAAAATGTCTGAGTGGGTCTGTGAGTGGGTGTATGAATTTCTGAGTAGATCTGTGAGCGGGTGCATGAATGCATGAATGGGTCTGTAAGTGGGTGCATCAGTCTCTGAGTGGGTCTGTGAGTGGGTCCATGAGTCCCTTAGTTGGTCTGTAAGTGACTGCATGAGTCTCTGAGTGGGTCTGTGACTGGGTGAATGAGTCTCTGAGTGGATCTGTGAGTGAGTGTGTGAATGTCTGACTGGATGTCTGAGTGAATTCATGAATATCTGAGTGGGTCTGTGAATGGATGCGTGAATGCCTGGGTCTGTGAGTGGGTGTGTGAATGTCTGAGTGGGTTTGTGATTCAGTGCATGAGTCTCTAGGTTTACCTGTGAGTGGGTGCATGAGTATGAGTGGCTCTGTAAGTGGGTGTGTGAGTCTCTGACTGGGTTCATGAGTATGTGTGTGAGTCTCTCAGTGGGTGTGTGAGTGGGTGCATGATTCTAAGTGGCTGTCTGTAAGTGGGTACGTGAGTTTCCGAGTGGGTCTGTGAGTGTGTATGACTCTCTGAGTGTATTTGCGAGTGGGTGTATCCGTTTCTGATTTGGTCTATGAGTGGTTGCATGAGTGTCTGAGTGTGTCTGTGAGTGGGCGTGTGAGTGCCTAAGTGGATCAGTGACTGTATGTGTGAGTCTCTGAATAGGTCTTTGAGTGGGTGCGTGAATGTCTGATAGTGTCTCTGAGTAGGCGGATAAGTGTCTGAAGATTCTGTGAGGGGAGTTTGAGTGTCAGAGTGGGTCTCTAAGTATGAGCTGGTCTCTGTGGGTGAATTAGTATCTGGGGGAGTGGGTGCATGAGTGTCTGAGTGGGTCTTTGAGTGAGTGCATTCATGTCTGAGTGAGCCAACCCCTGCATGCAGCTAACCCTATGCCACGCACGGTCTTCGGCCAGGCCCTGTAGCCAACTCCCTGCATGCAGCCAACCACACGCTGCACACATTCCCCAGGGCTCACCAATGTAATTATGGGAGAGGGGGTCACACAGCGCCCCTTCCCCAGGCCGATTAGTGCCCTGAGGACCCCAGCTCCTGGGGCTGGGCCAATTAGTAAAGAGGAAGGGGGCATCCCAGGACATAGGAGGAGCTGGCCTAGGTAATGGTGTCCCCAGAGCTATTAATGGCATGTGGCCCCTTCCCCCTTTGTAATATCAGCCAGGCCCCAGGGGATGGGGTCCCTGGGGCCAAAATTGCCCTGGGGAGGGGGGCCGCAAGCACCCCTCTCCCTTCAAGTCTATGTATTTTACCAGGGCCTGACCCACCTGGGGGCATAAAAAAACAAGCGCAGGAAACTGTGCTTGTTTTTTAAAACATTTGCAGAGGATCCACGGATCCTCCATGGATTTGCTGCAAAAAAACAAACAAAAAAACTTTTTTGGCCCCAGGCCTGGAGTGGGGGTCGGGGATCAGGGTATTCCTACCCTGGCCCCCTCTCTTTTCTTTAAACTTAAACTTTTTTTCTGGACTCACCTGAGTCCGAATCCCAAAATCACTTCCTAGTTGATGTGTTGGCACCTCCCCGAGGTTAGTCCAATATAGAAGAGGGGGGCCATGCAGACCCCGCTCTTGTGCCTATTAGGGCTCACCACCTCCCCGGGGCCAATGTCTGTATTGCAAGGGGAGGCCCAAAAATAACAAAGGAGGGGGACCGTGCAGCCCCCCCCTTCTGGGAGCCATTATTGACCCTGGGGACCGCCAACCCCCACGGCCAGCTCCCTATGTCCCGAAGTGCTCACCCTCAGGACATTGTCATTTGCTTTTGGTTGGTGGGAGCTTGGACAGCTCCCGCCAAGCGAGAGCTAACAGTGAGTCCGCTCCCAACGAGCGGGAGCAGGAAAACTGCTCCTTCCCACTTGGAAAGGACTTTTCATCTGTTTTCCTGCCCGCTGTCAAGGTGGCCGGAAAACAGATGAATGATTTGCTCCCACACGCAGCTGCTCCCTGCGTGCGGAAGCAATGCTGGTTTCCGATGGAGGTGGGGAGTGAGCAGGGACTACGGGGGCATTATGGCTCTCCCCCGCAGTCCCCAATAGTGCACACTGGGTGCCCTAGGTGGTGCCAGCACACTCAGCATCAAGTGGCCAGTCCCTAGGGCCAAAATCAGCCCAGGGAGGTGAGCAGTGCGCCCCCCTTCCATAATTGTTTCTTGGCCGGGTCCCGGGGGATGAGGTCCATGGTTCTCCCTCAAAATTACTACTTGTATGCAAATGTGCAAAATGACCTGCAAGCCTTGCTTGTTAGACCCCTCCCCATCCAATATACAAAGGTCTTCCCACCTTTTTCTAGGATGATGGACAGCTTACCGAAGGGCTCCCCAACGCGCTTCCCGCCGATTTTGGGGACGCGTTCTTGATGCCGAACAATATGAGGACATGTTTACCAAACAAAGAAGCACTTCCTTTGTATAGTTAGGAAGAAGCACCCTAGTTTGGTGCAGATTCACCTTTTTGTAGTAGAAAACAAAAATGATGTTTTTAGGGATATGCTTGAAATTGCAACCAGTCAACCACACCTGCTACAGTTTATTTGAAGCTAGTATTCTGCTTACAGAAAGTAATGTGTACTTTTGACCTAGTGGTAGGTAGAGAGTGCTGCTGACATGTTCACTATGGGCACAGAGGTAAAAGAATATGGGGAAGGGAACCAAAACAACTGCACTGTGAAACTCAAAAAGAGTGCTGTGGAAACAGTGGAAATTAGGGAGTGTTTGGCTTTTAATTTAGTAGTTTTGACAAAGTAAAAATGCAAACTACTAATAGTAGATTGTTAAATGCTTCTACAGGCTTCCGGGTGGATACGCGAATCTACAGTGAAGTTACACAGGGGTACCCGCTGAGCATCGTGGTGGATCTGTGGATTCGTGGGAAAAAACAACCAAATTGATCTTCTTCCCAGAAAACATGGAAAGTGTTAAAACATACTGATCATTTAGAAGTGGTATAACAAAAATAAAAGATTAAAGGAAGCCTGTGATTTGTTAACTACAGGAATATAAGTAAGAGCACACGGTGAAAGGTAGCCATTTTAGCTGCATTGGTTCTGAGGGTGGAGAAGGAATGTCATAGTTCTGACTTGAGATTTCCAATGAAAACAGATGTTAACAGAAATAGAAACTAAAGTTGGAAAATAGCAAGGAGCTTTTACTGGTATACTAAAAGGCAAAATAGAAAGCAGCTTAGATAAGAACAATAACTAAAAATAGAGTGAGCAGGAAAGGAGAAAGAGGAATTGGTATACTGAAAATATAGTAATTTTATTAAGCCAGTATGATGGAATGTGTTTGAAATTAGATGTGGGTGTTTGCTTATAGTATGCAATTTAATAGTATGTAATTTTCACCCACACACACAGTCAGGCAGGCATGTACACACCCAGTTACACTCCCACAAAAGCACGTATGTACCCACCACTCATATAGCCAGACAGTGACTGCCACACCTAGTCAGACACTCATAAAACCATTCATACACCCTTTTACTCACCTATACATACACTTACTTAATTTTTTGCACAGTCATACAGGCACTGACACACCCACTCACTCACCTATACAACCATTCATGTAACCAGCACTCAGTCAGTTGCACATGCACCTACACACCTATATATCCAGTTATACACTCAGTCACTCGCCCATACAGCTACTCATATACCTGTTTCCAAAACCATACAGCCACTCAAACACCCAGTGAGAGAGCGACAGTGGCATGTACACATGCAGTAACACACCCATACAGCACCTATGTATCCACCAATAACAGAGCCACTTGCACACACAGCTACAGAGCCAAACACTGACTAACACACCCAGTTAGTAATCCATACAGCTACTTACATATCCATTTGAACACCTATACAGTCACTAAGACACTTAGTCACATACTGAGACACCCAGTTTGCCTTAGGAATTTGAACATTTTACCACTGCTAGATAGTGGTAAAGTGTATGTGCTTCTCCACTAAACATGGTTTGATTGACTTAAGATATTTGATGTATCTGTAAGTCTCTAAAAAAAAAATAATAATAATAGAGAGCACCACCTGTGCCCAGGGCCTTTAAGTGAAATAGTAGTATTGTGCCTGCAGCACTAATTATGCCATGCATATAATTAGCCCTTTAAACCTGTTGAGGCATATCACTGCTAAGACGGTGTATGCAGTTTTACTGCAGTGCCGATTTGGCATATAAAACCCATAGCCACACCTTAAATTATCCTTTTATTACACATAAGTCACCCCTAAGGTAAGCCTTAGGTAACCCAAAGGGCAGGGTGCTATTTAGTTCAAAGGTAATGCATGCACCTTTACATTTCAGTCACTTACAGATGCACTTACAGACCAATATACCTAGTGATACACCTAGTCACCCACCTATACAGCCACTAACATACCTATTTAGAAAACCATACAGCCACTTACTCACTGACTTATACATTGATGCACCTACTGACATACTCACTTACACACCCATACACTCACTTGTACATTCATTTGCAATTTTGTATTGTAGATGAGATTGGAAAACATTTGCTAGTATGTTCTTTAACATGTCATAGGTTTATTTCCTTTCGAGACTATTAAAGTACTCATGTGTACTATTGTGTTTTACTTTTTGGGGTGTGTGACATATACACATACAAAAACCCATAAACACTTAAACAGAGAATTGAGCATAAACATAAAACACCAAGGCCCAGATTAAAAAAACTGCCACGGAATGCAGCATTGCCCCCAAAGAGGCTGTGTTGCATTGCATGACAGGGAGGGAGCAGGAGAGTGCCATATTCACAAAGAAATGACACTCTCCCCCCTCTCCCTAACGCCAGCACTGATTCCAGCTGTCTTGCGCCAGGCACACACCTTAGCGCCATAGTGCTTGGGTGCATGCCTGAGTCTAGCACAGATTTTATACAGTAGGGGTACCCTTCCTGTACAAAATACTATGCCTAGATACACTTCAATTATTTTCCTACTTTGTATGTGTGCTGCACAGTGCAGCACGCATCCAAAGTAGGAAAATAAAGGAGAAATTAAAACTTTACTGCAGTGTTAATTTTTGGTGCTATACCCTGTCTACTAATGTTAGTAGATAAGGTTTAGCGTCCAAAAGCATGGGTGGTTGCATGGGAACACCCATGTACCACGCATGTAACGCCCCCTTGATGCAAAGTAATGCAAAGCAGCATTTCGCGCTGCTTCCCGTTACTTTTCTAAACAAACCATCACTAATACCAATTAGCATTGGTTTTCTTATTCCCCAAATAAATTTAGCGCCAGGTCAGCATTACAACTGTAACAGTAACTTGACGTGAAACCTTTGTGAATCTGAGCCATAGTTAGGTCTTTCTTTGACCAAATGTAAAAAGTACTGTTGTTTTTTAAGAAGGTTTTTCTAACAGTTTTATACTTTTTTCATTTTTTTTTCAAACACAACTGGGAAGAAGGAATTACGGTTTAGGTTGTGAAAAACATGAAAGTTCAACTGGGGGCAAAAACAAGCAATAAACAACAGTGATTCTTCACTGTATCAAGGTATGCAGCCACAAGCAACATCTTTACAGCCATGGGCATCTGGCTTTTGCCATAGTGAATGACCATCTCAGATAAATTGTCGCAGACAGCTGAAACAGTTATGAAAGGCAGTTACAATCATTCTCCTAAGGCCTCTACAGATAATGTTTGTAGTCCTGCTGCACCTGTCTTCTCCCGCATCATGCGATGGTACATGAATTTATGGATAGTTTTGATCTGCTTCCACATGGAACTTGTCTCAAGGGAATATTTCTTTGCAGTGCGTCTCGATAATTGCTTGGTGCAGACATTAAACTGGATTAACTTTGGCACTTTTTCTCACCTGAAAGAATACTAAATTATTTCGAAACATTACTCCTTTTTTGCAGCTGGCATCTCTTCTTCCCCATCTAGTACATGGACAGGTTGTCCTTGGTGGTCTAAATACATACCTGCATCTATCTGAAGTACTTGTGCACAAAAGTGTATTTGTAAATAGTTAAATAAGTTATGTTATATGTATTTGTTTATTGTTTGGTTTAAATTATATAATGTTACCATCTCTGAATGTATTGCAGTAAGCTGGTGCTGGTATTTGTTGAACATTTGAATGTTCCCCCAAGACTACTACAGGTTGTGAGTGTGCTTCTCCTCCACTTGCCTTTTCCTGCTTCAAGCGATTGTATGTCCTTTCATGGATGGTTTTAACATGCTTTCACATGGAACTTGTCCCATAAGAATACTTTTAACCAGTGTCTATTTATAAATGCTTGCTGCAGATGTTAGATTGCACAAACCTAGCAAACACACAACTCTATCTTGAAATTCTCCTGGTGTCTTGACTGTGATGCCTTTAATGTTACAGCTTGCCTCTCTCAAAAAGTCATACATGTCATCCCATGGATATTCTGCACAACTGAGAATTAGAAACCAAGTTGGCGATCCTAAATTTTGCAACATACACTTGATTTCACCATGACAACGATACCAGTACTTATTGGTGCCACGTTGCCATACCGTCATATTTATAAAATTCGGAGGAGTAAAGAGAACAGACAGCAGCACTGCAAGTACATGGATAGGGTCCTGGTATAGCCAATTTGAAGTTAAGTTTTGTGTGTGTTCTGTATTTGTAAATAGTCAAATAAGTTATGTTTATTTGTTAATTGTTTGATTCAAATTGTATTGTAACATGTTAATAAAAGGTATTTGTAAAATTATAAAAATGTATATGACTAAATTAAGTTATGGGTCATAGACACACCCATACAGGTACTCATACAGGACCTCACACACCTATTGAATCATTCATACAGATACTGACACACCCACACATACACTCACAAACCCTCTCTAAATCCCATACACTCATTTACACATATAAACACCTACTTACATACTCAATGTGCAGTTTTTTCTACAATCCTTATGATTGTTTTTCCCCTACTATTCAATGATGATACTTTCAACAGTACATCATTTATGGTGTATGTGCATAGAACCTGAGAACAATAAAAATTGAAAATGCACTCACAGAAGACATTTTTACAGCAACAAGCATGTGGCATTTTGCACAGTGAGTAACCATCTCATTCAAATCTTTGCAGGTAGCTGGTATTGTAATGACTGCTTATGATGGTACTTCAAAGGGTGCTGTAGAAATGGACTGTCCAGCTGCACCTTCTTTCTTCTGCATCATCCGGTTGTAGACCCTTTCATTTTTAATTGGTTTTTGGTGCTTTCACATGAAACCTGTCCTATGTGAATACTTCTTGGCAGTGCCCTAGATAACTGCTTGCCACAAATATTACACTGCACATAGTTAGCTGTGACCTCCTTTTCCCCTGAAGGTATTGTAAAATGCTTCCTGACATCACTTTGTTTTGCCTTGCTGGTCTCAACACATGCCTGCATCTATCTGGAGTACTTGTGCACAAAAGTGTATTTGTAAATAGTTAACCCCTTGACCGCGATCGGAATTCCGCTCGTGTGCTGGACATTCCGATCGCGGGTGTGGTCGTGACGAGCTCAGCCTCGCCATGCGCACAGCGCGACCACAACAGCATGACGAGCTGAGCTCGTCACGAGCATCGAAGGGGTTAAATAAGTTATGTTATGTTTATTTTTTATTGTTTTGTTTAAATTGTATTGTAATGTGTTAATAAAATGTATTTGTAAAATTATAAAAATGTATATTGCTAATTTAACTTATGGGCAGCCGCGGCCCATGCAGGTAAGAGTGGTGAGCCGAGTGGGGGGGGGATTTCGACAGACGATGACGAAGGAACATGAAATAAGTGATTAATTTTCCCTCGTCGTCATGGTCAGAATCCCCCCACCTGGCCCCACCGCTCTTACCTGCATGGGCCGCGGCTGCTTATGGGTCACAAACACACCCATACAGGTACTCATGCATGAGCTCACACACCTATAGAGCCATTCACACAGGTACTGGCACACACACACATACATTCAGACACCCACTCAAAATTCTGTACAGTCAGTCACACACACATTTACACATGCAAACACCTACTTACATAGACACATATACCCATACACTCATTCACACACCCACTAATACACTCATACAGCCACTGGCACACCAAGCCACGCACTGATTCAGCCACTCATACACCTGGCTATACACTGATATACCTGTTCACATACCCACACACCAATACACCTACTCACACATTCATCCATACACTGTTAAAGACACACAGAGACTGACACATCCATGCACAGACCAATACAATTATTAACACACCCAGGCATTCACCGATAATGCCACTGACAGAATCAGGCTCACACTGATACAACTTCTGACACACCCAGGGACACAGCAATGCAGCCACTGGCATACCCAGACACACACTGATACAACTACTGATACACCCAGTCACACTCCATACAGAGACTGACACACCCAGTCACATATCAATACAGCTACTTTGACATCCAGCCAAACACTGATACAGCCTCTCAAACACCCATACACATACTAATACAGCCACTGACACACCCAGCCACACACTAATACAAATGCTAACACACCCAGGCACACATTGTTACAGACACTGTCACTCCCAGGCACACACCGATATAGCCACTGACACACCCAGGCACACACCGATACAGCCACTGACACACCCAGGCAAACACTGATACAGCCAATAAAACACCCACTCACACATCGATTGAGCCATTTACACACCCAGGCAAACACTGATACAGGCACTGACACACCTAGCCACGCTCTGATGCAGACACTGACACACCAAGTCTCACACCAATACTGTCATTGACACATTTAAAACCATTGACACACCGATTCTCACATCATACAGTCACTGACACATTGAAAGCACAGAGTTAGCTCTTTGTTTGACCAGATGGTGGTTCTAAAAAGAACTGTTTTTTTGTATAACGGTTTTTTAAGTTTGTTATTTTTTTTAGTTTTTTTTAACAAAAAGTAAACAGGGTAGTAAAAAGGTAACAATAGAGAAATACAATGAAGCAACTCGCTTCCGACTTAAAAAACAGTATGTGGTAACTCGAAGCAAAAAAAAACCTAACAATGATGCTGCTTCACTGTATCCAAGAATGCAACCACAGAAGTAATTTTTACAGCCACAAGCATGTGACATTTCCCACAGTGAGTAACCATTTCACTCAGTTTCTTCGCAGGCAGCTGGTATTGTAATGACTGCAGCTGATGATGGTTCTCCTAAGGGTGCTGTAGAGATGGACTGTTCTGCATCTGCTTTCTCCCGCATCATCCGGTGTAGACCTTTTCATGATTTGTTTTTAAGTTCTTCCACATAGAACTTGCCCTATGTGAATACTTCTTGACCTTCTTTTCCCTTGAAGGTATTGTAGAATGCTTCCATACATCACATTGTTTTCTTGGAGGTTGAGTATCTTCCTCCTCCTCCTCAACATGTTCTGGATGTTCATCCTGGACAGAAGATGAAGCTTCAGCCTTTATATGAATGGTTGTGTGAGTGTGTCAGTGAGTGTATGAGAAGTTGTATGGGGTGTGAGTGGGTGTGTGAGTGTCTCTGTGGATGATGTCATCAGTGATGCCATTTGAAATGTTATCAGTGATATCATCAGTGATGTCACTGACCATATCATCAGTGATGAAATATGCAGTGCATTGCAGGGGCATAAGTTATAGTTAGCTCAGGTAACTATATCTGCTGAATTTGTATTGTTTTGTGTGTGTGAAATGA
Source organism: Calotriton arnoldi (assembly GCA_963921515.1). Classification (NCBI taxonomy): domain Eukaryota; kingdom Metazoa; phylum Chordata; class Amphibia; order Caudata; family Salamandridae; genus Calotriton; species Calotriton arnoldi. Next base: position 616,690 of record CAWUFW010005749.1, read on the forward strand.
GACTACCTATAACATCCCTGTAGCCTTTGGTTCTTTCAGTGAATTTCTAAGGTTTTCTTAACTCTATTTCCTAACTATAATGTCCCTGTAACCTTTGTTTTTTTCAGTGAATGTCTACGGTTTTTTAATGTTATTTCCTAACTATAATGTCCCTGTAACCTTTATTTTTTTTTGTGAATTTTGAAGGTCTTTTAAATTTTATTTCCTAACTGTAACCCGTAAGCTTTGAGAATGGGTGAGTGAGTGGCTGTATAGGTCAGTGAATGGGTATGTGAGTAGTTGTGTGGGTCTATGAGTGGGTACCTGAGTGGCTGTATGGGTCTGTAAGTGGGTATGTAAATGGCTGTATGGGCCTGTGAGTGGGTGTGAAAGTAGCTGTATGGGTCTCTGAGTGGGTGTGTGAGTGTCAGTGTGTGTGTAGTTTCTCTGGTTTTGTACATGTGAAATCTGAGCCAAACTATAATGTCCCTGTAACCTTTGTTTTGTTTAGTAAATTTCTAAGGATTTTTGAATTCTATTTCCTAACTATATAGTCCCTGTACCCTTTGTTTTATTATATATTATATACATCTGATAGAGACTCCTAGCCAAAGTTTTATAATCTTACAATATTCATACCCCTGCACACAGGTAGGTGCATTGTTCAGCTCTGTGTCACCGGAAATGGCATGCGCAGTACCTATACCGGAGCTACCCCAGAGCACTGATTTTAGTTTTTACCTTTCCGCTACAGATAGATCTGATTTGTGAAGAGCTATCCTCAATTGTTTTTTGACTGGCTTTTTTATCAACTCCTGGGTTGACAGAATGTACCCTAAGACACCGGACAGTTTCAAACCATGTGGTGCCTGTCACAGGCAGATGTCTGTGACAGACCAACACTTCGTTTGTGTGTGGTACTTGGGGAGGGACCACAACTCCAAGACCTGCAATGACTGTAGCTCCATGCACGTGAAGGCCCTGAGGGAACACTCTCTCAAGCTCTTCACCAGCCGGATGACACTGCGATGCTTACGATACTGGTTGCACAGAATGTATGAACGAATGAAAAATGTATAAAGCGCAAACTCCTGACCAGGGGCGTCTTGGCGCTAAAGAAATGGGGATGGCTACAGAATCAGTTAGCCTTGTAGAGACTCTTGATACCTCATGGGAGAGACACAGCTCCTAATCCCGAGAGAAGAGCCAAGTTTTCAAGGCTTTTCTAAAACTAGATAGCGAGGGAGCAGCTTAAAGTTCCAAGGGTAGGCTATTCCAGATCAAAGCTCTGGTCCTAAAAAAGCTCTTTCCACCCCAGGTTGTTCTCCTGAAGGGAGGCACTACAAGGTTCATAGCTGAACCTGATCGTAGGATCCTCCCTGTCCCTGAAATGATTTATAGGCCAGACAGAGTGCCTTAAACCTAACATGTTGTTTGACTGGAAGCCAGTAAAGTTTCTTAACGGCTCCTCTAGCTGATTATAATTTGGGAATTTTGAAAAGAAATTGAGCCACCACATTCTGCAGGGTCTGAAGCTTCTTTAAAGATCCTACTGATAGATTGAGATATAGGCTATCCCAGTAATCAAGCCTTGACAGTACAAGCAAGATGATTACTGTTTTCAAGAGCTCTGATGGCAAGAATTTTTCTATTTTTTTTAACAGCCTCAAGGAACAAAAGGAGACAGATGTAACTTTATTCACTTGATCTTTGAGCTTCAATTCCTCATCGAGCAGTAATCCTAAATTTTTCACTTTGGTTACTGGTTCTGGGAGAGAGCCCAATTCGGGAGGCCACCACTCGTGTGTCCAAAATGAAGGATTATTGCCAAAAAGAATAACCTAATTTTAGCTGAGTTTAGCTTCAGGCAATTATTATCCATCCATTTACTAACATCGCTCATGCAGGTTCTAAAGGAGTGGCCGACGGTATTCTCATGTTTCGCCAGTGACACCACAATTTGTGTGTCATCTGTGTAGGAAGCTAGGGAAAAAACAGCTGATTTAATGAGTTTAGCTAGCGGCATGACATATAGATTGAACAACATCGGGCTCAGTGAGGAGCCCTGTGGGATTCTGCAAGGCAGGGAGAAGGGCTTAGAGGTGAACTTACCTAGCGCCACTCTCTGTTGCCTGCTCTCTAGGATGGATTGATGGAGATTGAGTGTGGTACCCGCTATCCCCAGCTTCCGCATACGGTCAACCAAAATATCATGGTTGACCATATCAAATGCCACGGAGAGATCCAGTAAAATCAAAGCCGCATTGCCTCCACTATCCAAAGTTTCTCGCATTTCCTCTGTGGCTACCACCAAGGTGGATTCTGTACCATGATTTTTCCTGAACCCTAATTGGGTGTCATCCAGCAGACGGTCCTCGTCAATATATTCAGATAGCTGCTCATGCATTACTTTCTCCACCAACTTAGCGGCAAAAGGAAGTCTAGAAATTGTGCGATAGTTGTTTAAGTCCAGAGCATTGAGATTAGCCTTTTTCAGAAGAGGCAGAACAGATGCAGATTTCCAGTGCATGGGGAAAGCACCCTCCGTAAACATTATGTTGAAAATCTGCGCAAGATGTTGTGCTACTTGCACTGGGATCATATGCATTATTTTAGGTGGACACCAGATTTAACCAAAGAGATTAAACTCCTAAGCTGTTCTTCAGAAAGTATCTTAAAAGCCGAGAGCCTGGATTGACCTGTTGCTACATTCGGAATTAGAGCCTCTGATTGTATAGATGTCCTGCCTGCAGAAAATGTATTATAAATATGTGCTACCTTCTCTTGAAAAAGCAGGCCGGAGCGTCACAAAAATCTTAACTATTTACTGCTGAATCAAGATTGACTGGTACTATGAATTTTTTATAACTTGGAAAAGGATTCTATTAGCATCACATGCTAATTTTATTTGCTCAGAGTAATAAAGCGTTTTAACAGCTAAAATGCATTTTTATGTTCTGCTAATTTAAATTTATAGGTTATTCTTTCCTCAGACTCATAGTTTTCCTCCACTTCTGTTCTTGCCTATGGCATTCTTAGGTCCCAGAAGGTCCCAGGACCGTTTCTGGGGCTGCACCCACCGGTCGTCATCTTGATCGAAGTCATCAGGTAAGTCCCACAGCGAGAAGAAATCTAAGAAGTTGAAGAGGTCTTCGACTTTGCTATGCACGTCGAATTCTTCTGATGAGGTGCAGGAGTGCCAGCACTCCAGGCATCGTCAGGATCCACTCTGAGTTTCCCTGTCTTTCCCAAAGCCGAAGTGATCCCCATTGAGCTGGAAGAATTTGATGAGACCATGCACCTCATAATTGGGCGTCTGGGCCCCTCTGGAGCTCCTTCTGGATCCCAACCAGCGGGTTCACCCTTGGTGCCAGTCGGCCCTATGGATCTGGTGCTGGATCCAGAGCAGAACCACTTGCAAGATCGAGACCTTTCTCGGCGTCCACTCCAGTGCTGACTCCCCTGGCACTGTCAATGTCTCATGGCGGTGCCATCCCCATTGTTATTCCTGACTCGTCGTCCACTCTGGTTCTGGTGCCAACTGAGACCATGCCTACCGGATCGGAGCCAGTGCATTTTTCCTTCAATAGGCCGGCAGAGGGAGATGAATGGGAGGGGTCCAAGGACCCTTATGGACACCAGCATCCCCTAAATGATACAGAGGACAACTGGTATGTGGAACTGGCAGAGGCCAGTGGGTTAGACACCTCACCGGACACTGTGTGATGTCCCCCAAGGCTTAGCACTGTCCCCTCTCCTTTCCAACATCTACCTCCAGCCACTTGTGGCTGCGTTAGTCCGCATGGACTGCCAAGTGTTTAACTAAGCGGACGACACACAATTAACCCTTCAGATCGATAATTCTTCCCAGGCCCACGCACGTGTGCAAAACATACTTAAATACACGGTCAACTGGATGACAGCTAAGTCGCTTAAATTCAATCCCGGTAAAACCGAGGTCCTCGCCATCCCCACCAAAAACAACCCCTGGAATGACCTTTTCTGGCCACAAGAGCTTGGTACCACCCCTACGCCAGCCCCGGTTGTAAAAAGCTTAGGCATCAAAATTGATGCTAATCTCTCCATGACAAACCAAGTTTCCACCGTGGTCGGAACCTGTGTGGGCCTACTGAGACAACTGAGGAAACTAGCCCCTCTCCTCTCATTTGCCACACTACAGATGGTCGTGTCGGCAATGATTGTGTCAAGGCTGAACTACGGCAATGCCTTATACATCGGTCTCCCTGAGAAACTGATCAGTAAACTACAAGTGACCATGATGGATGCAGCTAGCTGATCTTCAGGCTTCCAAGACGGGCACATGCTACCCCCCTACTGCAGCAGCTACACTGGCTCCCCATTAAACAGAGAGTAAGGTTCAAAGGCCTCTGCATTGCCCATAAAGAAATTCACAGCCAGGCCCTAGTATATATCAAGGAGCGCCTAGGGAATTATGTGCCGGGACGTACACTCCGGTCATCCGAGGCAGGCCTTCTGGCCTGTCCGTGGTTTAAAAGTACATCTAAAGGCGGTAGAGCCTTTTCTGTTTTGATTCCTCAACTTTGGAATCGGCTACCGAAGAACCTACATAAGGAACCCACACTCCTCCCTTTCAGGAAATGACTCAAGACTCTTCTGTTTAGGGAGGCTCTGGACATAGCATAAAGCCCCTCCGAGTGTTGTACTTGTGACTGTTGGTGGGATTTAGCCACTCTCTCAAAGCGCTAAGAGACCTGCCGGTGATTATGCGCTCTACAAATCCCAGTTAACATAACATAACTGGCTTGGTCTTTTCTCCTACTGTGGTTATGGAGGAGGGACCCTCGTTTGCTATGGTGGTATGTAGAGTGGCCGAGCTCCCAGACATCCTTCTACCCTCAGTAGCAGTCAAGGTGAACGTCTTGAAAAAGGTGCTACAGCCGGGAGTCACCCCTTCTGAATCCTTATTACCTTTTAATAAAATCCTTGCCGATGTTCTGTTCAGGGTCTGGTTCAAGCCCAGCAAAGGGGCTCCTGTGCATAGGACAATTGCCTGCCACCATCGCCCTACTCCTGGGGACCCCATTTTCCTTACCCAGCACCCCACTCTGGAGAGCTTGGTGGTTGAAGACTCCATCTCTACAGTCAACCCTGGCGTGTTCCCTACCACTCCACCTAATAGGGAATCCAAGAGACTGGATACCTTTGGCAAGAGGATATTCTCTTCTACCAGCCTTGCACTGCAGTTGGTGAACACCACATGTCTTTTGGCCCGATATTTCCATACGTTCTGGCAGTGTCTCAGAGGAGGCCCAAGCCATACTCTCCCAAACTATTGCTGACAGGAGATGTGGACTGGACACAACCGACTCGCTTGGCAGAGCAATTTCATCATCGATGGCCCTTAGGTGCCATACCTGCTTGAAAACCTCTGGCTTTTCAAGGGATGTCCAAGCCTCTCTGCCAGGAGGAACAGAGTGAGGGCAGGAGCATAGATGACTTACCTGTGTTCCTTAGTGCTTCTTCCGTAATGCCGGCATTTGGAAATAAAGAAAAGAAACTTTTAATTTACAGGATATGAAGGCAGAAGTAAACACAGAAGACAGACATGGGGAAGGACAAAAAGGGGAAGAAAAAGGACGAGGACGTATGCAAGAAAGAGAACAAAGAGAAAGCCATAGAAAGCAGAGAACGCTGCAGGGAGAAGCGCACTGGAAGGATTTCAAAAAGAAGAGCTCTCTGCTGTTACGGTTGTGAACAGAGTGGGTCCCGGCTGTAGGAAAGGAGCAGACAAGGATCCAACTCGGGAAGAGCCAGAAAGGGGTAAACACCATCCAAGGATCTGGAGTTCAAAATTAAGCCGTAGAGCTACCACCCAACCCACCGGCTACATGAGTTGCCATGCCACATTCCAGGAGGAAGGTCGCTAACCCAGGTGTGTGAGCATGTGCTAAATTGGCCTGGGAGGAGATGTAAAGAGCGGGACGCCAGGGTCTCCTAAAGTGGCAAAAAGCTCGTGAGCATAACCTAAATAATAACTTCTTTCTGAAAACCACTGAGTGCATTGTATTGTAATTTCACGCAACAAAACAGAGTGTGAGTAGAACACTAGGAGTTTTTGTTTAGTATTACCTTCTATGTTTAGTTTACTTTTGGGTTACGCCTGCTGCTAAAGGCTCATGAATTAGAAGAGACAGGGATCCTATGAGGAAAGTTAAGAAATAGGCATCTGGCTGCTAACGAAGAGAAGCAAAGAAGTTCAGAGGGAGAGAGTGCAAGAGATGCAAGGGTGAGCAGGAAGCCATAGAAAAGAGTAGTATGAATATGAAGGAGTGTTAATAAGTCACTCAGAAGATAAAAACTAGGAGAAGAAAAGAAAGAATAAAGAAAAGAGATGGAAGCATACATGATAAGACTTTCCAACCCTTAACTGTGGTTTCTTTTTGTTTCTACAGAGGGTGCCAGCTGGAGAAAGTGCAGGAGACACCTAGAAAGAAGATTTAACATTGCGAGGATTAAAGTAACCAATACTTTCACACAATTCATTCATCAAAGAACTTTGTTCACATTTATATAAATAAAATCACACTTCTGCCCTTAAAATAAAACTTGTGGATATTAATTCTTGCATGCCAAGCAACACTTGCTTAAGGACATGCCCTCTGATGGCTCTTGCCTTTTTTGAGAGAAGGCGGAATCCGTGCTGGAGCATTTTAGGGACAGCAAAGACACGACCAGATCCTTGGGCTTCTCCACGGCCCCATATCAACCCCAGTCAGCCTTCTGCCCCTTTTGAAGCCACGGAATGTGTTTGCAACCACGTCTATGCCCTCCCAGCCACCACGGCCAACAGGCTTCCCAGCTTTTTCATGGCGAGGATGCAGGTCCCATAGACCATGTGAAACAGGTAGCCAGAGGTCAGGCCAGTCCACTACCCCCCAGCAGCCACAGCCTCAAAACCCTTTTAGTTTACCTTTCAATTACCATGAGCATCAATTGGCAGGCAGGATACACCATCACCTGCACCACTGGTGGTCAGGAACATTGGATCATTGCGTTTAGCAGATAGTGCAAAGGGGCTATTCCCGCCCCTTTGTGACTACCCCTCCACCCATGCCACCCACTTATCACTGGCTGCTGAAGGACCACTTCTTGCTCTGTCAGGAAGTACTGGTTCTGTAGGCCAAGGAGCCATTGGGAGGGTGCTGGAATCAGAAGTAGTCTGTGGTTGCTATTCCCGCTACTTTCTGGTGCCCAAAAGGGGCAGAGGCCTTTATTCTATCCTACATCTTCTCAATCTCTTTTTGAAAAAAGAGAAATTCAAAATGCTGACGCTCACCCAAGTTCTATCTGCCCTGGACTTGATGGTAGCAATGGACAGCGTGCATATTTCCCTATCTATGTCCTGTCTGCCCACAGAAGTTACCTGTGGTTCAAGGTGGGCCAAGAGCACTTTCAGTTTGCCTTACTTCCCATCTGCCTTACCAGCTCCCCTTGGGTGTTCCCCAATGTTATGTTGGTGGTTGCAGCTCACCTGCAGAGGTCAGGGGTTCCAGACTTTTTCTACCTCAATGATTGACTGTTGAAGGCGGGCTTGCCACAGGCAGCCATCTCCTGCCTCCAGACTATGGTGAATCTCCTGCACTTGCTGGGGGTCACTATCAACGTGCTGAAGTCACACTTCACTCCCCCTCAGACATTCCCTTTCATTGGAGCTGTTCTGGCCACAGTGCAGTTTCAGGCCTATCCTCCTGAGCAATAAGTCCAGGTTATTTAGGCTGTGATACCGATGTTTCTACCTTTATCCTGGATTTTGGTGAGAATGACCCTGAGATTGTTGGTCACCATGGCCTTCTGCAACCTGCTTGTAACACATGCCTGTTGGCATATGCAGATGCTGCAGTGGGACCTGGAGTCCCAGGGGACACAGCAACAGGGCAATCTTTCAGACATGGCCCACATCTCGGAGGGAACTGCAAAAGATCTGCATTGGTGCCCGATGAACCGCAATTGGATCAGTGGAGGACCCATGTCCCTTCCCCAGCCAGAGCTAACTGTAATGACAGATGTATCACTTCTTGGAAGGTAGATTAGAGGACTCTGGTCTCCTGCCTAGTCTGGGCTTCACATAAACCTGTTAGAGCTCTGGGCGATCTGCTTGGCATTGAAAACCTTTCTTTCTTCGATCACAGGAAGGGAGGTGCAGGTGTTCACAGACAACACCACTGCCATGTCGAGGAACCTTTGTCAAGAGGCTCTGTGTCATTGGACATTGCTGGACGCCAGGGCATTTCCCTAGTGGTTCAACACCTGGAGGACTATCTGAATGCCAGAGTGGACAAACTCAGCTAAAGAGGCTGAGCAGATCACGAATGGCGTCTCCACCTGTCGGTGGTGCAAGTTCTCTTACAAGAGTGGGGAGAGTCTCGGTTAGATCTATTCACTGCTGCCGATAATGCACACAATGTCAACAGTTTTGCGCAATGGAGTTTCCACGGTGGCTCTCACTCAGAGATGCTTTTGTCTTGAGTGGAGCTTCGGCCTTCTTTCCACCTTTCCACTAATACCACTCCTGCCCAGAGTTCTCAGGAATTATTCTTGTTGCTTCGGATTGGGCATAGAGAGTCTGGTATCCCGAGTTGTATTCTGTAAGTAAGGGGGGATCACTGCGAAAGATCGAGAAAGGAAGATCAGGTTGGAGATAAGATTGTGCTGGAAGGTCAGCAAGACTGTTTCTTGTTGCCCACACACATCACAAGGGATTTCATGCTTCATCAAAGGACTGATGCTCCTCGTCGGGCCAGACTGCAATGCCTTATGAGTCCCACGAAGGGTCACTTTTGCGGCAATCTTTTGGTTTTCTCGCCATATGATGTGTGTGAGAAGGTGCTCCTGAGGTGGTGTGTGAGTATAAAACTGGCTAGGGGATATCAATTCTATGGGGCAGATTTACAAGAAACTGACGCATCTGTTTAGATGCATCAGTTTCCCTGCGCCTGCATGAAAAACTCTTGCGCTACCATAGATGTGCCGTATTTATAATACAGCGCACAATGGCGCAAGGTTTGACAGATGCGTCAGAAATTCTGACACATCTGTTGGCAGAAAAGTCACGCATTGCTGGAGTCATGTCGCAAGCACGACGCAACTCCAGCAATGCGTGTTGCGGCCTATTCGCAATACACTGCATCACGCCTTACGCCTGCTTCAAGCAGGTGTAAGGTTTTGACGCAGTGGTGTCCTAAAAGTCACGCAATTAAATCTTGTAGATTTCACTGCATCACTTTTACGAGGCTTTCCTGCATGGGAACGCCTACCCTGCATACATTATGCCTGACACAGGTATAATGTCACCCAGGGCTTTACAACGTGACGCATCTCCCTAGATGCGTCACGTTGTAAATTTGTGCATTTTTTTCACCGCCGTTGCGTCACAAAAGTGACGCACGGCAGCGCAAAGATGTCGCAAGGGGCTTGTAAATCTGCCTCTATGTTTTTTAATGGGTGGATTACACTGTCAGATAAAAGAAAAACAGGTGAGTTGGTGCTACTTAGTGGGTTGTAATGTCCCTTAGTAGTCAAGAGTGAATATTAAGTGAAAAATGAAACGTGTCAACATGTTTTGTACCCCTGTTGATCTCAAGAGAGATCCCTGACGTTTTGTCAGGACCAGAAAAAATGTATATCAAAGTTCAAAGTTCAAAAATACTTTATTCGGATACAGCCATATCCATAAAAGCACAGTAAATATAACAGTTTAAAATACTCAAGTGCATAATCACAGTAAGAATTCATTGGCAATGGACATAAATACACAATTTTTAAAACATATATATAATGGGGAAACTCATGAGAGAAAAATTGGCTCAGGGGTTGGACATCATATTGCGGGCTCGTACAGCAATTCTCAAGAAAGTGCCGACGCGGAAGGTCAGCTCTTCATCTGTCAAAGTAAGTAACCTCCTGTGAGCATCTACCAGGCTAATTGGTATAGTTTAAAAAAAAAAACAGGATTAAAAGCCACTTAGCGTATTTTATGTAATACCTGCAAAAGAACAAAAAGTGTAAAATAGTTTGGCCACTCTGCTCATCTCACGGGCAGGGTTGAGAATCTAGATTTGCGTGGTAACCGAGGGGAAAGCACAGCAAGAATTTTACAGTACCTGCCCTTAGACGGAAGAGGAGACTCCTCTCCCAGTGACTCATGGGCAGGGTAAGGTAGCTGGCCAGGGGATATGCAGTATGTTCAGTAATCATAAAATTAACAACAGAAGGTTTCTTAGATTCCCTCTCCTTCCTTTCTGTGCTATAAAGTGTATAGAGTGCATCCCTGAGGACATTTTTATGTACGGTCTCAGCTATGCTCGGGTTTAAAAAGAGGTTTCCTAAATTAACAATGCATAGGCTCCTGTGCACTCTGGACAACCACAGAATATTCTGCCCTTTCTCGCATCCAATGCAGTCACCTATGATTTCTCTCGTGAGTGTTGCTGCCGGATTTTTCCATATGGAAAGCCAAAAGAGGGCAGGGCGAGCCCTTATATAGTCCTCTATATAATTTAAATTGAGTTCTTTCTGACAGATATATTGAGCTGTGGAGATTGGTGCACCTAATAATTTCCTGCAAAATCTGTTTTCTTCTAGTTGGATAAAGTGACTCTTGGCAATACCCCAGACTTCTGCACCAAAAGTGGCTGTCGGTATACACTGGGATTTAATTTTTTTTTAAAGAGCGCCTGTTCTCTTCGGTCGTGGGAGACTAAGGATGGAGTTAGAAGCTTTTGAGAACTTGCTCCTGCAATGAACCATATGTTCAGTCCAGGAGCCGTTCGCAGCAAAGACCAACCCAAGATAAGAAAAAGTGTAGTGCTTATCAGTTTCTGGCCTTCCACAGATATAAAATTTAGTTGGCGTTTTCTTGGCCCGCAAGACATAATAAAAGATTTTTTTAAATTAGTGCTTAAGTCCAGGCTGGCCATAAAATCAACAAAGCCCTGCACTAAGATGCATAGGGAGTTGGGAGTGCGGCCCATAAGGACCGCATCGTCGGCATATAGTAGCACTGGTACTATTTTGCCGTTAATTTTTAGGGACATCATGGGTTAGTGTGATCAATGATTTGTGCAAACCATTGATATAAATGATGAAGAGCAGAGGGGCTAAAGCGCACCCCTGTCTAACCCCTCTGCTTACTTTAATCGCATCGGTAACTTTGCCCCTGCTGCTGATCCTGACCCGGGCCTTTAGATCTTTGTGTAGGTGCGCTAAAAAGTGCACCAGTGCTTCATCCAAACCGTAGGCCAAGAGGATAGACCAAAGCTTTGACCTATTAACAAGATCAAAAGTAGAGGTCGAATCCATGAAGGCCAGGTATATCGGCGAGTCCCGGGCTATGGTATATTTGCCGATGATTAAGTTAAGGTTTAGGCATTAGTGCCTACTGTAATCCTAAAACCCAGCTGGCAGTGCTCTAGGGTGTCGCTACCCTCAGCCCAATCTAGGATCTTATTATATAGAACTCTGCCCAGGATTTTTAGGGTATTGTCTATTAAAGAAATAGGCCTGTAGCAGTTGGGCTGGGAGCGATCACCCTTTTTAAAAATCGGTACGATGATACTTGTTGACCATGAGTTGGGTAACGGGGCATGCGTTAGGTTGTTAAAAACGTTTAGGAGAAGAAGCGCCCAAAAGTCTGGCTTATGTTTAATGGCCTTCGACACCATCTCGCATAGCATCCTGCTGGACAGGCTGCGTGAGATTGGTGTCGGAAGTATGGCCTTGGTCTGGCTACAAAGCTTTTTGAACAATAGAACACAATGTGTCCAATTGGACACATTTGTGTCACAGACCACGGCACTGGACAAGGGGGTTCCCCAGGGGTCCATCCTAAGTCCCACCTTGTTCAACATCTATGTGGCCCCTCTGGCTGCCATTATTAGATCTTGCAGTTTTGAGACGATCTCGTATGCGGATGTCACGCAGGTGATAATCCCCATTGAGTCGGATCCCGCGGCAACCAGAGCCAAGTTTAAATTCTGTATGTTGAAAATAGCCACTTGGATGAGACACAACTTTCTTCAGCTAAACTCCAAGAAAACGGAGATTCTCCTGTTTGGGAAGGCTGAGGAACAATGAGCGGCGGACTGGTGGCCTACGGAACTTGGGGAGGCACCCACTCCAACGAAGCAGGCAAGGAACCTGGGAATCATGATAGACAATAAACTTTCTTTGGAAGATCACGTGACGACACTCTCAGGTACATGCTTTGGAATTATGCGGATGTTGAGGAAGATCTTTCCGTGGATCCCCCTTGAGGCCAGAAAGACCTTAATACAGGCACTACTAGTCAGTAGATTAGATGATGGTAATGTACTACTAGTAGGAGTGCGGGAGGACCTATCATCTAGGTTGCAAGTGGTGCAAAACACTGCAGCGCGGCTGGCTCTCAACAAACCGGTTCGTACTCCGTCTCTACTCTCTTTCTGCAAAAATTGCACTGACTACCCATAAGGAAGAGAGCAGTGTTTAAGCTCCTGACTTTAGTATTTAGAGCAGTGCAAGGGACGGGCCCGGCATACTTAAGGAAGAAGTTAACTCCTATGTTCCGTGTCGCCAGCTTAGATCTAGCAATCGGAAACTGCTATGCCCTTGTAAAATCAGTAAAAGCAAAATGGGTGGGCGTGCTTTCTCTCATCTTGCTCCTTTCCATTGGAACAGATTACCTGATGAGATCTGAGCCTGCACAACGTTGGGGCAGTTCAAGAAACAGCTTAAAACATGGATGTTTTAATGGCCATGGTGTCTTAAGTGATGGGGAGTGTGCAGCCAAGGCGCCGAGAGATCCCTCTGGGGATGATTCATTGCGCAATACAAGTAATAATAATAATAATAATAATAATAATAATAATAATAATAATAATAATAATAATAATGGGCGTAAAGTAACCTACCCCCAGTATTGTTTAGCAGAAAGTGGTCCCCCTCTAGTAGGGTGGTATCAACTTGTAAATCCTATCACTGGTTGTCCAACCTAGTAAGGTGGTACCAACTTGTAAATCCTATCACTGGTTGTCCAACCTAGATCACAAAAGGGAGAAAACAACCAGAAAGAGAAAACAGAAACCACAATGGTTTTACAATGTTTCTGGCGTAAGAGCTCCTTATCAGCCAGAAGGTCCCTTAGAGTGGACTACGGTGTGTGTCTGGCACTAGACTGGGCCCCAGACGTCAAAGTCAAAGTTTGCATGCAATATATCATATTTCCAAGTATGAGGGATGTGTATGGCACAAGTATTCACTGTTAGCCAAAAGGTCCCTCTGTGTGGACCATTTAGTATGACCGGTGCTAGACTCGTCACCGGAAGTCTATGCAAAGACAGACGTATATAATGGTTAAAAGGATTAAAAACATTGCAATCAGAAATGTAGCTATAGTATTGTTAGTCCGGTATCATTAAATAAGACACTAGACTTTGTATTGTTTATTAAATGAATTATCGTGTTAGTCATGTCTCCCATGTCAAATTAAGATGGAGCAGCACCTCGACCGCATGCCCCGTGTGTCATCATTGGCAGGTTTAACGTGGTCATTGTTCGGGTCAGTAGTAGTAAATCATGCCATATTTTTGTGAACTGTCCTTACCTATTTTGATTAGGGAATACGCCCCATGGGTCAGATCAGAAGGGTGCATGCAGTCACAACTAGGGCAGAAATAAAAAATAGGAATCTGAAGACAGGTTCACTCTAACGTGTCTGGGCAAAGTGATACCCTTTGCATATTGTTGTTACTCACAGTTTCACCAGGTGCTCTGCTTTGCTGCACTTACCCTTCCTTCCGGCTGCCCGGATGATGGTCGTGCTGATAACCTGGGTTGTATATCTAGGTGTTGTGGCTTGTCATCACGTGATGTTTCTTCTGGGGTGATACTGGAAGACGACTATCACTTATCAGTAGCCGCCATCTTGGAACGGTAAATGTACTGTAAATCTACCCATGTCGCTGTTGTTGTTGTTGACTTCTGTCCACAGATATCTAGATTTATGATGTGGTTTATGTTTAGGAGATGTATGGTGTAGGTATGCTGCTATGTCTGTAATGAAGACAGGGATTATTATGTATAGGGATTTTGTGTATGTGAGTGCTGTAGATCTGAAGTATGCACTTAACATGTAGGGGCATATATATAAGCCCCTACTGCCACGGGAACATCTCTTTTTTCGACGTTCCTGTGGTGATAGGGGCTTTGCCTTATTTACTAGGCAGCGTTAAGCCACTTAACATGGCTTAACGCTGCCTTGTAAATAAGGCCCCCTTTCACGCTATGCTTAGTGTGAAAGGGGAGGGCAATGGGTGTTGCGGTGGACGTTCCACCGCAACACCCATTGATTCTGACAGTGCCTCCTATTTGCAAGGGACAGTACAATAGAATGGCGGTCGCGGTAGCAACTTATTTAAAACAAAGAAAATGCATTCACCACTCTTGCTATTCAGAGATGCTTAAATCAGATTTAATTCCAAAATCAAAAGCATCTAATGCAATTCAAAGTCAAAGCATTTCTTAGTGGCAACACAGTTGCTCCAACATATAACAGTGCGGTAGATATTTACAGTGCTCTTGGTTTAGAGGGAGAAAAAGAAAAGGTTGGGTAGATGGTGGTGAACGTGTGAGTGAAGGACAGGGAAAAGGTATTGTGACATATATACATCATTTGTACATAGTATAGGACCTTTCCGGCCTAACACAGGTCAATTGTTCCTGAATGGATACATAACTCTAATGAACATATTTATTATAAAGGTCTGTCCTTAGAGCTGGTAATGGGGCTGTGTGTTGTCAACGTTTCAACCCCCTAGGGTTGAGGGTAAATTCAGTCCTCACGTTGGGGTCTTCATCAGGACAAGACTGAGAAGAGCACCTGTGAATAATCGGAGAAATGTGTAAAAAAGGGGGATATTTATAAAAGAGGGGTGAATGCTAGGATATATCTGGTAACCAATACCTACTTGTGGCAACAGCAAGGCAGAAGCCGCTGTGCGTTCAAGAAAGTGGGTAGAGCTCATACGTAGCTCCTGGCAGTCAGAGAGAAATAAAATAAAATAAAATAAAGATCAGTGGTCTAACGTCCAGAAACAGGGTCTCACTAAATGGTCTAACAGAATTAAAAGACTTACTACGTCAAGAATGACTTCTGCCGAGGTAAATAAATCACTCGCAGGGGGGAACAGATCCAACCTCTATCTGATACAAGGAGAAGGAATGAAAAAACGGAGTATGAGGACAAATGATCAAGATTGTCGTGCTCAATAATGAAGTCAGCATATTGTCTTGGACTACCTGAAAAGTGAACAAAATTGGTGTCACGGCTAGTGAGGCGTTGCCCACCGCGTGTGCCAAGTATGAAAAGGTATTAATGGGCACCGGGGTCCCGTGAAATCGGCATGTGGCTCTGATGGAGGGTCTAGAAAAGCTGCAAAAGTGCATGCATCCTAAGATTCTCATCATAGTTGGAGCTGTCCCTAATAGCTAGAAGTGCGGTAGAGAAACCTGTGTGACAACGTGGCCTTGTGTGTTTAAAGTGACTTGCTACTCGGATGGTATTGGCTGGGCCGGTGTCTTGATCATGGAGGAACTATGTGCTACCACAAAATTACCGACAGTGAAACCTCGATGATCTGGTGCAAATCTACTCCCCGCCAGGAGATGGCGGTAAAGGTCTAAACTGTACCTGGACAGCGCATTGCAATTATTAGCATAAACTCATTTATAGCCATGTTGTCTTGTTGTAACATGCGGATCTCATAGTTGACCGCAAGAGGGGAATGGAAAAACTGAAAGCAGCGCATTACAATTAATGGCATATACTGTTTCAGAACCTGTCTTATTAAAACATGTGAATCACATTCGGTGCCGAGCATCGTAGTGATGTGAAGGGGGAATGGAAAAATAAATTTGCAAGGGAGGCGTAAATAGGGGCAACGCTAGAATTAAGACCAGGGAAAACCTGGTCTTAACCTGGCGAAGCGAGGAGAAATGTTTCATTTCTCCTTGTTTTTGCTGTTTTCATGTGTGCTGCGTTGTGCAGCAAAAGGTCAATGATGGTTTATGTACAGGAAGGTCCCTCTTCCTGCACATAAACAATCATTTAAAAAAAATTCCGTTTTGCAACTTCTGTGTGTGCTGCATTAAGCAGCACACATAGAAGTTACAAAACAGCATTTCAAGATTGTTTATGTGCAGGAAGGGGGACCTCCCTGTACATAAACGACCTCCCCCGCACGCAGACACCCTTGCACTATGGTGCAAGGGTGCCTGCGTTGGCACTAAGCTGCTAAACATAGTGCCAGCGCAGGAGGAAAGGCAGGGCTGCACCATATTCTTGTGCATTTCAGAAGTGGCGGAGCGCGTCGTTAAGCCAAGGAGGCTAACGACATGCTCCGCCACTTCCCTTGTACATATGGCCCGTTGTATGTGTATACATGAAATGTATCTCCTGAAGTAGTGTTATTAGAGTTGTTCAAACATATGACTCATAATTTCTGGGTCATAGATGTATTTCATGTTGGCTAGCCGAGACCCACGTTGGGTGTTCGTCAGTGTAAGGGGACGCTATTGAATCAGTTGTACAAGTGTATTACATATCTTAGGAATACCATAGGAGTTGAGCATGAGCATCGGTCATCTGACCAGGCTGCCTCTTTGAGAGGATCTTTTGTACAAGCAACAGGGGAGGGTCTTGCATCCAAACTTGCGCACCCTTCACCTTCATGAATAGAGATTGAGCAGGGTGCAGTTGACAGCTTTTGAACTTCCTACCAAAGTTTGTGATGTTATTCTGGAAGCCAGGCATTCCTCCACCAAGTCAGTATCCCCCTGTCATTGGGAGTATTCTGTGGCATGTGTGCTCCTAGGACCATCAATCCTCTTTCTGCATCTCTTTCTCAGGTTATTCTGCTTTTTCAATCTTTGGCCCAGCAGTGCTCTGCTGTGGGCACAGTCAAAGACTATTTATCAGCCATTTTTGCTGTTGGCAGAGCAATCTTCTTTGTTCAAGTCAGCTGTTGTGGCTAGGTTCCTCAAAGGCTTGCAACATGTCTTTCCTACCAGACCATTCATCATGACTCAGTGGGATTTAAACCTTGTTTTGTATTTTTGAATTTTAGTAACTTTTGAGCCTCTGCACTATTGCCCTCTTTCGTTACGTCAATCAAGACTGCCTTTCTGGTGGCAATAACATGGGCCAAGAGGGTGCAGTGATTGCAGGCGCTCTTGGCATACCTCCCTGCACCACCTTTTATCCGGACAAGCTGGCACTCCAGACACGTGCCTTCTTCCTTCAGAAGGTTGTGACTCCTTTTCATGTATTACAGCAAACAAATGATGGACGGAATGCTGACAATGCAAACATTCTCCCCCAGTCAAAAGATCTGGGTTAAATCCATCGTTCTTTTGCCCACTATGCCACCCCAGTTTGGACCCAGCAATATGCAAATCAGTCTTGACCCTGTGCCCCATGGGAACAGTCCAGACCGAACTGCCAGGCCAGGTCCTCCCTGGACCGGAAAAAAGCATCCTGGGACCGGTTTCAGGGTATGTCACCCTTCTTCAGCCAGGCTAGCTTGAATCTAGTGGCTCAGTGAGCAAGGGTCCCACGTCTGGGCATACCCATCCCACTTAGGGCAAAAAGTGTTACAGCAAACAAATGATGGACGGAATGCTGACATTGCAAACATTCTCCCCAGTCAAAAGATCTGGGTTAAATCCATCGTTCTTTTGCCCACTACGCCACCCCAGTTTGGACCCAGCCATATGCAAATCAGTCTTGACCCTGTGCCCCATGGGAACAGTCCAGACAGAACTGCCAGGCCAGGTCCTCCTGGACTGGAAACAAGCATCCTGGGACCGGTTTCAGGGTATGTCACCCTTCTTCAGCCAGGCTAGCTTGAATCCAGTGGCACAGTGAGCAAGGGACCCACGTCTGGGCATACCCATCCCACTTAGGGCGAAAAGTATTATAGCAAACAAATGATGGATGGAATGCGGACATTGCAAACATTCTCCCCCAGTCAAAAGATCTGGGTTAACTCCATCGTTCTTTTGCCAACTACGCCACCCCAATTTGGACCCAGTCATATGCAAATCATTCTTGACCCTGTGCCCCATGGGAACAGTCCAGACCGAACTGCCAGGCCAGGTCCTCCCTCGACCGGAAACAAGCATCCTGGGACCGGTTTCAGGGTATGTCACCCTTCTTCAGCCAGGCTAGCTTGAATCCAGTGGCACAGTGAGCAAGGGACCCACGTCTGGGCATACCCATCCCACTTAGGGCGAAAAGTGTTACAACAAACAAATGATGGACGGAATGCTGACAATGCAAACATTCTCCCCAGTCAAAAGATCTGGGTTAAATCCATCGTTATTTTGCCCACTACGCCACCCCAGTTTGGACCCAGCCATATGCAAATCATTCTTGACCCTGTGCCCCATGGGAACAGTCCAGACCGAACTGCCAGGCCAGGTCCTCCCTGGACTCAGAAACAAGCATCCTGGGACCGGTTTCAGGGTATGTCACCCTTCTTCAGCCAGGCTAGCTTGAATCCAGTGGCACAGTGAGCAAGGGACCCACGTCGTTTTCATGTAGGCAAGAACATCACGCTGCCTACCTTATTTGCTCTGCCTCCCCCCTCCAAAGAGAAGGAGAGACCCATTCATCTGAAACCAAAAGAGCATTGTTGTTCTATCTTGATCGCACAAAAGAGTTCCAGGTGGATGATTGACTCTTTGTGGGGTACGTACGGGCCAAGAAAGGGAAGGCTGTGCAGAAATAGACTATTTCACAATGGATCAAGGTCTGCTATGCATTTGCCAAGAAGCAACCCCCTGGGGGCTTGAATGCTCACTACACCAGAGCCAAGGCTGCGACCGCTGCATTAGCCCCCTGAGTCCCTGTCCTGGACATCTGTCAGGCAGCCACATGGGCATCTCTGCACATGTTTACTAAGCACTACTAATATAATAAACAAAAGAATTCTCTTGGAGATATCACCAGTCAACTCAATCACACTCCACTGTATCAACTAACAGGAGTCACTCACTCTCAATCTTATAAGGACCCAAAAGGCAATTGAATACAATCTGTTTAATGATACATAAATTGCAGAAACAATATAACAATAAATAAAATTCATATAGTTAAAACCATTTTCATAGAAAACATATTACAGACTAATTACAAAACATTACAAATTGGAGAAACAACATTCCAGATATCAATTTCCGTCATTAAAAACCTGTTAATTTGAGGAAATCAATAAGAGAAAGTGCAAAGTATCACAAATTATTCATTGTTTCTCAAATTTAACAAAATCAAAGGGTGTCGACGCGTTTCGGTGGGACAATATAAAACCACCTTCTTCAGGACAATAGTGAAAGTATCTCTCTTATAGGGCAGTATTCACCTACATGAAAAGTAAAACGAATAAATATCAAAACACAAAATTATTTTTATACAAACATAGCAAAAATGAGTTTAACAGCTTACTCATGTAGATTATGACATATTATTTTTACATAATATATTTCATTATGGGACCATAAAATCTATTAGACACAACTGTTTTAGGTCAGATTTATAATTGTCAGAAGGGTCCATATCAAACCTGCGACCAGTCATTCATTCATTTATTCATCACTCAGACATAGCGTCACATTCGTACCTAAATAAATCATTGCACTCACCCGGATTCTATAGTTGTTGCAATGAGGGTAAGCGACCCTATTGACCGTCACAGATCTGGTCATCTGCATATAAAACTAGAGGTCAAAAAAGAGACAATAAAATTATTAAGATGATGTCTCTGTTTTTTGGAAACTCCTACAAATAGTCACCAAGAATGGTAGGATATGATTACCTTCTAATTAACTGGTAGCTCCCATTAATACTGGAGACTTCAAGTTTCAGAGGTCCACAACGTGTTTCAGGGGGGATATTATGAGCAGGAGATTCTATATACCTGTATTCCTGGGAGAGATTCCTGAGGTCTGTGATATCCTCACGGAAATGTGTTGAGTTGAAAAGACCTAGGGAAGAGTATTTATAAATTCCTCTTCAAAAGTATATCAACCCCTACCTCAACCCTTATTCTGTCTAACACGTACCTTAGTTAAGATCTCAATGTTCGAGTCAACAATCCAGGACGTGGTGAAGGGGACTGATCAGTCCTCCACTAAGATAAAGGTCCAGGAGGTGACTTCCTTCTCAGGAACATATCCAAAAGCTATTGTAAGTCTAAAAGAACGTAAAAGAAATATATTGTTGGCAATAACCTAAACTAGTTCTCACAAACACAAAAAAAGATATTCATTGCCCATAATGCCTAACATTTGAATAACGAGGGTGCCTACCTGGGCATATTTAAAGAAGGCTTGAAGTACTTCAGGTATCTTTTCCTATAGTGGGTAAAATCATAATAGACAAACCACACCGTCGGATACCAAGAACGCCGAGAAATTGCCACATTGTGTGTTAAAATACCACTATAACCTTGGTCACTAACTGCGGTGCTGGTACAAAATGCTTACTGGTCTAGTCATACGATCGTAGCTATAGCTGCACATTGCTGTATTATTTACTAAAAATGGATGATAAACATAGGGTTTGCTCGAGACTTGATGCGTAAGCGCCACTGACAATACCAGAAGTAATACAAGAAAGAAATAATTGAACTTTCTTGAGACTCTTAGGGCCAACATGAGACAAAATCTCTCACACCCAGTAAGACGAAAATATCCCCCAACAAATATGGCGTGAAAATCCATGATGAGTGGCCTTAAACCCCGGAATGCCGGTTACCTTAATCGCCCACGAGCTTGATGTTCCACGTCCTCCTATAGCGGAAAACAAAAATGGAAGGAACCTATCTTCCTTTTAAAAGCCAACTAGAGGCTCCCGGGAATACGTCACTAGTCGGCGCAAACCACGTGTGTAGGGGGAAAGTCCTCTCTCCTGGGGTATATGCAGTCGCCATATTGGAACTTGCAAAAACAAAATAAAAGAATAAAAGAATACCAGCTCACCTATAGCGGTCCATCGTATCACCAGCATTCTCCAATCGTTATCACTGGAAAATAAACAAGGCCAAACACTGTCCATATAGTGAAATTAGAAAATAGTAATATAGGGAACATCAACCAAATTAAGGAAATAATCACGGGATTCGCGTCACAACTGATGTGGTCATGTAATGTCCAACAACAGGCTCCACCACAAAAGACTGCGAACAGCTCAGGTATCAGATCGCCATCTTAGTGCTATTAAAAGACCAATCAAATTCATGATATTAGCCCGCTACTAGCTCCCAGCCCGAAAACGGTAGCATACATATTCATCAGTGCCACCATGAAGATAGTAGAACTCAGGGCTGTAATTTAACGGTGGCAAAAGATGACAACTGTCGACCTGGTGGGAGGCAGAAGTTAAAGAGGATGGGGACTTCTAATGTCCCAAAATGGGCATGTAGCTAACATGAGACAGCGAGTTAAAAACAAACCTCGCTTGGAAAGAGAAATCCACACAGTTGTCCTAAGGGCTCAAATCCAAAGTAGCTCAAGGTTTATTTAACCAATCTCATCCAATCTTCTTTGGTATTGACTCCTTTTTTCACTGTATCCAAGATAGATATGCACCATTGTTCCCCATTCTTGCGTTTTGTTTCCATATTGCTTCCTCTTCTGTTGCCTTTTATTTTTTCTATAATAAACCATCTGAAATCAGTACAACCATGGCCTGCTATTCTAAAATGATCAACAAAAGGGGCATTTTCTTTGCTATTCTTTAATGCTGATTTATGCTCTGCTAGGGGCCCCCCTTAGTTCGCGAGCTGTTTCGCCATGTAGCCTAGGCCACAGGGGCATATCAGCAGATAGACAATATTGTGGCTCCCACAGTTCTTGAGATCTTTAGAGGTTAAAGTGCGGCCATTTTATATGTTGGTCTTCTCTACTATACTTAGGTCACAGATTACACAACTGCCACGTTTGTTATTTCCTAATGCTCGTGTCCCGAATAACATCTGTTGTTCTATAGATTTGGTCTCTCTGTATGTGTGTACTAGTGCGTACCTGAGATTGTTGTTTCTTTTGAAAGCAAACAAAGGTTTCTCTAATGCTTTCTCCTCATTGTCATTTAAAATATTCCAATTGGAATTGATGATGTTTTAACCCTATTACTAATTCCAGAATATTGGCTGACAAAGACTATTTTCTCACTTTTATAGTTGTTACCTCTTTTTTCTTGTTGTTTGTTAACATGCTCTCAAGATCATAAAATCGTGCCCATTTAAAAGCATGACTAATGAGTCTCTTGGGGTATCCCCGATCCTTGAGTTTAATATTCAGATTTTCAGAATGTTTATAGAAATCATCTAGAGAAGAACAGTTTCTCCGAAGACGGAGAAACTGTCTGAAGGGAATGTTATCCTTCTGGGCTCTAGGATGAAAGCTTGTGTAATGGAGCAATGTATTCTTATCCGTCGGTTTAACAAAAAGTTCTACTTCGAGGAACCCCTCAATATTTTTGATGGTAAGATCCCAAAAATTCACACACTGGTTACTCTGCTGTGCCATGAATTTAAGGTTTGGGTCCCCCAAGTTGAGCCATTCTAAGAGCTCACCAAGACATTCATCCGAGCCATCCCAAATGAACAATATATCGTCTATAAAGTGACACCATTTGGAAATGTTCTCGTAAAATGGGGCAGCCTCATTGAATATGTGACTTTCCTCAAATTCCCCAACGTAACCGCCATACTGGTCCCCTTACATTGGAGAAACAGATCTTCCTTGAACAAAAACATGTTATTTTTAAACACAAGAGCCATACTATCCATAATAAAATTCTTGTTTGCTCCTCTACAGTCTTCCTCCCCTAATACCTTTTTTATTACCTCAATGGTGTCATCCTGAGGTATATTGGTATAGAGGGCCTCTATGTCGAGGGTAACCAGTATTTGGGAGATTGTATTAAAAGGAGTACCTTCAAATACGAAGTCCTGATTTTCCCTACAATCCTCTTCAGGACCAAAGAAACGAAACTGAACATCATCACAAACTTTTTGTGCCTCTGCTACTGTAGCATGCAATAGTGCTCTATTCATTTCTCCTAAACATAGGGTAGGACTTTTAACATAGTAAAGCCTCCTAACTATTTTTTGCATTTCAGAGTGGTGAACAGCTAACATTCTAAAGCGATGAAAGGTACTTCTGCACACTTTCTTCGATAGACATGCTAGTGAATGTCCCTGCAAATTAGAATACTTCCTTACTTTGCACAGACCTAAACCTTGCAAAATACCAATTTTCTGTTTCAGACTTTTGCAGACAAACTGACGTAAGAAAGCTCTCAGTATATCAATTGATTTCTGCTGAACACCGCGAACACTGCCATAGTTAAGTTTATATACAGGGGCCTATCTACGCCTTCCCTTTACCTCTTCATATACGACTTCCTGTACATTTCTAGGTACCATCACCTCTTTTGGAACAGGACAACTGTCTTTCATCTCATAATATCGTCCAGATTGGTCAATTGCATGCACTAATGTGTTCTCTTGCAAGTAGCTGTCTTCATCAAAGAAAGGCTCAGTACTGGAAGTATGTAACCATTCACCACTAAAATCTTTGCAAAGGTTAGTTCTATTGACAAGTCTTTTCTTTTGGCTTCATCTCATCATAGACAACACAAGCTTGTCTAGTGTCTTCATTCAGTTTAGAAGCAAAATAAATAGCTTTCCCTTGAGAGCAAAGACCCTATCGACTATACCCTTAACACGTTCCTTTTGTCTTACTGCTTCTCTTCTTCTTTTATACTTCTTCATACTTTTTAATAAATTCTGAATTACTCTACTTCAGAACATTCTAACTCTGATTTCCTTAAACTGCCTTTGCCTTCTGGTTAAACTCTCTCCTTTTTAACATGTTTTTTTACCTGTCATATATCAGGCTTTTTCTCAGTTGGTCTTAACCTTTGTTTTTTATTTACTTTGTTTTTCACTTTTTCGAGCTGACAACATACAATTCTAAGACATGTCTTTGTCCTCTTACCAGCAGCTCTTTTTTCCTTCACCCCTTTTTACACATTGTGCCCCTTTTGTTTCTCAGTTGTAAGGACATGGTATCCTTGTCTCCTGTTTCTTTCTTCTCTAACTTTTTGTTGGCATTGTAACTGTTTGTAGTTAATTAGAAATTGATGTCTGAAAAGAAAAAAAAGAATTACATTTAGCTTTTCAATATGTAGTATTTCATGGTGAACTACCAACATAATGAGTTCTAGTATTACAATATTGCTATCATAACTTCATTAATTTTGATGTTTATGTCTCTGTGTTAAGATGATGTATAAGTGAGCATATGGGTCTGTAAGTGCTCATATAGCTCACTGAAACTTTTAACTACATGTGTTAGCTTTTAAGCACATAGGAAAATACCCTTTGGCCTAGCTGCAGCCTACCTTAGAGTTGAGCCATATGTGATAGAACAGCAAGCTAAGGCTTGAAAGGGGTTTTAAATGCCAAGTAGCCATAGCAGTAAAAGTGCATGCACTCACTCAAGAGTATCACGCTTGATACATGATGCAAGGGCTACTTCTCTGGATGGTGAACTTGAAAGTGCCACTTCTTCAGTAGATACGTAAATAAGTGTCTCAGTCCCTATGTAAGGGTGTGCTTGTTTTTTATGTATCTTCTCCTTGGGGAGGGGTGCTTCTCCTTGTGGCATCTATAGTTCTCTTAATGTGTATGTAAGGAGCTGCACTGATTGCTTCCTGGTTGTGGGCGTGCGAATCACTGACAGAATATCGACGACCAGAATATCGATGGCAAAAATATCGGACCCGAAATATCGATGTCCAGAATATCGAAGTCCTATCTACATAATGGTAAGTACAAAAATATCGAAAAAAATATATCGTTGTTAAAAATATCGTTGTTAAAATATAGTTTTTTTTTATGTTTAAAAAATAATGTAAAATAACGTAAATAATACATATAATAAAAAAAAATGAGTTAGAATTATTAGAAAATGTTTAAAATTATAAGTAATACATATAATGTAAAAAACAATTAAACATACATATATATAAATTATAATATACATATTTACTTAATATAAAAAATAATTATTTCAATAAATTATATATTACAAACATATTAAAAATTATAAATACATATATATACACATACACCAATAACATAAAAATAAAAATTAAATATATATATAATAAATTAAAATATTAAAATATGTTTAATATTTTATAAATAAATTTTACACTACATTAACTAAAACAGTAGAGAAAATATTGGATAGCGGAGGGAATAAAATTACTATTCCAACTCCAAAGAGTGCAACAGTAAGGAAAGTATTGGATAGCGTAGGGGTAAAAATTACTATTCCCATTCCAGTGAGTGCAACAGTAGGGAAAGTATTAGATAGCGGAGAGGTAAAAATTACTATTCCCACTCCAAAGAGTGCAACAGTAGGGAAAGTATTGGATAGCGGAGGGGTAAAAATTACTATTCCCACTCCAATCAGTGCAACAGTAGGGAAAGTATTGGATAGCGGAGGGGTAAAAATTACTATTCCCACTCCAGAGAGTGCAACGGTAGGGAAAGTGTTGGATAGTGTAGGGGTAAAAATGACTATTCCCACTCCAAAAATTGCAACAGTAGAGAAACTGTTGGATAGCGGAGGGGTAAAAATTACTATTCCTACTCCAGTGAGTGCAACAGTAGGGAAAGTATTGGATAGCGGAGGTGTAAAAATTACTATTCCCACTCCAGAGACTGCAACAGTAGGGAAACTGTTGGATAGCGTAGGGGTAAAAATTACTATTCCCACTCCAGTGAGCGCAACAGTAGGGAAAATGTTGGATAGAGGAGGGGTAAAAAATACTATTCCGACTCCACTGAGTGCATCAGTGGTGAAAGTGTTAGATAGCATAGGGTTAAAATTAATATTTCCCAAAAATTAAAATACAAAATAAATAAAAAATAGCAACTACAATATAAAAATGATTGATAACACCAAAAAAACAATTATAAAAATATAAAAAATTTGAAAAACATAGAAAAAGTATTTAATATTAAAAAATACTAAAAAATAACTACAAACATTAATTTATAAAAGTTTAAAAACAACAATTTACTAACAAATAACTATTTTTAAAATAAATTAATTATAATAAAAAAAATATTTATTAATCATTTTTAAATAAATTAATTCACACCATATTCCCCTATAAACACACAAAAAACTCCTACATATTTGCCACAATTAACATATTTAAAAATTAATGAATTATAATTTACAAAGAATTAATAATTTATTATTAATAAATAAATTAGCACAAACAACACTATAATATAGAAATAAAAAATAAATACCAATAAATAAAAAATATGTATTACTTTATTTTAATTAAATCACTTCCCAGCCTATTCCCATATAAAACTACAACTCACTTCTTTAAAAATAACACTATTAATATAATTATCAATTAATCAATTAATAAAATTTAATGACCAATTAATAATTAATTATAATTTAATTATAAATAATATTAAATAACTAGTAATAATTACTTTATTATAATTAAATTACTTCCCATCCTATTCCCCTATAAACTCACAACGCGCTCATAAAAAAATAACGCAATTAATATAATTATCAATTAATTAATTAATAATAATTAATAACCAATTAATAATTAATTAATAATAAATCCGAATGAGTGGCTCAGTTCCTATGTGGAGCAGTGATTGCATGTGTATGTACGTTTGTTGATAAATAACTGCCTCTCTTTGTGACATCTATGATTCTCAAAATGTGTCTCTAAGGGACTGTATGGATTGCCTCCTGGCTGTTTTAGTGAGTACTGTTTTTTTTAGTGTGTGTGCAGCCGCCTCCGTTAGCACTAGATACATAACAGTTGTGCCTCTGTGTGTGAGTGAATATTTAGATGCTTCTGTCACTGTCTCAATGGGTGTTTTAGTGTCTGTCTGCTTTTGTCCTTAGGTATGTGAGATTGAATTCTGGGTGGCAGCCTCGATGTATAATTGGGTACATGGGTCTCTATGAGTACAATGTTAAATTTGAAAGTGTTAGTTCTTCAGCAGACATCTAAGTAAATGTCACAGTCCCAATGTGGGAGTGTGCTTGCATATCTATGTAACTTTGTTGGTATATAACTGCCTTTCTTTGTGACATCTATGATTCTCTAAATATATGTCGATGGAACTGTATGGATTGCCTTCTGGCTACGTAACTGAGTATTAGGTTTTTTAAGTGTGCGTGCAACCGCCTCTATTAGCACTAGATACATAACAGTTGTGCCTTTCTGTGTGAGTTAATGATTAGGTACTTCTGTTACTGTCTCAATGGGTGTTTTAGTGTCTGTCTGCTTTTCTCCTTAGGTAAGTGAGATTGAAGTCTGGGTGGCAGCCTGGAAGTATAATTGGCACATGGGTCTCTAGGAGTGCATATAGGACACTGAACCCTCAGAGTACATGTGTTACCTTTTAAACACATAGCATTCTGCCCTATGGGCTAGGTAGATCTCTCATGAAATGTTTAAGTAAATGTGCCAGTATGAGATTCTCTGTTTTGAAAGCTCTATAGCTCTCTAAATGTAAACGTATGTATCTGAATGAATATCTCACTGTCTGTATTAGGAATAGACTTATGTACAACTGCCTTGCAGAGTGCTAGATATATAACTAGTTTGTGAGTAAGTTAGTGAACGTATAACTCCATCTGTTAGTCTGTCAGTGGGTGAGAGAGAAAGAGCATATATGCTTTGGAAACATCTATTTCAATTGCATCATGGGTGCTATTGCATATGTAGTGCTGCAATATGAGTGTTTGCAAGCATGACTGACATCCTAAAACTCAAAACAACAGCTTTCACTTTTCCATGCTTTATGGCATATCTACAGCATATCTCGCAGGTCAGTTGTCTGTTGTAAAACATGCATTTAACACTTCACAAAGCGATGTTACATCCAAAGTCAAGCTGGCAGTGAGACTCCACTGGTGCAGTCTGCACTAGTAAACCCGAACCATGTTTAAACAGTGAATGTTTAACTATGCCTAGCAATCTCATACTACCAATGTGTCTTAGTACAAGCTGAAACAGATCTTACCATCTAAGCATATACAAACCTGCCTTATAATTTCAAAAGAGCTGCGCTAAATAATGTCTAATAGATAGCTGGCAAGGTTCACAGGTTCATGGGTCATATACACCTACAGTGCATGTTTTCCTCTTTCAATTGTGAGTGTTCTTGTCCTCTTTTACAAAGGAATAATACACTACAAGTCCCAGAATGCAAAGAAAAACATTCTTTGTGACTAGCATATCTTGTATACACATATAAAACTTTCACATCTTCAAAGACACTATTACATATAACGTTAACCATTAGAGTACAGTGTTTTTTTCAACCATTTAGCGAATGGAGTAAAGCAGCACAAGGGAATATGGAGCTCCATTTCTACCATTTAGAGAATGGAGTAAAGCAGCACAAGGGAATATGGAGCTCCATGGCAATACATTGTGCACTTACTTCACAGAAACCTACTCTCACCTGCCACAAACTGTGTCTTAGTCTCCTATTAATAAATATATAAAAGCACTCATACTACCAGTCATAAACCATCTCATTTACTTTAAAGACTTTCATATAAATTTCAGTCTCTTTTTTTACAATCTCACATACACATATACCTTCTTAATCAATATTTTTGCTTAAAAAGAAACATAATTCGCATACCAGAAAATTGAGTTTCTTGATCAAAAGCTTTTTTACTCTCATTAGATAGATGCAATATTCTCAGGGTATGTAAAAACTAAGCATAAGAATGGCACACCACTCTCATACAAAGCAACCATAAATGACAACCTTTCATCTTTGCATTGTCTGATACTGCAGATGGCAGCAAATCAAAACGTTCCTTTCATATTTTGGTGTTGTAACTGC
Organism: Calotriton arnoldi; assembly: GCA_963921515.1. NCBI lineage: Eukaryota > Metazoa > Chordata > Amphibia > Caudata > Salamandridae > Calotriton > Calotriton arnoldi. The sequence continues at coordinate 645,678 of CAWUFW010005749.1, forward strand.
ACTTCTCAATGGTTAGTATGTTCTAACCCCTTCACTCACTTTTAACAAAGACTACCAAAATAGATGCCTATTCGTATATAATCTAGACTTATTTGCGATCATTGTGGTGACTTTGCGAAAAAGAACGGGAGTCCAAAAACATATTTAGCTTCATAGTTTTATAACTTTAACACTACAGTACACTTTTATTAGCAATCCATCACTAGGAAACAAAACCCTTTTTATAGTAAAAGTAGTCTAAACACCGCAAAATTAAAAAAAAATGTGTCTTTAACACCCTTCCCCCAAAACACTTTTAGCACAGTCTGCATACCAACCCAGTAGAACCAGTAGGTCACAAGTTCACACCCTATTCTAGAAGGACCATACTACCACATTAAAAAGCATCTCCATATCTGTATTACATATTTTGTTTACCAGAGCCAGTCACAGGTCTAGTTACTAATCCTCTCAACACAGTACCTACTTTTATTCACCTACCTGTTCACAACATCCAATCAAATGTGTTTTTTTTTTAAACCAGGAGAGCACCTCAATTTTAACTGCCTTTCATTTTGAAAACTGCCTCATTCAGCTCCAGCTTTCTCGTGTCTGCTACTGCTGCTTCACTTTAAAATGGTTAGAGTGTGGATTGTGGGCCACAGCTATATCTTTTGGGCTTGAGAAGCGGCTAGAAAGAGTGGTATTGACAGAGACTTGGGTATGACTAATGTGAACAATAAATGGATTGGCCAGAGAGGGTTAAAGTGTCATCAAATGGGGTAGGACTGGAAATCATAATGAAGGAGGATACCTTTGCAGAATTAATGAATTTTTTCCCTCAGATTGTCTTGGAGTACTCCAACATATGCCAAAGGCAGAGATGGAAGTGGTCTAATTAATTCTGTTCGCAGATTGAGAAAGCCAGGAAACATCTTAATAAACCTGTTTCTGCATTCCTCAGAGACCTAACATGAGCTCTATCTATAATACAAACCTGGGTTTTGACATTCGTGGAATCTATAGAAGTGATGGAGTTCACTTTACAGACTAAGGAAACACAGTGTTTTTAAACAACCTGAAACTCTTCATCCAGTCTTATGTGTAGCTGTCATACTCACAATTAACTCAAAGGCTCTTGTCAAAGCCACCCTAGTGCCCAAAATAGTGTTAATTTTCTTTATTAATATCTTTGTTTCAACTTACGGAAATATTAGTGACGACATCACGATATTCGAGAATACATAGCGAAATTGCAATACAAAAGCAGAAATTCAATAGCCACCAGCACATTCAAAATTTGTAAGTAAAAAAACGGATTCTAACCATCACAATACATACATTACTATCTAAATAACTGTAAAAATACATGTATGACTCTCTCACTGTGTCTGGCACAGCATGTATGACTGTTTGAGTGGCAACTGTGACTGGGTGCATGAGTGTGTCAGTGGGTCTATGACTGAGTACAACACTCTCTGCAGGAGTCTGTGAGTGGATGTCTGAGTCTCTGAGTGGGTCTGTGAATGGGTTTATCAGTGTATTCGTGCATCTGTGAGTGGGTGTCTGAGTCTCTGAATGCATCTGTGATGGGTACGTCACTGTCTGAGTGAGTCTCTGAGTGGGTGTTTTAGTCTCTCAGTGGGTCTGTGAGTAGGCACATCAGTGTCTGTGTGCATCTGTGAGTTGGTGTCTTAGTCTCTGAATTAATCTGTGAGTGGGTGTCTGAGTCTCTGAACAGGTCAGTAGATGTGCCAGTGTCTGACTGGGTCTGTCAGTGGGTGTCTCAGTCTGTAAGTGGGTCTGTGACTGGGTGAATTAGTGTCTGAGTGGGCATGTGAATGAGTGCATGAGTCTCTGAGTGGTTCTGTGAGTGGGTGTATCAGTGTCTGAGTGGGTCTGTCAGTGGGTGCATCAGTGTCTGAGTGGATCTGTGAGTGGGTGTGTGAGTCTCTGCATGGGTCTGTTAGTGGGTGTGTTAGTGTCAGAGTGGGACTGTGATTGAGTGTATGAGTCTCTGAATGGGTCTGTCACTGGGAGCGTGAATATCTGTGAGTGTGTGTATGAGCTTCTAAGTAAAACTGAGGATGGGTGTGTGAATATATGTTTATTTATTCAAAAATATTTGTAAAGACGTGATATTTGTGAAATCATTGTGACGTTACACGGGGGCTGCGCTGGTGGTCGCGGCGTATCCGAAAATACCACGCGTGATAAAAAAAATCTATTTTCGATACTTGTGTCATTAACACCTCAATTTGTCAAACATGGGGTAAAATTACCTCTACACTGACTCCTTACATAAGCTTTGTCCTAAATTTTCAGCACCGGTAACTGTTCCCCAATCCATAAGATGACAGCTGCAACTTTCTCTACAGGTTGCAACCAGCCAATTACAGCATTCCTGTTGGCGCTCGCATTCTGAATAATAGCAAAATCGTTGCGAAATAGCCGTGGCCACAGATATCACTACTACTAAACGGATTTACACCAAATAACAATAAGCATAATCTGCATAACCAAAACTACCTTTCTGCCAAATTTGGTGTAATTCCATCCAGCGGTTCGGGCTGTAGACTTGTCCAAATGTCTTTTGAGAATTAACATGGGAAAATGCACTTTTATGGACATCCCTTTTTCTCGGTCCCTGCTTGACGGATCACCATGAAACTTTCCATGCGCAACAAGAATCATAGCACAATTTTTAAGTGAACATTTAGTGAAGATTTGTACAACGGCGTCTAAGATATGGGCAAGTCAAAAAAAGCTTTTCATATGGAAAGATGGTCCTAACTATAACTACCTACTGGAAATATAAATATATATATATATATATATATTCACTGAAAAAACCATAGGTTTTAGGGACAGTTATAGTTACTTGGACATTGCACTCGTACAAAACCCGTGAAATTCCCCCGTTATAGTTAGTTCAGCTAACTATAACTCGTGCCCCGCAATGCACTGCTGATGACGTCACATATTACATCACTCATGACATGGTCAGTGACATCACTGATGACATCACTGATGACATCTCAAATGACATCACTGATGACATCATCCAGTGACTGTGTGTTTCTCTAAAGTTTAAATATTTTTAATATATATAGGAAAAGACGTATTGAAGAATGAGTGGGTGTGTAAGTGTCTGTATGGATGATTTAGTAGGTGCGTGACTGACTGTATAAGTGAGTTATTTAACGTATCTTACTGAATGCATGGGTTAGTGATTAAACTGGGTGAATGTCTGTATCCGTCTGTCTGTTGCTGTGTAAGTGGCTGCATGTGTTTGTGAATAGCTACATGAGTGTCTATTTGAGTTATTGAATGCTTGTGTGAGTATCTGTATGGGTGCCTGAGTGTTTGTGTGGGAGGGGTGTGTGCGACTCTGTGCATAGATGTGTGAGTGGGTGATTCACTGGGTGGATGGTTTCAAGAGTGCATCTGTGATAGACTTTATGGGTGGGTAAGTGTGTGTAAGAGTGTGTTAGTGAGTGAATGTATGTCCCAGTGGTACATGTGTGAGTAACTACATATGTGAAAGGCAGTATATATGTGTGTTGGAGTATATAAATAGCTATAAGCGAGAGTGACTGATTGTGATAGTGGCTGTATGGATGAGTGTGTGCTTGTATCAGTGATTGTATAAGAGCGTAAGAATGTGCTAGTATTTGTATGAGTAAGTGAGCTGGTGTGTGTATAACTGTATAGGTGAGTAAATGGTAGTGTGTTTAATTATTTGCATGACTGACTAGGTGTGTGAGTACCTCTATGGATGAGTGGCGGTGTTTGAGTGTCTATATAGGAGTATGAGTGCATATGATAGTCCTGTACTGAGTGACCGTAAGTATGAGTGACTGTACGGGTGAGTGAGTGGATGTGTGTGTGTGTAGACCTAAGAATCAGTGAGTGGGTATGTAGTTATTGGTGTTGGAGTGTCTATGGTTTTGCGAATGGCAGTCTGTAATTTAGAGTGGGTGTATCAAAGGTTATATTAGGGTGTGAGGAGGTGCATCAGATTATCACGTGGATGATGTCATCAGTGATGTCATTTGAGATGTCATCAGTGATGTCATCAGTGATGTCACTGACCATGTCATGAGTGATGTAATATGTGACGTCATCAGCAGTGCATTGCGGGCGCGAGTTATAGTTAGCTGAACTAACTATAACGGGGGAATTTCACGGGTTTTGTACGAGTGCAATGTCCAAGTAACTATAACTGTCCCTAAAACCTATGGTTTTTTCAGTGAATTTCAAAGGTTTTTAAATGCTAATTTGTAACTATAACGTGTCTGAAACCTATGGTTTTTTCAGTGAATTTCAAAGGTTTTTTAAATGCTAATTTGTAACTGTAACTTGTCTGAAACCTATGGTTTTTTCAGTGAATTTCAAAGGTTTTTTAAATGCTAATTTCTAACTATAACGTGCCTGAAACCTACTTTTTTTTTAGTGAATTTCAAAGGTTTTGTAAATGACAATTTTTAAATGTATTAATTGTTATATTAATTTTTTTCATACTGATTTACTACATTTTTAGAAACATTTTTTTTTACATATTTTATTTTTTAAATTACATTGTAATTACATTATACATTACATTACAAAAATACTTTCTCTTAATGAATTACTTTAGTTTAAATACTTTGCAGATAGGCAATAGACTTTTAAGTACAGTAGTTACAGTTGTTGCAATGGGCAACACATTTTCAAACACAATGCAACATTCAGCTCAATGTGAATTTCTAGTTAAATGCAATTAGTTACTTTATGGATTACTTTTCTAACCACAGGACTGGATCCTAGATTCAGTCCTGGTACATCTCCTGTAAACAGTTGAGTAAAAGCGTTTTGGTTACAGTCGTGATTTTTAAGGAATATTATTGTATTTTAAAAGTTGACACTTAGAAACTTTTTCTCATAGAATCACCAATGTTATCCTATGGAAGGAAATTCACTTAGCAGGTAAAAACTGTTATCGTTACTTTTTCTTACTCAGTGTTGGATCCTGGATCCAGCACTGGTGCATCTCCTGTAAACAGTTGAAAGTATGCGTTTAAGTCATACAGGCGATTTTTAAGGAATATTTGTAGTTTGTGAAAATCAACACTTTGAAACTTTTTGCAGAAAACCAGTCAATGTTAGCCTATGAAGGAAATTCAAGTTACCGGTAAGTACGGTTAAAATTACTTTTCAGGATCAGTACTGGGCTGAAAGATGCAGCACTGAGGTCTCTCCTGATAACAGGTGAGTAAATCGGAATTCGTATTTCGGCTGATTTTAGAGGAATATTTTAAAGTTCCAAAACTCCACACTTAGAAGAATTTCCAAGTGAAACCAGTCAATGTTAGCCTATGAAGGAAATTCAAGTTACCGGTAAGTACGGTTAAAATTACTTTTCAGGACCAGTACTGGGCTGAAAGATGCAGCACTGAGGTCTCTCCTGATAACAGGTGAGTAAATCGGAATTCGTATTTTGGCTGATTTTAGAGGAATATTTTAAAGTTCCAAAACTCCACACTTAGAAGAATTTCCAAGTGAAACCAGTCAATGTTAGCCTTTGAAGGAAATTCAAGTTACCGGTAAGTACGGTTAAAATTACTTTTCAGGACCAGTACTGGGCTGAAAGATACAGCACTGAGGTCTCTCCTTATAACAGGTGAGTAAATCGGAATTCCTATTTCGGCTGATTTTAGAGGAATATTTGCACAATGGTGAAGGGAGGGGCGGGGCCTGAGGTGACATCTGTGCAAACGCGCCCGTGGCGCGTTTTAAGTTGGGGGATTAAGTCCCCTTGAATCCTGAGGGTCCCTAGGGGCCAACTAGCCCACCAGGAACCTCCAATATGCGCCAGGGGCTGCGTTGCAGAGACGTGTAGAGAGGCCACACCCCTTTTTACACCTCTCTGCAACGCAGCTCTGTGGCGCTTTCTGGATGTACCTGTTGGGCTAGTTGGCCCCAGGGACCCTCAGGATTGAAGGGGATTTAATTCCCCATCTTAAAACGCGCCACGGGGCCTGTTTGCACACATGTCACCTGAAGCCCCGCCCCTCCCTTCACCACTGTGCAAACGCGCCCCGTGGCGCGTTTTAAGTTGGGGGATTAAGTCCCCTTGAATCCTGAGGGTCCCCGGAGTCCAACTAGCCCGCCATATACCTCCAAAAGCGCCACAGAGCTGCATTGCAGAGAGGTGTAAAAGGGGTGTGGCCTCTCTACACGTCTCTGCAAGGCAGCCCACTGGCGCATACTGGAGGTTCCTGGTGGGCTAGTTGGCCCCAGGGACCCCCAGTATTCAAGGGGAATTTGTTCCCCTCTGCAAACGCGCCAGGGGCGCGTTTGCAGAGTGGTGAAGGAAGGGGCGGGGCCTGCGGGCCCGATCGTTTTAAAAAAAAAAGAATTTTGTCCCCTGAAGGGGGCTGTGTGGCCCCCTTCCTTTTTCTCTTTTGGGCCCTGGGGACCCCATCCCCCAGGGCCTTACCCCTTTTTTAAATTACAAAAAAAAAAAAACGGGAAGGGGGCCGCGTGGCCCCCCTTCCCTGGGCCTGTATTGGCCCCGGGGACCCCATCCCCGGGGCATGGCCTCTATATTTATTATTTTGAGGGGGGCAGCCTGGCCCCCTCCTCTGGCCATTTTAAGGCCCCGGGGACCCCATCCCCCGGGGCCGGCCTTTCCATTTTTAAAAAAAAAATTTGTTTCTCTTTTTTGGGGAGGGGGCTGCGTGGCCCCCTCCCGGGCCACTACTTGCCCCGGGGACCCCATCCCCCGGGGCTGGCCCTCTCCGTTGGGGACTGTGGGGGTCCCCAATCCCCCACAGTCCCGCCGGCTCCCCACGTCCCTTGGGAGCCGGCATTGCTATTCCACATGGGGAGCAGCTGACATGCTGCTCCCCATGTGGAAAAGCAATCGCTTTGGATATTGGAAGAGAGAGCAGGTTTCCCTGCTCTCTCTTCCAATATCCAAAGCAGTTTGCTATGGCAGGACGGGAGCCGCGAGGCTCCGAGGCTCCCGTCCTGCCATAGCAAACTACATTGTCCCGGGGTAGGCACCCCGGGACACTGCAGGAGCCGGCCCTGGGGGTGGTGGTCCCCAGGGCCATCAAGGGCTCCAGGAGGGGGCCGCGCGGCCCCCTCCCATTCAGTACACAGCCCCGGGGAGGTGGTGGTCCCTGGGGCTCTGGGGTCCGTAACGGACCCCCATATTAAAATGTTTAGTGCCCCGGGGAGGTGGCGGTCTCCGGGCGTGTGGGGGGCTGGAGCCCCCCACACAGGTTTTATAATGTATAAAAAAAAGCCCCGGGGAGGTGGTGGTGCCCGGGGCTGCGGGAGGCCTCAGAGCCCTCCCGCACCATTTAAAAAAGCCCCGGGGTGGCGGTCCCCGGGCTTGGGGGCCCTTGAGGCCCCCACACATTAAATTATCCCCCCACCATGCCCCCGGGACTTGGGCCACCCGGGGGCCAATGACTATCGAGGCGCGGGAGACCGCGCTCGATTGATCTGCTCGGCAGGATTCGCGCACCCTGAGCGCATCCTGCCGATTTTTAAAATTTTTTCTTTTTTTTTTTTTGCCCAGGGGGTCCTTGTGGGACCCCCTGAGCAAACCTAGGGGGTCAGGGTGTTTCTACCCTGCCCCCTTTGTGCGCTTTGCGCACTTGTTTCTGTCCCTCGGTTCTACCGAGGGACAAAATAGCTGCCAACATTTCCTGAATCGGAATGTTGACAGCCAGCTGACAGCCAATTAACATGCAGCTCGTGATCGGGACGGTGCGCGCAGGGTGCGCTGAGGGTACGCGGACCCTACTCGGCCATAGATATCACTAACTTTTTACTTTTCATTTTCTCAGCAACTACTGAACGGATTTACACCATTTAACAAAAAGGGTTCTTTCTGAACCAAGAACTACCTCTTTGCCAAATTTGGTGTAATTCCGTTCAGCAGTTCGGGCTGTAGCCGTGTCTAAAGTTTCCTATGGAAAAGTGCATGGGGAAAACGCGTTTTGGGACCCCCTTTTTCTCGGCCCCCGCTTGACGAATCCCCCGAGACTTTCAGGGTAGGAGCGGACCGGAGCGGGCCACAAAGTTTGAAAATTTCGCGAAGATACGTCAACCGGCAAGAGAGTTATTTCAAATAGAATGTCGCGGATTTCCTATGGATAATAGGTTGTAACTATAACTATCTACTGGCGACCGCCAGTAGATAATATATAGATATATATATATATATATATATATATATATATATATATATATATATATATATATATATATCCACAAACAGAACCAGCGCGCCACCTCCTCGCACCAGAACACGACACCACAATCCAGTAGCGGCCCTTGGTGGGCGTCCTGCCGGGCGGTGATGCGGGGCGGGGGAGGGGCAGGGTGGGGGGTTGTAAACTACGGAATGCGGTGCTCAGAGGTAAGTACACATTCAAAGAAATAAAACGAATTTCGTTGCGCGCGCTGCATCATGCACCTGTGTTACACTTGTGCCAATTGAAATTGATCTGTAGATAATATATATATACCGCTGTCATCCACAACATCTCCTCCCAGCGAACACCATGGGGGCCAAGCATTTTGCGGTTGAATGCTGCTCGTGCAACACCAGTCACTTTGGGCCACCAGATCCAGCCGCAATCTGGAGTTAATTAGTATGGGAATGCTAAACTGTTGGCCCCCATGGTGTTCGCTGGGAGGAGATGTTTTGGATGACAGCGGTATGGGAGGCAATACTCCTGCAGCGAGGAAGCCATTAGGCATTCAGCGCAGGGTCGAATCCTGTCCTGTCTAGAAATGCCCTGCTCGAACAACCAGCGTTACTCATGGAGTCTGGGCACCGTGTTATGCAGTGAGGACCTTGGGGCTAATCAATTTTTATCCAATTGGCCTCCCCCCACCTCGCATCAATGTTTGGCCACATATATCATTTGCCGCTATGGGAGGATTCTTGCTGACTTTCTATTTCCATATTTACGGTAACCAAGGTGGTATATAGCCCCAAGAAACACAGGCTTCAAAACAGCATTGCCGGGCTTATGTTGCCAAATGTAAAAAGGTATGAATACCACTACGCCGCATCAATCAATCAATCAATCAATCAATCATGTCACTTATAAAGCGCACTACATACCCGCGAGGGTCTCAAGGCGCTGGGGGAAGAGGGGGTGGTGCTGCTACTGATCGAAGAGCCAGGTCTTGAGGAGTCTTCTGAAGGCCAGTAGGTCTTGGGTCTGTCGGAGGTTGGTGGGGAGGATGTTCCAGGTCTTGGCGGCGAGGTGGGAGAAGGATCTGCCGCCGGCGGTCGTTTTCCGGATGCGGGGACTGTGGCGAGGGCGAGGCTGGTCGAGCGGAGCTGGCGGGTGGGGTTGTAGAAGCTGAGTCGTCTGTTGAGGTAGGCTGGTCCGGAGTTGTGGAGTGCTTTGTGTGCGTGGGTGAGGAGCTTGAAGGTTATCCTCTTGTTGACAGGGAGCCAGTGCAGGTCTCTCAGGTGGGGTGTGATGTGGCTGCGTCGGGGGATGTCGAGGATAAGACGTGCAGAGGCGTTCTGGATGCGTTGCAGCCGTCTCAGGAGCTTAGCCGTCGTTCCTGCGTAGAGGGCGTTTCCGTAGTCCAGCCTGCTGGTGACGAGGGCCTGGGTGACTGTTTTTCTTGTTTCGGTGGGGATCCACTTGAAGATCATGCGGAGCATTCGGAGGATGTTGAAGCAGGATGAGGAAACGGCGTTGACCTGCTTAGTCATGGAGAGGGTGGGGTCGAGGATGACCCCTAGGTTGCGTACGTGGTCGGTGGGTGGCGGGGCTGTTCCCAGTGATGTTGGCCACCAGGAGTCGTCCCAGGCTGAAGGGTTGGAACCAAGGATGAGGACCTCCGTCTTGTCCGAGTTCAGCTTCAGGCGGCTGGTCCTCATCCATTCGGCGACGGCCTTCATTCCTTCGTGGAGGTGGGCTTTGGCGGTGTGAGGGTCTTTGGTGAGGGAGAGGATCAGCTGGGTGTCGTCGGCGTAGGAGATGATGTTGAGGTTGTGCTGTCGGGCGACGTGGGCGAGGGTGCCATGTAGATGTTGAACAGCGTTGGGCTGAGGGAGGAGCCTTGGGGTACGCCGCAGATGATCTTGGTGGCCTTGGATCGGAAGGGGGCGAGGCGGACGCTTTGTGTTCATCATGCTGCCGTGGAAGATGGTTTGCTCACATTTGCCAGCCTTGAACTGCTTTCCCCTATTTTGAATCTCGATGTGCCCGCATGGAACACTAACAATGCACTGTGGGATCAGTAGTTTTGCAATGGGATGTTTGACTTGAATTTCGGGACTTGGTACGCATTTTGCGGTTATGTCACCAAACTTTCTTTCAGGTTGTTTGGTGTTATTAGCGAATGCAAGCAACAGTATATGATCATGATGCGGGGAAAAGGGTGGCACACAATCCCGTCTTTGCTCAATATTCTATCATGCCTGTTTGTAACTTTGGTTGTGTAATATCACCCCGCCATTAGTTTTGTGTTACCGTATCCGAGCTCAATATGAGTAATTTATTGCCAGCATGTCATCTCAGGCTGTTATTTACCACAGTTGATGTTCAGGCAATTTGAAGTGTTACTATGTGACCAACGAGATGATTTGAATATATGGCCTAGATTTCTGCCTATTGAAAAGCAACATGAAAGTGTTTTTATCATGCTGGTGATTATTTACATTTAATCTGCTGCACTCGAGTGGAGTGGGTAGCACTTAATGCACAAAGATTATTGTTTAGGCATCACGATATGCTCTCATCACTCATGATGTTAATAGCCACGAGGTACAGATTTTAATTTTATTTGCAATGCATGTTTATGTATAATACTCACCAGGTTTTAAATGCATCCAATTTCAGTTAATGAAGTAACTTTTTTATGTTTATAATCATGTTTGAGTATAAAGGCTAACATCAAAATGGCGCCAATCAGATTGAGAAAGCCTGCGTTGACAGGCGAAACGCGTCTCTCTGTGCTGGGTTGGAGGAGGCTTAATTTAATAAAGAAGCCTTTATCTTTACGGTCCTCGTGTGCGCGCTCTTTTTCCTGCATTGGAGAGGAGTTTACTTTTGATCTTTACAGCGTTTTGCGGTTGAATGCTGCTCGTGCAACACCAGTCGCTTTGGGCCACCAGATCCAGCCGCAATATATATATATATATATATATATATATACCAGCTCCTAATTCCACATTCCATCAGAACGTAAAGGAAAGCACTCTCGGGGGCGAGTCCAACATATTTATTTCCACGGACTCACAGCAACCAGACGCGTTTCGGCAGTCGCCTTTTCGATGGTAACCAGGCGCGCCAGAAGCGGCCTTCTTTATGTCAATTACAAACATCACATCAGCATTAGTGAACACTGAGAATGGACAAACATTTTCATTGTCATTTTTCGCCGCCATCTTTCAATGTGCAAAAATCGTTCTTCACAATAAAATTAGATAGTAGCTGATCTAGTATATACATAAATCCATATATACAAAAATCCATATATACAAATATTTAAATACACTTATTCGGACTCAACACAGTTAAATACTGTTCTCAAATTGATTACGCCCACCAATGGGCTTCCTGATTCTACACATCCTGCCCACAATTGGGCCTGCATGATATTACATGGACTTAAGATCAGTTCGCTAAATAACGACTATCAACACATTGCCAATTCATTCAAAATTCTGACCTTTCTCAGTTAAAACCTTCAACTTAAGCAAGATATAACAAACAAACATGTAATGATGTAATATGTGACGTCATCAGCAGTGCATTGCGGGGGCGCGAGTTATAGTTAGCTCAACTAACTATAACGGGGGAATTTCTATGGTTTTGTATGAGTGAAATGTCCAACTAACTATAACGTCCCTGAAACCTATGGTTTTTTCAGTGAATTTCAAAGGTTTTTCAAATGCTAATTTCTAACTATAACGTGCCTGAAACCTATGGTTTTTTCAGTGAATTTCAAAGGTTTTTTAAATGCTAATTTCTAATTATAATGTTCATTAAACTTATCTTTTTTTTCTGTGTTTTTAAATTATAATCCCATTCTCAACCTGGTCAAAACTGCAAATCTCACCACTTTTCCATCGATGCCTTCCGCCCAAAAAATTGCCACAAATGAGAGCCACAACTAACGCTAATGATATGCAAAGTAGACGTTCCTGTGGAAAAAAAAAACTAAAACACCACTTCCCCATATCTTCAACGATCAGCCAAATCTGCAATGAGATCCAAAACCCAGGCAATAAGCCGAGTTAGCAGTAAGAAATTAACATCAGCCTTTAACTGGTGTAAGGAGGTGGACTATCTACAGCGTGAATTGGACCCAACTCACAGCCACATCTAAAGACCAACACGTGATACAGCTACTGATCATGCAACTCCGACACCCAACAAGGCCACAACACCCAGCACCACCACCACCAGGACCTCACCACCAGGACCTCCCCCCCCCCGGACCACCCACCCTACTACCACAGAGGCAGCGCAAAACAGGACAACAGACCTTCCCAAAACGCCATGGCCCCTCAGCCGCACAATAGCTGAATGTTGGGACATGTGGGAACCAAGTATGTGTGAAGGAGGCAAGTCACCCATCAATAATAATGCACACAATACCAAGTGTAGCGGTGATGTGCTGGACAGACCTCACTATGCAGAGCACAAACCTCTCCATGTGTACATATACTACTGATACTTGTAGTGTTGTGCACAGTGGACGCAACCATGTTACCTCAGGCAATGGGGAAGATCTCGGTCATGTAGCTGTGTTGTCCCCCCCTGGAAGCGTAAGTGGAGTGGGCTGGTCTAACGTACGGCACTCCAGCTTAGGAGTATGAATAAATAGGCTGGGGCTCTGGGCGTGGTTCACTTGTGGGAAGGCCAAAGCGTCTGCCAGAGTGGCGGCCCTCACCCTGCCATGTGGCTGCTGCCATGACCGCGGGCCTCTTCGACACAGGCCGCCTGAGAACCCAGCGGCACAGCACCGCAGACTTATGTCTGTACAGACTACTGTGTTCGATCTACACTGCGGACAGCAGGGCTCACAATTCAGATGCAGTGGCGATTGCAGATCACGCAGTCCAGTAGGAAAGACACATTGCTGCCACTGTGCCCCGCCCGGACCACGCATGATCGCAGGCTGCGTACACGCTGAGCGCCAAAGGTACCACTAACTCACTGCACCCTAAGTCATCGCCACGTGGCCTTATTAAGGTTCCGCCGGGACCACGTATCATCACAGGGTGCGCACACGCTGAGTGCTTCAGGTGCCACTAACTGTGCAGCTCAACTCAACGCCACATGGCTGTGCGCCCATCCTGACCACTGCCTCCGGCCTACACTGGGGTTAGCATGGTTCACAATTCAAGATTAGTAGCGATGCAAATTGCGTAAGAGACTATAATGGGTTAACAAGATCAAATGCTCCCAATCTGTGCAGCTCAAGTCAACGTCACGTGGCTGTGGGCCTTTGCTGACCGCTGCCTCCGGCCTACACTGTGGAAGACCAGCGACACATGGTGCCACTAACCCTGTTCAACACAAGCCGATCCCACATGTTGAACTGTGTCCTGAGTCTTGAATGGCAGTGACCCCAACTCCGTGAGAGAACCACAGCAGCAGACTCCCTTCAATTAGTGAGCCATATTTGCATATGGAAGGCCGGCGACACATGGTGCCACTAACCCTGTTCAACACAAGCCAATCCCACATGTGTAACTGTGTCCTGAGTCCTGAATGGCCGTGACTCCAAGTCCGTGGCAGCGACCACAGCACCAGACTCCCTTCGATCAGTGAGGCATATTTCCATATGGAAGGCCGGCAACACACGGTGCCACTAACCCTGTTCAACACAAGCCGATCCCACATGTGTAACGGTGTCCTGAGTCCTGAATGGCAGTGACCCCAACTCCATGAGAGAACAACAGCAGCAGACTCCCTTCCATTACTGAGGCGTATTTGCATATGGAAGGCCGGCGACACATGGTGCCACTAACCCTGTTCAACACAAGCCAATCCCACATGTGTAACTGTGTCCTGAGTCCTGAATGGCAGTGACCCCAACTCCGTGAGAGAACCACAGCAGCAGACTCCCTTCCATTACTGAGGCGTATTTGCATATGGAAGGCCGGCGACACATGGTGCCACTAACCCTGTTCAACACAAGCCGATCCCACATGTGTAACTGTGTCCTGAGTCCTGAATGGCAGTGACCCCAAGTCTGTGGCAGCGACCACAGCACCAGACTCCCTTCGATCAGTGAGGCATATTTCCATATGGAAGGCCGGCGACACGTGGTGCCACTAACCCTGTTCAAGACAAGCCGATCCCACATGTGGAACTGTGTCTTGAGTCCTGAATGGCAGTGACCCTAAGTCCGTGGCAGCGACCACAGCACCAGACTCCCTTCGATCAGTGACGGGTATTTGCATATGGAAGGCCGGCGACACGTGGTGCTACTGAACCTGAACTGCGCAGGCCGGTGGGGCCACCAACCTATGCCCGTGCCTTTGGGCCCTTGCTCACCGCTGCACCAATCATCATCACATGCTCATACAGTCTCAATACTTCTGGTGCCACTAACTGTGCACCTCAACTCAATACCACGTGGCTATCGGCCCTTGCTGACCGCTACCTCTGACCTACACTGCGGTCATCAGGGCTCACAATTAAAATTATTTCTTGATTCATTAACTACAGAGTCCAGTAGGCAAGTAACTATCACAGTCCTAAACCCTACATAATATCCTTTTAGTATCCTTGCTTCAAGAACTTTTTTTATATCAGTTATAGTTTAGTACAATGACCAAATTCATCTTCAAGTGCAAACGAACACTCAATAGCAGTGTACACTGCGGGCAGCAGAACTCGCAAATCGATTTTTAAATGCTAATTTTTAACAAGAAGATTGTACTCAGAAAATACAACACTTTGTCAGTGTATTCTATACTTATTTCATCTTTTCATGATACGCCTACACTGCGGTCAGTAGGGCTCACAATTAAAATTAAGTATTGATTCATTAATTACAGAGTCCACTAGGCAAGTAACTATCACAGGCCTAAAATCTGTATAATATCCTTTTAGTATCCTTTCTTCAAGAACATTTTTTATATCAGTTATAGCTTTAGTACAATCACCAAATTCATTTTCAAGTGCAAACGAACACTCATTAGCAGTCCACACTGCGGGCAGCAGAGCTCGCAATTCCAACTTTGGATACGTGGTGCCACTAACACTGTTCAACACAAACCGCCACACGTGGTGCCACTAACCCTGTTCAACACAAGCCTGCGACATATGGTACCACTAACCCTGTTCAACGCAAGCCGCGACACGTGGTGCCACTAACCCTGTTCAACAGAAGCCAGTGACACTTGGTGCCACTAACCCTGTTCAACACAAGCCAATCCCACATGTGGAACTGTGTCCTGAGTCCTGAATGGCAGTGACCCCAAGTCCGTGGCAGCGACCACAGCACCAGACTCCCTTTGGTTAGTGAGGCATATTTCCATATGCAAGGCCAGCGACACGTGGTGCCACTAACCCTGTACAACACAAGGCGCGACACGTGGTGCCACTAACCCTGTTCAATACAAGCCGATCCCACATGTGGAACTGTGTCCTGAGTCCTGAATGGCAGTGACCCCAACTTCGTGGCAGCGACCACAGCACCAGACTCCCTTCAGTTTTATTTGTTGTTGTTTTCTTTAAATAAAATGTTTTATATGTAAACCTATACATGACTAAGATTCTTGTTTGTCCAACCGCACAGGGACACTTCCGGGCCCAAGAAGGTTGTTGGGGGTATGTTGGTAATGTGGGAAGAGGGTGCGTTACCTGCTGATGTGGGGAGAGGCAGCGTGAAAGGGGTATCTCTCACAGAAAGAACTCCGATATGTTTTCAGAAATGCCTCGGACAGATGCCAGCTGACGGACTGAATCACAAAATGGTTTTTCAATGCTTATGTAGTGCGAGTTATGAACAGTTCGCACCCAGGCTCGCAGAGGGACAACTGCGGCCCGTCCGCTCGACTCACACATGCAGTACAACGACCCGTCCGCTCCCAAAGGAACAGCAGCGTAGTACCTCGCAGAGGTGCAGGCACAGTAGCGTACTAGCTCGCAAACGTAGAGAGCTGCGAGCCGACGGACTCGCTTCTAACGGCATAGCTGCGAAGTGGTGATGTTGGGCAGACGGAGCGTGACAGGGTTATCTTGCAGAAACAGAGCTCCGGTATATTAAATTGCCCCCGAGACCTTTCTTTTATATTTTCACTCGATGCGAGAAAGCGCGCTTTCTGGACCAACACCTTTCTCCCTGCCAAATTTGGCGTAATTCCGTTCAGCAGTTTGACCTGTAGCCTTGTCTAAAGTTTCCTATAGGAAAATCCATTGAGAAAACACGTTTTCACACCCCCACATAGCTACCTGTAGCAGGCGTACTCGCTGTTGGTGTGCAGGTCAGTGGTCTAGTTGTCAACATGTCACGGCCACTCCCTGAGGGCAGGTTTGCACACACACCACACCCATCCGGCACATGCGTCACAGGCCATGTGACCACGCAAATATAATGGATCCACAACGTCACATCCTTTATTGCTGGTGGTGACTGGATGGCGGACGCTCCACGGGTCTCAATCATAAAGACTCCATGATAAATTGCGCAGAGGGTTACTCGCACCATGAGCTCTATGGCCGTCAGGGGCCTACTACCACGTGGCGCGGACTTGAGTTCCACAGGGTTATTGCCACCCGAAGCTGATGTGGCCGTCAGGGGCCTACCACCACGTGGCGCGAACTTGAGTTGCACAGGGTTAGTGCCACCCGAAGCTGATGTGGCCGTCAGGGGCCTTCGACCACATGGCGCGGACTTGAGTTGCACAGGGTTAGTCGCACCCTAAGTTGTATGGCCGTCAGCGGCCTACCACCACGTGGCGCTGACTTGCGTTGCACAGGGTTAGCGGCACCAAAAGCTGATGAGGCCTCCGCCATTGATGACTCAGGACTCAGCGACATGTGTGAGATCTGCCGGGCCGCGGAGAAGCTGAAATGGTCTCTGCCATTCATGACTCAGGACTCAGCGACATCTGTGAGATCTGCCAGGCCGCGGAGCTTTGAAGGGCACGTGCAGTGCCCACTGGTAGACACTCCTGTGGCAGCAGGTAATTATTTGGTCATGGATGCGCAGGGGCGGCAGTATCTCTCTCTCACTTCCCTCTCTTCACTCTCTCTCTCACTCTCTTCCTTCCTTTTCTTCTCTTTCTCTATCTCCCTTCTCCCTTTCTCACTCCCTTTCTTTCCTTCCCTCTCTTTTTCTCTCTGGCTTTTTTTTCCTTCTCTGTGTCTCACTCCTTTGATATGCGCATTACACACGTCCTTATTTTGTGCTTTATTTTCCAGGCTGTGTCGTCGACATTCATGGTCCCGACAGGAGTCTTCCGCCTTGTTGTTTTGTGTTCAGTTTGTTAAATTTAGTTTATCCTTTATATATACGTTTACAAAAAATAAAGTTTGATAAAAAAAAAAATTCAATAAAGTTTTTGGTTGTTACTTAAGTGCTGTGTGACTCTTTCTCGTTCTTATTACTGTTATTTCGTGGTGTCCACCATGGTGTTAAATTTTGGGGCAGTTATCACGGGAATACTGGTGATGTCTGCAGTTTGCACCAGCTTCTGAATAGTGTGTTATATTTATCTCAACTTTAGTTGCATTAAAGTGCTGATAATGAAATGCAGAGTAGGCGTTCCCGTGCAAAAAGACACGAGGTGCACCTTTGCGATTTATTCTAAATACTAAAATCCTGTATTGAATTGCACTGTGGTAGTGGGTGCACTTACAGTGTACACACAAAATCAATGAAGAAATGTCATTGTATTTATATTGATTGGGAATAGTGGGTCAGGTGCTGGATCTTGACGGGATACACTGCCCAGTTCGTTTATTTTTCTGTACACGAAAAACCACATCACAACTTTGACAACAACTGCGATGCAAAACAAATTCCGGCGATAAGCCGCGTTAGCACCAGGGATTTTACACCTGCTTTCTGCTGGTGTTAAGCAGGACGACTACCTGCAGCATGAAAGGGAACACAGCCAAGAGCCACACCGAAACACCCACAGGTGCCATACAGTCAATGAGCATCATACACGGATACCCATGAGGTCCACAACACTCATCGCAACAACCCCAGGACCGCCAACGCCCCCCGAACCCGCATCTGAGCAAGTGTGTCCATGTGGTCATTGTGTTAGCATGATAGGCACGGGCCCTGCAACATCACAGTGTCAGCGGACGTTACCATGTCACCTCAGCATTGGCAGTGAGCCTGGACATGTAGCTACGCACGCATCCTCCTGCATGCACAAGCGGCGTGTGCTGGTCCGGCGTACACAGGTCAGCGCAGGGGTCTGCCTATCCGGCAAGGGGAACGGGGTGTCTCGGACATGTCCGTGTTCTGGAAGTGCGGTAAGTGTGTCTCTGTGTTCTGGTGTGGCCGCCACAAGGGCCGCAGCAGTCGATGTTGTACAGTGGCATGCACCACCTCCAAACTGCAGTCTCACGGTGTGGTTGGAATGCCGCAGGACATGCGCGAATAGGCATTACAATGGTGTGCCGTAGGAGTGCACGGGATACAACAGTGCACCGTACAAAAGGGTGGGGGCTCGTGGGAGGGAGGAGCAGCTGTTTGGCAACGTAACACACAGTGAACCCGCCCATGTGCCACGTGCTGGGCATCTCATCCATGATGACCAGGGTCGCAGACATCCCACAACACCCACGACCGGCCTTTGTACACATCCTGTATGAATGCAGCTGGAGAACTTACTGTAGGGATGAAAGGTTCTTTGTCTGAGCTATCTTGCAGTAGCACATCTGCTGCTCTGACAAGGAACTTGCAAGTGGCCAGCCCCCCCTGACAGATACGATAATATTTGCATCCGTCTCCCACACTACGCACTGCCCGATTTGACAACAACAAGTACACATCCCACACTCAAAAGTCCTTCGTCGTAGTTAGCGTGCGTGAAATGGCCTTCACACGTACTCCCACCACACCCCTGCCCTGCACCCATTGCACACAGACCCAGCTCATTGCACCAAGCTGTGCCATTTCATCCACAAGACTGGCACACGGCAAGCCAGTGCAGCTACAAGCAGAGCCACTGACGCAATGGCAGAGCATCCCGAACACATGGTCGACTCCATGCACGTCCACCTATACCTTGCACGTCTGCTGCATGTCCTGGGTGCACAACCTTTGGCAGTACTGCGGATCACTTACCGGCTGTGCTTCCGCATTGAGGACATCACCTGCGTTCAACCTGTATTGCAATGTCGCACGTGCCTATCCGAGTGGTGCATGGACGTGTGCCTCTCCAACGAGAGGGTAGCTGACATGGATTACGACAGGTGTGTGCGCCCCCTGTTGGCCCACGACCAGGACTGTCATGGTGATGCCCGTTTATGGCATGCATGGATGTTTGGCATGCATGTTGGGAACTGGGCCTGGGAGATTGCACGTGTCGTAGTATGCAGTGAGCAAATTGACCCACTTCCCGATTCTGCTTTGGTGCACATTGGGTACAGTGGTTGGAGTCAGCACATCTGTCCCGGTCAGCTGATGGATTACGTCGACGACATGTCAAATATTGTGGCCAACCATCACTCATTAGAGATAGTGGCTTACGCAGCTGCACTCGCGTTCATGGACGAGTGACAAGGTACCTGCAACCACGACTCGATGTGCCACATTGCACGTGTCCCTCCGCATCATTGCACGTTGTACATCTGGTCACATGTCCCAAAACAACAGTGGACATGGCTGCATTGGCGTCGAATCATGTCCGAAGCGCGGACAACCAACGCTGCTTGACACTGACGTGTGTTGGTGATGGACTACTCCGAGGTGAAATTGGACGTTTTCCTACGTTCCTTATTCAGGCATGCTGCTGCATTTCTCTGCATATCGTGGCACTACTCTTGGCCGTACTGACACACACTTTTTTTATAAAGTTTCCACATTTTCACTTGTCTCCAAATGTGTAGTGTCTTCATTTGTATGCCAATGTGTGTGTCACGGACTCTCTGGCTGCCTGCCATACGTGAATTGCTACCCCATCCGGACTGTGGGTTTGTACTTATGCGTTCTCATGTGCCTGTTTCGTACTGACGCTTTTGGACGCTTATCCGCCTCAGGCGAGTGCATTTGTGTCCTGTGTTCGATTGTGCGAATCTTTGTGTTTGGACAACATTGTGTTGGATGTTGGTGTACTCTGCTTCCTATGTGTGTGTGCTGCATTGTGTGTGAGATGTCCCTTCATGTGAGCTTTTGTTCACCCTTCTCCCTTTCCGGCAGTGTGGTTTTCACTTCTATGCTTGTTCAGTGGTGTGATGTTGGCGGGTTGTGTGACTTGTGCTCCTTGTTGGTGTGTTTCATTTTGGCCATGGTTTGTCTATAGTTGTGCTGTACTTAATTGTGCATGTGTACCATTGTGGCCATCTTCCCCCGTCCCCCCACTCCCTGCTTCTTCCTCTTCCTGGTGCTGTTGTGTCTGTAATTTTGTTGCTCCACACATAAATACATGTAATGAACAAATTAGAATAGTTCCTTGATTCTTTTAGGTTTCAAAACTTCTCTCTATTGGTTTTTTTAAATTTTCCATATAAACAGTTTTTTAAATATTTAAGGACACATAGAAGTCAGAAGTGCAACGTATTCTATCAACACACTTTGTAGAACATTCTACAACACGTGCAGGTTAAAAGTTCATCAATTTTTTCAAACCTAACGATATTTTTTGCAACATTTTCTCGAACATTTAACGGCACGTGCAGGTTAAAAGTTCACGATTGTTTTAAGTTCGAACAGTGCCTTCCAAATGCAAGTAGCAGGTGTGGTTGAGTTGAGCAAATTTTATCCTATGATATGTACTCCACGTTTAAACTGCTTTTTCTTAACCAATCACAAAGATGCTTTTCCACCAAACGAATGTGCACCCTACTTTTAAGTAAACAATGCTTTTCATCTCCCAATCAGGTATCGTTTTGTATGGCAAAAAAAGTAGTTCCCCATCTTTAAACATATCTCTTATTCTACGAACGGACTGCATGAGCTACAGACATCTATCCATTCCTCCCAGCCATACCTTCAAAATGCTAGTGTGGATCGTAGAGACATAGCTATGTTTTCTGGTGCAAGAGGTATGCAGAACAGAGACGTATTGACTTAGACCTAGGTTTACAAAATGTGGACATTAAATGGTTTGGACAAAGAGGATTGAAGTGGCACCAATTGTTGCCTTTGGTTAAAACCTGTTTGCATCTCCAACACCCTGACCTCATGATTGTGCACTGTGGTGGAAACGACCTAGGCACATTGACTGGGGTAGGTTTGGAAATGCTAATGAAGGACACCTTTCGACAATTGATATTGCTTTTGCCTCAAACTGTCTTTGTATATTCCAATATATGCCAAAGACAGAAGTGGAAATGGTCAAACCAATTTTGTCCTCAGATTGAAAAATCTAGGAAGAATGTCAACAAAGCTGTGTCTGCATACCTCAGAGACCATAGAATGGGGTCGATCTACAACAATAACATACGTTTTCATATGGCTGATATCTACAGAAGTGATGGAGTACACTTCACAGATCAGGGAAATCGAGTTTTTCTGAATAACCTGAAGCTGTGCATCCGCACTTATATGTAGCTCCAACTAATAAACACAAGGGCTCTTTTTAGAGCCGCCTTATATTCCCAATATCGGTTCGCAGAGTGACAGCTGCGATCCGGCTAGCACAGGGAGACCTGCGGGCGCGGGCCATCGAGCAGCCTCGCAGAGGGACACCTGCAGCCCGTGGGCTCAGCTCGCACAGGGAGAGCTACGGGCTGTCGGCTCGGCTCGCACAGTGTGAGCTGTGAGCCGATCGGACTCGTAAGCGTCACACCAGCGTGCTAGGCTCGTAGCAGTGAGAGCTCCGGTCTAACTCGCAAGGGGTCACTGCTATGGGCTAACGTGCTCTAGGCTTAAGGTAGTACAGCAGCACCTATGCACCGTAGAGGGTACTCACTCGGACATGTACAGCTAGGGTACACGGTAGGGCTCGCAGACTGCACGTAGCTGCAAGCCGACGTGACTGCGGGTACTGTTTTATGCTTTAGGGTAGTACAGTGGTGTTTGGGTAGTGTAGAGGGTTGTGCTGGGGGTAGTATTTTACGGTTTAGGGTAGTGCAGTGGTGTTTCTGTAGTGTAGGGGGTCATGCTGGGGGTAGTATTTTAGGGTTTAAGGTAGTGCACTGGTGTTTGGGTAGTGTAGGGGATCGTGCTGGGGTAGTGTTTTAGTGTTTACGTACAGTGCAGTGGTGTTTGGGTAGTCTTTGGGTAGTGTAGAGGGTCGTGCCGACAGACTGACTCACAGAGCTCCGAGCCGACGGACTGGCTTCTAAAGACATAGCCGCGACCTGGTGATATGAGGAGAGGCAGCCTGAAAGGCAGTATCTCACACAGACACAGATGCCAGTGTTGCCTCGCAGAGGTAAAACTACGCACACCTGATGGCTTCTACATGGAGAGATGCGAGCTGACGGAGTAAATCACAAAATGGCTGCCAACACTTCCTGGTTTCAACCATTCACAGCCAATAAGCCGCAAGCTGCTGCTTGTAACCCTCAGCCAATCACATGTCAGAATTCTCAAATATCGATATCTGTAAAATTTGATATTTCTCAAAAACTACTGAACGGATTTACACCATTTAAACAAAAGCGTGCTTTCTGGACCATCAGCCTTTCTCCCTGCCAAATTTGGCGTAATTCCGTTCAGCAGTTTGACCTGTAGTCTTCTGTAAAGTTTCGTATGGAAATTGCATGGAGAAAACACGTTTTAGGACCCTCTTTTTCTCAGCCCCTCCTACACCATTCACCCCCAAACTTTCAATATAAGAGCTAATCCAAAAAAGAGAAACTTTTTGGATAATTTCATAAAGATTCGTCAAACGACGCCAAAGTTACAAGCACCTGGAAGGCTCCAGAAGAGGGGCCGCGCAACCCCCTCCCAACATGAGTGAAGCCCCAGGGCTGCGCGGACCCCAGCAGGCCCCCACCACCCCTGCGAGCCCCAGCTATTATTTTTTAAGAAATACCCCGCAGGACCTAGCCCACCCAAGGGACCTCATTAAAATAAAACGCGAGAACCCGCGACCCCAGCGCGAATTGCGCCAATTTTCATTTTTTTTATAAAATGATTTTTTGGGCCCTGGGGTCCTTCTGGGACCTTCTGAGCAGACCTAGTGGGTCACGGTGTTTCTACCCTGCCCCCTTCTCTTGTTTTATACCTTTGTTTCTCCGTTTTCTAGGTGACTCGCTTCTACTGAGCCACAAGATGGCTGCCAACACTTCCTGGTTTGGAGTGTTAGCAGCCAATCACAGTGAAGCTCGCGCACGCGACTTAGGCTCCGCCCAGATATCAAAACTTTTATTTTTCTAATTTCTCAGCAACTACTGAACGGATTTACACCATTTTTAAAAAGGTCGCTTTCTGACCCAAGCACTACCTTTCTACCAAATTTGGAGTAATTCCGTTCAGTAGTTTCGGCTGTAGCCCTGCACAAAGTTTCCTATGGGAAATTGATTTTTGACTCTTATTTTTGAATTTCTCAAAAACTACTGAACGGATTTACACCATTTAAAAAAAGGTCGCTTTCTGAACCAAGCTCTACCTTTCTGCCAAATTTGAGGTAATTCCGTTCAGCAGTTCGAGACTGTAGCTCATCGCAAAATTTCCTATGGAAATTAACATGGAGAAAACGCGTTTTGGGACCCCCTTTTTCTCAGCCCCCGCTTGACAAATCACCTCCAAACTTTCAGGATAGGAGCTGACCTAAATAGTGCAACTTTTTGGGAGAATTTACAGGAAGATTCGTCAAACGACGCCAAAGTTATTAGCAAATCAAAAAATGCTTTTCCTATGGAAACTAGGTTCTAACTATAACAACCTACTGGCGACCGCCAGTAGGAAATATATCATATATATATATATATATATATATATATATATTCACTGAAAAAACCATCGGTTTTAGGGAAAGTTATAGTTAGTTGGACATTGCACTCGTACAAAACCCGTAAAATTCCCCCGTTATAGTTAGTTCAGCTAACTATAACTCACGCCCCGCAATGCACTGCTGATGACGTCACATATTACATCACTCATGACATGGTCAGTGACATCACTGATGACATCTCAAATGACATCACTGATGACATCATCCAGTGACTGTGTGTTTCTGTAAAGTTTAAATATTTTTAATATATATAGGGAAAGGCGTATTGAAGAATGAGTGGGTGTATAAGTGTCTGTATGGATGATTTAGTAGGTGCGTGACTAACTCTATAAGTGAGTGATTAAACGTATCTTACTGAATGCATGGGTTAGTGACTAAACTGGGTGAATGTCTGTATCCGTCTGTCTGTTGCTGTGTAAGTGGCTGAATGGGTTTGTGAATAGCTACATGAGTGTCTATATGAGTTATTGATTGGTTGTCTGAGTATCTGTATGGGTGCCTGAGTGTTTGTGTGGGTGGGGTGTGTGTGACTCTGTGCATAGATGTGTGAGTGGGTGATTCACTGGGTGGATGGTTTCAAGAGTGCATCTGTGATAGACTGTATGGGTGGGTAAGTGTGTGTAAGAGTGTGTTAGTGAGTGAATGTATGTCCCAGTGGTACATGTGTGAGTAGCTACATATGTGAAAGGCAGTATATATGTGTGTTGGAGTATATAAATGGCTATAAGCGAGAGTGTGTGATTGTGAGAGTGACTGTATAGATGAGTGTGTGCTTGTATCAGTGATTGTATAAGAGCGTAAGAATGTGCTAGTATTTGTATGAGTAAGTGAGCTGGTGTGGGTATAACTATATAGGTGAGCAAATGGCAGTGTGTTTAATTATTTGCATGACTTACTAGGTGTGTGAGTACCTCTATGGATGAGTGGTGGTGTTTGAGTGTCTATATAGGAGTATGAGTGCATTGGATAGTCCTGTACTGAGTGACCGTAAGTATGAGTGACTGTATGGGTGAGTGAGTGGATCTGTGTGTAGACCTAAGAATCAGTGAGTGGGTATGTAGTTATTGGTGTTGGAGTGTCTATGGTTTTGCAAATGGCAGTCTGTAATTTAGAGTGGGTGTATCAAAGGTTATATTAGGGTGTGAGGAGGTGCATCAGATTATCACGTGGATGATGTCATCAGTGATGTCATTTGAGATGTCATCAGTGATGTCATCAGTGATGTCACTGCACATGTCATGAGTGATGTAATATGTGACGTCATCAGCAGTGCATTGCGGGGGCGCGAGTTATAGTTAGCTGAACTAACTATAACAGGGGAATTTCACGGGTTTTGTACGAGTGCAATGTCCAACTAACTATAACTTTCCCTAAAACCTATGGTTTTTTCAGTGAATTTCAAAGGTTTTTTAAATGCTAATTTCTAACTATAACGTGTCTGAAACCTATGGTTTTTTCAGTGAATTTCAAAGGTTTTTTAAATGCTAATTCCTAACTATAACATGTCTGAAACCTATGGTTTTTTTAAGAGAATTTCAAAGGTTTTGTAAATGACAATTTTTAAATGTATTAATTGTTATATTTATTTTTTTGATACTGATTTACTACATTTTTTTAAACTATTCATTTTTAGATATTTTATTTTTTAAATTACATTGTAATTACATTATACATTACATTACAAAATATACTTTCTCAGAATGAATTACTTTAGTTTAAATACTTTGCAAATAGGCAATAGACTTTTAAGTACAGTAGTTACAGTTGTTGCAATGGGCAACACAATTTCAAA
This sequence comes from Calotriton arnoldi, assembly GCA_963921515.1. NCBI lineage: Eukaryota > Metazoa > Chordata > Amphibia > Caudata > Salamandridae > Calotriton > Calotriton arnoldi. The sequence goes on from CAWUFW010005749.1 coordinate 671,537, forward strand.
CACAATACAAGATTGAGCTCAATGTGAATTTCTAGTTAAATGCAATTAGTTACTTTATGGATCACTTTTCTAACCACAGGACTGGATCCTAGATTCAGTCCTGGGACATCTCCTGTAAACAGTTGAGTAAAAGCGTTTTGGTTACAGTAATGATTTTTAAGGAATATTATTGTATTTTAAAAGTTGACACTTAGAAACTTTTTCACATAGAATCACCAATGTTATCCTATGGGAGGAAATTCACTTAGCAGGTAAGTAGTGTTATCGTTACTTTTTCTTACTCAGTGGTGGATCCTTGATCCAGCACTGGTGCATCTCCTGTAAACAGTTGAAATAATGCGTTTAAGTCATACAGGCGATTTTTCAGGAATATTTGTAGTTTGTGAAAATCGACACTGAAACTTTTCTGCTGAAAACCAGACAATGGATTCCTATGGAAGGAAATACAAGTTACTGGTAAGTATGGTTAGAATTACTTTTCAGGGTCAGTGCTGGGCTAAAAGATGCAGCACTGGGTTCTCTCCTGATAACAGTTGAGTAAATCGGAATTCGTAGTTCGGCTGATTTTAGAGGAATATTATAAAGTTCCAAAACTCCACACTTAGAAGAATTTCCAAGTGAAAGCAGTCAATGTTAGCCTATGGAAGGAAATTCAAGTTACTGGTAAGTACGGTTAGAATTACTTTTCAGGGTCAGTGCTGGGCTAAAAGATGCAGCACTGGGTTCTCTCCTGATAACAGGTGAGTAAATCGGAATTCGTAGTTCGGCTGATTTTAGAGGAATGTTTGTATGTTTCAAAAATCGACAGAAACTTTTTCAGCAAAAAGCAGGCAATGATATCCTATGGAAGGAAAATCAAGTTACTGATAAGTACGGTTAGAATTACTTTTCAGGATCAGTACTGGGCTCAAATTGCAGCACTGTGGTCTCTCGTGATAACAGGTGAGTAAATCGGAATTCATAGTTCGGCTGATTTTACAGGAATATTATAAAGTTCCAAAACTCCACACTTAGAAGAATTTCCAAGTGAAACCAGTCAATGTTAGCCTATGGAAGGAAATTCAAGTTACTGGTAAGTACGGTTAAAGTTACTTTTGAGGATCAGTACTTGGCTCAAAGATGCAGCACTGAGGTCTCTCCTGATAACAGGTGAGTAAATCGGAATTCGTAGTTCTGCTGATTTTAGAGGAATATTTGTATGTTTCAAAAATCGACACTTAGAAACTTTTTCAGCAAAAAGCAGGCAATGATATCCTATGGAAGGAAATTCAAGTTACTGGTAAGTACGGTTAAAATTACTTTTCAGGATCAGTACTGGGCTCAAAGATGCAGCACTGAGGTCTCTCCTGATAACAGGTGAGTAAATCGGAATTCGTAGTTCGGCTGATTTTAGAGGAATATTTGCACAATGGTGAAGGAAGGGGGTGGGGCCTGAGGTGACTTGTCTGCAAACACGCCCTGTGGCGCGTTTTAAGTTGGAGAATTAATTCCTCCTCAATCCAGAGGGTCCCTAGGGGCCAACTAGCCCACCAGATACCTCCAGTATGCGCCAGAGAGCTGCGTTGCAGAGAGGTGTTCAGAGGCCATGCCCCTTTTTGCACCTCTCTGCAACGCAGCTCTGTGGCGCTTTCTGGACATACCTGGTGGGCTAGTTGGCCCCCAGGGACCCTCAGAATTGAAGGGGATTTAATTCCCCATCTTAAAACGCACCACAGGGCCTGTTTGCACACATGTCACCTGAAGCCCCGCCCCCTCCCTTCACCACTGTGCAAACGCGCCCCGTGGCGCGTTTTAAGTTGGGGGATTAAGTCCTCTTGAATCCTGAGGGTCCCTGGAGTCCAACTAGCCCACCATGTACCTCCAAAAAGCGCCACAGAGCTGCGTTGCAGAGAGGTGTAAAAAGGGGCGTGGCCTCTGTACACCTCTCTGCAACGCAGCCCCCTGGCGCATACTGGAGGTTCCTGGTGGGCTAGTTGGCCCCCAGGGACCCCCAGTATTCAAGGGGAATTCGTTCTCCCTCTGCAAACGCACCAGGGGGCGCGTTTGCAGAGTGGTAAAGGAAGGGGGCGGGGCCTCCGGCACGATGCCGGCCTTTTTTTTTCTTTCTTTTTTTTTTGTATGGGAGGGGGGCTGCGTGGCCCCCCTTCCCTCAGCCACTTTTGGCCCCGGGGACCCCAACCCCATCTCCTGGGGCCTGAGGATTTTCTTTTTTTTTTAATAAAAAAAAACAGGAAGGGGGCCGCGTGGCCCCCCTTCTCTGGGCCTCATTTGGCCCCAGGGACCCCATCCCCCGGGGCATGCCCTCTTTTTTTTAAAAATTAAAATCTTTGGAGGGGGGCTGCGTGGCCCCCCTCCTCAGGCCATTTAAGGCCCTGGGGACCACATCCCCCGGGGCCGGCCTTGCCCTTTTTTTTTTCTTTCAATTTTTATTTTTGGGAAGGGGGGCTGCTTGGCCCCCCCCCTGGGCCACTAATGGCCCCGGGGACCCCATCCCCCGGGGCCTGGCCTCAAGTTGGGGACCGTGGGGGGGTCCCCAATTCCCGCACGGTCCCGCCGGCTCCCCGCATCCTGCGGGAGCCAGCATTGCTTTTCCATAAGGGGAGCTGCTGACATGCAGCTCCCCTTATGGAAAAGCAATTCTGCTTGCTTCATTGAAGCGAGAGCAGGTTTCCCTGCTCTCGCTTCAATGAAGCAAGCAAGTTTGCAATGGCAGGACGGGAGCCGCGAGGCTCCCGTCCTGCCATTGCAAACAGCAGTGTCCCGGGGTAGGCACCCCGGGACACTGCAGGAGCTGTCCCTGGGGGGTGGCGGTCCCCAGGGCCACCACAGGCTCCAGGAGGGGGGCCGCGCGGCCCCCCTCCCTTCAATTGCACAGCCCCGGGGAGGTGGTGGTACCCGGGGCTTTGGGGGTCCGAAACGGACCCCCAAATTTCTTTTCTAAGTGCCCCGGGGAGGTGGCGGTCCCCGGGGCGAGTGGGGGAGCTGGAGCCCCCCCACACAGGTTATTAAAATTTTAAAAAGAAGCCCCGGGGGGTGGCGGTCCCCGGGGCTGCGGGAGGGCAGAGAGCCCTCCCGCACCATTTTTCTTTAAAGCCCCGGGGGGTGGCGGTCCCTGGGGCTTGGGGGGCCTTAGAGGCCCCCCATAAACTATAAACGCACCCCGCATGCCCCCGGGACTTGGCCCACCCGGGGGCAAAATAGCATCGAAGCGCGGTAGACCGCGCTTCGATTTTTTTTTTTATCGGCGGGATCCGCGCACCCTAAGCGCATCCCGCTGATTTAAAAAAAAAAAAAATGCTTTTTTCTGCCCAGGGGGTCCTTGTGGGACCCCCTGAGCAGACCTAGGGGGTCAGGGTGTTTCTACCCTGCACCCTTGTTGCGCTTTGCGCACTTGTTTCTGTGCCTCTAATCACGGCAGGATCCGCGCACCCTAAGCGCATCCCGCCGATTTTTTTTTTAAAAATGCTTTTTCTGCCCAGGGGTCCTTGTGGGACCCCTGAGCAGACCTAGGGGTCAGGGTGTTTCTACCCTGCCCCCTTTTGCGCTTTGCGCACTTGTTTCTGTCCCTCGGTTCTACCGAGGACAAAATGGCTGCCAACACTTCCTGATTTGGAGTGTTGACAGCCAATTAGCATGCAGCTCGTGATCGGGAGGGTACGCGGACCCTACTCGGCCATAGATATATATGTGACTTTACTTTTGATTTTCTCAGGAACTACTGAACGGATTTACACCATTTAAGCAAAAGGCACGACACTGAACCAAAGGCTACCTATTTGCCAAATTTGGTGTAATTCCGTTCAGCAGTTCGGGCTGTAGCTGCGACGAAAGGTTCCTATGGAAAAATGAAAGGGGAAAACGCGTTTTGGGACCCCCCTTTTTTCTCGGCCCCCGCTTGACGAATCACCCCGAGACTTTCAGGATAGGAGCGGACCAGAGAGCCCCAACAAGCTGGAAACTTTCGCGAAGATTCGTCAACCGGCGCCAACGTTATTTCAAATAGAATGTTGCGGATTTCCTATGGAAAATAGGTCCTAACTATAACTATCTACTGGCGACCGCCAGTAGATTATATATATATATATATATATATATATATATATATATATATATATATATATATATATATATATATATAAAATGTTCTCATACCAAGTAGTCGCCACTCAGGAATTTTGCAATACCGTAGGTTTTTGCCAGTTACGCGTTTCGACTGTCAAGGCAGTCTTGATCACACACTGGGGTTTTATGATAAATTTGAAGACATCTATCCTGGTTTCTGGGTAACTGAAGTGGCCTGAAGGACAGAAGGAGAGCCCTAGACAGAGTGTTCTTTTCTCTAGTAATGTGAGTGGTCTCTTGGATAAATTAACGATGATTTTTTTGTACCGTTTTGCCATCCATTATTGGTGTTTCTTTGCCATCGACCTGTTTCCCACTGGTCCTCTTCCACGTCCTTTGCCTCTTCTGGTATCTCTGTATGTCTCGTTTTCTTCTCCGCTTGTTTTGTCTTGGCCTCTTCCTCGGCCCCTCCCTCTCTGTCCTCGTCCTCTGCCCCGTAGACCTCTAATGTTATATACATGAGAAGTAATCATGAGCAAACTAACATTATATACAGAGGAGAGAATAAATTGATATGTGAATTTCATTGTATATACGGTTCTACAATTGAGCATTACAAAATGGATGCCACATTGACGTGGTTTGTATCAACATGTAGTGCACTGTCCTATGTTGATTTCCATGATTCTGTATGCAAAACAGGCGCTGTTCCTACACGCCAATGTGTGATCAAGACTGCCTTGACAGTCGAAACACGTAACTGGCAATAAACCTACAGTATTGCAAAAATCCTGAGTGTGCAACTACTTGGTATGAGAAAATTTTATTAATTTGTCCATTGGGCTCCGCTGGCGATTCGCACCACCTATCTTCGGGTTGCAGGGGGCAGGAAGGAGCAAATCGAGGAATCAAGCATTTGGAATATATATATATATATATATATATCCACAAAAAAGGTTGCCCTTGCAAGAAAACGCCACACACTGGAGAGTTAGTCACTATCTTTATCGAGGACTGCAGTGCTCGCAGCTCCCATCTTCAATCAAAATACGGAGGCCAAACGCGTTTCGGACAGCACTCTGTCCTTGTTCACTGGCAACTGGTAAAGCAACAACAGCGCTTGTGGGACACCTATTAAGAATTCAACCAAGTCCCGCCCCAGTGGGCGTGTGCCGCATTGCGTCCTGGTACTTGCGGTCCCACAACAGTACATCCCTAGTGGGTGCTGCAGTCTTTAGCACATTAAAAGTCTCTTACCCAAGTGGGTCGATTTACAACAGGAAAACTCCGTGCCTTGCATATTATTCTGTCACGCGATTCGCACCACCTATCTTCGGGTTGCAGGGGGCAGGAAGGAGCAAATCGAGGAATCAAGCATTTGGAATATATATATATATATATATATATATATATATATATACATATATATGTATATATATATATATATATATATATATATATATATATATATATATATATATATATCAATCAAAAACCAAAGGATTCCCCGCACTTCCGCACAGCACAGTGTGGCGAACAGAGAAACACGAACCACACGAAATCTGGCACTGTTGTTTATTTAGTCCTCAGATCTGATGCGTTTCGGACAACACTTGTCCTTGGTCACAGATCACAGAGCCTAGTTTGCCATCTTTTTTAAATATGCAGTGAAACTCCCCCACATGGTATATAGACATAAAAGAAACACTCATTTTGTCCTTCTGCATACTGATAAGTCTGTTTTTCAATTATTTGCACATTACAAACCCAATTTCATACGGTCAATAATAACAACAAAACTGAAACGGTATCATTGTAAGAGATGTTACAAATTACATAATAGTACCTGTTGTCCAATCAAAATTAAATTTAAATTAAAAATTTTAGATTAAGATGAAAGCAGCGATATCTGGGGTTTTAATGAGTATCATTGCAGAAAAACCCCACTAGATGTTGCATTTGCACACCTTCTGCTGATTCTCCAGTCAATGAATTCAAAACGTTCCTGCATAACTCTTAAAAACTCTTAAAAGCATATGTTTTGAAAAAACAGAGAGACTCGATAAAAACCAAACAATCCCACATGATCGTATTACTGGTTAAAGTCCCTCAAAAAATTGCAAAAAATTGCATATCCAAGTATAGGGATTCCTATATATTTGCTTGGCTAGCCATCTGGTCACGCAATAATTAAGTGTCTAAAAAACATGTGCAAATATCGCAAGGAACATTGTCAACCTTAGAAAAATGTGCAAAATACTGCCACTTTGGAGAACTTCAGTTCATCTTACTGCTTGAATGCAAAAACTTATTTGTGCAAAATTTCGCAAAAAACAATGTAAACATCAATAAGTATACACGCTGCTGCCTACATCGAAGAACCTTAGTTCATCTTCCTGCTTAAATGCATTGGCATACATATTGACCCGTTTTATGTCAAATATTAAAAAACAATGTGCAAAACTACGCAAATACAAGTAAAGTGCTATATATTAAAAGTGCTACCTTTCGGTCAATATGACCCAATAAAGTGCAAGTGCTAAAACCAATGATTAAATACCCTCGTGGAAATTGTTAATCTAAAAATTAATTAAATGCTAAAATCAGAGCCTAGATGGAAATGGGAGGCCTACCGACACGAGAACTTATCTACAATTCTGCACATAACTGATCTTCATATAGGGGAAGAACCATTCAATATCAGTCTTGACTGTCATCATTATTGTAATTTTATAGAAAATGGTGTAAATCTTCTGTGTTGTTAAGACCATTAGGAAATTTACTATCCAACTCCAGTATCATTTTTGATTCCATTTGCCTTAGAAGCTTTTCCCTGTCCCCTCCTCTCCGTAACATTGGAATGGCCGCCACTACATAGTACCTCAAACAGTTAAGATCATTATTATATTCTTGCTTGAAGTGTCAAGCCACGGGATAGGAGGCATCGTTGTTCACAATCGCTCGCAAGTGTTGCAAAATCCTGACTTGCACCTGTAGCTTGGTGCTGCCAACATATCTCAAGCCACAGGTGCATGTCAGGATGTACACTGCATAATCTGTTCTACAATTAAAACCCCCCTGAATGGTGATTTTGTCAGAGCTAAAAGGGGTATGGGAGTGCATAGTATTTTCCTCAAATGTACAGGCTCTACACGAGGAGCATTTGGAGAACCCCTGTCTGCGTTGTAACCACATTGCAGCCCCTGCTAGTTCTGGACTGCTCTTAACAACTTGACTTCTCATAGATGGACCTTTTCTAGAAGTGATGGTAGGCTGCAGAGGGAGCCTAGAAGTTAAAACCCTATCTGTAAGTAGTATAGGCCAACTGCGTTTTATTATTGACCTTATCTTTCTCTCCTGTTTATTGTATGTGGTTACAAATCTCGGGACATCTTTTTCATCTACATTAGATGTTCCTTCGTTTGTACTGGCACTGAATAGGGATTCTCTGGGCCTGTCTTTCACTTTTTTGACAGCCTCCTTTAACGTGGCCTCGTTGTATCCTCTCTTTCTGAATCTAGAGAGAGCCTGTTCCATGCAGATATTTAAATCTGCCTCTGTGCTACAGATTCTTTTGAGGCGCAATAGCTCACCAAATGGGATATTTTTTATAAGATGTTTAGGATGCGCACTGCTGGCATGGAGTGTAGAATTGCCAGCAGTGACTTTTCTATGGAGGGTAGTTGCTATTTTGTCATCCTTGATGTAAACTTTCACATCCAAAATATCGATGCTTTCCTTACTAATCTGTAATGTGAATTTTAGGTTTGCAGTATTGATGTTAATTTGATGAATGAAATCGATGGCACTTTTTTCATCCCCTCTCCATACTATAAAAACATCATCAATATATCTTACCCACTGTACAACATGGTTAAAATATTCAGACCTGTGTGTGCCTTTGAGGACCTGCTCCTCCCACCAGCCTACATGCAAACAAGCATAGCTGGGGAGAAGCAGGCTCCCATCACCACACCCCTCTTTTGCAAGTATACATCATTGCCAAATAAGAAATAGTTGTTATGCACGCACCAGAAAACTAACTTTAAAAACATCTTATTATGATTGTAACAGTCCAACGGCCTTGTATTCAAAAAATTTTCTATTGCTTCCAATCCGGTGGTATGCTCAATACTTGTGTAAAGAGATTCGATGTCCAGAGTTATGAACAACAAATCATCTGCCCATTGAACACCGTTAATTTTCTTAAGGAAATCCCCTGTATCTCTTATGTACGTCGGGAGTTGTTTGACAAAGTCCTGCAGGAAGAAATCAACATACTGTGTTACTTGCTCCCCCGTGCTATGGATAGCCGATATTATTGGTCTTCCTGGGATAGGTGAGGTCTTTTTGTGAACTTTTGGTATCAAGTAAAGTCTGGGTAACACAGCGTGTTCAACATGCAAGAAACGATATTCTTCTGTAGAATCACCCCCTCACATTTCCACTGTGAGAGAATCTTTTTCTGTTCCCCTTTTGCTAAGTTATATTGTTTCCGAGTCGTTTTTTCATAACAGGAATGATCATCCAGAGGTCTGCGTGCTTCCTGTATATAATCCTTCTGCGGCCAGATCACAATATTACCACCTTTGTCGGATTTTGCCACAACTATCTCATGATTGTTACTCAGTTTTTTGATTAATTTGTCATATTGTACTTCATGCTTGCTCTTGTACCACTTGCGATGTTTGATCTGATGGTGTAACTTTTTTTAATCTTCCGTCACCACCTCATGGAAAATGTCAATCGCATCTTTTGGCATAGTAGGAATAAACTTGGACTTGGGCTTAAATGGGCTCATACCAGCCCCTTATTGTCTGATGTTGGCATCAGATAGCCTGTGCTGTGTTGGTTGTTCCTGATTGGATTCCTGATCACCATTATTTGTGTTGTTACTGAGATCATGCAACATAAGTAAAGTTGAAGCATCTGATGCTAAAAGTTCCGTGCATGGTTCACTTGCCAACATTTTACCTCGTTGTGTTTCTTTTAATCCATCTTTAATGCTAAAGAACTTTTTTAATTTTAGTTTCCGGAAAAAACAAAAGACATCGATTTGTGTGCGCGCATAATTGAAATCACTTATGGGGCAGAATGACAGTCCAAGACACAATAGTTGTTTCTCTGCCTCCGATAGAGTCATAGTTGACAAATTGATAATGGCATTGTCTTCCATCATTACTTTCTGCGCCAATATGTCTTTTTTGTTTTTTTGTTGCTGTTTCCGCCTCTTGCGTCTTTTCCTTCTTCTTGCGTTCTTTCTGGTTCTGGTTTCTTGTTTTGATTCCTTGGTCGCAAGGTTTGGTGACGAACTGATACTAAAAAATCAATTTCTTCTCCTAAATCCAGAATCCTTGATTGCCCTGATTCCCCCATGCTGCTAGTGCTTCCATTATCTGATGACACTTCGCTTGTGAGGGAATCACTGTCTGGAATTATAGAAATTTCATCAAAATTTCATATCGTATATGTATATATATATATGTATTACCTACTGGCGGTCGCCAGTAGGAAGTTATAGTTAGGACCTCATTTCTATTCAAAAAGCATTTTTTGTTTCCCCAATAACTTTGGCGCCGGTTGACGAATATATATATGTATATATATATATATATATATGTATATGTATATATATATTATCTACTGGCGGTCGCCAGTAGATAGTTATAGTTACAACCTATTATCCATAGGAAATCTGCGACATTCTATTTGAAATAACTCTCTTGCCGGTTGACGTATCTTCGCAAAATTTTCAAACTTTGTGGGGCGCTCCGGTCCGCTCCTACCCTGAAAGTCTCGAGGGAATTTGTCAAGCGGGGGCCGAGAAAAAAGGGGGGTCCCAAAACGCGTTTTCCCCATGCAATTTTCCATAGGAAACTTTAGACACGGCTACAGCCCGAACTGCTGAACGGAATTACACCAAATTTGGCAAAGAGGTAGTTCTTGGTTCAGAAAGAACCCTTTTATTAAATGGTGTAAATCCGTTCAGTAGTTGCTGAGAAAATCAAAAGTAAAAAGATAGATATATCTATGGCCGAGTAGGGTCCGCGTACCCTCAGCGCACCCTGCGCGCACCGTCCCGATCACGAGCTGCATGTTAATTGGCTGTCAGCTGGCTGTCAACATTCCGATTCAGGAAATGTTGGCAGCCATTTTGTCCCTCGGTAGAACCGAGGGACAGAAACAAGTGCGCAAAGCGCACAAAGGGAGCAGGGTAGAAACACCCTGACCCCCTAGGTTTGCTCAGGGGTCCCACAAGGACCCCTGGGCAAAAAAAAAAAAAAAAATTTAAATCGGCGAATCCTGCCGAAAAAAAAAAAATTGAAGCGCGGTCTCCCGCGATTCGATACATTTGCCCCCGGGTGGCCCAAGTCCCGGGGGCATGGTGGGGGTGGGTATATTGTTTGTATGGGGGCCTCAAAGGGCCCCCAAGCCCGGGGACCGCCACCCCCGGGGCTTTATAAAAAAATGGTGCGGGAGGGCTCTCCTGCCCTCCCGCAGCACCGGGGACCGCCACCCCCGGGGCTTCTTTTTTAAATAAATAAGGTGTGGGGGGCTCCAGCCCCCCCACACGCCCGGGGACCACCACCTCACCGGGGCACTTACAAAATAAATGTGGGGGTCCATTACGGACCCCCAGAGCCCGGGGACCACCACCTCCCCGGGGCTGTGCAATTTAAGGGAGGGGGCCGCGCGGCCCCCTCCTGGAGCCCTTGATGGCCCTGGGGACCGCCACCCCCAGGGCCAGCTCCTGCAGTGTCCCGGGGTGCCTACCCCGGGACACTGTAGTTTGCTATGGCAGGACGGGAGCCTCGCGGCTCCCGTCCTGCCATAGCAAGCTGCTTGGATATTGGAAGAGAGAGCAGGGAAACCTGCTCTCTCTTCCAATATCCAAAGCACATTGCTTTTCCACATGGGGAGCTGCATCTTAGCAGCTCCCCATGTGGAAAAGCAATGCCGGCTCCCAAGGGACGCGGGGAGCCGGCGGGACTGTGGGGGTATTGGGGACCCCCCCACAGTCCCCAACGGAGAGGGCCAGCCCCGGGGGATGGGGTCCCCGGGGCAAGTAGTGGCCCGGGAGGGGGGCCACGCGGCCCCCCTCCCCAAAAATAAAAAAAATTTTTTTTTTTAAACGGAAAGGCCGGCCCCGGGGGATGGGGTCCCCGGGGCCTTAAATGGCCTGAGGAGGGGGCCACGCAGCCCCCTCCAAAGAAAAAAAAATCGAGGCCATGCCCCGGGGGATGGGGTCCCCGGGGCCAATACAGGCCCAGGGAAGGGGGCCACGCGGCCCCCTTCCCGTTTAAAAAAAAAAAAATTATTAAAAAGGGGTAAGGCCCTGGGGGATGGGGTTTCAGGGCCCAAAAACAAGAAAAAGGAAGGGGGCCACACAGCCCCCTTCAGAGGACAAAAAACAAAAAACAAAAAAACGATCGGGCCCGCAGGCCCCGCCCCTTCCTTCACCACTCTGCAAACGCGCCCCCTGGCGCGTTTGCAGAGGGGAACGAATTCCCCTTGAATACTGGGGGTCCCTGGGGCCAACTAGCCCACCAGGAACCTCCAGTATGCGCCAGGGGCTGCGTTGCAGAGAGGTGTTTTACACCTCTCTGCAACGCAGCTCTGTGGCGCTTTTTGATATACCTGTTGGGCTAGTTGGCCCTCAGGGACCCTCAGGATTCAAGGGAGTTAATCCCTCGACTTAAAACGCGCCACGGGGCGCGTTTGCACAGTGGTGAAGGGAGGGCGGGGCTTCAGGTGACATCTGTGCAAACGCGCCCCGTGGCGCGTTTTAAGTTGGGGATTAAATCCCTTCAATCCTGAGGGTCCCTGGGGGCCAACTAGCCCAACAGGTACATCCAGAAAGCGCCACAGAGCTGCGTTGCAGAGAGGTGTAAAAGGGGTGTGGCCTCTCTACACGTCTCTGCAACGCAGCCCCTGGCGCATATTGGAGGTTCCTGGTGGGCTAGTTAGCTCCTAGGACCCTCAGGATTCAAGGGGACTTAATCCCCCAACTTAAAACGCGCCACGGGGCGCGTTTGCACAGATGTCACCTCAGGCCCCACCCCTCCCTTCACCATTGTGCAAATATTCTTCTAAAATCATCCGAAATACGAATTCCGATTTACTCACCTGTTATAAGGAGAGACCTCAGTGCTGTATCTTTCAGTCCAGTACTGGTCCTGAAAAGTAATTTTAACCGTACTTACCAGTAACTTGAATTTCCTTCCATAGGATATCATTGCCTGCTTTTTGCTGAAAAAGTTTCTACGTGTTGATTTTTGAAACCTACAAATATTCCTCTAAAATCAGCCGAAATACGAATTCCGATTTACTCACCTGTTATAAGGAGAGACCTCAGTGCTGTATCTTTCAGCCCAGTACTGGTCCTGAAAAGTAATTTTAACCGTACTTACCAGTAACCTGAATTTCCTTCCATAGGCTAACATTGACTGGTTTCACTTGGAAATTCTTCTAAGTGTGGAGTTTTGGAACTTTAAAATATTCCTCTAAAATCAGCCGAAATACGAATTCCGATTTACTCACCTGTTATCAGGAGAGACCTCAGTGCTGCATCTTTCAGCCCAGTACTAATCCTGAAAAGTAATTTTAACCGTACTTACCAGTAACTTGAATTTCCTTCCATAGGATATCATTGCCTGCTTTTTGCTGAAAAGTTTCTAAGTGTTGATTTTTGAAACATACAAATATTCCTCTAAAATCAGCCGAAATCCGAATTCTGATTTACTCACCTGTTATCAGGAGAGACCTCAGTGCTGCATCTTTCAGCCCAGTACTGGTCCTGAAAAGTAATTTTAACCGTACTTACCAGTAACTTCAATTTCCTTCCATAGGCTAACATTGACTGGTTTCACTTGAAAATTCTTCTAAGTGTGGAGTTTTGGAACTTTAAATTATTCTTCTAAAATCAGCCGAAATACGAATTCCGATTTACTCACCTGTTATCAGGAGAGAACCCAGTGCTGCATCTTTTAGCCCAGCACTGACCCTGAAAAGTAATTTTAACCGTACTTACCAGTAACTTATCTTTTCTTCCATAGGAATCCATTGTCTGGTTTTCAGCAGAAAAGTTTCAAAGTGTCGATTTTCACAAACTACAAATATTCCTTAAAAATCGCCTGTATGACTTAAACGCATTTTTTCAACTGTTTACAGGAGATGCACCAGTGCTGGATCCAGGATCCAACACTGAGTAAGAAAAAGTAACAATAACAGTTTTTACCTGCTAAGTGAATTTCCTTCCATAGGATAACATTGGTGATTCTATGAGGAAAAGTTTCTAAGTGTCAACTTTTAAAATACAATAATATTCCTTAAAAATCACGACTGTAACCAAAACGCTTTTACTCAACTGTTTACAGGAGATGTCCCAGGACTGAATCTAGGATCCAGTCCTGTGGTTAGAAAAGTAATCCATAAAGTAACTAATTGCATTTAACTAGAAATTCACATTGAGCTGAATGTTGCATTGTGTTTGAAAATGTGTTGCCCATTGCAACAACTGTAACTACTGTACTTAAAAGTCTATTGCCTATGTGCTAAGTATTTAAACTAAAGTAATTCATTCAGAGAAAGTATTTTTTGTAATGTAATGTATAATGTAATTACAATGTATTTTAAAAAATAAAATATGTAAAAGAAATTGTTTCTAAAAATGTAGTAAATCAGTATGAAAAAAATTAATATAAAAATTAATACATTTAAAAAATGTCATTTAAAAAAACCTTTGAAATTCACTGAAAAAACCGTAGGTTTCAGGCACGTTATAGTTACAAATTAGCATTTAAAAACCTTTGAAATTCACTGAAAAAACCATAGGTTTCAGACACGTTATAGTTAGAAATTAGCATTTAAAAAACCTTTGAAATTCACTGAAAAAACCATAGGTTTTAGGGACAGTTATAGTTACAAATTAGCATTTAAAAAACCTTTGAAATTCACTGAAAAAACCATAGGTTTCAGATATGTTATAGTTACAAATTAGCATTGAAAAAACCTTTGAAATTCACTGAAAAAACCATAGGTTTTAGGGACAGTTATAGTTAGTTGGACATTTCACTCGTACAAAACCCGTGAAATTCCCCCGTTATAGTTAGTTCAGCTAACTATAACTCGCGCCCCACAATGCACTGCTGATGACGTCACATATTACATCACTCATGACATGGTCAGTGACATCACTGATGACATCACTGATGACATCTCAAATGACATCACTGATGACATCATCCACGTGATAATCTGATGCAGCTCCTCACACCCTAATATAACCTTTGATACACCCAATCTAAATTACAGACTGCCATTCGCAAAACTATAGACACTCCAACACCAATAACTACATACCCACTCACTGATTCTTAGGTCTACACACACACATCCACTCACTCAACCGTACAGTCACTCATACTTATGGTCACTCAGTACAGGACTATCATATGCACTCTTACTCCTATATAGACACTCAAACACCGCCACTCATCCATAGAGGTACTCACACACCTAGTCAGTCATGCAAATAATTAAACACACTGCCATTTACTCACCTATACAGTTATACACACACCAGCTCACTTAAATCATACAAATACTAGCACATTGTTACGCTCTTATACAATCACTGATACAAGCACACACTCATCCATACAGCCACTATCACAATCACTCACTCTCGCTTATAGCTATTTATATACTCCAACACACATATATACTGGCTTTCACATATGTAGTTACTCACACATGTACCACTGGGACATACATTCACTCACTAACACACTCTTACACACACTTACCCACCCATACAGTCTATCACAGATGCACTCTTGAAACCATCCACCCAGTGAATCACCCACTCACACATCTATGCACAGAGTCGCACACACCCCACCCACACAAACACTCAGGCACCCATACAGATACTCAGACAACCAATCAATAACTCATATAAACACTCATGTAGCTATTCACAAACCCATGCAGCCGCTTACACACCAACAGACAGACGGATACAGACATTCACCCAGTTTAGTCACTAACCCATGCATTCAGTAAGATACGTTAAATCACTCACTTATAGAGTCAGTCACGCACCTACTAAATCATCCATACAGACACTTACACACCCACTCATTCTTCAATACGTCTTTTTCCTATATATATTAAAAATATTTAAACTTTACAGAAACACACAGTCACTGGATGATGTCATCAGTGATGTCATTTGAGATGTCATCAGTGATGTCATCAGTGATGTCACTGACCATGTCATGAGTGATGTAATATGTGACGTCATCAGCAGTGCATTGCGGGGAGCGAGTTATAGTTAGCTGAACTAACTATAACGGGGAATTTCACGGGTTTTGTACTGAGTGAAATGTCCAACTAACTATAACTGTCCCTAAAACCTATGGTTTTTTCAGTGAATATATATATGAAGCAAACACAAGGAGATGATGGACATAGCGTTGAAACTTTTCAGACACTCACCCCCAGTCACTATTAGATTTGGGTTGAATCCATCATCATTCTTTAGCTCACTTCGCCACCCATGTTCAGACCCAGCTATATACAAATCAGTCATGACCCTGTTCCTCATGGGAACAATCCAGCCCGAACTGCCAAGCCAGGTCTTCCTTGGACCCGAAACAAGCATCTTGGGACCGGTTCCGGGGTAACACCCCTCATCAGCCGGGCTAGCTTGAATACAGTGGCAAAGTGAGAAAGGGACCATCTGGGCATACCCTGCCAACTAAGGACGCACAAAGCAAACACAAGAAGATGATGGATAGAGCGCAGAAACCTTTCAGACACTCACCCCCACTCACTATTAGATTTTGGTTGAATCCATCATCATTCTTTAGCTCACTTTGCCACCTCAGTTCAGACCCAACCATATGCAAATTAGTCCTGACCCTGTTCCTCATGGCACAGTCCAGCCAGAACTGCCAAGCCAGGTCTTCCCTGGACCAGAAAAAAGCATCTTGGGACTGGTTTCGGGGTAACGCCCCTCATCAGCCAGGCTAGCTTGAATTCAGTGGCAAAGTGAGCAAGGGACCATGCCATAAAAACAGTACCTAAATACATAAAAACAATACCCTTTCAGAGTTATGCAGAGCAACACCAGAGACACTCTGAATCTGCTCTCCTCAAATGTCTGTTTTTCTAGCAACATTTTTAATCATAGTATTAGCACAGTGCCATCTGAGCAGAGCAAAAGCCTTTTACCAGTCCAAGCACAGTGTTACAGCTTTGGATAAGTAAAATATCATTTAAGCTAACCCGGAATGAATAAAAGCAACCACTGACGTGTTTTGCTATCATTACAGCTCCTCAGAGAGGTTAAGCTTAATAACAAAACAAGACTAAAAACAATCAAAATCCAATCAATAGAACCAGAGTTGTGAATTTTTAAAGATTAAAGTGAAAAATAGTGCCCCAAAGCATAAAGCATGAACCGGGGATATCTGGTCGTGCAGCACCAAGTCAAAGTCAGAAGTTCAGGCCGACCACGATGGAGGCGGGGTCAGATACAGTCCCAGATCAGTCCTGCTGAAGTTTTACCTTCTTAAGCTTTGCAACAATAGTCCCGTTCATGTTGGAGATGGTTGTGTGAAGCAAGGAGAGCATTGTGGGCAGTAGTCGGCATGGTGCGAAGAGCAGGCCAACTGTTATGGAGAGGTGTGCTGGAGCTTCACATTGGTGGTCCCCGATGGGCTGTCGATGCTGATGTGCAAAGAGACGAGCTAGTAGCGGGTCGTGCTGAATTTTGGCATGAGCGGCATGGCCTCGGTGCAGACACATTCATTCACAGTTGTGAAGAGTCCAAAAGCTTTATTTAAGAACCCACTGAGCCACACCAAGGGTACAGGACCTGGGATGCACCACTTGGGTGTCAGGAACTTGCTGCAGTTGGATCCAGAAGATGTTGGGGAGACTTTTATGTCCCTGAGGCTCTGATCAGGAGGCCAGAAGACAAGCCCTTTGAATTACTCTGGGGTCCGGGGTTCAAGATGAAGTTGCAGATCCAGTTCTTCTTCCCCAGGCAAGAGGGCAGCAGGTCAGCACAGCAGGGCAACAGTACCTTTAGAGCAGCAGTCCACCAGAGTGGCAGTCTTTGTAGCAGCACAGCAGCCCTTCATCCTGCCAGAGTATGTACAGATCAGGAAGTGCACTGAAGAGTTGGTGTCTGAGATCCTTCGTTTATGCACAGTTGTGACTTTAAAGTGAGGAGAAGCTTGTAAATACATGTCTTTGAAGTGCACAGATGCCCTGCCTTCCCTGCACTGGCTCTATACTAACTACAGGGGGTATGCAGCCCTATGTGTGGAGACAGGACTTAGGGCCAGATGTACGGCCAAGGAATTTGTGACTCGCAAATTGCGTCGCAATAGCGACTCGCAATTTGTGAGTCGCAAATTGGTATGTACTACAGTGTCTGCGACACTGATTGCGATTCCCAATGAGGTCGCAAAATGCAAGCCTCATGAATATTAATGAGGCACATGCAATTTGCGACCCCATTGGGAATGGCTGGCCCTCCCAGGGATGGTGGCCTCCTGGGCTCAGCAGACCTATATGTCTGGAACTGCTTTTCAATAAAGCAGTTTTTTTTTAATGCAGCCCGTTTTCCTTAAAGAAAAATGGACTGCATTTTTTAAAAAAAATGAAACGTTTTCGTTTAATTTTTTAAGGGCAGGTAATGGTCCCTGGGACCACTGCCAGCCACTAAAAAATATTTCCCCCTGCATTTGCAAAAGGGAAGGGGTCCCATGGGGACCCCTTCCCATTTGCGACTGCATTACCACCCTCTTGAAGACAGCTGTAAATTGCGAGTGTTTTGCGACCGTAATTGCGGTTGCAAAACATTCTTACATGGCTTGTGAGTCGCTATTAGGAAGGGAACACCCCTTCCTAATAGCGAGTCACAAAACCGATTTAGCGAGTCCCAAATAAATTGCGACTCGCTAAATAGGCTTTGCTCATGGCCCTCTAGGTTTTTGCATGCGCAAACGGGTCGTACATCTGGCCCATAGTCTATACAAATGCAAGTGGGGCTGTGCCCAGCTCCTTCCTCCTGTCCTACCAGTGATGGCCTATCCATTCACACCTAAGCTTCCATTGTGTATTGCTCTCTAGAGAAATACACAAAGCCCAACTGTCACCTACACCCGGTCATGTGACTCAGAAACTGGCTGTAGGCAGCAAATAGTGAAAGCAAGAAAAGGTCAACTTCCTAAAAGTGGCATTTTCAGGCATGTAATTTAAAATTTGACGTTGCCATGAGTTAGGATTTTAAATTAGTATTCCGGAGACACCAAACTTGATCTGGTTATCTCTTCTCGTATGGAAATGATACTTATAAGCGGTAATAATGCAACTCTAATGTTATCTTATGGGAGAGATAG
Organism: Calotriton arnoldi; assembly: GCA_963921515.1. Lineage (NCBI taxonomy): Eukaryota > Metazoa > Chordata > Amphibia > Caudata > Salamandridae > Calotriton > Calotriton arnoldi. The sequence continues at coordinate 690,019 of CAWUFW010005749.1, forward strand.
GCATTGCAGTAGTGAGAAACGAATTTAAGATTTTTTCACTACCAGGACATGTTAAACTTAAAAGTACATGTCCTACTTTTTAAATAGATTGCACCCGTCTGCACTCTGGGATGTCCAGGGCCTACCTAGGGGTGACCCATATGTATTAAAAAGAAAGATTTGGGACTGGCAAAAGGTTTATTTTGCTGGGCCGAAATGGCAGTTTTAAACTGTACATAAAGGGTCTGCAGTGGCCTTTCCCTTTGTGAATGTTCACAAAAATGCCTGCCACTGTAGCCAATTGAAGTGGATTACAATTTGCACCCTAACTCATACATATTGATGAGGTAGGTCGAATTACAACCCACTATGAATCGGTATTTTGTGAGCCAAACTATTAATACATAGGTTGGTCCTCAAAATACTAATGAATTTGTTAGAAGTTGGTGTGCAGATTGCACACAATTCTAGCAAGTCCATTTCTTTACCTTCCATTTAAGGAATTGCAAATTTTGAATCGTTATTTGTCACAATTTATGATTCTTTAAATGAATTCCTTGTACGCGAGGGCCAAAATGCTGTGCCTCTCCAGTAACTCTGAAGAAAATGATCATTTCATAAACTTCATGAAGTCCAAAATAGTGAAATTCACTAATTACCTACATCTTTGTGATGAAGTTTGGGGGTACCCTTCTGGATCAACTGATAATTTCCTGGACTCATAGTCCTGGTACAAATGGAAGATCATCTTTGATTGACAAATATAAGAATAATACTGTCTGGTAAATACAGATTACCTAATAGGTGTATCTGTTATTACCACCTACAGTCACTTCACTACATTAAGAATGTACGGTTGCAACAGAAAGTTGGTGGAGGAACATTCTCTGATGAAAATGGAAATCCACCGGCTCAGAATGATATTGTAAACTGGCAAAAGAGTCAGCAGAACAGCTTTCAGCATGTGAAGGTGGGCAGATGTGACTCCAGTTCCTCTCCTGGTGAGACCCTCATCCTTAATGTTAGTGCCATCTGGTGGACTGCAGGAGATACACAGGTAGGACTTTCCACCTTCAAGAAAGTGTATAATCAAAGTACTGGTGGGTACTAATGGGTATTAAGGGGATTCATTGCACGGAGCAGGGAATTCACACGCAGTTCCACTGCAAGATTTTATGCAATAAATTAAAGGTTGGAGCAGGAGGTCTGAGGGTCCAATAATTAGAAGGCTTTAAAGGCCAGCTCCTCATGCCTCTCTGTCATTTTTCAGACACAAAAAGAGAAGTGGGACAGATGTGTTGACAGTCTGCCATGCATTATCAAAGGCAATATAGTACCGGAACATTACAGTGCATATGATTAAGTAAAACATAAGTACAGCACAGAGACAGTCCATCAGTTGGGTATTATCTCTATGAATTTTCCCTTCCAGGTCCTTCCCTCTGTGTGCAGCCTCAGCTGCGCATCTGGATCGAGAAAAGTTGCTAAGGAAGGAGAGCCTAGCTGCTGCTTTCTGTGTGTTCCATGACCACAAGTGGAGATCTCTAACAAAACCGGTGAGTGTATCAACATTATTGAGTTATTTCACCTTAGAAACATATGTGTATATCATCCATATGTACTGATTTGCTATTTCATATTCCATTGAGTGCTTCAAGTGCCCTTGGGATCAGTGGCCCAACAAGAATCGTGACATCTGCATTCCAAAGATCATAGAACTCCTTCACTATGAGGACCCCTTAGGAGCCATGTTGATGGCAACCAGAATTTTCTTTTCCATGATCCCTTCTACCATATTGGGACTTTTCATTTATTACAGGGAAACCCCTATTGTAAGAGCCATCAACTGCAATCTCAGCTACCTTCTACTTCTATTCCTCACCCCTTGCTTCCTTTGCTCATTGGCTTTCATTGGCTCTCCAACACCAGAGAAATGCAGCAATTGTACCCCCGAGCAATAAAGCGATTGACTGCTTCAGATTGACACTGCTCAAGATCAGAATCCAAGCTACAAATACACCGAATTCTCAAGAATTCCCCATAGGGAATATTGCATATTAGATGGCGGGGATGAGCACTGTTGGCTTGCAGTATTGAATTGCCAGCCGTTGTTTTGCGGTGGAGTTTTGTTTGGATGTCACCTTTATCAATGTAAATCTGCATGCCCAAAAACTCAACACACTGGTCACTAATGGAAGCCGTGAAATTCAAATTTAAGTTAACATTGATGGATGCTACACACTGTTCTGCCTCTTCTCTAGTGCCTTTCCAAATTGTAAACACATCATCGATGTAACGCCACCAGTGTACAACCTGAGCTTCCCATATTGACTTGTATTGGGCTCGGAGGACATGCTCCTCCCACCAGCCAACGTGAAGACACGCATAACTGGGGGAGAAGCATGCCCCCATAGCCACACCACTCAGTTGGTGATAAAGATCTTTATTAAACAAAAAAGAATTATTGAGAACAAGCTAGCTCAGCACACACATATTGTTATGTACAATTTAGGAAGTATACAGTTGTTCACAGAAATCAATAATAGAGCATTATTATGGTGTCTTCCAAATAAGTCAGACAAGCCATCAGATTACTGAAGACATGTTCTTGTTTTATTCTTTTGTTCTTTTATTCAAGATTCTTTAAAACACAACACAGAATTCATAGCCGACGCGGTGCGTTTCGTCCCAACGGGACTTCTTCAAGGCTCATATGTGTAAAATGATCCACATAAGCGTTATCACACCAATTTTGATGGTAAAGATAGAAATGTTCTTAAGAAGACAATCTTAGTATTAGGGGCAAATGTCCACACAACTACTATGAGTCGTGGGCATTTGAAGTATAAAAGAATGAGATGTGTGGAATATAGCTCCGCAGCGCGAACCGAAATCTATATTCCACACATCTCATTCTTCTTAAGAACATTTCTATCTTTACCATCAAAATTGGTGTGATAACGCTTATGTGGATCATTTTACACATATGAACCTTGAAGAAGTCCCGTTGGGACGAAACGCGCCGCGTTGTCTATGAATTCTGTGTTGTGTTTTAAAGAATCTTGAATAAAAGAACAAAAGAATAAAACAAGAATATGTCTTCAGTAATCTGATGGCTTGTCTGACTTATTTGGAAGACACCATGATAATGCTCTATTATTGACTTCTGTGAACAACTGTATACTTCCTAAATTGTACATAACAATATGTGTGTGCTGAGCTAGCTTGTTCTCTGTATTTTTGGGTTTCCCAATTAATTGGGGATGTAGGAAGGTCGCGTTCCCGGCTCTCTGCACCACAACTTTGCTCTAACTACTACATACTTAGACTGACTGGTGCAGGCGTTCAGTGCCTTGACCTCCTGTCTTGTTTTGTGCAAAAAGAAATTATTGTTCAGACATAGTTCGATCATAGACACTAACATACGGTTGTGTTCGTACAAATAAATTGATCTTTGAGCAAGAAAAAATTGAACAGCTGCGATCCCATCTGCGTGGTTGATACTAGTGTATAAAGATGAAATGTCCATCACTAGAAAAAGGTCATCTTCTTTCCATTCTACCTCTTTCAGCTTTCTGATGAAATCACTAGTGTCTTTGATAAAAGACGACAGATTGAGGACAAACTCCTGTAAAAAATAATCAACATATTTTGACATCGACTGCAACAAACTCTTTCTAGCCGATATAATAGGCCTCCCAAGGATAGGAGTAACCCCTTTGTGGACTTTTGGGAGGAAATATAAAACTGGAGTAATCGGATAGTCATTCCTGAGGAAATTTGCCTGATTTTTAGTTAAAAGTCCAGATCGCTTCCAATGGTTCAGCTGTTCAACCACCTTTTCCTTTACCTTCCGTAGATCAGATATTGATGTTTTCTGATAACATAGGTTGTCTCTCAAATGTCTATTCGCCTCTTCCAAATATTGTTGCTTTGGCCAAAGAACAATGTTTCCTCCCTTATTTACCTTGTTTATGATGATTTCATGATTATCACCTAATTTTTTCATCAGATTTAAGTATTGACGATGTAGATGCTTTGTTCGTTGTCTTTTATGATTGATGGTGATGTTCAATTTTAAGATCTTCAATTACAATATCACTGAAAACATCAATAGCATCTTTAGGCATATTCGGGACAAATTTGAAAGGAGGACGAAAAGGACTACTGGCTGGTTTATTGATGGCAATGTCTGCGCCAGCGAGATCCACTTGTGTAGAGTCAGTTGGATCCTCATCATTGCCCAGGGAGTGTAAAAGCCTTAATGTACTGACATCTGTGGCTAGTAGATTCAAAGTAGGTATGCCAGGGATAAGATCAGATTTTGTGCTAGATGTAGAATCTTTCAATTGGTGAAATTTGATCAATTTTAACTTACGGATACATTTTTAAATATCCACATGTGACTGGTTGTAACTAAAATTGCTTTCAGGGCAATAAGTAAGCCCCAAAGAAAGCAATTGTAATTCAGCTGCTGTCAGTATGGTGTCCATACAGTTGATGACAGTATTGTCCATGTCACCTTTCACCATTTCCACTTCTTGCCTCGAGTTCCTCTGTTTGAACTGTTGTTGTTTGCACCTTCTCCTCTGCCTCCTGCATTGATTCCTTCTTCGCCTGTTTTCAATTGAGGATTCCGAGGTCGTAGAGTTTGGCGTCGGTCCTCGCGCAAAAAATTCAACTCTTCTGCTGGTGTCAGGCTAGTGGTCCCTATAGCCTGCATGTTGGAGGAGGAAGCCGAACCATCTTCAGAGTCACTGTTACTGGTAAGGGAACTCATATCAGAGTCAAGATTAACTACTACATTGACTGCCTGTGATGTTGTTTGCAAAGCTGCTACTTTGTTTGCTAGTGATTGTCTTTTGGCGGTATCAAATTTTTTCGCGAAAGTAAAGACACGCCTGGACTCATAATCGTTCTTATCCCTGGCGAACTTGAACGCCTTTCTGGCTTTGATGACTTCTTCATGCTTTTATAATCCTTACATCGATTTCAACTCGCCCTTTGGTTACTGCATCTTTAAATTCAGGTCCTAATCCTTCAAGGAGACCAATGGTTTTTTCGATTTCTTTTAAGATCAATTCACGGTCTATTTCAGCGTATTATATATATATGCAAAAAAGAAGAAAAGAGAGAAAGAAGAAGAGAAGATATATATCTACATATATATAGTATAACTGTGTATATTATATCTATGTAACACTGTATGATTGGCCAATTTCTCAAAGTATGCATGCAAAATGTTTACGTTACACTTTATGATTCATCAATATATGTGTGACTTCCTTTGAACATTACTAGATCATAGTTGTTTGGCTGAATGGCCACTAAGAGGCCTGGTTTTCTGGTAACTTTTTATGTATGCATTAGGAAACTATAGCAAATTACAAAGTCCGCCCGAAGACGCATGTCGCTAAGCGTTTGGCTCCTATTTGAACAATTAGCACGTGAGCTATTAACCTGTTTACCTAAAGATCGGCCGGAGCCATAGCCTTCCCCTCCTGCTCCCTTTCCCTCAGGGGACTCAGGATTCCATTTAAAGGTTCAGCCCGCAGATGCCTGTGCATTAAGTGCGATCTTTCCTGAGAGCAGCACGGAGAGGGTTAACGTCATTCAGTCACTCAGTTGCAACCAGAGTTAGAAGGACCCACAACCACGTACAAACTGGTACCACAGCAAAATCTAAGTGCTGACGTTGGTGGTGCACAGAAAACCTCAAAAGGATCCGGCACTGGGGCACCCAGAATTTATGAAACAGAAGGACACAGCATCATAGAGCACTAGACCTGCTGTAACACTCGGAGAACATAATTAGTAAACTTCGACTTGACGGACACTGGCAGAAGTGGAAAGGGCCCTCCGGGTCACTGGAGGCACAAAGAAAGAGCACGCCTTAGGGGCTCAAAGAAAGAGCAAACACAGTGTTCCAGGTCCAAAGACGTGACTCAGGAGAAGCAAGCACAGTGTTCTGGACCCACTGATACTGTGAGAAGAAACAAAGGGGCATATTAGCAAGGCGATTATCGCCACTTTAGCGGGACTTTTTCCCGCTAAAGCGGCGATAATATTATTGCCTTATCAACAAGCTATCACTAACTGCTGTTAGCGACAGCTTGTAGGCGATAGCGACCGGGTTGGGTGCCGCTTTGCATGCCAGCGATATTTATCGCTAATGGCATGCAAAGTAGCGTTCCCCACCTAACAGCGACTGGAAACAGTCGCTGAGGTCGCTAACGCCTATCAGCGAGGCAGGGGCGGTGATTAGCGAACCAGCGCTAAACACGTTTAGCGCTGGTTTGCTAACACCTGGTCCCACCCTGACTTAGCCATGTAATCCAATGAGAGGTGGATTACATGGCTAAGTCCCCTCGCACTATCAGCAAGCAGAACTGGGAACAGTGTGAATATCGCCTGTTTTCAGGCGATATTCACACTGTTCTCCAAGGTTTCTATCGCTTTGGAGATTAGCATTGCTGATTGCACGCTAACTCCGCGATAGAAACCGGCGATGCCTGGCGATAATTATCCAATCGCTAATTGCGCTTTGCGATAACTATCGCCAGGCATTGCTAATATGCCCCAAAGTGTCCTGACCCACTGGGACACTCAAGTGGACCGGGCACCTCCCCCTGGCTTCACTGGGACTCTGAGAAGAAACAAAGTGTCCTGACCCACTGGGACACTCAAGTGGACTAGGCCCCCTGGCTCCACTGATACTTTGAGAAGAAGGAAAGTGTCCTGACCCACTGGGACACTCAAGTGGACCAGGCACCTCCCATCCCCCCTGGCTTCACTGAGACTCTGAGAAGAAACAAAGTGTCCTGACCCACTGAGACACTCAAGTGGACTAGGCACCCCCCATCTCCCCTGGCTTCACGGAGACTCTGAGAAGAAACAAAGTGTCCTGAATCACTGGGGGGCACTCAAGAGGACCGGTCACCTTCCCCTGGTTTCACTGAGAGTCTGAGAAGAAACAAAGTGTCCTGAATCACTGGGGGCACACACTAGCACCAGACACCTTCCCCTCGCTCCACTGAGACTCTGAGAAGAAACAAAGTGTCCTGAATCACTGGGGGCACACACTAGCACCAGACACCTTCCGCTCTGAGACTCTGAGAAGAAACAAAGTGTGAATAAGAGCGCAGCTCTGAGGGGAAGTTCCATGGAAGAAGCTGGCAGACTCGGTGCCCAAGGAGCGGGGAGGCATTAAGGACTCTTCGTCCTTTGCCAGGTGACTGCTCTATACATTGCTCAACCAGTTCCTCAAAGACTCACAACCAGCACAATCGATGCCAAATGACACTAGCTTCACAGCTCGTAACAGCTCAGGAATCTAAGAATAGCCCTGCAGGTAAGACGCCGCCACTCTGAAGAGGGGGCATTAAAAGCCCGGGATAGTCGGTTCTGGCTTTTACATCTTTACAGTTACAGATAAATGAGGCTTTGTAGGAATTGTTTAGCAATTGACACCGCGTAAACCGCATTAAAACTCTGAAATATGAATCTTTGGCATAGCCAGTAAGACTGGCTTCATTGTCATAATGGTTGCAAATTGCATTTGTGCATGCCACGTTTACATGAATCAGCACGTTAAAGACAACCCTGTTTGCTTTGCCAGTGCTCATTCTTAGTGTGTAAATGTGTAAGTGGTTCCATGTAGTAGTGCGCCATCATGCATTTAAATTGTTTTACACAGAGCCAATAAACGTAGCATATTTTTACTGCTTTATAATTTGTCTTCACAGTACCAGAAACTGATTAACAGCAAAATGTGTTATTTATAGCGCCTGGAAACGGAAGAAGTGCAGAATGAAGACCAATGTTAATACATTGAGACAACCTGGGTGGGTCTACAGAGGCGGCTGGAACAACTAGGTATCAAACTCACACAAATTGAGAAGCTGGGTCTCACTCACTGGGGTGGCTTAGTCACACTGACAAGCGAAGCTGGGTCTCACTCACTGGGGTGGCTTAGTCACACTGACAAGCGAAGCTGGGTCTCACTCACTGGGGTGGCTTAGTCACACTGAAAAGCAAAGCGGTGTCTCACTCACTGGGGTGGCTTAGTCACACTGACTTGCGAAGCGGTGTCTCACTCACTGGGGTGGCTTAGTTACACTGACAAGCGAAGCGGTGTCTCACTCACTGGGGTGGCTTAGTCACACTGACAAGCGAAGCGGTGTCTCACTCACTGGGTGGCTTAGTCACACTGACAAGCGAAGCTGGGTCTCACTCACTGGGGTGGCTTAGTCACACTGACAAGCGAAGCGGTGTCTCACTCACTGGGTGGCTTAGTCACACTGACAAGCGCAGCTGGGTCTCACTCACTGGGGTGGCTTAGTCACACTGACAAGCGAAGCGGTGTCTCACTCACTGGGGTGGCTTAGTCACACTGACAAGCGAAGCGGTGTCTCACTCACTGGGGTGGCTTAGTCACACTGACAAGCGAAGCTGGGTCTCACTCACTGGGGTGGCTTAGTCACACTGACAAGCAAAGCTGGGCCACACTCACTGGGGTGGCTTAGTCACACTGACAAGCGAAGCTGGGTCTCAATCACTGGGGTGGCTTAGTCACACTGACAAGCGAAGCTGGGCCACACTCACTGGGGTGGCTTAATCACACTGACAAGCGAAGCTGGGTCTCACTCACTGGGGTGGCTTAGTCACACTGACAAGCGAAGCTGGGTTACACTCATTGGGGTGCCTTAGTCACATCGACAAGCCAACGCTGGGTCACACTCACTGGGTGGCTTAATCACACTGACAAGCGAGGCTGGGTGGCTTAGTCACACTGACAAGTGAAGCTGGGTCACACTGACAAGCCGACGCTGGGTCACACTCACTAAGGTGGATAAGTCACACTGACAAGCCAACGCTGGGTCACACTCACAGGGGTGGCTTAGTCACACTGACAAGCTGATGCTGGGTCACACTCACTGGGGTAGCTTAGTCACACTTACAAGCCAATGTTGGGTCACACTCACTGGGGTAGCTTAGTCACACTGACAAGTGAAGCTGGGTCACACTCACTGGGGTAGCTTAGTCACACTGACAAGCCGACGTTGGGTCACAGTCACTGGGGTGGCTTAGTCACACTGACAAGCTGATGCTGGGTCACACTCACTGGGGTGGCTTAATCACACTGACAAGCGAAGCATTGTCACACTCACTGGGGTGGCTTAATCACACTGACAAGCCGACCATGGGTCACACTCACTGGGGTAGCTTCGTCACACTGACAAGCCGACATTGGGTCACACTCACTGGGGTGGCTTAGTCACACTGACAAGCCAATGCTGGTTCACAGTCACTGGGGCAGGAGTGGGTCGCCACTAGTGCATGGACAGCAAGGACTGTCACCAGAACACCATAGTCCCATATTTAGGACCAGCAGATTCACACAATCACAGTAAGTATCCGCAAGATGTGCAGGGTGATATTGACCGCGTGACGTCACCACTATGTTGCACATGGTGTTTCGCATACGAGGGCTAAAGATCTAGATTGACTTTGAGGCATTATTGGCCCTTATTGCCCAATACAAAAAGTAGAAATGGCTGACTCGAAGTTATTTCCAATGCTGGAAGCGGAAAACATTTACTCTGGAGCCCCTTAAAATGGGGGGGTCAAGGTGTGGAAGAGTATGGGGGTGGAATCACAAGGGGCAAAGGTCATGAAACCTGAAATCTGACAGTCAATGTATGCATTTATTTTTGTAAAGTTCTGCTGCAAAGAAATTGGCAAGGAGGATAAATGTGAAAGTTCAGCCATACTTGATTGGTCTGCATTTTAAAGTGAAGGAAAAGGGTTTAAGGCACTGGCTGCAGAGATCTCTGTGTGCTTGGCCTTTTTGAGGAGGTAATAATAACAGTATGATAGCTGTGCTGGAGATATCTGTGCTAGGTCGGTGTTGTGTAACATGCAGTTCACAGATTTGTATTTTATATGTAGATATCTCCATAGGTTACAGCATCTGACACTCAGGTCATTTTAGTACTTGCATTTAATAAGTTACAATCTTTCTAACATAGGCCAGTGAGCTATGAACCAGCACCAAGGACCTGCATGTAAATTGCATGGCAGGGGTTTAGAACCTTATTTTTTTTCGATATTTCGTTATTCTAAGGTAGCTAATAAGGGGTCCTTTGGTTAGTAATAAGGCTTGGTACACAGAACCTCACTAGGGCATTGCATTTTAAATCCTGACTTTGTGTTTCTCCAGACCATGCCCTCTGAACATATAGTGCCTAACATTATGGACATTACATGATTCCTACAGTTTCTATGTAGCATTTCCTTACCTTGATGTACTCACTTGGATGATTTATTGTCTCTGTTTAAAGTGTGTCTCTGTGTGATGTAAAGCTCTTCGACACACTGCTGTGGGATGAGTGATGAGTGGCGCTCTAAACGAAATGAAGCCCAGGCCGGGGAAGGCACAGCCGGACCCATTGGGGGCCTGGGGCAAACGCCGCCTGGAGGCGGGAAGCCCGCCCCCCGTCGCGAAGCCCGCAAAAGGAGGGGCGGCCAGGAATGGTCGCCCCAAGGTAGCCAACGCCCCCCCCAATCAGGGGGCGAGTTGGCAAGCAGCTGGGGGGCTTTAAATAAATGTGCGAGGCCCAAAGTTAGCACAAACCCCCCCCTGCAAGGAGAAGAAAGGAATCCCACCCACCCACACATAAGGAAGCGGGCATCGCAGCCGCAAGGCAGAGGTGAGGCGGAAGAAACCCAGGGAAGATATACAAAAGAGAGAAAATTTACTAGAGGTAGATGGAAGGCTCACACAGTGTCCTTGGGATGCCTCACAGCAGGGGCACTGAGGGAGCTAATGACGGCACACAGCCACAGGCAGAGTAGATGTGACGCTCCCACAGGGCCCTTGGGATGCCTCATGGCAGGGGTACTGAGGGAGCTAAATTACAGGACACAGCCACTGGCTGAGTAGATGAGATGCTCACACAGGGTCCTTGGGATGCCACACGGCAGGGGCCCTTGAGGAGCAGGCGAGGGGCCAACAAAGGGTCCAGGGCAAGCGGAACAGCATTTTCAGCCCGGGCAGGTCCTGATGGAAACCCACCAAATTCAGTAGCATGTTGAAGCCTGGAACCGCAGACACAGAGGCCTGGCCAAAGGGGCACCTTGCAAAAGCTATACCGTTTGGGAGCAAATAACAACAACGAATGTACAAAGACAATGGAAGTATACAATAACATGGATGTTATGAACGACCGATGAAATTGCGAAATGTACAAGCATGTTATGTCTAAATAAACTGTGACCTTTTAAGGCACCAAATCACGTTGTCAGTGGTGCAATGTAAAGGTAAGAGGGACGCAGTTAAGTGGGCAAGGGGGGAGGAGGACTCGCCCCTGGGAGGGGTTGAAGTAAGTAAATTTAGAAGTGCTATTTAAATCGTTTAGTTTAATTACTCACACAGTCGGAAAAACTGACATTCTTACTAAGCATGCTATCTCATACAGGGGCTGAACAAAGTCAAAAACATGCCTCCAATCATAGGTTATCCAAAGTACTTGTGAACCAATAACAGGCTGTGAGGCTCTGTTTCCCTCAATTGCATTGGCATCTAGGGGCTAGCCTCCAGAGAGCTCTCAGCCAGGATGAGACTAGATGACTCTCACAGCCTTTTCAACGAGGACCTCGTCTTGGGACCAGATGGAAGTGAAAATAAGAAAGCCTCCTCGCGCCTGTAGGTTCCGGCTCCAAACAGGAAGCAGCCAATGTGCAGTTGCTGCTGAATGCGTCCCAGTGTCAGCCAATCACACAGTGATAAACTCAGCCTGCTTCACTGGGGCCAGTCCGGATCCGGCTCACTGATGACCGACAGTGCCCAGATCGGACTAGATCTCTCTCGTTTTCTGCACTGGTTATTCCAACACAGACAAGGGTCTGCGTCACTCTGGAGTGAGGAGGAAATCAGAGGGGTTACTGTTGCAGAATGGGAGGCAATAAATTCAGATAAAGTAAAAAAGGGTAGAAGAAAGGAGGAAGGAGGGAACTAAGAGATTGAGGTAAACAATATATAATGCAGAATGTGTTCCAGAACGCACCGCTTTGAGAAGCCCCCTCCCATCCCTGGCCTCTCATGCTTCGCTCGGGTAGCCATTCAAGCTTGGGGGCTGGGATGAAATGAGTTCCCAGGGATGCTCTTTACTCACAGTCCGACATGTTTCAGTACGCACATACCCTGAAGGACAGAAACGTGTAATTACAAATATGAAAAACATGATTTACGACATATCTTTGTACTCCCTTGCATCCAGCATGTAAATTATCACCTACATGCGGATATTTTGCATAACAGACTAAGGGGCAGATTTACAAGCCCCTTGCGCCACTTTTACGTTATTTTTGACATGGGAAAAGTGACATACGGGTGGCGCAAGGGGCTTGTAAATAAGCCCCTAAGTTCTTGTCCTGCCCTTTTTAACTGAATCCATAGGAGTCCATCATTTTCTTGACCTTCCAAATGAATTCCTCCTGAATTCTTCCCACTGGACTCCATTACTTAACCTGTGTAAGCACGACCAGAAATATGTGTAACTTTTTTATATAGCCACACTAATGTTGTATATACGACTAAAAGCGACACAAAAAAACTAACGCTACAGACTAGCTCTGGGCTCAACATAGTAGCGCTCTACCTGTCTGCAAAGCGCTGCAATGTCTCGCCAGGGGTAGTAAGCGCTATATAAATCTACAATTCAAAATCAAATAAAAGAACACCTAGGTTCTTCAGAAAGCCTGAGACAGTATTCTTGTCCCTCCCCTTAACGAATAAATCCCAGCAAAGCGGCCTCCAGCCTAAACCTGCCCAGACTAAACACACTTTAACCTGCCCCAGACCAAACAAACCAAATGGCAAATCCTTCAGAAGCGTGTCCGATCCACCTAGTACAGTTGCAACTTCTGGTCATCTCCAGGAAATACATGTGAAGCATTTTTATATTTTTATTGTCTTTTTACCAAATCGTTGTTGTTTATGAGTTTGTCCAAGTTTGCAAATAATTAAGTGTAAAAATGAAAACAGGAGGCAGTGTTATCATTGCATCAGGAAGGAGAACAGGGAAGATGGTCCTTGAACAGAATGTGGAAATGGAAGCGAGTTGGAGCGGCTTGGATGTGACGAGGGAGAGAATCCCAAAAAGTTGCAGAGCAGAAACGGGGTCAGGCACTTGTGGGCATTGTACATATAATGAGCAATGAAAGTCCTAATTTTATTCCGATCTATGACATCTTTTTGGGCTGATTACTTAGACAAAGGTAAATGGTTGCTGGTCAGGCGAACATGAATGGCAAGTGACGCCTTTGTTGACATCTCTACAGTAAACAACATAACATAACACTGCAACATGTCAACACAATAAAAATATAATGGCACACAGCAAGAAAAAAACAGTTCATACAGAACGTCATACAACAACCACAGCACACTACAACAACATCACATTGACACAAAGTACACACACACACACAAAACACAACACAAGCACAACACAACCACATCCAACATAACAGACATGCGCATTCATTCTAGTCATACAATACCACCTGGAGAAATCTGCCTTCATAAGGTGTTTGCACTAAAAGTTACCTTACTCGTTCCAAGAGCGCGTGTTATTGCTAGTAAAAGTATATTGAGACCCGGCCTATGGAGGGCAAGACTTAACCAATACGACTTAAGGCAAGCATTTGTAAGATAATAGTCAGTAGATCTCAGCAGTGAAACTAATTGGCTTTCCAAATGCTGTTTTGTGTTAAAAAGGACACACATTCTCAGTGGCAAGTTTTGAATTGGTTTGACAATAAAAACACCGGAAATGCATTCAATCCAAGGCAGTGATCTTTAAATACATTTGTAATATATGAACTAAACCATACAAAATTGTCACATTGGATGCACACTCTTCCCCTGTGGCCATCATTGGATGCATTCAGGGCCGTAGCCACGGGGGGCCCAGCGGTGCCAGGCCAGCCTATATTTTTCTGTGGCCCCCCTAAAAAGTACAGTCTTTGTACTTGCTTATCGTTTGTGTGTTTTGTTTATTTTCTGTTTGGGCCTGTTCCTACATCGCTTTCTGAAGCATATTCTCAAGGACTCATCGCCGATTTAGCGGCACTTTTCCGCCACGAAAGTGGCGATAGATATATCGCCCTATTCACAAGCCTGCGCTAACAGTCGACATCGTCAGTTTACCTGCGATAGCTGCCGCTAAAAACATCGCCAAGGCTGACAGCGACAACTAACGCTAATCATATGCAGAGTAGGCGTTCCCGTGCAAAAACTCACGATAACACCACTTCGGAATATTCTCAACGACCAGCCAGATCGGCGATGCGGTTGAAAAACAGGCGATAAGGCACGTCAGCAGCAGGGACTTAAGACCTGCTTTTTTCTGGTCTTAAGTAGGACGAAAACCTGCAGTATAAAGGGAGCCCAGCCCAGAGCCACATCTGAAGACCAACAGATGCTATGGAGCTACTAATCATGCAGCTTGGAGACCCAAGAGGGCCACAACACCCACCGCCACCACCCCCAGGACCACCCCCACCGGACTACTACCAAGGCAGCGCAGAACAAGACAGCGGACTGAATCGCGGGTTCCTCTTCTTCTTCTCCTTGCCCTTATCCTTCCCCGAGGTCCCTGGCTGGTCCTCCTGGGGGTTTGTGGGGTTCTGGTTGGCCTCTGTAGTTGCTCCAGCTTCCTCCATGGTGCTTCTCAGTTGTTTGGGTTTTTTTTTTTGCAGCTTTTATGGTGAGTTGTCCCGCCTGACGTGGGAATAGCAAGCCTGGCGCTGCTTATCGCTGATATTTTTATCGCTGTTGGGCCCATCGCCACTTTTTTTCACGTTCGGCTTTCCTTTTTTATTGGCGTCCCGGTAATTTTAACGCGGACATTTGACGCGTTATCGGGAAACTATCGCCTGTTGCCGGCGTGTGGAGAATACGCCGTTAACACGGCGTTAGTTTCCCACGATAGACAGCGTTATGTAAAATTGCCTTAACCTAGGTTGGCGATAATTATCGCCCGTTCTTGAGAATATCCCCCTCTGTGTCTTGAGTCAGGGCAGAGACTGGGTGGGAACTGGTGTGTGTGTGGAGTGGGGAAGGGTTGGTGCAATCACGCATGTTTCTCTTTGAGCCCAGAACGGAAAATAAATGACACGAGAGGCAGAGCAGGGGCTGCTGGGTTTGTCCTCTGCCAGGCTACAGTGAAATTATCATCCTGGAGGTGCACACGTGTGCTGCGCAGCTCAGGGTGGGAACAGCTTCCATTTGTTTCTCTGGAGGACCCAAAGTTAGTGCTGCTTTTAATGCACCTGCGGCCTGATCCACATTTGCAGCGCCTCAACTTCCACCTGCCTGCCAGTGCCACAGCTCCCTCTCCCTATAAGCATGTGCTGTCTGCAGGCGTGCAACGCCCATAGGGCTCAAAGGGCTTCAGCCTCCCCGTCGTGTGTGTCAGCTCGGGCTGAGACAGCTTCCCGGGCGCGCACACAGACAGTTTTTAAGCTGCTGTGGGAAGGCTGGTCTGGCATCCGACTTATCGCAGCCACACCCGAGCACTTCACAGGTCTTTAAAAGACAATGTCCTCGTTAACAAGGCTTTGTTGTTTTTTCACCCCTTCTTAGAGCCCCTGCATCTCCACTCTGTCTGTTGCTGGAAGAATTACCCCCCCCCCCCGAAATTTTTATTAGGCCCCCCAAAAAGAATTTGGCTCTAGATGCGACTCTGCCTGTCTGTGTATTGCTTTGTGCTGGCATTGAGCGGCAGAGCTGCCCATTTCAGTGCCTCAGCGCCTTAAGTGCTATAACTGCTGGCATCCTAATATTTGCAGCACTTTGCTCTGCACCTACCTAGGATTGCTTGGAGCACCCGTGACCAGGGCAGTGAGGGCACTCCAGCTGATCAAAGAATCAGCAGCCAGACCCTCAGTACTGTACGACTGGTGAGCAAATTTCGTCTGCTGCTCTTCAAGTAAGTCATGAACACATAAAACAAGAAAGGGCCTCTTTCTCATAAGAGGTGGGTGAGAAAATAAATTAACAAGGCGCAGCCTACCAAGCCCTTGCACTAGCAGAGAGCCAAGAAAATATCTGCAGGGATGTAAACATATGGAAAAACCTCTTCAAGATTAAAAAATGTGCATGTCTTACACATGCTGAAAGCTTTACAGTTTCATCTCAAAAGTATCGGATTAGTTCACTGCATTGAGTGGAATTTAATTAAACGGACCCAGACAATGTCATTAGTTAACACTAAGCCGCAAGTCGAGTGTCATACGTGCCCTAGATCATTATTTATTATATGTGGAGCAACATCATAGCCTATTAAATCAAACACACACAGTTTTTTGTACAGCACACATCCTAAACTCACAAAGTTGAAGGTGTTCTCACATGCAATAATGTAGAAAAGGAGGCATGAAGAAATACATTCTTTGCCTAAGATCACACAATTTGTCAAGCGGGGAAGCTGGGTTTGGTAACATGTTGTTTTGTTTCACATTGTGCAACTTAAATTAGTCAGTTGATGGAAATCTATTTCTCTCCTGTTTTTCATCAAAGGTTAATGGTTTATATTTAATATTTATTACTTTCTGAAAGCAGTAGCATTTTACCTTAAAATATCAGATTATATCACTGCATTGAGAGGCATGTATTAAAACTGAAATATTCCTGCCTCTCTCCAATGCGACAATGTCTTTAGTGAACTCTGAGAAGCACCAGACCCGTAGCCAGGGATATATGGTTATGGGGGCACAGCCCCTGTAACGACAACATCAAGAGAAGGTTCCAGCCAATTTGTATTGCCTTAACGTTTTTTTTAATTGCTGTATTAATGTGATTCCAAAGCAGATGATTTATTTACATTTGCATTTTTTGATTATAGTATATACTTTCCTGAGGATTTTTTAGTGAAAATGTGTATGTTAAGTAAAAATGGAATACAATGTATAATGTTAAATCACTATTTTATGGGGGGGGGCAGGATGGATAGGTTTTCCACAAGGAGTTTTGGGGAATCTGTCTGGAGATGTTTTGTTCTGTTTACACATTTGTAGGTATGCACCTGTTTTGCAGTTTTGAATTCAAAGTGCTGTAAATATCTGGTATTACTATTATTCAGTTTAGCCATACTCAAATTTTCATCCTCAGAAGGATGAAAGATTGAGTTTCCTTTGTCAGAGACTCAAACCAATGACCTATATGCTGTAGAAGTCTCAAGGGGTCTCAATAAATACCTGTTCAAAGAAAGGAAAATAAAGACATGTAACTATGTACATTAGGGGATGTTCTGCTACCATACAATAAAATTGAGTAAAACGTTCAGGTACTGACTGTCTACAAATATGTATGTCCTCAGTGATGCCTTTTATTACATATGTCCAAGTGTGCTGACATATTGCACTAAGGGCCAGATGTACGACCATTCCATTTTGCGATTAGCAAATTGCGACGTTTTGCGGCTCGCAATTTGTGACTCGCAAAATGGAATGTATAACAGTGTCTCAGACACTGTTTGCGATTCCTAATGGGGTTGCAAATAACCTACCTCATCAATATTCATGAGGCAGGTCGCAATTTACGACCCATTGGGAATGGCCAGACCTCGCATGGATGGTGGCCTGCTGGGGTCAGCAGAGCACCATGTCTGAGACTGCTTTTCAATAAAGCAGCATTTTTTTTAAAATGCAGCCTGTTTCCTTAAAGGAAAATTGGATGCATTTAAAAAAGAAAAATGAAACATTTCTGTTTCATTTTTAGGTCGAGCCTGAGTCAGCGTGCATGCGCTGCTCAGCGAGACTGCTGTAGTGGAGTATGGAAGAGAAGCCCTGCCCACTCTCCACCCATGTTTGTCATTGGCTTGTGTCAGAGTCCTTCCTCAATGCTGTCTTCTGATTTCTTAATAGGCTTGTTAGTCCCTCCTTAGTACTGCCTTGTCTTCCTTTGTAACCTCCCATGGCTACTGACCCCTTTACTTTGGTTGTTCCACGGTAGGTGTTATTTAGTCTTGTAAGCACTATTTTCTTTATTGAGCTTCTCTTACTGCAGGCACGACGTGTTCTGCTTATTTCTTACAGTCGGTGATACTGGTTTATAAAGCTTCTATTGTGGTTTGCTTTTTCCTTACAGCTTGGGAGGGGGTAGAGCAGTTACTATGCCAAGCCTACACTGCTTCCAGCTGCCCGGCCTCCACTCGTTGTCGCCGTGTTTACAACTGCGACACCCGTGACTAGAAACACACGCCTTTACAGCAAACTCATTAGCTGGGATGGGGATCCTATGTCGTCACCAGATTCCCATCATGCCCTGGGCAGTATTGCAGGCGCACTGAGACAAAACTCCAAAGGCTTCGGCGAGTGCAGACAAGCAAGATGGCGGGCTCCTCTGATCCTCTGGAGGAGATGCTCTTCTCCAAGGTGGACGAAAAAGCCATCAGCGACTTAGTGGGTTCTCTCGAATCGCAGCTGACCAGACACAGGCCTGGTGAAGCGGGGGAGGAACTTGGGCTTTTAGGGTGTTGAGCAATGCTCTGCAGCAGCACAGAACTGGCGGCTCAGTGCTCAGTAGAGGAGCGACTGGGATCAGCGGCAAGAGCCAGCTTCTCTCTACTGTCAGTGCTCAGCCTGTTGCAGCCTGTCAGCCGCTCAGTGTGTCTTTATGCTAGTGTAGCAGAGCAGTAGGTGCAGGAGGCAGCTGCTAGTTTTAACATATGAGAGATGTCAACCATAGGGTTCTTCTTTCTTCATCTGCCATTTCAGGGAAACACTATTCTCCTTGAGGAGTGGACGTGACTTATATTTTTCCCCAGCCAAATTCATCACCTCTACATTGTTAGCTTTCTTAAGTTTAAAATCCAATACAGTGTCAGACACTTTTCTAGTGATATCTATTTCTGTCTTGATCATAAATGCGAGAGCTTGGGATGGATGATTTGTAACACATTTATTCCCTGATTTGCCTTTGCTTTCCTTGTTCACTGAGTTACCTGTTTGACTCCCTGTGTGCATGTATGGTTGGTTTAGCTGCAAGTAGTAAGTCAGATATCTACTTCCCTAATGTGGTATAAAGCAAGTACACCCACTTCCCTTGGGCATCTTCTGGAGATCTTGCCACATCCTTGCCTTTATTTCAGAAATTCATTACAGTAGGGCACACACCAACACAGTATGTGTACATGTGTGTGCCCGTGAGAAATGCGAATGCGCGGGCGCGCGCGCGCATGCGCAGTTCTCTCAAGCAGTACCCGTATGGCGAGGAAGAGGAGGAGGGCAGCCCTGGGGCACAGCGGTAAACAGGTAAGTGGTTTTTACTTTTTTTAAATTACTTGTAACATATCTTAAAAGGAGGGTGGAGGCGGGCATCCTAGCGGAGCTCCACGGAGATCCACAGAGTTTGTTTCCAACTCCGTGGCCCTCTGCGTAGCCCCGCTACGCAGACTACGCCCAGGGTTAGTTTGTACATACCACCACACATTTTAGCGGTTGCAAAAGGGCCGATTTCCCGTTTGCGACGGCAAAAAACGGTCATACATCTGGCCCTAAATGAAATACTTGTTGTAATTTTGAGAGGTTGGATGAGCACAAGCATGATGTGTCTCACACATCTATTAGACCTGATCTCATATTCTGCATGGTCTGAAGACCCTTTACCACAGTTCTGTCAAGGTTCCTAGGTCTACGTGTAACTAGCTGCTGCAGTCTAGGCTTTTCCTTTGCATTCTGGTACTTCTAGCCTTGCTTGCCCCATTATAATACTAGGACTAGAAGTCTCAGAATGAAAAGGAAAAAACAGGTGTGGAGTACCTAGTCACACATGAACCCGGTAAATATGGCTGCTATGCTACGAACAAAGCTGCTCCCTTTTGTTACCATTGCTGCAAAGGAGGGGGTAAAAGCTCAGCATGTCAATCATTTGTGTCTTTGCCATTTTAAGTAATACAATTGGAACAGTGTTTTTGTTTCATGCTATGTTTACAGAGTGTTACATTGCTGGTGAAAATGGCAAAATGTGAGCATACTGAAAGCCAGCTCAGATATACTATTCCAGGCTCAGCAGATCTTCGTCGCCCAGGTTGACTTACAACCTCATATGTCTGTGCTGAAATGAGGAATTTTAATGTGGAGCACAGCATTTCCATTTCATTTTTACTGTTCGATTACCACAAAAACAATAGTAATAGTGATGTCTCTGGAGCTGTGAGACATCATAGTGGTATGTCTGTGACTCATCTTTGTATTCCTATGCTAACACCTACAGCCTGTGCTGGTTTTAAAAACCTGGCAACCACAATTAGCAGAAACAAAATGTGGTCTAAGCCTCACGAAGAGAGTCAATACCAAGATTGTGACAGGTGAACTCCTCATACTTGTGCAACTTCTCCCTCACCTCGTGCACAGGCATGATCCAGTCAGTGCTTAATTCGAACCAGTGGTTGCAGGTGTGGGCCACCGGCACCATTTGTGGGGACCGGCACTTGGTTTTCCTCAACAGATTTAGATCCAGGGAGACAAAACCACAAATGGGGAAAATAAGTATGAGGAAAAAGATGGAAAACAGTGACAAAGAGAGAAAGAAGGGATGAAAAGAACTGACAAGAGGGAGATAGAAAGGTAGGGAGTGTCTGGTGGTGGATCAAAGTTGCATGAGGTAGAATCAAGACTATGCTGCCTTGTTATTCGGCATACCGCCCTTTAATAGTGCCAGCTGTGGACTTCAGAGCAAAACTTTGTCTTTTACAAATTAAGCGCTAGATCCAGCTAATATGAAATAATTAATTTTGCTACGCTTGTATACCTCTACAGACCACATTCTGGGTGCTTTGAAGATGGCATCAGTTTAAAAAACAGCAGAGTAAGCCATAGTGTGACTGGACTTGGTACTTGTGAGCAGCCATCTAGAAATTTGTAAAAGCTAATTTGAAGATGGACATCCACCTATAATTGGCAGGCACAAAAAAGTAAAAAGATAAAAAGAAGTGGGAGGGGGAAGGGGCAACATGCAATGAGGGGCAGTGGAGCAACAGAGTGATGCGGTGGAAGAGGGGTCATATGTAAATAAATGAGTACGATGGGGAGTGGTAGGGTAGTAACAGATAAGCCAATGGAGAGACAGATGTGAAGCAACACAAAGAGTGAAGAAGGCTGGGGCAAAGTGAAGCGAAAGTATCACACAGAGAAGAGAGCAAGAAAATAAATGCACTTTCATTGAGTGCTTAAAAGAAAAATAAATAGCTCCCTGAATGCAAGCAATGTGACCAGCGGAAAGATGCAAGATCTGACCACTGTGAGACCAAAATGCTCCTCGGCAGAACAAACACAATAATATGGAGGAAATCCATTGAATAAAGAGAAGGCAACCAAGATAGACAACTAAGCAATCCCATAATTTCTTTTTTTTTAAATTTTCTTTATTGAGATCGTCAGTATACAGACACATTGTTAATGGATGGCTATGTTTAACATCTCAAATCGAATTAAATCAGTCAGTATTTTGACAAAGAATGAAATTCCAACAATAAAACAGGGTACAGGAGCGATAAACAAAAAATAAACAAAAAAGATGATGACTCGTAAAATGGATCACATTAAATATAATCAGTTGCACATTATGCACATTGCGTCGAGAACTGTCCATGACACACGTCTCAGTACTCAGTAATAAGTCACTCACTGCGTGTTAGTGTCTCCAGGATGCACACCGCAGCTTTCCATACCCATTAGAGCGAATTAGTCTCCGTCCAGAGGGTGTACCAATAAATAATTTTTCAAGGGTTGCCAGATGTCTCGTGGGCGTGAAGTCGGTAGAAGCAGGGTGGCATATATATCACTCATGGTGTCGCAATGTACCATGTCCCGAAGCCAGGCCCTAACAGTTGGTGTTTGTGTTCT
Organism: Calotriton arnoldi; assembly: GCA_963921515.1. Classification (NCBI taxonomy): domain Eukaryota; kingdom Metazoa; phylum Chordata; class Amphibia; order Caudata; family Salamandridae; genus Calotriton; species Calotriton arnoldi. The sequence goes on from CAWUFW010005749.1 coordinate 711,913, forward strand.
GCCCCAATGTAACGAGATCTGTCGTTTTGCAATGAGCAAAGCTATTGCTGTGAACCTTCTAATGTTCTTTTTTAAAGGTTGGACATATTCAAGCATAGTCCCAATACCGGCAACATCCCCCCCCCTTCCCATAGGCGAACGTGCATAAATAAACACACAAGACACTTTGTTTATGGGAAAAACTTGTCGCAGGTGTATTCCATACAAGAGTATGCAATAAGGTGGGTTATCTTACGGGCGATCCATGGGCAGGCAGCCATCCAACCTATGCTGCCCCTGCCCGCCTGATGAGCCAGCACTGTGGGATGGATGCCCGATCAGCGCTACACCTTCGTTGATCCGCCACCGGATCACGTGGCACCTTGTTACCACCCTACTCACGCCCCTTTCAGGGCGGAGCGTAGCAGGGCAAACCCCCGGTTGGTCAGGCCCCCAACCGCCCGAAGGACTAACGGGGCGCCGTCACGGTTCTCCAGGACCCTGCCCTGAGGATCCTGGTCTTTGGCTCTGGCACCCCTATTGTGCCGCGCAGAGGTACCCTTACTGTACCCGTCTGCCGCAGAGGTACCCTTACTGTACCAGACTGCTTCCAGGTCGCCCTGTAACTCCGCCACAGCCCTGGAGGTGGCCACCGTCGCAGCCAGGGCCCCCCACCACTGCACCTCCTATTACCTGCAGCCTGCCCTTTCCAAACATTCCTGAAAATCCAGGAGAAACAAGCCCATCCCCACCGGGGACAAGTGGACCCCGTCCTCCTCAAAGTAACCTTTAACGTTTGCCTGGATGAGCTCGTGTCTGATGAAACCCAGACCCCTCTGGTCTGTGAACTTACTCCATGAACAGTTCCCTCTTACAGGGATGTTCAACGGCCTCCTCCGACTTAGCTCCGGACCACCTTAGCGGGGATCATCTCCGACCACCAGAGCTCACATTGACCCCTGTAGTTGCTGATCTCACCGAAACAGCGCATTTCACACATGCGACCGCTCATTTCCAGGCCTCCTGCAAATCTAAGGGATGAGATCCCTCCATACTGGTGATAGATGAACCCCATCCATATCACAGTAGCCCTTGACGTTAGCCTGGATCAGCTAGTGTCTGATGAAACCAAAGAACCTTCTGGCATGTGAACCTATGCCAGGAACTATTCACCCTCCTGCGGGAAAGTTCCACTGCCTCACATGACCTAGCCCTGTGCCATCTCTGGGCGGGACGAATTCAGACACCAAGGCTCACATTGCCCCATCTGTTTGCTGATCTCCCCAAGTTGCCGTCCTTCTCGCATCGTGTGTGCTTGAACACCTGTGTCCCCCATCGATGGGACAGCAGCCCACTAGTTAGGTGACCGCTCCCAACCCCACCTGCCTACTTTGGCTGTTCGGGCGAGGAGAATTATGCTTAACATTTGCACCGTCCCTTTGCTTTCTAAATCAAGACGCATGGGAATGGTCATAACTAGAAGTAAGTGCCAATAATCAAGGGTGCCTTCCTGCCCTTGCCATGCATCCCATATGGAAATTTCGCCAGCTCAACTCCCTCTGGTGAAACCCCCTAGGCATACCAGCTAAGAGAATCTGTCCGATTTCATAGAGTGCGCACTGTTTGCGATACGGTGCCTAACATTAAGGATTGACTAAGTCCTACTTTACCCTCATCCTCGAATATTGCCGAATAGCAGGGGCGTTCCCACTGCCCACCCCTGGGCAACCCCAGCGGTGGGAATTACCTGCTCAGTTAAATTTACTTTTTGTTGATCACTGGACATGGCAAATGTACTTTTACATAGTAGCCTTTTGTGCTTGGCCCCTTGTTTCCCCATTTCTTGGGACGGCAGCACCCTGTTGGCTGACAGCGTCACCACCCAGCGAGGCATCTATACTAACCGGGCGGGCATTTGCGCCTAACTGCAGGATCATATACTCTGCCCTTGGTTCAAGGGTGTACTTATTTAGCCCCGTTGCCCAGACGGATGCACAAACCCCTTTGCTTGCTACCCTGGTGAACACCTTAATGGTATCAAAGCTGGTTTGAAACAATCTATGGCTTGCGCCCACTGCTGGAGACACCTCACCCTTTCGTGCAATTACAACTTACGCAGCGCACCCCGCTTGCCTAACTGCCGTCGGATCACAGATGCACAGTAGAAGGGCCAATACCTGCCTACGAAGAACCCGACTTTGTTTTAGCCACTTTATTAGGCACATGCTGCAGCCAATTGGCCCTTCAGATCTCCGATGCTAGCCAATGGAAGATAAAAATGTGTGGCCTTTGCCTATGGAACCTCAAGATTTACTGCTTAAAGCCATAAGGCGCCTTACGGGGTCCTAGAAGATCAGGCACATGGAGGACCCCTGTGCCTCAGCTATGCCCCTATGAACTTTTGCATTCTGGCCAACTTGATACTCCCTGTTCTGGAGCCCCCCACTGAACAGCCCACTGTGGCTCAACAGACAGGTGAAATTGTATCCCAAGCCTTCTACTGTGTTCTTCAACTGGAGAAGATTGGGGCTGATTTAATACCACTGCTGGGGGAGAGCTGGTGGAGGGCTGTGGACCTACTGCCAACATCTCCCATGTTCTGTCAGGCTTTCCTTAGGACCAGTCCCCTAGCCTCTTAGTCCCCCAAAGGATTCAGCAGAATTGACCCCCAACCTGGGATGCGATGGCCCGCTAGCCACTAGACCCATATCGGAGTACTATCCGGGACCTAATGCTTTCATCTTTCTCAAGCAAGGGATGGCCACCTGAAGCGCTCAATCGCTCCCTAATGAATTATCTGCACTGGCAAGTTAGCCTGGCTAGATTATTCCTTGCTGTCCTGTCTGGGTCCACCAAACACTTAAAGAAATGCTTGATTTCTTCTTGTGGTGCTGCAGTCCGCATATGCTATGCTAAGGCAGGGTGCACTTGCTCCGTGAACCCCTGCATTCTTGTGTGGCCTTCCTTTATGCCAAGGGATACCTAAGGCAACGTTTCAATTCTGAAGTGCTGGGCTGTGCCAGAACTGTAATGAGTCTTCGCCTACACAAGTCACCCAACAGACAGGTTGGCCCTGACTACCATGTGTTCTGGTGCTAGATTTGGAGAGCCTTGCCTTCACTTGCTGCCCCCTGGGAAACACAATGCCTGTGCTCTGGCCGCAACGCAGCGATGCCCTCATGTAGCATCGAACCCCTGGTCAAATAAACGTGACAACTCCAACTACTTAAACCTACACCTTGACCCTAGTGCATCCACCAAATATGGGCCTGAGAACCAGACTGTTCACTTTTCCGCCTATAATGCCTCCACACTGGCTGCACGCCGGATGTCTGATTCCGCGTGGTGCCCTGGGGTGAAATTTACGCATAACTCCTTAGCTAAATGAAAATGCTTCAAAAGCTTGGCTTCCTATGTGATATAGATGCTTTGTAGTATCACCAGTGCTGTAAAGTGAACAGCTCGGGCCTAACAAAGCAAACACCTGGACCCCCGGAACCAACTGCTCGAAGCGCACAGCACCAACAGCGCCACCCCGTGTCTATTCGTGGTCAAGAACATCATAACTTAAGAAAACACTATGCCCCAGACTTAAAGACCGACCCACTCCTATCACCTTGTCCCCTCTCCTGAGGCAGGGTGGACAATCAAGACTGGTGCGCACGCATTCTTCCCATAGTCCTCTTGCACATTTAAAGGAACTCTTGATGCTGTGCAACCATGGGACCTAACGCATTATGACACCCAAAACGTTCTTGCTTTGATCAAGACATAACATTAGGCTCTATCTTTGCATGGCATCGCCTGGTCAGCCGCCAGGCCACCATTGCAGAAAGATGCACGTGCTGCCACCGCCAGACTTTGGAGCCTCGCCCCATAAACCACATAAGCACAGACTGCACCCTGAATCACTGGACCAGTTAAAAACACTGGTGCCCTGAGTATTGAATCAAGCATGGGAGCCTACAGATCCCCATCCCCCCTTGGGCACACAGCCACCTGCGCCCCTGCAACTCTCATCCCCATTTGTTTTCCCCACAAATCGGGCCCTTACCCCATACCACCTGGCTCAGGTTTGGCTCCACAATCATTTAAAATGTAGCACAATGGAGCCACGCAAAGGTATTGAAACGCTATACATGAGTGCCTGTTACATCACCTATTCAGCACAACTATCCTCATGCCCACTGCAAATGAAAGCATGGCTGTCCATGGAACTGCGCAGCGCAACTCGCTGCTCCAGGTGCAGCCCACCATACGCAAAGTTTAGCGGCCTGTGCAGAATCATGGGCTGAGAAGTCACAGCACCCTCACTGGCTCATGGCCTACTAAGAACCCGGCTTCCCTCTGCGTCTGGTTGCTGCCACTCAGTTCGTAACCTGAACCACCGGCCGGGAGGTATCCGAAAGTAACAAATAACAGAACGAGGAAAAGACAGATCCCGAACCTGTGCTCAACTAGCTCCCACATTTCAGTGACACTAGTAAATCTTCACATGTCTGCTTGTTTAACAGTCACTTTTTACGCAAAAGTGCAAAGTGCTATTGGTTGACTCTTCACAGTTCTATCTAGCACATACTCGAGCTGAAGGTATCGGAGCGCCTTACATGAGCACCCCTTACATTGTACCAGGACTTACGCACAGACAGATTTACCGAATTACGAGGGACAGAGTCGCACTTCCAGTGCAACACTCTTTGCAGATGCGGGCAGCGATCTCCTAATCGACTAGTTACCACCCCATCTGCTGCCCCACACACCAAGGTTGTTCACCACTGGCCCCTGCCAATGACAAATTCATGAGTTGAGTGCCTGCGCTAAACCCGCAGGCGATGTAGCCCACTGCCATGCACTGGTGTGCGCAACACCACTTCTCTCAAAGGTGACCGTACCCTGGACCCACCAGCAGGCCACGTCCTCGCACACTCTGAGTCGGTCCCACGGGCACTCCTGTGCGCCACCAACTTCTGCTGTTTTCTCACATTTGAGGGGGGGCCACCGGGGAACCCATGTCCGCCTCACCTTCACAATACCCGCACCAATGGGTGAATGCCCCTAACTGCAACTGCGGGCGCCAAAGTCCCCATGCAGCGCTGGCAACAGTGTCAAGAGGAACAGCTGTCCTGTACCCGAAGCACTCCGAGGATGCAGTACATGCATACACCGAAGCCGGAGTTCCCAGTGCTAGTACCCCTCAGCTAATGCAGGGCGCCCCCTTTCTGGACTTGTAAAAACATGCGTCAATGGCGTAACTCAAACCACAGTGCCCGCACAACTATCAACCGTGACACTCCTATAAATGCGACAATTCAGACCGCTCGGGCCCCCACAGCTCTAGAATAGCTCTGGGGTAGGCACTAGTTATTTTCAATGTACACTGAATTAACAACAACCGTCGTGCTACATCTTCAAATCACATCAAAATCGCACAAACAGCGCCCCCATGTGGTGACAATCATGAGCGCCGGTGACCTGCCAGGCGCTAGAAACCCTCGGCTCAAACTTAGGTGCTGTGAAATTACCGTCGAGGCGTCTGCATCCAAAAGCAGTAGCGCTCGAAAAGTAACCTTACGCCTAATCATTCAGCACGCTCAAGATTTCTTAACTTGGAAGGGGTGGTCAATGTTGGTCAATGAACAAAGAGACCCAAAACCAAAGTACACAGCACTCCTCATGCCTTAGTACGACCGGGAGCTGTTCGTACCATCCATTGTTGCATTTACAAGCGGGACTGAAGTTCAGTTTAATAAAGAGGGTCTAGGTCTCAAGGAATTGGACCTCAATCTGTTTTGCTTTATTTGTTGCTGTTTGCTCTTTCTGAGGTTAAGATCCCTTATGCCCGCTGCTCACAGGAGCTGTGGGGCCGATCACTTACTAAGCCCACCCATATTGGGGGGGGGGGGCTGTAGGAAATAGAAGAACTTGACCGTCAGTCACATGCTACAAGCTTAGGCCCAAATGCGTGATTACCAAATGCGGTGGGAGCAGGGTCAGAGTGACTCAGGGACTGTGATATGCTTCTTCTCCAAACTGGGATTAGAATATAGTGGGAAACAGCTGGGGCTATTCGGTAGAAGTGACATCAAGAGAGCTGCACAATCTAGCGTGACATTCCAGAGACGCTGCTTCCTGGGACCTTCCCTACAACCAAGAATGAGTTCACAGCACCTCATCGGTCATTCCGGACCTTTAGCCGCGACTGCTCTGCCTTCTAGCATTTTATGTGATTAATGATACACTATAACGTTGTACACCAAACTAGTCATATATTTGACTCAATTCATGGGAATAATTGGAGATACGTGTGCTAATGTCACAATCAAAGTGTTGTAAGCGGGGAACTGATAAGTCACGTATCCTTACACTAAACACCCAGAAATGACACAAAAACAATTGAAACTTTGCATATTCTGTTCAAATACTTCAGTCTCCTCATTACATGGCAACATCCAGGTTCCTAGGATATCCACTAGGACGGCGAGACCCCTCCTCCAATCCCAATGTCGAACCGCTTCCCGAGGAATGAGGCCTGGCCAACATCCGCAATCTGACCCCCACTCAGCCTGGCATCGACCGTGCGTCACCGTGCGTGACTCACTTCTGAGCTGGCAGCATGGACCGGACTGAGGGGGTCCTGCTGCTGCTGCTTCCTGCCTCCAGCTACCGGGCACCGGCACCGTCCCTTAAGGTAACTCAGCCTGGGCTATGCACCTGAATTTGGAAAAGCGCCCAGCACCACTGCTGCAACTTGCGATTCACAGAGCCCGCCGCACACCCCACGGTCTCCAGCCGCCACAGGAGCAAAGCAGAGCCGCCATCCACCTTGCACCTGGTATGGTGTCATTAGCCCTCTTCGGTCACTTGTTCAAACCTGCCCTTCACTTCATGTTACAACCATTAACTTATCGAGGCGTGTCCCTAGTATCAGGCAGATCTTTATCCCCAGCCTCCCTAAAACTATCTCGGAGTGATCACGCATGATATGACCGCAATGTCCTTTAAAACTTGAAGGCCCATATCAGTCATCATTCCCAAACTCGAGGCACCCTTTTGCGTTGCCCACTGTAATAATCTCCTGTTTTACATTGATCTGTGATAATTATTCCTCTTATGGTTGACCCCGCGGCCCGACCGGAAGTGAGGGCCCCCCCTCGGCTCAGCGCACAGCAGTCCCCAGAGGCCACACACAGCTGACTCCAGGCGCCAAACAGGCGAGGCCGACCATTCTTACATTATCCTCCGCCTCGAACCTCACCCGTGCAGCCTCCATCCAGCTCCATGAACAGCGAGGCTTCCAGCGCCACGCGACTGCCCCCCCGGTGCCCCGCGGCCGTCCCAGCAATGGGAAGACCTGCCGGGCCCCAAACCAAACATGCCTCCACGCTCGGATCCAACATGGGGCTGCAGGCACGGGTGCAGCTGCAGTGTATCCGTCCCGTGAATCTATAATGAGTGCTTTCAGCGAGCACACCGCCAGTGGTCACACGCCTGTGCATCAATTCAACCAAACAGCATTTACGTAGCATTTGCCTGCCACCTGCTGGGCATTCAAATTAATTTATTTGAGTTTCCATTTCATTCCGGCGAAGGCACTTACTGAGGATCCCGGAGCCACCGTTCACATAATTAGCCACCCAACAGCCATAGATAATTCATAATTCAATTCCAATGTATTTCGGACAATCTGCCACACATCAGGAGAAATTTTGTGTCAAGACTAGACTGTAAAACACCACTCCTCTTAAATTGAGGATGCAGAAACCGCTAAGAGGTGAGAGTGAAGTTCAATCTCCCAAAAAGTGATGTCTAACCTTTGACCGCTCCGTGCCCTAAACCACGATGGGAGCCTGCGCCCCCGACAGACTGCGGGCCATGACTCGTGCTTTCAATTGTTCCCCCACGGACACAAAATTTATGCCAAGCAGCCGGACCCCAATAGGAGGACCGCGGCCAGCAAGCAACCTCCGGCCCCGAGGCACACAAAACTCACCGCAAACAACGACGATCAGCTGCACGAACGCGACAACGAGCCAGCCAGCTGACATTGTGTCCAGCGGGGGGAACAAGAGAAGACCTCCCAAGACGGCGTGGCTGGCGGAAAAGAGGCCGCTGGGAGGGTCAGAGGGGTATACATACCCTCCCTCCCCCCCGGGCATACCGGAAGTGATGCCCACACCCCCTGGACAGCGGGCTCCAGGCAGAAGCCCTCTGCTGCTAGAGCGAGGGGTAGGCTTGTGCCGCAATGGCACTAAAGGGCCGCCCTTTTAGGGGGCCCCCTTTGGGGGCGGTGGGCAGCCACAAAGCTGTCAGTGGCGCAGGGTGTATAGTTTGCTCCACCATAAGAGACAAATGGTGAAAAATCTCTCTCCAGTATGCCTGCAATGGTGCGCAGTGCCATGCTAGATGTGAAAAATCAGGATCCGGAGCCGAGCAGAGAACACACGTGTGAGAGATGCTAGGGTCGATTTCGGGGTTATATAAGCACGGTGTATATATTTAAAATGCAATAATTTGTGGCGATGATTATTTGAGATATAACGTGTTTGCGCACAGCAGTAATGCCATATATCGTCTGTTATAGACATATTTAGGTCTCGCTCGTGCCTTGGCGCCAACTACAGGGCGGAGAGATAATGAAAATGAAAAGTGGTACAGGCGGAGCAATCCCATAAATGAACAAGGAGCTGACCCACAGCCCACTCTGTTTATTGGAAGCAATAGTTATGTATGACAGTCAGCTAAATCTGTGTGTAGCCAAGACCTAATAAATAACAAAATGTATGTGAAGATGTAAAGATATTAACAAGAGAAAAATGATAAAAGACAAATCATTCCCACACTTTAGGACAATAGATAGGTAGTGAAACTTAGGACACTGAAGAACAGCTTTTCATTGTGGAGATTCAAAGGAGGCAGATGCTGGCAGTGGAGGTATGAGTGGTTTAAATGGAAACAAACAACAGATTTAAAGATAGGTTAATAGAGAGTGTATTTGTATGCAGAGAGACCAACATGGATGGACGAGCAGTTGTCTGATTGGATAGGACCAGAATGAGTATAACAACTTTAGTAAGGAAGAAGTTTAGAAGGAATGTGATTGATGTGTAAAAGTGAACGCAGATCACGCTTCACTTGCAGGCACAGGATAAAGAGGTGAGTTAGGTTCAACTGTATTCATCAGTTCCAAACATTCACACATAACAGAGATCTCTTCAAAAGAGGAGATCTTTCACAGCCAGACTCCAATCTAGCCTTTTATGGAAAAACCATATATTACATGCAGTGTATGTGTTACGTGGTCATAGGGTATCTTCAGATACAGCGAGGGCTGTTGGTTGGATAATACACTAAGCAAAAAAAAGGAGCCATCTTCACTTTCAAAATGAAAAAGTCACTCTTTTCCAATGCTCAAGTCCACTAAGAGCAAGCATGTTGCCACTTGTGAGCATCCAGGTGCAGACTGGGATGTCATTAGCAGCCTGGTGAGGATGTGATTGCAACTCAGACTTTGCATACCACAGTGAATGCCACTGTATGGTAAACATCATAATTATACTCAATTACATTTCTACAAAGGGTGGTGTGGTAAGCAACTGCTGTGTTAGTCACTCAAGACTCAAGTCGTTAAGTAGTCCCTGCTACTCGTTTCACAGCAAATCCTTAACACATTTAAGTTTTGCATAGGATGTAGCCTAGTTTGTGCACTTGATTATGCCTTTCGACTTACAAAAATGCAGTACAAGGAGAGTAAAGATGTTTTGAATCCTTTTCTGCCCATTGTTAACTTTAGCATTCAGTTATATAACCAGCTTATAGACTTTAGCTGCTTGTAAAAAAGACCACAAACAACAAAGCAGTAAACAAAACCAACCAACATAACAAGTAGTAAACATATTTGTAAATGAAAAGGAGGCAAGACTGACACACTAAAGTAACGCTTTCTCACTATGCTGAATAACTCCTTGGGGTTCAAGCTTGCTTGTGCTTGGGAAAGGACTACCCCTAATCCTCGTAGCTGTGTACACAACCACTGTACTGGAAGCAAGCAAAGCTCACAACAATTACAACTTTCGACTTTCTGCCCACTCTCTAACCTTCCCTTAGCAAATATCTAACATTAAATGCTATCCTATTCTCCAACCCCTAAATATTACCAACCTCTAAAGGCTCTCGATTCCCTTACCCTTCCTTTAGTCTACACCCTTCACAGGTGTTTAACAGTTAGCTTTTATTTATTATTTCGTACTCCTGAATTGCCACCCATTTCCCCCTCAGCCTGCTAGGCTCAGCCTGGCTCTTGCTTCTCTACTTGACCTGTTCTTTCTCTGAGTTTCTCCATTCCTTACCTTCCCACCTCTCTCCTGCCTTACTTTGAGCTTTCATCTTTCATTTGCCTCCAGTTAGAACCAAAACACATAACAATCTACAAAGTCCCTTCCACCCTTTCTATTACCAAAACTCCATTCAAATGTATGCCCGGGTGGGTCGTGGGCTCTGAACCGCATTGAGGGAATGCACATTTAAGCAATGGCATGGCAGTGCAATGGATCATGAAGTCTGTCTCTGCCTCATCTCTTCTTTGCCCACTTGTCCTCCTGTACTTTCATTACCTTTAAGTACATTCTATTAACCACCAAGGAGAAGTGCATTCCATCATTTGTAAACAATGTAGGTCATTTGTAACCTATGTCTTCATGTTTCAAAATCCCAATGTTTTGGGCCTTACAAAAACTGTACACTTTACACTGTTAACCTCCTTGCATTCTCAGCTTGTGTGCCCTGCTAGAGACTGGAAAAAAGTTGGATCAAAAACAGGATAATGCACCTATCTGCCTCTAATCCCTATCAAATTCATTTTCACCATCTTCAGCAGTTCCAAACCAGTCGATTCACCATGACATTTCTCCTCAAAAGGAATCGAAAACATCTCCAGGATCATCCTATCTGCACATTTCCCTCACAACGTAGGCAACAACTGTCCTTAATGGATGCCTTAAAAACCAGTGCACCACTAACACCTGCTGCCCCTCCAGTCCCAGCTGCTGATCATATGGCTGTCTTTGCACTTGGCCCCCAGGCCATTTTACTATGAAATCTCGGCACATTGTGCAGGCGCTGCAAACTTTGCACATATCCCCAACCAACTCCCTTGGATGTATCTAGCACCATACCTTGCTTGATATCCATCCAACTTTGTTTTTTTGTTTTGTTTCATATAGCACAAACTAGACCCGAAGATATCAGGTATCAGAGCGCTTTAAATGAGCACCAGTTTAGTTACCGATGGACACATTCATTTTTGCTAGTCACGGGGAGATTAAGCGATTTGCCCAGAATCACAGGATGTTGAGCGTCGTTGCCGAAACTCGAACCCTGTTCCCCAGCTTCGAGATAGACCGCTCTAGCCATAAGGCTACATCCTCTCCCCTGAACTTTCCCATTCAGGTTGCACCCCCTTGCTCTCAATCCAAACCCTGTACTTCTATTGCTGGCCTAATCCGAAGCAAGTGTGTACAAAAACTTTCCTGAACAACCACACTAAATGCAGACATTTCTCTAACATCCCAACATTCACCTCTCTGTTGCCCTACTACCATCCTTATGAGTGAAAGCTCCCCCTGGTCTGTGACGCTGAATACCTCCTTTAAGCCTCCACTGGGCACACCTCCAACATTCTCGTCTTCCCAGCAACACTCTCAACCCAACCTTGTAGCAACCTCTTTAAGAAGGAGCAACTGACTCTTTGAGCAACCTCATCGTCCTTAGCTCTTAACATTCCACATTTCTTCTGGTAATGCCTCTCCTAATAGGTCCACTTTTAGAGCCATCTCACAGAATCTTGACCTTTGAATTCATGAAAAACATCTGTACTTGCTCGACTCTGCAACTTTCTTTCTGTAAGCCCACTACGTGCCTGGCTCTAAATTTCACATTCCTCTGCAGGCATTCCAACACCAGCACTAGGAGCTGCAACACCCACTTGTCATTAGCCAAGAGCTGTTGACCACTCTCCCGTTGCCTCAGTTGTGATGGCAAATGTTCTCCAGGTCAGACCTAAAATCACTAGGGAAAATTCCAGGAATGCAATGCTGTAGTGGGGTTATCTTCAATCATCCGGCTATGTTTTGACAAGTGATTTGGCCTTCCAGTACAGGCCAAAATCTCCTGTCTTCATATGTCCGCAAAAAGCCCAACTTGGCGCCATCATCTTGCATGCCAAGTTCAAGTGTCCATGAACTTGCTCCATTTTTCTCAGTTCACATTTGTCTCTGCCCACCACTTACTTCAGTAGTGGATTCAGTTTATCTCACTTGTCCGCTCGTAAAAGTGACACCATGGGCCAGCTCAGTAACGTTATGGTCATTGATGGTCCTTCGGTCTTTTCCAGTGTTAAAGGTACTCCAAAGCCTGATCTTACCTCCTCCACAGCTTTCATTAATCTTCAACACTCCACACCTGTCCATCCTTCCAGGTAGTGCAGTACCTGCTCTACCCTGCAACATTCTTTATTACATCAAGCATTTCAGTCAGTGCCAAGATATCCCTGTGTGTTGGACTTGGCCCTCTCTGCAGGGTCATCCCCCAAAATGTTTGCCTTTTACCCTCCACATTTTGCTCAGTTCATTTTTGTTGGCCTTAGGACTCTGCTAATCAGTGCTAAAGGGCTTGTGCTCACTCCCCTAAACATGGCTTGATTGGCAAAATCTAATTGGCATGTTTAATTTGCTTTTAAGTCCCTTGTAGAGATGTATACCATCTAACCAGGGTCAGTAAATAAAATGTTGCCAGTGGGCTTGCAGCACTTATTGTGACACCCATTTAAGTAGCATCTTAAATCATGTCCTAGGCCTGCCATTGTGGCCTGAATGCAGTTTTAAACGGTCGACTTGGCATTAAAACCCCCATGATAAGCCTTCAACTGCCATTTTATTACATGTACGTCACCAATAAGGTAGGCCCTAGGTAACCCATAGAGTAGGGTGCTGTGTAAATAAAAGGTTGGATCTGCATTTTTAAGTTTTACCTGTCCTGGTAGTTTAAAACTCCCAAATTCCTTTTTCACTATTGTGTGGCCTACCCTTGCGATAGGATAACATTGAGGATTACTTATTACATTTAATAAGCTGTAGTTCCTAATTGGGAGCAAGTCGATATGTCATGTTTGGTACCTATGAAATTGTAAGGATAAAACCTCTTAATAGTAAAGTAGGATTTTTCATTACAATTTTGAAAATACCACTTTCTGTCTGATACCACAAATACTTCACAGAGAGTGACCAACCTGTGATGACCGGCCCGGCAGGAATGATGCACGATGCTCGTCCTTCCACACCCCCTGATGCTCAACCAAGTGAGTTGTACATAGCACTGATTCTTGAGGAACACCAGGGGGAATGGGGAATGGGACAAATAAGAAAATAGATAACTGCTGACTATATGACAGCTGCCACTTAACACCCTCCAGGCTCGTCTGTCATCTGAATCTCAATGTGTGAGTCCCCGAAGAACAACAAGAACAAGTATTTATTTGTTTTTAAACAAAAAGCTTTACAGTTTTGATTTACAGTTTAAATCATTTACATTGTCTCTCTCAATCTAGACTTAATATGTCTGTTAATTCACAAGAGAATCCGTTTAAACATTAGTTCTTTCTCTGCCAGTTGTTTCTTCACTAGAATTAAACTAGTCTCTGGATTTGGCAAATGCTACACGGTGTTCTTAAAGTCTCTCTGAATGCGCGATTCACCCAATAATAATTAAGTACCTTGTAAATAATCAAGTATCTTGCATTTTTGTCCACCAAGTTCTTTTACTGATTGTAGGAAGGTGGAGTATTGTGTTGTGATGCTGGTTAGGCTTCAGTATGCAATACTCTCACAGACCCCAAAGATGGTCCTTGGATTCACAAATTTAAATCCTTAGCTCAGTCCTGAGAGAGTGGCAAAGAGCAGTCAGGCTTAACTAGAGGAACATGTGTTACGAATTATAGAGTACCAACATGGTTTATAAGTAATTTACACAACTCAATAGAAACCCGATACCAATTTATAAAAATAAAGTTTATTTTTATCTTAATTTGAAAACCAAAATAAACTTGATCGGATGCATATCACTGGAGCTATGGATTTTAGAAGAAAACATAAATTATAGCAAATCAGTACTTCAGAACTTTTGCATTGCAGTCAATGGGACAAAATGGTAATGATAATTGGAAACTTGCAGGTCGAGTTGCGTGGAACCTACAGAGGGTTAAGGTGATGTGGGTCCCAGGACCAAGCCACAACAGTCAGTTCAATTTACCTGGCCCGTGTAGCCCAGGAACCGAGTTGTCCTTGCTGTCCCTGGTGCTGAACGGGAGCTACTGTGAAGTGGCCTTTTAACACTCACACAGTGCTGCGGATAACAAGATGCAAAATGTTGACAACCAAGTCCCTCCTGACATCGGATGAAGGTTTTACAGAGTGCCCTCTAGGTGCAGCATTGAGTGAAGGGGTTAGTTGCTGGACTGGCGACCAACAAGCCTTGACAGCAGCAAGTACAGCAGATAGCTGCTTCAACATCCAGTGGTCCTGAAGAAAACAGTAGCTGCCTGAAACTTCGTGGAAGGCAGGACTACAGTTCCCACAATGCACTACACTTTCTGGATTTGGCAGATCCCTTGGAGGGCTCAATGGCCAGCGATTCCTTGGATAAAGTGTATTGTTTTACCTGCAGTTTGAAGGGGGCTAATTCCACTTGTACAATGCAGTCTGAGGTTGCTTCTGGCTCTCACAGGGGTTCCTCTGTCTGAGGGAACCAACCTTTAGCCTAGGATGAGTCTCGTTCCTACAGTTCCAGGAGTGCTACCACAAGTGCAGAGTACCCCTCTTTTAGTTTGTGCAAGTCCTGTTGTCGCACACATGGGTCTTTTCTTTGTCCTCTTTGATGCAAGTTGGATCAGAACTGAGGTTCTGGTGTCAAGGGGTCCCTTAAATCCTAGATTTAGGGGAGGTAGGGTGTGTGAGCAAGTAGTCAATGACCTGCTAGTCCCTGCAGATAGTCTGCCCCTGAGGTGACCACATCCGGGTATGTAGGTCACCTTTTCTACCCAGAACCGACTTCTTCTACCACTTTTACAAAAGGCAGACGTCTTCCCTAGGTGTACAAACCAGGCAGCTCACCCTAGGGGCGGGGCTAGCCTTCTGGGTGTGTACCTATCTTGCATGCCTAATTTCCTCCATGCCCGGGTGCAAATGTGGCTGGGGCAGAGGGAGGGCTGTTTATTCCTTTGGGGGACAGTTTGGATGCACATCAGAGGTGGTGTAGCCTTTGAAGCTCACAGCCTTGATGTGGCACTTCACTAGCAATCCTGTGAGGGAGGAAGTGTGACCTCCTTCCTGATCAGGCCTTTGTTCCTGACTACTGGGAGTTTTTACACTGCCTGGCAGGAGGTCAGAATTCTGTCATGGTGGTAGCAAGTGTGGGCTGCCAGCCAGAGCACAGAGAAGCTGGGCAACCAGGTGAGCAACCTCTAAGGAAGCCAACTGGGTGTATGACACATCTTCCTCAAAACAAGATTCATGTCAGGGGTGAGATGGCACATTGTTTGATACCAAACTATACATATCTAGGTGGCATCATAATGGAGCTAGCGACCCTTAGTTTGCCCGGGTGCCAGCCCTTGTTATTCTTTGGACCGTCTATCATTTATAGTGTACCTTAATGGTAAATGCCATTTTAGGGACATATGAGCTTGCACTTACTTGACCACACCTTTAATATAAGGCACCCTTCCTCAGGGGCTCAGGAGGCCTCCCTTAGGGGGTGACTGACATATATTAAGAGCAGTGCATTGACTTTGCCACACATGGTGAAGGCAAAGTCGAAATTGAGCAGTTTACACTATTCCTGCAGTCTGCAATGGCAAGCCTGCTGTCACTAGTTTACTTGGGTCACTCAGTGTGGCACAAACAGTGCTGCAAGCCCTGGGGACCCCTTTATCACCCATGCCCTGGGTACCACTGGTACCATATACTACGGACTTATAGGGGCATAAAGTCGTGGTCAATTAGCGTTGCCAATTTACACATAACAGTTTCAGGGAGAAAGCACTGGCACTGGGGCCTGGTTAGCAGGCTTTAGTGAACTGTCAGTGTTGAAAGCCAGCATGTAGTAGTCCAAATGGGGACAAAAAGTGGGGGGATAACTACAAAAAGCCATATTCTCTTACACTGATGCTCAATTATGATTTCTTTGTCTCAAATTCCTGACTAGCATGCATGCATAAGGGAGGTAAACAGCAAATTAACTTAGCTTTCTCTTGTCTCTTTTATCTCTGACAGATCACTGAGAACTCTCTCCTGGAAGCGCAAGGTTCACAGAGGAAAAATATTTCCTGGATGTGCAGGTAAGCTGGGTTGGCAGGAGAAACACGTATAATATCTTCACTGGATCTCTGATTGCCTATCAAAGGGTGTGGTCCATGGGAGTGGCATTTATACCTTCCTGAAATCAAAGATGGCTGCCACCATCACACGGTTGTTTTCAGAACCTTTTGGCTTGTTCTGGAATATTCTGGCTTGTTACAAATGGATTGCCATGTGCTATCAATGTCTATTTACTGGCTTGTTCCAGATCCTTCTGGTTTGTTAGTGAACCTTCTGGCTTGTTCCAGAACCTTCTGGATTGTTCCAGATAGAGTGCAATGTGCTTTTAAAGTCTGTTTATAAGCGATTAGTTGACAACCTTGTTTCAGTTTATCAACAGTCTTAAATTATGTTTGTTCTGTACACTTCTGCTACATTTGAATGCTTCTGACTCCCCCCTGCCCTCAAAGCTTTGGAAACCATCTTTTGCATCTCCACAAACATAGTAAAAAAGCCTGAACCCCCTGGGATTTTTTGTGAAACACATGACTCTGTGTACTTGGTGGTCATGACACTTTAGAAATTTGACAGTTTCCTGCCCCAGGCCTTTGTGTCTGCAGCCTACCTTGGGTCACATGATTGGGTGTAGCTGACAGACTTTGTGAATTCCTCCTGGACAGTCATACAATAGAGGGTTTAGGTGTGCCTGAATGGGCCATCTGCTGGCAGGATAGTGGGTGGAGCTGAGCACAGCCCCACTTACTCCTGAATAGCCTGTGCTCTGCCATTACGAATAAAGAATTAAAAATGTTTTTTCAAAAGAGACCAAGGCATAGACTTCTACCTTCCCCCAATCCAAAGTTAGCACGTATTAAATGTAATTAGGCAAATTGGTGTAAGTCAATGGGAGAGGTAGGCCTTAGTATAGTGAACTTTAGGAGTGTTCCACTACCAGGACAAGTACAACTTAAACCCACATGTCCTACTTTTCAGACAACATGCACTCTGCTCTAGGTGCTTTTAGGGAAACCTTACGGGTGATTTATATGTATTAAAAAGGAAAGTTTATTCCTGGGAAAAGGTTTATTTTGCCAGGTCGAAATGATAGTTTGAAACTGCACTACAGGCTGCAGTGGCAGACCATATACATGTCTTAAAGGCTACTTTAGTGGGTGGCACAATGCTTCCCAATAGTAACATTTAATTTAAATGTCCTTGGGACACATTGTATCATATTAGGGACTTGGAAGTAAATTAATCACCTCAGAAGTATGCCAAATTTACCATGTTGTATGGGGAAAGCACAAGCACTGTACCACTGGTAAGCATGGAGAAAGTGCATACAGTCCTACTGACAACAAAATCGGGTTCAGGGACAGTATGCAAAAATGTGGGGATGGCTCAGAAAAAAAGGCCAGGTCCAAGAGTTATGTTAAATGTTACGTTATGTAAATTGGCACATTTAACCTACTTATAAGTCCATAGTAATGTGGTAATACCGGTACCCAGGGTCTGTGAATTAAATGCTACTAGTGGGCCTGTAGCATTAATTGTGCCACCCACTTAAGTAGCCCTCTTAACCATTTCTCAGGCCTGACATTACAGACTGTGTGTGTATTTTTAATCATCCCATTTCGACCTGGCATGATAAACATCTTGCCAGAACCAAACCTCTTTTTTAAATGCATGTCACCCTAAGGGTAGGCCCTACACAACCCAGAGGGCAGAGTGCAATGTATTTATAGAGTTGGGCGTGCACTTTTAAGTTTTACATGTCCAGGTAGTGAAAAACTCCTAAATTCATTTTTCACTACTGCAAGGCCTACCTCACTCATAGGATAACATTTGGATGTCATATTACATTTAATAAGTGGTAACATTTAATTGATAACAGGTCAACCTTTCATATTTGGTGTCTGAGAAATTGTAATTAAAAACCTTCTTTAATGGTAAAGTCAGATTTCAAGTAACAATTTTAAAATTGCCACTTTCAGAAAGTTGGCATTATTCTGCCCTAACCAGTTGGGGCCTGCAGCTTGTTCCTGGGTCACATGACTGGGTGTAGTTGGCAGTTGGACTTTGTTTATTCCTCCCAGGCAGCCACACAATAGAGAGATTAGGTATGTATGGATGGTCCATCAATTAGCAGCATGGGGGGCAGGGCTGGTAATAGCCCCACTTACAACTGAATAGGCTGTGCCCTGCCTTCACACAAAGGACTTGTCACACCGGGAGTTGGTTTTGATGCTTGAGTAGCTGATTTGGTACGACAAGCGGCACTGCATAGTCTTAAGCAAACTATCACTACTGGTTGGCCGAGGTGGCTTAGGAGCTCCCTCCTTGGAATCGCTCTACCTCATGGCCCATCTCAAGTGGGTATCCCACTGGCTAGCAGGTGCTATCCTATATGAAACCAACACCAGAGACGGGCCCATATTCCCCTGACGCCATTCATCAGCTCTTGCTACCCGCTCTTAAACTGCATAGCTCGTGGTCACTTCATGTCTGGGTAGCTCGTAAGTTCCTGGCCAAGATCTTACGACTGCCATGTCATGCCAAACCATATGCTCCCACAATACCTCTCCAAGTCCATTACTGCTGAGGACTTATCTACCTAGCAGGATAAATCCATGGACACAGTAGGCAATCTCTTTCAGGAGCACCACTTAGACAGGCATGGGAGGGTGACATTGGATGCCCTTTACACCTTAACACGATTCTGAATGGAACACAGCACTGGAGTCCTCACATGTTGTGTCTCCCATAATGCGTTATTTATAAAACCATGCAATATACAATACGACAGAGAGCCTATTTCACACCTTCCAAGCTGAATCAAATATTCCCAGCGGCAAACCTCACATGCCCCAGATGTCAGTCCAATGACGCTGATCTACCACACGTGCTCTGGTCATGTCTCACCCTAACACACTACTGACACATCACACATGATACTCTTGCCACTGTTACTGAGCTCATTAACCTGAATACATGGGCAATGACTGCCCTGGGAATCCACAAATGGGAGAAAGATCACAAAGTGCGAGGGCAATTCGCAAACCTAGCCTTACTGTTGGCCAAATGGACCCTCACACTACATTGGAGAGCAAACCAGACTGCTGCAATCACAGTTTAGCACAAGGCGCTCTTCCCCCTTGTTGAGGAGGGTCATCATTCTGCACCATTAGGAAGCTTGGGGACTCAATAGGAGACCTATAGCAATGGCCTGGGACACCATGCTCATACAATTTCAAGAATTCACCATGAGGACATTCCCCACATGAAAGCCTGGCAAAGGACCATCTTGTCACCCTGCGACTGATCCGATGGCCTTGACCTCCTACCCTGGGGGGACACTGCTACTGGTCATCTTCCACCACTAAATACCACTGTTAGAAAATGTTCATACATGTAGCAGGCCCAGTGGGCCAAAGGTTTGCCACTGGTGGCACTGTCACATATCGTGTCCCACTTGTAAATGGTCACCCTGTAGCTATCATCACTGCTCTTGCTCATGCTGCTGTTTAGTTGTCCCCCTTCTCTACAGTTTTTACAGGTTCACTTCCTTAATAATTTAGCAATTTGGTTCCATGTTATTATGGGCTCAGCCCGATCCATACCGACAGCACAGTACATACTGTGAATCTCTGCGAGACCTGCCTTATTTTATTGTTACTTAGACCTAACACCAGTTATGTACTAATGTGTAGACCACAAATTGAGATCCAACAAGATGTACCCATTTCATGAAAGTTGTTTTTCATATAGATGTGTAAAAATGACTAAATGCAACAAAAACACCAATAAAAAAAGTAACAAAAAATGACAGGGGTAGCAGGGAACTTCAAGAATGTCAAAGGGAATTCTCTAGAAATTGCTCCTACTTCAAAGCTGGTGCCAGGTATAAATATTGGCCCCTCAAACCCAACTCTTCAGTACATCTCTGAGCCTGTGGAAGACTCAGAAGGACTGTTCTGCTGCTCTGCAAGAAGGACTACTACTCTGTTGCCCTGCTGCTTGAGTGAAAGGACTGGACCTGCATCTTGAACACAGGATCACCAGAGTCACTCCAAGGGCTAGTTGGCTGGCCTCCTGATCAAAGCCTTAGGGACAGAAAAGGCTCCAACCACCTTGAACCAAGCACCTAGACTCTGTCTGCTGTGAGCCCTACCCCCAAGTGATGCCACCCCAGTCCTAGACCCTTGGAAGAGGGCCTGAAGGCACTCTGTCAGCCCAGCTGTTGTCTTGTGAAGCAGTACTGACACAATGTGACGATTCTCTTCACAGCCACAGATGATCCGCTGCAGCATGAGACATCTTCAACAAAGGACCTCGCATCACAGCTCACAGTCTACTCGAAGCAGTCTGACGATGATGCAGAATTTCAAAATTGCAGCCCACAGCTTTTTCGGAACCAGCAGTGCGTGACATATCTTCAACGCATGACTTTGCATCGCAGAACCCTCATCAACTGCATCGTCGGAGACAACGCAGCACTCCAAATTGCTGTCTTGCAGCTGCTCATCCCCGATACGGGATCTTGCACCAATCCAGGATTTACAGTACTTTTGTTCAGCGAGCCTAACTTGGTTCATGTATCTGGCCCATGCTCCATTGCAGTCGGCCTGGACTTGCAACTTTGTCCAGGTCAGATGCGATCAGAAAACCACTTTTGGCACTTTGTTCTACTAGGCTTCGTTTCTGCTCAAATATTTGAAATCCCATATCTCCAGTTGTACGGAATGGACTTTTGTCCTTTTTTTCTCAAATAATCTATTTTTAATACATTTTTCTAAATTGATGTGGTATTTGTCTTGTGTTGTGTTTTCACTTTATTACTGTTTGAAGTGCTGTAGAGATACTTTACACATTGCTACCAGCGGATTAAACACAGGTTAATTTATGGTTTGCTGGTGTTTCTCCCTAACAGAATTTGTGATATCTGCTCTAGTAAGGGTTTACCCCCCACCCCCCTTAACCAGTAACCCCATTTCCAGCACCTCCTGGTCTTGGAAATAGTCTCCGCAATGAAACCGTTGCCTCCAATTTAATTAGAGTATTGCCCCTTGACTAAGGCCCCTCGCCCATTTCTTCATCCCTGGAAGCCAGATCTATTTACTTGCCATTGAAGAATTATAAGAATTGCTATTGCCATACGCATTTAGATCACTCGTGCCTCAGCAGGCATAGAGAGCTGTAGTCTACACCCTTACTGAAATTACAGCACGCTCCAAGGGTCATTCCCTATTCAGGTCCCCCTCATTCTGTCTTGGGACATCCCTGTAAGGTGATGTTAGGGAGTGGCAATCCTCAAGCCATGTGCACAGTTGGCACTGGGCAACTCGGTGTCATGAGCTGCAAATACACATCATTATCAATTTCCCCACACAATTTGGTGGGCTCCAATCCCTTCCTTGCCCTCTATTCCTCATTGCATTGCAGGCAGTCCAAACAACCAAAACGTATCTTGGCTAACCTGATAATATTCAGATACTTAAAGAGTGAACACCTTTTAAAGGATACTTTTTTGCAAAAAATGCTGATGTATTAGGAGAACGCCACTGTGTATATGGTGAAGTTGGTAGGAGCCTTAGGGCACTTTGCCTGATTCCTCTTTTATTCTTCCGACCCGCCCTTACAACCTGTTGCTCTGGGAATGAGCTTTCACATGTCCACATATTCATACACCTAAACTTTGTCGTTAGGTCTAGTCAGCAACTACCCCTTAATGGCGCAGCTAAGTCGACATATGGACATTTTCACCCCTTCTATAGGGCTCACTCCTTCATATCTGCTGTTCTGTTCTGGTCCTCATTCCACTTTGCAACCTCTGGTTATGTCGCCTCCACAACTGTCTCCCAGCCTGCTGCACTGTTCTTCTCAGTTGTGCTATCCCATGTGTCAACCCTTTGCCTGTCTCTCACCTCTGTACTCTCTGTTTCACCTCCTACACCCTGGTTCATGGAGCCCATAAGTTCCCCAACTCCTTGGCACGAAGAAACCTCCTACCTCCACCTCACCTGCTTTGTCCCCTCTTCTCCTACCCGTGCATCTGCCTCCTTTCCTCTCATGCCCCCAAACATCCCACCAATCACCTTCATACTCACATCTGTCTCTAGTCCTCTCGACACCCCGTCTGCCTGACCATCTTGGTTGTTTCTGCCTTGACTCACTCCTCTGCATCCTTGGGTCTTACATCTGCAGTCATTTACCCCTTTATTTATTTATAAAGTTTTATATAGCGCGAACGTGACCCACGAGGGTATCAGAGCGCTTTACAGTATACAGTATAAAACATAGACGGATGAGGTAGTATACAAGCATTTGAAAAGTGTCATTACGAGCAAAAGAGATGTATAATACATGGATAACAAACATAGGTGATCCGGAATCAGCAGGGCATTGCACAATATACAGTTATTGAGCATTAGGTGGTTGTGCTTATAAACATACATATAATATACTCCTTCGAATATATATAATATACTCCTTGCTTGCTTTGACCCTCCTCTCTGAGCTCTAGCTTTCTGACCTATGTTCTGCTCCACTCCAGGGACCTGCCGACGCTGCTCATTGCTTTCCACAATTTCTTTTCAAGGGAATGGCCACCAGTGAAGCCACTATTCTCCAGTGTACCACTTTTGCATAAAGTTGCTGATGTAGCCTTTTTCCTCTTACGACTGTCTCAACTCACCGATGACTTTCTATTCACCCCAAAGTTCATTTCCAGTTCTGATGTTCAGTCCCTTGGCTGTTCTGTGGCCCATGTGACATTACTGGATCCCTGGTCCGCATCATGTTTACTTCCGCCACTATCTCTCCCTGTTTCTCTTTAGTCTCATTGAAGCAACCCAGTCCCCTTGGACCTTCCTTTCAACTTGCCCATCACAGTTGATCTTCTTGAGGCAAGGTCTGCCCTTTCTACAACCACTGGGCCAGCAGCACCATGCTGCCCCCTTGCTGCTGGCACTGAGGGCACAGCTGTTCTGCCACAGCTATTGCTTGTGCTTCTGTAGCCTCCCTTATGCAAGGGCCCAACCTGCTTTTGCCCCCATGGACACTGCTCTTTGAGGCTTGCTGTTATAAAGAAGGTACTACCAACTCCAGTGTTGTCAGTATCTTTTGTACTCTACACCATACTTGCCTTGTCTCTCAGGTGCTACAGAGCCCCCTCTCCTTCCCCAGGCCAGGGGCTTACTGCTTGTAGCACCGCCATAGCTGCCCATTGGCTCCTCCTCCAAAGAAGCACCATATGGGACCGCCAACTGCATTGAACCGAGGAAATGAATTACCCCATTGATGCATGCACCGCACTTCAGGAGCAGCCAGTGTCACATGCCCCTCGCTCCCCCTCCAGTTCTTATTCAAATGTTTCCTCACCTTATCATGGGAGTTACATGTACCTTTCACCAAGTGGTGGAGCCTTTCAATTCTAGTTGTTTACACCCATCTCCAATATGTCATCTATTTACTGAATGTAACTCTTCTATTTCTTGATGAATTTAGAGAAATCCAGAATAAATCACTGCAGACCATCTGCGGAGCCGGCCAGTGAAGAGTGGGGCTCAGACTGCACGGTACAGTTGTCGGATGGGCGTAGCATGTCTTCAGCCCTGCTGCATTCAGCCAATAAGGCTGTTTCCACAAATTAATCTCTTCCAGAGTACAGTATTGTACTGGATGATCTACTTGCTGATGCCTTGGAGTGTGGCCCGACTTACAGCGCCCATGTGTAAGCTTCACAGAGCTACTGTCAGCGGTTTCTCAAGGGATGGAGACTTTCTTGTTGGTGGAGTCTTCGCCATCCATGATGCCAGGGAGTACCAGCCTCTCAACTTCAGCCAGGAGCCTGCAGTGACCACATGTCAAACGTAAGTATGCCTGCGTTTGCCACAAAAAAATTAAAATAAATACAATTTCAAAAATAATGTTATTTCCATTTTACCTGTAATAGAATTATGATAACTCAGGGCAATTTAAGCTGTACGAATGTCTAGGATTTGGTCCACTAAGAATTATAACCCAAATGTTTTCAGTGAGTGCAGAATGGAGCAACTTGATTCCTTAGTATGCCATGCACAGAGAACATGTATCCTCAGGACTGTGTGCACTGGCCCAGATAACATCAACAAATCATTTCCAGTCCATTGCACTCTGCATTGTTGAAGATTGTTTCCTCTGGAGGCAGCAATTCACTGGAATTCTCTCACCTAGCTTCCTGACAAAGATGTGAAGCAACCATGGGATACAATAAAGTGGCACTTCCTCAGCAGGACTATTTCAGGATCAATGTCTCTCAGTCCATCTAACATGGTTAGGGAAATTACTATTCTAATCATTCTTTGAATTGCAGCCAGGACCGCTGGTGAAGAAGGGGAGTAAAGGTACAATAGCAGAACCTGGGTAGGTTTTAGTATAAGAACATATGTAGGTCCAACCGCCCAGAATGGACATGTAACCATAGAAAAGTGGGGAGTCCAGAGGAAGAATCTCTCAGATGTGGTGTAGGCCAGATTTGGGGTGATTTAGCAGAACTGCAAATGAGTTCTGATTGAAAAACTATGCAGGCAAGCAGGTGCTGCAGGCCAGAAATTAATAGGGCTGTGTGAACTTTGTGAAGTTAACTTACATCAACATCATAAAATTGGGTAATTTAAAGAAAAAGAATCTCCCACGTGAAAACTCCCATTCAAACTATATATTGTGGGGGGGGGGGACATTCTGCAAACTCTACTTTTTTGTGAGGGGGAAAATGTCCAGCAAATTTCAATAGTGAACTTGGGAACTTTATTACCTTTGAAAACCGTGCTGCGGAAATTATGGCTTTAAGCAGGCCCTAGAAAAATTCCATCAAGAAGTTCCACTTGAAAGAAAATGTACAATTCACCTGGTGTTTGGTACTTCACAGGTCTCTACATTCCAAGACCAGGAGTCACTGCAATGATCACCTCTCAGCAGAAGGAAAATGCCCATTTCACATAAGAATAAACACGTTTCCAGCTGAACTCGAGTAGAGCTATGCAAAGTTTAAAATATTTTTTGTCGGAAGCTTCTTGTAATTTTTAAAGATACTATGAATAAAATCCATAGTTCGCATGACTAAATTATGGACTTGTGGGCATCTAAGTTGTTGTGAAAAAATCTCACCAACGTTCATTCAGTATCAAAGGTTCAAGAAATACAGGGCCTGATTCACAACAGGCGTCGGCACTCATGGCGTAGACCCCGCAGTCGTGGGGGACTCTCTACACTCAGGGCGGAAACTCCACAATGAGAATACTCATTACAGAGATTCTGCCCAGAGTGCGGAGACTCCCCCATGACTGCCGGGCCTCCGCCACAAGTGCCAAGGCTCTTTGTGAATCAGGCCCACTGTGTTAAAGTAAACTTGTGAGAAAACGGCACATCCATTTAAGCACTTGCGAGGAAATATTGGCTTTCCTGAGGGATTATTGCCAGTTTGTGAAATAAAATTACACAAGTACATAAATGGAGGAAAAGTCTGAACACCCTGAAACAGGTAAGTCTTTAATAAGGGTCATGTTTGCATACCCCTAGTTAAGATTCACCAACATTTCCAATAATTTTACTTGGAAAATGTGAGGATTGTTGTGTATTATATGGTATGGTTGTGCAACCTTACCGTGTAATACACTTGCAAAACTGTATTCGATCCAGTCAGTCTCATTTGCAAAACCTGTAGCTCAACCCTGGGTAGCTGTGGCTTTGAGCAGCAAGGCATAAACATATGAACTTATATAGAGCATTTTAAAACACCAAACAACAAAATAAAAAAGGCAATCAACACAAAAGAAATCCTACACCAATTTATGAAAATAGATCATATTTGTATGAATTTTTAGACACCAAGATGAGCAAAATCCACCAGAGTGTTCTGGAGATATAGATTTTTGAGTAAAACATAAATCTCAGCTTGTTTGTCTAAAGCAAAAACAAGCATTGGTAACCATAAAGTTTAGAAACTTGAAAAGTTTGAAAGAGTTGTGTTTGACTACTCTGGCCCAAGTGAGGCGACTAAATCTGTCAGGAAGAAGGTCTGGGGAGCCTTTAACAAGTGTTTAGACAGTTAACTGGTCACCGAAGTAGTCGCAAGTTCAGTTCTCACTTTTTTATCAAAACAGCTGTAGACTTTAATGGAGTGGTCCTGATGCTGGGGATGCTGAGGATGCTCTGGGTGCTGTGCAGTCCACGGATGAGGTAGGGTGACTTTAGCAACAGAGGTCAGAGTCCCTTGAAGTCCTCTTTAAGTCAGTAGAAGGTCAGCTGCTGCTGGGCTACCGGTCTCTGTACACAATGGGTCTACCGATATTCTTTGGTGGATGCTTATGTCCCTTTGGGGGTGAACAACCCAGACTCAGACGACTCTCGGGTACAACTTTTGGCCATCAAGGATTGGTCTCTCGGGGTGCCTAGCGGCAGGTTGCCAATTCCAGGAATGTGGCTACCAACTTGCCAGATTGGGCTCCTCCAGCTTTGATGGCCCTAATGCTGGTTCCAGGGGGTCAGCCAACTGACCCATGGAGTCACTTCTAGTGTGACAATGTTTCACTCAAGCCTGTTGCCACAGGCACAGTCCTCTCTTTGTGAACCCAAGGTGAAACAGGTGCAGTCCAGCAGATGATGCAGCCTTTCTTGCCAGATTCAGGGGTCAGCAGGGCAGTCCTTCTTTGGTTCTTTCTCCAGTACTGGTGTGATCTGAGGTTCAGGGTGCCAGGAGTGCCATATCGATGCCCATAAAGGGCCATGAGGGGATGATGCAGTCACTAGCCAATGGGCTACCAGGATCCCTCCTGCACTGTGCAGACCTACAGTTATGTGTGGCATCTAGCAATCCCAGAGTCCTCTTCCAAGATGTTGGGACACTTCTTTGGATGTTAGGAGCTTGGTAGCCCACCCTAGAGGTGTAGCTACCTGTGGGTAACATGCCCACAGGAAAAAAAGCTTGGGCACTGGTCTCACTTCTCTTTTCCTGCTGCCAGCCTGTCTACGTGAACAAAGAGGTAACCCTTCAGGAGTGTGATTCCCTTTTGCTCACCAAAGGTGGCTTTGACTTTGAAGCTCACCTTTTGGGCTAACACCCTGAGTGGTTTCCTGCAAGGGGAGGTAACACCTCCCTCTGTAGCAAACCGCTATTGTTCCTGAGCTTGGGAGTCATTCACACTACTCCCTAGGAGGGCAGAAGGCTGGCTGGTGGTCAGCACCCGTGTGAGGCTACTGTACAAACAGAGCTACAGAGTGGCAACATACAAAAAGTTGCTTTTCCATAAAAGTGACATTAAAGTCGGGTTTAATGCCACGATTAATTTGATACCTTGAAGAACCCATTTTAGTAGTACCATCCAGAAGTTAGCTGGGCTGAGTGGTCCGCCGGTAACTCTATGTTAGCCGATGGGGCGACTAACTTTTCCACAGCAAAAACGACAATTTGGAAGTTTTGCTGTCAGGACATATAAAAAGTATATGTCCTCCTTATTAGTAAACAGCTCCCTGCCTCAGGGCTCTATAGGCCTTCCTGGGAGCCATTTCTACTTCATCACACATATAAAGTTGGCACAACCATGATGCACCCCTGGGGGACACTATGTATTACATGCCTGGGTAACCTTGTTACCAGATACTAGGGACTTATAGGTAAGTCAGTTTATGACAATTGGGGGTGGCCAATTCAACATACATTTTAAAAGGGGCTGGAACAATGACACTGAGGTCTGGTTAGCAGGCCTAAGTGCACTCTCAGAGTCGACAAACCAGAAACACTAGTCCAAGACTTTGGGTGTGTTCATGCAAAAAGAGGCATTTCTTTACAGGGGAAGATTTTAGCTAATTTCCTCCAGCATCTTCTAATCTATTTCCATTACTTCAAGTCTTGTTGCTCATCCCCAATACCTGCTGTAATATGCTCAGTTCATTGTAATGTCACTCTTACCATTAAATGCATCTATTCCTTTGTGGACTAAAGTTTCTTAGGGATCATAATATGCATAACACACCTAAAATGGCATAACATTAGGGGGTATTGGCGCAATGTATTGATTCTATTGATTAAGACCTTACAATAGCAGTATTTGTAGCAGAGTGCCAGAGATAAGGTAGAGAACCCTCCATCTAACACTGACAGAGAGTGACCAAGTTGGACATAGGAAGGGACATAGGGAATGGAAAGCATTGGCAGAGTGTGAGGTGCTTTTGACAGTATATTTTCTTGAAGTTAGTTATTTTTAGATTAAACAAACTTCACAATATTGACAACAGTCAGCTTGGAAAATTGCACACCGCCCTAGTTTTTCTTGCGATGTGGCTATTTCCTTCTCTACTGGTGTCTGTTTGATTCAGTGTTACTGTGATATTTTATTTGAAATAATTTCAGCATCAGTGAGCTCAAATAAACTTCACATGATCTCAGCTCGAAGACAAAGAAGCAGAGCTCAGTAGAAACTCAAAGGATGTAACAAGATTTAAATCCAGTCATTGTGCAGTACTTCAGAACAGGTGCTTGATTTGTAGGCCTTTGTGCTAGACAACGTTTAGAAAAGGGGACACTTCTCAAAGTTTGAACGCAAAATTGGTGGCAGTGGTATATGGATATTCTGCACTTGACCAAGGAAAGAGTACAAAGGTCCAACAAATTAAAGTCAATAGTGCTCAATAGGCTAATGACACCATGCCATACCACTATAGTGGTGTACAACATACATTATATAGACTTATCAAGGTCCCTCGCTGTAGTCAACATTTTGAGCTCCAACATAGCTGTACTAGCCATGCTTTGAAGACAAGCACAGGCTTATCAAGGTCCTTGCTGTAATCAACAATCATGTAACAAAGCAGTTGTACTGGCAGCCTGTCAACATTACTCACTGTACCCTTGTGGGCCTGTTTACTGCAGTCAGTTAGATATTATTCCGCCTTGAAAAAGATGTTTAAGGACGAAACACGTGCCGGCTGTCTTCTAATGTGCAAACAATGTTGGACCATTGAATCATCGACAATAAATGGACGTGCTTCCATTTTGCAGACCTTATAAAGACTCTGGAGTGCTCTGGGTGTTATTGTATATGTACTTCTCAAAGTTTAACTAAATGTGTATAGGGCTGTGTTGGGTTGGAATACAGTAATACCAAGGAGTTTTGAAATAATGATGGAAAAGTCCAGACAGAGAGTGTATAGTGGAGCACAGTTAGGTGATGTACAGAAAATATCACAAAGCTGTATCAGGCCACAGGTGAAGTGTTGTCTTAGGTAAACATAGTAATGCAATAGCAGGGCCTCATCAGGTATTCCGTTGCTCTAAATTTATAATCTTTGGCATTACTTTATTTCACCCTAAGAAGACCTTATTGTTAAATTTAATATATTTGTCAACAGCCAAAAAAATGTGAACTTCACATTGTATCACTTTGTCTGTTCTAGGTTTGTATTTGAAACTTTCCAGTGGCTGCAGGCCATGGTATTCACCATTGAAGAGATTAACAGAAACCCTGACCTCTTGCCCAACATCACCCTGGGCTTCCAGATCCATGACTCCTGCATGGTCATGCAGTGACTGCTTGAGGGGTCCCTATGGATGCTGACAGGGCAGGAAGAACCAATCCCTAACTACAAGCTTTGGAAAAGCCACCCTCTTGTAGGCATCATCGGAGATGCAATATCTACTAGTTCAGTGGTTATGGCACGAATATTAGGACTGTACCGATATCCACAGGTAAATTATTGCAACCATCACCTCATTTTTTTGGTATCCATATCTTTGTCATATAATAAAGCTCATTTCCCTGGTTCTTCCATAATCTCCAAAGCCTTAGCATGGAATCAGTCACTAAACCACTAAAGCAGGGTTTGAAGACCTTCACAGGCTACTAGTAGTTCACCCAACAATCATGGCAAAGAATTATTAGATGAACAACAACAGGATCCACCAGAATCTAATAGTAAGAAGAAAACACAGAAAAAAAAATGCAAAGAAAAGTGAAGTATAGAGATTAAGAGAAGGTTACATTCAGAAATAGATTAAAGTATGTATTATCACATTCTACACCAAATATTCAGTAGGCTCCTCATTTTTTATTTCTGCCTCAGCATTTAAAGGACGAAATCTCATCAACAATCAGAAAGTCAACAATGAAAATGAAATTTATTGTTACCCCATCATCATCTGATGAAGATAATGTGTTTACATCTACTATAAAAAACATAAAGCACAGCTAAAAAGATTAACGGCTGGCATTAAGAAATTTCAAAGAGGCATTTTCACCAATGCGAATACAGTTGTAAACATAGATGTAAGACAAAATTCACCTTAGTTATGTCTGCCTGGATCACACATGGTCCCCACACTTATAAATCCCACTTGAGGAGAGAGAATGTGCGTATTCCTGGATACCTAAAGTTTGTGAATGCCCAAAACATTTACATTTGTGGGCATTCACAAACTCCTGTCATTGTCCTTTCCTAGAAAGGGCTGAATTATTTCACAGTGATGGCATAAATATCCTTTCCCGGGTGGAGGGGGAATGAAACACCAGTGGTGTAGTCGAAGAGTTTTCTCCGTGCGAAAAAATATTTCTCTTGGGAACAAAAACATTGAAACAAAATTGCATTTGTGAGAAACCAATTCTCTGTGTGCTGTGTAGTTCTCCAATGTAAAAAGCATATGAGTTTTTGGGAACCCTCATGGAAACCTGCACCCAGTGGAGCTTGCTGCACAGATTTCTGGAAATATTAGTGAATTTCAAAAAGTAGAAAATCTACACTCTATCGATTAGATCAAAATCTATAGGCCTTTTTCACGAAATGAATTCTGTAGTATGCAAAGTAGTACTACAGCTAATCATGTACTACAGAATGCTTTTTACAAACCTGTTGGTGGAGACCTCTTCCTCTCCTAACTTTTCTGTGCAGAGAGATTTTCACACACATTTTCATAGCAAACATGGGAGGGACCAGGGGCAATGGCTAGAAAATGGTGAATACTTACTACTATGGGGCAGATTCTGATGTCGTTAGGAAACTGTCCCGAACGAATCGGTTCCGGACTAGTTTCCAAACTAATTGAGTCCTGTGAGCCCGGACGACCGATTACGATGCCTCCCAGCATCGTTCGGTCGGACTCGCATTGACTTCAATGGGAGCCTGTGTCCCGAAAGTGAACACAGGCTCCCATTGAACAAAGTGGTGGTTGAGGAAAACCTTGCACCCTGTGGCGGGCTCCCCATGGTGCCTACCACATTGTGCATGGTTTGGAAGAGAGGTTCCTTGGGTACCCCCATGGACCACATTCAGACGCCTCCAGGTGAAGGGGGGCCTGCAACGGGCCCCCAAACACAGATTCCGGCAGCCATTTAGTCTCGGGCAAGCCAAATCGGAACAGCTGTCCGAATCGGAACGGCTGTCCGAATCGGTCATCGTAATCGCCCGTCCGGAAACCGTGTCCATAGAGATGTACGAATCGGCTCTATAAGACTCGGGCTGTCTGGATGCCTTTCAGAACCGATTCGGTCTGCTCAAACGGTTTCTGAGCATCGTAATCGGTCGTTGGGAAACCTGTACGATTAGGTAGGAAGCAAGGGTTCTGAATCGGATTCGACAATACCGAATCCCATCCGGAGCCCTTCCTAATGACATCGGAATCGGCCCCTAAATGGGAGCAGTTCAATGAAATTTTTGGAGGGCATCAGGAAAAGACATGCTAATACAAACACACACCCACAAAAGAGTAAGATAATTGTTATTAACAATTTACACTTCTCAAGTTACTACAGCCCTAAAAGTGTTATAAAATATGTAAATGTACTCTAGCACAGACTTGGAGTATGTCACTCATCACACATGCCACTCACAGTTACTTCAACCTACTTCCAAAGCAAATAATGGAGGCAGGGAATTTTAATTAACACCTCATAGGACTCAATATTGAATTACTTCGACTATAGCATTGTGGCAGTTGGCTCTGCAGTTAGAGTTTGGTCAGAGTTTCTATGAAGACAGCCTTTTTTGTTTCGCAATAATGCTTGCTTTGTTTGATGAATCTTCACAAACTTTCCAAACAAAAGTTCATTCACCTCAGCTCCTTCATGGTAAGATTTGCATCTATCCATCAAGCAGGAGACAAGAAAAAGGAGATCTTCAAAACATTTGTTATTTATGTTATTCGCCAAAGGACATTTTGGAAAGTGATGCAGATAAACTGGCTGAATGGAATTACACCAAATTTGGCAAAAAAGTTAGAACTTTAATGAGAAAGCACACTTGTTGTGATTTAATGTAAATCCATTTTGCCGTGTTCCAAAAATTTGTATTTAAAGGGGTGCATGGAGTAGTCATGAAGGGGTTAAAAAATAGGTAAATCTGGACTGCTGGTGTTCAGATATGCTCAGATTGGCCACCTTAAAGAGGACTAATGAATCCTTGTTGGCTGGTCACAACCTGACCATTATGTTGTGGCAGCTTTTACAGGACTCACGGACATGGTGCTTGGGTCCTGAAAATTAAATAAATATATATAAGGGGTAGGGTGTGCATACCCTGACCGCAATGGGCATGTGGGGGGAGGTGTCCCCCATTGACTGTCTGGTCACAACATGAATAAAAATGTTGTGGCAGCCATTACAGGACTGTGGGACATGTTCCCCTTTGAAATGCATTACAAAGAAAGCCTGTTTATGAGGGTCACAAAGAGGAGCACATATAAAGGGTGATAACAGATTGCAGTCACAAAATAAATATTTTGTTGGTGGTGTCTTACTAATTTAAGGAATTGCGATGTGTTCTAAGGTGCTCTAGAAGCTAAAATGAGGCAATATTTTATGTAAATACCCACAATCCTCCTCAGCCATTTGGGAATTTAGTCTGACATTCTGAGTAAAATATGTACTTTCAAACACAGCCTGTCAGTTGATTCCCCAGTGTTGTACTCCAGCCTCCCAATGTGTTCTGAAGAACAACTAGAATTGACAGGATTTGTTTTGTCATAGAAATTATGTTCAGTGCACCGGAAAGCTGAAATGAGGACATATTTTCAATGAGTTATCAAATATCTTTCTTTTCATTGTCAGTAAAAATTCTAACATGCATACTGAAACATGTACTTTTGCACCAGTAACAACCTGTCAGTTAACTCTATATTGATTGACTGCAGCTCCCCAGGGTTTTCTAAAGAAGAATCAGACAGCTAACATACTGTTTTTATGACACAACTGTTGCAAACCTGAAGTCATTTTGAATCATTTTCTTTAGAAATGAAGGGTTCTTTTAGTCTTAGAAATTAGGGTCAGTGCTCTTGAAAGCTAAAGTAAGGACACATTTTCTATGAGTTTTCAACTATCTTTCTCATGCATTTCATTAAAACATTCTGAAATGAGAAGTGAAACACATACTTCTCAACACCAACAACAGTCAGTTAACTCCCTTGTAATAAACTAGAGTTTCCCACAGTGTTCTAATGAACAACTATAGTGTTAATATTCTGATTTTATGACAAAAGTGGGGTACACCGAAATGCCATTTTGATGGAATCAAATCTGTAAATCTGAAAGCATTTCCTACAGATAAACTGCAGTAAATAGTGCCTTTTGGGTCATTGATGGGTTTAGGCAACCAACAAGACACCCTACTTGCACTCTGTGACTCATTCTTGCATTTACCCTCTGATACAACCGCTATAAAACACACACCCATTTAACAACATATGCACAATAAACTAGAAGAATAAAAATGGAAAAAATAAATATTCTGTTGTCTAAATAAACAAGTTACTTACTTTTGGTAGCACTCTTTCTGGTAGAGACTCTATCAAGCCACAGATTCCTCACCTTAATATTTCTCAGTCATCAGCATGAATTCAGAAACTTTTCAAAATTACCTCTGCGTGCACAAAGGTGGCACCTTGCAGCTTCACACTGACACTGTTCGGCTCTGGAAAACAACGGGCATCACTCCCATGACACAGATCCCAAAAAGCAAGTTTGTAAACAGTATGCAGATTAATCAACTTTTGGATCTTATTAATGAATATAGTCCAATCACAGCGCAGGGTTGGAGGGTCAGTGAGGAATCTGCAGCAAATAGAATCTCTACCAGAAAGAGCATTACCAAAGGTAAGTAACTTTTTCTTCTGATAGAGACTTCTAGCTGCAGATTTCACAACTTTTGAACAGATAACAGAGCAATACCCATTCAAGCAGAGATCCACAAATCAAAAAGTCTGACACGACAGAGCGGGCAAAATCCCCCTCCCAGTGAATCTGACTGTCCAGGCAATAATGGTTCATGAACATATGGAGGGAAGATCACATAGCCACCTGGCAAATTTCTTTGACAGGGACTCCCCATGCCAACACAGTGGTAGAAGCTTTAACCCTGGTAGAATAAGCATGCAGACCTTTCATAGGGTTTTTGGCCAGTGCATAATCTTAATCTTAATGCAGAGCATGATTCAGCTGGAGATGGTTCTGTTATGCACTGCCCTGCATTTTTTTACTTCAGAGTTCCATACAAAAAGCTGATTGTCCACCTGGTGGTCTTTGGTAGGATTTATGTAAAAACTCGTGCTCTCTTGGGGTCCAAACAATGAAGTCTATCCTCATCCTTAAAAGGGTTGGGTGCAGCACAGAATGTCAGCAGGGTTGATGGTTTGACCTACATGGAATAATGTAACAACTTTCAGCAGGAAGGATGCCCATGTCCGCAGGACCAGTATGTCTGGGAAGAAGCAAATGTATGGTGGAGTGGCACAAAAAGTCTGAAGCTCACTTACATGCCCTACTGAGATTATGGCAATCAAGCGACAATGGCTGAAACATGTAGACCAACCCACAGATGTATGAGATCAATTCAATCACATAAACATCCACCCTTACTCTTTTTAACCTTGTCCCAGGACCACATTATTTAAGAAATCTTCTCTCCAGGCTTGGAGGGGGATCCTTGAGACAATTTAAAGAAAATTCACTTTTCACTATTATGCACTACAAACACCCACTCCGCTGTAATCAGGCGTCGAAGCACACCTGGGATGCATGTGACGTCCTAGGTCGGAACCAGATGATGAAGCATGCCACCAACTAGGTTGGTGGGTGAGGGTTCTTCTAAAACATATATATTAGTTTCCAAATAAAACTGAACAGTTTTCGTATTATGAGTACTTTTTGGATGTGGTAGACTTTTCCTTTTTGCACCACTTCTTGTTTTCCTCTTCCTCTAGATTTGCCACAAGCAATGCCTCTTCCCTTTGTTTTCTGATCTTTTCTGATCTTGAAGTATTAGTCTCATTTCACCTAAAAGATAAACCTTCTGGTTCAAAGTGTTTGTGCTCTTTGAAGGTCTTTCTCCTTCACTTCAGCCTAATTCAGATAATCTTAGTGAGTGCAAGGTGTCTTGTTCAAGTAAGTCTCTTTTCCTAATATTGCTAATCTTTTTGCTTGTTTTTAATTATAAAGGAGCCAATACTTACAACAGAACACAAAGTCCTTTTCGCACTAAAAACCAAAAAGGTGAGATCAATATTCCCCTCTACTCACCTCCTTCTCTCACTCAACAATTACGAAGGTAATCCCAGTTACTAAAAAGAGTGTCAAAGGCCATTTTCAGTTCCCATGCTCCAGCTGCTCTTCCTCTGTGCTGTATTTGCCACCATTTTTTTTAAAGTGGGTCTCTCTTCTCAAGAGAACATAGGGCCAGTTGTCCAAAGTTTTTTCCTGGTCCCAAATGGCCCAATTCATAGAATTGGGCAGTTTATGACCAGAAAAATGCTTTTTCAACTGCACAAAATGCAAAATGCAATTCAGCACCAAATTGCATTTTGCACTTGCGATTCGGGCATCGCTTCCAAATAACTAATCGTATGGTATGTATTACTTTTTTTAAACCGAATTCCGGTCGCAATACAGGAATACTTTACAACCAGTTTAAAACCTGTGGTAACCCATTTGCAAAGGGGATGGGCTCCCTAAAGGACCCCTTCCCCTTTGAAAATGTAAATAAAAATATGTATTAAGAGCACCCAGTGGTCCCACAGACCACTGCCTACTCTTAAAAAGTAAAACTTCAAAATCTCATTTTTTTTTTTTAAACGCATCCCATTTTCTTTAAGGAAAATGGGCTTCATTTAAAAAAAAAAAAAAAGATTGCTTTATTAAAAAGCAATTGCAAACATGGTGGTCTGCTGACCTCAGCAGGCCACCATCCCTGCGATGGCTGTAATTCCCAATTGGTTGTAAACTGTTACCTACCTCATTAATATTCATGAGGTATGTCAATTTGCAACCCACAAGGTATCCATAAATGAAGCTCAATAAGTTTCATACTTTAGGAATGCCGATTTCCTAATTGTGATTCAGAGAGAATTGCGATTAGGAAATCGGTAATCCTAATGTTTGTACATCTGGCCCTAAGTATGCAGGTGTCATTCATTGAGAAATGTGATCTGGAAACCTAGGAGGCTGTTCCCACCCTTCACCTGGATAAGGATCTGGCCTTGTCAGCTCCTCAGATGTATTGTGAAAATTGCAGATGATGAGAGATCAGCTGAAGGCCAGCCAGCTATTTGAATCAGCTGTTTCTTAAAGATTGCAGCTAAATTCTAATAATCCAACAGATTTTGTTTGACTAGTTTACCTATGTGGGGAAATGTAAATTTCGTACTGTATTCCTAAGAGAAGTTAGTGATTTATGGTATTTTTTTCCATGTTATACTTTTAAAGGACAGTCTATTCAGCCTGCTGCAGAAACACTGTTTTTGAGCTATCTATACATTTTAGATGCAAGTGGGGAAAGTGTTCCCTACATCATTCCATTCCATATTTTTATTTGTGCAGCTGCACAATACGTTCACTCACAATTACAGCCAGCTTGCCAAAGTGTCATTTATGGCACATTTAAAGTAAAAACTTTGAGGCCTAATTCACAGATGGCACTTTTGAATATCTTTACATGTTTGAGTAAGTTTACTACTTTTTGTATTCACAAACTGCACTTTTGTAGTAACTTACACTTTTGTAGTAACTTACACTGTTGTAGTAAGTCCAGCACTTCACATGACCAACCACTGGTACTGCAACTCCCTCCCAAAGAAAATAATGGAGGAAGGGTCTTAAAATGTTACCCCATAGGAAATAACGTTAAATTAAATAACGTTTTTTTGAAATAGTGAAAATATAAATACATGTAACTTACTTTATAAAATATCCAAACATTGTACATATGTATTATTTAATTATAAAATATGTAGCAACCAATTTTAAATATAAGCTCAAAATAAGTTATTACATATTTTAAAAAGAAATAATAAGAACACTGACTTCAGACAGATAAAAGGACACAAAATGGATCCTAATCTCAAAGCTTCATATGTCTATGAATAAATGGCATTGCTTCATGGTGTTTTGAATGGGGAGGGCTTCCTCTGACCAGCTGAGGTAAACACTGAATATTAGCAAGAGCTAAGAAGGCCTTGGAGGTCAAAATGTTATTTGATTCATTTGGGACCAACTGGACCAACTATAGGTGTCATTTAGGGAGTGAGCAAGATCTCACAAAAAGGAAACGTCGAAGCTGCCATTTTGTTTTTTAGGATGAGAGGGACCTTCAGAAAATATTTGCCAAAATACTATCTATGGAAGAGGAAATGTATCACTTTGATGTAGATGTTATGAGAAGAGAGTATGTAACCTTTAGCTGGATTCATTCACAAGTCATTTACAGAAGACAGTTGGAAAAATAGTGCTGATGCCGATGCAGAGGGATCCAAGCAACTAGTTGTAATTAGATGGACCTACTTTGAAGTTGTTGGGACTTTTCTTACAATTTATAAACTGTTGGATTGATATTTAGAGAAACGGTCCTGAAGCATAGGAGACCTTTTGGGATTTTTCAAATGGTTACCTCATTTTCTGGCAAGAAAATTTAACTAATTGGACTTTGTGCTACAGAGTGAAATGACATTCTACCATGGATTATGGCAGCTAAAACAAACTTTAAACCATATTTTTGACATATGTTTCTACAGGAAAGCTGTCCTGCAGTTTTGGGACAAGACACACATTGTTAAATCTACTTAGATTTTATGTAAAGTTGATGGTTATGTTTGTATACTTCATAATATATAAAGCAATATATTCAGTGCTTAATTTAGAAAAAGAGTTTGTTTCATCTTAGAAATAATAGCTGAAGCTCACACTTCATGTACTGATTTTCCAAAATCCTTGGTAAAAACTTGTTCATTATTTTTTTAGATCAGTTATTCAGCATCCAGTCCACTCCTCAGTAACCGGAACCAGTTCCCTTCGTTCTTCCGTACCATCCCAAGTGACGATTTCCAATCCCGTGGATTGGCCGAACTTGTGATACATTTTGGATGGACTTGGGTGGGTCTTCTAGCTGACGATGATGAGTATGGCCAACAGGGAATTCATATACTGCGTGAAGAACTTTTTAAGGCAGATATTTGTGTTGCTTTTTCTGAGAACATCCTCACAACAAGAGCTGACAAGAACGCCTTTCATATCGTTCAAGTGATAAAACATGCAACAGCAAATGCCATTGTTATCTTCTCTAATGGCATTAATTTGGTAGTGGTGCTCAATGAGATGTTGAGACAACGTGTGGCTGGGAAAACGTTTATTGCCACTGAGGGTTGGTCAACAATGGCTTTCCTGTCTGATGAAATATATTCTGAAATTCTCACTGGCAGCATTGGATTTGACATCTACAGTGAAGAGATGCCTCGCTTTAAAGAGTATCTCAGCAACCTCTACCCATCAAGCTCCCTGGATAATATGTTCCTTCGGGAGTTCTGGGAAGAAGCCTTTAGCTGTAAGTTTCAGCAGGACCCAGGAGCCACATTCAGTGCACAGGATAACAACACTAGGATATGCAGTGGGGGAGAAGAATTGGATACACTTCTAATAAACCCCAGTGAGGTCTCCAGTTTTGCCCTTCCATACAAAATCTACAATGCAGTGTACGCCATTGCATTGTCTTTGCATGATATGAGCTCTTGCCAGTCCACTGGAGGCCCCTTTGATCAAGGTGCTTGCGCAGATAATGTTGGTTTCCAGCCATGGCAGGTGAGTACCAGGGTATATCTGAGCAATTGATTACTCAGAACTGTTCAAAAATAACAAAACCCAATGAGGATAACAAATAACAGGACT
Organism: Calotriton arnoldi; assembly: GCA_963921515.1. Classification (NCBI taxonomy): domain Eukaryota; kingdom Metazoa; phylum Chordata; class Amphibia; order Caudata; family Salamandridae; genus Calotriton; species Calotriton arnoldi. The sequence continues at coordinate 751,406 of CAWUFW010005749.1, forward strand.
TGGTGCCACATCATTGTGAGCAATACAAGTAGGGCTGAGAAAAATTGCCCCATTTCAAATTTTACTAGTGGGTGAAATTTCCTGTAACAAAGTGACTCAATTATGATTTAGTGCATTGAAATTAGTTAGATATTTTTTATATCCTTATTCTGAAACAAGAGTGTCAGAACACCATTAAACATTTATGCAGATATTGTTTTTTTAGTCAGTTACTTGGGAAATACCATAATACATGTTGTAGCATAATTGCTCAAATAATTAAGTAATAATAACAAACACTAAAAACAGTGCAAAACCAGCATCCATTTTATCTTCCCAACTCCCTTCCTGCAATATGAAGGCATACTATGAGAAGGTTGTGGAAAGATAAAACAGGGAGTTACTCACTGGCTGCTGACATCTCAATTGACATCTAGGTTATGAGTTTGTACTCCAGGTTGGTCAATTCAGCCTTTCTTGAGCACAATCAAATTATTTGTTAGAAGTGACATAACTACAATGTGTAAGCACTATGCAAAGAACATTGTTATCTTGCTTAATGATATTGAATATTTAAAATGTCAGTATGTTCAATGGTAGTTAGTGCAAATCTTGCAGAATGCATATGACCACCTTGCAGTAAATGGTTTTTATGTCTCTGCTACATTGAGCTTTGGATGTTTGTTGACAGCACCTATTATTTCCAATACATAACAATTCTTAGAATGGGCTTTGGGTCAGTTCCTTGGATGGCATTGTTGTTGGTCTCAGGTCTCTTTATTCAATTGCTTTCTTCCCTTTTCTAGTGTTTGTTACTCCAGGTAGAATTTTGCTCTGAAGGAGACTGTTGGTTTCATCAACCAATAACATCAATTAAGGCACCCTGACTGAGCTTATGCTGTTTAACGGCCTCATTATGAGTTTGGCAGTGTGGCAGCGGGCTGCACACCAGTGCCCCGCTGCCACACTGCCAAACCCATGATGAGAAAGCCTGCCGGATTTCGACTGGAATCCAGGTCGGGCAGTGTTGCAGTGGCTCGCCCATGGCAGTGCTGTGCTATGGTTCATATGTGAGTGTTAGCAAGGCACCACAACAGGAACACCATTGCATGTTTGTGCAAGGCATGGACTGTCAAGTGCATGTCCTGCAGGAACTGGGGCTGCATGCAGAAAGGGGGGTACACCATGTGCCCCCCTGAATGCATCCCCTGGCGCAGAGGCAATTGGGGTCCTGTAGGGCCCCTTAGTTTCCTCACCCCCACACTTTTCATGGTGGTCACATCACCATGAAAACTGTGGTGGTGAGTAAACTAGTAATATGCTTTGCAGTGCCACAGCAGCACCATCAGCATATTACCAGCCTTACACTGCAGCAAGACTGCCAGGGATCGCAGATCCCTGGCAGTAGCAGTGGTTCTGTGGCAGTCCAACCACCAAAGTCGTAATATGGCAGGTGGACTTCCAGTCTGGCGGTCCATGGACCGTCACCATGACTACAGTGGTCCAATGGGTCGCCGCAGTCGTAATAAGGCCCTAAATCCTCAACTCTTCCTTCCATGTTAATATTGAGGTGCTCCTGTGGAAGCACCTTTCAGCTCCCTGACTCTCCCCATACTGTTATCAGACTGCTCCTATACAAGCACAGTGAGCACTTTCCACCACCCAACCTCCAGTGCTTAAGTTGAACTGGTGGTTCCCGATGATCTGCACCAGCACTTATCTGTCAGCACTGGCACTTATGACAGTCTGCCTGATTTAGGTATGAGCACAACAACAGCTGTTTATATAATTACATATACATTAACAATGAATAATACCTGCCACCCAACCTTTTTCTTATAGTTTTGTGGTTTTAGAATGGTATAAATTGTCATACTTGTAAGAGTGTGATAGTTAGTAGTTGGTACTGTCATTGGCAGCACTAGCAAGGGCAATGGATGGTGCAAACTGCAGTGTCCTCCTGACAAGGGCCCTGGCACTTATTTCTATACAAATTACGAACTGCCAACCTCACCACATACTTCAGCCAGGCAGCTGCAACACAAGCAGGTGAGCACTTTTAAGCCCTTCCCCATGTTAATACTAAGACACTCCAGTGGAATCAAAGCACCTGATGAGTATTTTGTAGAGTCCCTGCCACATCTTATTTATCATGGCTAACGCATGGCCTGGTCCATACAAACAGAGCCAGTGGGGCACATTCCAAGCCACAATAATACTGCCTACCCACTCTCATATGAGTATAGTACTCAGCAGGTTATTTCTAACCCCAGGTGTCTTTCAATACTACATCTGGGCCACTCCTACACAAATAGGGTCTTCTGCTACCTCCCCATACTGCCACTAGGCTACTCCTGTGGAAGAGGCACAGAAAGTGTCAGAGTGTTTGCGCAACAGTGGAAATAGAGGATTGCATCACAAAGCCCATGTCCATCTCTCCACTTTCTGCTCCTGGACTTAAGTGAGGTCCCATCTATGTTTTTCAGTGCAAATATTGTCATTGTTTACACATACCTCAAGTTTTTCCTACAGTCTGTCTGCTATCATCTTTCTCTCTGTGACTCACTTTTTGTCTCTCTCTCTCAACACACACACACACCCTCACACCTACCACATGGAAATACATCTCTGCACTCTTACTAATGTGTCTTGCTCTATCTCTTTACCTGTCTCTGTCTCTCTCTCTGTCTCTCTCTCTCTCTCTCTCACACACAGACAATCAACTAATTACACCCCCACCTGCCATCTTTCCTTATTCACCTTTCTGTGTTTCCCTCTCTGTTTTGCTCGTTCTCCCTGTTCTCTCTTTCTGCCTGGGTAGGCCACAGAGATATTCCCATGTGTTTACAATTCCTAAAGGATAAGAGTACATAAGTTTCTGCTTTTTTGAGCTGAGACCTATTGGCATTACCATTGCTTGCTATTTTTGTTTTCTATCTCTCAAAAATATTTGATTTTGCAACTGAGGGGCATATTCTCAAGAACGTGTGATAACTACCGCAAGTGTAGCTTAACGCAACCCTTCACATCGCAGTCCATCGCGGGAAAACAACTCCGTGTTAACGTGGTATTCACAACACGGCGGTACCATGCGATAGTCATAAGATAACGCGTCAAATGAAAGCGTTAAAAACAGCGTGACTCCGCAAAAATACGAAACCCCAACGCGAAAATAGTAGCGTTGACGCCAATCGCGATACAAAAATCTACGAAAACCAGCACAGGCCTGCAATTCCCAAGCGTCATGCGGGAAAATGCACTATAAAAGTAGAAAAAAAACATACAAACAAAAGCGAAGCACAATGGAGGCAGCTGGAGCAAGTACAGAGGACAACCAGAACCCCACAAGCCCCACGGAGGACAAGCCTGGGACCTCGGGGTCAGGGAAGGGCAAGGACAAGAAGAAGAGGAAGACGAAGTTCAGTCCGCAGGAAAACAGGATCCTGATAACGGAGGTGATAGAACACCATCAATCACTGTTCACCACCTCCACTGTGTCACTGGCAACTAAAAATGGAATATGGCAGACCATCGTGGACAAGGTGAATGCAGTCGGAGTGCTGAAGAGGACTATGGACAAGGTCAAGAGGCGCTGGAATGATGTGAAGCGCCATACCAAGCTGAAACTCGCAAACAACCGGAAGGCAGCAATGCAGACTGGAGGTGGGAGTCCAGCGCCACAGGAGGAGCTGGACGAGATGGAGGAAATGGTGTCCACAGTCATCAGTGGAGAGACGGTGGCAGGAGTCGGGGGACCGGACACTGCTCAACATGACCGGACACAACAGAAACAGGGTGAGTAACCACCAGGGACTGGGGGAATGGGGGGAGAGGGGCACAATGGCACACATGCACAATTAAGCATAGCACATCTGCGGACAAACCATGCCCCAGACCCACAACTCCCACCAAGAGACCAATGCACACAGGTATGCAACATCTCAGCACTGCATAAGCACAGAACCCAGAGGCATACCGCATGTAAGGGATAAGGGCAGCTAAATCAGAGCTGCAGGGGCGACTCCCCCAAAATGCGGCACACACATATAACATGCAGAGCACATCAACATTGACAACGAGGTGGTACAAACCGCAACACGTCCACAACAGAACAGAGGACACAACTGGTGCTGCATGTGTGTAGAAACTGGCCAATCACATATGGCACTGCAGGGAAATGTGAGTTGACAATGTACAAGTACAAACTCACATCCGTGATGTAGTCGGAATGTCCACTGTCCCACATCAAATAGGCAGCTCCCCCCAAACAGTCACAATGTACACTGTCATGCAGTCTGAATGCAAACATGTACAATGTGTCAACATACATGTGAACACGATGTTAAACTGCATCTTCCCTTCACATTGCAGGGGGAAATCCAACACCTCCTGCAGAGCAGTCCAAACCTCTCTTCTCTGATGACGAAGAGGACCACCACACCTTTGACTCTGACGACCTCCAACAGCTCGTGGACAGACTCTGCAGCCCTCTTCCAGGATCAGGGCAGCCCAGCTGCCATGAGGAGAACCCACCCCCTGCACAGAACACACAGCAGGCAGCACCCACCACCACGGCTGCCTCCCAGGATCCCCACGACGAACACATGGCCTTCCAACGCCGTGTGTTGGGGTGCCAGGAGAAGCTGGCTGAACAGGTGCAGGTGGGGTTTGACCACATGGCAGCCAAACTAGACGCCATACGTGGGTGTCTAAGTCCCATCAGGGACCACTCACAGTCCCTAACGGACACCCACAGTCCGCTCCATGCTCTCCAACGGACCATGGCTGACATCGCTAGAGTCCTGACTCTGCGACAAGAATGACTGTCTAGCCAGAGTGCCTCCAGCAATCTCGCCCAGGAGTTGGGACACATGCGGAGGATCATGGAGAACATGGAGAGGACGCAGGCGGAAAGAGCGGCTGCCACGGCTGCACACCAGCGAGAGGTAGCTGGGTCCCTCAATGCCCTAAAGACCCTCCTCATGGCATTGCTGCCACAAGGCCTGGCGCTGATGCATGCTGCTGCTACCACCCCATCCACATCTCCGGCCCCTGATGTGTCTGTGCCACACAGTGCGGCAGACAGTACACCACCACCCACATGTGAGGCACATGCAACAGCAGAGAACGAAGATGGGGATGAATCTGCCATCGTGGTCAGGAGGACGCAGTAGCATTCATCTCCACCACATGGCCTGTTTCTGCTTGGTTCTGCCCTCTGCATCATCACCTTCCACTGTCCCCCGATGCACTCTGCGACACTCACCTTGGACCTCGACATGGACTGCCATATTCTGTTTGGGCACCAATGACACAGCTATCAGACTGCGGACTGAAGTCCTCCTCTCCTGATGTACCTGTCATTCCCTGAAGGACTCTGGCTGGCCCTGCATGGTCCGACAATGTGAAGTGGGGTTGGCATGGCCCTGTACTGCTCCAGCTGCAACACTCCCTTGAATGTGTAATAAACATTCATATTCACACAGATGTGTCATGTCTATGATCTTTCAAGTGTGGAAGTATGGATGAATGTAGGGTCAGTGATTCACCCTTACGTCCATGTTGCCCATGTTGTGGGACTATTGTCACAGGGTGACAGATTGCCGATTGCGGTCCGGGTGGCACCTACACTACAACAGAGACACATCCATTAGTCACTTCCTTGTCCAGCCCAGGACCAAACTACGCCAGGACAGCCCACTCCAATTACGCAAAAAGGGGGGACGACAACGCTACATGTCCCAGGCCTTCACTGTTGGGATCTGCAGCTCACAGGTCTAGTTGTCAGCATGCCACAGCCACTCCCTCACGGCTGGTGTACACCCACACCACACCCATCCAGCACTGGTGTCACAGGACATGTGACCCTGCCAATAAAAAGGGCCTGGCGCACGTGCTGGATGCCATTTCCCTCTCTCTGACTGGATGTCTCCGTGTAGTTCTCATGTATGCATGAGGGCCTAGGGCCCTGCCACCTCACATTGCCCAGTGCCAGGGGTGACATGATGGCGTCCGCACAACGGGACTCAATCATTAAGGGTCCATGGCTAGCGGTGCACAGACTTGGTGGCACCGGATACACTGCGGCAGGCACAGGCACACCGCCACAGGATGGTGTCTTGCGGTGCAGTGAGATAGGGGCACCTAAAGTGCTGAGCGGTGTGCAGCCTGCGATGATGCGCCGTCCTGGTGGTCCGGACTGGCAAGGATTAGTGTGAGCCCTGCTGGACCGCAGTGTAGGCCTGGGACAGCGGGCAGTGCGGCCCTCCTGCCACGTGGCGTTGCGTTGCGGTTCACAGAGTTAGTGGCACCTCAAGCGCTGAGCGGGTGTGCAGCCTGCGATGATGCAGTGTGCACTGATGTTGTCTCTGCCATTGCGAAATCAAGACCCAGAATCATGTGTGTGACCTGGTGGCCCGCGGTGCGGGGCTGCATGATGTGGAGGGTGCCATGGTCGCAGGCACCGGGCTTGGAGATCCCTCCTGAACGTGGTGGGCCCTCTTGGAGACACGCCAGTGGCAGAAGGTGAGCAGTGAGGCCTGGTTGCGCAGGGGCGGGCAATCACCGCTGGGCAGTGGGAGGGGCTGGGATTCAGCAGCCTGTGTGCGCAGGGGCGGGCAAGCGATGAGGGCCTGTGCAACTGTATGGACTCTGCCATTCATGTCTCTGGAAACTGTTTCAGATGAGGGACCTGGGGGACTGCTGTGCATACCGGCACGTGGTTGGAGACACACCGGTGGCAGCAGGTGAGCAGTGAGGCCTAGGTCCGCAGTGTCAGCACTCTCTCACCCTCTCTTTCTCTCTCTCTCTCTCTCTCTCTCTCTTTCTCTCTCCCTCTCTCCCTCTCTCCCTCTCTCTCTCTCTCTCTCTCCCTCTCTCTTTCTCTCTTTCGCTCTCTCTCTCTGTACTTTAATGGGCGCATAGCACACCTTCAGATCCAGATTTCTGGTTTGCAGGCTGTGACTTACAGAATGTCCTGAGACGACCCGCCATGCCTCTTCAGAATTGTTTTTTTGGGTTTGTTCTGTAATAAACGTATTGTTTGGATATTATGATATGGATGTATGATTTCCCTTTTTCTGGCCACACATGTATGTTGGGTGTTGTGATTGTGCGACTTCAGGCGATTTGTTTGGTTCATGATTTCGTGGAGTTGATGTGCAATATCTTTGTCCATGGGGGGAGTGGGGGATGCCCGGGGTAGGGCCCCGGGGGGGGGCCTGGGGTTGGTGGCAGTGGGTGTTGTTGACCTATTGGGGCTCCGGGCTACATGATGGGTTTGCTCCAGGGCATCTGTTGTTCTTCATGTGTGGCTATGGGCTGTGCTCCCTTGTCTGGTGCCGGTTGTCGTCCGACTTTACACCAGGTAGGAGCAGGTGTTAGTTTCCTGCTGCTAACGCGCCTTAGCACAAGTTGTGTGATCTTATCGCCGATCTGGCTGGTCGTTGAGAATGTTGTGGAGTGGTGTTGTCGAGGCTTTTAGCATGGGAACGCCTACTCTGCATATCATTAGCGTTAGTTGCCGGGGTCATCTGTGGCGATGTTTTTTGCGACTGCTATCGCAGGTAAACTGGTGTTATGGGCTGTTAGCACCAGCTTGGGAATGGGGAGATAAATTTATCGCGGATTTGGCTGCGATAAAGTGCCGATAACTCGGCGATAGCTCCTTGAGAATATGCCACTGAGTGTATAAGAGTTACTACTGCATCCAAGGCCATATACAAGAGTCTTGGAAAATTCGGACCTCCGAGAAAACATCAATATTATGTGTTGTAAGGATTTTTCTGCACCTGATAATTACCATGTGAAATAAAATCAGCACTTCTGGTAAATTGTGTCAGGCTAAACGTATTGGAATTTAGCGGGAGAAAAAGACCTTGTAAATACCAGTACATGCATATTTTGGCTCAATACTCACTGCCATTCTTGCGTTAGGGAATATAGACTATTCCCTGATTGCATTTATTACGCATCATAAACACAACATACCAATAAATAACAATATTTATATTATTTTGCATTATGTACTGCATTTTGGGCGAAGGTTTGGACACCGCTAATATATGATAATTTGTTAATTTCCTACCACATTTTAACATTTCTCAAAATATGTCAGAGGCATGGCTGACTCCCCTTAGGTCCCTTGAGGAAGTGTGGGCCGTGAACTCCGCTCGCGGAGTTTGCGGAGTTTTCCGCACTCCGCGTTACGTGGAGCTCGCGGAGTTCTGAAAAACTCTGCTTCTTGTTGCGGAGCAGAGTTTTTTTCCTCGCTCGCGTTCGTCAACGTCAAGTTGGCGAGCGCGAGCGAGGAAAATCTACCTCCCGGTGAGATTTTTCCTCGTTTGCGATCATCAACATCAAGTTGGCGAGCGCGAGTGTGGAAAATCAACCTCCCGGCGAGATTTCTCAACGCGGGCAATCAGATTTCTCACTGCGAGTGGGAAACCGTCCGTTCGCGTTGAGAAAGCTGCCGCTCGAGTAAAAATCTACTCGAGCGACAGAAAGGAAGCAGCGCCCGCTTGCGCTGTGCATTTGTGCAGTTTGCGATGATTGCACAGTGTGGACAAGCAACTGGCACTCAAAATCACAGCGCGCGGGGTGTAGCAGAGTTATTTTGCACTTCGTGGAGTTCCGCGTAGAGGAACTCCGCGAATTACGCCCAGGCTTACCCTTGAGGCATCAGCTACTTCAATTGACTTGGGCCAGGGGAGCCCCCCCATGGGTACCTTCATAAATTGTGCTTTACTAGGTGAACCCACCTGCTCCTCAAGATAGAGGGACTTTGGGGCAGCATTAAATGTTGGTCCCCAAAAGCTACCATGCCAGAGCTGGTGATTCTCCAAAGATATTACCTAGAATTGATCCCTGATAAAGTACTTTTTAAGGGTTGAAACACACTGGCTTAGCCAATGCATTTATGTTATGTTATGTTATAAAATTCTTATAGAGCGCACGTACACCGATTGGTTTCATGGCGCTGTGTATAGGACTAGCCGGACCAAGTTGGAGTTTATCCATACGCTTGTGTGAACAACCATGTCTTGAGGGATTTTCTGAAGCTCAGCAGATCTGTACATGATCTAGTTTCCAAGGGAAAGGAATTCCAGAGTCTGGGTGCCAGAGTTGCGAACCTACAGCCCCCTTGTCGCTTCAGCTTGAAGGCAGGGGTTGCCAGAAGATGGAGGTGAGCCGAGCGTAGGTTACGAGAAGGCGAGTGCCTTTGGATAAGGGTATCGATGAATTTAGGGCACTGTCCATGTAGTGATTTAAAGACCAGGCATCCTACTTTAAAGGCGCAGCGCTGGGGGATAGGAAGCCAGTGCAATTTCCTCAGAAGTGGGGTAACATGTTGCCACCTGGGTTGCTGGTGGATCAGCCTGGCTGCTTGATTCTGCACCAGCTGTAGACGTTTGGTTAAGAACAGTGGCATACCAAAATAGACTGAGTTTGCGTAGTCTAAATGGGACATGATCAGGGCTATCACCACCTATATTAGTGCTTCCCGAGTGAGCAACCTGCTGATCTTTCTAATCTTCCGTAATTGAAAGAAACAGGTAGAGATCACAGAGCTGACCTGGGATTTTAGGGATAGGTCATTGTTGATTGTGACGCCGAGACTTTTAACAGAGGAAGAAGGGGTAGGGGAGGGGTCAAGTTCCATTGGCCAGAAGTGTGGGCCTCAAAGGTTATGGCTGCCACCCGTGAGGACCAATTCGGTCTTGCCTGGGTTGAGCTTTAAGTGGTTGCAGTCCATCCATTGACAGATGTGTAGCATGGTAGACTGAAATTCAAGGGCTGATTGGGAAGAGTTGTCGATAGTGAACGTTAATTGAAGATCATCAGCGTAATTGAAAGTGGTAACTTTCCTTTCTTTGAGGGACCGGATCAAGGGGAGGAGGTAGAGAGTATACAGGAGAGGGGATAGCAAGGAACCCTGTGGGACCCCGCAGGTGGTTGCCAGCTTTGGAGCCGTGAACTGGGCAATGCGGACTGACTGGGAGCGGTTCTCTAGAAAGGAACTGATCCAGCCAAGGGCTGAGCCCTGGATGCCTGCCTCCCTGACATGGCCAACAAAGATATCATGGTCGACCGTGTCAAAGGCTGCAGAGAGATCTAACAGCACAAGGGCCTGAGGGGAGCCCTTGTCAGCTTTCTCTCGCAGGGAGTCTAATACTGCCAATATTACCGTCTCAGTAGAGTGGGCAGGGTGGAACCCTGCTTGGTGTGAGTCGAGGTAGTTAGATTGTTCGATGAAATTGGACAGGCACTTAGCCACATGGGCCTCCAATACCTTAGCCAGGTAGGGGAGTAAAGAGATCAGACGGTAGTTTGACAAGGTCTGAGGGTCCGTCCCAGGTTTCTTCAGAAGGGGAACAACAATTGCCTCTTTAAAAGCTTTGGTGACCTGGCCCTGGGATAAGGATTCACTCAGGAGGGAAAGGACAGTGCCTGGAAGACTGGTGAAGGCGTCTTTTAGGACATGAGGTGGGCAGCAGACCATGGGAGATCCGGATTTTACTTTAGACATAAGGTCTAGTAGTGCCTGTGTGCTTAGCGATGGGAATTGTTCAAAGGAGCATGGGTTTACAGGCATGGAAAGTGATAACTCAAGGGAGGTGCGTGTCAGAGTTGGACAGTTCATTTACAATAGAAAAGATCTCCTTAGATCTGTTGTTAGCCGTTAGGATTCTGGAGGAGAAATGAGCTGTCTTAGCAGTTAAAATGGCCTTTTTATATTTTTTCATAGCTTCCAAATAAATGTGTTTTCCTTCAGGTGAGTAGTTCTGTCTCCACTTCCTTTCCAGTTGGCGCAAGGCAAATTTTTGTGTTTTCAATTCAGTAGAGAACCATCTTTGAGCATCAAAGCGACCAGCCAGTTTTATTTTTTTGAGTGGGGCGTTTGTTACTGGCTGCTAATAGCCAGGCTGAGATATCTTTCTCGCAGACATTGATATCAGATTCAATGATTGGGGCTGTATTAGCCAGTGTGCAGTGGAATTGATTTTTATCAATATTGTTCCATTTTCTGACCATCCTACCTTCACTGGTAGGGATTTTGGCTGTGGTAAGGATCTTTATTGTGAACTTTATTAAATGGTGGTCCGACCATAAGCAAGGTAGGATCGAGAGTGCGGAAACAGCCAAATTGGAGGTCCATGCTTGATCCAGTATGTGCCCTTTAGTGTGTGTGGCAGAGTATACCTGCTGCGTGAAGTTTAAGTCACTAGGCAAATCGGTAAGCTCGGCGGAGTGAGCTCCGCCTCGAGGATCGTTTGACCAGTAGTTAAAATCTCCTATCAACAGGATTTTGGTATGGTTAGTCGCCAGATTGGCTACTTGTTCACCCAAGGAGTGGGGGAACAGGGGCATGTACTGAGGGGGCCTATAAAGTAGTACACAGATTAGAGGGGCTGAGACAGACTCCAATTTAATTACAAAATTGTCTACGGCAGGGAGGCAGAGTGGGGTAAGAGCTGTGAATTTAAAGTCCTGGCGAATGATAGCCGCCACTCCTCCACCTATTTTGCGAGGCGGGCAGTTCATTTGGAGGATATAATAATCATGGGCAATGCAGTCAGAAAGTCAGGGGTGGAATCTTGTGAAAGCCAGGTATCAGTTAATAGGAGGATGTCTGATTTCTCCGACACCAGAAGGAGAAATATGTCAAGCTTGTGTTTGACTAAGGAGCGGGTATTTAGATAAAAAATAGATAGCTCCGAGTGCCTGTGTCTGTCCTGTCTTTGTGACTGTGTGGAGTGGAGTGCGAGTTGTGCAACTTCAGGAAAGGAAGCCCGTTGTGCCATAATATTATTTTGGGTCAGACTAGTGCCGATGGCGGGATTGAGCGGGTATTTCACTGAGTGGACCTGTCTTAGTTCCTGCGAGGAATAGTTATGAAATTGGGCATATTTGCTGGCCCCTGGCCCTGGACGTCCGCGGACGGCGCAGACGGGCTTGCCTTTGGCGTGCCGCTGTTGCGCCCGCTACGCGCGTCCGCTGCGCTCCCGCGCTGCGACCGGCATTAATGGCCGGTAGCAGCCTAGACTCCTCCCCTCGCCCTCCGCGATTGGTCGTCCCCGAGGGAGTAACCAGGAAGCAGCTGGGGAGCCTAGGACGCCGCTTGCGCTAGCAGCCTAGCCGGTAAAGTTGGTATTTCTTAAAAATACATCAAAGCGATTGTTGGTATTTGTTAAAAATACTTAAAAGCAATTTCAAATTCAAGCAGTCAATTCTAAACAGTTTAAAAACACGTAGCGTAATAAAATCACTGGCCCTCAAGGTAGCAGCACAGTCCTAAAGTGCCCGCTCCCGCGCTGCGACCAGCATTAACGGCCGGTAGCAGCCTAGACTCCTCCCCTCGCCCTTAGCTTGTAACAAGCTAATAGGAAAATTAAAGAATAAAATCAGATTATTTTTATGCTGATTGGAACTTATTTAATGAACTGAACAAGAATCATTATGTTGTCACAGCATCTCAAACAGTTCTAAATTCAATGAATTGTGTCTAGATATAGTGACCAAGGACAACAAAAAATCTTGAGTTCTTCTCTCTATTTTTTATTTGTGCTTTAGTGTTACACAGGTGGTTCTCTGGCAGTTGAACCTTGGGTTTTAGGCGCCACAGAATATATTATATTATTCGGATTTGGGTCTGTGCAATGGGGTAGGACCATTAGTGTCAAATTTGTTAAAAACATAAATAAATGCAAAATATTTAACAGCAGCAAAACTGAGTAATGTAACTTCAAGTTTTAACAAAAGTAGTGTTACAATTTGGAGGGTTTTAATTTACTATTCTCATTCCAACTTAACCAAAATCAGGGAAAGCTTTCGACTTTATAGTGGTTACATTTACTAATCCCACTGCAATGTATGCAATAGAAGGGAAAGTGGTGGACTTTGGAGGGGTGAGATTTAATATTCCCACTCCAATGTATGCAACAGTAGAGAAAGTGTTGGACTTTGGAGGGGTTAGATTTACTATTTCCACTCCAACACAAGGACAATCATGGAAAGTGGCAGATTTTGTACAGGTTAGATATACTAGTCCGACTCTAATCTACACAACATTAAAGAAAATATAGGATTTAGGAAGGGTTACATATACCATTTTCCCTCCTAATTATTATTTTTGAAAATAACTAGAAAGACACAATTATTACAACATATTCAAAATAAAAATATAATATATAAAAAAATAAAATGTAATGTATATAAATGATGAAAATGTAATTAAAACTAACATGAGAATTAAAAAGAAAATACATTTAAAACAAATGCACATTCCTCCATACTACCCAAGCATTACCACAAACACTTAAAAAAAAAAAAAAAAAAAGTATTAATAACACAAAAATGACATTTAAATAGTAAATAAATAAAACAAACCAATAATATGTTTAAAATAAATTTCACAAACGTAATCATTACACACATATATCAACAAATGAACTATTAGTTAAAATACAACACAAAAATCATATAACAAATAATCAATTAAACAATGTTCATAATTAATTTCCAAACAAATACTTAACAGAATAAAACATTTGTAAACAGTTCACACCCTATTCTCCTGCAAATCAACCACCCACTACTATACTAATATAAATTGGTAATTAAATTATCAAATATATTTTGTACATACAAAAATTTCAAAATGCACTTAAATATTTAAAATATAAATTGTTAAAATAAACATTTTACATAATTTATTGCCACATACATATGTAATTTATATGAAAATGAAGATAATTTGTATTCAAATAACTTCCACCATCCCCTAAAAACCTAAACCCAATAGTAAATTAGATATTAGTAATTAAACTATGAAGAACAAAATTAAGTTAAAAATCACAAAATGTACTTAAACAATTTAAATAACAATTAATCAATTAAATAGTTTGCATAATTAATTATTAATTAAATATTTGATTAGCATACAAATTAAAATAAAAAAATTATCATTTATATTTTAATAACTTTATACCATATTTTCCTACAAAACCAACAACCTGCTACCACAATTTAAATTACTAATTAAATTTCTTAACATTGAGATTACACATTAAAAATTGCAAATTATATTTAAATAAAACAAAACAACTTCATTAATATTGCTAACACCTAAAATTTATGTAAGTTCTAAAATATATAAATTTCATTAGAAAACAATATTTACTATTACTATATTAAGCTAAACAATATTATATACAACAATAGTTTTAAAAGCGATATTATATACATTAGAAAACTATTCTTACCTTATATATTCTGGTCTATGATATTTTTTAAGTGGCCATACTTTGACACAATATTTCGGTTACACAACATTTTGTGATCAATATTTGTGTCATTCACTGTCAGGACATTGAATTTTCACATTGTGTTCATAACAACAAACCTTTCGGAAGCTCAAAATGTAAGCAGTGGCACCTAAGAGATCAACCAGAATAATTCAGGTGAAATATAAGTGCTAGCACTGATCCACTGTTCCAGATCAGTAACTGGAATTCTTCCTCAGTGGATTTGGCGGCCACCTCAAGAATAGTTGTATCCACAGAGCACCAGAAAGTGAGGCAGGTGTGCTAGCTGTGAGTCAACCACACTGACACATTTTGCCAAGGTGCTTGCCTCAATTTCCAGTTCTCCCATATTAGTTTCAGTCTTATGTGATTTTCCACATTCCCTCAGTAGGAAATATGAGCAGAGGCCTTTAACTCACTTTTAAAGCTCTAGCTGTAAAGCTGGTATGCAGTTATATGTCATCACTTGATGCTGCAAGAATTTCACTCTTTCAGTGGTGGTCACTTGAAATTGCATCTTAAAGATGCCCTATTTGGAGCTGAGGAAAATGTGCTGTTAAGGGCACGAAGAGTGACCTTGGATATCTGAGCAGTGAATGTAGCAGCAAGTGGGATGCACTCAGGTGATTTATTAACAACAATAGGTGCAGGGTACCAATGTCAGGGCGCATATACTTGGGTGGGAGGTTGAGCTGATTTTCAGACATGAAGAGTAAAACATTGCCAGTGATACATACCTCCTCACCAACCTTTGGGAGGAGGATGAAAACTGGCATAATTGAGTGCAGAGGTGCATAGGCACACAGTTATTTTAGTGAGTCCTTTGCCTCTAGCAGGGGTTTTACCTCCTCTGGGGTTTCATTCCTTCTTGGCAAGGAGGTAGAGGCGAAGTGAGTGGAAAATAGGGATATTGTGGAGAGTGAATTAGAAACAGCAGAGTGCAAAAAGAAAAAAGGGAATAGACAGACCAAGGTCAGGGAGCAATACAGCAAAGTGTCTTTGTGGAAGGGGCAATAACAGTATCTTTCAATATCTTAATAGCGTTTAATACACCAAGCTTATATTTTTGAAAGTTTGCCGGCTGGTAAGGGAAGTGGCCAACTTTAGGATATAGGTTGCATGCATCTGCATGAATTTCATGCCCCCTCAATGGGGATTTCGTGACAAAGTTGTGCAGTTGATGTCTGGACGTGGTACAGAAAATACACTACAAAATAAGTACGTTATCTTATGTTGATTTGAATATGTCCCATTGAAACCAATTTAGGGTAGCGTGTTCACCAGGGAAACCCCCACCCCTCCCCCGCCTTATAACTGGCCTGCTTACTTTTGTATGCAGATGCCTGCTGGAGCTCAGGAAATGTGTTCGAAAAATCTGAAAGTAATGAGTATGGTGACACAAATCTGAAGTACTGGCCAGAGCTGAGGTATTCAAATGTTTCTAAAAGCCTTTGTCTTCTTTTTCCTCATGTGCAGAGAGACAAAAGAGATAGTAGTAAAGCCCTTGTATTTTTGAACAGGACATCTAAAATTATGGGATACCATTAACCATCTATAAACCATGCAGATCAATTTGACAGGGAGGACTCCTTGAAGCAAAGTATGATGGCTTGTTGACCAGAGAAAGGAGGAAGAAAAAGGGATTATCACACTCTAGGGTCGATTCCGATCTCGGCCGGTAGGGCTCCGAATCGGATTCGGCTTTACCGGATCCGATTCGGACGCCCTGTTTCCGACCGAGTCGGACGTGCGTCCGGGCGAGCGAGTACGATGCGAACGTACGCGAAATCGCCGACCGACTCGTTCGCAGGACCCAACCGCTCCGACCGACTCGCACGGACACGACTCGCACCGCGCAATGGGGATGTTCCCCGGCCGGGTAAGTACGATGCGTGCCGCAAGCAGTCCGACCGACTCGCGCCGTCCGGCTCGAGAGAGCAGTCGGAGCCGTACTTTGGGGGTCCATGTCGGAACCCCCTGTACGACTAGCCGCGCGAGTCGCACACAGGGGGGACCCATGGGTCCCCCCTACCTGTGCGTGTATGGCACGACCCGCTTCGACGCGTACCCGCTATAGGGGGCGCCCTTGTTCGCCTCGCACCCATTGAGTCAATGGGAGCCCGCGTACGCGTTGTACGACCGGCTCCCATTGACTTCAATGGGAGTCCAACCAAATCGAGTCCGATAGCATGCGAATGCATCGTACTCGTTCGGTCGGACTGCTAGGGTCCGATTCGGTCGGAAATCTCTCCGGGTCCGGCTCGGTCGGAGAGATTTCCTGCCCGAATTGGAATCGGCCCCTCTGCCTCTAGACTGGAGTCTTACCAATGTATGATAGCAAGGTATCAGTATATTGTGGTTGAACTATTGACCTGTAAAAACCATCTTCCAAAATATTGACTACCACTATGTAATCAAGGTTTAGTAGAAGGGGAGTAAAGAATGGTAAGTGTATAATTACCTCTGTATACTTAGGGCCTGATTTAGATCTTGACAGTCTTAGCGCCATATCGCTGGGGCGGCAGTCCCAAGTACTCCGTCAAGCTGATGGCGTTCCGCCCGCCATATTTAAATGTTGCGACTAGAGACAGAAGACTGCAGCAGCGGCAGTCTTTACTGCTGGCTCACAGCACTCTGGCGACGTCATGCTGGCAGGATTGTGCCTGAGCCGATTTAGATGTTCCTGTTGTGCTGAGGGTGGAATCCTGATGGAGTGAAGTTCATGGGGGCGTGTACACAGTTAAATACAACTTATTTATACATCAATACACATATGTGTCATGTTTGCATGCAATGATATGTAGGCAATGTGTAATGTCCCTTTGTGTTACATTTTGCATGCCACACATACAACACAAGCCTACAGCAATCTTCAACACATGACACATAGGACAATAGAACAAGTAGGTTACCTGAGGTCTGGATGACAACGGAGTCATCTGGTGACGTGCTGAAGTCAGAGCAGCAAAGGAGGGACCTTGACAATAGGGTACAAGACAGACACAGAAGAGGAAAACAGGAAATGAGGTACGTTTTTACCTCTTTTCCTTCAATTCCGCCAACTCAAGTTTGGAGGTCTTCCAACCACAGTTGCCGCGATGGGAAGGCACATCATAATCAGCACGGTGGGACTCTTGGCTGAAGTCCTGCTGCCAGCAGCTTCTGATGCCGTCGGCATGGGCCAAGATTCCTGGCGGAGGCGACGGGACTGCTGGGGTTTTCCCTTCATTGACCCACCAACATCTAAACTGAACGGGCAGACTGTCAAGTCAGGTAGAGAGAAGAACACCAAAAAAGTGATAGCAGGACCAGTCAAAGCAAGATCTAAATCAGGCCCTTAGTATAATAATATATTGGCAGTTGATATGTTGGATGTGATATTTTTGTACGGGGGTTTTCTCAATCTGGGGATTTTGTGATATTCTCATCTATTTGATAGAAATAGTGAGAGTTAAGAGTAACATGACCTGAATGTTCTAGAATATGACACCATCAATGGCAGAAGAATTTGAAGAAGATATGGAGTAACAGCTGGCAAGTCAGTATAGACAGATGAAAGGAAATGTGAGGAACAAAGAGTCTTTTAGGCATAGTGAGGTGATGACCCACATCAAATGAAGACAGGTAGTCGTTGATCAGAAGAAAGAGCCTTTATTAGAGCCCCATATATAACGACCTCATCCTACAACCGACAAACGAAAACTGCTCATCTATTCAAACAGTAACATTCTTAGGTTCCACCTAGGAATGTAGCTCCATAGTAACAACATGGAACTGATAACAGGACAAGAAGAAATACATGGCTCAGCCTAAACATTATGAGGAGGAACAAGAACACCACATCACCTCCCCTTTTTACCAACAAAATAAAAGAACAAATAACATACCCACAATACTGACAATGAATGCAAGATAACATACCCAAAGTACACTCAATAAGTGCACAAAGTTCACACATTGCAATATTTAAGACGAAAAGATGTTTTCAATTTCTTAAACGAAGAGGTATATTCCTCGCCCTACTAGGTCTCCCTTCCACAGGACATGGACGAGCAACCGGAGAAGCCGATGGCTCATTGGAGGAGTTCTCCTTGACACATTTGGAAGGACACTTAACAATCCTGTTGAGGTTCCATACCCTGTGATCTTGGGTTCTTACAGCGTTCCCCAAAAGTTTGATAACCTTTTTGGTTGCCTAAACTTCGACTTACCAATCCTTCTTTCAGGGAGTCTCACTCTAACCAAGTCTCCAACATGAATAATAGTCTTCTTCACAGCCTTTCTCACATCAAACTCATGCTTCCTTTTCTCCATCTTCTGTATCTCGAATCTTTCCATCCCACAGTGCGATCAATCACGCCCCCAACTTCCATTCTTCTAGAGGTAACCCAGAGGGATTGACCTGAGTGCTAGCCACCCTTCCTTTAAACAGTGTAAAAGGAGAAACCCCGGTGGATGAATGCGGGGTAAATCTGTATTCACAAACCTTTTTCTTGATGGCTTCCTCCCAATCACAACTAGAAACCACAGCCAACTGCATAGCCTCCTTGAGCACTTTTACGAACCTTTCAACAACGCCATTGCATTCTGGGTGATACAAAGAGGCACGCTTATGTTTAATGCCCCTTTCACTCAAAAATTCTTCCATTGCTCCGGAGGTAAATTGTACTCCATTGTCTGTCAAGACAGAACCTGGCAACCCCTCACTAGAAAAGAGATCATCTAAGAAACCTATCACAGAGGACGGGTCTACAGAATTGACCAATTTGATAGCAGGCCACCTGGAAAACATATCCACGCACACCAAAACATAACGTTCCTGAGTTCTGACTTTCACAGGACCCAGGATATCTACAGCAATATCAACCCAGGGACCACGAGCTTGCTGTCTTATGACCATGGGTTGGGTCCTACATTTAAGAACCTTATCACTGTTGGCACATTGTGAACAAGAGCGCACCAATCTTTCAATCTGAACATCCATCGCCGGCCACCAATAAGTCTCCCTGAGTCTTTCCTTTGTCTTAGCTATACCCATGTGACTAGAATGGGCACACTCCACAAGTTTGTCACGAAGATCTGAGGGAACTACAAGCCTACATCCTCTAAAAAGCAATTCATTCGAATATGACAACTCTTCCTTCAAACACCAAAACCCTTTAATTTGGTAATCGCAATCACGCTTCTCGCACCAACCATCCCGTACGTAAATGATGACCCTCTGTAAGATTGGGTCATTCACCAGACTAGCTTTCCATTCACTTTCTGTCACCACACCTTCAGTAACAACACACACTCTTAGGTCTTCTCCAGAATCTTCACCCACAAAACAGTCATCATCACATCCATCAGGAATAGCTGAACCACTAAGCCTAGACAAACAATCCGCCAGAATATTACTTGTACCTGGCAAGTAAGAGACATGAAATTCAAAATCTTGCAGAGCAACTACCCATTTCCAAATTCTATGAGAAACACAATCAATACCTTTTTTTTAAACACCTCTTTCAGGGGTTTGTGATCTGAGACCACTGAGAAATGCTTGCCCCAAAGAAACTTTTTGAGCTTTCGAACTGCCCAGTAGACCGCCAAAGCTTCTTTCTCTTTGACAGAGTAGTTGCACTCTGCACCTCTAAGCGGCCTAGAAATAAATAGAATGGTGTTGTCAGTGTGTTCACCAGGTTGCAGGAGAACGGCACCAAGCCCCTTAGAACTTGCGTCCGTCATAACGAACAACTCTTTTGTAGGATCAAAACTAGATAGATTAGGAGCTTTGTTCAAGCAACTCTTAATGAGATCAAACTCATCGCAACAAGATTTGTCCCAAATGAATTCACATCCTTTTTTAAGAAGGGCTCTCATCTTTTCTGTTTTTTGTGCAAAGTTAGGGACAAATTTATTATAAAACTCTGCCATGCCCAAAAATTTAACCAGCTCATCCTTGTTCACAGGATAAATAAGATTGGATATGGCTTCAACTAGAGATGGTTTGGGTTTGATACCTGAGCCAGACACCAAGTGACCCAGATATTCAATTTCTCTGACATCAACTTTACATTTATCTAACAGTAAGTGGCGGAATGTCTTATAAAATTCAGCCGGGAGGCCATCCGGCCCCGGGGCTTTGCCTGATTGCAGTTGCATTATAGGAGATACAATTTCTTCATCCTCGTGGTGTGCTAGGAGAACTTCCCTTTGTCCATTTCCCAGCCAGGCGATTGCTGTGTCCTCGAAAAAGGGGGTGAAATTTATCGGTTGGGTTCTGTGGGTCTTATATAGGGTGCTGTAGAAGCTACGAAAGGCTTCCACGATATCAGAAGTGTCCCTATATAGTTGGCCGTCTGCGTCTTCAATCTCCAGGACCGTGTTAGAGAATCGGGGGGGGGGCGAATCAGGGATGCAAGTGCCCTTCCCGGTCTATCCCCCTCCCCATAGCGGCGCGCTTTGTGATACTTCCCTCTGAACTTGCATTCTGTCTCTGCTGCTGTTTGATACTCAGTAATTAGGCTTCTCAGTCGGGCCTGCAATGCCGGAGTGGGGGTTGTTTGCATCATATTCTCCATGCATTTGAGCTCTGTTTCCAGTTTGTGGAGCGTAGAGCGTAGGTAAGTCCTGCACTTTGCAATTTGGACAAAACTTCTTTCAGTCTAGAATCGTGCTCTTGCAAATTCACCCCATGAACAAGCACATCGTCTTGGTAGATTTTGACACCCTTGAAGTCACACAAAATATTTTCCATCACCCTTTGGAACACTGATGCAGCCGATATGAGGCCAAATGGCATTCTGAGAAATTTAAAGGTGCCGAACGGGGTGATGAAAGTAGTCAGATCTTGACACGAGGGATGAAGTTTTACTTGGTGGTAGGCCGATGAGAGGTCCAACGTGGAAAAATGGGAGGCACCACCCAAAGAGGACAACATTTCAGCAATGTTAGGTAGCGGATAGCGATCGACAACAACCGCTTTGTTGAGCTCTCTGAGGTCAATACATAATCTTGCCTCTCCGTTGGCCTTACGGGCCATCACCACCGGAGAAACCCATTCAGTGGCCTCAACCTCTTGTATGACACCATTCTTTAGTAATTTGTCTAACTCAGACCTCATTTTCTCTTTAACTAACAAAGGTACATTTCTAGCCTTTGCCACCCTAGGTACAGAATCCCTCTTCAACTTAATCATGTGTGCGTAATTTTTAAGACAACCCAGAGTATTATCAAACACACCTGGAAAGTTGGTAATCCACATACTGTGATTAGTGACAGCAGCCACTGAAGGAGGTTCTCTTAAACAAACAAAGGAGACTCATTTGGGTCAAGATATACTCCAAGATCACGTTGATGAGACCAACTAATTAGCGAATCTCCTTTCATGGAAACATATATTTTCCCTGCAGGAATGCTTCCTTTAAAGTCTATTGTGCCCGTAAAATAACCCAACAAACTAATTATTTCTCCACCATAGCCTCTTGGAACAATGTCCGGTTTAAACAGTTTTACTTTCCCAGACAATTGTTTTTCATAAAATATCTTAGGCACATGGGTAATTTTGGCTCCTGAGTCAAATAACATCTCAACCGACTCATCATTCACCAGAACATGCTCCACAGGACCCTCAGCTTCCTGATCTTTGACTTGACAAACTAAAAGTTCATCCTCATCTTGGTCATAAATATCCACCTCCCTCACTTGCTTTTAATTTTTGCTTGATCTGCAGCATTTCGAAAAATGCCCCTTTCTCTTACAGATAGAACAAACAGTCTTCCAACCAGGACAATGTTTAAAATTAGCTACATGACCAGAGTTCCCACAACAGAAACATTTTACAGAAAAGTTTTTGATATTTGTAAATGGTCGCGTAGACTTAGATAATAAAGAACTTTGTTGATTGGACTTGTGCAATTTGTCAGCTGATGAGGTTTTAACCTCTTTTACATCCATGGAGGTACTCTTTTGACTCTCAGCATCCTTGCGAATAGCATCAACGCAGGCTTTGGAGTGTTCATGCATTTTCATTGTGGTAATTACCTCTTGAAGAGTGGGATTGTCCTTTTGCCAAAGACTGTCTTTTGCCTTATCCATAGAACAGCCTAGCATGAGCTGGTCCCTTAACCTTTCATCCAAACTGCCAGCGAAAGAACAGGTTGAGGCAAGCTGACGTAGAGCTGTGACATATTGTTCAACAGACTCTTCGTGCCTTTGCATTCTTTTTTTTTTTTTTTTAAACCTTTATTGTTGCCAAAGATATCCAAACACGGCATGATGCCTACATCCCAGGTGGGCCGGCAATGCAAAAACGATATATGATAAGATAGTAGGGGCGGGGAAGAGGGTACACAGCAAGCCGCCTACAACCACAATGGGCCGGCCGCGTCAGGTGGGCAGTTGTAGTGAAATGGCAACAAAATAAAAGGTCTCAACTACATATGCTCAAACGTAAACTAATAACGTAATAACAGCGCCACTGTCCACCACAATAACAG
Source organism: Calotriton arnoldi (assembly GCA_963921515.1). Classification (NCBI taxonomy): domain Eukaryota; kingdom Metazoa; phylum Chordata; class Amphibia; order Caudata; family Salamandridae; genus Calotriton; species Calotriton arnoldi. Next base: position 774,171 of record CAWUFW010005749.1, read on the forward strand.
AGTTAACAGTACTTGTTCTTGATGTCTGTCGTTCAATGATGCTCAAATATAGTTCGTCCTAATTTCCGAGGTTCCCTATTGGTAACTTCGGGCCTGTTTATCTGGTGTCCCACATATGTCAGTTCCCATCCCTGCCTTGTGTATTTTCTCTGTCATTTTGGGAGTCGGTGATCTTGTCAACGGTTGTGGTATGTTCCATGAGGTAAGTCTGGAGAGGGCCCCAGATGTCCCGGGGGCGAGAGGAGGGTGGCAGGAGTTCAGCGTAGTTGTGTAATTGTTCTTGGCAGTATATGAGATCCTGGAGCCAATCCTTAAATTTAGGAGCTCTGTCTCTGCCCCATTTACAGGCAATTCGTCGCTTAGCAAGGAGGAGTGCCAACGAGACATATCGCCTTATCGTTGCGGGTATAGGTTCAGTGTACCCCAGGAGTGCAGTAAGGGGATCTTCCGGGATATGTGACCCTGTCATGTGGTGCAAGGCTAAAATAACTTCCTCCCTGTATCGGCGAACGGGTCCACAGACCCAGGCCAAGTGTTTGAAGTCAGCCCCCTCAGCCCCACAGCGATCACAGCGGTCATTGTCCCGTAATTGGAGGCGATGTAGACGTGCGGGCGAATAGTATAATCGGTGTATGTACCTATAGTGTATGATTCGCAGTCTGCTACTGGCGGAGATTTCCCCAGTTTGACGGCAACAAAAGACCCATTGCTTTTCAGTGAGGGGATGTCCTAATTCGCCCTCCCACTTAGTCTTTGCTGGAGGGGGGTATGCTCGCCGCTATTTTGGGTAGTGCGGTATAAAAGTGACACCACATGCATGGGAGTGGTTTGTTGCAGGAGGGCGTGCAGGGGGGCATGACAGAAGGTTCTTGCGGGAAACAGGGGGTGAGGGTTCGCATATCCTGCCTGAGTCTGATGTAATAAAACCGCTCTAAAGGGGTGGGGGAGGAGGCTCCGAAGAATTCATTGTTGGAGCAAAACTTCCCTGCCACATATAGTTGTCCCCACGTGAGAATGGAGAGTTTGCGTAACAGGTTGCGGCATCCTCCGTCTTGCGTAACTGGAAGATCATGTCTTCCCTGTAACGGAAGTAGGGGTGAATATAATAGGGGACTTTGAGTTCGACAGGCCAGGTCTTTCCAGGCACTAGTCGTGCATTGAACAGTGGTGGATGCCTGACATCTCGGCACCGCCGGAGTACTCAAGTAGGCTGAGCGTGGCGTGGGGGTCATGTAACCGTTCTCTATCGTGAGGTGAGGCATGTAAGGGGGAGGATTTATCCAGTAAGCCGCATAGTGGGCCTGAGCACAGATCAAATAGAGTTCCAAGTCAGGTACTTCAAATCCTCCGGCCTCAAAGGGGAGCGTAAGGGTGTCCCAGTTTAGTCTGGCCTGCTTCCCACCCCACACAAGACGGATCAACTGGGTTCTGATGTCTTTAAAAAAGTGGCGACTAGGGGCGTAAGGGATGTTTGTGAAGAGGTAAAGCAGTTTAGGCAGTACCACCATTTTGATCAGGGAAGCTCTGCCAGCCATGGAGAGGGGTAGCGCTAGCCATCTGGTAATTTTTTCTGTTAAGAGATCGAGCACTCGTCTATAGTTGGTTAGCATCAGTTCGTCCCGGTTCCGAGAAATGACTATTCCGAGGTACGTGACTGTATCCTCACACCACGTGAGCGGATAGTCCGGTTCAAAACGTGTGGTAGCCTCCGTAAGGGGGAATATCTGAGATTTCCCCCAATTGATGTTAACTCCGGAGAGGTGGCCGAAGTGGATGAGAAGTCTGAGAATGTGGTTGAGGCTTTCGTCTAGATTGCGCAGGTATAGGGTAATGTTGTCAGCGTATAGAGAGATTAAAATCTGCCGCTCTGGATATATCAGCGCATGATCTCGGAAATGCTGTCGGACCTTGGCCGCCAGGGGTTCAATCGCTATAGCGAAAAGGAGGGGTGATAGGGGACAACCCTGGCGGGTGCCTCTTGTAATTTTGAAGGGAGAGGACTGGACACCGTTGATCCTGACTCTAGCCTGCAGGCCAGTATATAGTAAATTTATCCAGGTCAGGAAAGGCGCAGGGAAGCCCATGCGTTGTAAGACAAAGGCAAGATAGTCCCATTCTAATGAATCGAATGCCTTTGTTGCGTCAAGAAACACTGCTGCGGCATTTAAAGTGGGAAGTGGGTTCAATGTCCTGGAGGACCGCGAATAAGGTGTGCAAGTTGTGGGAAGTACTTCTATTGGGCACAAAGCCCGATTGGTCTGGGAGCACCAGGGCGGTCATAAGAGGGCTAATGCGGTTGGCAATTGGAATTTGCTAAGATTTTGGCATCGACATTGATTAATGAGAGAGGTCTATATGAGTCGCAGTACAGGGCCGATTTTCCTGGTTTAGGTAGGGAAATAATGCACGCTTCACGCATCGTTGGGGGTAGTATGCCTGTTTCCCGGGCCTCCTCAAATACATGTCGTAGCACAGGAATGAGTAAGTGGCGGAATGTCTTATAAAATTCAGCCGGGAGGCCATCCGGCCCCGGGGCTTTGCCTGATTGCAGTTGCATTATAGCAGATACAATTTCTTCATCCTCGTGGTGTGCTAGGAGAACTTCCCTTTGTCCATTTCCCAGCCAGGCGATTGCTGTGTCCTCGAAAAGGGGGTGAAATTTATCGGTTGGGTTCTGTGGGTCTTATATAGGGTGCTGTAGAAGCTACGAAAGGCTTCCACGATATCAGAAGTGTCCCTATATAGTTGGCCGTCTGCGTCTTCAATCTCCAGGACCGTGTTAGAGAATCGGGGGGCGAATCAGGGATGCAAGTGCCCTTCCCGGTCTATCCCCCTCCCCATAGCGGCGCGCTTTGTGATACTTCCCTCTGAACTTGCATTCTGTCTCTGCTGCTGTTTGATACTCAGTAATTAGGCTTCTCAGTCGGGCCTGCAATGCCGGAGTGGGGGTTGTTTGCATCATATTCTCCATGCATTTGAGCTCTGTTTCCAGTTTGTGGAGCGTAGAGCGTAGGTCTCTCAGGATCCCTCCACCCTTTGCAATGCATATTCCCCGGATGGTGACTTTAAAAGCCTCCCATATAGTGGAATATTGTTCTACCGAGCCTTCATTGCGTGGGAAGAAATCAGCTATTTCTTGTTCCAGCTCGTGCAGGAATACTGAGTCTAGTAAATGTTGTGGGTTCAGGCGCCAGGACAGGAAGGGCGAGTCAATCAGGGGGGGGGGGCAAGTGTGATGAGTGCAGGAGAGTGGTCGGAATATGTGCGAGGGAGGTATGATGCACTTCAGCCAGGGGGTGAGACCCTTGGTAATTAGCCATCCATCTATTCTCGACCAAGATGAGCTGGCAGTTGTATAGCAGGCGCCCTCTCGCATCCGAGGGTGTAGATGGCACCAGGCATCGAGAAGTTCGTGTTCTTGCACAATCGTTTTAAGGGTGTAGTGTGCTTTCGAATAGTGATGTGGTTGCGGGTGTGAGCGGTCCAAAGTGGGATCTAAGGTCACATTAAAGTCCCCTCCCCATATCAAATGTGTGGACCCGATGTCCAGTATCTTTCCCCAGAGTACCCGGAAGAACGCTGGGTCATCAGTGTTGGGCCCATAGCAGGAGACAAGAGTTATGGATTGAGCTGCTAATCGGCCCCAGATGACAGTGTAACGGCCTTGGGGGTCTTCCTGAGTCCCTATGTGTGTGTAAGGTAGAGATTGTTTTACCAGAATGGATGTACCTCTGGCGTAGGAAGAGTATGAGGAGAAGTATGAGTTGGTTGCCCAATGAGATGCGAACGAGGTGGAGGCAGTGGGACTGAAGTGTGTTTCTTGTAGGAATGCACAATGAATGTTATGGCGGTCTAAGTACGCAAGGATGTGCCGGCGTTTGCGGGGGTCCCCCAAGCCGCGAATATTCCAAGTTAGGGAGTTGTACGTAGTGGGTCTAGGGCGGTCTTCCATGTTGATGATATAGGACATATGTTCCAGGGCAGGGGTGTCGTATGCTGAGGTGCTGCGCCTGAATCGTATATTTGCTTGGCAATACAGTGGTAAGTGGCATCAAATAAAAAAACTCTGTGCCTGTTAGAGCACCGAACCGTGTTCCCCCTCCCGCCTCCCACATCGGCAGCCCAATCCTGCCGTGGCCCATATCCCCCCCCCCCCAAATAGCCCCATGCGCCAGATTCCCAACTGGGGAAGGTGGCCTAACTGGCAACATAATTATACAGTAAACAATTTGTAGGGTTCACCTGTCGGGTGGAATCTAGAGGGCGACCAGTCTCTCCTCGCGTGGACGAGGGTGCTCGGGTAGTGTTTTACAGTTTCACCTTGTCGCAGTGTCTGTTACGATACTTTATCTGTAGGAGACTATCCGGCGCGTTAACATGGCGTATTAATGATGTATCGGATATCAGCATGTAGCTTCAATACAATGAGTGTAGAGGTCACTGCGGAGGTAGAATAATGGTTCATATTCCTCACCAGGCACTGTTAGCGAGAAGTGAAAAGTTATTTCAAGGCAGTGGTGCTAGTTGGGGTCGAGGAACATGTTCTCCTCTATCCCAGTGTGCGGCTGCTACCGTGGCCAGTCAAGCTCTTCAGTGAGGTATGCGTTCAGGCCTTTGCCTGCCTCTCAGGTCGTATAGTGTGGGCCGAGTTGCCTGTGCCAGTTCAACAACTGCAGAGGTCCTAGGATTCTGAGCTTATAGGCAAGTGTTTAGGGTGTAGTCTCCGTTTGGTGAGGCTAGCCTTCTATGGTTTTATTCTATATCAGGGGCACTTCCATTTCCCTCCGGGCGGATCACAGGGGACAACCGGCCCGTGGGTTGTTTGGGTAGGGTTTTTAGGAAGTCCTGGGCATGCTGTGGGTTCGTGAAAAAGTGCTGTTTCCCTTGATGTGTTACTTTAAGGCGGGCCGGGAACAGCATAGCATATGGCAGGTTGAGTTGTTGTAGCTTCTTCTTGACCTGGAGGAACTTTCGCCTCTGCTCCTGGACGGCCATGGTGAAGTCGGGATAGATAGCTAGTTCCATCCCTTCGTATCGGAGTTGACCTGTTTCTCTAGAGAGACGGAGGGCGGTGTCCCAGTCCCGGTAGTTAAGCAGTTTAGCTCTTCTCGAGCGAGATTCCAAATCTTCGTTTTTGCAGCTATCACCTTTAGGACCTTCTCCATCTCAAGTGTACGGCTGGTGGTAGCGTTAGAGATGTCCTCCAGGTCGGATATCCGTCGTTCCGCCTCCGTTAGTCAGTCGTCATGCTTCTCCACTCTATGAGTCAGGCCGTCCATCCTAGCGTTCATAGTGTCCATTTTTGACTCAATGGATGTCAGGCTTGACTGCATCGCTAGCAAAAGCTTCTTCAGGTCTGCGGTAGAAGTGGTCGGAGCTTCGGCTTGGTCTTCATCCGGCTCCGTCTGGGATCGGGAGGATTTTCGCGTATCAAAATTTAGCTTCGGTTGCCGCCCATCCGGTTTCCCCATGGCGACAAGGCGCAAGGCGCGGCGATGTAGTTGTGGCCGGAGAAGAACCACACCTCGTCCCCTCTATTTGTGCCTATTATCACAGGGCCTGGATCTTAAGACCGGCGATCCATCAATCAACGGATAGGGAAGAGTGTGTATAGCTCTCTATGAAGAACTCCAGAGCTCCAATGCCACGTGGGTAGGTTCGGTTCCAGGCCGCTCCTTCCCGGCGTCGGATCGGCCCGTGTGTGGCGCAGGGTCGCAGATCCGGACTGCAGATCTCACAGCTGGCCGGGGCAGGCTCGCCAGTACCGGCATGCGCTAGGGCGCCGTCTCCGGGGCCACGAGCTCGGGGCGTCCAGGCGTCTCGAGTGTCAGGCCGCAGCTAGGCACGCATCGGGGTGGCAGCCGGTCAAAATGTCGTTCGGGGGCTCCGGGCAGTCCCAACCCAAGTCGGGGGCAAGCACTAGCCGGGGGAGGAGGGGAAGCAGACCCTGCCGGAAAGTCAGGCATATGTGTGGACACGTCTCAGGGTGCTGTTATCTTGCGGTGGGGCAGGAGTGTGGCATAGTCTTTCGTGGCCCTAGCAGCTTCTTCACATCTCCCACTACCAACAATGAGGGCTGAGCAGGCGTGGCCGTGAGAACGGGTCCGGGCGCCGCGGCAAGGAGAAACCGCCCCCAGGCCTCGCACACAGCCTAGGGTAGCAGCAGGGCAGTCCCAAAAGCTCTCCGGAGCGCCCAGCGGGTGCAGTCTGGCAGTATTCCCCACCGCCGGGGGGGGGGAGGTGCAGTGCTGAGGTTCAAAGCCGAAACAGGCTGTGCGGACTCATCGGCAACATAGATGTCTCAGTGCTGGCAGGGGGGGCCGACAGGCAGCGCCTTTCACTCACCGCCTCTGCCCGTCGCACGCCCTCCGGGAGCCGCAGCACCCCCACGTCCGCCTCGGCCCGATCTTCCCAACTATGCTCCGCAGTCTGGCAGTATTCCCCGCCGCCGGAGGGAGGGGGGGGGAGGTGCAGCGCCGAGGTTCAAAGCCGAAACAGGCTGTGCGGCCTCAGCGGCAACGTAGATGTCTCAGTGCCGGCAGGGGGGCCGACAGGCAGCGCATTTCACTCACCGCCTCTGCCCGTCTCGCGCCCTCTGCAAGCCTCAGCGCCCCAGCGTCCACCTCGGCACGATCCTCCCAGATATGCTCTGCAGGTCTCGCAGTACGGCGTTGCGCTCTTTCCCATCGAGAGCGGGCGTCGGGAGCTCAGACCCGGTAGGATTCTCAGCAGCGCATAGTCGACGGCAAAAGCTGTGGGTCCGAGCTGAGAGCGGTGAGTCCGCGCCTGCGGCGCCGTGTCCCTGCCCGCTCAGTCAGAGACAGGAACCGCCATCTTGTGTGTTGCGACAGAGGGGATCGGGGTCTGCCGTTCTCTAATACCAGGCAGTTGTACGGGCTGTAGAAGAGATCCCCGGGGTCTCCGGTGCTTCGGCGGTCAGGTGGAATCGTTTGTCGGCTGAATAGACTGGAGATGAAGAGGATTATCTTCGGATATGTCCCCGAGCAGCAAGAGCCTCACGCAAGTGCGGCCATCTTGCTTGGCGCCCTCTAGCGCCCCCCGCCTTTGCATTCTTTTCCCAAAGTGATACCGTTGTAAAATCATACTCACTTTGGGAAGATAATGGAGGTCCATTTTTTTTATACAGATTTCATATTCATTGAGAGAGTTAGCCTCCCCATCAGGAAGGTCTGGTAGATGCTCAAATACTTCTTGCCCCTCTGACCCAAGACAATGTAGAAAAAGAGAAGATTTCCTCTCTGCACTTAGTGATGTACCACAAACTCTCGCATAGTTTGAGAAAACCTTCTTCCACTTCAGCCATGATATGGGAGGATCACCAGGGGAGGCAAGAAAAAATGGAGGAGGAGTAACGTTTTGCATAATTACTGGAAAAGATTACTATTTGTATGAGAAAAAAAATAAAGGAATTAGATCTCTATAAGAAACACCAAAACACACACTTCTCATACAGGAACCAACAGAAAATTGGATAAAACTAAGAGTACACTTCTTATATAGGACCCAAGGGTAAATTGCATCAACATAAATGTAAACAGAGGAGGTGTAGTGCATATATTATACTCATAAGCACCAACGTGTAATAATAAAACACATTGTGTTGAAAGGCGTTGACTATTAGAAGCTGTATAAACTGTATAAACACATGCACTGATTAATATGATTGCACAAACTGTCCAGATCAGCGTAAGTATTTAAGCTGTGCTGACCAGCGTAGGTATGTAAGCTGTGCCGATCAGCGTAAACAGCGTGAATAAGATGCAGTACAAAGATAATGGTCCAACATAAGCTGTGCTGATCAGCGTGATACAAGTAGAAAACCTGCAGCATGATCGTAGTAGAATTATAATGCTGTGCAGATCAGCGTAGAGATGACTGGAAGGCAGCAGTAAAGTTGACAAAGTCAATAAAAGAACTTACCACCCAATAGACAAAGAAGGTGGAGTGAGATAAACCTTGTAGTAGCCAGGTGTGAGATGACCTGAACGCGGCGAACACGCTGGTCGAAGAAGATTGCAGCTGACGAGGAAGTCTCTGCTTAGTATTGCGCAGTGAACTTTTCCAAAATGGCCGCCATTACGTTGCGTGTAGACGTGAAGGTGACGCAAAGGAGGTCACGCTCAGGCAAAGATGGCCGCAGTCACGTGATCTGATGACGTTGCAAGGCGTCTTACGCTGGAGTCAGGCTGGGTCAGGCTACGAGGTTGCCTGGCAACGTAAGAAAGGCCGCAAGAGTGCCAAAAAGTGCCGATAAGGCCCGGCTGTAGCGCGGAGCGAAGCTCAGTCTCGGCAGTGGAGTAGAGTCGAAGGAGGGTGAAAAGCAGGCTCGGCCCAGTGCAGGAAGTAGACGAGACCAACGAAGAACAGTGAGGAATCCAGCAGAGAGACAGCAACGGGCCACTGATGAAACCAAGTCACAGCGTGAAACGGGTAAGTTCTTGGATATAAGGGTTGAGTTGAGGTCAGCAGCTGGTGGGTAGTTTCCGCTCGTCGCCAAAATGAGGTGATGACCCACATCAAATGAAGACAGGTAGTCGTTGATCAGAAGAAAGAGCCTTTATTAGAGCTCCATATATAACGACCTCATCCTACAACCGACAAAGGAAAACTGCTCATCTATTCAAACAGTAACATTCTTAGGTTCCACCTAGGAATGTAGCTCCATAGTAACAACATGGAACTGATAACAGGACAGGAAGAAATACATGGCTCAGCCTAAACATTATGAGGAGGAACAAGAACACCACACATAGCTATAAGAGAAAATGCATGATGGGTTCCCACATGCATGGGAGAGTCCCATGATGGTAATACAGAAGAAAATAAGTTAGACTGGTTAAGGGTAGAAAGTGTAGAGTAAAGATGGTCGGTTCTTTCTAATGAGGGTGGAGTGGGTGGGTCAAAGACAAGAGTGTGAGCTTTTCTGAATAAAAGAAATGTGGTGGAGGACATTAGATAATGTTCTGGTGGATGGGGTAGCAAAGCAATGGTCTGTATACATGTGAAATGTAAGATCATTCTTTTTTCTCTCACTTACTGCAGGATAATAGTCCAGTGTGTTATTCTTTTACATTTTGCTTATGGACATCTTCTCAAGCATATCCTTCTACTCTGTCTTTCTGAAAGGTTTCAGGATACTCTTCCTCTCAATACTCATCTAACCTCTTATCTATCAATTCTTAATTGTCTTCTATTGTTAAAAGATCCATCTTTAAGAGCCTATGACTTGTTCATCAGGTGAATAGTAAGAAAGGAACCCTTTAATATCAATGTAAATATGATGCATACCAACACTCTAAATGTTCGAAGTCTTCTTCTGCCCACTCCCAATCATCCCACTTATCTATATAGCATTTATGGGGCAGGGGGGACTTTTCTCCTATATTGTAATTAAGAATTTCAATGCTCTACCACAGTGGTTCTTATCTGGCGGTCTGTGGATCCTGGAGATTCGCAATGCCTACTCAGGGGGTCCACAACTGCTTAAAAAATCCAAAATTAAATAATATTAACAGATTATTAAACTATATATGAATAAAGAAGCAACATGTAATATTGACAATTTAAAAACATTCTGTAAGTGTGAAGGAATTTGAAATTGGAGGCTCAAAGTTAAGTTTGTTTCCTCAGGTTGATTTGAAGAAGCAGTGTAGCTACACCAAACAGACTATAGTTCCTACAATGGGTGCCTCTATTGAATTCCCATTACAATTGATCATCATTTGTGTTTTTGTTTGATGAATGCTTTGTTATGTATTTTTGTGCAGTGTTTTGAGGTTCAAATCATCAAAATTGCTTAGAACGGTGACCCTGGCTTCTATTAATGACTCAGTGGGGTTCCCCAGATTCCAGTACTTATTAAATCGAGGTCCACAGAAGTCAAAAGGTTAAGAACCGCTGCTCTACCGCACAACATATGCCTTCAAGACAATTATATTTTTCTGAAAACATTCCTCTTCGCTAAACATCTTTCACCTTTGTTAGCTTTCTGATCCAGTCATTTTAAGTGCTCAGTTTAATTGCCAGTACGCTCTTTGGGGTATTTAAATGCTGCATAAGACTATAATCAATCAACCAGTCAACAAGAGATAATCAATCAGATGTTTTAGAGGTTGCTCTTGGGTGTGGACAACAGTCCAGAAAATGCCTTGATTGACAAATTTAGGAAGGTAAACATGGGTGCACTGATGAAGAGGAATGGATGTACTTACCTTCCAATCTGCATATAGAAAAGGGAGGGATGATACAATGGGGAGAGCAGGTAGATAGTGTTTTTCATGTGGAGAAAAGTAGCAACATCCCTAATGTCCAAGTATGAAAAGCAATAGACAGCTTTTTAATACTCAGGAGTAGCTTGCTCTCATTGTCCTATGACATCTAAATACAGTAAAACTCTATAACACGAGTCAAGTAAACATGCCCCTAAACTGGACACTTTTCATTATTGCCTAGGTGTCCAATTTTACTCTAGCATTGATGTAGGCTAAGATACAGCTATAGGTGTACATCTAGTTTCTACTTCCCCGACAAATATCCTGCACCTTAATTGAGGACAATTCTTTCACAAAAACATGTTGACTGACTCGGAGATTTAGAAAGGGTCATTGTAAGCCCCATGTATTTTTTCTATCTTGCTGATAGTGAGTGTTAAATAAATTAACCCCAATGCACAATACTATTCTTAGGCCCTTCAGAGGTACATAATTAGTTCTTTCATGTAGTAGATTCTTCAGATTCATCTAGGCTGGAAAAAGAGCTTGTGCAAGCCATTCTTTTGGACTTGCATTCAAAGTGATGAGTGGCTCATTGATGAAGCATGCCTCCTTGTGCAGGCTTCAAAACTGCATCTCTTTAAACCAGATAGTTGTATTAATAGACATTTACTCTGAAAGGACTGGAATAAACCAGGGAATAAGGTTGCTAATGGTGTTCTGGAAATAGAAAGTGTAGAATCCAAATCCGGAAGACAAATGGTTAAATGTTGTAGAGAGGAACAGCAGATAACAGTAGTTCCATATTCGAACATAGGGTTGGTTACTAAATGGATGACACAGTTTTGAAGAGAAAAGGGATACAGGTGGTTGTCTTCAGTATAGATCATCATCAATGTATGCATGAGACAGCCACTTTAGTATGAACAAAATTGCTCTGGATGTTGAGCACGTGCACTGGTATGCCATTTCAATGTGCTGAAGGGCTGCAAGCGCAGTGGTGTTTGAGGACTGATTAAGAAAGATGGATTTGGGGCAGGGTTCCTTCTCCATAGAAGGTAGACATGCTGCATGATTTCCAAAACTGTTACAGCACTAGGTGAGTGCTGGGAGACTTGTAGAGGGATGATTAATCAGTAGGTTGATAATTAGAAATCTCTGTCAGTGAGTGGCAGGCAAAAGAAGTCAAGAATGATTTGTAAAAAGGGGAGTACACCTGCAAGTACCATCACTCAGCACTTGGTAGAATGGCTTCTTTTCCTCAGAGAGGTCCACCCCAGATCCAATTCTATGTGCCTGCTTCACAGGATAATCTTCTTTACTAACATATCACATGTGCAATTTGCTCTGTTTCTGTGTCCAAGGTTTAGAGTCATGTTTTCCTATGTACAGAAACAATTATCATATTAAGTTTTTGTAGATGAGAAACTCAAAATGCAACAACCCTGGGACATTTACTCAATTTATGCCTCAACAAAGGAATGCCAAGAATGCAAGCATCTGCATATAGATGCCTCCATTTTTGGTTGTATGTCACGATATTAGAGTGAGAAATATCATCTGCCATAAATAATGTATCCTTTATCATTAATAAAACTATCATGCCTTTGGGTGTAGATTTTCTAATATTAACTCTAGTAAAGTGATATTTCTGTAAATAATATTTAGGATATAATATATCTATACCAGACAGTATTCTGGCAATGATATTTTGGTACCCACAGCCTCTTCTTGCACATCCTTCTTTAACTAGACATCTCCTCAAATATTTATGTTTAATCTTCTCTGACTGACTAATATTCTCTTTTCCTCAACCACAAACATATGCTGATTGTTCTGGTACCTTCTTCTTCTAAAAGATTTTTCTCGCAGCCTGCTTGGCTAACACTTAGCTTTCTTTGGGTCCTAAAACCTGCAGTGATCTTATCTGCCTAGTTTAATTCCACAAAGTTTCTCTTTTCTATACCCTTATATCTTTTCTCACCCAATGACTGAAGTAGATTGTGTTAGCCATCAAAATCTTAGCTTAATTGCATACTTGCTGGATGTGTCAGTGTGATTTGACCCAGATTTTCCAGAGGACACCCTTTTTATTAAAAGTGCCAATAAGTAAAGTTTTCCCAGTACATCTGCCCTGTGTATGCACCAAAGGCTGCTATAGAACCTTGTGCCGGTAACTCCCTTTATAAGAATCATTTCCACTGGTATCCTCCCTGTACTGGGCTTGCATACTAGAGCTGTGGATGCCAGCCTCCTGATGTACCCCAGGCATTGGGGATTCTGTCATCTCCTGATGCCTTGTCAGCCTGCTCTTGAGGACCACAGTGTTTTGGAATCCATCTGTTGAGAATCCCATAGTATGTGAGAGCTGTGCAATCAAGAAGAACATTGAGCAAAATGTACATTCAACATTACCTCGTGGAAGCAGAGAACCCTCATGCACATGGCCCGGTTCCTGACTACCAAAGAGGGTGACCTCTGTGCACAGTACTGATGCATGGTCATCAGGCATAAGCCAGAAAAATCCTCACTAATCTGGGGGATTGTTTTACACAAACAACCAAATATATAATTCTTATGCATAACATTTGAGGACTAGCCAACACTGCAGTGATGAGGTTTTATAAATTAGAAACAACAGCTAAAGATAAAGACATTTCAACACTGTAGACCACCCCACCCTCATCCACACCAAGAACTCTAAAATAGGATATTGTCCTAACTATCTAACCAATACCAAGATCATTCACATGGTCGCCTCCAGGTCACACAAGATCCCTCCTGCCTGCATCGTCCCCCATTAGCTTCAACCTTAAAATCGAGCACCTTGTATTACTGCTCAGTGAGGACAGCATCAAAATTCATCAATACGCCAATGACACACAACTATATTTGAAAATCTCTTCTGCTTCAGACATCCAAGGCTTCAAACACTGCCTGCACATCATCTAGACCCAATTTAGTGTCACATCACTTGGGTTCACCCTGGACACTGACCTCATTATAAAGATACACATCACCAAGAAAACCAAGACATCCTGGTACCAGCTTGTTCCTCTGATTTCCATTCCACATAGAAAGCAACTTAAAAAATGATGTTCAAATCCTCATACTCTCACATCTGAATAGTGGCAATGCCACCGTTAAGGGTATCTACACACTGCAGCATTCCTCGGGTAGGGCCACCACATCACTCAACCCTGACAGAATTGACTGTCCTTACCAGCCCGCTGCATCTTCAAAACTAGCTGCATCAGCTACAAAGCCATCACAATCATCAACAATGCCTATCTGGCTGACAAGCTCATAATTTCTAGTGGCTCTCAGCATGCTCGCTGCCAGGGAACCATGAGCACGGACACAAAGAAGTGCAAAAAAACAAGGCTACTTGACTTCTCGATCTATGCACCTAGGATCTGAAACATAACCTTATCTATCATGACTGCCACAACCCTGCTCCAATTTAGGGACCATGCTTTTTATTTAAAGAAAATTAACTACATCACAATGCAGGAACAGACTACTCAGATATCCCTCCCATCATGTATTGACTGTATCATTGCCTTTGTCCATGTACTGCAATTTTACCTTGGTTGGTTTGAGCTATACAAATACCAAATTCACACTTAAATACCAAGATTTTGTTTGGAAACTATAACATTATATAATACTCATGTAATTTCCAAGTGCTTCAACTTGCTCCAGGCTTTCTAGTCTTCACAGGTCTTCTACCGGAATACCCCGAAAGGTACTTCAAAGGCTCTGGAGCTTGGGATGATCTCAGCTCCTTCCCTTTTTGGATACTTTTGTTAGATCTTCTGCTAGATGACATTAATGTCTAAGTCTGAAGATAACTTTGTTCACTGCGGCAAATATTCAAGCTCTGTCTAACCATGCACACTCATGAGATGGCATGGTGTTTTAGCCAATTCTACCCTAGAGACTAAAAGGAACACATGAGGCGTTTTCTGACTTTTCAATCATTCTTCCTAAAATAACAGTTTCTATAGACCTCTATGATTGCATCTTTATACTTCAATTGCAATAATTAAAGCAATTTTCTTTAGATTTATCTATTATTATCAAACCTTCCTGGCATAGAGCCATTCTATTTTATCTCTTATGGACATGGTTTGGACCATATATTGTTTAGTCTAACTACATGGCTTTTTTTTATCTTAATCCTTGCTTGCCCAAGAAGCTCCCAAGAAGCTCCCTTGGAGTAAATCTTAAGATACTCCTACACTGCCTAAAGGTGATACACCGTTACTAGGATAATGAATAGATTGACAAGAACAACACTTAATTACATATTGAATTACCTCAAACATCTACATTTATTACAGCCATTTATTGAACAGGCAGGGTTCTTCAGACAATCGTTAAGTCCCCACATCATTCATGTACATTAGTGGATCAGAGTACTTCATTCACTCTAAATCATCCTCAAATAAGCCATGAAGACAGGCTCCCTAGAATGTCCATGACTATTCAGTCGTAGGGTTAGGCAGGTCCCATACGAAAACCATGTAAGTTTCTATTTGGTCCTTTGAAATTCTGGCATAGCTTTAAAAAGAGATCCAGGTTTGTGCTGGCTTTCAATGCAAATCCGGCGCAAAATCCAGCTTTTTATTTACAATGCATTGCAAATGGAGATTTACATTGCTTTGCAACAAAAAGAAATGCAATGCAACACAATGCACTACCTTGCCCTACTTTGCATTAAGTGGGCTTTCCATCGGTGGTGAATGGGCATTCCAATGCTCCCAACAATCAATTTTGACTCATGGAATTGCACCAAAATCCTACCCCCTCCCGAGGCTGGCGTAAATGGTGAAATATGTTTATTACTCCTCATTTGTTCCTCTTTGCATGTTTGCTACATTCTGCAGTATTTGTGTCAGTGCAGGGAGTGAGCATAACGGCTCCACTTCTTTGCAGATCTGGAGCAGTTCCGCTCTTTCCAGTAGATGCAATACAGCGCCCTGCGTTATGTCAAAGCTTTGTAAATCTCGTCATTCAGTTTTCATTGTGATGGTGCATCTTGTCAATAAGGCTTGAAACCCTAAAAGAAAGAAGGAAGTGCATAGGACATCAGACCAGTACATACATGATCTTTCGAACAGAAAAGATGATGCCTAAGGGCATTGTGGATAATTGAGGGATTCCTCATCAGGAAAAGAGCAGTCAGCAGAATATTCCAAGTTCAGAATAAAAACACTCTGACATCCATATGGGAATCTTTAAAAATGTGGTGCAGAAAGAAGATCAGGAATCCCTAAGTGAATATTATGCCCATGTCCCAGTCTGAGAAAAGAGAAAAGACTCTGTACACAAGGCTGGGTGCATTGAATTGAAAACATTGCATGACCTGAGGCCATGCACCTACATTGTACTTCACCTGCACTCTCTGAATCAGACCAGCAGGGATATGTGAATACCATACATTGCCACAGTACAATTCTTGAGAGAATGACAGCTCCCACAACATCTATAGCAACATCCCCTGAGCAGGTGATGTATGCTGAAGCCTTAGTGTAGGATAGGTTTGGAGAGAGAAGGTGTAGGAAGTAGGAGGTGGCAGGGCAGATAATGTCTGGCAGAGGGAGCACTGAATGAAACAAATCTTTGTATGAGGTTTGGCAGATGCTGCAGCAGAAGCCTCATGTATTTTACCAGGAAGAATAACCACCCAGTAAAATCAAGTCTGAAGTTCCAGGGACAACTGGGTGCAGGTACAATGGCCCATTCATGATCAGCAGCAGCAGAAGTCCATACAGTAATTCCGCGCCACCTGGCTCATAATCACGGCCCTTGTGGGACTAATAAACAGGGGTGTAGTGTACTCCCCACTTCAGCAGCTGCAGCAGGGGTCTTTTTTGTTGGCCTCTTATCTGCAACTTGGTAGATAAGTGATCATAATTAAAAGGAAGAAAGAAAGGTAGATTGTTAGACAAGGGAGGGAAATATGGACAAGAGGTTCATTAGAGGGTGAACAGATGGATGGATGAGTGGATGAACGTATGGATGGATGAAAGGGTGGATGGATGAGTGGGTAAAAGGATGAATGAGTCAGTAGAAGTATGGGTGAGTGAAATATGGGTGTGTGAAAGGATGGATGGGTGAATGGGTGAAAGGATGAATAGGTGTGTGAAAGGGTAAGATATCTGAAAGGATGGATAGAAAAGTGGATGAAAGGATGGGTGAATGAATGGGTGAAAAGATGTGTGGATGAGTTGGTGAGAGGATGGTGGCTGGGTTGGTGGGTGAATGAGTAAAGGAAGGATGGCAGAGTAAATGGTAATCTGAGAGAGATGTATGTATGTATGGATGGATGGATGGATGTATGGATGGATGGATAATGGATGGACGGAAGGATAGATAGATGGATAGATGGATGGACAGGATGACAGTGTAAATGCAAATCCTAAAGGATATATGGATGAAAGAAAGAATGGTTGGGTGGGTCAAAGAATGGAGGATTAAATCGAAATCTGAGAGGATGGACGGATGGAAAAGTAAATGGAAATCTGAGATGGATGGAATGTCTAATGAATGGAATGATGAAGGACTGAATGATGGGTAAAAGAATCAATGGATGACAGAATGGTGGCTATCAGCAGGTAGATCACAGGTGAAATGATGATGGATAGAAGCTTGGATGGAAGTGACAAGGATGCTCTTCAATGGAGTTTCGGGCTCACTTGCAGCGCATGCTTGGTGCCATCAGAGCTTTGGTTTAAAGTGGGGGGCACTTTAATTTTCTGGCTACCTACACCAGTATTTATTTACTAGTGCAGGTTTAACCCTGATGAAATAAAAAGCTCATTATCAAAAGGAAGACATGCTGCAGGTGGAGATTGTGAAGCCTTGAACCAGTAGCTGGGCTTGACTGATATATATTAGCAGGACGGTGAGGTGAAACATGATTATGGTGTTTACTACAGTAAACAAAACATACAAGAAAAACTGCAGAAGTTGTTACTAGCTCGGTTTATCAACAATAATTAAATTGTGTGCAAAAAGACTTATAACCAGAAACGTTTTTAACCTGAAAAGTCATTTCTAGGAACAAAACCTTTGGAGATTAGAGAGAAACTTTGAAAGAGGGTTGTTAGCTAGTCTCCTAAAATGAACTGTAATGGAAAGTGAAAATCAACTACTTAACTTATTCCTTGAACACACACATATACACACATACACACACACACACACACACACATATATATATATATATATATGTATGTATGTATGTGTATATATATATATATATATATATATATATATATTCACTGAAAAAACCATAGGTTTCAGAGGCGTTATAGTTAGTTGGACATTTCACTCGAACAAAACCAGAGAAATTCGGCCTTTATAGTTAGTTGAGCTAACTATAACTCGCGCCCCGCAATGCACTGCTGATGATGTCACATATTACATCATTTATGACATGGTCAGTGACATCACTGATGACATCTCAAATGACATCACTGATGACATCACTGATGACAACATCCAGTGACTATGTGTTTCTGTAAAGTTTAAATATGTTTTATATATATATATATATGCCAAGGTATATTGAAGAATGAGTGGGTGTATAAGTGTCTGAATGGATGATTTAGTAGGTGCGTGACTGACTGTATAAGTGAGTGATTAATCGTGTCTTACTGAATGCATGGGTTAGTGACTAAACTGTGTGAATGTCTGTATTAGTCTGTCGGTGTGTAAGCGGCTGCATGGGTTGGTGAGTAGCTACACGAGTGTCTATATGGGTTATTGATTGGTTGTCTGAGTATCTGTATGGGTGCCTGAGTGTCTATGTGGGTGGGTGGGGGGTGTGTGACTCTGTGCATAGATATGTGAGTAGGTTATTCACTGGGTGTATGGGTTCAAGAGTGTATCTGTGAAGGGCTGTATGGGTGGGTGAGTGTGTGTATGGGTGTGTCGGTGAGTGAATGGATGTCTCAGTCGTACATGTTTGAGTAACTACATCTGTGAAAGGCAGTATATGTGAGTGTTGGAGTATATAAATGACTATATGTGAGAGTGAGTGATTGTCAGAGTGGCTGTATGGATGAGTGTGTGCTTGTGTCAGTGATTGTAGAAGAGAGTAAGTATGTGTTAGTATCTGTATGAATAAGTGAAGTGGTGTGTGTATAACTGTATAGGTGAGTAAATAGGAATGTGATTGATTCTTTGCATGACTGACTAGGTGTGTGAGTAACTCTATGGATGAGTGGTGGTGTGTGAGTGTCTGTATAGGTGTATGAGTGCATATGATAGTGCTGTATTGATGAGTGACTGCATGTATGAGTGACTGTATGGGTGAATGAGTGGATGTGTGTGTAGACCTAGGAATCAGTGAGTGGGTATGTAGTAACTGGTATTTGTGTGTCAATGGTTTCGAAAATGGTAGTCTGTATTTTAGAGTGGGTGTATCAAAGGTTATATTAGGGTATGAGGAGGTGCATCAGATTATCATGTGGATGATGTCATCAGTGATGTCATCAGTGATGTCATTTGAGATGTCATCAGTGATGTCACTGACCATGTCATGAATGATGTAATATGTGACATCATCAGCAGTGCATTGCGGGGGCATGAGTTATAGTTAGCTCATCTAACTATAACAGCCGAATTTCTCTGGTTTTGTACGAGTGAAATGTCCAACTAACTATAACGTCTCTGAAACCTATGGTTTTTTCAGTGAATTTCAAAGGTTTTTTAAATGCTAATTTCTAACTATAACGTCCCTGAAACCTATGGTTTTTTCAGTGAATTTCAAAGGTTTTTAAATGATAATTTCTAACTATAATGTCCCTGAAACCTATGGATTTTTCAGTGAATTTCTAAGGTTTTTTAAATGCTAATTCCTAACTATAACGCCCCTGAAAACTATGTTTTTTCCGGTGAATTTTGCGAAGGTTTTTTAAATGCTAATTTCTAACTATTCCTACAGAGGTAGGACATGTGCAGAAAGAGGAAGAAAATCGCAGAAAGAAGCAAGAGAAATGCAGAAAGATGCAACAGAAGTCCAGAAAGACGAAGAAAGGTGCAGAAAGAAGCAAGAGATATGCAGAAAGAACCAACAGAGGTGCAGAAAGAGGCCTTGTTGCAAAGTCATCCTGTGCCCCCAACTTTTTGCTGACTGGTACTGGTGGTAACTGACGCTGACTAATCAGGCCCGGAGCCAGTGCTATGCTGAAAGACACTTAGAATACAGTGAAAATACCTACATACACTAGGGTACACTATGGGTTGGGGTACCCCTGTGATTGGCATGACCTCCCCTGTAAGGCCTTAGTACATAATAGGGCAGGGGGATTAAAACTACCTCTAAGTCAGAGGTGCAGAAAGAGGAAAGAGAAGTGCAGAAAGAAGCAACAGAGGTGCCGAATGAGGCAAAAGAGGTGCAGAAAGAAGCAAGTGAAGTGCAGAAAGTGGCAACAGAGGAACAGAAAGACGCAAGAGAGGTGCAGAAACAAGCAAGAGAAGTGCAGAAAGAGGCAAGAGAATTGCTGAAAGAAGCAACAAAGGTGAAGAAAGAAGCAAGAGAAGTGCAGAAAGAGGCAAGTGAGGTGCCGAAAGAAGCAAGAGCAGTGCAGAAAGAACCAACAGATGTGCAAAAAGAGGCAAGAGGAGTGCAGAAAGAGGTAGGAGAGGTGCACAAAGAGGCAAGAGAGGTACAGAAAGAGGCAGGAGGGGTACAGAAAGAAGGAAGAGAAGTGAAGAAAGAAGCAACAGGTGCTGAAAGAGGTGAGAATGGTGCAGAAAGAGCAAGAGAATACAGAAAGAAGCAACAGATGTACAGAAAGAAGCAAGAGAGGTGCAGAAATAGGTAGGAAAGGTGCAGAAACGGAACAAGGGTGCAAAAAGAGGCAAGAGAGGTACAGAAGGAGGGAAGAGGGGTGCAGAAAGAGGCAAGAGGGGTGCAGAAAGAAGCAAGTGAGCTGCAGAAAGAGGCAAGAGAACTGCAGAAAGAGGCAAGAGAGTTGCAGAAACAGGCAAAAGGGGTGCAGAAAGAGGGAACGGGTGTGCAGACAGAGGCAAGAGAGGTGCAGAAAGACGGAAGAGGGGTACAGAAAGAGGCAAGAAGGATGCAGAAATTTGCAAAAGAGGTACAGAAAGAAGCAAGAGCAGTGCAGAAAGAAGCAACAGAGGTGCAAAAAGAGGCAAGAGGGGTGCAGAAAAAAGTAGGAGAGGTGCACAAAGAGGCAAGACAAGTACAGAAAGAGGCTGGAGGGCTACAGAAAGAAGGAATAGAAGTGCAAAAAGAAGCAACAGAGGTGCTGAAAGAGGCGCAAAGGGTGCAGAAAGAGCAAGAGAAGTGCATAAAGAAGCAACAGAGGTACAGAAAGTGGCAAGAAAGGTGCAGAAACAGGCAGGAACGGTGCAGAAAGAGGGAACAGGGGTACAGAAAGACGCAAGAGAGGTGCAGAAAGAGAAAAAAGGGGTGCAAAAAGAGGCAAGAGGGGTGCAGAAAGAAGCAAGTGAAGTGCAGAAAGAGGCAACAGAGGTGCAGAAAGACGCAAGAGAGGTGTAGAAGCAAGCAAGAGAAGTGCAGAAAGAGGCAAGAGAATTGCTGAAAGAAGCAACAGAGGTGTGGAAAGAAGCAAGAGAAGTGAAGAAAGAGGCAAGTGAGGTGCAGAAAGAGGCAAGTGAGGTGCAGAAAGAGGCAAGAGAGGTGCAGAAAATGGCATTAAAACGGCAGAAAGAGGCGAGAGGGATGCAAAAAAGGGAAGAAGGGTGCAGAAAGAAGCAAGAGAGGTGCAGAAAGAAGCAAGAGAAGTGCAGAAAGAAGCAAGAGAGGTGCAAAAAATGGCAAGAGAACAGCAGAAAGAGGCAAGAGGGATGCAAAAAAGGGAAGAAGGGTGCAGAAAGAACCAAGAGAGGTGCAGAAAGAAGCAAGAGAAGTGCAGAAAGAAGCAAGAGAGGTGCAGAAAGAGGGAAGACGAGTGCAGAAAGAGACAACAGGGTTGCAGAAAGAAGCAAGAGAGGTGCAGAAAGAGAAAAAAGGGGTGCAAAAATAGGCAAGAGGGGAGCAGAAAGAAGCAAGTGAGGTGCAGAAAGAGGCAACAGAGGTGCAGAAAGATGCAAGAGAACTGCAGAAACATGCAAGAGCAGTGCAGAAAGAGGCAAAAGAATCACTGAAAGAACCAACAGAGGTGCAAAAAGAGGCGAGAGGTGCAGAAATAAGTAGGAGAGGTTCACAAAGAGGCAAGACAAGTACAGAAAGAGGCAGGAGGGGTGCAGAAAGAAGGAAAAGAAGTGCAGAAAGAAGCAACAGAGGTGCTGAAAGAGGCGTGAAGGGTACGGAAAGAGCAAGAGAAGTACAGAAAGAAGCAACAGAGGTACAGAAAGAGGCAAGAGAGGTGCAGAAACAGGCAGGAAAGGTACAGAAAGAGGGAACAGGGGTGCAGAAAGACGCAAGAGAGGTACAGAAAAAGACAAAAAGGGGTGCAAAAATAGGCAAGAGGGGAGCAGAAAGAAGCAAGTGAGGTGCAGAAAGAGGCAACAGAGGTGCAGAAAGACGAAAGAGAACTGCAGAAACATGCAAGAGAAGTGCAGAAAGAGGCAAGAGAATTGCTGAAAGAAGCAACAGAGGTGTGGAAAGAAGCAAGAGAAGTGCAGAAAGAGGCAAGTGCAGTGCAGAAAGAGGCAAGAGAGGTGCATAAAATGGCAAGAGAACAGCAGAAAGAGGCAAGAGGGGTGCAGAAAAGGGAATAAGGGTACAGAAAGAAGCAAGAGAGGTGCAGAAAGAAGCAAGAGAAGTGCAGAAAGAAGCAAGAGAGGTGCAGAAAGAGGGAAGACGAGTGCAGAAAGAGACAACAGGGGTGCAGAAAGAGACAACAGGAGTGCAGAAAGAGACAACAGGAGTGCAGAAAGAAGCAAGAGAGGTGCAGAAATAGGCAATAGAAGTGCAGAAAGAGGCAGGTGAGTTGCAGAAACAGGCAAAGGGGGTGCAGAAAGAGGGAACAGGTGTGCAGACAGAGGCAAGAGAGGTACAGAAAGAGGGTAGAGGGGTACAGAAAGAGGCAAGAGGGATGAAGAAATTTGCAAAAGAGGTGCATAAAGAAGCAAGAGCAGTGCAGAAAGAACCAACAGAGGTGCAAAAAGAGGCAAGAGAGGTGCAGAAATAAGTAGGAGAGGTGCACAGAGGCAAGACAAGTACAGAAAGAGGTAGGAGGGGTGCAGAAAGAAGGAAGAGAAGTGCAGAAAGAAGCAAAAGAGGTGCTGAAAGAGGCGTGAAGGGTGCAGAAATAGCAAGAGAAGTACAGAAAGAAGCGACAGTGGTACAGAAAGAGGCAAGAGAGGTGCAGAAACAGGCAGGAGAGGTGCAGAAAGAGGGAACAGGGGTGCAGAAAGACGCAAGAGAGGTGCAGAAAGAGACAGAAAGTGGTGCAAAAAGAGGCAAGAGGGGTGCAGAAAGAAGCAAGTGAGATGCAGAAAGAGGCAACAGAGGTGCAGAAAGATGCAAGGGAGGTGCAGAAACAAGCAAGAGAAGTGCAAAAAGAGGCAAGAGAATTGCTGAAAGAAGCAACAGAGGTGTGGAAAGAAGCAAGAAAAGTGCAGAAAGAGGCAAGTGAAGTGCAGAAAGAGGCAAGAGAGGTGCAGAAAATGGCAAGAAAACAGCAGAAAGAGGCAAGAGGGATGCAAAAAAGGGAAGAAGGGTGCAGATAGAAGCAAGAGAGGTGCAGAAAGAAGCAAGAGAAGAGCAGAGAGAAGCAAGAGAGGTGCAGAAAGAGAGAAGCCGAGTGCAGAAAGAGACAACAGGGGTGCAGAAAGAGACAACAGGGGTGCAGAAAGAAGCAAGAGAGGTGCAGAAATAGGCAATAGAAGTGCAGAAAAAGGCAAGTGAGGTGCAGAAGGAGGCAAGAGAACTGTAGAAAGAGGCAAGAGAGTTGCAGAAACAGGCAAAAGAGGTGCATAAAGAAGCAAGAGCAGTGCAGAAAGAACCAACAGAGGTGCAAAAAGAGGCAAGAGACGTGCAGAAATAAGTAGGAGAGGTGCACAAAGAGGCAAGACAAGTGCAAAGAGGCAGGAGGGGTGCAGAAAGAAGGAAGAGAAGTGCAGAAAGAAGCAACAGAGGTGCTGAAAGAGGCGTGAAGGGTGCAGAAAGAGCAAGCGAAGTACAGAAAGAAGCAACAGAGTTACAGAAAGAGGCAAGAGAGGTGCAGAAACAGTAAGGAAAGGTGTAGAAAGGGAACACAGGTGCAAAAAGAGGCTAGTGAGGTGCAGAAGGAGGCAAGAGAACTGCAGAAAGAGGCAAGAGAGTTGCAGAAACAGGCAAAAGGGGTGCAGAAAGAGGAAACAGGTGTGCAGAGAGGGACAAGAGAGCTGCAGAAAGAGGGAAGAGGGGTACAGAAAGAAGAGAGTTAGGTTCAGAAAGAGGCAAAAAAGTGCAGAAAGAGGCAATAGAAGTGCAGAAAGAGGCAAGTGGGGTGCAGAAGGAGGCAAGAGAACTACAGAAAGAGGGAAGAGAGTTGCAGAAACAGGCAAATGGGGTGCATAAAGAACCAACAGAGGTGCAAAAAGAGGCAAAAAGGGTGCAGAAAGGGGCAAGAGAAATGCAGAAAGAGGCAAGTGAAGTGCAGAAAGAAGACAGTGAGGTGCAGGAAGAGGAAGGAAGGTGCAGAAAGATGGAAGAGAAATGCAGAAAGAGGCAAGACAGGCACAGAAAGAAGAGAGGTTTGTGCACCATTAGTACCAATTTAACAACCACATTTAGCAATAAGTAACACGTGACCATTCCAGCTTTGCAAAGGGCCTTCCACGACGCTGTAACACGTGAAGCTGCATTTTTGGGAACATTTGAGCCGTTTGAGCTAGAAACAAGGCTTTTTGTTCAAATCTGCAGATTATGCAGCAGATGATGGAATATTTGGCAAATGCGGAAAATGTTTAATTATGTGACAATTGGTGCAGCCGAACAGTCACATAATTCCAGTGCCTGGCTCATACCTCCGACTAGCTCTAGAAGTGCTCCTTCTTTTTTGTGTCTTATTGAGTTTATACTTTAGCTTCTATGGAAACGAGGAAGACTAAACCTGAGGTTACCACTCCACAACACAGACTACAATACCACATAATTACTCTCCATAACACATATTCCCACTCTACATAATTCCTATATACTAAATACCACATACTTTCTGTCCACATAATTTCACTGCACAACATACCACATAATTCCACTACACACAACATACATCCACTTTACACCAAAAAACATTAGTAACAATCTTTTACATTTACAACGCCAATAGCTCTAACTCTCGCAAATGCAAAACCTATTACATTGCAAATGCTTCTTTCACTAGTAGTCACGTTTGCAGAGTGGTGGAGAAAAAGGGCTGGGCCTCTGACCAGCACTCAGGAATTCTGCTACGTAGAACTTACAGGAGGTACCAGGAGGGCTTCTTGGCCCCCAAAGTCCCTTAGGAGTAAAGTGGACTTCATCCCCCATCCCGTAGTCTGCCTGGAGGTGCGTTTGCAGAGTGGTGAAGAAAGGGGGCGTGGCCTCTGAGGACATCTTAGAAATCCTACTGTGTGGGAGTTACTGGAGGTAACAAGAGGGGTAGTTGGCCCCCAAGGACATCCTTGGGGGCCAACTACCCCTCCTATTACCTCCAGTAAGTACCACACAGCAGGATTGTTAAGTTCTCATAACAGGCCATGCCCCCTTTGCCCACTACTCTGCAAACGCACCTCCAGGCAGACTACGGGACCTCAGGACACAAGTGGACTTCATCCCCCGAGCAGCAGTGCGCCAGGAGGCGCGTTTGCAGAGCCCCCACACTTTAATTTTGAATATAGCCCTGGGGAGGTGGCAGTGCATGGGGGGGCGTGTAGCCCCCCGCATTTAAATCAGGTAGCCCCGGGGAGGTGATTGGTACCGTAGTGTGGACTGTAAAGAGACCTAATCAGGCCAAAATGCCTAAATGAAGAATGCGTCCGAAGGTAGTAGAGTTGTAATGTCACGTAACCAATCAGTGTGCGAATAGAGCTGTATAGGCCAAAAAATAAAGCCAACAGATGTTCCCAAATTCTGTATAATTAGACAGTAGGCGTGGAAATAGGTCGTTTCTCCAGGCAGTAACTCTGGAGTAAGAAAGGGAGTTCCCCACGGCCAAGTAAGGCCTTTCAAAAGCCGGTCCGACGTTCTGAGGGCCCTGATTGTTTACGCACCAATCATCCCACTGCCGAACTTTTTACTTACAGCCCTATATCTGTTTCGTGAGGGCTATTGCCCCTACGAGCCCTGATGAAATTCTCTATGAGAGAACGAAACGCGTTGGCTGAGTTCTAAAGTGTCTATACCTTAAAAGAATTAAAAATAAAGGCTTTTTGGAAATATACTATTATTTTCTGGACTTTGTTACCCTGCGCATGCCCATCGCTTGCTTCATAAAGGATCTGGATTACAGAGGCGTCACTGGACGGCTGATGCCAGGGCTTGTTGCACAGAAACTTTATACAATTGAAAACTTGCATGAGGTGCAGAAGTAGTCCGTCGTCCTTTTCTTTTTGTTGCAAACTTGTGGGGGGAGTTGTGGGTCTGTCCGAGGGGCCCTGATGTATCGGAAGGCCAGGGAGTTGGGAACACAAACACGCATCTGCAAAACAATCACAGGGCACAATGCACCTCATAAACAGCGGTGGGAGGGAAAATAAAAGTGTGATGGGAGGGAGACTTACTCCGCGCACCACCCCCATGTAAATGTACATTTTGGGGCCTACCTGCTCCGTGCCATGCCCCCAATGGCCGGGAGACACACCTCCCCCACTTTGCAGTCAAGCCACAGAGAGGGGTCGAGAAACGAGTGTGTTTTTTAGAAGTTTTGTTTTTACTTAAATCATTAACCATCCCCCAGCCGTCAGAAAAAAGGCCGGGGTCGGCGCCTAATTAAGAGGGGTTTGTTAGACAGGCTGGGGGGTGTGTATTCATCTTTTTAATGTCAGCTGCTAATGACCTCTGAGAAGAAACAACAGTGGGAGTGGAGAGGGCCTGAGAGTGGAGGGAGGAGAAAGAGGCGTGTACACTAATAACCCCCCCAAAGAAAAAGTAAGGTGTGCCAGGGAAAGTTGGCTTTAGCAAAGCAGGCGTGAGGGGGGCGTGTGGGGTGCAGTGCTTGGAGGGGAGCGCAGCAGACACACTTGGTTTGGTATTAGGTGAGGATGTGGAGTGTGTGGGGGGCATGGCCATGGCCAGCAGAGGAGGGGCAGAGTTTCACAGAGCTCCGGACAGGTGCTACAGCCTTTCCTGCCTCTGCCCACTCCAGGTACCACTGCCCTACCTGCTACAGCAGATCTCTCACTCCCAGCGTCCTTCAGGCTAAGTATCTAGCAGTTCTATCTGTACCCCCTCACTGCCATACTCTAGACTCAGTCCCCTCTCAGCCTTGCTCTGTCCTGAGTAAGCCTCACTTAACGACCCGCTACTGACTCAGCTCCCCTCACTGTCCCGCTATTGACTCAGCTCCCTGCACTGTCTGCTACTGACCCAGCTCCTCTCACTGTCCCGCTACTGACCCAGCTCTCCTCACTGTCCCGCTACTGACCCAGCTCTCCACACTGTCCCGCTACTGACCCAGCTCTCCTCACTGTCCCGCTACTGACCCAGCTCCCCGCACTGTCCCGCTACCGACCCAGCTCCTCTCACTGTCCCGCTACTGACCCTGCTCCCCTCACTGCCCGCTACTGACCCAGCTCCCCTCACTGCCCTGTTCTACACTCCGGTCTCTCACTGCCCTGCTTCAGGCCCCCCCGTTCTGTGCTTCAAGCCCTCCGTACACACTGTGCCGAATGATTTAACTGGTTTAAGCACATCTACATCAGGCCCAGCCACCGTCCTCACTGCCCCTGTTGACTATGCAAGCACCTATTCACTGTCCTGCTCTGTGTTCACCCTCACTGTACCGATACAGCCCGAGTGCCCCTCAATGACCAACTAGTGACCAACTGGAGCTTTGCCCCCTCACCTCCAAGCCGCTTCGAAACTACTGCCCTGCTCCACGCTCACCCATCACAGCCTTGTTTCATACTCTGACCCCTCACTGCCATGTTCGAGACTGTGCCCCTCACTGCCCGCTGCACACTCACCCCTTACAATTCAACTCCACACTCAGAACCTCACTACTGCGCCTCTTGAGTCTAAGCCCTCCTTGCTCCCCTGGTCCATGCTCTGCCTCTCACTGACCTGCCCTATACTTAGCCCAGTCACTGCCCTGTGCCATTTTCAGCCCCCCCCCACTTTCCTGCTCTTCAGTCTGAGCATTCCTCACTCCTGGTCCAGCCTCAGAACCCTCACTGCCTTCTTACTGTCCGGCTCCATACTCAGCCCCTCACAGCTCAGATCAGCTCCACACTTAACTCTTGTGAAAACATGCCCTGTGCACACACATAAAGTTAAACAACACAAAGTAGACGTTGTTTGCGAATGATGACAGGAGAAACGTTCTTCCGATATTCATTTAATGAAGTGTAGAATCATATGCCAGCCAACACGTGTTTCGTCAATGGGTGTGTAACCCTTGACTTCCTCAGGGCTCAAACGCAATATGGTAGGACTTTGGACCTTATGACTGGTGATAATTCCGACCCAGCGGGTCCTATCTGTTAGTCCAAACCGGCGAGATCACTTCTTAATTAGTAGAAAATCTTAAAAATTCAGGTGTTTGTCGGCGTATATGTGTTTTCCCTCGGTGTATTTAATATTAATAGGAGTAAGCCTGGGCGTAGTTCGCGAAGTAGCGCTACGCGAAGCTACGCAAAGTGCAGTTCGCACTACGCGAGCTACGCATAGCACTACGCGAACTGCGTAGTGCACTGTTCGCAATGATTGCACAGTGCCGGATGCTTGTCCGCACTGTGCAATCATTGAAAACGGCATCTTGCACAGTGCGAGCTGTCTTTACTGCCGCTCGAGTAGATTTTTACTCGAGCGGCAGCTTCTCAACGCGGACTGGTAGTTTCTCATCGCGAGCGGTCGCGAGCATACGCGACCACTCGCAATGAGAAACCTGACCTCCCCGCGTTGAAAATCTCGCCGGGAGGTTTATTTTCCACGCTCGCGATCGGCAACTTGATGTTGCTGATCGCGAACGAGGAAAAAGTCTCGCCGGGATGTCATTTTGCTTGCTCGCGGTCGCCAACTTGACGTTGAGGACCGCGAGCAAGCAAAAAATGACCACTGCACTACGCTACGCTGCGCTACGCGTGTTTGCACTGTGCTACGTGCAATTCGCGTTGTGCGAAGTAGCGCAAACTTCGCAAACTACGCGAGCGTAGCGTAGTGCTTTGCCCAGGGTTAAATAGGAGTTCTTCTTATGCTCGGTGGTCCTTATTCTATCTTCTGATTCTACCAGTTCGAATCCCTTCTTATGAATACACGGTGTCAATTACCGCAAGCCAACTTAAGGCGAGTGCACCCGTGGCTAGTACTCCGGCACCGAGTACACTCCGGTCTCTCACTGCCCTGCTTCAGGCCCCCCCGTTCTGGCGCTTCAAGCCCTCCGTACACACTGTGCCGAATGATTTAACTGGTTTAAGCACATCTACATCAGGCCCAGCCACCGTCCTCACTGCCCCTGTTGACTATGCAAGCGCCTATTCACTGTCCTGCTCTGTGTTCACACTCAGTGTACCGATACAACCCGAGTGCCCCTCAATGACCAACTAGTGACCAACTGGAGCTTTGCCCCCTCACTTCCAAGCAGCTTCAAAACTACTGCCCTGCTCCACGCTCACCCATCGCAGCCTTGTTTCATACTCTGACTCCTCACTGCTATGTTTGAGACTTTGCCCCTCACTGCCCTGCTGCACACTCACCCCTTACAACTGAACTCCACACTCAGAACCTCACTACTGCCCCTCTTGAGTCTAAGCCCTCCTTGCTCCCCTGGTCCAGGCTCTGCCTCTCACTGACCTGCCCCATACTCAGCCCAGTCACTGCCCTGTGCCATTTTCAGCCCCCCCCACTTTCCTGCTCTTCAGTCTGAGTATTCCTTGCTCCTGGTCCAGCCTCAGAGCCCTCACTGCCTTCTCACTGTCCGGCTCCATACTCAGCCCCTCACAGCTCAGCTCAGCTCCACACTTAACTCTTCACTGTCCCTCCTCAATATGAGCCTTCCTCGCCCCCTGGTCCAGTCTCAGCCCCTCCTGCCCTGCTCTGATCTTAGCACTCGCACTACCCCTCTCCATACTCAGCCCCCTCACATCCATGCACCATACTCAGCTCCATCAATGCCCTGCTCAAAACTCACCCCCACACTGCCCTGCTCTATATTCAACACCCTCACGGCTTCACTCCACACTCAATCCCTCACTGTCCCTCCCCAGTCTGAGCCCTCCTCGCTCCCCTGGTCCAGACTCAACCCCTCCTGCCCTGCTCCAATGTCAGCCGTCTCACTGCTTCTCTCCATACTCGGCTCCTCACTGCTCCTCTCCATTCTCATCCCCTCACTGCCCCTCTCAATACTTAGCCCTCTCACTGTCCCTCTTCATTCTCATCCCCTCACTCCCCCTCTCCATACTCAGCCCCTCACTGCCCCTCTCTATACTCAGCCCCTCGCTGCCTCTCTTCAGTTTGAGCCTTAATCGCCCCCTGGCCCAGTCTCAGCCCTCCCTCCCCTTCACCAGACTCTGGGACAGGAGGGGTGACCTCTCAAAGTGAGCTGGTGGGCTCCTAGGCTGCTATGTGCGCGGTGGGACACCCCCTACGCCCGCCCCTGTCCCTGGCTCTTTATTATTTCTTCCCCTCCTTCTCCACCAGTCTAAGGTGCCGTGGACATGCCTGGGTATATTCCGGCTCCCCCTGCCTTGCATTGAGCACCCGGCGACCCCAGGACCCCTCCCCTACCAGCTGTAAGTGAAACCCCGCTTGTCTCTCAAGGACCAGACAGTGTTAGTGTTAAATGGGACAGGGCTAGTGTCATCTATTCCAGCCGCCAGTACCACAGAAGTGACCTTTAACATACAAAATGAACATGTGCAGACGCCTGTAGAGACAGTAGTGATATGTGTAATTCAGCACTCCATGGGTTAATTATTAAAGACATGTGACGTTATCCACCGTCACAACCTGTTTGTGACAGATGGTTTTTTGTATTATGTGACGTCCTTCCCATATGTCCTGCTAAGCACCGTGGTCTCTGCAATAACTATGTTATTGTATGTTATGTTATGTTATGTTACGTTATAGAATTATATGTTTGTGTGCATCTGTTTTCTATAGTTTAAATTGTATATTTGTGTTTTGTGTTGCTATTCTGTTTCAAATTTGTTTTAACACAAATGCCATGTTTGTCAAGTGCTTTTTAGGTTACTTGTGTTGTGTTACATTAAGCTATGTTATATTTTATGACACTTTTGTGAAGTGTGACACTTTGTTCTGTTGTTATGTTGTGGAATCTTATTTTATATCACCTGATGTTAACTGTATTATTAATTTTTTTACACCCATGTTTGCTCTGTTTATTTTTAAAAATGTTATGCAATGTCATGGCGTGAACCCTTGCTCGTTATATTTAGTTTGTTTTTACTTAAAGGTTGTTGTGTCTTGTTCTGCTTCCTTTAGATTTGCTATGTTGCAATACGGATGTGGAGTGTGTGGGGGGGCATGGCCATGGCCAGCAGAGGAGGGGCAGAGTTTCACAGAGCTCCGGACAGGCGCTACGGCCTTTCCTGCCTCTGCCCACTCCCGGTACCACTGCTATAGACTCAGTCCCCTCTCAGCCTTGCTCTGTCCTGAGTCAGCCTTACTTAACGACCCGCAGGAGACCCAGCTCCCCGCACTACCCCGCTACTGACTCAGCTCCCCACACTGCCCTGCTACTGACTCAGCTCCCCGCACTGCAGTGGCGTAATGAAAGTTGAGGTGGCCCCCCTGCCACGTACACGGAGGGGCCCCCACTTCGGATTTAATCCAGAGCTTTTGGGCCTGAGTATTGTGCTGAGGGGGCCCCCTGCAGCTCAGGGGACCCCCCGCTCCGCAGGGGCTGCGGGGGCCTGTGTTACGCCCCTGCCACACTGCCCCGCTACTAACTCAGCTCCCCTCACTGTCCCGCTATTAACATACTTCCTCGCACTGTCACACTACTGACCCAGCTCCTCTCACTGTCCCGCTACTGACCCAGCTCCCCTCACTGTCCCGCTATTGACCAAGCTCCCAGCACTGTCCTGCTACCGACCCAGCTCCTCTCACTGTCCCGCTACTGACCCAGCTCCCCGCACTGTCCCGCTACCGACCCAGCTCCTCTCACTGTCCTGCTACTGACCCAGCTCCCCTCACTGCCGGCTACTGACCCAGCTCCCCTCACTGTCCCGCTACTGACCCAGCTCCCCTCACTGTCCCGCTACTGACCCAGCTCCCCGCACTGTCCCGCTACTGACCCAGCTCCCCTCACTGCCATGTTCTACACTCCACTCTCTCAGTGCCCTGCTTTAGGCCCCGTTCTTGCGCTCCAAGCCCTCCTTACACACTGTGCCAAATGATTTAACTGGTTTAAGCACATCTACATCGGGCCCAGCCACAATCCTCACTGCCCCTGTTGACTATGCAAGCGCCTATTCACTGTCCTGCTCTGTGCTCACCCTAAGTGTACCGATACAACCCGAGTGCCCCTCAATGACCAACTAGTGACCAACTGGAGCTTTGCCCCCTTACTTCCAAGCAGCTTCAAAACTACTGTCCTGCTCCACGCTCACCCATCGCAGCCTTGTTTCATACTCTGACTCCTCACTGCTATGTTTGAGACTGTGCCCCTCACTGCCCTGCTGCACACTCACCCCTTACAACTGAACTCCACACTCAGAACCTCATTACTGCCCCTCTTGAGTCTAAGCCCTCCTTGCTCCCCTGGTCCAGGCTCTGCCTCTCACTGACCTGCCCCATACTCAGCCCAGTCACTGCCCTGTGCCATTTTCAGCCCCCCCCACTTTCCTGCTCTTCAGTCTGAGTATTCCTTGCTCCTGGTCCAGCCTCAGAGCCCTCACTGCCTTCTCACTGTCCGGCTCCATACTCAGCCCCTCACAGCTCAGCTCAGCTCCACACTTAACTCTTCACTGTCCCTCCTCAATATGAGCCTTCCTCGCCCCCTGGTCTAGTCTCAGCCCCTCCTTCCCTGCTCCGATCTTAGCACTCGCACTGCCCCTCTCCATACTCAGCCTGGTAACCCCGCTGCTCTCTGCAGGGATAGTGTTTTGTGCTGCACGCCGGAGGTGAACGGTAAGAGAGTGACCCTGCAAGGCGTGGGCAATGGGTTCTGCACTGAAACCGTAACACATGTAACCAAACCCGTAGCGAAGGAAGGCGCAGCATTGAGAAAAGTAAACTCTGCTCGATTTTAGGAGCCCTCAAATGTTATTTGCAGTTCCCTAATATTATGTAGTTTTTATTAGATAGCCCGTTGCTGTTGCTTCTAGGCACCACAAATAGCGTGTTACTATTAGTTTGCGCTCTGAAGAAGCTCTGTGCAGAGAGCTGCTCTGTTCCTCCCTGAAACGAGCTGTTCGCCCATGAAGTGGCTTTTTGTTTGAAAATTGGCAGAATAAAGGAGTTTAGGCAGTGAGGAGGGGAGGGGTCCCCCCAGGTCTTTGGTGGGAGGCCGGGCAGGTGTGGGACCAGGGGGAGGAGACCCCATATCCTCTGGATAGCAGCTCATTTGTGTGCAAGGAAACAGTGGCCGCCGTGAACAAAGGACATCCGGCAGCTGAGGTGAGCAGGGCGCTGTCGGCGGAGGGGTCAGCTCACCGAGGCCTGAGGGCAGGCAGGACGACTGACCGAGAGGAAGGCGACAAGGGGGTCACACGACGGAGCGAACAGGCACACGGAAAACCAGCTAAAAGTAGCAGCAAACTAACCCCAACTGCAATTACATTGATTTTCACTCGATGCGAGGCACAAGATGGCTGCCAACACTTCCTGGTTTGAAGTGTTGGCAGCCAATCAGAGGCAAGCTCGTGCTCGGTAGGAGATGTGTGGTTAGGCTCCGCCCAAATATTGAAAGTTTTCTTTTTTTTAATTTCTCAGGAACTACTGAACGGATTTACACCATTTAAAAAAAGGTCGCTTTCTGAACCAAGCGCTACCTTTTTGCCAAATTTGGTGTAATTCTGTTCAGCAGTTCGGGCTGTAGATTTGTCTAAAGTTTCCTACGGGAATTAACATGGAGAAAACGCGTTTTGGGACCCCCTTTTTTCTCGGACCCCGCTTGATGAATCACTGCGAAACTTTCAAGACAGGAGCTGACCGGAGCGCCCCACCAGTTTTGAAAATTTCACGAAGATTCGTCAAATGGCGCCAAAGATATTGGCGAAAGAAAAAACGCTTTTTGAATAGAAACGAGGTCCTAACTATAACTACCTACTAGCGACCGCCAGAAGGTAATATATATATATTACTCACCTTGGGAACCACATGTCCCATTAGGCATCAACAATGGACTATACATAGCAACGCCCACTGAGGGCCGGAAATGAATAAATAGCATGTTGAAATCAAAGGTGAGCTTTGTATGCGTCATTTCCAAGCAGCCCAAGAAGAAGGGGCTTGAAGCCCTGAAACGCGTCGGCATTACATGCAAATAGAGGATTAAGAAGGCGAGCTGCATCTAAATACCCTTGGGGGGAGCGCTGGGAGTGCTCTCTCAATGCTCCGAGCATATTGGATAATAACATTTTACACGGCAGCCCAGCCGTGGAGAAGAGCACCATCGATATTAAAGAGGCTGCGGAATTGAACCTTTCATACCGTGTTTATGGAGTTGAACCTTTCACACCATGACAGCGCAGCGCTCCGGATGCTGACTGAGCTCGTCATTATACCTCTAATCCTACAAAGGAAATGAAATGAGAGCTTGAATTTTAATTTGCGCATCCAACTTACTAAAGAAAATTAATGTTTACTCACCTTGGGAACCACATGTCCCATCATGCATCTACAATGGACTATACATTGCAACGCCCACTGAGGGCCGGAAATGAATAAATAGCATGTTGAAATCAAAGGTGAGCTTTGTATGCGTCATTTCCAAGCAGCCCAAGAAGAAGGGGCTTGAAGCCCTGAAATGAGTCGGCATTACATGCAAATAGAGGAATAAGGAGGCGAGCAGCATCTAAATACCCTTGGGGGGAGCGCTGGGAGTGCTCTCTCAATGCTCCGGACATATTGGATAATAAAATTTTACACAGCAGCCCAGCAGTGGAGAAGAGCACCATCGATATTAAAGAGGCTGCGGAATTGAACCTTTCATACCGTGTTTATGGAGTTGAACTTTTCACACCATGACAGCGCAGCGCTCCGGATGCTGACTGAGCTCGTCATTATACCTCTAATCCTACAAAGGAAATGAAATAAGAGCTTGAATTTTGATTTGCGCATCCAACCTACTAAAGAAAATTAATGTTTACTCACCTTGGGAACCACATGTCCCATCATGCATCTACAATGGACTACACATAGCAACGCCCACTGAGGGCCGGAAATGAATAAATAGCATGTTGAAATCAAAGGTGAGCTTTGTATGCGTCATTTCCAAGCAGCCCAAGAAGGGGCTTGAAGCCCTGAAACGTGTCGGCATTACATGCAGATAGAGGAATAAGGAGGCGAGCTGCATCTAAATGCCCTTGGGGGGAGCGCTGGGAGTGCTCTCTCAATGCTCAGGGCATATTGAATAATATATATATATATATATATATATATATATATATATATATATATATATATATATATATATATATATATATATATATATATATATATATATATATATATATATATATATATATATATATATATATATATATATATATATATATATATATATCACAACCAGTCTCTCTCCACAAAAAGAAAGAGTGTGACCAGCTCCGGGGGATATCAAAACCGGCTTTATTGATGCAATCTGCGCAGGCAAGCAAAGGGTCCCTGAAACGCTAGGCAGACGCGTTTCAGACTTTCATTGTCTTTCATCAGTGCCCATTTCAGGTGTGTCCTTGGTGTTCATGGGGGTCCAATGCTCAGATGTTAACACTGTGGCCACTCCTCATCACGTGACCACTTGCCCCTCCTTCGCCTCACAGGTGTAAGGCACCTCGCGCTGTTCCTGCAACCCAACTGCATGACGGGCGTTGGAGTCCACTGAGTAATCCCCTACAGTGAAGAGACTTCAACGACAGCAAGTGCTGCCTCCAAGCATCGCTGGACAGTGACTCCACGCCACTGCAGCTACGTAGCAGGTAAAAGCCGACCTTTGTCCCCCTTATCAGGCAGATCAATTCTGCCTCCTCTCTCCCCATGCGCCAATCATCACCTTGTGGGAATCCAGCACTGGGGGGCGACGCGCATGCAGCTCCGTGCAAATGCCAAAGTTGCAGGTTGATCGCGTAGCTCCTGAACGAGAGTGCGGTCACAACGCCAGCACCTGCTTGCTGGCAAAAATATCACAACCAGTCTCTCTCCACAAAAAGAAAGAGTGTGACCAGCTCCGGGGGATATCAAAACCGGCTTTATTGATGCAATCTGCGCAGGCAAGCAAAGGGTCCCTGAAACGCTAGGCAGACGCGTTTCAGACTTTCATTGTCTTTCATCAGTGCCCATTTCAGGTGTGTCCTTGGTGTTCATGGGGGTCCAATGCTCAGATGTTAACACTGTGGCCACTCCTCATCACGTGACCACTTGCCCCTCCTTCCCCTCACAGGTGTAAGGCACCTCGCGCTGTTCCTGCAACCCAACTGCATGATGGGCGTTGGAGTCCACTGAGTAATCCCCTACAGTGAAGAGACTTCAATGACAGCAAGTGCTGCCTCCAAGCATCGCTGGACAGTGACTCCACGCCACTGCAGCTACGTAGCAGGTAAAAGCCGACCTTTGTCCCCCTTATCAGGCAGATCAATTCTGCCTCCTCTCTCCCCATGCGCCAATCATCACCTTGTGGGAATCCAGCACTGGGGGGGCGACGCGCATGCAGCTCCGTGCAAATGCCAAAGTTGCAGGTTGATCGCGTAGCTCCTGAACGAGAGTGCGGTCACAACGCCAGCACCTGCTTGCTGGCAAAAATATCACAACCAGTCTCTCTCCACAAAAAGAAAGAGTGTGACCAGCTCCGGGGGATATCAAAACCGGCTTTATTGATGCAATCTGCGCAGGCAAGCAAAGGGTCCCTGAAACGCTAGGCAGACGCGTTTCAGACTTTCATTGTCTTTCATCAGTGCCCATTTCAGGTGTGTCCTTGGTGTTCATGGGGGTCCAATGCTCAGATGTTAACACTGTGGCCACTCCTCATCACGTGACCACTTGCCCCTCCTTCGCCTCACAGGTGTAAGGCACCTCGCGCTGTTCCTGCAACCCAACTGCATGATGGGCGTTGGAGTCCACTGAGTAATCCCCTACAGTGAAGAGACTTCAACGACAGCAAGTGCTGCCTCCAAGCATCGCTGGACAGTGACTCCACGCCACTGCAGCTACGTAGCAGGTAAAAGCCGACCTTTGTCCCCCTTATCAGGCAGATCAATTCTGCCTCCTCTCTCCCCATGCGCCAATCATCACCTTGTGGGAATCCAGCACTGGGGGGGCGACGCGCATGCAGCTCCGTGCAAATGCCAAAGTTACAGGTTGATCGCGTAGCTCCTGAACGAGAGTGCGGTCACAACTCCAGCACCTGCTTGCTGGCAAAAATATCACAACCAGTCTCTCTCCACAAAAAGAAAGAGTGTGACCAGCTCCGGGGGATATCAAAACCGGCTTTATTGATGCAATCTGCGCAGGCAAGCAAAGGGTCCCTGAAACGCTAGGCAGACGCGTTTCAGACTTTCATTGTCTTTCATCAGTGCCCATTTCAGGTGTGTCCTTGGTGTTCATGGGGGTCCAATGCTCAGATGTTAACACTGTGGCCACTCCTCATCATGTGACCACTTGCCCCTCCTTCGCCTCACAGGTGTAAGGCACCTCGCGCTGTTCCTGCAACCCAACTGCATGATGGGCGTTGGAGTCCACTGAGTAATCCCCTACAGTGAAGAGACTTCAACGACAGCAAGTGCTGCCTCCAAGCATCGCTGGACAGTGACTCCACGCCACTGCAGCTACGTAGCAGGTAAAAGCCGACCTTTGTCCCCCTTATCAGGCAGATCAATTCTGCCTCCTCTCTCCCCATGCGCCAATCATCACCTTGTGGGAATCCAGCAATGGGGGGGCGACGCGCATGCAGCTCTGTGTAAATGCCAAAGTTGCAGGTTGATCGCGTAGCTCCTGAACGAGAGTGCGGTCACAACGCCAGCACCTGCTTGCTGGCAAAAATATCACAACCAGTCTCTCTCCACAAAAAGAAAGAGTGTGACCAGCTCCGGGGGATATCAGAACCGGCTTTATTGATGCAATCTGCGCAGGCAAGGAAAGGGTCCCTGAAACGCTAGGCAGACGCGTTTCAGACTTTCATTGTCTTTCATCAGTGCCCATTTCAGGTGTGTCCTTGGTGTTCATGGGGGTCCAATGCTCAGATGTTAACACTGTGGCCACTCCTCATCACGTGACCACTTGCCCCTCCTTCGCCTCACAGGTGTAAGGCACCTCGCGCTGTTCCTGCAACCCAACTGCATGATGGGCATTGGAGTCCACTGAGTAATCCCCTACAGTGAAGAGACTTCAACGACAGCAAGTGCTGCCTCCAAGCATCGCTGGACAGTGACTCCACGCCACTGTAGCTACGTAGCAGGTAAAAGCCGACCTTTGTCCCCCTTATCAGGCAGATCAATTCTGCCTCCTCTCTCCCCATGCGCCAATCATCACCTTGTGGGAATCCAGCACTGGGGGGGCGACGCGCATGCAGCTCCGTGCAAATGCCAAAGTTGCAGGTTGATCGCGTAGCTCCTGAACGAGAGTGCGGTCACAACGCCAGCACCTGCTTGCTGGCAAAAATATCACAACCAGTCTCTCTCCACAAAAGGAAGAGTGTGACCAGCTCCGGGGGATATCAAAACCGGCTTTATTGATGCAATCTGCGCAGGCAAGCAAAGGGTCCCTGAAACGCTAGGCAGACGCGTTTCAGACTTTCATTGTCTTTCATCAGTGCCCATTTCAGGTGTGTCCTTGGTGTTCATGGGGGTCCAATGCTCAGATGTTAACACTGTGGCCACTCCTCATCACGTGACCACTTGCCCCTCCTTCGCCTCACAGGTGTAAGGCACCTCGCGCTGTTCCTGCAACCCAACTGCATGATGGGCGTTGGAGTCCACTGAGTAATCCCCTACAGTGAAGAGACTTCAACGACAGCAAGTGCTGCCTCCAAGCATCGCTGGACAGTGACTCCACGCCACTGCAGCTACGTAGCAGGTAAAAGCCGACCTTTGTCCCCCTTATCAGGCAGATCAATTCTGCCTCCTCTCTCCCCATGCGCCAATCATCACCTTGTGGGAATCCAGCACTGGGGGCGACGCGCATGCAGCTCCGTGCAAATGCCAAAGTTGCAGGTTGATCGCGTAGCTCCTGAACGAGAGTGCGGTCACAACGCCAGCACCTGCTTGCTGGCAAAAATATCACAACCAGTCTCTCTCCACAAAAAGAAAGAGTGTGACCAGCTCCGGGGGATATCAAAACCGGCTTTATTGATGCAATCTGCGCAGGCAAGCAAGGGTCCCTGAAACGCTAGGCAGACGCGTTTCAGACTTTCATTGTCTTTCATCAGTGCCCATTTCAGGTGTGTCCTTGGTGTTCATGGGGGTCCAATGCTCAGATGTTAACACTGTGGCCACTCCTCATCACGTGACCACTTGCCCCTCCTTCGCCTCACAGGTGTAAGGCACCTCGCGCTGTTCCTGCAACCCAACTGCATGATGGGCGTTGGAGTCCACTGAGTAATCCCCTACAGTGAAGAGACTTCAACGACAGCAAGTGCTGCCTCCAAGCATCGCTGGACAGTGACTCCACGCCACTGCAGCTACGTAGCAGGTAAAAGCCGACCTTTGTCCCCCTTATCAGGCAGATCAATTCTGCCTCCTCTCTCCCCATGCGCCAATCATCACCTTGTGGGAATCCAGCACTGGGGGGGCGACGCGCATGCAGCTCTGTGTAAATGCCAAAGTTGCAGGTTGATCGCGTAGCTCCTGAACGAGAGTGCGGTCACAACGCCAGCACCTGCTTGCTGGCAAAAATATCACAACCAGTCTCTCTCCACAAAAAGAAAGAGTGTGACCAGCTCCGGGGGATATCAGAACCGGCTTTATTGATGCAATCTGCGCAGGCAAGGAAAGGGTCCCTGAAACGCTTGGCAGACGCGTTTCAGACTTTCATTGTCTTTCATCAGTGCCCATTTCAGGTGTGTCCTTGGTGTTCATGGGGGTCCAATGCTCAGATGTTAACACTGTGGCCACTCCTCATCACGTGACCACTTGCCCCTCCTTCGCCTCACAGGTGTAAGGCACCTCGCGCTGTTCCTGCAACCCAACTGCATGATGGGCATTGGAGTCCACTGAGTAATCCCCTACAGTGAAGAGACTTCAACGACAGCAAGTGCTGCCTCCAAGCATCGCTGGACAGTGACTCCACGCCACTGTAGCTACGTAGCAGGTAAAAGCCGACCTTTGTCCCCCTTATCAGGCAGATCAATTCTGCCTCCTCTCTCCCCATGCGCCAATCATCACCTTGTGGGAATCCAGCACTGGGGGGGCGACGCGCATGCAGCTCCGTGCAAATGCCAAAGTTGCAGGTTGATC
Source organism: Calotriton arnoldi (assembly GCA_963921515.1). Lineage (NCBI taxonomy): Eukaryota > Metazoa > Chordata > Amphibia > Caudata > Salamandridae > Calotriton > Calotriton arnoldi. The sequence goes on from CAWUFW010005749.1 coordinate 814,109, forward strand.
GCGTAGCTCCTGAACGAGAGTGCGGTCACAACGCCAGCACCTGCTTGCTGGCAAAAATATCACAACCAGTCTCTCTCCACAAAAGGAAGAGTGTGACCAGCTCCGGGGGATATCAAAACCGGCTTTATTGATGCAATCTGCGCAGGCAAGCAAATGGTCCCTGAAACGCTAGGCAGACGCGTTTCAGACTTTCATTGTCTTTCATCAGTGCCCATTTCAGGTGTGTCCTTGGTGTTCATGGGGGTCCAATGCTCAGATGTTAACACTGTGGCCACTCCTCATCACGTGACCACTTGCCCCTCCTTCGCCTCACAGGTGTAAGGCACCTCGCGCTGTTCCTGCAACCCAACTGCATGATGGGCGTTGGAGTCCACTGAGTAATCCCCTACAGTGAAGAGACTTCAACGACAGCAAGTGCTGCCTCCAAGCATCGCTGGACAGTGACTCCACGCCACTGCAGCTACGTAGCAGGTAAAAGCCGACCTTTGTCCCCCTTATCAGGCAGATCAATTCTGCCTCCTCTCTCCCCATGCGCCAATCATCACCTTGTGGGAATCCAGCACTGGGGGGCGACGCGCATGCAGCTCCGTGCAAATGCCAAAGTTGCAGGTTGATCGCGTAGCTCCTGAACGAGAGTGCGGTCACAACGCCAGCACCTGCTTGCTGGCAAAAATATCACAACCAGTCTCTCTCCACAAAAAGAGGCTGCGGAATTGAACCTTTCATACCGTGTTTATGGAGTTGAACCTTTCACACCATGACAGCGCAGCGCTCCGGATGCTGACTGAGCTCGTCATTATACCTCTAATCCTACAAAGGAAATGAAATAAGAGCTTGAATTTTGATTTGCGCATCCAACCTACTAAAGAAAATTAATGTTTACTCACCTTGGGAACCACATGTCCCATCATGCATCTACAATGGACTATACATAGCAACGCCCACTGAGGGCCGGAAATGAATAAATAGCATGTTGAAATCAAAGGTGAGCTTTGTATGCGTCATTTCCAAGCAGCCCAAGAAGGGGCTTGAAGCCCTGAAACGCGTCGGCATTACATGCAGATAGAGGAATAAGGAGGCGAGCTGCATCTAAATGCCCTTGGGGGGAGCGCTGGGAGTGCTCTCTCAATGCTCAGGGCATATTGAATAATATAATATATATATGTATATATATATATATATATATATATATATATATATATATATATATATATATATATACACATATATATATATACATAGATTACCTACTGGCGGTCGCCAGTAGGTAGTTATAGTTAGAACCTAGTTTCCATAGGAAAAGCATTTTTGATTTGCTAATATCTTTGGCGTCGTTTAACGAATCTTTGTGAAATTCTCCCAAAAAAAGTTCTATCCAGGTCAGCTCCTATCCTGAAAGTTTGGGGGTGATTCCTCAAGCGGGGGCGGAGAAAAAAGGGGCGTCCCAAAAAGTGTTTTTCGTGTGTTAATTTCCATAGGAAATTTTGAGACAGGCTACAGCCCGAACTGCTTAACGGAATTACACCAGGTTTGGCAGAAAGGTAGCTCTTGGTTCAGAAAGCTACCTTTTTTTAAATGGTGTAAATCCGTTCAGTAGTTGCTGAGAAATTCAAAAAATAAGAGTCAAAAATCAATTTCCCATAGGAAACTTTAGGCAAGGCTACAGCCCGAACTGCTGAACAGAATTACACCAAATTTGGCAAAAAGGTAGTGCTTGGTTGAGAAAGCGACCTTTTTTTTAAATGGTGTAAATCCGTTCAGTAGTTTTTGAGATATTAAAGAAAAAAATATATATATATGTGGGCGGTGCCTAATCCCCGAGCACGAGCTTGGCTCTGATTAGCTGCCAACACTTCAAACCAGGAAGTGTTGGCAGCCATCTTGGTGCAATGCTTTTTAGGTCTCGCCTAGCGATGCAGCGCATGTGCTGCTTGCTTGGCGAGATCTATTGTTGTCAATCTACCCAAACACCACTGCACTACCCTAAACCCTAAAACACTACCCCCAGCACCACCCCCTACACTACCCAAACACCACTGCACTACCCTAAACCTTAAAACACTACCCCCAGCACAACCCCTACACTACACAAACACCACTGCACTACCCTAAACCCTAAAACACTACCCCCAGCACGACCCCCTACACTACCCACACACCACTGCTCTACTCTAAACCCTAAAACACTACCCCCAGCATGACCCCCTACACTACCCAAACACAACTGCACTACCCTAAACGACCCCTACACTACACAAACACCACTGCACTACCCTAAACCCTAATACACTACCCCCAGCAGGACCCCTGCACGACACAAACACCACTGCACTACCCTAAACCCTAAAACACTACCCCCAGCACGACCCCCTACACTACACAAAGACCACTGCACTACCCTAAACCCTAAAGCACTACCCCCAGCATGACCCCCTACACTATCCAAACACCACTGCACTACCCTAAAACATGACCCCCTACACTATACAAACACCACTGCACTACCCTAAACCCTAAAACACTACCCCCAGCATGACCCCCTACACTACACAAACACCACTGCACTACCCTTAACCCTAAAACACTACGCCCAGCATGACCCCCTACACAAACACCACTGCACTACCCTAAACCCTAAATCTACCCCCAGCATGACCCCCTACACTACCCAAACACCACTGCACTACCCTAAACCCTAAAACACTACCCCCAGCACGACCCCCTACACTACCCAAACACCACTGCACTACCCTAAACCCTAAAACACTACCCCCAGCACGACCACCTATACTACCCAAACACCACTGCACTACCATAAACCCTAAAACACTACCCCCAGCACGACCCTCTATACTACCCAAACACCACTGCACTACCCTAAAACACTACCCCCAGCACGACCCCCTACACTACCCAAACACCACTGCACTACCCTAAACCCTAAAGCACTACCCCAGCATGACCCCCTATAATACACAAACACCACTGCACTACCCTAAACCCTAAATCTACCCACAGCACGACCCCCTACACTACCCAAACACCACTGCACTACCCTAAACCCTAAATCTACCCCCAGCACAACCCCCTACACTACCCAAACACCACTGCACTACCCTAAACCCTAAAACACTACCCCCAGCACGACCCCCTTCACTACCCAAACACCACTGCACTACCCTAAACCCTAAAACACTACCCCCAGCACGACCCCCTTCACTACCCAAACACCACTGCACTACCCTAAACCTTAAAACACTACCCCCAGCATGACCCCCTACACTACACAAACACCACTGCACTACCCTAAACCCTAAAACACTACACCCAGCAAGACCCCCTATACTACCCAAACACCACTGCACTACCATAAACCACTACCCCCAGCAAGACCCCCTACACTACCCAAACACCACTGCACTACCCTAAAACACGACCCCCTACACTACACAAACACCACTGCACTACCCTAAACCCTAAAACACTACCCCCAGCGTGACACCCTGCACGACACAAACACCATTGCACTACCCTCAACCCTAAAACACTACCCCCAGCACGACCCCCTACACTACACAAACACCACTGCACTACCCTAAACCCTAAAACACTACCCCCAGCATGACCCCCTACACTATCCAAACACCACTGCACTACCCTAAAACATGACCCCATATACTACACAAACACCACTGCACTACCCTAAACCATAAAACACTACCCCCAGCATGACCCCCTACACTACACAAACACCACTGCACTACCCTAAACCCTAAATCTACCCCCAGCACGACCCCCTATAATACACAAACACCACTGCACTACCCTAAACCCTAAAACACTACCCCAGCATGACCCCCTACACTACCCAAACACCACTGCACTACCCTAAACCCTAAAACACTACCCCCAGCACGACCACCTATACTACCCAAACACCACTGCACTACCATAAACCCTAAAACACTCGCCCCAGCATGACCCTCTACACTACCCAAACACCACTGCACTACCCTAAACCCTAAAACACTACCCCCAGCATGACCCTCTACACTACCCAAACACCACTGCACTACCCTAAACCCTAAAGCACTACCCCAGCATGACCCCCTATAATACACAAACACCACTGCACTACCCTAAACCCTAAATCTACCCCCAGCACGACCCCCTACACTACCCAAACACCACTGCACTACCCTAAACCCTAAATTTACCCCCAGCATGACCCCCTACACTACACAAACACCACTGCACTACCCTAAACCCTAAAACACTACCCCCAGCATGACCCCCTACACTACCAAAACACCACTGCACTACCCTAAACCCTAAAACACTAGCCCCAGCATGACCCCCTACACTACACAAACACCACTGCACTACCCTTAAACATGACCCTCTATACTACACAAACACCACTGCACTATCCTAAACCATAAAACACTACCCCCAGCATGACCCCCTACACTACACAAACACCACTGCACTACCCTAAACCCTAAATCTACCCCCAGCACGACCCCCTACACTACCCAAACACCACTGCACTACCCAAAACCCTAAAACACTACCCCAGCACGACCCCCTACACTACCCAAACACCACTGCACTACCCTAAACCCTAAAACACTACCCCCAGCACGACCCCCTACACTACCCAAACACCACTGCACTACCCTAAACCCTAAAACACTACCCCCAGCACGACCCCTACAATACCCAAACACCACTGCACTACCCTAAACCCTAAAACACTACCCCAGCACGACCCCTACACTACCCAAACACCACTGCACTACCATAAACCCTAAAACACTACCCCCAGCACGACCCTCTACACTACCCAAACACCACTGCACTACCCTAAACTCTTAAACACTACCCCCAGCATGCCCCCCTACACTACACAAACACCACTGCACTACCCTAAACCCTAAATCTACCCCCAGCACGACCCCCTACACTACCCAAACATCCACTGCACTACCCTAAACCCTAAAACACTACCTCCAACATGACCCCCTACACTAACCAAACACCACTGCACTACCCTAAACCCTAAAACACTTCCCCAGCACGACCCCCTATACTACACAAACACCACTGTACTACCCTAAACCCTAAAACACTACCCCAGCACGACCCCCTACACTACCCAAACACCACTGCACTACCCTAAACCCTAAAACAATACCCCCAGCATGACCCCCTACACTACCCAAACACCACTGCACTACCCTAAGCCCTAAATCTACCCCCAGCATGACCCCCTACACTACACAAACACCACTGCACTACCCGAAACCCTAAAACACTACCCCAACACGACCCCCTAAACTACCCAAACACCACTGCACTACCCTAAACCCTAAACACTACCCCTAGCATGACCCCCTACACTACCCAAACACCACTGCACTACCCTAAAATCTAAAACACGACCCCCTACACTACACAAACACCACTGCACTACCCTAAACCCTAAAACACTACCCCCAGCACGACCCCCTACACTTCACAAACACCAATGCACTACGCAAAACCCTAAAACACAACCCCTACACTACACAAACACCACTGCCCTAAACCCTAAAACACTGCCCCCAGCACGACCCCCTACACTACACAAACACCACTGCACTACCCTAAAGCCTAAACTACTACCCCCAGCAAGACCCCCTACACTACACAAACACCACTGCACTACCCTAATCCCTAAAACACTACCCCCAGCACGACCCCCTGCACTACACAAACACCACTGCACTACCCTAAACCCTAAATCTACCCCGCAGCACAACACCCTACACTACACAAACACCACTGCACTACCCTAAAGCCTAAACTACTACCCCCAGCAAGACCCCCTACACTACACAAACACCACTGCACTACCCTAATCCCTAAAACACTACCCCCAGCACGACCCCCTACACTACACAAACACCACTGCACTACCCTAAACCCTAAATCTACCCCGCAGCACAACACCCTACACTACACAAACACCACTGCACTATTCTAAACCCTAAAATACTACCCCCAGCACGACCTCCTACACTACCCAAACACCACTGTACTACCTTAAACCCTAAAACACTAACCACAGCATGACCCCCTACACTACCCAAACACCACTGCACTATCCTAAACCCTAAAATACTACCCCCAGCACGACCCCCTATACTACCCAAACACCACTGTACTACCTTAAACCCTAAAACACTAACCACAGCACGACCCCCTACACTACCCAAACACCACTGCACTATCCTAAACCCTAAAACACTAACCCCAGCATGACCCCCTACACTACATAATCACCACTGCACTACCCTAAACCCTAAAACACTACACCCGGCACGACCCCCTACAATGAACAAACACCACTGCACTACCCTAAACCCTAAAACACTACCCCCGGCACGACCCCCTACACTGCCCAAACACCACTGCATTACCCTAAACCCTAAATCTACCCCCAGCATGACCCCCTACACTAAACAAACAGCACTGCACTACTCTAAACCCTAAAACACTACCCCAGCACGTCCCCCTACACTACACAAACACCACTGCACTACCCTAAACCCTAAAACACTACCCCCAGCAGTACCCCCTACACTACCCAAATACCACTGCACTACCCTAAACAATAAAACACTACCCCCAGCATGACCCCCTACACTACCCAAACACCACTGCGCTACCCTAAACCCTAAAACACTACCCACAGCAGTACCCCCTACACTACCCAAACACCACTGCACTCCCCTAAACCCTAAAACACTACCCCCAGCAGTACCCCCTACACTACCCAAATACCACTGCGCTACCCTAAACCCTCAAACACTACCCTCAGCACGACCCCCTACACTACCCAAACACCACTGCACTACCCTAAACCCTAAAACACTACCCCCAGCAAGACCCCCTACACTACTCAAACACTACTGCGCTACCCTAAACCCTAAAACACTACCCCAGCACGACCCCCTACACTACACAAACACCACTGCGCTACCCTAAACTCTAAAACACTTCCCCCAGCATGACCCCCTACACTACCCAAACACCACTGCGCTACCCTAAACCCTAAAACACTACCCCCAGCATGACCCCCTGCACTACACAAACACCACTGCACTACCCTAAACCCTAAATTTACCACCAGCATGACCCCCTACACTACCCAAACACCACTGTTACCCTAAACCCTAAATCTACCCCCAGCACAACCCCCTACACTACACAAACACCACTGCACTACCCTAAACCCTAAAACACTACCCCCAGAACGACCCCCTACACTACACAAACACCACTGCACTACCCAAAACCCTAAAACACTACCCCAGCACGACCCCCTACACTACACAAACACCACTGCACTACCATAAACCCTAAAACACTACCCCCAGCACAACCCCCTACATTACACAAACACCACTGCACTACCCTAAATCAACCCCCAGCACGACCCCCTACACTACCCAAACACCACTGCACTACCCTAAACCCTAAATCTACCCCCAGCACAACCCCCTACACTACCCAAACACCACTGCGCTACACTAAACCCAAAAACACTACCCCCAGCCTGACCCCGTACACTACCCAAACACCACTGCACTACCCTAAACTCTAAAACACTACCCCAACACGACCCCCTACACTACCCAAACACCACTGCACTACCCTAAACCCTAAAACACTACCCCCAGCACGACCCCCTACACTTCACAAACACCAAAGCACTACCCTAAACCCTAAAACACAACCCCTACACTAAACAAACACCACTGCCCTAAACCCTAAAACACTGCCCCCAGCACGACCCCCTAAACTACACAAACACCACTGTACTACCTTAAACCCTAAAACACTAACCACAGCATGACCCCCTACACTACCCAAACACCACTGCACTATCCTAAACCCTAAAACACTAACCCCAGCATGACCCCCTACACTACACAAACACCACTGCACTACCCTAAACCCTAAAACACTATACCCGGCACGACCCCCTACAATGAACAAACACCACTGCACTACCCTAAACCCTAAAACACTACCCCCTGCATGACCCCCTACACTGCCCAAACACCACTGCATTACCCTAAACCCTAAATCTACCCCCAGCATGACCCCCTACACTAAACAAACAGCACTGCACTACTCTAAACCCTAAAACACTACCCCCAACACGTAACCCTCACTACACAAACACCACTGCACTACCCTACCCTAAACCCTAAAACACTACCCCCAGCAGTACCCCTTACACTACCCAAATACCACTGCACTACCCTAAACCCTAAAACACTACCCCCAGCATGACCCCCTACACTACCCAAACACCACTGCACTACCCTAAACCCTAAAACACTACCCACAGCAGTACCCCCTACACTACCCAAACACCACTGCACTCCCCTAAACCCTAAAACACTACCCCCAGCACGACCCCCTACACTACCCAAACATCACTGCGCTACCCTAAACTCTAAAACACTACCCTCAGCACGACCCCCTACACTACCCAAACACAACTTTATTACCCTAAACCCTAAAACACTACCCCCAGCACGACCCCCTACACTACCCAAACACCACTGCGCTACCCTAAACCCTAAAACACTACCCCCAGCACAACCCCCTACACTACACAAACACCACTGCGCTACCCTAAACTCTAAAACACTTCCCCCAGCATGACCCCCTACACTACCCAAACACCACTGCGCTACCCTAAACCCTAAAACACTACCCCCAGCACGACCCCCTACACTACACAAACACCACTGCGCTACCCTAAACCCTAAATTTACCACCAGCATGACCCCCTACACTACCCAAACACCACTGTTACCCTAATCCCTAAATCTACCCCCAACACGACCCCCTACACTACACAAACACCACTGCACTACCCTAAACCCTAAAACACTAGCCACAGCATGACCCCCTACACTACACAAACACCACTGCACTACCATAAACCCTAAAACACTACCCCCAGCACGACCCCCTACATTACACAAACACCACTGCACTACCCTAAACCCTAAAACACTACTCCCAGCATGACCCCCTACACTACCCAAACACTACTGCATTACCCTAAACCATAAAACACTACTCCCTGCATGACCCCCTACACTACCCGAACACCACTGCACTACCCTAAACCCTAAAACACTACCCCCAGCACGACCCCCTACACTACCCGAACACCACTGCACTACCCAAAACCCTAAAACACTACCCCCAGCATGACCCCCTACACTACCCGAACACCACAGCTCTACCCTAAACACTAAAACACTACCCCCAGCACCACCCCCTACACTACCCAAACACCACTGCACTACCCTAAACCCTAAATCTACCCCCAGCACGACCCCCTACACTACACAAACACCACTGCACTACACTAAACCCTAAAACACTATCCCAGCCTGACCCCCTACACTACCCAAACACCACTGCGCTACCCTAAATCCTAAAACACTAACCCAGGCATGACCCCCTACACTACAAAAACATAACTGTGCTACCCTAAACCCTAAATCTACCTCCAGCATGACCCACTAAACTTCCCAAACACCACTGCACTACCCTAAACCCTAAATCTACCCCCAGCATGACCCCCTACACCACACAACCACCACTGCACTACCCTAAACCCTAAAACACTACCCCCAGCATGACCCCCTACACTACACAAACACCACTGCACTACCCTAAACCCGAAAACACTACAGCCAGCATGACCCCCTACACTACACAAACAACACTGCACTACCCTAAACCCTAAATCTACCCCCAGCACGACCCCTACACTACCCAAACACGACTGCACTACCCTAAACCCTAAAACACTACCCCCAGCATGACCCTCTACACTACCCAAACACCACTGCACTGCCCTAAACCCTTAAACACTAACCCCAGCATGCCCCCTGCACTACCCAAACACCACTGCACTACCCTAAACCCTAAAACAGTACCCCAGCATGACCCCTACACTACACAAACACCACTGCACTACCCTAAACCCTAAATCTACCCCCAGCACGACCCCCTACACTACCCAAACACCACTGCACTACCCTAAACCCTAAAGCACTACCCCCAGCACGACCCCCTACACTAGCCAAACACCACTGCACTACCCTAAACCCTAAAACACTACCCCCAGCACGACCCCCTTTACTACACAAACACCACTGCACTACCCTAAACCCTAAAACACTACCCCCAGAACGACCCCCTACACTACACAAACACCACTGCACTACCCAAAACCCTAAAACACTACCCCAGCACGACCCCCTACACTACACAAACACCACTGCACTACCATAAACCCTAAAACACTACCCCCAGCACAACCCCCTACATTACACAAACACCACTGCACTACCCTAAACCCTAAATCAACCCCCAGCACGACCCCCTACACTACCCAAACACCACTGCACTACCCTAAACCCTAAATCTACCCCCAGCATGACCCCCTAAACTTCCCAAACACCACTGCACTACCCTTAACTCTAAAACACTACCCCTAGCACGACCCCCTATACTACACAAACACCACTGCACTACCCTAAACACTAAAACACTACCCCCAGCACGACCCCCTACACTACACAAACACCACTGCACTACCCTAAACCCTAAATCTACACCCAGCATGACCCCATACACTATCCAAACACCACTGCACTACCCTAAACCCTAAAACACTACCCCCAGCACGACCCCCTACACTACCCAAACACCACTGCACTACCCTAAACCCTAAAACACTACCCCAGCATGACCCCCTACACTACCCAAACACCACTGCACTACCCTAAACCCTAAATCTATCCCAGCATGACCCCCTACACTACACAAACACCACTGCACTACCCTAAACCCTAAAACACTACCCCAACACGACCCCCTACACTACCCAAACACCACTGCACTACACTAAACCCTAAAACACTACCCCTAGCACGACCCCCTACACTACCCAAACACCACTGCACAACCTGAACCCTAAAACACGACCTCCTACACTACACAAACACCACTGCACTACCCTAAAACACTACCCCCAGCATGACCCCCTACACTACACAAACACCCACCACTGCACTACCCTAAACCCTAAAACACGACCCCTGCACTACACAAACACCACTGCACTAAACCCTAAAACACTTCACCCAGCACGACCCCCTACACTACACAAACACCACTGCACTACCCTAAAACCTAAAACACTACCCCCAGCATGACCCCCTACACTACACAAACACCACTGCACTACCCTAAACACTAAAACGCTACCCGAGCACAACCCCCTACACTTCCCAAACACCACTGTACTACCTTAAACCCTAAAACACTAACACCAGCACGACCCCTACACTACACAAACACCACTGCACTACCCTAAACCCTAAATCTACCCCCAGCATGACCCCCTACACTACACAAACACCACTGCACTTCCCTAAACCCTAAAAAACTACCCCCAGCACGACCCCCTACACTACCCAAACACCACTGTACTACCTTAAACCCTAAAACACTAACACCAGCTCGACCCCCTACACTACCCAAATACCACTGCACTACCCTAAACCCTAAATCTACCCCCAGCACGACCCCCTACACTACCCAAACACCACTGCACTACCATAAACTCTACATCTACCCCCAGCATGACCCCCTACACTACCCAAACACCACTGCACTACCCTAAACCCTAAAACACTACCCCCAGCCCGATCCCCTACACTACCCAAACACCACTGCACTACCCTAAACCCTAAAACACTACCCCCAGCATGACCCCCTACACTACACAAACACCACTGCGCTACCCTAAACCCTAAATCTACCTCCAGCATGACCCCCTACACTTCCCAAACACCACTGCACTACCCAAAACCCTAAATCTACCCCGAGGACGGCCCCCTACACTACACAAACACCACTGCACTACCCTAAACCCTAAAACACTACCCCCAGCACGACCCCCTACACTACACAAACACCACTGCACTACCCTAAACCCTAAAACACTACCCCAGCATGACCCCCTACACTAGCCAAACACCACTGCACTACCCTAAACCCTAAAACACTACCCCCAGCACGACCCCCTATACTACACAAACACCACTGCACTACCCTAAACCCTAAAACACTACCCCCAGAACTACCCCCTACACTACACAAACACCATTGCACTACCCAAAACCCTAAAACACTACCCCAGCACGACCCCCTACACTACACAAACACCACTGCACTACCCTTAACTCTAAAACACTACCCCCAGCACGACCCCCTACACTACCCAAACACCACTGCACTACCATGAACTCTAAAACACTACCCCCAGCACGACCCTCTACACTTCCCAAACACCACTGCACTACCCTAAACCCTTAAACACTACCCCATGCATGCCCACTACACTACCCAAACACCACTGCACTACCCTAAACCCTAAAACACTACCCCAGCATGACCCCTACACAAACACCACTGCACTACCCTAAACCCTAAAACACTACCACCAGCACGACCCCCTACACTAGCCAAACACCACTGCACTACCCTAAACCCTAAAACACTACCCCCAGCACGACCCCCTATACTACACAAACACCACTGCACTACCCTAAACCCTAAAACACTACCCCCAGCATGACCCCTACACTACACAAACACCACTGCACTACCCTAAACCCTAAAACACTACCCCAGCATGACCCCCTACACTACCCAAACACCACTGCACTACCCTAAACCCTAAATCTACCACAGCACGACCCCCTACACAACACAAACACCACTGCACTACCCTAAACCCTAAAACACTACCCCAACAGGAACCCCTACACTACCCAAACACCACTGCACTACACTAAACCCTAAAACACTACCCCTAGCACGACCCCCTACACTAGCCAAACACCACTGCACTACCCTAAACCCTAAAACACGACCTCCTACACTACACAAACACCACTGCACTACCCTAAACCCTAAAACACTACCCCCAGCATGACCCCCTACACTACACAAACACCACTGCACTACCCTAAACCCTAAATCTACACCCAGCATGACCCCATACACTACCCAAACACCACTGCACTACCCTAAACCCTAAAACACTACCCCCAGCATGACCCCCTACACTACCCAAACACCACTGCACTACCCTAAACCCTAAAACACTACCCCCAGCACGACCCTCTACACTACCCAATTACCACTGCACTACCCTAAACCCTTAAACACTACCCCCAGCATGCCCCCCTACACTACCCAAACACCACTGCACTACCCTAAACCCTAAAACACTACCCCAGCATGACCCCCTACACTACACAAACACCACTGCACTACCCTAAACCCTAAATCTACCCCCAGCACGACCCCCTACACTACCAAAACACCACTGCACTACCCTAAACCCTAAAACACTACCCCCAGCACGACCCCCTACACTAGCCAAACACCACTGCACCCCCCTAAACCCTAAAACACTACCCCCAGCATGACCCCCTATACTACACAAACACCACTGCACTACCCTAAACCCTAAAACACTACCCCCAGCACGATCCCCTACACTACCCAAACACCACTGCACTACCCTAAACCCTAAATCTACCCCAGCACGACCCCCTACACTACACAAACACCACTGCACTACCCTAAACCCTAAAACACTACCCCAACATGACCCCCTACACTACCCAAACACCACTGCACTACACTAAACCCTAAAACACGACCCCTAGCATGACCCCCTACACTACCCAAACACCACTGCACTACCTAAACCCTAAAACACAACCTCCTACACTACACAAACACCACTGCACTACCCTAAACCCTAAAACACTACCCCCAGCATGACCCCCTGCACTACACAAACACCTACCACTGCACTACCCTAAACCCTAAAACATGACCCCTGCACTACACAAACACCACTGCACTAAACCCTAAAACACTTCCCCCAGCACGACCCCCTACACTACACAAACACCACTGCACTACCCTAAAACCTAAAACACTACCCCCAGCACGACCCCTACACTACACAAACACCACTGCACTACCCTAAACCCTAAAACGCTACCCGAGCACAACCCCCTACACTACCCAAACACCACTGCACTACCCTAAACCCTAAATCTATCCCCAGCATGACCCCCTACACTACACAAACACCACTGCACTTCCCTAAACCCTAAAACACTACCCCCAGCACGACCCCCTATACTACCCAAACACCACTGTACTACCTTAAACCCTAAAACACTAACACCAGCACGACCCCTACACTACCCAAATACCACTGCACTACCCTAAACCCTAAAACACTACTCCCAGCATGATCCCCTATACTACCCCAACACCACTGCACTACCCTAAACCCTAAAACACTACCCCCAGCACGACCCCCTACACTACCCAAACACCACTGCACTACCCTAAACCCTAAAAAACACTACCCCAGCATGACCCCCTACACTACCCAAACACCACTGCACTACCCTAAACCCTAAATCTACCCCCAGCATGACCCCCTACACTACCCAAACACCACTGCACTAACCTAAACCCTAAAACACTACCCCCAGCCCGATCCCCTACACTACCCAAACACCACTGCACTACCCTAAACCCTAAAACACTACCCCCAGCACGACCCCCTACACTACACAAACACCACTGCGCTACCCTAAACCCTAAATCTACCTCCAGCATGACCCCCTACACTTCCCAAACACCACTGCACTATCCTAAACCCTAAATCTACTCCCGAGGACGGCCCCCTACACTACACAAACACCACTGCACTACCCTAAACCCTAAAACACTACCCCCAGCACGACCCCTATACTACACAAACACCACTGCACTACCCTAAACCCTAAAACACTACTCCCAGCACGACCCCTACACTACCCAAAGACCACTGCACTACCCTAAACACTAAAACACTACCCCCAGCATGACCCCCTACACTACCCAAACAATACTGCAATACCCTAAACCCCGACCCCCTACACTACACAAACACCACTGCACTACCCTAAACCCTAAAACATTACCCCCAGCACGACCCCTGCATGACACAAACACCACTGCACTACCCTAAACCCTAAAACACTACCTCCAGCACGACCCCCTACACTACACAAACACCACTGCATGACCCTAAACCCTAAAACACTACCCACAGCATGACCCCTACACTACACAAACACCACTGCACTACCCTAAACCCTAAAACACTACCCCGAGCACAACCCCCTACACTACACAAATACCACTGCACTACCCTAAACCCTAAATCTACCACAGCACGACCCCCTACACAACACAAACACCACTGCACTACCCTAAACCCTCAAACACTACCCTCAGCACGACCCCCTACACTACCCAAACACCACTGCACTACCCTAAACCCTAAAACACTACCCCCAGCATGACCCCCTACACTACACAAACACCACTGCACTACCATAAACCCTGAATCTACCCCCAGCACGACCCCCTAGACTACCAAAACACCACTGCACTACCCTAAACCCTAAAACACTACCCCCAGCACGACCCCTACACTAGCCAAACACCACTGCACCCCCCTAAACCCTAAAACACTACCCCCAGCATGACCCCCTATACTACACAAACACCACTGCACTACCCTAAACCCTAAAACACTACCCCCAGCACGATCCCCTACACTACCCAAACACCACTGCACTACCCTAAACCCTAAATCTACCCCAGCACGACCCCCTACACTACACAAACACCACTGCACTACCCTAAACCCTAAAACACTACCCCAACATGACCCCCTACACTACCCAAACACCACTGCACTACACTAAACCCTAAAACACGACCCCTAGCATGACCCCCTACACTACCCAAACACCACTGCACTACCTAAACCCTAAAACACAACCTCCTACACTACACAAACACCACTGCACTACCCTAAACCCTAAAACACTACCCCCAGCATGACCCCCTGCACTACACAAACACCTACCACTGCACTACCCTAAACCCTAAAACACGACCCCTGCACTACACAAACACCACTGCACTAAACCCTAAAACACTTCCCCCAGCACGACCCCCTACACTACACAAACACCACTGCACTACCCTAAAACCTAAAACACTACCCCCAGCACGACCCCTACACTACACAAACACCACTGCACTACCCTAAACCCTAAAACGCTACCCGAGCACAACCCCTACACTACCCAAACACCACTGCACTACCCTAAACCCTAAATCTATCCCCAGCATGACCCCCTACACTACACAAACACCACTGCACTTCCCTAAACCCTAAAACACTACCCCCAGCACGACCCCTATACTACCCAAACACCACTGTACTACCTTAAACCCTAAAACACTAACACCAGCACGACTCTCTACACTACCCAAATACCACTGCACTACCCTAAACCCTAAAACACTACTCCCAGCATGATCCCCTATACTACCCCAACACCACTGCACTACCCTAAACCCTAAAACACTACCCCCAGCACGACCCCCTACACTACCCAAACACCACTGCACTACCCTAAACCCTAAAAACACTACCCCCAGCATGACCCCCTACACTACCCAAACACCACTGCACTACACTAAACCCTAAATCTACCCCCAGCATGACCCCCTACACTACCCAAACACCACTGCACTAACCTAAACCCTAAAACACTACCCCCAGCCCGATCCCCTACACCAGCCAAACACCACTGCACTACCCTAAACCCTAAAACACTACCCCCAGCACGACCCCCTACACTACACAAACACCACTGCGCTACCCTAAACCCTAAATCTACCTCCAGCATGACCCCCTACACTTCCCAAACACCACTGCACTATCCTAAACCCTAAATCTACCCCGAGGACGGCCCCCTACACTACACAAACACCACTGCACTACCCTAAACCCTAAAACACTACCCCCAGCACGACCCCCTATACTACACAAACACCACTGCACTACCCTAAACCCTAAAACACTACTCCCAGCACGACCCCCTACACTACCCAAAGACCACTGCACTACCCTAAACACTAAAACACTACCCCCAGCATGACCCCCTACACTACCCAAACAATACTGCAATACCCTAAACCCCGACCCCCTACACTACACAAACACCACTGCACTACCCTAAACCCTAAAACATTACCCCCAGCACGACCCCCTGCATGACACAAACACCACTGCACTACCCTAAACCCTAAAACACTACCTCCAGCACGACCCCCTACACTACACAAACACCACTGCATGACCCTAAACCCTAAAACACTACCCACAGCATGACCCCTACACTACACAAACACCACTGCACTACCCTAAACCCTAAAACACTACCCCGAGCACAACCCCCTACACTACACAAACACCACTGCACTACCCTAAACCCTAAATCTACCACAGCACGACCCCCTACACAACACAAACACCACTGCACTACCCTAAACCCTCAAACACTACCCTCAGCACGACCCCCTACACTACCCAAACACCACTGCACTACCCTAAACCCTAAAACACTACCCCCAGCAAGACCCCCTACACTACTCAAACACTACTGCGCTACCCTAAACCCTAAAACACTACCCCCAGCACGACCCCCTACACTACACAAACACCACTGCGCTACCCTAAACTCTAAAACACTTCCCCCAGCATGACCCCCTACACTACCCAAACACCACTGCGCTACCCTAAACCCTAAAACACTACCCCCAGCATGACCCCTGCACTACACAAACACCACTGCACTACCCTAAACCCTAAATTTACCACCAGCATGACCCCCTACACTACCCAAACACCACTGTTACCCTAAACCCTAAATCTACCCCCAGCACAACCCCCTACACTACACAAACACCACTGCACTACCCTAAACCCTAAAACACTACCCCCAGAACGACCCCCTACACTACACAAACACCACTGCACTACCCAAAACCCTAAAACACTACCCCAGCACGACCCCTACACTACACAAACACCACTGCACTACCATAAACCCTAAAACACTACCCCCAGCACAACCCCTACATTACACAAACACCACTGCACTACCCTAAATCAACCCCCAGCACGACCCCCTACACTACCCAAACACCACTGCACTACCCTAAACCCTAAATCTACCCCCAGCACAACCCCCTACACTACCCAAACACCACTGCGCTACACTAAACCCAAAAACACTACCCCCAGCCTGACCCCGTACACTACCCAAACACCACTGCACTACCCTAAACTCTAAAACACTACCCCAACACGACCCCCTACACTACCCAAACACCACTGCACTACCCTAAACCCTAAAACACTACCCCCAGCACGACCCCCTACACTTCACAAACACCAAAGCACTACCCTAAACCCTAAAACACAACCCCTACACTAAACAAACACCACTGCCCTAAACCCTAAAACACTGCCCCCAGCACGACCCCCTAGACTACACAAACACCACTGTACTACCTTAAACCCTAAAACACTAACCACAGCATGACCCCCTACACTACCCAAACACCACTGCACTATCCTAAACCCTAAAACACTAACCCCAGCATGACCCCTACACTACACAAACACCACTGCACTACCCTAAACCCTAAAACACTATACCCGGCACGACCCCCTACAATGAACAAACACCACTGCACTACCCTAAACCCTAAAACACTACCCCCTGCATGACCCCCTACACTGCCCAAACACCACTGCATTACCCTAAACCCTAAATCTACCCCCAGCATGACCCCCTACACTAAACAAACAGCACTGCACTACTCTAAACCCTAAAACACTACCCCCAACACGTAACCATACACTACACAAACACCACTGCACTACCCTAAACCCTAAAACACTACCCCCAGCAGTACCCCTTACACTACCCAAATACCACTGCACTACCCTAAACCCTAAAACACTACCCCCAGCATGACCCCCTACACTACCCAAACACCACTGCACTACCCTAAACCCTAAAACACTACCCACAGCAGTACCCCCTACACTACCCAAACACCACTGCACTCCCCTAAACCCTAAAACACTACCCCAGCACGACCCCCTACACTACCCAAACATCACTGCGCTACCCTAAACTCTAAAACACTACCCTCAGCACGACTCCCTACACTACCCAAACACAACTTTATTACCCTAAACCCTAAAACACTACCCCCAGCACGACCCCTACACTACCCAAACACCACTGCGCTACCCTAAACCCTAAAACACTACCCCCAGCACAACCCCCTACACTACACAAACACCACTGCGCTACCCTAAACTCTAAAACACTTCCCCCAGCATGACCCCCTACACTACCCAAACACCACTGCGCTACCCTAAACCCTAAAACACTACCCCCAGCACGACCCCCTACACTACACAAACACCACTGCGCTACCCTAAACCCTAAATTTACCACCAGCATGACCCCCTACACTACCCAAACACCACTGTTACCCTAATCCCTAAATCTACCCCCAACACGACCCCCTACACTACACAAACACCACTGCACTACCCTAAACCCTAAAACACTAGCCACAGCATGACCCCCTACACTACACAAACACCACTGCACTACCATAAACCCTAAAACACTACCCCCAGCACGACCCCCTACATTACACAAACACCACTGCACTACCCTAAACCCTAAAACACTACTCCCAGCATGACCCCCTACACTACCCAAACACTACTGCATTACCCTAAACCATAAAACACTACTCCCTGCATGACCCCCTACACTACCCGAACACCACTGCACTACCCTAAACCCTAAAACACTACCCCCAGCACGACCCCCTACACTACCCGAACACCACTGCACTACCCAAAACCCTAAAACACTACCCCCAGCATGACCCCCTACACTACCCGAACACCACAGCTCTACCCTAAACACTAAAACACTACCCCCAGCACCACCCCCTACACTACCCAAACACCACTGCACTACCCTAAACCCTAAATCTACCCCCAGCACGACCCCCTACACTACACAAACACCACTGCACTACACTAAACCCTAAAACACTATCCCAGCCTGACCCCCTACACTACCCAAACACCACTGCGCTACCCTAAATCCTAAAACACTAACCCAGGCATGACCCCCTACACTACAAAAACATAACTGTGCTACCCTAAACCCTAAATCTACCTCCAGCATGACCCACTAAACTTCCCAAACACCACTGCACTACCCTAAACCCTAAATCTACCCCCAGCATGACCCCCTACACCACACAACCACCACTGCACTACCCTAAACCCTAAAACACTACCCCCAGCACGACCCTCTACACTACACAAACACCACTGCACTACCCTAAACCCTAAAACACTACCCCCAGCATGACCCCCTACACTACACAAACACCACTGCACTACCCTAAACCCGAAAACACTACAGCCAGCATGACCCCCTACACTACACAAACAACACTGCACTACCCTAAACCCTAAATCTACCCCCAGCACGACCCCTACACTACCCAAACACGACTGCACTACCCTAAACCCTAAAACACTACCCCCAGCATGACCCTCTACACTACCCAAACACCACTGCACTGCCCTAAACCCTTAAACACTAACCCCAGCATGCCCCCTGCACTACCCAAACACCACTGCACTACCCTAAACCCTAAAACAGTACCCCAGCATGACCCCTACACTACACAAACACCACTGCACTACCCTAAACCCTAAATCTACCCCCAGCACGACCCCCTACACTACCCAAACACCACTGCACTACCCTAAACCCTAAAGCACTACCCCCAGCACGACCCCCTACACTAGCCAAACACCACTGCACTACCCTAAACCCTAAAACACTACCCCCAGCACGACCTCCTTTACTACACAAACACCACTGCACTACCCTAAACCCTAAAACACTACCCCAGCACGACCCCCTACACTACACAAACACCACTGCACTACCCAAAACCCTAAAACACTACCCCAGCACGACCCCTACACTACACAAACACCACTGAGCTACCTTAAACCCTAAAACACTACCCCCAGCACAACCCCCTACATTACACAAACACCTCTGCACTACCCTAAACCCTAAATCAACCCCCAGCACGACCCCCTACACTACCCAAACACCACTGCACTACCCTAAACCCTAAATCTACCTCCAGCATGACCCCCTAAACTTCCCAAACACCACTGCACTACCCTTAACTCTAAAACACTACCCCTAGCACGACCCCCTATACTACACAAACACCACTGCACTACCCTAAACACTAAAACACTACCCCCAGCACGACCCCCTACACTACACAAACACCACTGCACTACCCTAAACCCTAAATCTACACCCAGCATGACCCCATACACTATCCAAACACCACTGCACTACCCTAAACCCTAAAACACTACCCCCAGCACGACCCCCTACACTACCCAAACACCACTGCACTACCCTAAACCCTAAAACACTACCCCAGCATGACCCCCTACACTACCCAAACACCACTGCACTACCCTAAACCCTAAATCTATCCCAGCATGACCCCCTACACTACACAAACACCACTGCACTACCCTAAACCCTAAAACACTACCCCAACACGACCCCCTACACTACCCAAACACCACTGCACTACACTAAACCCTAAAACACTACCCCTAGCACGACCCCCTACACTACCCAAACACCACTGCACAACCTGAACCCTAAAACACGACCTCCTACACTACACAAACACCACTGCACTACCCTAAAACACTACCCCCAGCATGACCCCTACACTACACAAACACCCACCACTGCACTACCCTAAACCCTAAAACACGACCCCTGCACTACACAAACACCACTGCACTAAACCCTAAAACACTTCACCCAGCACGACCCCCTACACTACACAAACACCACTGCACTACCCTAAAACCTAAAACACTACCCCCAGCATGACCCCCTACACTACACAAACACCACTGCACTACCCTAAACCCTAAAACGCTACCCGAGCACAACCCCTACACTTCCCAAACACCACTGTACTACCTTAAACCCTAAAACACTAACACCAGCACGACCCCTACACTACACAAACACCACTGCACTACCCTAAACCCTAAATCTACCCCCAGCATGACCCCCTACACTACACAAACACCACTGCACTTCCCTAAACCCTAAAACACTACCCCCAGCACGACCCCCTACACTACTCCAAACACCACTGTACTACCTTAAACCCTAAAACACTAACACCAGCTCGACCCCTACACTACCCAAATACCACTGCACTACCCTAAACCCTAAATCTACCCCCAGCACGACCCCCTACACTACCCAAACACCACTGCACTACCATAAACCCTACATCTACCCCCAGCATGACCCCCTACACTACCCAAACACCACTGCACTACCCTAAACCCTAAAACACTACCCCAGCCCGATCCCCTACACTACCCAAACACCACTGCACTACCCTAAACCCTAAAACACTACCCCCAGCATGACCCCCTACACTACACAAACACCACTGCGCTACCCTAAACCCTAAATCTACCTCCCAGCATGACCCCCTACACTTCCCAAACACCACTGCACTACCCAAAACCCTAAATCTATCCCGAGGACGGCCCCTACACTACACAAACACCACTGCACTACCCTAAACCCTAAAACACTACCCCCAGCACGACTCCCCTACACTACACAAACACCACTGCACTACCCTAAACCCTAAAACACTACCCCAGCATGACCCCCTACACTAGCCAAACACCACTGCACTACCCTAAACCCTAAAACACTACCCCCAGCACGACCCCCTATACTACACAAACACCACTGCACTACCCTAAACCCTAAAACACTACCCCCAGAACTACCCCCTACACTACACAAACACCATTGCACTACCCAAAACCCTAAAACACTACCCCAGCACGACCCCTACACTACCACAAACACCACTGCACTACCATAAACCCTAAAACACTACCCCCAGCACAACCCACTACATTACACAAACACCACTGCACTACCCTAAACCCTAAATCACTACCCCCAGCACGACCCCTACACTACCCAAACACCACTGCACTACCCTAAACCCTAAATTTACCCCCAGCACGACCCCCTACACTACCCAAACACCACTGCACTACACTAAACCCTAAAACACTACCCCCAGCCTGACCCCGTACACTACCCAAACACCACTGCACTACCATAAACCCTAAAACACTACCCCAGGTACGACCCCCTAAACTACACAAACACAACTGTGCTACCCTAAACCGTAAATCTACCTCCAGCATGACCCCCTAAACATCCCAAACACCACTGCACTACCCTAAACCCTAAAACACTACCCCCAGCATGACCCCCTACACTACACAAACAACAGTGCACTACCCTTAACTCTAAAACACTACCCCCAGCACGACCCCCTACACTACCCAAACACCACTGCACTACCATGAACTCTAAAACACTACCCCCAGCACGACCCTCTACACTTCCCAAACACCACTGCACTACCCTAAACCCTTAAACACTACCCCCAGCATGCCCACTACACTACCCAAACACCACTGCACTACCCTAAACCCTAAAACACTACCCCAGCATGACCCCTACACAAACACCACTGCACTACCCTAAACCCTAAAACACTACCACCAGCACGACCCCTACACTAGCCAAACACCACTGCACTACCCTAAACCCTAAAACACTACCCCCAGCACGACCCCCTATACTACACAAACACCACTGCACTACCCTAAACCCTAAAACACTACCCCCAGCATGACCCTACACTACACAAACACCACTGCACTACCCTAAACCCTAAAACACTACCCCAGCATGACCCCCCACACTACCCAAACACCACTGCACTACCCTAAACCCTAAATCTACCACAACACGACCCCCTACACAACACAAACACCACTGCACCACCCTAAACCCTAAAACACTACCCCAACAGGAACCCCTACACTACCCAAACACCACTGCACTACACTCAAACCCTAAAACACTACCCCTAGCACGACCCCTACACTAGCCAAACACCACTGCACTACCCTAAACCCTAAAACACACCCCGACACTCCTACACTACACAAACACCACTGCACTACCCTAAACCCTAAAACACTACCCCCAGCATGACCCCCTACACTACACAAACACCACTGCACTACCCTAAACCCTAAATCTACACCCAGCATGACCCCATACACTACCCAAACACCACTGCACTACCCTAAACCCTAAAACACTACCCCCAGCATGACCCCCTACACTACCCAAACACCACTGCACTACCCTAAACCCTAAAACACTACCCCCAGCACGACCCTCTACACTACCCAATTACCACTGCACTACCCTAAACCCTTAAACACTACCCCCAGCATGCCCCCTACACTACCCAAACACCACTGCACTACCCTAAACCCTAAAACACTACCCCAGCATGACCCCCTACACTACACAAACACCACTGCACTACCCTTAAACCCTAAATCTACCCCCAGCACGACCCCCCTACACTACACAAACACCACTGCACTACCCTAAACCCTAAAACACTACCCCCAGCACGACCCCCTACACTAGCCAAACACCACTGCACCCCCCTAAACCCTAAAACACTACCCCCAGCATGACCCCCTATACTACACAAACACCACTGCACTACCCTAAACCCTAAAACACTACCCCCAGCACGATCCCCTACACTACCCAAACACCACTGCACTACCCTAAACCCTAAATCTACCCCAGCACGATCCCCCTACACTACACAAACACCACTGCACTACCCTAAACCCCTAAAACACTACCCCAACATGACCCCCTACACTACCCAAACACCACTGCACTACACTAAACCCTAAAACACTACCCCTAGCATGACCCCCTACACTACCCAAACACCACTGCACTACCTAAACCCTAAAACACGACCTCCCTACACTACACAAACACCACTGCACTACCCTAAACCCTAAAACACTACCCCCAGCATGACCCCCTGCACTACACAAACACCTACCACTGCACTACCCTAAACCCTAAAACACGCACCCTGCACTACACAAACACCACTGCACTAAACCCTAAAACACTTCCCCCAGCACGACCCCCTACACTACACAAACACCACTGCACTACCCTAAAACCTAAAACACTACCCCCAGCACGACCCCTACACTACACAAACACCACTGCACTACCCTAAACCCTAAAACGCTACCCGCAGCACAACCCCCTACACTACCCAAACACCACTGCACTACCCTAAACCCTAAATCTATCCCCAGCATGACCCCCTACACTACACAAACACCACTGCACTTCCCTAAACCCTAAAACACTACCCCCAGCACGACCCCCTATACTACCCAAACACCACTGTACTACCTTAAACCCTAAAACACTAACACCAGCACGACCCCTACACTACCCAAATACCACTGCACTACCCTAAACCCTAAAACACTACTCCCAGCATGATCCCCTATACTACCCCAACACCACTGCACTACCCTAAACCCTAAAACACTACCCCCAGCACGACCCCCTACACTACCCAAACACCACTGCACTACCCTAAACCCTAAAAAACACTACCCCCAGCATGACCCCCTACACTACCCAAACACCACTGCACTACCCTAAACCCTAAATCTACCCCCAGCACGACCCCCTACATTACCCAAATACCACTGCACTACCCTAAACCCTAAAACACTACCCCCAGCCCGATCCCCTACACTACCCAAACACCACTGCACTACCCTAAACCCTAAAACACTACCCCCAGCACGACGCCCCTACACTACACAAACACCACTGCGCTACCCTAAACCTCAAATCTACCTCCAGCATGACCCCCTACACTTCCCAAACACCACTGCACTATCCTAAACCCTAAATCTACCCGAGGACGGCCCCTACACTACACAAACACCACTGCACTACCCTAAACCCTAAAACACTACCCCCAGCACGACCCCCTATACTACACAAACACCACTGCACTACCCTAAACCCTAAAACACTACTCCCAGCACGACCCCCTACACTACCCAAAGACCACTGCACTACCCTAAACACTAAAACACTACCCCCAGCATGACCCCTACACTACCCAAACAATACTGCAATACCCTAAACCCCGATCCCCTACACTACACAAACACCACTGCACTACCCTAACCCTAAAACATTACCCCAGCACCGACCCCCTGCATGACACAAACACCACTGCACTACCCTAAACCCTAAAACACTACCTCCAGCACGACCCCTACACTACACAAACACCACTGCATGACCCTAAACCCTAAAACACTACCCCCAGCATGACCCCTACACTACACAAACACCACTGCACTACCCTAAACCCTAAAACACTACCCCGAGCACAACCCCCTACACTACACAAACACCACTGCACTACCCTAAACCCTAAATCTACCCCGAGCACGAACCCCTACACTACACAAACACCACTGCACTACCCTAAACCCTAAAACACTACCCCCAGCATGACCTCCTACACTACCCACACACCACTGCACTACCCTAAACCCTAAAACACTACCACCAGCACGACCCCCTACACTATCCAAACACC
This sequence comes from Calotriton arnoldi, assembly GCA_963921515.1. Classification (NCBI taxonomy): domain Eukaryota; kingdom Metazoa; phylum Chordata; class Amphibia; order Caudata; family Salamandridae; genus Calotriton; species Calotriton arnoldi. Next base: position 840,908 of record CAWUFW010005749.1, read on the forward strand.
ACTGCACTACCCTAAACCCCGACCCCCTACACTACACAAACACCACTGCACTACCCTAAACCCTAAAACACTACCCCCAGCACGACCCCCTACACTACACAAACACCACTGCACAACCCTAAACCCTAAAACACTACCCCCAGCACGACCCCCTACACTACACAAACACCACTGCACTACCCTAAACCCTAAAACACTACCCCAAGCACAACCCCCTACACTACACAAACACCACTGCACTACCCTAAACCCTAAATCTACCCTGAGCACGAACCCCTAAACTGCACAAACACCACTGCACTACCCTAAACCCTAAAACACTACCCCCAGCATGACCCCCTACACTACACAAACACCACTGCACTACCCTAAACCCTAAAACACTACCCCCAGCACGACCCCCTACACTACACAAACACCACTGCACTACCCTAAACCCTAAAACACTACCCCCAGCACGACCCCATACACTACACAAGCACCACTGCACTACCCTAAACCCTAAAACACTACCCCCAGCACGACCCCCTACACTACACAAACACCACTGCACTACCCTAAACCCTAAAACACTACCCCCAGCACGACCCCTACACTACCCAAACACCACTGCACTAACCTAAATCCTAAAACACTACCCCCAGCATGACCCCCTACACTACCCAAACACCACTGCACTACCCTAAAACATGACCCCCTACACTACACAAACACCACTGCACTACCCTAAACCCTAAAACACTACCCCCAGCACGACCCCCTACACTACACAAGCACCACTGCACTACCCTAAACCCTAAAACACTACCCCAGCACGACCCCCTACACTACACAAACACCACTGCACTACCCTAAACCCTAAAACACTACCCCCAGCACGACCTCTACACTACCCAAACACCACTGCACTAACCTAAATCCTAAAACACTACCCCCAGCATGACCCCCTACACTACCCAAACACCACTGCACTATCCTAAAACACGACCCCCTACACTATACAAACACCACTGCACTACCCTAAAGCCTAAAACACTACCACCAGCATGACCCCTTCACTACCCAAACACCACTGCACTACCCTAAACCCTAAAACACTACCCCAGCACGACCCCCTACACTACCCAAACACCACTGCACTACCCTAAACCCCGACCCCCTGCACTACAGAAACACCACTGCACTACCCTAAACCCTAAAACACTACCCCCAGCACGACCCCCTGCACGACACAAACACCACTGCACTACCCTAAACCCTAAAACACTACCCCCAGCACGACCCCTTACACTACACAAACACCACTGCACTACCCTAAACCCTAAAACACTACCCCCAGCATGACCCCCTTCACTACCCAAACACCACTGCACTACCCTAAACCCTAAAACACTACCCCCAGCACGACCCCCTACACTACCCAAACACCACTGCACTACCCTAAACCCCGACCCCCTGCACTACAGAAACACCACTGCACTACCCTAAACCCTAAAACACTACCCCCAGCACGACCCCCTGCACGATACACAAACACCACTGCACTACCCTAAACCCTAAAACACTACCCCCAGCACGACCCCCTACACTACACAAACACCACTGCACTACCCTAAACCCTAAAACACTACCCCCAGCATGACCCCCTACACTATCCAAACACCACTGCACTACCCTAAAACATGACCCCTTACACTACACAAACACCACTGCACTACCCTAAACCCTAAAACACTACCACCAGCATGACCCCCTATACTACACAAACACCACTGCACTACCCTAAACCCTAAATCTACCCCTAGCATGACCCCCTACACTACCCAAACACCACAAGCAGTTATAAAATCACCATGCACTCTCCTTACAGTACTCTAATCATCCAGTCACTACCCATGTACTCATGCAATGACCCAGGCACTAACTCATGGCAAATACAGAGGAGGTCATGCTCATTACAGGGGTACTCCAACACATAGTGTTCCCTAGTGTATGTAGGTGTTTTCATTGTATTCTAAGTTTCTTTTAGCATAGCACTGGCTTGTCCTGGTTAGTCAAAGTCAGTTACCACCAGTGCCCGTCACTAAAAAGTTGGGGGCACAGGAGGACTTTCTGCTCCTCTGTTGGTTCTTTTTGCACATCTCTTGCTTCTTCCTGCACTTTTTTTCGTCTTTCTGGACTTCTGTTGCCTCTTTCAGCATTTGTCTTGCTTGTTGCTGCGCTTTTCTTCCTCTTTCTTCACATGTCCTAACTTTGTAGGCATAGTTAGAAATTAACAAAACATCAAGATCCACCATAAGGGTAGTGATCCAAATGATGAAAAAGGACCGATAGAGGGTGGGGGAAAAGTTTTATACCTACTCCATGATAGGACATACACAAAAGTTGTTTAAATACCCCTCACACACCAAAAGGGCCCTTGGTGTCATGCTTCATCATTGGGGTCTTCCCATCCCACTGTGGAATGGGGCGTCCTACGACCAGCGACTACGCGGGAGCACTAATCTAAAGCACTATGTGTGGTGTAGGGGTAGTGAGAGGAAGGGTCAAAAGTGGAGTTAAAAAGGAACTGGCCTCATGGACATTAGACAATTTAATAGGTCGTTGAGGCTGGGACCTGTTAAAAACTGGTGGTTTGGAAAAGTCACGCATATAATGAGCTGACGTTCCTAGAGAGTCAACATGTTTCGAAGCTCAAGGCTTCTTCATCAGGACTGAAAAGATCCCTTCAGTGCTCACTAGTTGTATAAAAAGTGAAAGTTATTATATACAAAAGTGAAAAAATGCAAGTATTCAAGCACTACATGCAGTACCTACTTGTACTTCTAATATGTTAATCTGGGAAAGAAAAAGAATGATTAAAAATATTAGTTGCGCCACCCACGGCGTTATCATGCGAAGATCTGAAAAGACAAACAAATGTGTCAAGGTGACTGTTTTAAAACATAGTACTATCATGGTGCATGGACCTGTGAAAAAAAGGGGGAAATGGGAAAACATACAAAACACACTACATATAACATGAATCACACACTCTATTTGTGGCTATTGTAATTGTATACAAACATGGTGTGTAGAACGATGTATACACACAATACATACAATGTATGGATGGGTATATTGCCCCATGAGCCTCAGGAACAGGTGAACAGGTAGATGTCACTAATTACTGCAGGGGAAAATCAAAATGGAAAGAGAAACGGTCAGGTAATATTAGTCCTGTTACCGAGTGATCTGAAAATGCCTCGGACCATGACGGCTATGCCGTACTTACGTGCTGCTAGACAGTGTCTTGCCCCATACTGCTCACCCGCGGCTCTGCTGTGTGACTGGGGAGTGCGGGGAGCTGCTATTTAAGCAAAAGCATTAGGTAGAGATTGAATCCACCTGTGGTGCTGACGCTAGAGAAGCCGGAAATGAGCCTCCTGCGTGATTGCCCTGGCGCGCTAGAACGCTAACCACAGTACTTAGCGGAAGTGAGTGTTCCGTGCGTACTAGAACGCTCGAAGTGTATACAAATAACCACCTAAGTTTTTAAGAAACAAAATGTGCTGTGAAACGGCACGTGTGTACCCAGACACTGCGTATGATTGTTTAAGAAATGGCAATGTTGAGCGCTGAAATTAGTATTACTTCAATTCTCTTGTCAGTCAAGTTTACGCAGTAGGTGTGATCAAAGTGTATCGAAGCACTCTGAGGGGCGAGAAATATGCTGGGAGCGCTGTTGAAATGGTGCATGTCAAGAGCGATGTGTGACTAAGAAGTGTTAGCAGTGCAATCGAAACGCTATGAGGGGCAAGGGAATTGATAATATTGAAAGTCGTAAAAGGAGCGCTTGTTGAATAGGACGGGATCAAGTCTGGTTAAGATATGATGAGATCGCTTGTGTGTTATTTAATCCTCTATGAAGACGTAACATGCAGGGACCAACCGCTGTGATGAGGTCTGTTCCCTGTATACAGTAATATAGGGAGGTGGACAGGTGTGCTGAGTACTTTCAACCTGCTAATTGAGCCCCCCCGTATTTCATCGTTCAAACCCTTGTCGTGGGTCCCCAAACGGAACACCCAACTTTGTTCCTTTTCCAAGAGGTCCTTCTCGTGGTTGATTTGTTCGATCACTGTCCATCTTATATCGTCCACGCTGTGGTTGGTTGATAGATAGTGAGTTGCCATTCTGGTAGTGCTTTTTTTACATCTCACATTGCTTTTATGTTCACCAATCCGTATTCTAACTGGTCTGGACGTCATCCCAATGTATTCCAATGTGCACGGACAAGTGATCATGTATATCACATTCTTGCTGTTATAGTTGGTAAAACGTCTTTGTTCCCATACTGACCCATTGGAGAATGTGATTTTTTTACTCTTTGTAGTTAGAATGCAGGTGCTACAATTCCCACATGGGTAATGACCCTGAATGGGTTGAAGATTGAACGGGGCCGTGTCTCTTTCAAGTGTGGTACGTGGCCTGGTATGTACAAGAATGTCTCTGAGATTCCTGCCTCTTTTATGGGAAAACATAGGTTTGGGAAAGGAAAGTTTTCCACAGTTCAGTATTTTCCAGTGTTTATTGATTATCTTGGATACTTCATTCGAGTGGGTATTGTACGTTGTGACACAAATTGGTCTGGTCTCTCTTTCGGGGGATTGTTGTCCAACAGTGCCTCTCTGTTATTGTGCCTGGCTCTTTTCCAACCCTGTTTGATGATTCTAGACGGATATTCACGTGCCATTAGTTTTTCTCAAGGTCAGTGGCTTGGTTTTGAAGTCCGTTATTTCAGAACAGTTCCTTCTTATGCGCAGGAACTGTCCATAAGGGAGATTATCTCGTAGATGTGGCGGGTGGAAACTGCTGTAAAGTAAAAGGCAGTTCTTTGCGGTTGGTTTTGAAGTGAGTAGTTGTTTTAAGCTTACCGTTCTCTGGGTAGATGTTGAGATCAAGGAACACTAAGTTGGTATTGGATGATGTGTGTGTGAAATTCAGGAACTGGTTTTGTTGGTTAAGCCATAACATAAAGGTCTCAACTGAGTGAGTATCGCCTTTCCATATCACTAGGATATCATCAATGTACCTCTTCCAGGTAATGATGTGCTCACGAAAGGGATTGTCTTGGTGCAATATCTTGGTTGTCTCTAGATGGTGTACGTAAAGGCCAGCAAGACTTGGAGCAAAGGTGCTCCCCATGCTGGTCCCATGTTTTTGTAAATAGTGTGAGCCTTCGTAGAGAAAGAAATTTTCTTTCAATGCCAGGGAAATGCACTCCATAACCATGCTACGTGGTGTGTGATATTCCCATGTGGTTGCATACAGGACTTCTTCAATGATGTCAATGGTTTCCTCATGAGGAAGACTAGTGTACAGACTCTCGACGTCTAAACCTAGTAGGAGGTGGTGATTGGTGTCAAAGTCCTGAGTCTCAAGTAGTTGTAATACTGCTTTCGTGTCTTTTAGGTAAGTATCTGTTTTCTGGACCAGGGGTCAGAGAAAAGCGTCAGAGAACTTAGAAAGGGGTTCTAGTAGTGAACCAATCCCTGAAACAATGGGACGTCCAGGTGGATTTTCCAGGTTCTTATGAATTTTGGGAATGGTGTAAAAGTAGGGTGTTCTGGGTGATTTTTGGATCAAAAAATCTGATTCTTTTTTTGATATCCAGCTGTGGCTGACAGCCTCCTCCACCATAGCTCCTATCCGTACCCGTATCCCCTCTGTTGGGTTGCCTTGGATTACCTCATAATTTCGGGAGTCACCCAATAGTCTCCTGCATTCAGTGTCATATTTGAGAGTGGTCTGCAGCACAATGGCTCCGCCTTTGTCCGCTGGTTTTATAATTAGATCCCTGTTGTTGGCCAAAGTTCGTAAAGCTTCCTTTTCTTCTCGTGTCGTGTTGTGAAAGGTTTTCTTGTCTTCATTAGACAATTTCTTAATTTCCTCCATAACAGCCCTTTCGAAAGTGAGCAGCTCCACTGGAAGGGTTGAGTCTGGAGGAGTAAGCGTAGACTTAGGTCGTAAACCGGTGTCGGAAGCCTGTTCCTCTACAGTCTCTGTAATATCCTTATTGTCAAAAAAAAGCTCGTAGTTTAAGCTTTCTCAAGAATTCTTTCACCTCCAAGCATAGCTTAAATTTGTCCATTTTGTTAGTGGGCACAAAACCGAGACCTTTACTTAAGGCCTGTTTTTGTGGTTCAGTGAGAACCAATGATGTAAGGTTGACCACTAAGTGTCCTTCCTGCTGGTTGTTGGTTGATTCATGGTTCCGGTCATGCTTCTTGTTGACATTCTGGCCGGATCTTCTGGTTCGTTCCTCCAGTGGACCTGGTTGCCCCGTCGGTTCTTTCCTCTTTGAGGTCCTGGGCGTGTACCTAAAAAAGGAGGTGGTCCATAGTAGTTATACTCCAGTGGTGTTGGTGCCCAGTGCTGAAAAGGTCATCCCAATGGTGGTGGACCGTACGGGTAATGGGCAAAGATTGGTTGATTCGGGTAGTGGTTCCATCTCCCTCTGGGTCGGAACGGTCTCTGATTTGATGCTCCTCCTCTCTGATTTCTAGAGTTACTCCCCCGGCTGGAATATGAGTCGCTAGAGCCAGTGTCTGATACATCACTGTCAGAGCCCTGTTCACTATTAGATTTTCTTGTTACATAGTCCTCGCGTATGTAGGGGTATATACGTTCGTGGCTGAAGGCTGCGGTGTCTTTTTTTAAATTCTTAAATTTGCTTTGTTTTAGAGTGATCTCATACTCGCTCATCTGCTGGTTCAGTTCATCCAGTCTCTTTTTTAGTACTGTATGGGATTTGTAGCTCTTAAGTTGCACCTCCAGCTTTTGTATGTCAATTTTTAATTCTTGTGCCAGACGGGTGGCTGTCTTGATTATAAGGACTAGCCAGTCCCTAGTGCAGTGCCAAGATATGAGCGACCAATCCTTTTTGAAGGACTTGTCGTGCTGAAATATGAATGGTTCATTACGGACAATAAGGCCATGTGGTGCCGCATTTGCCCTTAAGTACTCAGTCATCAATAGACCGTGCAGTGCTGTTTTTATCTGGGTTATTCTAAGGTTAGCCATTTCATCCCAATCAGAGCTGCTAGGCCCCGGATCCGAGTTGCTTAGCCCTTCGAAGGGATTGAGGGCAGCTAAGATCCTGTCGATCTCGTCGTCATTGAACGTGAGGCCTGCTGCCTCAGCCATATTGTGAATATCCGTGTGAGTGTGTGTATATGTGGTGAATGTAAAAAAGAAATTAAATATTAAAAGGCGGGAATCGGTGCACTGATCGATATCGCCTGAATCCCAGAAATACTGGATGACTCCCACAGCTGTACGCTGTCGAAAAGGCTACAAAAAAACAGAATAGGGGAGTGAAGAGTAGCGTCCAGAGGGACACTGACGGTGGATACGTCCTCCTCTAATCAGTAATTAACCAAACATCAAGATCCACCATAAGGGTAGTGATCCAAATGATGAAAAAGGACCGATAGAGGGTGGGGGAAAAGTTGTATACCTACTCCATGATAGGACATACACAAAGTTGTTTAAATACCCCTCACACACCAAAAGGGCCCTTGGTGTCATGCTTCATCATTGGGGTCTTCCCATCCCACTGTGGAATGGGGCGTGCTACGTCCGGCGACTATGCGGGAGCACTAATCTAAAGCACTATGTGTGGTGTAGGGGTAGTGAGAGGAAGGGTCAAAAGTGGAGTTAAAAAGGAACTGGCCTCATGGACATAAGACAATTTAATAGGTCGTTGAGGCTGGACCTGTTAAAAACTGGTGGTTTGGAAAAGTCACGCATATAATGAGCTGACGTTCCTAGAGAGTCAACATGTTTCGAAGCTCAAGGCTTCTTCATCAGGACTGAAAAGATCCCTTCAGTGCTCACTAGTTGTATAAAAAGTGAAAGTTATTATATACAAAAGTGAAAAAATGCAAGTATTCAAGCACTACATGCAGTACCTACTTGTACTTCTAATATGTTAATCTGGGAAAGAAAAAAGAATGTTTAAAAATATTAGTTGCGCCACCCACGGCGTTATCATGCCGGGTCTGTTGTTTTGGATTTTGTTCCTGTGGCTCACTGTTTTTGTTTGACTCATCGCCTTTTGCGCCTCTGGGTTTTGGATTTCGTGGGTGTGGGGTTTGGCGGCGGTCCTGCTGCAAAAAATCCAATTCTTCGATTATAGTTGCTCTTGCCCCTGAATTCTTTCTTCGACCTTCTTGTTTGTTGGATTCATTGTCTGTGTCCAAGTCCAAAATGAGCTCTGTTTCAGTGTCTGTTGCACCATTTTCCTTTCCAGATCTGTTGGTATTGACTAACCTCTGTCGCTTTAAATTATCAAATCTCCCAGCGAAGGTAAAAATCTGACCTTGTTCGTAATCAACTCTATCTGGCATAAATGTTTGCGCCTTATGTGCTTTTATGCTCTTCTCATGCTTTTTAAGACGTTATATGGCTTCTATTTTAAATTTGTCAATTAATTCCTGTTAGGAATCTGTGCTGAAAACCCCTTCCAGCTCTTCAATCTGTTTTTGTACTTCTATCCGGTTAATTTCTGCATAATAGACTAAAATGCAGATTAATCTGGTAGAGGCTTAGCGATTACTTTCTGCCCATTCCCGTAACATTTCTGGATTTGGGTTTTCAAAACTAGGAGCTAACAGAATTCGTAGTCCTCGAGGCACACGTCCAACTTCCAGATATTTTGAAAGGGACTTGTGTTCCCAGCATTTAGTTTGTTCCACTCTTTTATTCTGCTCCCAAGCTCTCAGTTTACTTCTAATATCACCTTTTCCTTGGCCTGATATTAGTCCAACTGCTGATGTACCCACTGTGACCGGAGTTTGGACATCAAACATTTTATACGCTGCTGCCTCCACTCCCACAGCGTTTCAGCTGACATCATTAATGCAGCAATATAGCAGTTTGCCAGTCATCTGTTCGCAAAATTCCTTTACCGACACAAATGCTCCAATGCCTCCTCCCGTTCCCGTACACCTTACTCGGTGAATGTTTGGATTGCAGCATAAATCCTCCGATATATATTTATATATATATATTATATATATATATATATATATATATATATATATATATATATATATATATATATATATATATATATATATATATATATCGCAAACAAATGCTCTTCTTCTGGAACGCAGCCTTCAAACAAAACAGTTATGGCTAACGCTACCAGCATTTTGGCTCTGTCAAAGCATGTTTTTGCAAGGTTTTTCTAAATCATTTTTATTGAGGGAGCTAATGTTCACTTACCAACATAAAATAAATATCTGCTAACAATATTTTGTTCACAAAAATCATTTCAAGCAAATAGGTCTGGTGTTGGCTGTCAGACTTTTGGCTATGTCATTGCTTGTTTTGGTATGTTTTTTCCAAATGTTCTTTGTTACGGAAGCTGCCCAACCCTCGTGAATATAAAAAACACAGTGGTTAAAAGAAAAATAATTTTGGTCTCATAAAGCACTCTGGGACCAGATCTGTGACTGGGGATGAGTGTTTGAAAAGTTTCAGCACTCCATCCATCATCTCTTTGTGTTTGCTTTGTTCGCCCTAAGTTGGCAGGGTATGCCCAGACGTGGGTCCCTTGCTCACTTTGCCACTGGATTCGAGCTAGCCTGGCTGATGAGGGCTGTTAGCCCGAAACCGGTCCCAGGATGCTTGTTTCCGGTTCAGGGAAGACCTGGCTTGGCAGTTCGGGCTGGACTGTTCCCATGAGGCACAGGGTCAAGACTGATTTGCATATGGCTGGGTCCAAACTGGGGTGGTGTGGTGAGCAAAAGAATGATGATGGATTCAACCCAGATCTGTGACGGGGGGTGAGTGTTTGAAAAGTTTCAGCACTCCGTCCATCATCTCCTTGTGTTTGCTTCACTACATAATACTGGCACAGCATAGCTCCACAATAGCATCTGCTTTGACAAACCTTACAGACATGTCCTCTCTTCTGGATTCCTACTTGCACGCATCCCAGACATATTGAAAACCAGATCCAGCTGCACAGCCTTCTCCTACATCATTCCTAAAGCATGGAATGACCTGCCAGAACATATAAAAATCCTCCTCCTCACTTTTTGAATTCCACAAAAAGCTGAAGACCTGGCTTTTTGAGCAGTCCCTCTAGGCTCTAGGTTTGGCTAGACTCTCACCTGCTCAGCGCTAGGATACACTTTGGGTGATAGTGCGCTCTACACATGTGCCTAATATAGCATAACTTAATAACTGTTTTGGCAAAAATGAAAGATCTGCATACATTTAGACAAGTGAAAAGTGGTCAGTTGCCCATGACTGTACCTTCCAGGATGGCCCCTGGTAATGTGATCAAAACTTGTATGAAAACCAGATTCTTTTTTAATTTGACAGCTGGGAGTGCCACCATTCCACCGCTCTCTTGGTCTCTAGGTGGCAATTATTTATACAATGATATTTGTATCTCTCTGTCCTTACTTCACCTTAGCTGTTTTACCCCACTCCTCTCTCTTCACTTCCCTCTCTCTACCTACTTCTACATCTCTATGTACTTACCTCCGCTTCTCCATTTCTTTTCTCTCTACCTCATTTCTATCTCAATGCACCTCTAACACACCTCTCTCACACAACCTCACCTCCCAATGTACCACTCTCTGAGCCTACTTGTATAGCTCTCCCTTAACTCTCCTTTAACCACATACTTATCTGTCTACCTCCATTTCACCTCTTTATATACCTCCTATCTCTACTCAACTTCTTGTGTCTCTCCCAATCCACTCTCTATCTCACCAATCTGATCCTCACCTCTCTCTACCTCTTTTTTCTCTCTGCCTCACATTTCTTTCACTACCTCATCTCTCCCTACATTTTCTGCTCCCTCTCTCTCAACCGCTTCTTGAATTCTCAGTTTATCTCAATAATCATTCATTTCCTCACCTGTCCACCTCTCCTCTCCTTTTCTATCTTTCTATCTATGTTCCACTACCTAACCTCTCATTACTTTTTTCCTTTCTTGCTACATCTTCCTATATCTTCTGTCTCTCTTCTCTCTCGCTCTCTTTGCATCTCTTTCTCTATTTCAACTATCCCCTCTAAACCACTACTCTCTTTCTACTTCACTCTCTCTACTTCAGTATCGAACTCACTTCTTGTTGTTTATGTCACCTATATCTTTCCATTTCACCTCATCTCTGTTTCTACTCTTAAACCAATTCTCTCTCCCTTAACTCCATTTCACTACTCTCTTTATAGCACCTATATTTCTATACCTCTTCTCATTTTGCCCCTCTTTCAAACCCACCACTCACTCTATCTTGCATCCCTTTTTGTTTCTTTCATTAATTTACCTCTCTGCCTACATACACCTCTCTCTATCTAACCAATCACCCTTTCTACCTTACCTCCCTCCTGCTTCGTCACTCCTTCCACCTGCTACAGTTCTATCTCCCCAGCTTTCACTTTCTCTGTATCATTATAAAGCATTACCTATCTCTTTACCTCTCTTCCTCTACTGACGTCTTCCTCTTTCTCCCTGGGTACCTCACAAATATTCACTTTACCTCCAGTGCCCTCACTGGTGAAACTCTCCTTATTATGCAATCTTTATCTCTACCTCCCTTCTCCTACTAATGCACCGCTATACAATGCCATTCTTTTTATCTCTGTCTTTCTGTTCTGTTGTCTTCTGGCCCCTCCCATTTCTCTTAGTCAAAACAGTCAGAGGTTACTGCCAGAGAAGAGAGAGCAGAGTTGAAACAAGACAGGGGAAGAGAATTAAGGAGAACATTATTGGAAGCAGTGCTTTGTTTTTGACTGGTGCAGTGAGAGTGCCATTTGTGTAGGGGAATATTATTTGTGATTATGATTCCCACCCAGTTAAAGCTACAGTTTATATGGTTGTGTGCATTAGTCTATTTACTTATCATATACTAGTCAGCTAAACAGCCATTCAAATCAAATCATCCTTACTGTGTCTTTCCTTCAATGGGGTACACATGCTAATAGACACTAAATTCCATGTAATGTATTGTTGTTAAAGCATTAATGTTGTTGCATGACAAAGTAAATCAATCCCTAAGAGGAAAAAAACTGGCTCAATAGATGCTCGTTCAAGCTTCATTTTGAGATATTTTTGCCTGCCCCATTGCTGAAGGTTTAGGTAAAATGAATTATTATTTGGCCTCATGGGGACTTCCATTAGCTTGAAATGGATGGTAAATTAAAGTGGTTCCAGATAGGGTTCCCCAAAATATGTTTTGCCAGTGTCCCAACAACTTTTAGGATGGTACTGCACTGATTAACATTTTGTATCCTAACATCGTATTATCATGCCACATAATGGATTGCCAAAGAATTTCTCCCTGTTTCCCCATCTCCAGCTTCTTCATTACATAAAAAATGTGCGTTTGCAAGGAGGTGACAAAGGGACATTCTTTGATGAGAATGGAAACCCTCCAGCACTGTATGATATTGTAAGCTGGCAAAAAAATCATCAAGGAACCCTCAGGCAGGTGAAGGTGGGCAGATATGACTCCAGTGCCCTTCCTGGAGAAACTCTTCTTATTAATGGCAGCGCCATCCAGTGAATTGCAGGACAAACACAGGTAAAAGATACAAAAATGGTTGAATGGCATTTTTATAGTTTAAGATGTGGCAAAATATAACTGACACTATTAATACTCAGTCACATAATATTCCTTGCAAACATCTGGAGTATGCAAAGTAAGTTTGCTATTAAACATAAAGTAGTGGGTTGCAACCACAATACAAAGAATACATGCCTTGTAAAACTAAAATGGTTGGGGCAGATTTATTCTATGCCTTCACTCATAGATTGAAGCCTTTGTTCAAATGCACTTAAACAATGAGAACATCCTCTTTGTAAGCCTTCTCTTTTGTGTTGTGCATCATGTGGATAAATTACTTTTCTTTGATGTCCAAGATGGCTGCTAGGGTGGCCTCCGCACCTTGAGCTTTTTAGACACTTTGGCCCAGATTTACTAAGGCTTTGTGATATCACAAAGAGATTAGTAGATATTTACCTGCCAGCTTCGTGCTGGAAAAGTGCCTTTTTTCAGTGCAAATATCTATTTGTGTGGTTTCCACTGTTTTGTGTTAAGGGGTGTTAAAGAGGCAGATCACTGCAAAAACCCATAGGTTTTGAGGCAAAACTGATCTAATCAGATAGCCAGACTGATCTTTGTATTAGAAACTTAGGCCTCTTTGAAAGAGATGATGACAAGGAGCAAATATTTAATTTCTCCTAAAAATCCTAACACTTAGGGGCCGATTCCGATCTCGGCCGGTAGGGCACCGAATCGGATTCGGCTTTACCGGATCCGATTCGGAGCCCTCGTTTCCGACCGATTCGTGCATGCGTCCGGGCGAGCGAGTACGATGCGAGCGTACGCAAAATCGCCGACCGACTCGTTCGCGCGTCCCAACCGCACCGACCGACTCGCACGGACACGACTCGAACCGCGCAATGGAGATGTTCCCCGACCGAGCCAGTACGATGCGTGCCTCGAACAGTCCGACCGACTCGCGCCGTCCGGCTCCAAAGAGCAGTCGGAGCAGTACTTCGGGGGTCCGTGTCGGACCCCCCTGCATGCGTCGCCGCGCGAGTCGCACACAGGGGGGACCCATGGGTCCCCCCTACATGTGCATGTACGGCGCGCCCGCATCGACGCGTACTTGCTGTAGGGGGTGCCCTTGTTCACGTCGTACCCATTGAGTCAATGGGAGCCCGTGTACGCGTTGTACGACCGGCTCCCATTGACTTCAATGGGAGTCCGACCGAATCGAGTCCGATAGCATACGTACGCATCGTACTCGTTCGGTCGGGCTGCTAGGGTCCGATTCGGTCGGAAATCTCTTCGGGTCCGGCTCGGTCGGAGAGATTTCCTGCCCGAATCGGAATCGGCCCTGAATGTTTGCTGAAGTGCATGGGACACACACAGCCTCCATGATCCTTCTGTTTATCTAGACATATGACTTTGTGTTGGAGGTGACTGCTTTCAGTACAAACCTTATTCTGGACAGGTAGATGCAGGGCTTTGTAATACACAAGTCAGCCTTTAAAATTTCGAGCTTAGGTTAGACATTAGCAGCAGGCCAATCTTCATAGATATAGCTCTGCCCTATGTGTTCATCTTTGCAAAGAGCAACAGAGCAAATTTGGTGAATGTGCGGTATTGCCTGAAAAATTAATAAATCTCGGCCTTCACCTCCATATCATGATAGTTCTTTCACTAAAATCTACTGATAGAAATCACACACTCCCATGTTTCATACTTTCATAACTCTTCCCATAGTGTACACATTGTTCTAAAAGATATATGTCTATTAGGGTGGCAGGCCTTTTTCCTACATGTTTACACTTCTCATTGGTTCCTACTGGTAATATTTTTATGCTATCTAGCTTAGAATTCAAAGGGATAGGAATCTACCCTGAAGAGGTGAATTCATGCTTGACATGAGACGTACATTTACTGCACTTTCCAGCCCCACCAATGCACTTTTCTTATCCCTTTCAAATATGTTTCTCATTTTCGTGTGATAGCATTTCATATGTACTAGATGCGGGAAGCAAAAGGTGATGTGTCGCCGTTGAAGCACAGGATTAAAGGCGATGAATCAGCGATGAGTCGTGTGAAGTAAGAGATCCGTTGGAAAGTGAAGACGATGTGCTTCACATTCAGCAACGTTATATTCACGGACCTTGCAGCAGCGGTTATGCGTAGGCGTCGAGGCAGATTCTCCAGTTACAATCAGCACAATCGCATCGATGCATGGGTTCTGGTTGTAGCAGCACTTTATACCCACTGCCAAGGGCCCAAGATTGGATTGGTACCATGTAGCAGGGAAAGACTTTCAGCAAGCAAAGTCCAGGTGTTGATGCAGGTTGATTTTAAGTCTTTGATATCCCTGAGACTTAGAACAGAGGGCAAGCACTTGGAGTCAATCTGGATTCAAGTGAGAGAAGAGGGTAGCAGGTAGCAGGGCAGCACAGCAGAAATGCAGTTCTTCCAGAGCAGCAGTCCAACAGAGTGGCAGTTCTTTTAGCAGCACAGCCGTTCCACCTCCTGGCAGAGTTCTACTCAGGTCCAGTAGTGTATTGAAGGGGTAGGGTCAGAAGTACAGTTCTTGTACCCAGTGGAGACTTCAAAGAGAAGCTTCGAAGTACACCACTTTACCCCTCCCTCACCAGCCCTGGCTCCAGACTCACTTGCAGGGGGTTATGTAGCCTTTTATGTGGAGATAGGACACAGCCTATTCATCCCTCCCATCTTGACCAGGATGACTCATGAAAATGTAGATGGTCACACAGTCACACCGAAGTTCCCTTTGTGTGTGGCTGTCTATAGGGTATGCACAAAGTCCGGCTGTCACCCACCCCTGACATGTATTGCAAGCACACAGGGCTAAGAGCAGAAAACATGCTATCTTTTTAAAATTACTATTCCAGTGATATGAAACATGACAGATCTGCTCCTTCTCAATCAGGAGGTAGAGCTTATAAAGTTTAATAAGGAATTACCAATGTTAACCTATTTGAGGGGTAGGCCTCTTAGAAGTGAAAAATGAATTTGGTTGTTTTTCACTACTAGGGCATGCAAAACTTAAAAGTACATGTACTACCTTTTGATTACAAAGCACCCTGCCCTATGGGCTATCTAGGGCCTTCCTTGGGGGTGACTTATGTGTAATGAAAGGGGAGTTTAGGGGCTTGGCAAGGTGTTTTAAATTTCAAGTTGACAATGCAGTGTAAACTGCACGCACAAGCTCTGCAGTGGCAGGCCTGAGACATGCTTAAAATGCTACTAGTGTGGGTTGCATAATGAGTCCTGCAGGCCCACTTTTTTCATTTAATATACAGGCCCTGGGCACCTGTGGTACACTCTGCTAGGGACTTATAGGTAAATTTGATATGCCAATTGTGGATAAGTCAATCAAACCTTGCTTAGGGAAGAGACCGCATGTACTTTAGCACTGGTTGGCATTGGTAAAGTGCTCAGAGTCCTAAGGCCAACAAAAATAATTCAGCAAATCGGAGGCAAGCAGGCAAACATTTTAGGGGAAGACAACCCTAAAGATCAGGTCTAAGATGCATCAAATAACATATCTCCATCTTAGATATTAAATACATAAGCTATAATTATGGTGCAAAAACGCTACATCACAGATCACAGTAATCCCACACCACTTGTATGTATCATAAATAAGGCTCCCTGATTTCTACAGATAAATACAGACAGAAAAACATTTATGTTTCCTGTCTGTATTTATTTCTATATTTGGATAAAATAGAAATTAGGGTGTTTTTTTGCATGATTTTAAATGCTGTCAGTAATGACTACCAGGGCAGTAGCTATGCAGACTGACAGATAAATAGTTTCAGAAAGATAGATATTTTTGTAATGAAGCTTTAACAGCAGTAGATATGAACAAGGTTGATACTACAATTTGCAGGTTTTCATATAAGTGTATTGATTTATCATCTGTGGATGTTCATATCATTGAAACCTGTGAGGCATTCCAGAAAGAGTGTACATTTAACTGTTAAATAAATGTGGAAATCCACTAGTGGCAGCTGCATTTTTCAGAATAAATATGAATAAATACAGGTAAAAGAAGAAAAAAAAATTAATATGACTAAATACAGATGAAAATGTCAAAAAAACAAATACCATAACACCAGAAGCCCTCATCATAAACCAGCAAAAACTTTGAAAACCACCTCAAGCAAGTGAGAGGGTACAGACACATCGCATTTGATCTTATATCTATAGGCCCCATAGACTAATCATTGCCTATGATCAGATCCACCCCAGTGGCAGATGTAAATGCACCATTACCATTGCACATTCCTGCCAAGTTTAGACCCCAAACGTCTTCATCCTTTTGCTCCATCTGCTGCCACTAATTAACAATATGTGTACTCATTGACTATTCTGTAGTCCTCAAGGAGGGAGCTATTTGGTAGACCCTTGATAATGAATGCTCAATCTTTCACTCTCACCATACTTATTTATTCATTTATTTACAGTGGTTATTTAGCACTAATTCACCCTGTGGTATTAGAACAGAATTGATACATTTCAAAGGCAGAAAGCTGCAATCAGAAAGAACAATTCAAGGAAATAAAACTGTAGTCAGGGAGGAAACTAAATACCTAGGACACAGGAGGTACAAGAGTGGAGAGGGTGGAGGAAGATTAACAAGAGCAGGATGATTCAGGTAGACAGAGAAACATGTTGCCAGAAGTGGGCAGGAGATTGACATGGTATCCTGGTTTGCCTGAGTGAAGTGCTTTGAATGAGGGTTAGCAGATTTTAAACTTAATGCGAGTTTCTATGGGAAGCGAATGGAGTTTACTCAAAATGGGGTGATGTGATCAGACTTATTCTTGTCTGTGTTTAGCTGAGCCATTGAGTTGATAGCAGCCTTTAGGGGTCAACAGGGTATTAGTTGGAAAACCGTCGAGGATAGCATTACCCACATCAATTCTAAAGATGATCTGCTAGCTGGTAGTTCATAAGGAGGAATTATATTCTCTTCAGATGATGGAGGTAGGAATTGGCCAATTAAGCAAGATTGTTTTCATAAGAGAGTGGAATTAATTCAAAACCTAAGCAACATGATAGAATCCAGGAGGTAGGGGTAACGGTGAAACATAAAGGTTCAGCAGTCATATTGGGGTTGATTTTTTTGCTTGGATTTATGAGAAATGTAAAGAAACTCAATATTCTGCAGGGGAAAATTCAAGTAAATGGCTGTCATCCACTCTAGTAATTTGTGTATGCCCTATTGGATGTGTAATTCCTGGATTGTACATGGTTCGATGTACAATTGCATGTCATCAGCATATTGGTGGAGCTGAATGCTGGAGCTTTCGAGCAAAAGACTAAGTGGTTCAACATGCAGATTGAACAGAACAGGGGAAAGAGTGGAACCGCATGGGACTCTGCAAGTTATCACTTCAATTCTCGAAGTGTAGTTCCCCAATTTGACTAGTTGGGAGGGACTGGCCCCTGAGTAAGGAACTGGACCAGTTTTGCACTTTGTCTATGAGCACTATCTGATTTCCAGAGTTTTGAGTAATATATCATAGTCTACCATGTCAAAGTCAGTAACAGATCTAGAAGATCATGAAAGCAATCCTCTCAATCATCGAGTACACAATGAATGTCAGAAAGCACTTATATAGTGGCAGTTTTTCTGCTGTGACCCACTCTGAGTCCAGATTGGTAAGAGTATAGTAGAGCACTGCGATTGAGGTTTTAATTCAATTTGAGAGAGGTGCATTTCTTGATGACTGCTAAGCCAATGTAGGTTGGAAACAGGTTTCCATGATGTCAGCATCTGCTTTAGATTTTTACAGTGTTGGGGCGATTTGGGCCAACTTCAGATCACTGGCGAAGATTCCTTGGATTAGAAAGGCATTGATGATATCCAACCAGACACAAGCAAATGAGTGGAAGTCTGCTTATGCTATGGAAGTAAAGTATTTGCTGAAGTAGTAGGTTGATTGCATCATTGTCAAAACCTTAGAGAGATTTTTAAAATGGGCTTCTATAAGGAAGGATGGGGAAAGTGGTTTGAGAGGTGTGCTTTTATATTGCTGTTTTTTTTAAATTAGATTGGGTGGGGAGAAGAGTATCTGGCTTGGGCTCTTTGTATTCAGGTTTGTGTAGTTGGAAATATATTTTGGGGTGTTATGTAGCTTTAGAAGTTATTCTTGAATGAAAGATGATTTAGCTCATACAATTACAGTATTTTAAGTTTTTCTGGCCTTTTTAGGTTAGATTTAGATCTGGGAGATGTATTCTTTCACTAAATTCGTTTCAGGTCACTGATCTCCTTTTTGGATTTATGGGCCGACTTCTTATGTCAGAATGTAATTGGGGTTGCCTTAGTGTTTTCCAAATTTTCTGGAGGTAGGATATTGATGATATCATAATGTATTGGGCACAGAGATCATGCAATGAATCGATGTTTGCTTCCAGATCCAGTTTTCCAAGTTTAGGTAATCAGAATGTTTAGATTGAGTCTTCCAGTCTTAGGGGCCTATTAGGATGGCGGGCGGATCGCCCCGCCGGGCCGGTGGTAGCCACCGCCGGGCCGGTGGAGGTGATCCGCCCGCCATCCATGCCTCAGTGACCCCCCACCATATTAGGATGGCTGGGGGGTCCGCGGCGGATGGGAAGACCGTCCGCCGCTTTTCCGCCGGTCGACTCGTCGACCGGGCGGAAAACGTGCACAATATGATGGCGGTGTCTGCATCCATATTGTGATGCAGGCGGAGATGTGCCTTTCCATTGCCATGGAAAGGCATACGGTCTTTGGTAATGGGGGCCCTTTGCGGGCCCCCGGGGGCATGGGGGGGTGGAGGGTGCCCTTGGGGGGTACCTATGGTACCCCCCTACATTGGCATGCACAGGGTGGCAGGCACCGCGCGGTGCCTGTCACGTTGTGCATGCCAATGCTTTTAACACATGCTTTATTTACATTGCGGCGGGTGCTGCTCACAGCACCGCCCGCCGCAATGTAAATGATGCGGGATGCCACCGCCACCGTGGCGGTGGCATCCGAATTCACATGGCGGGACCGCCGCACCTCTTGCGGGTGGTCCCGTTTGCCGTTGCGGTGGCGGGCGGACTTTGTCCGCCACGCCATCGTAATGATGCCCTAAGTTTGGTGCTGTGAACCAAAAATGTTTGTGTAAACAGAGAATTTTTTACTTGTTGGTCATTGAAAGTGATCTGGAACAGAATAGGTAATAGGTCATACCTGTTGACTTCCACAGGAGAGAGACAGGTGATATATTTGCTGGATGTCAAAATAAGATCCACATTTTTGTTTATACTGAGTTGGGGAGGAGGAGAGTTGAACTAACCTGTGTATATTCAACAGTATTGTCTAAGTCCCCGAACAGTTTGGATTTAGTATTTCCCCAACCAGTTTTGAAATTGCCTAGGTAGATGTTGGTGAGGGTAGAACATTTGGTTGGTAGAAAGCTATTCACAGCAATGTTCGAGGAAATTGTGAATGGAGTTTGGGGGTTCTGCAGGCAATAAGAATATATATCTTGTGCAAAGGATCAGTCGAGATGGCCAATTTTAGATTTTGAAGGAGGGGAAGTTGGTGGCTTCAAAAGGTAGGCAGTTGAACGTAACTTTTATAATCACTGCAATACCACCTCCTGTTTTGGACTGGGGTACAATAGAGTCCAGGATGAACTGAGAAAAGTAAGTTAGTCAACATTCTGTATTGCATAAGAGATTAGCATTGAGTTTATAAATCAGGGAGTCAATTTGTGGATGATGTGTGTTGTGTAGTATGCCCTGGTGGGCTACCTGCCAGGGGTGGCTTTGGGGCACTGGCCTCTGAGGAAAATGGAGATAGTCTTAGGTTTGGTTTGAAGGTACATTGTGTGGGTGAGAAGGGAGAGCATAGACTCCAGAACACAGGTGCCTTTAAGGATGAGGGGAAAGACGATGAGAGAACTAAGAGCCTTGATCTTTTTTTGGGGGGGTATGAAATATTAACCACCAATGTTGATGAAAAGGAAGGTTACTGCAGAAGAGGAAGGGCAGACACATGTTAGTCTGTGTGTTTAGCTGAATTGTGGGAGGTGGTTGGGAGGAAGTAGATACTTGTGGTAGGTTGTAAAGGTAGGTATGCAGGCATGCTTTAGAGGAAATGAGGCACTATTGTGTGGCAGATGAATGGTGGAGTACAGACTAACATTTTCACTTACTTATGGATTACCATAATGGTGTTGATTGTTTTGCAGAGAGGTAGTTGTTCAGCAGAACCTATGCTCTGATTTAATAATGGAAAATCAGACCAGTATTCTATGACTTAAAGAATGTCAATTTCTTGGCCGTACCGATCTTCTTTTCTGTTAGTGGACATCTGCATAACTAATTTGTTATTTGTAGAGGAGACCGACATAATGGAAGCCAGATAATGATAAGGACCTTACAGTACTGTTGTTAAGATCGGTTAATTTAATACAGTGTCAGTAATAAATACCTCCAGAGCACAGTTTGCAGAGCAGTAGTTAATCACCAGTCCTGGCTATCTAACCTATTAATGGAAATCTGCACTTGTAATCAGTTGTTTGTAACTTGTTAGAGGTTAGGCAACCAGGTAGAATAGATAGGGGAAGACAACTTACAGTACTGATGTACAGATATATTAATACACTATCGTGGCAGGAATAGCAGTTGCTGAGTAGAGCAGGAAGGTTGCAGATCTCAATGTAGCTCAGGATCTTGTCTGGAAGGAAAGGCCCCTGATATCACTTGGCATCAGTATTGAATCAGCAGCTGAGGAGAAGGACTGAAGTTCTTGAGACACTTCGGATCAGGTTAGTATAAGGGTTTTGTGACTCTGTAGAAATGCGCTTTGAATGTATATATTACTGCACATGCATCACTGAGATGCTAAAGAAGATATGGCAAACTATAGTGTGCAAAGGTTATTCTTGTGAAAGTGTTGGGACTGGACACCATGATAAGCCAGGCTTAGTAGTGAGTTGTGTTTGTTGGTGTGGTTGCTGGATTAGGTCAGCAAACTAAAATCATTGTCTTTGCTTTTAGGAAGGTCCCTGAGACCAGAAACTGCCTTGGGATCTGGAATACCTGAAGTTAGGTAGATGACATATGTGCTTGTTAGGAGGCCAGAAGAACAGTTGTGGAAGCCAGACTCCCTGAACAAATGTTACCAGTCTGGGGGGGTGTATCATGATGGACTTTTCTTGTGCAGTGCAGAGCAAGTCGAGTTGTATGTGCCTGTAGAATGTAAAGTGAACTCAGTAAACCCAGTGTTTATTTGAGTTAGTGCACAGCTCAAATCATGAAAGGAGAAACCTTTCTGACTGTTTCTGAGCTGTAATATCCGGTTAAATTATTTCATTTCATGCCCTTTACATTTATAAAACTGATGCTTGGTTCTGCGCTGCACCAGAAAAGCCCATCATGATACAGTAACAGGGGAGGGGGCATGGCCAACCACCCAAGATGGCGGATGTGATTTAGGTGAGCTCCCATCCACAGCTCAGTACTCTTTTGCCATCTGACTCTGGGAAACTTTGTTCTCTTGCAGTGTTCCCAGAAGAGAGGGTCAATTGAGGAACACTCAACTTGGGAGTGTGACAAAGTCCCCTGTGCTCCTCTTGTGGGGCTTCATGCATGGATGCTGAGCCCTGTGGTCTGACCTCATACTTGTGGAGGACACCGCCAGACCCATTTCCCCTGCGCATAAAAGTTTAACTTCCAAAATAGCAATAAAAAATCCAACTTCACCATTACATTGGATTTTAAATTACCATTAAATTTAGTCCTTCAAGGACTTTTCCAGCTACTCCCAAACTGAATTTAGCACTTATTACATGTATTTGTGTAAACAAGTGCTAACCCATGGTTGAGCAGCCTTGCCACACTGAAAAAGGCATTGGGAGGTTTTCACAGCCAGGACATGTAAAACATTAAGGGCTGTGTGAGAATCTGGCCTGGTATATGATGTACACTTATGTAAGTGGACACCTTGCACCAGTCCAGACAACCCTTATGGTGATTTAAGAGGTCTTAGACAACCTTAGAAAGCTCTCTAAGTGGTAGCTGTGGAGAGCAGCCTTCAGGCTTAGTCCAGAAGGAGTGTAAAGCAGCTTGTTTTACCAGAATGCAATCTTATAGTATAGATTAAGTGAAAAATAACCAGACAAGGTATTTATAAAGATATATATTTATTATATAATACTCTGTAACACATACAAATATCTCCTACCGCATATATGCACAATGCACACAATACTTTGCATGAAATCACAGTAAATAGCACAAAATACACAGTGGGCCCCAGGGGGGGACCAAACCATATTCTAAGAAAGTGGTATAGGAACCATGACTTGGATCAAGACAGTGTCGAGAGGATGTAGAACTGCTGGGGACTCAAGGAACCACCCAAGGTGAGTAAGTAGGAGCCCCACGGAGAGCGTGTGCAGTGTGGGAACACGACCGCGTGCTCCGTACAAGTCTACGTGTAAGTCGCGGTTGCATTTTTAAAGATTAAGGACCCTTCCCAGTGGCCTTGAAGAAACCCCGTGGAAGACAAAAGGTTGGAGAGACACCCCACCTGTGGATACCCTAGTACCCACGTTACCTACACCAGGGAAGCCAGGTGCATACGTGTGAAGTGGTGCCGGAAACCGCTGTCGTTTCCAATGGAGGACTTCTGGAAAGTGCCGCTGCTGGAAGAGGAGAAAGTGTCCGGTGGAATCCGAAGGTGTATTCTAAATGAGAAGTACCTGCAAGCAGAGGGGACGGAGTCTATGTCACTCAGGAGTGACCAGGAGACTTGGAAGATGAATGCCCTCTGATGTTGGGTGTTGCAGGAGAGTTGACGGGGACATTGACTCTGCAGCTGTGAGGACCAGGCTATGCTGAGGAGGACCAGGAGCCATGCACGAGCTGTCCACGAAGGATGTTGAGTGCTGAGGGGTCGGTGTCCGGCGGGAGCATCAACAAGCCTTGGCAAATGCAACGAATGCAGGAGCTGAAGAAGGAGAAAGGACCAGGGGACTCACCAAAAGCAGGGGAGTCAGGGTAGGCCCCGAACAATCAGGAGAGCCCAAGACAAACAAAGGTGACCCTCAAAGGGACCCACAGGCCAGAGCCACTGGAGTCACAAGAGGACCTCAAGCAGCGCACCAAAAGATGCAGGCCACGATGCACATGATGTGGTGTGGCTAAAGATTTTGGTCACAGGAGATGTTCGAGTTTGGGGCTACTTGGAGCCCGAAGATCTTCTTGGAGAGAAGTCAACAAGCCTTTGCAACTGCAAGTCGATGCGGTGCATATGGGTCCAGTTATTGCAACTCCCCACGAGGGATCCTGGCCTCAAACTTGGTGAGAGGGCAGCGCAGGCCTCAGGAGCTGTGGAAAACCACCACCTGTGTTGGGGAGCTATTCGGAGTCTGGAGAAGCTCAGGATCAGCAGACCGGTCGACTTAGTTGCTTTGCCTGCGAATGCAGGAGAGTGACTCCTTCACTCCAATGGAGATTCCTTCAGGTGTCTTTGATGCTCACAGGCCTTGGAAGGTTCCTGTATGGTGCACAGGCACAGACAATGCAGCAGACTGGAAGGGGGATGAAGTAGAGCCCAAACGAAGTCCAGCGAAGTCCAGAGTGCCCAGAGGGTAGAAGAAGTGGTGTCTGATCTGAATCTTATCCCATGACGAATCTAGGGACCTACACCTAGGTAAGCCCTTAAGTACCCTAGGGAAAGGGTTGGGATGATGCAGGGGACCCTCCCTGGGGAGGGTCTGGACAGAGGGGAGGTTTCTCCCATGTCCTTTGTCTCGTTTCACACCAGAACGGGAGCCAACGGCTCCCAGGACTGATTTGAACTGGACAATGCAGGGGGACAACTAATGTGCCCCACATGCAGGCTGAGTGGCACTGGCAAGTGCACCCACCCTGCCCCAATACTCTAAACCCTGTCTGGGAGGTGGTCGCACCTCCCTGTGGCAGGATGCCTATTGTTCTGCCTTCCCCTGGTCGAGCTTGGCTCAGCAGCAGGAGGGCAGAATCGTGTCTCTGGTCGGCAGCAACCATTTTGTGCTGTGTGGGTCTGGAAGACTGGTACCGTGGACATGGAGAGCCTAACTGAGGGCTCTTCCAGTGCTTGGAATCATACCTCCCACACTGTTTACGGTGTGGGGGTATGATTCCTACATGTTTGCTTGGAATCATACCTCCCACACCATTTCCGGTGTGGGGGTATGATTCCAACATGTTTGATACCAAACATTATAGGATTAGTTGCAGCCAGTTTCAAGAGGGTCATCGTGTAATTACTCAGTGCCCCTCTATATAGTATATGGCTGCTTCACTGACAACCCGGGAGAATGAACTCCGTAGGCTGCAGGGGTGTCCTGCTCAT
Source organism: Calotriton arnoldi (assembly GCA_963921515.1). Taxonomy (NCBI): domain Eukaryota; kingdom Metazoa; phylum Chordata; class Amphibia; order Caudata; family Salamandridae; genus Calotriton; species Calotriton arnoldi. The sequence continues at coordinate 865,850 of CAWUFW010005749.1, forward strand.
GCAGGGGCACCCTCTCACTTAGAACCAAGCACCCTGCCTTCAGAGTTGCAAAGGCCTGCTATAGGAATGACTTATATGTTTTACATGCAGTAATCCTAGATATAGGAAACCTATATCTTTAGTAAGTGGAGCTAGCACCAACTTACACAGGCTGCAATGGCAGTCCTGTAGTTCCATTTTGAATGGTCTCTCGTGGGTGGCATAATGCATGCTTCAGCCCATGGGAGACCTCTGGGGTAACTATGCCCTGGGTACCTTAGTACCATATACTAGGGATTCATAAGGGTACCCCAGTATCCAATCTGGGATGTACCTAAGTACTGAACATAACAATTTAGGGAGAGAGCAGATAGACTGGGGTCCTTATTAGCAGGATCCCAGTCAGACTAGTCAGCAACAGGTTAGCACCAGGCAAAAAGTGGGGGTAACCATAGAAGCAGATCCTACTTTCCTACAGGCCGTATTTACATGATTTTGCTGTAGGGCAGCACCACATGCCTTCCTGCTGCGCTGGCAAAAGAAAACGGCAGGAATGCGCCATATCTATCCGATACGGCGCATTCCTGTCCTTTTCCCCTGCACTGGTGCACATTGGGCTGCCATGCGCCAATGCAGCCACCTTTGCGCCATGGTTCAAGGGTGACTGCGTTGCAGGGATGTTTGTTTTTGTTCAGAAAGGGAAATGTTTCTGCAAAAAATTAATCACAAAAGGCATTTTCCTCTTTCTATGTATGCCGCAAAATGCAGCACACAGAGACAAAAAAAAATGAGGAGAAATAAATGTATTTCTCCCCGATGCGCCTCCCTTACGCCTCCCCTGGGGAGGCGTACTTTTTGGTGCTGCCTCAGAGTTACGATTCCCTGTAAATCTGGGGTAGTATCAAAAAGCCATGGGTGTTGCTGGGAACGCCCACAGCATCAACCATTGCATGCCCCAATAAAGCAGAAAACTGCTTTAAAGGGAACGATATTTACAAGGCCGCATTAAGCTACGCAAAGGGGCTTAGTGCTGCCTGGTAAATATGGAAAAAAGAAACAAATGATGGACGGAATGCTGAACAATGCAAACATTCATCCCCAGTCACAAAGATCTGGGTTTAAGCCATTGTTCTTTTGCTGACTACGCCATCCCAGTTTGGACCCAGCCATATGCAAATCAATCTTGACCCTGTTCCTCATGGGAAGAAGCTTGTCCTCCACTGGCCTGGAAAGAAGCATCTTGAGACCGGTTTCGGGGCATCAACCCTCATCAGCCAGGCTAGCTTGAATCCAGTGGTGCAGTGAGCACGGGACCCACATCTGGGCATACCCTTCCACTTAGGGTGACAAAAGCAAAAGGAACAAATGAGGGATAAAATGCTGAATAATGCAAACATTCCCCCCAAGTCACAAAGATCTGAGTTTAATCCATTGTTCTTTTGCTCACCACGCCACCCCAGTTTGGACCCATCCATATGCAAATCAGGCTTGACAGGTTCCTCATGGGAACAGTCCAGCCCGAACTACCAAGCCAGGTCCTCCCTGGACTGGGAACAAGCATCAAGGGACTGGTTTTGGAGCATCACCCCTCATCAGCCAGGCTAGCTTGAATCCAGTGGCGCAGTGAGCACGGGACCCACGTCTGGGCATACCCTTCCCACTTAAGGGTGACAAAAGGAACAAATGATGGACAGAATGCTGAACAATGCAAACATTCACCCCCAGTCAAAAAGATCTGGGTTTAATCCATTGTTTTTTTGCTCACCACGCCACCCCAGTTCGGACCCAGCCGTATGCAAATCAGTCTTGACCCTTTTTTTTGAGACAGAAGACCAGTGCCAGTAATGAGGGTAAATTGGTGTGTTCCTTAAGGACTAAATCAGGACTTCTCAGGGTCATGGACACGCCTAGTCCTATGCACATATGCTTAGATTAGTGTGACATCAGGACCAAAATAAAAGTCAGGATACCAACTATATTCACAGTTGAACAATTAGGGCTGGGAATGTTTGTATACCATACAGGGGACATTTATGTCCCAACAATGATAATCTCCAACAAAAATGCTGGTGAGCTCACCAGGCTCCACCTCATCACACCTAGCTAACACAAACATAATTATTCATTCACATTTCATCCATTCAAGGACAGCCCATCATGCCAAATCTGTAGATCAACTTTTATTTCTCTCATCTAAAAGAATCATCTTCCTTTCTCAGCAAAACTAATACCATATCAAAAGTCACCACTTACCTTTCTTCAGCTACAGTTTGTTCCATTTTTTTGGATGCCATGCTGTCAAGAGCAACACACCAAAACCCTCTATAACAGATTGTTGTCATTGCATCAAAGCTGTCCACCCTGCAGTCCAAAGCACACCCATGCAATCTGCTTGCAAACAGTAAGGGGAATAAGAAGCTTTTAGTGAACCCCTAAGGCCTCAAGTGCGTTCATCACAAGTAAGTTCTAAAGTACCACAAAACATAGTACCACGCCCCTGGTTTCATTGTCAGTCAAAAAAATGTAACCTTTGAGAGTGCTTGTGAGGTAAATATAATGGTCACCTATCGTCAATAGACCTGTGCTGTGGACACTAGCATTTACTGTCAATATGGACTTTCATATCACATCAGAACAATGCAAATAATTTTGATTGTGCTTCATACTGGTGAAAACTTTGAGAAAGTGAGCATTCATAACAAATTCACATCCTATCTTATGCAGCTCACACAAAAACAGATATTTCTTTGATGGAATATGCATATAACTATAATAATAGTTTATTATTCATATCCTTTATCTCAAACGATCATTAACCCAATATGGAGAATGAAGTCTCTTTGCCATGAGGAATGCTAAGCCACTGTCAGTTTCTAAAGCATATGTACACTGTATTATTTCAGTAACTCCTGTCTCTTATTGTTACATTGAAGATATCTTTTACTTGTTATTGGTCTTTGTACAGTTATGTTTTCCCAAGTATGGAGTTCTTCTGATGCTAAACAAAAACAAGTTAATAAAAAAGCTTTGATTAATCTCTTTGCAAATAGAATACTATGGTTTACCACATACCATTGCCTGTTCTCTTATGTTGTCCTCGTTCATTTCAAAAACAGACTCTAGTTTTGGGAGTTTGCTTTTGAAAATCAAAAATGTTTGCTGAGCGGCCACCTGAAACAAGGCAGCTCAGCAAACATTTAAAGCCATCATAGAAGCCACCAGTGGCGGCTCGCAGAGGGAGTGCTGCAGGGCGGTGAGGCGGGGCGGGGGAGGGGAGGGGCTGGTTGGGGGGGTAGTGGAGTCGGACATATGACGGGCAGGAGTAAGGTAAGTAAATAAATCAATAAAACTATTTACCTCGCGCTCGCTGCATCGCCAACTCGGCGATGCAGCGAGCGCAAGGTAAATATTTTTATTTATGTATTTACTTACCTTACTCCTGCCCGTCGTATGTCCGACTCCACTACCCCCCCACCCAGCCCCTCCCCCGCCCCGCCACACAGCACTCCCTCTGCGAGCCGCCACTGGAAGCCACATTGGCAGCAGCTTCTCTTAAGGCACAGAAACATTTGAAGGGCCAGTCAAGATCTCTAAATATGGTGGGCGGCAGTACAGACAGAAAGGCGGAGTAATTTCCTTTGCCACTCAGATGAATGGAGTGTGGGCAGCCCACCATAGTCTAATCAAAGCCGTAGTTTAGTATTGCAAATTACACCCTACATAGATGAGCGACCCACCTATTTATTTTAATAGACCACTCCACACCCCTCTGAATTTGACTCCAAATCTCGTCCGATCACAAATTTGTACAAATAAAACAAGCACCTTTCAAATCTATATTGTTTGGGCTCTATATAGCTAATCAAGTAAACCATTGCTTGGTATAATCAGGAATGTCACAGTGATTCAGTCAATCCATGGTGTATTATCTATATTAACTGCTCTCTCCAGGTCCCTATCTCCATTTGCAGCCCTAGATGCTTGCCTGGATCTAGGAAGGTTTCTAAAAAAGGGGAGCCAACCTGCTGTTTCCTGTGTGTCCCTTGCCCCCAAGGGGAGATCTCTAACCAAACTGGTGAGTGTACAAACAATCTTAAAATCCTGCACGCGTTCTTTTAAACAGAATTAAGACACACTTCTATAACACACCTATATACTGATTTTCTATTTTAGATTCTATTGAGTGCCTCAAGTGCCCCTGGGACCAGTGGCCCAACAAGAATCAAAACTGCTGCATTCCAAAGATTATAGAGTTTCTTAACTATGATGAACCCACAGAAGCCACACTACAGGCAACTAGCATTTTCTTTTCCATGATACCTGTTGCCATCTTGGGACTGTTCATTCGCTACAGGAAAACCCCCATTGTTAAAGCCAACAACTGTAACCTTAGCTACTTGCTACTCATGTCCCTCACCCTATGCTTCCTTTGCTCATTGGCTTTCATTGGTTCCCCCACACCAGTGAAATGTCTCTTCCGCCAGGCTGCTTTTGGCATCACTTTTGCTTTTTGTGTCTCTTGCATCCTGGCCAAAACTATCATGGTGGTCGTTGCCTTTAATGCCACCAAACCCAACAGTGACTTAAAGCGATGGGTTGGGCCCCATCTTTCATATGCTCTCATCGGTATCTGTACACTCATTCAGGTTATTTTATGTACCTCTTGGCTAACTCTCTTCCCACCGTTTCCACAGTACAACATGCTCTCGAAGCCTGGATTGTTAATACATGAGTGTAATGAAGGTTCTGCTGCTGCCTTCTGGTGCATGCTGGGATACCTTGGATTTCTGGCCCTCAAGAGTTTCACAGTGGCCTTCCTAGCCAGAAAGCTGCCCAACAGCTTCAATGAAGCCAAATTCATTACCTTCAGCATGATCGCTTTTCTCAGTGTATGGCTCTCATTTATTCCAGCCTATCTCAGCACCAAGGGCAAGTACATGGTGGCCATGGAGATTTTCGCCATCTTATCTTCCAGTTCTTCTTTGGTTTCCTGTATATTTGTCCCCAATTGTTACATCATCCTATTTAGACCTGATATGAACACTAAGGAATATTTGATGGGGAGGATGATAGAACAGAAATCCAAAAGGATGTGAAGTCGCAATCTGTCTATATTAAGTTCCCAAGAATTCGGATCTGAATCAACAATAGACAATAACGTGATGTTTACATTCTGTTTTCAAAGTTGTAGGGGGAGGGAGGCTGTGAGAGAAGAAAAGCAGGCATCTGGCAATAATATGTTTTTGCTGGCAGATTTCTGTTACAAGATTAAACTGAGTAACTTGAGTGAAACTTAAATAAGAATGGTGTGCACTTGGACACCCCCCTTTCTTGGAATAGATTTCTGTTGAGTCATCTAGAGGTGCTTTGCAGAGGTAGTTTTGTTTTACACTTTTAATGAATTTTACAAAGACGGCTAAGAGGAAGTCCACCGATTCATAACTTTGTATGAAACAATTAACCAATAAATACTTGACTCTGCATTTAATCAACAACCACGCTGACAGAATTCGTCCCCTATATGCATGGTGCTTGTCTGTCATAAGATAGTCAGAGAATGATACTGTAAGGCAAGAACTTTTCTTATGAATAGCCATCAATAGCCTGATTTTCATTACTCTGAAACTTGTAATGAAATTATGTTTCATTAGTCAATCAAACTCTCACAGCTTTTTCTGCTTCTTATGCTTAACTCCTGGCAGATAATTCCTTATACCACACTACCAGGGGAACTATTGCAGATAGGTTGCACTTTTCCTGTTTGCGCCACAGAGCACCTTTAAGACGGTGCGACGGGTGCAAACAGGAAAATGCCCCCTATTATGTAGAATGTGCTGTCTTCATGCCAGCCGAGAGCTTGCGCTGCCCCAGGGCAGCACATTCAAGAGAAACACAGAGCAGCTGTTCAAAAGCTGCTCCATGTTTCTCTGTGCAGGCGGCAACCTGCTTGCACTTCAAAGAGGGATTTGAGATCCCCTTGCAGGTGGGTGCAGTGAGTGGATGCACCCACCCGCAAGGTGATGTCTGGGGCATCCATGGAAACCCCTTTCATCCCTCTAGAGGGGCTGCCTTTACGGGGCGCACTGAAAGTGTGCCACCTTTTTGTGGTGCACTTTCCGTGTATCTCCTAAAGAGAGGTTTGCCTCTGCGCCCGCATCCATTATTTGGCGCAGGCACAGATGCAAAGAGATTCTCTCATTTGCATGGGGCCACTCCCCATGCAAATGTGGGAATGCCCTCTTGAGATAGCTCTGGTGCTACATGTGCACCAGCGCTATCTGTAGTACAAAAGGGGCTGCAGAAGTCTTTGCAGCCTCTTCTGTAATACTAAAGTTCCCTGGGGCTGCACAAAGCGGGCGCAAATGCCTGTTACGCCCGAGGGCATTTCCAGAATTTGGCCCGAGGTCTGGCTTTAGTGCTGGTAGAACCTGGTGTGACAATCTTTGTTACCACCCCATTATGACTTCATTCTCCACTGATTCGCTCACTACCACACTCCAAAAGTGCCCCTCATCTCTCCATAACCCCTTTCTCACAGGCATTTTGTTTGTTTTATAGTGCCTCTCATACCAGTGTAGGGCGTCAGAACACTTTCCATCACACACATATACAGAGAAAATGAATCATAAATATGTAAATCCGTGTGTTTGAAATGCTACATAAGAAAATAAGGGCTTCAAAGTGATGGCACATAAGACAAGAAGGGTTCCAAGTTGTAGGAGTCACATGTCATCCATACTGGTAGGCACTCTATTTTAGGAGGAATTAATTTGGAGAAGCACAGGCTCAGAATTTAACGCAGTATTTAGGGTTGGCTTTACTAACAATAATGTATTTCTACACAAATTAACCCCTTCGCTGCTAGGCCTTTTCCCCCCCTGTGCTAAGCCTTTTTTTGGCTATTTGGGGTAGTTTGCGCTTAGGCCCCTGTAACTTTTTGACCACATAAGGTATCCACGCCAAATTTGCGTCCTTTTTTTCTAACATCATGGGGATTGTAAAGGTACCCAGGGTTTGTGGATTCCCCTGGAGGGGACCCAGAAATTAGCCAAAATACACCAAACTTTTGTTTGTTTTGGGAAAAATGCGAAAAAGGGCTACAGATGAAAGCGTCTTGTTTTTACCTGCAAATGGCATCAAAAAGGGCTTGTAGTGCTGAAATCACCATCTTCCCAGCTTTCAGGGACAAGCAGACTTTTGTCAGAAAACCAACTTTTTTTACACAGTTCTGGCATTTTTCTGGGACATAGCCTATTTTTGCTATTTTTGGTGCTTTCAACCTCCATCCAGTTAATGGTAGAAATGGGTATGAAACCAATAATGGATCCTGGAAAGCCATACATTTCTGAAATGTAGACAAAATTCTGAATTCAGCAAGGGGTCATTTGTGTAGATCCTTAAAGTTTTCCTTATAGAAACTAACAGTTAAATAAAGGAAACATTGAAAATTAGTTGAAAAAACAGCCATTTGTGTCAACGTTTTCACCTGTAACTTCTTCTAATTATGACAGCTATTTGAAAGCAATATACCGTTATATCTGCTGGACCTTTCTGGTTGTGGGGATATATAGGACTTGTAGGTTCACCAAGAACCCGGCGAACCCAGAGCCAATAACTGAGCAGCATCTTGCAATGGTTTTTATTATGTACCGGGTATATAGCAATTATTTTGGGAAAATGTATACATGGAAAAATTGTTATGAAAGACACCTATGTATTTCTGAAATGGGAACAAAATGTAGATTTTAGAAACAGTAGATATTTGCACATTTCCGAAATTGGGAGTACCCATACTAGCATGAGAATTATAGGTCATTTTTCAAAATGACTTATTTTTACACATTGTGTTTCATTTGGAAGGCAGAAATGCATCGAAAGTCAATAGGTAATAACAGTTGCTCTACAATTCTGTGTTACCCTAAGTCTCCCGATAAAAATGGTACCTCACTTGTGTGGGTAGGCCTTGTGCCCACAACAGGAAATGGCTCAAAATGCAACGTGGACGTACCACATTTTCACAATGAAAAATTACCCTTTTTTTGCAAAGTGCCTAGCTGTAGTTTTTGAACCCTAGCTCTGCGGGCACTTAGGGAAACCTAGCAAACCTATACATTTTTGAAAACTAGACACCCAGGGAATTCAGGATGGGGTGACTTGACTGGCTCTCACCAGGTTCTGTTACCCAGAATCCCTTGCAAACCTAAAGAATTGGCAAAAAAACACATTTTCCTCACTTTTCTGTGGTGGAAAGTTCTGGAATCTGCGTGGATCCACAAAATTCCACCCACCCCGCGTTCCCCAAGGTCTTCCGAAAACAATGGTACCTCACTTGTGTGGGTAGGCCTAGTGCCCGCGACAGGAAGCAGTGCAAAACGCAACGTGGACGCACCACATTTTCACAGTGCAAAATGACCCTTTTTTTGCAAAGTGCCTAGCTGTAGTTTTTTAACCCTAGCTCTGCCGGCACTTAGGGAAACCTAGCAAACCTATACATTTTTGAAAAGTAGATACCCAGGAGAATCCAGGATGGGGTGACTTGACTGGCTCTCACCAGGTTCTGTTACCCAGAATCCCTTGCAAACTTAAGAAATTGGCAAAATAAACACATTTTCCTCACTTTTCTGTGGTGGAAAGTTCTGGAATCTGCGTGGATCCACAAAATTCCCACCCACCCGCGTTCCCCAAGGTCTTCCGAAAAAATGGTACCTCACTTGTGTGGGTAGGCCTAGTGCCCGCGACAGGAAGCAGAGCAAAACGCAACGTGGACGCACCACATTTTCACAGTGAAAAATGACCCTTTTTTGCAAAGTGCCTAGCTGTAGTTTTTGAACCCTAGCTCTGCCGGCACTTAGGGAAAGCTAGCAAACCTATACATTTTTGAAAAGTAGACACCCAGGGAATCCAGGATGGGGTGACTTGACTGGCTCTCACCAGGTTCTGTTACCCAGAATCCCTTGCAAACCTAAAAATTGGCAAAAAAACCACATTTTCCTCACTTTTCTGTGGTGGAAAGTTCTGGAATCTGCGTGGATCCACAAAATTCCACCCACCCCGCGTTCCCCATGGTCTTCTGAAAAAAATGGTACCTCACTTGTGTGGGTAGGCCTAGTGCCCGCGACAGGAAGTAGCGCAAAACACAACGTGGATGCACCACATTTTCACAGTGAAAAATGACCCTTTTTTGCAAAGTGCCTAGCTGTAGTTTTTGAACCCTAGCTCTGCCGGCACTTAGTGAAACCCTAGCAAACCTATACATTTTTGAAAAGTAGACACCCAGGGAATCCAGGATGGGGTGACTTGACTGGCTCTCACTAGGTTCTGTTACCCAGAATCCCTTGCAAACCTAAAAGATTGTCAAAAAAACACATTTTCCCCACATTTCTGTGGTGGAAAGTTCTGGAATCTGCGTGGATCCACAAATTTCTACCCACCCGCGTTCCCCCAAAGTCTTCCGAGAAAAATGGTACCTCACTTGTGTGGGTCAACCTAGTGCCTGCGACAGGAAACGGCGCAAACGCAAGGTGGACACACCTCAATTTCGCAGTGAAAAATTACCCTTTTTTGGCAAAGTGCCTAGCTGTAGTTTTTGAACCATAGCTCTGCCGGCACCTAGGGAAACCTAGCAAACCTATACATTTTTGAAAACTAGACACCCAGGAGAATCCAGGATGGGGTGACTTGACTGCCTCACACCAGGTTCTGTTACCCAGAATCCCTTGTAAACATAAAAAATTGTCAAAAAACACATTTTCCCCACATTTCTGTGGTGGGAAGTTCTGGAATCTGCGTGGATCCACAAATTTCCACCCAACCCGCGTTCCCCAAAGTCTTCTGAGAAAAATGGTACCTCACTTGTGTGGGTCAGCCTAGTGTCCGCGGCAGGAAACAGCACAAAACGCAACGTGGACACACCTCAATTTCGCAGTGAAAAATTACCCTTTTGGCAAAGTGCCTAGCTGTAGTTTTGAACCCTAGCTCTGCCGGCACCTAGGAAACCTACCAAACCCACACATTTCTGAAAACTAGACATCCGGGATTCCAGGGAGATATGGCTTGCGTGGATCCCCCAATGTTTCCTGCCCAGAATCCCCTGCAAACCTCAAATTTAGCTGAAAAAATCACTTTTTTTCACACATTTTTGTGTGGGAAAGTTGTGGATTCTCCGGGCTGACACAAATTTCCTACCACCCAGCGTTCCCCCAGGTCTCCCGATAAAAATGGTGCTTCACTCGTGTGGGAGGCCCAAGTACCTGCGACAGGCAAGGGCCCAAAACGTAGTGAGGCGACATCAAAATGGCCTATCTCAAAACGACCTGGTTTTGCAAGGGGGATCCCCTGGGTTTTTGGCCCGGTGCTCGGCGGCCACCTAGGGAAACCTATCAAACCTACACATTTCTAAAAACTAGACACCCGGGGGATTCCAGGGAGGTATGGCTTGCGTGGATCCCCCAACGTTTCCTTACCCAGAATCCCCTGCAAACCTCAAATTTAGCTGAAAAAATCACTTTTTTCACACATTTTTGTGTGGGAAAGTTGTGGATTCTCTGGGCTGACACAAATTTCCTACCACCCAGCGTTCCCAGTGTGTGCCCCCAGGTGGCACAGTGGGGGCACACACACCTTTTTTTTAAATATAAAATAATAACGATCTGCCCCCCCTCCCAAGGGGGGCAGACCCAACTGCATACATTTCTCCCCCAAGGGGAGCGACCCTTGCCCAAGGAGCCGCACCCCGACACAATTTGGGCATTTTAAAAAAAACAAAATCCCTGGTGGCCCAAGGGGGGCAGACCCAACTACATACATTTCTCCCCCAAGGGGATGGATGTGCTGGATTTTATGTGTGTGTTCCCTTTATTTTAAGTCCCCTGTTTAATTCACGCCCTCTCTACTCCCTCAAGGAAGTTCTTCCACTATAGGAAATTCTGTACTCCATGCCTATAGAAGTGCCTTCCCAGTGTGTTCTGAGTGACTGCCACTTATTGCAGTATTATACCTCTTTTTGTATTTTGTATCTCATGTATCATGCACACCTGTCACTTTTTCCTCTTGGAACGTATACCTCTTTTTGTATCTGGTTTGTTTTTGTTATTTGCACTATTGTCACTTTTTCCTTATGTAATGTAACGCTTGCTTTTGTATTATGCTCACTTGTAACCTTCTCCTCATGTAATGTTACTGTTCCTATTGTGAAGCGCTCTGACACCTTCGGGTAAAGTCCGCGCTATATAAAAATGCGTAAATAAATAAATAAATAAATAAGGGGAGCGACCCTTGCCCAAGGGGCCGCTCCCCAACACAATTTGGGCTTTAAATTTTTTTTTAAAAAAGCATTCCTGCTCCACGATCGCGCCTGGGCGCGATCGTGCAGCAGGAATGCTTTTTAAAAAGACATCGGAGGAAAGGAAAACCCTTTCCTATCTTCCGATGCCTTTTTAAAAATACCCCCCACCCTCCACGGCGAGAAACTCACCTTTCTTTCCCGACGCGCTGGAAGCAAATGGCTTCCAGCGCGTTGGGCGAACAAAAGGAAACCCTCAATGACGTCAGCGCGACTCCCGCGCTGACGTCATTGATGATGTGGCAGAGGGTGGGGGGAGGCAGGGGAAGGGCTTCCCCTGTCTTCCCCGGTGCAGGCAGCAAGATCGGTGTCCCACGGGGGGAGCGCCAGCGCTTCCCCCGTGGGTGGGTGTCACGACGGCCGGGAGCCGTCATGAGCACAGCCCCACTGTGACTCATGACGGCTCCCGGCCGTCGTGAGCACCGAAGGGTTAACCGTTTTTTTAGCAACATTAGGGTAATGAATGACTGGGGACAATGATAACATTCTAACCTATTCCTTTGCATTCACCTCTTTGATGACAATTCATAGCTCACTGTGCTATATTATGATTGTAACTTATGAACTGTAAACAACAAAATGATCTCTCTGACAAAAACAGCAACACACTGAGCTATCTACATAAAATATAGTTATGTGATTTACCAGGTACAGGTGCTGTGCAACAGGCATGTTAGCCTTCGGTGCAATTTTATAGTGAGTCAAAACTGTCCCTAGACATAACCCTGATCTCTCTCCAACAGGTACATTAATCACCAGACTTTTCTTGACAGTTTTATTTTTGCCTGATAATTGGTGGACACACAAGGAATCCTGCAGCAGGTGCTTCTAAACCCATAAGATATTTTAAAACACAACAGGCAGAGCATCCTAAAGCCAGGCCTGCACACCCAATGGTGCTTGCTAACCGATATAGCAGATATAGCTTAGCAACTACTACCAACAGAAAACTCACAGGCTGCATTAACATTTTTTTATTAAAAACTGACGAATTGTTCTAAATAACTGTTGCTTTAGTGAGCATTGTCCAATAGCATGATTGAAGGCATTATTATTAATCTATTGTCCTCCTCACCCACCTTGTGCACCTTCGCCACTGGGTCATGTTATATAAATTGGGTGGTGGGCAATCTTCTTGTTATACTGACCTCTAGAATATGCTTCTTGCCTAAAAAGCAATATGAATATAGTGAACAAATTGAAAACATGTTGTCAGGCAAGAGATAAGGATAAATGTGTTGGCATAATGGGCTGTGCCTCTCTTGTAATCAAATAAATTATACAATCTGTGCATTCAAAAAGAAAGTACAAGCACAGCACTGCTAGAGAAACCATCACAATACATAATCTCATTTGAAACCAAGTAGATATAAGAGGAATGTATATAATCCTTTATGTTTTATACACAAAGTTTCTTATATAGGGTATGATTCACAGATATACTTTTATCTGTAAACCACTGGCTACAATGAAAGTACCTCCAAGTCCACTTGCCTGGAATCCACAAAATATATTCCAGACAGGTGTAAATGAAATGTAGTAAAATAAAGAGTAGTAACTCCCATGCAAAAGTTAGGAACTGGGTGTTACAAGATGGGGTTATTGTTGTAAGTTTGGCAATGCCCACAAGCACATTTAAGGTCTTTCACAAACTCTACTTTGACACCTTCTTTCTCTGGAAATGGTCAGAAATGTACTCCAGCCAAGGGCCAGTATAGCTTCCCCTCAGAATGAGAGAAGGAACGATCACCCTCAGGTATCATGGGGGTGTAGGGGAAGGGCTCTCACCACAGGAAAAATGATTTCCATCTGGAGAAGAAAAATACAAAAATGTGCATTTGCACCTTCTACACCCCGAACCGCCAGCTCCGCTCCGCCGACCGCGCCCTCGCTACCATCGACCGCATCCGAAGAGCGACCTCCGGCGGCAGATCGTTCTCCTACCTCGCTGCCAAGACCTGGAAACCCTCCCCATCCTCCTACGGCAGACCCAAGACCTACTAACCTTTAGGAGGCTACTCAAGACCTGGCTATTCGAGCAGTAGCGGCACCCCCCCTAGCGCCTTGAGACCCTCACGGGTGAGTAGTGCGCTCTACAAATTTCCTGATTGATTGATTGATTGGGCTTCATTCATCCACCCATAAATCTTTAATGTATAGCTTTCCACACAGAGGCAACAAAAGACTCATGGAATATGTCACATGACATTCCCAGTAGTACACCTAGAAACCTCCATCTTGAGAAGCTTTTCATCCATACTACTGGGAATGTTTATGCATTGATAAACAGAAGCAAAAGTACATGCAGGCAGAGATATAAACCTCTGCATGTACCTTTACATTTTTTGTGAATTGAGCCAAAAACATTTGGTGCCAATGCTACAGTTGAATGAATGAATGAGTGTGTGAGTGAGTGAGTGAGTGAGTGAGTAAGTAAGTGAGTGGACCAGTGAGTGAGTGAGTGAGTGAGTGAATAGGATTTTTAGAGTGCTGATCTACTCAACCAAGTGTCCCGGTACAAAAACCTGGTGGTGCATCACAAGAACAAAAAAAATTTGTAAAATATTGACTATTAAATAGAGGAAAAGAGCCAAGTTTTCAGTTTCCTGTGGAAAACTACCTCTGAAGATAGGGTCTGATGCTCCAAGGCAAGCTGGTTCCATGCCTTAGCAGCTAGAAAAGTAAAAGACATTCTCCCCTTCTTGAGGCACTACTATCAAAGCTGAAGACACTGACAGCAGAGATCTGGAAGGGAGGTAATGTGAAAATCTGTCTGAGAGATAACCAGGGCAGGCTCACAAAAGTGTAAGATGATTCAAGGATAAGACTTGAATAAAGAGTTCAATTAGTTGTCTTTTTTTTAAACCAATTTATTTTTTCACTTCAGATCCAATTGCAACAGACATTGGATTCAGATGGACATGTTGTAATAGCACAGGCACCATGGCCACAGATTCATAAAAATACCAGGGTTAGTATACGTCTCAAGACACAAAATTTGATCCTCAATGACATCATGTGTTTGCCACTCATCTCATGCAATAGCCTCTGATTTACTGCCAAGGAGGTGGGAAAAAGGCAAAAAAGGCAAGCTCTACAGTAATAGCATGTGTAGATCCCTATGTAATTTTGTTCCTTCTGCTGGCTTCTTATTCTCTGAGGTCTGTGGGAACAAGGGCAGAAATAGAGGTATCTGTGTGCAAGCAATGGGTAGCAGTTTATATTCTTGTTTATCCTAATTTGCACCCAGGTCAATAACCTGAACCTGAAGAATAAATGTTCTAACAATTCTTCAGTGGTTTTGACAACCAAGCATTGACTATGCTTATGCATGCATATGTACCCTTGGTAAACCTGAATATGAACTTCACATCCTCTGTTCTACATGAACAACTGTTTCTATGAGTTGCTTTCTCGTCATATAACATTTAAGATTCCAAAACATGCCCCAACAAAGGAAATTTAACTGCAAAGACTGTTCCATGGTGTTAGTTACTTTCTTCCTTACTTACTTCTGTTTACTACCCCTCCTGGGGTTTAAGCCATCAACCAGGACTTTCCAGCCATCTCTGTCTTGAGTGTTTCTTTCAATCTGACTCCAGGTATAACTCATCTCCTTGCAGTCAGCCTCAAGACCTCAACACCAGGTGTTTCTTAGCCTTCCTCTTATCCTTTTCGCTTGAGGGTTCCAGGTCAGGGCTTGCATGGTGGTGTTTGATACGGGTTTGCAAGTGATGTGACCTATCTAGCTTCAGCGCCTTTCCATGTTTTCTTCATGAGCAAGGACCTAGAAACTCTGCTGCCATAAGTCATTGTCGTTGATGGTTTTTCGCCATCAGATTTGGAGTATTTTCCTCAGACAGGTGTTGATGAAGGTCTGGACTTTGTTGGTGGTGGTCACTGTTGTCCCCCAAGTTTCTGCTCCATACAGAAGGACTGACTTTACGTTAGTGTTAAAAAGCCTGATCTTGGATTGCAGTGGTGGCTACTTGGAGCTCCAGATCTTCTTTAGTTGAACGAAGGCGGACTTTGCTTTGCCAATTCTTGCCTTGACATTGGCATCTATGCTGCAGTGCTTGTTTATGACACTGGCTGGGAAGGCCTCTACCAGTGTATCACTTGCAAGAGTGATTGCAGCAGTGCTGGCCCTGTTAGCCTTCAGGATCTTCATTTTTCCCTTGTGGATGCTGAGGCCAAATGATTATGAAGTGACTGCCACATTGTCGGTCTTCTTTTGCATCTACAGATGGATATGGGACAGTAGGGCCAGGTTGTCTGCAAAGTCCAGGTCGTTGAGCTGTGTCCAAGAAGTCGACTGGATCCCATTACTTCTTCTTGCTGTGGATCTCTTCATGATCCAGTCTATGTCCAGCAGGAAGAGAAAATTGAGAGCAAACAAGCCTGGCGGACCTTGGTGTATAGGGACTGGGTCTTCCTACCACCTTAGTACCCACAAGCCCAGGACCAACTAGCTATAGTGTTTCACTTGCTCTCCTACTCACTCACAGAGAAACAAATGATTAGACACCCCAGAACACAACTTTCCCAGATCTCTCAGGAATCACAGTCACAACGCACACCCTTTCACTTGCACTCTTGTGCTTGTCCACAATAAGATCTGACAGAGACACTAAATAGTTTAAAATTTGTATTTTTACTAACGTGCCCTAACATGCAGTATACGTGCCACAACAAGTAGGAAAATGCATATTACAAATACAGTCAGCATAGCAGCTAGTCCATAAATCATAAAGGGAGATGTCATCATAAAAAGACAATGGAGCCTAATCTCCCTCCCCTTGCTAAGAAAAAGTATTATTGTACATTAGAAGATCTGTGGGCTTTGTCAGCAGACCCCATACCTCAGCCTATAGATGGTAGACCTACATCATAGGTGCTGTCTCGCCCTTTTCTCTGGTAAGGTCCCTCTCCAAGTGTGTCTACCTATTCCTGTATTCCACTAAAAAACCAAAGTACGTTGTCCAAACAACAGCTGCATCAGTATGTTTTGTCTAAGGGCTAAGATCTGGCCAGAACAAAATAACAAGGGGCATTGTTGTTCGACCTTGCACATAATGTTCAGTCAAAATCCCAGGAACATGCAGAGAGCGAACACAACAATGAATTCTCATGTGAAAGCAGCCATTGAAAATATTGCAAAAAATAAAGACGTAGTAACATGCGCAAAGCAGCAGGCAGGCTGCAATGTGCTCATGCTAACTTAGTGAAGACGACAATATCCCTATGGGCCACGTGACACCCTCCCCTTGTCCAGGTCGTTAGCCCTATGCTAAGACAGAAATCAGAGGTAAGCAGACGCAAAGCGTGTCAGTGTTATTCCAATTAGGATAGTCATGAAGCCCAAAAAAAATAAAAAAATTATTGTAAGGTTATATTTTTCAAAATTTTTGGCCAATTGGGCACTCAAAAACCCATCCATTCATAGTTCGTCGTTGGAGACAAAAATGTTGTGGGAAAAGTGGAATGCCATGGACTCCAGAATGTTGTCTGTCCCTTCCATCATTGAAACAATAGCGCTTTGAGCCTGCTTAGCTTGTTGAAATCTGTTTTCAAAGTTGGAACGGAAGGCCAAAGCGAACAATCTACAATCCCAGGCAGGGGTGGACATTGCTGCAACATGTAACACGTTGTGATACTGTTACTATATACGGGATGCCAGCCCATAAGCGCAGCAGTCGTGGTTATTTAAAATAAGATAACTGCCATTGGAAAGCAAAGTTAGTGCGGGAATAATAGCTGGGACAGGGTACCTTTTAAAAAGCAAGCTAGATTAGGTGCCAAAACATTGCAGGCCTGTGCAACTTAACTTGTTTACAGACTAGGGAATGTCCTACTGTGGAATCGCAGTCCTCCCATGTAAGGAAAACTTCCCTACCTGCGCGCTGATATCTGTAGGTGGAGGATAAGGACCACAATTCATGAATATAGGTACTGTCGAGGGGCTCAAACCTACCAACTGGATAGTGTTTCATGCAGGCTGTGAAATGAAAAAGTGAGATGAGCAGTGAAATAACCCCATGTATTAACCACACAGCTGAATAAGTCTCTGCTACAGAAAACAGTAACTGTTCTAATTGTTCAGTATGTAACAATGTGTAAGTCGCGTTTTTCATTGACATTAATTTCTGTTTATCAGTCAAATGAAATGGCAAAACCAGTGCAGAAGCATTCAAATAATCCCATGGCACTTTTCCATTTTTGAGTGTTTGCAATGTCCAGGCAAACTGCATTATAGAACGTAACTGATTTTGACCATGATATAAAACAGACACTTCATGTTGAACAATGTCAATGACAGATGATACAATATTATCCAAAGTGTATATACGTGAAGACAGTGTATTGATGCTGTTATCTACCAATGCATGGACTTTTTCCAAATTAGCTTGGTCAATTTGGCGGAGGCGCACCGCAGCTTCCATCTGAGACAGTTTCCAAAATTCATTATATGCTGAATACATAAAATGTTTTGTTCGAGGTGATTTAGGACCTAGAAGGAAATCAGCCAGATCGATGTCCCCGTCAAAAGAGAAAGTTGTTGTTTCACAGACGACAGTGTGGAATGTTCTAACCATTGCTGACACAATTTACCCACTGAATATGTGGTAGCAGAATGGGAATGTGGGAAACGTGGATCAGGTCTACTTTGTGTAAACCTTTTTGTGGTATTCAGAAAACACAACTGGCATGCATTGGAGCTCGTTGGCCATGGTACCCAACCCAAGGGGTCAATATTAGAATAATTAAGTGTGCCATTTTGAAACATGACAGCCAAATTGTCAATTGTGTAGTTTGTGTGTGTTTGCCATGTATCATAAGAAGCCAATAATGGAATGGAAGGAATATTTAGATTTTTGGCAGTGGCTAAACCAAAACAAGTAGTCTGCTGTACCGTGTCATTTAAAAATAAAATTTGAGACGGTATCAGACACGCACGATGCAAAGCTTCAGTGCACTGCACCTGCCAATCTTTAGTACCCCAAATGGATTTTAAATCAATTGTGTCCTTCCAGTGCTCATAACCCTTCACTGACAAATCATATCTGAAGGACATGAAGTAAACTAATTTAGTGTGTGTCAACATAAATTTAGTTTGGAACGTCATTTTTAGTTTAGAAAAATAGGACTGACGGTCTGACAGATTGTAACCAGAAAAATATATAAATTTACCCTGTTGAGTCTTTGAACTCCCCTGTAAAGGAGTTGGGCAATGTTCCCACTTTGTATAATTAAAAACGGTCTCAGAGTGTTGGTCTTATGTAAAAAATGATGCCCATAATGTTGATAACAGAATAAATCTGCGTAATTTTCAGAATTCAAATACAAGTCTTCAGTGTCAAAAGCAGCATAATATTTCAAATCAGAGAACAATGAATGAACGGCATGAACATCCCAGTCATCAGAGTGTATGTCCGGTAAAACCACATCTCCCAATGAAATGCGGAAAACGTATGGAATGTTTAAAATTTCGACCGGGCCATGGATATCACACAATACTTTATCCCAAACAATGCCATCAGCAACAGGGAATGCCGAAATGTTGACAAGGGCTTGATCTCTTTTCATTATATGTGACAATGTATGAGGGGCCAGAACTCCATCAACAAAGTTCACAGCAGAGCGTTCAGGCAAATAATGACACTTAATGAGTAGAAAAAACACAGTCACAAACCCAATCCACATGAAGAGGAATATCAGTGTATGCACTATCCAGATGTATGTCTAGGGTGGGACTAGGTAAGTCTTTTTGAACCAGAAGATGAAAAGACTGGTACGTGTAGGGGTTTTCTCCATAGACGAGGACGAAGAAGATGTTTCAGAAGAAAAGCTGGTACGGTCCATATAATAACCACTGGACCCCAGTTGAAACAACGGGGGTTGCGCTGCATTTGATGGTTCAGGTATGGTACTCTCAGGAATGTCAATTATGACTTCGACTGGAGGAGAAGCATACTCAATATCAGCAGTGGTGGAAGTAGAATGTAAGACAGGCAATAAATCAATTAAAGTTTCCATCTCCTCCTCCATTTGTTGGGGAGTAATCGAAGAAGCTGAAGCCATCGGATTAAGGGAAAGTACACGGCGTGGAATACTTGGAGGCATACTATTCAGTATTGGCCATAAGGTGTAGTTTGACATGTTCGACTGAAATGTAACGATTCTCCTTACAACCAGGTAAAGGAGGCAGGATAACAGTACGGGTGCCGTTGAAGCCAAGGACTCTGACCAGTGCACGGTATGATGGACCAAATTCTTTTTTGTTCTCTACCTTCTCTCAGACCAGGTCTTCAACTTGAGGAAGCTAGCCAGAAACAGGAATCAGCACCGCTGGATCCGCGGAAGAGGGCAGATGTGCTTTTGCATCACAAGCTTTTTGTAGATCCTGTAACATAGCACAAAGATTATCTACGTCAAAGGTTGCGGCAGCCGCCACAACGTCTAGACCATCAAGGTCTGGCACAAACATTTTAATGCCAAAGAGCATTTCATATGGGGTCCACCCACCCAGAGATCTTCGAGGGAGATTATTTAGTGCACGTTGGACTCCATAGAGATGAGTTAACCAGCCCCTGTCAGTACCTAAGACTCTAGCTGTCAAAGATTGCTTTAAGTCACAGTTCATCCACTCCACAAATGAATTGCCCTCAGGCCGGTATGGAGACGAAAATTACACCTTCACTCGCAGAGACTTCATCGCATCCCGTAAACCTTAGAGACAAACGCAGGACCTTGGTCAGAATGGAAGGTGCCACAGGCAAATGTCCAGACAAAGATATGCAAATCTTTTATGACAGTTCGAGCGTCAGCACTATGTTGCAGCCAAACCCACAGGAATCTAGTGCTGGAGTCCACTGAAACCAAGATATGTTTAAAAGCAGTGTCTGATGTCAAAGGTAGGCCTGGGCGGAAAACTATTCTACACTCGCGGAGTTTGCGGAGTTTGCGCTACTACGCACTACGCGAATTGCACGTAGCACAGTGCAAAAACGCATAGCGTAGCGGGCATTTTTTGCTTGCTCGCGGTCCTCAATGTCAAGTTGGCGACCGCGAGCGAGCAAAATCAACATCCGGCGAGACTTTTTCCTCGTTCGCGATCAGCAACATCAAGTTGCCAATCGCGAGCGTGGAAAATAAACCTCCCGGCGAGATTCTCAACGCGGGGAGGTCAGGTTTCTCATTGTGAGTGGTCGCGTATGCTCGCGACCGCTCACGATGAGAAACTACCGGTCTGCATTGAGAAAGCTGCCACTCGAGTACAAATCTACTCGAGCGGCAGAAAACGACCGCTTGCACTGTGCAAGATGCCGTTTGCAATGATTGCACAGTGCGGACAAGCATCCGGCACTGTGCAATCAGTGCGAACAGCATTTCCCTACCGCACTACGCAGTTCGCGAAGCTACGCGTAGCTTGCGTAGTGCGAAGTGCACTTCGTGTAGCTACGCGTAGCGCCACTACGCGAACTACGCCCAGGGTTAGTCAAAGGCTGATTAGAGATGTAAAGTTGAGTGTGGGGTGGTCGTGCAACAGTAGAAGGCTTAATTTGTTGACAAATGTCACAAGAAAGTACATATTTACGTGCCTGTTGGTACAAACCACGCCAGCAGGAACGTTGCTGTAAAAGAGACACTGCCGCTGTCCCTTCGGCATGCGCAGAAGCTACTCCTTCATGAGCAGCAATGATCAACGATAGTCTGCGGTCCTTGTTGGGAATCAGCTTATCCCCAACGGATGGATTAGTTAAATGGGACTTGATCAGAAGACAAGTGATATGAATAACGTGAAGGGAAAACTTGGGGACACTCTGTTACCTCTTTTGTTGCATCTATAGCCGCCAAATTATCATCATCAATTTTAGTCATAGATCTAGTGACTGCTGCTACTGAACAGGTGGCTACTGCTTATTTGGCTGCCTCATCAGCCAGCGAATTACCAACAGCGTTTGCTCCCATGCACTGATGGCCTAAAGTATGGATAACATGTGTGAGCAGCAAACGTTCCTTAAGAGCGGCCACTTGAATCCAAAGCATTTTATGCTTAATTGTGCTACCTTTAGAATCACGAAAATCATTTTGTGTCCAGAAAAACAAGTTATCATTGAAGGATTGTACACAGTAAAACGAATTGCACAAAATAAGAGTCGGAACTTCAGCATCTGCGAATTCACGCGCTAAAACCAAAGCACGTAGCTCCGCCAATTGAGCTGTGCAATCTCCAAGAGACTGTGTGTGCACTAAAGAGGATTTAAATTCCCCATCAACAATCTTCCCTGCCACTATTGCTCAGGCTGCTGAATAAGCATGTTTAGAACCAATGGCTGGTTGCGCAGATCCATCAGTGTAAATAATACATTTGTACTGATCTAGTGGGAGCAAAGCTAAAGGAGGAGGATGAACATGTTCATATTGCAAAAACTCCTGTGTCTGTAAAGAAGGATCAAAGATAAAGTTGACATCAGCCGACATCAAAGAACTAGCCCATTGTATCCAACGTGGATGCAAGGCTTTGAAATGCGGAACACTCCCCTTCGTAACTGCTTCTAAAGCAGGTACCAGCGAAACCATAAAAATGTGTTTACCCTGAGCCAGGGAGCGTTTTTTCAGAATCACCATCTGTACTGCTGTCAAAATATTTTCAGTAGAAGAGAAACGCATCTCAGCGGAAGTGTACAAATGCGATTTATAAGCAATGGAGACCGCGTCTCCTTCATTGAACGTCAAGTAAGTGAAACCCAATGCGCCTGGTACTATCCTTATAACCAAATTTGTAGAATTGTCTCGTGTTAACAAGAAGTTGGTTGCAAGCAGGTCAGCCTGCAAAGACTGAAGAATCGTGGTATGTTCCGGGAAGCCAACAGGAAGCTGAGTAAGAAGGTTGTATCAATGAGTAAAGAGGTTTGATATGCTGGGCATAATCAGGAATGTATGTCCTCCCGAAATTAAAAAACCCAGCAAAGATTGCAATTTTGTAAGTGTAGATGGAGGTTGCAATTGTGCACATTTCTCCAGAAAGTGGGGGGGCCAACCCCCTACCTTCATTATTTAGTTCGTTACCAAGAACGAGAACTGCCAAGAAGGCGATGTGTGTCTTAGCAAAGTTGAATTTGTAACCAAAGTTTGCAAAATGTGTGATAATGCAGTCCACACGCAAGAGATGGGGGTGTAACTCATCATCAGTCAAGTATATGTCATTGATGTACGAGAAGGTATTAGGGTCGATCTCATGCAAAAGGGATACTATGCGTGCCGCAAACACACCAGGGCTATTTTTATATCCCATAGGCAATCTCGCATATCGGCGCTGATTGCCCATCGCACTGAATGCAGTCAAATCGCGGATCTCAGGAGCCAGAGAGTGACTGAAAAATCCATTGGAAATATCCAAGGTGGTTTTGTATTTTTTGCGAACAATGTTATTCACTAACGCAGAGCTATGTGTGTTCTGAACCGCAAAGGTACAAAAGTGGCTGTTTAAATGTCTGTAATCTAAAACTATGCGATAAGAACCGTCCAGTTTCAATATCAGAAAAAGAGGATTATTTATTGATGGAACACAGGGTTCAATCACACCCTGGTATTCCAAACTGAGTCAAGATTTCACTTTCAGATGCTTTCGCGTCTCGTTTAATTGGATACTGTGGTTGGAGCTGAGGTGTGGAACGTAAAGGAATCACATGAACTGGGGAACCCTCAGCCCAACCTGCCTGATTGCAATATAACGCCGGGGCTAAGGCTAAAGCCCACTTCGTGGCATAAGCCATTTTGTCATCATCAGGAACATATTTTGAAAAACTTGGAAGAATAACATCTTCCTCTCTGGGGAAAGCAAGGACACAAGGGGGTGGCCAATCAATCTCAGCCAATAAAAAATCTTAGGAAGAAGTGAGATTTTCCCAAAACACTACTTTAACTGGGCATTTAATATCACCTTCAATTTGGAGAGTTACTTTGTAAAGTCAATCTGGAGGAGCGACTCGAGTATCAGCTGTCTACTGTAATAAAAGTGTCGGTTGCTTTTGCCTCCAGACACTGGTGGAGTGTCTGCCGCACTATGGTAACCTCTGCCGCGCTGTCGAGGAGGGTCACCGCACAGCTCCTGTCGAGGAGCTGGGTTCTCACCACCTGAGGCATACTTTGCAGTCAATGTGGCAACTTTCTTCTTCTGAAATGGGGTACGATATTAAGGTAAAGCCAGCTGGTTCACTGAAGACCTCCGGGCCTCCAAGCAAACCTGCCGAAAGCTAGAGAAGAACTGGCACTGTGAACAAATACCGGACAGCTACGCAGCCCACAAGAACGCCACCCGCAGACACCATCACCTCATCAGATCCGCCAAAAGGGCCTCCTTCAAAGACCGCCTAGACAACAACGCACATAACAGCAAAGAGCTCTTCAACATCGTGAAGGAACTCTCCAACCCCAGCTCCAACACCAACGACATCCCACCTTCGCAAGACCTGTGCAACTCGCTGGCCACCTTCTTCCATCGCAAGATCACTGACATCCACGACAGCTTCAACACCACGATCGCCCCGACACCCACTGGGACCTCCGCCCCCACCCCCAACATCCGCACCAACCGCCTGCTCTCCTGGACCAACATAAACGACGACGACACCATCAAGATCATGAACACCATCCACTCCGGATCTCCGTCAGACCCATGCCCACACCACATCTTCAACAAAGCCAGCACCGCCATCGCACCCCATCTCCGGAAAGCCATCAACATTTCCTTTGAGACAGCAACCTTCCCGGAAAGCTGGAAGCACGCCGAGATCAACGCCTTACTCAAGAAACCCAAGGCGGACCCCAAGGACCTCAAGAACTTCCGTCCCATCTCCCTGCTCCCGTTCCCGGCGAAGGTCATCGAGAAGACCGTCAACAAACAACTGACCCACTACCTCGAGGAGAACAGCATCTTGGACCCGTCCCAGTCCGGGTTTTGCAGCAACCACAGCACCGAAACTGCCCTCATCGCCGCCACCGATGACATCAGGACAACGGGGAGACCGCGGCCCTCATCCTCCTGGACCTGTCAGCCGCCTTCGACATGGTATGCCACCACACACTACGCACACGGCTCCACGACGCCAGGATCCAAGAGAAGGCCCTGGACTCGACCACCTCCTTCCTCTCCGGCAGAACACAGAGCGTCCGCCTCCCCCCCTTCCGCTCCCAAAGCCACCGAGATCATCTGTGGCGTACTCCCAGGGCTCATCCCTCAGCCCAACGCTGTTTAACATCTACATGGCACCACTCGCCCACGTCGCCCATCTGCACGACCTCAACATCATCTCTTACGCCGATGACACCCAGCTGATTCTCTCCCTCACCAAGGACCCCCACACCGCCAAAACCAACCTCCACGAAGGAATGAAGGCCGTCGCCGAATGGATGAGGAACAGCTGACTGAAGCTGAACTCGGACAAGACAGAGGTCCTCATCCTCGGATCCACCCCCTCGGCCTGGGACGACTCCTGGTGGCCGACCGCACTGGGAACAGCTCCAACACCCACCGACCACGCACGCAACCTAGGGGTCATCCTCGACTCCACCCTCTCCATGACTAAGCAGGTCAACGCCATCTCCTCCTCCTGCTTCAACACCCTCCGCATGCTCAGCAAGATCTACAAGTGGATCCCCACCGAAACGAGAAAAACGGTCACCCATGCCCTCGTCAGCAGCAGGCTGGACTACGGAAACGCCCTCTATGCTGGAGCCTCTGCCAAACTCCTGAAGCGGCTGCAACGCATCCAGAACGCCTCTGCATGCCTGATCCTCGACATCCCTCGCCGCAGACACATCACTCCCCACCTGAGAGACCTGCACTGGCTCCCCGTCAACAAGAGGATAACCTTCAAACTCCTCACCCACGCACACAAGGCACTCCACAACACCGGACCTGCGTACCTCAACAGACGACTCAGCCTCTACACCCCCGCCCGCCAGCTTCGCTCCGCCGACCTTGCCACAATCCCCCGCATCCGAAGAGCGACCTCCGGCGGCAGATCCTTCTCCCACCTCGCCGCCAAAACCTGGAACACCCTCCCCATCCACCTACGGCAGACCCAAGACCTGCTGACCTTCAGAAGACTCCTCAAGACCTGGCTCTTCGAGCAGTAGCAGCACTCCTCCCCCTCCCCCCCCAGCGCCTTGAGACCCTCACGGGTATGTAGTGCGCTCTACAAATGCTATGATTGATTGATTGATTGGTCCCTCCGGTTTGGCTTTTACCTCAAACTGGCACTGCGTCTTGCTTTTGCAGACTCGCCTTCTCTGTGATCCTGACGTCCTCCCCCACCAAACTGTTGATCTGACGATTCCTGAAAGGAACGAGGAGAACGAGGATCAGGAACCTGAAACCTCTGGGGTGTCTTAATTTTAGAGCGGTCACGCAAATCATATCTACGTTCGGAAGCTTCCGTTGGTGGGGAACCAGCACGAGAACAAGGCTTCTGCTGTTGTTGCTGCTGATTTTTATTCCAATCCTTTTTAGGAAAGACTGGATGACCCTCCTTTTCAGGAGGAGGTTTATTTTTTACCTGAGTAAAAGGTCTTACTCCCAAACTATTGCGTCCCAATGATGTATACACATCCGCAATAATAATTGGCAACTGTCGCTGCCTGACAACGTCCGCCACAACTGACAGGTGTTAACGTACTTGCAAGCTAACTGCCTCACCTTTGACGTTGGCCAGAATCATATCAGAGATGATAGGGAACATGCCCACTAATCTCATCCCCAATTCCAGGGCTGGACCAGCCCGAGTTCATCTTGTACCTTCTTTAGAATGCTCAGTAGAACGCTCATGGAGGGGGTGCCAAAGCACAGTGTGTACACTGCAGCAAACACCGTCCCCCAGGTGGTGCAATCAGCTAAAGCGGGAATATTACCACTCAGTAAACTCATCGTAAGGATCCTGTGTTTTTCTACAGGAGTAGTATGTGGAAAAACAGCCTCGAGCTGCTCAACTTTTTCTGCCAACCAATATGGCAAATCATCTCTACTCTGAGTGCGCTTGCCCATCACTGAATTAATCATGATGGGACTAATGACAAGACCACCACCATGTCCTGGAGGCTGAGGAGCGGCTCCAGCCAGAGCCACTTGAATATTATGTGACATAAATTGTATGACACTTCTGTGTATATGAATCAACGAAGTATGTAACTGACGTAGCTCTGCGAGTGTAACACCAAGATAATTAGGATGGGTGTAAAACCTGCCAAAACGGGCAATGTGGCCCCATCGACCGATAAGGGGCCTAAACGGACCTTCGAAACAGGGTGAGGAAGGGCGCCATTAAACCAGATGGTATGCTCCCAGGCTGTCAACGGAACTTCAAGTAATGCATAAGGGCGATAATTTCATGGAACTGCGGTTGCTGTATATTCATGAAAGAAATTATCATTCCCACACACCGTCGGAAATGTAACCCAAGAGTAAAAGACCTCGAAGCTGTAAGCAGGGTCCGCTTCGACAACAAATATAAAATCAGCCCCCGCATTAGGGACTCCACGTTGAGTTAAAAAAGCTGTAACCGCCGCGAGGTTACGTGCCACAATTGCGACCGGTTGTGCCATATTAGAAATGGAATTAAGAAACACAGAAAAATGGTAGCGCAAAACCGGGTTGAAAGGGAGAAACAAAACCTTTTAAATTTCAAGCTTGAAAAACCTATAAATGTACAAATATAGGAGACTAAACCCTCACACCACGGACTTCTCTGGAAACGGTGAGAGGGTATCGTGGACAAGCACAAACGCTACTCAGGAGTGTTGCAAATAAGTACCAGACCAAACGTTGTTGGCATCATGTTGAAGGGATTCTGCACAAACACAGAACTATGCGCAGGATTATCGAACCTTCGTGTATAGGGACTGGGTCTTCTTACCACCTTAGTACCCACGAGCCCAGGACCGACTATCTTTAGTGTCTCACTTGCTCTCCTACTCACTCACAGAGAAACAAATGATTAGACACCCCAGAACACAACACTCCCAGATCTCTCAGGAAACGCGGTCGCAAGACACACCCTTTCGCTCGCACTCTTGTACTTGTCCACAATAAGATCTGACAGAGACACAAAATAGTTTAAAATATTTATTTTAACTAACGTGCCCTAACATGCAGTGTACGTGCCACAACAAGCAGGAAACTGCATAGTACAAATACAGTCAGTATAGCAGCTAGTCCATAAATCATAAAGGAGATGTCATCATAAAAAGACAATGGAGCCTAACATCCCTCCCCTTGCTAAGAAGAAGTATTATTATATATTATAAGATCTCTGGGCTTTGTCAGCAGACCCCATACCTTAGCCTATAGATGGTAGATCTACATCATAGGTGCTGTCTCGCTCTTCTCTCTGGAAAGGTCCCTCTCTAAGTGTGTCTACCTATTCCTGTATCCCACTAAAAAACCAAAGTATGTTGTCCAAACAACAGCTGCATTGGTATGTTTTGTCTAAGGGCTAAGGTCTGGCCAGAACAAAATAACAAGGGGCATTTTTGCTCGACCTTGCACATAATGTTCAGTCAAAATCCCAGGAACATGCAGAGAGCGAACACAATGATGAGTTCTCATATGAAAGCAGCAATAGAAAATATTGCAAAAAATAAAGGCATGTAGTAACGTGTGCAAAGCAGCAGGCAGGCTGCAACGTGCTCATGCTAACTTAGTGAAGACGACAATGTCCCTAGGGGCCACATGACACTGCCACATAAGCAGTCTTGTCTTCCTCCTACATGGTTCTCACGTTCCATGTCCCAATGGTGATAGTCTTGGTCGAAAGCAGGTGGATTAGCTATGTGGCTTCCAACGATCTCTGACTTCCACCACAAGATGCCATAGCTCTCTGTGAATGAGATTCCTCTCTCCACAAGTCTGGGATGTCTTTTCATTGATGTTTCCATTGCTAGGATTTTTTTCATTGTGCTGTAGCTTGCAGGTCCATCAATGAATCTTTGATTGCCTGCTCTTAAGCTTCTCTTTTCGTTTTGATATATATTCACAAGGCCTGGGCGGTAAATTCCGCTCCGCTCACAGAATTTGCGAAATTTTGGCGGGAACACGGAATTGCCGAAAATTCCGCGATCCGCGGCGGAGCGGAATTTGTGAGCATGGTAAAGGGGCTAAGCAGGAGGTAGCACTTACTGATTAGCCAGTAGAAAGTACTCCAGTTGAGTAGAGGTATTGCACAAAACGGTGGCATCTTCTTGGATAAATATGCAGGGCAGGATTCATTCTGGCACGATGCTCCTGTCACAAAAATTAGCTGTGATGCTTGATGGAGGTCTTTGCATCCATGACTTTCTCGAGCGCAATCCCCGTGTAGTTCCTGTGACCAGGAGGTTCTCTCTCCTCATCAGCTTCTCTGATCGGTCTCTGACCTTTTATAAACAAGAGGCATGTGAACTCGCACAGAAGCCCCGCCCCACAGACACTAGCGGTATGCAACGTCTTCCCGCTCTTTACCCACTATGATGGACAGCTCACTCAAGGGACTCCGGCGCCTTTCGGCGCGGTGGCAAAGTTACAGACACACATGGTCACTGGAGGCAACTCTTCTGGCCCTTTACGCAGCTGTAGTGTAGGAAAAGTACTATACATTTACCCAACGAGGTAGCACTTACTGATTAGCCAGTAGAAAGTACTCCAGTTGAGTAGAGGTATTGCACAAAACGGTGGCATCTTCTTGGATAAATATGCAGGGCAGGATTCATTCTGACACGATGCTCCTGTCACAAAAATTAGCTGTGATGCTTGATGGAGGTCTTTGTATCCATGACTTTCTCTAGCGCAATCCCCATGTAGTTCCTGTGACCAGGAGGTTCTCTCTCCTCATCTGCTGCTCTGATCGGTCTCTGACCTTTTATAAACAAGAGGCATGTGAACTCGCATAGAAGCCCCGCCCCACACACGCTAGCGGTATGCAACGTCTTCCCACCCTTTACCCACTATGATGGACAGCTCACTCAAGGGACCCTAGCGCCTTTCGGCACGGTGGCAAAGTTACAGACACACATGGTCACTGGAGACAACTCTTCTGGCCCTTTACGCAGCTGTAGTGTAGGAAAAGCACTATACATTTACCAAACGAGGTAGCACTTACTGATTAGCCAGTAGAAAGTACTCCAGTTGAGTTGAGGTATTGCACAAAACGGTGGCATCTTCTTGGATAAATATGCAGGGCAGGATTCATTCTGGCACGATGCTCCTGTCACAAAAATTAGCTGTGATGCTTGATGGAGGTCTTTGCATCCATGACTTTCTCGAGCGCAATCCCCGTGTAGTTCCTGTGACCAGGAGGTTCTCTCTCCTCATCTGCTGCTCTGATCGGACTCTGATCTTTTATAAACAAGAGGCATGTGAACTCGCAATGAAGCCCCGCCCCACACACACTAGCGGTATGCAACGTCTTCCCGCCCTTTACCCACTATGATGGACAGCTCACTCAAGGGACCCCGGCGCCTTTCGGCGCGGTGGCAAAGTTACAGACACACATGGTCACTGGAGACAACTCTTCTGGCCCTTACGCAGCAGTAGTGTAGGAAAGGCACTATACATTTACCCAACAAGGTAGCACTTACTGATTAGCCAGTAGAAAGTACTCCAGTTGAGTTGAGGTATTGCACAAAACGGTGGCATCTTCTTGGATAAATATGCAGGGCAGGATTCATTCTGGCACGATGCTCCTGTCACAAAAATTAGCTGTGATGCTTGATGGAGGTCTTTGCATCCATGACTTTCTAGAGCGCAATCCCCGTGTAGTTCCTGTGACCAGGAGGTTCTCTCTCCTCTTCTGCTGCTCTGATCGGTCTCTGACCTTTTATAAACAAGAGGCATGTGAACTCGCATAGAAGCCCCGCCCCACACACACTAGCGGTATGCAACGTCTTCCCGCCCTTTACCCACTATGATGGACAGCTCACTCAAGGGACCCCGGCGCCTTTCGGCGCGGTGGCAAAGTTACAGACACACAAGGTCACTGGAATCAATTCTTCTGGTGTTTTTTTAGTTATGCAGCTGTAGTGTAGCGGGCGGCACAAGCAATTCCGCGAGCTCGCGGAATTCTGCGTGCTCGCGGAGATTTTTTGCTGTTTCGCGGACCTTTGCGTAACGCGTCTACGCAAATTCCGCCCACCCCTAATATTCACCTTGAGCTTTTGCTTTTTCTGCTTTTGCTTGGTTGGTGTTGACTGCAGCCTTCTCTTCCTTTCTCACTTGGATTTTGCACAGAATCTCGGTGGAGATCCATTCTTTATGCTGGTGTTTCTTGGAACCCAGTTCCTCCTGGCAGGTTGATTTCACTGTTTCTTTGATCTTCTCCCACTGACTTTCTACTAAGTTTCTGTCATCCTCTAGTTATTGTAGGACTAGAAACTTGTTACTGAGGGTGACTGAATAGTTACATCTTTGAGGAGGGTGGTGTTATTTTGCTGGCTCTGGGATCTTCCATGCCTTCTTCAGCTTTCGCCTGGCCATGACAAGGCGATGGTCTGATGCCACATTTGCTCCTCTCATTACTCTCTTATCCTGCAGGGACCTCCGGTTCTTCTTGGCAATGGAAACAAGGTTGATCTGATTCACTGTTGAATGGTCTGGTGACACCACCAATACCTTGTGTATTCACTGGTGTGGAAACACACCACTGCCTATCACTAGCCTGTTCAGTGCACAGAGATTTGTGAGCCTTTCACCATTTCCATTCATGTTGCCAAGGCCATGGTTGCCCATGACTTCTTTGTGCCCCGTCATGTTGCTTCCAGTCTTGGCATTGAGGTCCCCTGTCAGCATGGTGCTATCTCTCTCAATGCATTTCTCCAGGATGGACTGGAGTCTGTTGTAAAACTGTTCTTTTTTCTCTTCTTTGCTGTCATTTGTTGGTGCATATCACTGGATAACATTCATGTTGGTTCTCTTTCTTTGTGGGGAAGGTCGCTGTGATTGTTCAGGCCCAGTTGGCTTCCCATCCAATCGGAGCTCTGTTGGCTGCTTAGGTTAGCATCAGTGCAACTCCCTTGGTGTGCGGGGTGTTCTCTTCCTCATGTCAAGAATGCAGCAGCATTCCACCTGGAGCCAGTCTTTTATCTCCCAACTGTGTCCATCTGCTCTTGCTGATGCCATGCAGGGCAAGGTTGTATTTTTCATCTCCACTACCATTTGGGCTGTCTTGGCTGTCTTGTACATGGTCCTCACGTTCTATGTCCCGATGGCGCTGGTCTTGGTCGAAACAGTTGAATCGGCTTTGTGGCTTCTAGGGATTTCTGACTTTCACCACAAGGTGTCTTAGCTCTCCGTGAATAAGATTCCTCTCTCGCCAAGGCTGGGATGTCTTGTGGTTGACATTTTCTGTAAATAGGATTTTTTTAAATAGGGGGTAGCGAGCCCCATGCATAACCCTCCTCCTTTCACGGGTATGCTTGAGACCAGCCATGGTGGAGTTTGTGTGCTACTACAATGTTACAGAGAAAACATGTATTCACTTATTATTTATTAGTTTTTAAAATTTACAATGTTACCTTTAGAAATTTTTGGAGTTCTAGAGCAGGTGGATGCGCAATTTGGAGAAGAGAGATGGAGGTAGAGTTTGTGTCATATTTTTCAGTCATGACCCTTATCAGTGAGGTGTTCAATTAGGAAGATAGTCTGGAAGTTCAGTCTTCAGGGGTTGTTTAAATCGTAAATGGTTGTGCTTCGATCACAAAGTGGATATAGGGCATGCAATCGTCTGAGATCTCGTATTCCAAGGGATATGCCATAATGTTTCTTCCCGATAAATGATAACTGATGCATCATCTGGGTAGATGATGATCAGAGATTCTGATTAGGGTGTATTTTGGAGCTAGCATCTGCTGGCATTTTGGGCCTTTGCCACTAGGATGTTTTGAACTTGATCCTGGTATCTGCTGAAAGCCACCAGAGAGCTTTCAGGCAGGCTTGGCTTGGTTGCATTTTTGAGGCGCAGGCAGAATTTTGCTTCCTGTTACGGTGACCTTCGAAGTGGTCAGTGCAGGTGATATTACAGTAGTCCGATGGTCAGTTTGCAGATGGGTTTTTACAAAGTACAGAGAGCTGAATTTTGATACCTGTGATTATTGCATTGACCTGGGAGGCAAGCAAAAGGTCAGAATGAAGAAGAATACAAATAAATCTAGCTTTTGAGGTGGTTTTAGGATATGTTTCATGACTTTGGAACCATTTAATGGAAGTAAAAAGGGCTCACTTGCTCCCTTTGCAGGGATCTCTGTTTTGGTTGAGGTCATGCAGAGGAATCTCTCATTCATCCCACAGAGCACATAGGCCAAGCATGAGCTGATACTGGTGGGAATATTAAGGTAGTTTACTAGATGGAACTGAATTTGCATGACATCTGCATACAGTTGGAGGTTCACTTTGTACTGTTTGAATAACTGAGCCAAGGGACATAAATAAATATTAAACAGCAGGCAAAAGAGGGATGATCTTTGAAGAAACCGATAGGACAACAGGCATATGGACAACTCACAGGACCAATATTGCCTTTTTGGCTGCTGCCAGAAAGAAATGATAAACTCCATTGTAGAGCCAATCCAGATACATTGGTACACTGTTCCAGTCTTTCCAACAGCATTATGTTTTCAGGAGTGTGGTCTGCCACAGACATGTTGAGGATTGTAAGTGTTCTTTACTTATTTTATCAATGAAAATGAGAAGTTTCTTCCAGCAGCTGTTGCTTCTCCTGTCAATTATGTAATCTGTACTACTATAGAAGAATACAATAAAGTGATCTATCAAATGCAAGACTTGAACTTTGCCATTTGTAAGTACTCTGGCCACATCTCAGTCCATCGTTCTTTTGCCCATCATGACACCTCAGATTAAATCCAACCATACGCAAATCAGCCTTAGTCCTGCTTCAATAGAAACAGGCTAGCCAAGCCAGGTCCTCTCAGGTATTAAATCTGTTTTATTGACAGAATACGAAGCAGAGAACAAAATTGAGTCACCTACAACCCAGCGGGCCGGCTAGTTAAAATCCAGCTGTGCAAGCAAGACAATGATAAGAGTAGGACTTCCAAATGTTAAACACAGCAAGCCACCTACAACCCAACAGGGTGGGCCGTTTCTTAAGAAAGATAGTAACCGGTGGACAGTGCTATGGGCTGACGCCCAAGTTAATTAAAAAGCAAGAGGCCACGGGAGCGGCATGGCGACCCCTGTAGGCGGTAGGCACTGTATAGTATTCCGAATTTAAACACTGAACAGAACAAGAATAAAGTGAAACGATAAAGAAATCAAAGCAAAACCCTCGCCCTCCCCCCACCCCCTCTCCCCAGTGAGCCACTCAGATGAAAGGAGGATATCAGCCCATGTGCCCTGTATGTTACAGCAAAGCCACCACGTCGGGAAGTGGAAGGGGACCAGTAATAAGCATTCTTATGGGATGATAGAGGTGTCGTCAGGGACCAATTTAAGAATGCGGAGGTATTGTGGGCAGGTCAGTTCTCGAAATTCCGTGGAGAGAATAGCTAAGAAAGGGGCCCAGGTGTTGGCATAGTCTGCACTCTTCCCCACTGCTGCCATAGAGAGCTTCTCCATCGCTAAAAGATTCCATAGCTGGTGTATCCAGTGCATATGCTCCGGTATCCTGTCCGATTTTCACCTTGCCAGTATAACCCTGAGTGCAGCGTTCAATGCAAGCGCCATTTGCCTCCCCCTAAGCGAGCGCAGAGGGAAGGTTATCGCATTAGGGAGGCCTAAAAGAGTGTACGCAGGGAGCCGGGGTATGGAGGTGTTAAAGGCCAGATCAATGTTGTCTAGTATCTGTTCCCAGTAACGGGTTAGTTTTGGGCAGTGCCAGAGTAGGTGGAGAAGAGTCCCAGGACTACCACATCCCCGCCAACAGAGGCCGTCGCATTGAGGTTGCCATTTGGAGACCCTATCAGGGGTATAGTACCAATATGTCGCGATCTTAAAGGCTGTTTCCGTATGGCTCGAGGAATACGTAGTGTGGTGTGCCTGATAAAAAACATCCTCCCACTCCTTGTCAGATAGCACGCGCCCTAGTTCTGTCTCCCAGCGTTTCTGTCCAGCAGTGCGGGCCCTAGGGAGGGCTGTGGTAAGGAAGGAGTAAATTTCCGAGATAAGGCGTTTGTCGTCTTTTTTGCTAATTATCCATTTCTCAAATGGCAACATCGGACGGAATGCAAGTGATCGCGTCTCGGACCCAGATATCCAATGTATCATCTGGGAGTGCAAATAAAAATCGGTCGCAGACAGATTATAGTCCGATTGGAGTTCCTTAAAAGGGATAAAGCCCTGAAGGTCGAATAGATGCCCTAAGCGTTTACAACCCCCTTCAATCCAACGTGTGGCAGCCCCATTATTCATCCCCGGCTGAAAAGCGGGGTTCATGAAAAGCGGAGTCAAGGGAGAGGGGAATGTGGTCAGGTTGGCCCTCCGGGAGACTCTGTCCCATGCAAGCATTGTGGGACGCGTGACGGGAGAGGAATAGAGACCACAAGCGATAGCCGGTCTCGGCATCCAGGCATCGCGCCAAATGTGTTGGCCCGCCACTGTCTGGTCCATGAAGACCCAGTATTTCTCAGTCATGGGGCGATTCCACTCCACCAAATAACGTAGATGCGAGGCGTGAAAGTAGCGAGTGACATTAGGGAAGGCTAGACCCCCATACTTCTTAGGCTGTTGAAGCTGAGTTTTCCGTAACCAGGGCGCTGTCGTACCCCGGACAAACCCTTCAATTGCCGATTGTATCTGTTGCATGGCGTGTGGTGGGGGTTCTAGTGGTAGTGTTTGGAATAAATATAGAGCACACGGCAGTACATTCATTTTAACCGCAGACAGTCTCCCAAACCAAGTCAGGGGAAGGCGACGCCATCAGTGTATGTCTGCGCGGATCCGTTTTAGTAAGGCTGAGTAGTTCACCTCTGCAGTTTGCGCAAGACTTTTGTGGAGGACCAGCCCAAGGTATGTAATTCCTTCCAACACCCAGTCAAAGGCAAAGCGATTTCGGAGAGTCTCCACCGTCAGATGATTAGCGGTGAGATTGAGTACTTGTGACTTCTGCATGTTCATTTTAAAGCCAGAGAACTGACTAAACAGCTGGAGGTCATCCACAATAGCCGGCAGAGAGGACAGAGGGTGTGCCACCGAAAAAATGAGGTCGTCCGCATATAAACTAATAAGGTGCTGGTCTAAGCCAAATGGGATACCACGCGCGAGGGGGTTGTCTCGGAGCCAACGGCTCCATATATAGGGCGAAAAGCAGGGGAGAAAGGGGGCAGCCCTGCCGTGTTCCTCGCCCTACTGCAAAGCGATCAGAGAGGACGCCATTGACCCGAACGGCCGCCTGAGGCGCGCTGTAAATGCTCGCGATCCAGCTTCGGAACCGTGGTCCCAGACCAAAGCGCTCGAGAGTCGCGAAGAGGTACGGCCAATGCACGCAGTCAAATGCCTTCGCCGCGTCGATCGCCAGTAGAAGGGCTTCCTCCTTTGACCGATGCACCTTGTCAATCAGCTGACAAATGCGTTTGGTATTGTCCCCAAATTGCCTTCCTGGAATGAAACCGTACTGGTCCGGGTCAACAAGACCCGGCATATGGGGGTTTAGTCTGTGTGCAAGTATACTAGAGAACAGTTTGGCGTCTATATTCAGTAAAGAGATCGGTCGGTAGGAACTGCAAAGCTCCGGGTCCTTACCGCTAGGTCCTCTTTGAACAGGAACCCAAGCATCTCAAGACCAGTTTTGTCGTATTTGTGCATCTTCATTCCAGTGCACATTGGTTCCAGTGGCAAAGAAAGCACAGGACCCACATCTGGGCATACCTATTACATTTAGCTGGTAACAATGAAGAATAGAAAAAAGTGATGGATGGAATGCTTCAATCAATCTTTATTTACTGGTAATGGCTTGGCCATTCATCCTTGTTCAATGTTTTTTTGAGCACTATGCCACCTCAGATGAGACCAAGCCATATGCAAATCACCTTGTTCATGCTTCAATAAGAATAGTCCAGCAAAATGCATACTTGCATCAGTTTTTGGTACAATGATGCATTTGTACAACAGCACCACAAAAACAACATTTTTTTGCAGAGGCTGATGCTCCCTGGGTATAGGAAAGTTGCCATGGAATGTGCTCAGGGAAAAATTGCAAACCAAACTGGTTAGTGAATCACTCTGTAAGCCCTAACTAGCAAGACAAATATACTATCACTATATCTCCAAAACAAGTAATTACAAAATTCTACAAAGTAAATATTGATTTCCACCTTCAGGTGTGCTTGAGTGTTCCAAATGTGCCTGGTACCAGTGACCCAATGAACCTCAAGATCTCTGCATTCAGAAGACTACTGAATTCCTCTCCTTCAAAGAGCCTTTAGGAGCCATGTTAACAGCAACCAGCCTTTTCTCATCTTATGATCCCTGCCATCATCCTTGGACTCTTCTTACGGTACAGGAAAACGCCCATCATCGAAGCAAATAATAGCAGTGTCAGCTACCTCCTGCTCCAATCAGCCTTTTCTCATCTATGATCCATGCCATCATCCTTGAAACCTTCTTACGGTACAGGAAAACGCCCATTGTCGAAGCAAATAATCGCAGTGTCAGCTACCTCCTTCTCCTGTCCCTCACCCTGTGCTTTCTCTCCTCGTTAGCTTTTATTGGGTTTTCAACCCCAGAAAAGAGCCTACTGCATCACACGGCCTTTTGCATCACCTTTGCTCTTTGTATCTCTTGCATATTGGCTAAAACCATCCCAGTGATCATCGTATTCAATGCGGCAAAACATAACAGTAACTTTAAGAGATGGACTGGACCTATGTTGTCTTATATGGGCATCGGCATTGGTACACTCTTTCAAGTTATGTTGTGTATTTCTTGGATAGGTTTATCACCTCCTTTCTCAGAACACAACACCTATGCTATGAAAGATAAAATTTGAATGTAATGTGGAGTCTCCCATTGCTTTCTGGTGCATGCTGGGATATCTTGGACTTTTGGCCTCTATCAGTTTCATAGTAGCCTTCCTAATAGAAAACGTCCTAACAGCTTCAATGAGGCTTAGTTCATCACCTTCAGCATGCTGGCCTTCCTCAGTGTCTGTCTCTCATGTATTCCTGCCTATCTGTGTACCATGGGCAAGTACATGGTGGCCATGGAGGTCTTTACCATCTTATCTTCCCTTTTTTCCTTGGTTTCCTGTATATTTTTCCCGAAATGTTACATCATCCTATTGAAACCTGTAATATACACAAAGGAGTACCTCATGGGAAGAGGTGGTCAAACGAAGGTCAAATGAATCTAGAACCCTTTCACTTAATGATGGGCATGGAATCACTGGGGAAATGTCATCAAACCCATAGAAGATAGGTAAAGCTGTGCTATCTGACACTTGAATCCAAATATATTATAAAAATGACATCAGAAAGCCTTTGCCTATGATGAGAGAAAGTGGCCATCACAGAATCATACCGAAGGTTCAAAACGAATATGTCATTTTAAAAGTCTCACAGAAGTAAATATAAGTCAGCAACAGGAGTACCAGGATGGAGCATATGAGTAATTTTTGCAGCCATGCCTCATAACTATATAAAAATATATTTAGTTTCTGTGTCACAAAATGCCTTGTCATCAGTCCCTTGATGTTTAGAGCAGGAAGAACTTAGTCTACATAAAACAAGTATATAGGCTCCTGTGAATGAATGAGAGGATGGCTTATCTGAAATCTGGCACCCACAGCATCAAGACTCACACGGAATGACAACGATTTATAGATAAGCTGATGGATACAGACCTTTATGGGGCATATTGTATCTATAAGTGGATTATAACCTTAGGAAAGAAACGATTTGAGCATCATCAGGGAATTGATGTTCCAGGTATATTGCATTCACTTTCAGACATATCATCAACTTTCAACTCCAAGAAATCTATGGAAGGTTCTAATTAAAAGCAGATATTATCAATCAACCAAGGCCTGACCTCCAGACCAATACATCCAAGGCTGGATAGAAACAATGGTCGAGTGATATTTACCCCTCAGCCAGTCAGCTTCACATAAAAAGCTGTGGGACTTCCTGAAGATGTATAATATTAGTGAACACAGAAGGAATTGCAAAAGTAGACTTGACAGATCAAAGGTTGTAAATTATTCCTGTTATCTAAGAGACATTTTAGGCTGGGTCACGGTGGACCGTAGCTATTATACATTTATGCAGCTCTTTCTTTGTGTTGAAGTGCACAATATGGAGGTTCCTTTTTGAGTCCCCCGTAAGGTAGATCCAGATTACTTCTGTGTATGAGTTCAGTTTTCCCCTCTCTGAGTACCTCTGAGATGTGACCACTCTTGTCCGTTCACTATGTCTGAGGCTCTATGGTCAAATCCCTGTTTCCAAACTTTACCACTCAAGCAAAGACACATGCACAATGTTTGTATGTGCATTATTGTAAAACAAATATTTTCAAAAGCCTCAGGTTTGCCTCTCTCCACGAATACACTACTACCATCCTCTGTGATGTGGTACACAAAAAGTGATAGGTGAAATGCTTGAACTAAGCCACTATTAATCACTCAGATGCAAAAGAAACAATTGATGGACGGAATGCTGGACAATGCAAACATTCACCCCCAGTCACAAGGATCTGGGTTAAATCCATCATTCTTTTGCTCACCACACCACCCCAGTTTGGACCCAGCCATATGCAAATCAGTCTTGACCCTGTTCCTTGTGGGAACAGTCCAGCCCGAACTGCCAAGCCAGGTCCTCCCTGGACCGGAAACAAGCATCCTAGGACCGGTTTCAGGGCATCACCCTTCTTCAGCCAGGCTAGCTTGAATCCAGTGGTGTAGTGAGCACGGGACCCACGTCTGGGCATACCCTTCCCACTTAGGGCGACAAATGCAAAAGAAACAATTGATGGACGGAATGCTGGACAATGCAAACATTCACCCCCAGTCACAAGGATCTGGGTTAAATCCATCATTCTTTTGCTCACCACACCACCCCAGTTTGGACCCAGCCATATGCAAATCAGTCTTGACCCTGTTCCTTGTGGGAACAGTCCAGCCCGAACTGCCAAGCCAGGTCCTCCCTGGACCGGAAACAAGCATCCTAGGACCGGTTTCAGGGCATCACCCTTCTTCAGCCAGGCTAGCTTGAATCCAGTGGTGTAGTGAGCACGGGACCCATGTCTGGGCATACCCTTCCCACTTAGGGCGACAAATGCAAAAGAAACAATTGATGGACGGAATGCTGGACAATGCAAACATTCACCCCCAGTCACAAGGATCTGGGTTAAATCCATCATTCTTTTGCTCACCACACCACCCCAGTTTGGACCCAGCCATATGCAAATCAGTCTTGACCCTGTTCCTTGTGGGAACAGTCCAGCCCGAACTGCCAAGCCAGGTCCTCCCTGGACCGGAAACAAGCATCCTAGGACCGGTTTCAGGGCATCACCCTTCTTCAGCCAGGCTAGCTTGAATCCAGTGGTGTAGTGAGCACGGGACCCACGTCTGGGCATACCCTTCCCACTTAGGGCGACAAATGCAAAAGAAACAATTGATGGACGGAATGCTGGACAATGCAAACATTCACCCCCAGTCACAAGGATCTGGGTTAAATCCATCATTCTTTTGCTCACCACACCACCCCAGTTTGGACCCAGCCATATGCAAATCAGTCTTGACCCTGTTCCTTGTGGGAACAGTCCAGCCCGATGCTACCACTTATTAATAAAGCACCGGAGCTGCATAGGTTTCAGTTATTGTCAGATGAGAAATGCATTCGAGCCTATACAGTTTTGTTATTGATTGAAATAACTAGGAAGTGCCTTGTCCCAAAGTTTTGCTCACAAGTTCACTGCCAGTGCTGTCGAAGGTCGGGGGCTGAATGGCGAGACTGCGCAGTATTGATTCCTTCTCAGGCCTCTTTAATCCAGCTACGTACACTCCCTGCCTCTTATCTTCTTCTTTCAGGTTCTCTTTCATCCGTGATTTTTCTTTGTCACGGTTTTCCTCCCTTCCTCATTCTTTCGCCCTTTTGTGCATTTCTCTCTCTTGCTCAAAGTCTGATGAGGAAAAATGAGGGACAGTCCCTAACAAGCATTGGCATAGCCAATAGGTCTCGCCTTTGGGACCTTATAAGTGTTTAGCTATGCAACAGTTGATGTTGTTGCACCAAGGATATTGTGCTGGATAACTAAACACTTATAAGGTCCCAAAGGCGAGACCTATTGGCTATGCCAATGCTTGTTTTCCTCAGTTCCCATTCTCATTTGGAAATTAATTTACTTTAATCCATTGCTGGAGTAAATCTTGGCCTATTTCCTGGTTGGGAAAGGTCAGAGAGGCGCTTAGGGATGTCCACATATTGACATGTTTTCGGGTGTTCCTGAACTTTCACGGCAAACAACGCCTCCGCCCGTGTTCAGGTGGAAATGTCTGCACTAATAAAGCACTTGATACGCACCAGGAATCTCTTTGTGGACTCCTGTCAGGCATGAAAAAGTAAACTCGGTGGTGAACTCTCGAACATCACGGATTTTAGCTCTAAGATTCGGGTCAGTTTCAGCACATTTTCAGGGGTTATTTTGGCACTACAAATTTGTGGACCCAGCTTCATGAACGGATCTCTTATTTACCTGTTTTTGGTATAAAAGGGAGAGGGATGCAAAGAACAAAGAACGCTTTCAACTTGTTTCACTCAACATGTTTCACTCAACATGTTTCACTCAACACGGCGATACACACGAAACAATAAGATGTGGAAGTAAATAGTGATCGATTGACTGTCCTTTAAACTACAGCGGCTCCTCTGCATTGTAATACAGTGGCATTTTATAGAGCGTTCATGCCCATCATCCTTTGAAATGCTAAGTAAAGTAATAAACAAACTATTTGTGAAAAACAAATTGTGCGTTCATCGTTTGGGGAATAATATTTTTTGAAAATTCTGTGTAGAAAAAAGTAAGCAAGTAAGCTTTACTACAAGGAATTGGAAATGCTTCTTGCTTTAAAAAATCTCCGCTGTTTTGCACACCTACCTACCTACCTACCTATCTATCTTCCTGCCACTTCTGCCAGAGAGCTGAAGTTAAAATCTGACTGTCAATTGCCGTTCTCCCATCACTATGAGAGTCGATGACAGCTGGCATTTGTCTGCGTTCAGAAAGCCCTTTTACAGCACGCAGCACCAGGCTTCGACACGCGATTGAAGTAATTAGCTGACAAGCGGCTGAATGTACCCCGCAGAGCACTGGCGTATTGTCTGACACATCTGGGCACCGAAAGTAATTGAAACAGCTGTTTGTACCCATATAGCAGTGAAATCTGGTGCTGGCATTACAGCCGCCTGGGCCATACCAACCTCGGGCAAATTAGGCATCATTAATCCCGGAATCTGACCAGCATACGTTGTGCCACTAATCAAAACATCTGGGGGCGGCAGGAAATGAAGCTTTCCATTTTTTCACATCCTTAAATGGCAACGGAGTTAAAACACCATGCCAGGTGTGCTTGAACTTCAACCCCTTTCTTTGCCCCATCAGAAAAGTGTTTTACATTTAAAGGCGTTGTTAAGACTCCTCGTTAAAAACAAGTTTGAGCTATTGGCATTGTAAATGACAATGCCTTTTATTTATGTTTTGGTTTTTAAAACATAAATAAAAAGCATTGTCATTTACAATGCCAATAGCTTAAACTCGCGTAAAAGCGAGACCTATTGCATTTTAAATGCTTGTTTGCTTTTAGTTTGACGAGTGGAAGCACGTAAAATGCTTTTACTTTTGGGGCATATGCTTAATTGAATGATTTCTGCACTCCACATATCAAAGCACACATGATGCGCAGACTTCTTTTTGTAGACCCAAAGAGGTGGCCTCTTCACACCACCCAAATTAATATTTCATAGCTCCATCACCGCCACCAAAGCGCCTGAGCCGGGATTGGTAAATGTGCTCTGAAATTTTAACGTGATTTAACGAGCTAAGAGACCCATGCAGTGATGTGTTACTTGTAGGTCACGGGTTCGATTCTGCAGATGAAAAAATGAAGCACTTCTTAAGTGGCACTATGAACGACAAAAATGTTATACCAAACTGAAAACTTAAATTGAAACTAAACTGGAAACTAACATGAAACGGACTTGAAATTCCAACTCCCTCAACGTGGTGTACGTCGATCTACTGGGATTTCGGCTCGGCTGGGATCCGGTTGCTCTGCTTTTCAGACAACAATAATGAAGTGATGGGGATGGGGGCAGTACAGACGGGCGCTGAAGCTGAACAGCCACGGACAAAAGCAAATGTAAAAAAAACACTCACTGAAAGTCTGTGCTCAAGCATTTGCAAATAACGGAGAGCTTGGGGCACTGGCCTGTGACAGAAACTCCTAATCTCGAAGGACTTTCTCAAGCAAAACAGTTCGACAAAGCAGGGCTGTAAAACGGTCAAATTAAACCAGCATACACAAAAGCGAAAGTCTTCAGTTACCAGGCTACAGCTGAAAAACAGATGGCACACTGCACTTCAATTAAAAG
Source organism: Calotriton arnoldi (assembly GCA_963921515.1). Taxonomy (NCBI): domain Eukaryota; kingdom Metazoa; phylum Chordata; class Amphibia; order Caudata; family Salamandridae; genus Calotriton; species Calotriton arnoldi. The sequence goes on from CAWUFW010005749.1 coordinate 908,739, forward strand.
AAGTGCAAGCAGAGCGAACTAACACTGCAGTTAGGCACCGCTGTATCCGGACTACACGGAAGTTAGCAAATGACCAACAGCCAACAGAAAGGGAGATAACAACAACACAACCACAACTAAGCCAATAGCAAGCAAAAAGACAGATTACATTAAGTTTACCCCAACATACAGATTACTTTATGTCTCGCTGAGACAGCGCATGCAGCGCATGCGCTGCCAAGGCGAGACCTAAAAATGAGTGCCAGTGTGCCCCACCTGCCATCAGAAGCTCAAATTAGCTCTGGAAATAACCCCTTTTTTTCCAGTTTTGAGCACCCCCGCGTATTTAAAGTCACATTCTCACCTCTCCTCTCCCTATGTTCTTTCACATACATTCCATTGAGATTCATTCTGTCCTCTCCGTTCCAGGAAGTATACTCCTACTCTCTTCTCCAACCACATTCAAGCTCTCATACGTCTCCAAACAGGGCTGGTGCTAGGCATGATGGGCAGTGTAGGCAGCTGCCCAGGGCCCCGCAGTTGCTCACAACTAAGGGGCCCCCACCAAAACACCGCCTTTCAAAAACTGCGATGTTACGAGGCCCGGGGAGCAACATAGGTGCAGCGCTGCGAGGCCCAGGGGAGGGCGAGAGGAGATAGATACCTCTCCTGGGCCTCCCAGGAATGGGCTGTAAGGGCTGCAGAAATCTGGGGGACACTATCAAGAAAAGGCGATAATTATCGCTAACCGCAGTCAGCGTGCCTTTTCTTATCGCTGTCTATCGTGGGAAAATATCGCTGTGTTAGCGGCGTATTACCAACACGTCGCTAACAGGCGATAGTTTCAGGGATCAGCGGCGAAAACTGGCGCTAACATCAGTGCGATGGCGATAGGAAAACCAGCGATAGGGGGCGGAATCTGGCGATAAGCCCTTAGCGATAAAAAAAATGCACGCTAGGCAGCAAGTGTGGCCTTAGAAAAAATAGCCTATCAGTCCACCTCCCATAGAAAAGATGTCCAAAAAAAATGTTTAATGCAGAATGGAGCAGCCAGGGCCAAGTGCAGCACACATCAACAACCCCCTCAAGCCACCCAACATCCAGGATGACCAGGATGAGAGCCTGGATGCCCCGCTGGACCCGAGTCTGTAGCCTGGATGCCTCGCTGGACCTGCTCTGGAGCTTGGATGCCTCTCTGGACCTGCTTCTGGAGCCTGGAGTGGGATGTGTAGGAGCTGTGGAGTCGATGAGCCGTGGCGGGAGACATTGATGCGCGACGATCGGCCGTACCTGGTGGTGAAGTCTGGCAGGTCGCATGGAGACACGTTGCTGACCTGTGTGAGAACTCCTCCTTGCGCACCTTGGAGCAGTTAATGATAGAGGCGCTCCTGCGCACCAACGTAGTGAGGTCCGCATCGCATACTACAATCCACCACTACACCGGGGTGCACGGAGGGGATTACCAACGGTGGGTGCCGTCTCCCTGCATCACAGGACGGATGATGTTGGGCTGGCCGTATGCTGTGGAGGGTGAGGCCCCTGTGCTACGCCCAACTTGTGTGGTCTGAGCGCTGCAACTACACACCTAACGGAGCCCTGCTGCATCAACTGCATCGGGAGATCCACCAGCGGACTACGCGGTGACTGCTGTACCCAGCCCAGTGAAATCACACCTGGCTCAGGCTCCTGCTGGCTGAGTCACAGATTTGGAGAGAGTGCAGTGGATTGCGCCACGGTGTCAATGTCCAGGTAAGGAAAAGGTGGGACGCGTAGCGCAGGAGGGCCCACTCAGGCCGCCCAAAGCAGTCATGCGCACTTCCCTGTTCGCAATGCAGGCTGCATCACAGCCTGCATGGAGAACATGGCCACCCCTCCGGCCCCTGGCTGCATGACTTGTCCCGTTGCTGATTACCAATCCCTCCGCTGCATCGCAGCGTTGTGATTGACTCAGGGGAGGGAGCCTGACTGCCTACTTCCATTTCCTGGAAGCAGACGCAGGAGAGCAGGAGCTACAAAGACACGGGACACAGCTTCGAGGTAAGACTTCCCTCAATAAATTTTGAACAACACACGCTCACACACACATCCCCGTGTCCATGCACCATCCAGTGTTATTTCCAGCGTTTACCACCTCACAGCTGTCCAGACCCCCCGCACTTCTCAATGGTGGCCGCTGTGCGCCCATGCACAGCGGGCGTACCACTCGTGTGCCAAAGGCACATACGTAGTTGCGACGCATGTCATCACCTCGCATTCCATTCAAATGCATACTAATACTAGGCACATTGCAACAGTAGAGTGGGTGTTGCATAGCGGAGACATGAAGATCACTGTTCCCACTTCAGTGAGTGCAACCCAAAACTGACCTTTGCACCACAAACCCAACCATGACCCCTGGAATTCCTTTTTTGAGCCCCCATAACACACACAAAAATCACATTTGAGACAAATGCACACACCATTTTTCATATTTTACCCCAACAAACACACCATTTTTCATATTTTACCCCAAAATACACCCCATTTTTCATATTTTACCCCAAAAAACACCCCATTTTTCATATTTTACCGCAAAAAAAAACGTACATTTTCAAATTTGACCCCAAAACCCATACACACCTGAGAAACTTTAAATTACCCCATTACTGACCTCACAATGCGTTGTGATCAAATGCGATGTTAAGGCACCCGCGTTGTCGGAGTTGCGTTGTTAACGATGTACTGCCTGCGTTGTAATGGTCATCTCCCGTGCCAAAGGCAACCCATAGGCTACGCCGTTTGCTTCCGTCTGCCCCTGGACCGCGCTCAGCCCAAAGGAGCATTCCTCTTGGACACTCCACTGCAAGACGCCAGCACCCTCCTCGCCATCAACCCTGGACGCCACCTCGCCTGCCAGGACCAACCTCTGCTCCATGCCGGACATCGCCTTCGCCATCACTGACGGCTGCAGTATCACCCACAAGGAGCACCCCGACCATCAAGGAGGAGGCATTGCCGTCACCTACAGAGGCACACTCCGACTGACAACGCACTCTAATGTGCCAAGGGTGACCATGGACCACGTCAACTCCCAGATCCGGAACAAGAACAAGAACATCCTCTGCGGCACCCTCATGTGCAGGCCCCCCCGGGCCATGGCCCCCCATTCTCCAATGCCATTGTAGACCTCATTGCACCCCAGGGTCTCCCATCCACCGACGACATCCAACTCGGTGAACTCAAGTTCCACCTGGACAACCCCAGTGACCAGAGCACCACTGTAGGAGAGTAGGATCTGGGGAGGGTCACCGACATCAGACGCAAGCAGCAAGTCACCTCAACAGGCCACATAGCAGGACACACGGTCGAGCACGTCACCTCCGCCAGCGGGTACTTCAACTACAGCCACAACACCGGACTCTCATATACCGACCATCATTGGTAACATCACGTCTTCACCTTGCCCACCGGACGCCACCGCCATCATCGCACCCCCTCGCAGCTGGATCAAGGCCAGCAAAGAACATCTCATCAACTCCCTCCGCACCAACACTCCACCAATGCTTCCAAACGATGACACCGCAGCGCGCAACCACCACCGATGGATCTCCAACAGCGCGGACATTCGGGCACCACTCATGAACAGCACTGCGTCAGTACCTTCCGCCTGCCTGATGGCAGGCTTCGGGGTGAGGCAGTGCCACAGGGATAGGCTGCCCCATGCATTGCTGGGGTTGCGTCATGGTTGTGACACAACTGCAGCAATGCGTGACTTTAGCGCAGGCAGATACGTAAGGATTCCTGACGTATCTGTCATTACTTGCGTCATGGAGCGCTGTCCAGTGATTACAGCACATCCATGCTGTCGCAAGAAGGGCGTAGTGAGAAGTGTTGCAAAGCTGTCTTGTCGCAGTGCAGCAACTCTTTTCATGACTGGGGCATAGGTATGCGCACTATCTTATTGTTTGTGCACATTCCTGCACTGTAGTTTTGTCGCAGGGCAGCGCTGCAACATTGCTTGCAGCGCTGGCCAGCGCCAAAACCTGCAGAGATATGGGCCCAAGTTTTATCACCATTTTTAAGACCAGCTATTTTCTGGTCTTAAGTAACTGGCTGTAACTGCAGTTAGAGGCAGTTTTTTGGCTCTTCAGAATTTCAAGGAGCCCCTTGATAATATGGAGTAGTGGTGTTTGCGTGCCTTTTTGCACGGGAATGCCTACTTTGCATGTAATTAGCGATAAATATCGCTAACATGCTTTGAGATGAAAAAACGGGCCGCTATCGCCCAAAAAATCGCGCTAAGGCCTGTTTGCTGCAGCTTGCTAATAGTGAGATAAAATTATCGCCGCTTTAGCGGCAAAAAAGTGCCGCTAAAGCGGCGATAGGCCTTTGATAATATGCCCCAAAGTTTATGTCACAAGTAGCTTCAATTGTCAAAAAAGATAAAGTAGAGGGAACAGACGAAGGTGTAACAAATGAAGCTATGTTGGTAAGAAAATGATTTCATTCTTGAAATGTGTCGCTGTGACAATATATGTTACCAATCCAAACCTTGGATGAGTAAAAGAAAGAAAAGAGAAAAACTTAGGGGCATATTACCAAGGATTTGCGATAATTATCGCAAAGCGCGCTTAGCGCTGTTTTTTTTATCGCCGGCTATCGCTGGATTTCATCGCGGAGATAATGCGTTATTATCAACGCTTATCTCCAAGGCGATAAAAAATCCAGCGATAGCGGCGAAACCCAGCAATAGCGCAAGTAATCCAGCGATAAATTCACTGCGCTAATGAAAAGCTTGCTAATAGGCAGGTGAGGACTTAACCATTCTTGTCAATGGGAGGTGGATTGTAAGGTTAAGTCAAGTTTTTAGCAGGTGTTAAATTCCAGCGATAATCGCGGTTAGCGCGACTTTTTTTATCGCTTCGCGGGCATTGCTAATAGGGGGAAGTTGTGTTTGCGACTGTTTGCAGTTGCTTTTAGTTGGGAACGCCTACTTTGCATGTCATTAGCGATAATTATCGCTGACATGCAAAGCGGCGACAAAACGGCCGCTATCGCCATTAAGCTGTCGCTAACAGCTGTTAGTGACAGCTTGCTAATAGGGCGATAAAAATATCGCCGCTTTAGCGGCAAAAAGTGCCGCTAAAGCGGCGATACCGCCCTTGCTAATATGCCCCTAAGTATTGTCTGAATGAAAATTAATATTACAAGCATATCATCGCTGAAGAAATGATAAAAGGGATAATAAGAGAGATTCATAACTAAGCCTGCAGATCTCCACTAGATAAAGAGCTTAGAGAGAAGCCTTCCATGAAACGAGACAAGTGTGAACATAGAGACTGAGACAGGGAAGAGCCACAAGAGCCCCATGAGGAATAAGCTAAAGACGAGCCTTGTCATAAAGAGCTGATGAATCACATGGCACCAAAGTAGAAGGAAGCTGTCATGACGTGGCTGGTGAAGCAAGGCAGATTCTGGAAGTGAAAGCTGCTTCTAATGGGTGGCTAATGGAGACAATGGAGAGGAGAAAGAATACTGTTGAAGATAGATAAAGCATAACATGAGGTATGTACGGCCAGCTTGTGAATCACAGAATTAGACGGAAATTGGTCTTAGAGGATGGAACGATATCTATTGACACCGAGAAAGTACACAACAGGGTCACCGGAGGAAAGAACCAAGAGTGTGAGATATTGTTGAGTCCAGATACAACTGCTTGGTGACGTAGTACATTAGACTAATCTCATGAAACGTTGAACTCCTTTCTCTGTTATTGTAAATTATCAGACGGAATAGGTTGGTAGTAGGCCAGGTGGTATCTGTTCATATTACCGTCAAGTTACTATTTAATAAAGCAAGCCACCTTTGTGCGTTTTCATCTATTTATAAATCCATGAAAGTATTTTTTTATTATTAGTTTTATTTAGCCTCACCCTTATTTAACCATTTGCTTTGCATCAACCAGTCCTGGCACTAGAGGCCATATTATCCTTCATCAAAAGTGTTTTTGAAGTATCTGCAAATCTATTTATCTACAAATCTATCTATCTGTAGCGCTGTCTGTCGATATGTTAGTCTGCATTTCTTCTGCATATCTATCTATCTTCATGTCTGCCTGGATGTCTGTCTGTCTGTCTGATTCTCTGCCTATCTGACTGTCTGACTGCCTGCCTCTCAATATATCTACATTTAAATGAATGCATGGTATACATATATGGAAAGTTAGTAAAACATGATTTTTTTGTGACAATTTACAGTCAGTATAGAAAAAAAATTGTGAATGGAAATAAACATAAAAGCACCACTTTTTATGGAACAGTAGGCATTTTTCAGTGCATAGTATTGGACGAGAATACGAAGCGCTGTGGGTTGTTCTGCCAGTGTATTTTGTCTAGGCGCTATCTGACAGAACTGAAATGACAGAACAATGCATGGTGCGCACATTTTATTTTGTCCTGGCTATGTTTATTTTGGTGCATTATTCTGGACCATTTCATAACGGTGACGGGTCCTTGTCACAGTTTTTGGAGCCAGGGTTCAAACAGGGTTTCGGTTGAAGATTGACACGAGAAGTTTTGGGCAGAATGTATGAGGTTTTGAGACGCGCTGAAAACATGGTACAGGGCCATTGTTGAGCTTAACAATGAGGCATTTATGCATGCGCGTACCTACACATTCTGTGCTACTTACAAGACAGTAGTTATAAATGGAGGAGACAGATTTGTAGCACACTGAAGAACTCATTTTAGATGCTGATTACTCTTGTTCTTGCATGGACAGAGTTGTGTTACTTACATATTTGGACAGACAAGGAATTTCCACTGCTGTAGAACTGTTAAAGGATTGGTGGTATGTACATTTTTAAGATGAAGGAAGTAATATTGAATGTGGGGTGAATTCCATAGACAGGATTTCATTCAAAACATTCTAGTCAGTGACGGCTACCATTTAAAAAAATGTGTTGGGGTGCGATGGCGCCAAACTTACCATATATGCCGCGCTTCTACCAGGCGTTCCCCGAGCAGAAATGGAAGGACTTCAGCGTGAGAGCAGCTCCAGGATTGGTGGGAGCAGGCTGACCCAGCACTCATTTTGGATGCTGGGAGCCTGTGAATTGTGCATGTCGGACTAGCCGTAGGTAGCCAGCTGGCAAACCCGACATGCGCACTGAAAGGGGCAGCAGTAATTCTGCAATAGCGGAATTCAGCCCTGCCCAATGTGAGCTGGTGGCAAATTAAAATGGCATTATTATGTTATTTTATTTTTGTGTGTTTGTCTGCTGCGCTTGCAGCAGGCGGGGTGACGCTCCTCCTCTCTCATGGAGAACAAGAGCATAGAGGGCAGCAAGCCAGGAGCTCATTTTGTTTTCATATTTTCCAAAAGCTTTCTGACATGTAACCCCCATGGTATTTCTTCATTTAAGCACTAGGAAGGACCTGTCTTGAGCTCACCCTGTGGCCCTGAACGGCATGGCCATGGCCTGTCTCTGGCAGGCACACATGGTGAGAGGTGGACACTATACTCACCAAAGTGTGGATGAAAGATCAGGAGTCCACTTTACTGGCCCCGAGGGAAGATCATCCTTTGATGCCAACAATATACCAGCAGGTATGAAGTAGTGCATGACAGACTGAGTGCCAGTGTTGTTCTAATATCATGTAAGGGCGCATTCAATGGTGAACACAGATAGTGTGGCATGGAGTAATGTTTGTCTTCAAAGTATTCTCACTTATTAAGAATTTATGTATCAGCTGAGGGGGAGTGAATGCCCAAAGATTGACTTGCACAGCTGAAATACACTGCTCATAACCTCACATAATGCATCACTGATGACAGCTGAAATCTATGGTGGTGAAATTTATGCTTATATCAGTTATATAAATGGCGAGTTTAAGTGATTTTTTGGGTTTAAAATGGTAGTGTTTTTTCAGTGAATTCCTATGGTTTTTAAAAATGCAAGTTACAGTATTACTACCTTCCTCACCTATAACTTCACCTTAACCTTTTTTTTGTGTAAATTTCGATGTTTTTTTTAACATAAGTTAAAATCTTACCACCTTCCTCCCGTATAACTCCATTTTAGCTTCTGTTTTTTTCAAAATTCATTGACATGGGGACAGTACAATCGAGTTTGAGCAGTATGCACTGCTTCTGTAGTCTGCAATGGCATGCCTGCTGTCAGTAGGTTGCATGGGTTGCCCAGGGTGGCACAAACTAGTGCTGCAGCCGTGGGGACCCTTTTACCACCGATTTTCTGGGTACCCTCTGTACCATATACTAGTGACTTATTAGGGGGTAAAGCTTTTGCCAATTTGGGATTACCCAATCAAACACAGCAGTTTTAGGAGAAAGCACAGGCACTGGGGTCTGGGCAGCAGACTCCAGTGCATTATCAGAGTCATAACCATCAGCATTTGGAGAAAAAACTGTGGGGTGACTATTCAAAAAGGGTCACTTTCCTACATGACCCCTCCCCAGACGCATCCAATCCTGAAACAACTCTATTCACCAACCTCAATAAAGTGGCATGTGCATTTTTTTATCCAAAAGGCATCACTTTGAACTGGTAGTGGCCTTGTGGGGTTGAAAATGCTGACCTCTTTTTTGCTCCCTGAGTAAGTCCAATCTGCTAGCACCCGGATGTTCAATCAAAGATACTCAATAATTTGGCTTCTCCCAGCTTGTCAATCAAGTCATCTGGTCTTGGAATGGGATGAGCATTCATTTTGGTAACTGCATTGAGACCCCTGTAATCCACACAGAACCTCATCTCAGGTTTCTCACCTTTGGGGTGAGGTTTGGGGACCAGTACCACTGGGTTAGCCAAGGGACTATCAGAAGGTTCAATAACCCCAAACTCTAACATCTTGCTGACCTCAGTCTTAATGCAAGCTTTAACTTGGTTTGAAAACCTGTAAATCTTGTTTTTAACTGGGAGGCTGTCACCAGTGTCCACATCATGGGTATACCATGTTGTCTGTCCAGGGGTTAAGGAAAAGAGCTCAGCAAACGGTCCTAGGACTTGGCTGCAGTCAGATTGTTGATTTAAAATGAGGGTGTCAGACAAGACAACACTTTCGTCTGACCCATCCGGGGGGGGTGTTTGACATTATATCAGGGAGGGGTTCACTTTCCACCTCCCTGCCTCCCTCAGTGACCATGGTCATGCCAGCTCTGTCCTAGTAGGGGTTTAGGTGATTTACATGAAGAACTATGTGAGGACTCGTTGGGGTACCTAAGCCAACCAAGTAGATGGCATCCCCCTTCTTCTCCAAGACTGGATAGAGCCCAGTCCACTTATCCTGAAGGGCCCTGGGGGCCACTGGCTCCAACACCCACACCAGCTGACCTGGTTGGTACTCCATCAGTGCTGACTTCTGGTCATATCAGTGCTTGATAAGCTCCTGACTGGCCTCTAAGTTCCTGTTTTCCCTCTTCAAGTACTCTGCCATACGTGAACGTAGGCCTAGTGTATGGTCCACTATTTCCTGCTTGAGCTCTATGAGAAGTCTTTCCCATCCTTCCTTTGCAAGACTCCTCAATGGACCCCTTGCAGGATGGCCAAACAAAAGTTCAAATGGGCTGAACCCAACTCCATTTTGTGACATATCTCTGTATTCAAACATTAGACAAGGTAACAGGGCATCTCATCTCCTTCTGAATTTTTCAGGGAGGCCCATTATCATGCCTTTCAAGGTTTTGTTGAACCTTTCAACTAAACCATTTGTCTGATGATGATAGGGGGTAGTGAACTTATAGCTCACACCACATTTATCCCACATAGCTTTCAGGTATGCAGACATAAAGGAAACCCAACCCTGGTGAAGATTACCTTTGGGGCCTTTGCTACTGCAGGAGCAGTTGCAGTCCTGAACGAAATTGCCTCTGGGCATTTAGTGGCATGGTCCACTACCAATAGGGTAAATCTATTCCCAGATGCAATGTGAGGGTCAAGGGGACGGACAATGTTGACTGCTACCCTCTCAAAGGGAGTCCCAACCACTGGTAGTGAAATTTAGGGAGCCTTTCGTTGTGAGCCTGTCTTGCCACTGGCCTCACAGATCACACAGGAGCAACAAAACTCCTTCACTTTTTTCAGAGATCTGGGGCCAAAACAAATGGGCAACCAACCTGTCCCAGGTTTTGGTCTGTCCCAGATGTCCAGCTAGGGGGTTGTCGTGGCCAAAAATAAGGATGAACTCTCTGTACATGTAGGGGACCACCACCCTCCTGGCTGCCCCTGGTTTGGGTCCCTGGTCTCAGTGTAGAGAAGCCCATACTCCCAGTAGACCTTGTGGGAACCACTGACATCTCCCTCTTCTTGCCTGCCTTACAGCTTGCTGCCTAAGAACTTCAAGATTAGGGCACTGCTTTTCCCCTTGGCATAGATCCTCTCTGGAGGGTCCCCCTGCACTTAAGAGTTCTGCCAGGTCAGGTCAGACTCCATCAGCTCCCTCCTCATACACCAGAGCATCTCCCTCAGGAGAACTCTCCCCTCATACTGTGATCTCTTAGAAGGTGCCTTAGCAAATGTCTTGCTCTTTCTCTTGTTGGGGGTCACTTGGTCCACTGTTTCAGGATCCAAGGCCCTATGACTTCCATGGCGTGTTGTCTGTGCTTTGGTGGTAACACACACCCACTCAGGGAGACCTAGCATTTCTGCATGAGCCTTCCTCTCCACCTCTGCTCATGCAGAAGTCTCAAGATCATTTCCAAACAGACACTGACTTCCACTAAAGGAAAGAATTATTTTCAAATATCTAGTCCTGGTCCATAAAGTACTGTACTCCTCCGGTGCTAGCTATCAAAGGGATGGGATTAAATTGTATGCTCCCTCCAGGAGCCTACGGTCAGCCGGGCAAAAATTGGAGGTCGGACTTTATCCCATTTCAGGCCAGTAGCCTGGACCAAGCTCCTTTGTGAGCTACACGCTATGGCTGAGATACCTACATTCAAGCAAAAACTAAAAACCTGGTTGTTCCAACAGGATTAATTCTACAGTTGTAAATTGCAGGTGGTCTTTGAAGGTAGTGCTGGGACACTCCATGGACTATCTGTGAGCTTTACAAATCACAAATCAAATCAAATCACACTTCACTGGGATGGCAGGGGACACAACCACCTTCTTTGGGCCGGTAACCCCTCACCATTCTAAGCTTACCAAGGCCATTGGATGGAACTTAGTCTCATTATCAGTAATGGTAACCTGGTGACTGACACCAAGCAACATTTGGTCTCGGGAAACTAGTCTAGCTGCCACCATAGTGACACTGCTACCTGTATCCCTCAGAGCCTCTACTGCAGTCCCATTGCTCTTTTGCCTTTGTCTATACTTCTCCAAGCTTGGAGGTACGACAGCCAGGGTTTCAATATCCACCCCATTCAAGGAAACTAAAGTAGCCTCTCTGTGACCTCTTGCCTCTCCAGAGCACACCTCTACCCCCACTCCTATGTTAGCCAATCTCTTGGACTGTCCACCATTGGGAAACTGTTTGGAGCATGCTTCATCTCCTTTCTTATGTCCTGCCTGATGACATTCATGACATAACCTAGAAGCCTTTGCTGGATCCAGGTTTTTACCCTGGTACCCTGGCCTTTGGACTGGGAGAAGTCTTGTGCCCACCCTCCTGAGAAGTATTCTGAGTGCCTTTAGAAAACTCCTTCTTTTTATCCTGTTTGTTGATCACCTCTTTCTCTGCTAGGAAGTCTGTGAACCCTTGTTCTGGTCACTCCTGTCATGAGTCTTTATGGTCACCCTGGTTCTGACTATCATTTGTCAGCAATCTTTCCCAGCTCTCTGGGAGACAACAATTAGAATCCACCAAATGCTGATGCAATATCTCTGTGGTACCACTAGTTAAAATGTGCTTGTTCATAATTAAATTATACAGCCCATCATAAGTGTTCACCTCATTGCCTCTGATACAGCCATCTTGTGCTTTGACTGAAGAGTCCACAAAGTCCACTCATGTCTGGTTTTGACCTTTATGGGTGTCTCTGAATGTTACACTGTACTCTTCTGTGATGAGTCCAAGTCCTTCTATTAAGGTCTCTTTTATATGCTGAAAGGACTCAGCTACCTCCTCATTAAAGGTCAGAAGTCTGTCTTTGCACTTCACTGAGAATAACTCCCAAAGTAGAGAGCCCCTGTGCTGTTATGCTACCCTCCTCTTTCTCAAAGCCTGCAAACCATTTGTCAATATCATCACCATCACTAAACAAGGGGACAATCTTTTGGGGGATCTTAAGTTCAAAGGATTCCTCCTTGTCCCTGGTATTATTATTGCTGCCACCATCTTTGGGCATCAGGCCCAACTTAACCCTTCTCTTTTCAAGGGCTAGTCTCCTCTCCTTAAGTTCAAGCTTTTTCTCCTCCTGGCAGATTTGGTGAAGCTCATCCTCAAGGAGTCCTACCACCCATCCAGTGGGGTCGGTCTGCTAGAGTGATGTCTGTCTCTTCCCACTGGTGAAGGGGGCCTTGATAAAGGTGGAGAGTTGAGGTCTTCACCTTCTTCCCCATAATTATTCATCTGGGCCAGGGCTTCACCCATATCCTCTTCAGGATCATCTTCTGACATATTCTCGCTTTGTCATAGGAGCTGAGGAGCCTCTCCAGGTCCTCCTTCTAAGCTGACACTTTGTAGCTAATGTCCCTTGCTTTGCACAACACCCTCAGATAAATGATTCTGAGTGCTGGGATGACTGCCAGGTTGAGATTCTGAAAAGCCTCCATTGTGCCTAACTTTTACTTGGTAGTTGGGACCTTATTAAAACTTTTTTTAAACTTTTTAAAAAAATCCTAACTTACTAAGGGGCCAATTACGATGTCGGGTGGAAAGCCTCCTCCCGACAGTCAGAATCTCCTTGACCATGTCGGAAACCTTCCAACCCGACTTGGTCGGTTTACATTCCGACCGATTAAGATGGTCGCGGTCGGAAAGTAAACCACGCGGTCATTCCAAATCGGTTCTGACTGGCCCTTGGAGTATTCGTGTTGATTGGAACTGCATCGTGCACCTCTATGGACAGCCTGTCCAACACGAAAAGGCAGCCAGAAAGTGACTTTGGAGCCCCTAGCAGGGCCCCCTAAATCCTGCGGCCTCCTGGTTGTGGGCCGAGGGGGTACCTTAGAGGACCCCCCTGTAAAACCCTGCACTGTGTGGCAGGCACAATCGGGTGCCCGTGACAGGGTGAAGGGTTTTACACACACCCCCCATTTTCCCATAGGAGCCTGTGTTACGGCCGGTTGTCGAGCAGAACACAAACACCCATAGGGAACAATGGGACTCCAACAGAACAGTGTTCAGTCGCATCGTATTCAGGCGGGCGGAACCGCCGACCGCAAGTTGGTCGGTCCTGATTCTGAGACGGTGTCGGCAGAAAGTTTACGCCAGACATCATAATCAGCCCCTAAGTCTTTTAAGATGTACTAAATGGAATGGGGTCTACACAGGGCCCTAGCAATCCGTTTAGAAAAATCGAAAAAGAATTAAAAAAATATTTGATGCTAAAGTCAATTAAGTGGATTTCTTAAGCAAAATCAATAATGACCAAGGGGTAATGTAAAACACAGGTTCAGAATCCCCACTGCTTTAACATTAAAGTAGGAAAGTGGAATATTACCATGTAATATTATCACAATAGCCCTGAGCTGGTCCTTAAATTCACACAAATAAATCCTTAGCTCAGGCCTAGTAGAGTGGCAAACAGCAGACAGGCTTTACTAGAGGAACATGTGTTAAGCATTTCAGAGTACCAACATCAACAATAAGTAATTGACTGGGGACGATGGAGCTCGGGGAGTATTACTCTGCAGAATTCCGCAGAGTTACACACTAACTCTGCGTGATTCCCCGGAGTTCCGCGAGCAGCGGAATTCTGGATCTGGTCCTATTAAAGAATAAAGAAGAGTGACACGACACGATTCTGTGGGCCAATTTTATATTCAGTTGAATAAATCCTTCAAGTTACCAGCAGATGGAGCTTAAGTCCCTAACAAATTGGATGTCGCAGAACCTGTAAATAAAGGAAGATCCTGAAGGAAAATGTAGTCGACGTCCCTGCCTCAGCAGAACTGAGAAACATGGAAAGTCAGACTCACCACGACCGGTGCCTGTGCAACGATGAAATAAGTGACAGCAAAAATGGCATTGTAAAAATAAACCATAAATGCATCGCTGCAGGTGCGCAAAAAGTGCGCAATCAGGTTTCATAAGAGAGGAGGTTCTCAAAAAGCTTGCAATGTACAAGAACGGCTAGGAATCAGATTGCCTGGCGTGATGCAGAACTAGATGCACAAAATCCCCAATTATGATGGGATGCTCTGTACCGGACTTATGTTGGCAAAACCCAGGGGCGCAACTAGACTCAAATTTCGGGGGGCTAACACATGGATTAGAGGAGACAGAGACATCATAAGAGCCGAATCAAAATTACTTGTGGGGGGCTCCCTTCGCTTTTCCGATGTACTGCGTAAAACAGCAAGTCATTCTTAGAGACTGTATGTGGCAAATAGTAATGAGACGGAATATCGAGGCCAAAAATTCGAACTACATGAATATCGAGTTGGAAATATCATGGAGTAGAAATATTGAGTGCAAGAATATCGTTGTCAAGAATATCGATTTCAAGGTAAGTAATATTGAATTTAAAAATATAGAAGTCGTTAATATCGTTTGCAAAAATATAGTTGTTTAAAATATCGATTTTTAAATTAGTGTTATGTATTTTAGTATATATTTTAAATGTATGTGATGTATTTTTTTGTACAAGAATTGTTTATGTTTTTTAATATAGGTGTTAATTTTTTAGTAGTTATCAATTTTATTTTAATTAAATTTCGTGTATTTTAGTTCCGTAGCGGGTTGTGGGTTTATAGGGTAATAGGGTGGAAAGTATTTTAATTATAATAAATTAATGATTATTTTTTTATTTATTAATATTTATTTAATTGAGATTTTATAGTGTTAATTGTGGGAAGTAATTTATTATTTATTAATTATTAATTGGTTGTTAATGAATATAATAATTAATTGGTAATTAATTATGGTAACTGTGTAATTTGTTTTAGGTGTGGGTTGAGGGGTTTATAGGGGTAAAGGGTGGGAAGTAATTTATTTTTAATTAATTAATAATAAGTTGTTAATAATATTAATTAATTAATTGAACATTAAATATGGAAATTGTGGGATTCATTTTAAGTGCAGGTTTTGGTGTTTATAGGGGTAAAGGGTGGGAAGTCATTTATTTTTGATTAATTGACATTCAGTTGTTAATTAATATTAATTAATGAATTGAAAATTAAATATGGACATTGTGCAATTCATTTTAGGGGTGGGTTGTGGGGATTATAGGGGTAAAGGGTGAGAAGTAATTTATGTTTAATTAATTAATAATTAGTTGATCATTAATATTAATTGATTAATTTATATTTAATTAGGGTCGTTGTTTACTTTTTGTGTGTGGTTTTTACTTTTATAGGGGTGAAGGGTGGGGAGTAAACAAATTTTACCTACTTTATAAATAGTTGTTAAATACTATTAGTTTTCAAATTGTAAATAAGTTTTAATTGTGTAATTCATTTTTTTACATTTTAATTTTAGCTGTGGGTTGTGGGGATTATAGGGGTAAAGTTTGGGAAGTTAAATTAATTTGTATGACTTTGAAATTGTTTTTAATTAATAATATTTCTTTAATTGGTAATTAATTAAGTTAATTATGGAAGTACATTTTTTTCAAATTTACATATTTGTATACATTTTTTTTATTTTGCTTTTTTAAATATTTTTTGTTTTGTTAATATTTTGTTTGTTTTTAATTTGAACTGACTGGAGTGGGAATAGTAAATTTTATCCCTCCGCTATCTAGTACTTTCCCTACTGTTGCACTCATTGGAGTGGAAATAGTAATTTTTACCCTGCCGCTATCCAACACTTTCCCTACTGTTGCACTCACTGGAGTGGGAATAGTAATTTTTACTCCTCCGCTATCCAACACTTTCCCTACTGTTGCACTCACTGGAGTGGGAATAGTAAATGTTAACCCTCTGCTATCCAACACTTTCCCTACTGTTGCACTGACTGTAGTGGGAAATTTAAGTTGAAAGATTTTTTAATAGTTTAATGTTTTCATTTATAATAGAATGTTTTTTTTATTAGATTTTATGTTATTGGTATATATACATATATATATATCTCGACAGAGGGATCCCTGGAAGTGGACCATTCCAGCCAGGGAGCTCCATCATTTCAGTGCCATATCCAGGCTGGGGGTGGGTGGAGGGAAGGTGTGCTCTGGTGTAATGCAGGGAAATATTGAGCAGGGACAATTGCCCGGGGTTACAACAAAGATCCCTTTGATGGGATCATGTCACGGGGAAGAGCAGGCCATCGATCCACCCACCACAGTGGTCCCAAATTCCTTATCATCCATAGATGGCAAAAGAGATGTTAACATCAGATCAATGGTGAAGAGGGTACGTGTCCCCCAAAGGGAAGTTTGCTCACTGGAGACTAACGTAGGCAGACCCCCGAATTCACCAAGGGTGCGGGTATTGTCATGGACCATTGCAGAACGTAGTTCCAAACTGGACGATCCTGATTGGGGGCTATTTGTAGACCAATATGATGTTTGAATGTTCCAGGAAATGTGGGCTAGGGAGGATCCGCATTGGCAGGGGTTTGCATCATTCAGAGTAGATGACACTTCTAGGGGAAAGGGTAGGCCTTTGGGCGGGCTCTGTACATGGGTCGGCTCGCATTTGGGCTGTACAGCCAAGCAGATAGAGTCCTTCTCTAATGACATTCTGTGTACTCTTCTCACTTTTCCATCAAGGGTCAGTATTGCTATGGTCAATGTTTATTCCCGGCCAGTCAGCAATAGTAAAGAATCGCCAACACTCGATCAGTTGACCACTTTTATGTCCACCATCCCTAATAATTTTTTTGTGATAATAGGTGGAGATTTTAATTATCAGTTTGAGTCCTTGGATGGCTTGATTGGAGGAAACCCTAGTGAAGAGGACTTATATTGGGCAATCCCCGCGCCAAACATCCCGCCAACCAGGGCCTGGACACCTTTGGTGCTCCAGATCAAATCCTTCACTTTGAGCCATTCCCTAAGGGCTTGTAATGGTTGCACCAAATCGGATTCACCGGGGAATCATACTTTTAATAGAACTGGCCATTCCTCCATTCTAGAATACATCTTGGTAGACCTGAGGTTCTGGCACAGGGTGGTGGATTTTGAGATCGTGCCCGCGACGACAGTGACCACAATGCCCTGATCGTAGAGGCGGCAATGTCAACTTCTGAGATCGCACTCGGCCCAAAACCTTCACCTGATAATAGACTAATACTTACCAACTGCAGGAGGAGAGTTCGGTGGATGGATATACATAAATCTTCTGATAAGCTGTCCACTCTATATGAATCCATTATCCCGTTCCTAATGGCCGTGGAACACTGCATCTCCAATGTTGGCATATCTTCCTCTCTCATGCAAATTGATGAGATTAATAAAGCACTGACTTCCACACTGGCCGACACCTTCTTCCCAACTAGTAGAACAAATAAGCATAAAAAGGCCCCACACTCTTGGTTCAGCGATAGCTGCCAAAAGGCCATGTTAGATCTCATTGATGCCATTAAAGCTAAGGACAGGCCCTTAACAAGAGAAAAGCGGGCAATATATAAAAACACCATTGCTGATGCCAAAAAAAGTGGGAGATGGACAAATGGGACTCCTTGAGAAGGGCCCTAGTTAACCACGATATGAAGTCTTTTTGGAACCTAGTAAATATGGGCTGTTGTGAAGGGAAACAGCCCATTGAACCCAATATTGCGACAGATGTCTGGAAGACACATTTTGAGGCCCTTTATACAAGGCTGGAGGATGGGGGTGGTATGTCAGCTAATGAATTCCCCCCTCCACAGAAAACCTGCACCGAGGCCCCTGAGATAACACTTAATGGGATTCTTAGTGCTATAAGTAAACTAGCCCCGTCCAAAGCCCCGGAGCTAGATAAGATCCCAGGGGACCTCTTTTGTTGCAAACCCACCATCTGGGCCCCTTACTTGTGGACCCTGTATAACGCTATTTTACAGGGAATGGCAATCCCCGCAACCTGGCTGGCGCGGAGATTTTGTCAATCTATAAAAAAGGCTCACCACTTCTTCCCACAAATTATAGACCTATAAGTCTAATTGACGTCAGACTTGGATGGAGGAGCATAAAGTTCTGAGCCCATTCCAACATGTCTTTAGGGAAAAGACGTCCACAATAGACCAAATCGTCAGGCTCCAACTCCTGTATTAGAAGACAGTGTCTATAGAGGGTGGCAGCCTCTATTTAATCTTCGTGGAACTAAAATCCGCATTTGATTTGGTCCTAAGAGACAAATTATGGGCAATTTTGAGTGATTTTGGGGTCACCAGCCTATTTATTTCATCTGCTAAAGCGGCTTTATGAAGGAAACTATGCCCAAATCAGGTTTGGCAAATATGGAGAGCTCACCACCCCAATTCCCATAGATAGAGGAGTTCGCCAGGGTTGTGTCCTTGCTCCTACTTTTTTCTGTCTATTTATAAATACACTGGTAGAGACATTGATCGCGGGGAAGGACATTGATGCGCCTAAGATAGCGAATCGTAAAGTTCCGGCATTGATGTTTGCTGATAAATACTCTTTTGCTATCTAAATCACCTATGGGCTTACAGAGGATCCTCGACAACTTCAATGCCTTCTGTAAATGCATGGGGCTTGAGATTAATACCCAGAAGACCAAATACATGGTCTTCAATCCAGTCAGCAGTATCCGACCAAACCCAAGCTTAGATGGCACCTCACTGGAGAAGGTGTCCGTATTTGAGTATCTCGGGGTCACCTTTACAGAAAAACTAGTCTACAATTAGGTCAGACCACGGGGGGTTTGTTTAAGTTACTTAGAAATTCCACTTACAAATCCATTGGCCCGTTGGTTGAAATTTACAAAGTACAAGCCAGAGGTGCCGCCATGTACGGGGCTGAAAACTGGGGGCACTGTTCTCCCTGCACTATATCTAATATTGAGAACACCTTTCTCGGGCAGCTATTTAGTCTTCTCCTCATCTCCCCCTTACACCGCTTTGACTGGATCTCAGGGTAAGGCCAATCACAGATGAAATTGCTTTTAGACCTTTTGGTGTCGCCTGTGGGCCTCCCTGGAATTGGTTGATTACAGGGTAGAGTTGAGGGAGGTTTTGAGACTCCATGGTGTGAGTAAACTACCATGGTTGGCTCATGTTAGGGACACACTTTTGGCTATGGGTAGAGCGAACCTATGGTACAAAGCTGAGGCAGCTTGCCCCACAATATCCAGGAAGCAACTGGCAATGAGTTATAGGGAGTGCAAACTCGCTAATTTGCAGGGGCGCTCTACAACTGGCTCTCTCACCGTAGCGTTTCTGAGAATTAAAGATCAGTATAGCTTAGAGCAGGGGTTTCCAACCATTCCTGTAATAGAAGCTACTTATGTTCAGTGAAAACCATCCCGAGCCACTATTAGATTTGTAATAATAATGGCCACATCAGACAAGAGTACATTAGTCACACCGTATGCAAGATTACCAGCAATGGTCACCTCAGTGCAGGGTTGCCAGCAGTGATCACTTCAATGCATCAAGCAGGGCTGCATGAAGCAATGTATAAAAGGCTTTGTCTATTTGCCTTCACATTGGTAATACATAGCAGCCATAGTTGCAATGCCTCTGGCAGGAAGCTATACTTACAATTTAGGTTTGGGGTCCTCCCGTTGCGTGCCTTTACTAACAAATTGGCCGGCTCAACCCCTTTGGGCTGTCCAGCCTGCAGCAATGTAGAGGAGTCAGAACTGCATGTATTATTTTTTTGTCCAGGCTATGGGAAGGCTAGGCATTGATGGTTGATCCAGTTATGCAGTAACCTGGGAACCCGGCACTGCGCGGAGGCCTTTAGACTATTTTATTTGTGGTGTCACGTTTTTTATTTTCTATGTGGGGTGCACGCAGAATGCTTTTGAATACCATTTCTCAGACTCATACTGACAATCCCATGATGTTTTAACTGGACTTGGTCCCTTTTTTATCCATTTTATGGTTTTATGTGTGTTCTCTGTGGTTGCAATATGACCTATACTTGTTTTTATTATTGTCTTATATCTGTATATATTTATGTCAATTTTATTGGGCGCTGGCCTATGTAATGGCAATTGTAACCTAAGGATATGGGGTCTGAGCATGTGGAGTGTCCTAATGAAATGTTACTGTAATGCACATGCACTTTTATGGTCTCGTTGGCGGAAAAAAAGGTTTTTTGTTGTTTTTTGATATATTTATATATAT
Organism: Calotriton arnoldi; assembly: GCA_963921515.1. Lineage (NCBI taxonomy): Eukaryota > Metazoa > Chordata > Amphibia > Caudata > Salamandridae > Calotriton > Calotriton arnoldi. The sequence goes on from CAWUFW010005749.1 coordinate 929,054, forward strand.
ATATATATATTTATTTTTTTATTAAGTATTTGTAAATTTTATATAATTTTAAAATTATAAAATAAATTAAAATTAATAATGTATTAATTGTTTTAAAGTAAATATATATATATATATATTAATTATTATATGCGTGTTTAACTTATTTATTACGTTTATTTGTTAAAATGTATATTAAATATAATATTGTTTTAATTAATTTTATTATTTATTAATATATATATATATATATATATATATATATATATATATATATATATATATATATAAATCAATATTTTGTACAACTATATTTTTGACATTGATATTTTTTTCCGATATTTTTGTACTTACCTGTTTAAGTATAGGCAGTCGATATTTTTGCATTCTATAGTTTTTACTTCGATATTTTTTTATCTATATTTTTGTAGTCAATATTCTATCAGTGAACCGTGCACAGTGAATGACAAATGTTCTATTTTAATACACATTAGATCAGTAAACCTGGTGCAATGTTAAACACCAGATTCCATTTTACACCACAATCTCGGGCAAATCGTACACGCCAAACACTCTGGGCCAGTTGTGTCAACCTAACTAGTCTTAAAAAAAATCTTTTACAAGATATTTCACCATCCTTCCACCAAAGGAAGGTTTTGAAAATTGGAAGCAAATAATGCAGTTTAAGCACATATATTTAGTTACAGCTCTGTTCATGCTTAATTTACCTGCACACAATGCTTTTATTTTATTTTCTGAATATGAATTTAGTATAGTAAACAGCTATGTAGCTGTTTGGGGGAAGCTGACACATATCCTAGCTCTATAGCAGAAAAAATGTTGAATATATATATTATTTGATACTTTGTGACAACTCCCACCAAATATGTTTTAATTTGAAATGCTTGGGTAGTCATTTAGCAAGAAGCACAACCCATATTTGATAAGATTTTGTGAGAAGTTGGCCTGGTATATGCTGTTCACTAATTAAAGTGGACACCTTGCACCAGGGCAAATCGACTCTTATGGTAGATAGGTTTAAGACAACCTTTTAAAGAAAGCTATCCTAGTGGTAGCTGTGGAGAGCAGCCTTCAGGCTAAGTCTCGGAGGAATGTAAAGCAGCTTGTTTTACCATATAATCTCTTGAATCACCAAATGAAAAGACACCACACAGGTATATATATCAAATATATATGTATTTATTTCTAAATAACTCTCTACTAATCTCTTTATGAGATTAGAAGACAAACATATGCACAAATCAACGTTTCACAATAAGTTAAGCACAAAATATGGCTGGGGCCCTAGGGGCGTACCAGACCATATACTAAGTAAGAGACTTAGAAACAACGACTTGCAAGGAGACAAGGCCTAAGGCCTTCAGAAGTGCTGGGGCCTCACGAAACCACCCAAGGCAGGTAAGTAAAGGACCCACGGGGGACGCGTGCAGTGTAGATACACAGGCGCGGATCGCCGTTGACTTCAATGGGGCAAGTCGCGGTTGGAAATAAAGAGTTTTAGGATACTTCTGTAGAACCTACAAGCAAGTCACTTACAGGGTAAGTCGTTCTAGGGCCCACACCCACAGGAGCACCGTAGTGCTGGAGTTACCTCACCCAGGGAAGCCGGGTGCACAGGTGTCCTTTGGTGTCGGGTCGCGGCGTCGTTTTCAATGGCGAACAAAGAAGACTTGCTGCTTGCGGGAGCTGAAGAAGTGTCCGGTGGAATCCAAGCCTGGATTCTGAAGAAGGATGACCTGAAAGCAGAGGGGACAGTGTTCAAAGTCACTTGGCAGTGACCCGGGGCAAGGAAGATGGATGCCCACCGTCATCGGTCGCTTCAGGTCGGTTGTGGGTGCCTTGACTCTTCAGCCACGTGGTCCAGGAGGCGTCGACGATGACCAGGAGCTGGATTCGGTGTGTCCCTCGACGTCTGCAGCTGACTGCGGTGTCGGCAACTCGATCGGAGCCAACAAGCCTTGGCAGCCGCAAGTCTCGGGGAGATGAAGAAAAGTCGATGGCGCAGACCAGCAAGGTCTGTGGAACTCACCCAGCGAGGGTAAGTCAGGGCAGGCCTGGAGCAACCAGGGGAGCCCTTTGGTTTCTTTAAGAAGTCTTCTGGGGACCCACAAGCCAGCGGGCAAGGGATCGCAAAGACACCTCGGGCGGAATCACTCAACAGGGGCCCACGGTCACTCGGGACGGTGTAGGCCTCTGATCTTCGGAGGGATTTCTGCTGGAGGTCGGGACCACACGTGGTCCAAAGCACACGTTCGTAGAACGTTGTGAAGGGGTTGCACTCGACAATAGTGCACAGTACCCAGGGGTCGCGGTTCCTCGTTACTCGTGGGGTCCACTTGCCTCAGCTTCGCTGGGGACTCACGATGGCCTGGGAGAGGTCAGGAAATCCACTTCCTGGGCTGCAGGGACTTCGGACTCCGGCGGGAGCGGCGTAGTTTGCGACCGTCGTTGTCGTTTTTGGTGCCTGCCAAGCAGGGGAGTCACTCCTTGACTCCAAGGGAGATTCTTCTGTCTTCCAAAGGTAGTGGAACGTCGAAGAGCCAGGATTCTTCTGTAGAGCATCGTCCAGGGGTTATCTGCTTTGCAATGGCAAGGTTCCCCCTCTTATACTAAAAAGAGGGGATGGACTAGCTCTATGACCCCACCTATGGGAGGGTCAAGGGAGGGGGTGGCTACACCCACTTCCCTTTGTCCAGTTTCGCGCCAGAGCAGGGGCAGGTAGCCCCTGAGCTGGTTTGAACTGGCATATGCACAGAGGAGCCTTCTGCTCCCCCAGTGCAGGACTTCAAAGCACTCTAAGAGTGCACCCACCCAGCCCCAATACACTAAACCCTGTCTGGAAGGTGGTTACACCTCCCTGTGACAGGATGCCTATTGTTGGGCTTCCTCCACTGCGAGTTTCGGTCATCAGCAGGAGGGCAGCCCAGTGTCTGTGACTGGTGGCATCCATTTTGTGATGCCAGGGCTCTTTAGGATTCTACCGCGTTTCCACAGCAGGTACATGTCTTATCCCTCTAGAAGGGTGGAATGCTACCCCCGCCGCCAAGATTGGCGGGGGGTAGTATTCCAAGATGTTTGACACCAAACACGACATGTTTTGATGCAGCCATTCCAAAGTTAGCATTTACCGCGAGGATATAATGCACTTAAATAGTATATGGTTTAACCGCATCCACAAACAGCACCAGAGAATAGACTCTGAGAGCTGCAGAGGGGCCCTGCTCAGGCAGAGGCACCCCCTCACATAGAAGCCAAGCACCCTGCCCTCAGGATTGATAGGGCCTGCCTTAGGGGTGACTGATAGGTTTATATGTGTGTGCAGGAGAGATATAGGAAACCTATATCTCAGTGAGGGGTGCTAGCACCACCTCACCCAGGCTGCAGTAGCAGGCCTGTGGTGTCAGATTTAGACTGCTTCCCAGGGGTGGCATAACACATGCTGCAGCCCCTGGTAGGCCTGTGAAGTACCTATGCCCTTGGCACCTAAGGTACCATATACTAGGGACTCATAAGGCACCACAGTATCCAATCACTAGTGCACCTAGAGTGCACTCCATGTCGTTTAGAGAGAGCAGATAGACTGGGGCCCTGAATAGCAGGGTCCCAGTCCAACTAAGTCATAAACCAGCAAAACACCATAAAAAAGTGGGGGCAACCATATAGTCAGATTCCACCTTCCTACATAACCCCCCCAAACGAAAGGAGATAAGGCTTACCTTGGCCAGTTGAGCCTTTATTGACTAAGTGGCCATATAAGGAAGCACCTGCACTGGCATGGTTGCCCCCTGTCTTATGGTCCACTAAGCAATCCCTCACCCTAAGGGTATGAGAGGGTCTCCACCATGGGGAATCACTACCTGTGGTGTGCTTTGGTAAAGTACCAGGCTGGTGAGGTGTCTGAGTAGGGAAGTGTGGCCCTAGGAATGTTGGCCTCAGCTTCCTCAGCTCACTGGTCACCATGTATGCCTGTCTTTCCATGACTGAGTGGTACTCTGCTCTAAGGGTCAACCTTTGACTGCCTACAGCCGGGGGTTGGGTCCCTTTGGGTGGAACACTGGAGGGACATGGCATGTTTGGAACCTTTTGGTCCCAGGTTTGCCCTTGCCTAACAGAGTCCTTCTGGGGGAGGTCCCTACATAAAGGTATGGGGGATCCCTCAGTGGGTTGAGGAATTTCTACCTGGCTAGGGCTACTAGCCTGGGTGCCCCTAATCTGCTGATGGGGGTTCCTCTGGACAGGGGGCCCTGGGGGTCCACTGACCTCCCTGACCTCTGCAGCCCTGGGCTGACTGAGGCAGGGTAGAGAGGGGTAGGTTACCTGCTCCAGACTGGGTACCACCTTGTAAGGGTCCTCTGCCATCAGGGGGTGGCCAGGCCAGGCCTGACTACCTCTGTGGCAGTTCCTTCACTAGGGGTAGGGTCAGTTCCCTGAGGAGGCTGACCCTTACCTACTGTCTGGAGGGAAGAAGACTTTTCTTCAACCCTTGTGCTCTCTTCTGGGGGAGAGTGGGCCATTCTTCCAGGCTCCATCTCTCCAAAATCTTGGGCTGGGGCTGTGGCCATCACAGCCCCACTAACCTTTACAGGGACACCCAACATCTTCAGATGGGTTTGGTGTTAAATTTCAGCCCAGGCTGAAATTTCCAGATCATTGCCCATCAGGCAATCTACAGGTAAGGTTGGGGACACTGCCACTCTCTTTGGGCCTGTGACCCCCTCCCAGCTGAGATTGACTATGGCCATGGGGTGATCTGTTCTGACACCATCAATGTTGGTCACCTGGTATTTAAACTCAGGTAAAAGCTGGTGAGGGGGGACTAGTTTCCCTGCCACCATGGTGACACTAGCCCCTGTGTCCCTAAATGCCACAGCTTTCTGACCATTAATTATTGGCTCCAGTCTGTACCTGCCCAATGCTATGGGACCCATGGTAAAGGTGGCATATCCTACACCACCATCAGAATCTGAGGAGTCTGTTGAGGGGTCCTGTCTAAACTAGGGCCCACCTCTGTTCCTCTTGCAAAAGCACCTAACTTTTTGGGTGCACTACTCCCAACTGGAGGATTACTACTGGTAGTACCAGGAGGGGTGGTAGTAGTTGTTGGAGGAACATTTTCTTTATTGCCATTCCTGGGACAACTGGGATCAGATTTCCAGTGCCCAGGCTTTTTACAGACATGGCAATAGGGTTTCTTTTCAGGAGAGGAAGGAGTTTGGGACCCACCCCCAGAAGAGGAATTTTGGGGCCCTGTAGTGGACTTATCCTTGGATTTATCCCCACCTTTCTCTTGGGACTTGGTAGAATCTTTCTTGTGGTCACCACCCTGATTCTTAGGCCTTACTCTGGTTCTGACCCATTTGTCTGCCTTCTTTCCCAATTCTTGGGGAGAGGTCAGATCAGAGTCCACCAGGTACTGGTGTAAAAGCTGGTTTTGACAATTATTAAGGATCTGTTCTCTCATCATTAGATTATAAAATCCTTTGAAATCAGTAACCCTACTGCCAACCAGCCAACCCTCCAGAGCCTTGGATGCACAATCTACAAAGTCTGTCCAGTCCTGAGTCTGTGCCTTCTGGGTATCTCTGAACTTCAACCTGTACTCTTCAGTGGTTAAGCCAAACCCATCTATCAGTGCACTCTTCAGGACCTCATAATCATCAGCATCCTCCTCTCTAACAGTGAGGAGCTTGTCTCTTCCTTTATCTGAAAAGGAGAGCCACAAGATTGCTGCCCACTGCTTTTGGGGGACCTGCTGTACTCTACAGGCCCTCTCCATAGCAGTTATCCACTTGTGGATATCATCCCCACTCTGGTAGGGAGGAACAACCTTGCTCAGGTTCCTATGGTCAGGGACATATTCTCTGCCTCTAGGGACACTGTTGCTGCCACCAGGGGGTTCTAAACCCTCCCTTCTGGAAGCTCTCTGGATCTCCAGGGCTTCTCTATCCAGTGCCAACTGCTTGGTTCTGAGGGCCACTTTGGCTTCCTCATACTGGAGCAGTTTGCACCTTCTCTCAGAGGAGGTCTCTCTTAAGTTAAAGTATGAGCTCCTCTCTTGGACAAATTCTCTGCCAGAGTGATAAGAGTGCTCAGATTCCCTGGAAGGGGATCTGTGCCTCTCATCCACTCTGCCAGTTCTCTTAGGGAGAACTCCTCTGTCCTGTTCAGGCTCCTTGAAGCCTGGCCCTTCAACCACAGAGTCTTGGTCATTCGGATTGTCCTCATCTGACCCAGATACTATGATTGACCCACCCACTGATTCAGACCCCTTAGCTCCTAGAGCCAATCTAAGGTCATCTGCTGTCAGCAGATCTATCAGGTGTAGTGTTGAGGGACTCTGTCCTAGTCTCAGGTGTCTGTCAACACACATGGCTCTCAAGTCAGAGAAAGCCATGTCCTTATACTGAGGCTGAGTGGATCCACTGGGTCCACCCTTTAAGGACATTCTAGTGTTGTGCAGTGTTGTACTACCTACACTAGTTTGTGGCCTACTGATCCTAGCTTGAGCTGTGGAAAGGGTGTGCTATCCCTTGGCACACAGCTCTAAGTTCAGTAGAACTTATTGATACTAAGCTTGACTTTATATGTACCTTGAGTACCTATAATGGTTTTCAGTTAGTAATTCAAATAGAGATTTTCTGGTAAAACAATGGCAAGCTGGAATCCCACACGCTGCCCACCAATGTGAGAAGTTGGCCTGGTATATGCTGTTCACTAATTAAAGTGGACACCTTGCACCAGGGCAAATCGACTCTTATGGTAGATAGGTTTAAGACAACCTTTTAAAGAAAGCTATCCTAGTGGTAGCTGTGGAGAGCAGCCTTCAGGCTAAGTCTCGGAGGAATGTAAAGCAGCTTGTTTTACCATATAATCTCTTGAATCACCAAATGAAAAGACACCACACAGGTATATATATCAAATATATATGTATTTATTTCTAAATAACTCTCTACTAATCTCTTTATGAGATTAGAAGACAAACATATGCACAAATCAACGTTTCACAATAAGTTAAGCACAAAATATGGCTGGGGCCCTAGGGGCGTACCAGACCATATACTAAGTAAGAGACTTAGAAACAACGACTTGCAAGGAGACAAGGCCTAAGGCCTTCAGAAGTGCTGGGGCCTCACGAAACCACCCAAGGCAGGTAAGTAAAGGACCCACGGGGGACGCGTGCAGTGTAGATACACAGGCGCGGATCGCCGTTGACTTCAATGGGGCAAGTCGCGGTTGGAAATAAAGAGTTTTAGGATACTTCTGTAGAACCTACAAGCAAGTCACTTACAGGGTAAGTCGTTCTAGGGCCCACACCCACAGGAGCACCGTAGTGCTGGAGTTACCTCACCCAGGGAAGCCGGGTGCACAGGTGTCCTTTGGTGTCGGGTCGCGGCGTCGTTTTCAATGGCGAACAAAGAAGACTTGCTGCTTGCGGGAGCTGAAGAAGTGTCCGGTGGAATCCAAGCCTGGATTCTGAAGAAGGATGACCTGAAAGCAGAGGGGACAGTGTTCAAAGTCACTTGGCAGTGACCCGGGGCAAGGAAGATGGATGCTCACCGTCGTCGGTCGCTTCAGGTCGTTTGTGGGTGCCTTGACTCTTCAGCCACGTGGTCCAGGAGGCTTCGACGACGACCAGGAGCTGGATTCGGTGTGTCCCTCGACGTCTGCAGCTGACTGCGGTGTCGGCAACTCGATCGGAGCCAACAAGCCTTGGCAGCCGCAAGTCTCGGGGAGATGAAGAAAAGTTGATGGCGCAGACCAGCAAGGTCTGTGGAACTCACCCAGCAAGGGTAAGTCAGGGCAGGCCTGGAGCAACCAGGGGAGCCCTTTGGTTTCTTTAAGAAGTCTTCTGGGGACCCACAAGCCAGCGGGCAAGGGATCGCAAAGACACCTCGGGCGGAATCACTCAACAGGGGCCCACGGTCACTCGGGACGGTGTAGGCCTCTGATCTTCGGAGGGATTTCTGCTGGAGGTCGGGACCACACGTGGTCCAAAGCACAGGTTCGTAGAACGTTGTGAAGGGGTTGCACTCGACAATAGTGCACAGTACCCAGGGGTCGCGGTTCCTCGTTACTCGTGGGGTCCACTTGCCTCAGCTTCGCTGGGGACTCACGATGGCCTGGGAGAGGTCAGGAAATCCACTTCCTGGGCTGCAGGGACTTCGGACTCCGGCGGGAGCGGCATAGTTTGCGACCGTCGTTGTCGTTTTTGGTGCCTGCCAAGCAGGGGAGTCACTCCTTGACTCCAAGGGAGATTCTTCTGTCTTCCAAAGGTAGTGGAACGTCGAAGAGCCAGGATTCTTCTGTAGAGCGTCGTCCAGGGGTTATCTGCTTTGCAATGGCAAGGTTCCCCCTCTTATACTAAAAAGAGGGGATGGACTAGCTCTATGACCCCACCTATGGGAGGGTCAAGGGAGGGGGTGGCTACACCCACTTCCCTTTGTCCAGTTTCGCGCCAGAGCAGGGGCAGGTAGCCCCTGAGCTGGTTTGAACTGGCATATGCACAGAGGAGCCTTCTGCTCCCCCAGTGCAGGACTTCAAAGCACTCTAAGAGTGCACCCACCCAGCCCCAATACACTAAACCCTGTCTGGAAGGTGGTTACACCTCCCTGTGACAGGATGCCTATTGTTGGGCTTCCTCCACTGCGAGTTTCGGTCATCAGCAGGAGGGCAGCCCAGTGTCTGTGACTGGTGGCATCCATTTTGTGATGCCAGGGCTCTTTAGGATTCTACCGCGTTTCCACAGCAGGTACATGTCTTATCCCTCTAGAAGGGTGGAATGCTACCCCCGCCGCCAAGATTGGCGGGGGGTAGTATTCCAAGATGTTTGACACCAAACACGACATGTTTTGATGCAGCCATTCCAAAGTTAGCATTTACCGCGAGGATATAATGCACTTAAATAGTATATGGTTTAACCGCATCCACAAACAGCACCAGAGAATAGACTCTGAGAGCTGCAGAGGGGCCCTGCTCAGGCAGAGGCACCCCCTCACATAGAAGCCAAGCACCCTGCCCTCAGGATTGATAGGGCCTGCCTTAGGGGTGACTGATAGGTTTATATGTGTGTGCAGGAGAGATATAGGAAACCTATATCTCAGTGAGGGGTGCTAGCACCACCTCACCCAGGCTGCAGTAGCAGGCCTGTGGTGTCAGATTTAGACTGCTTCCCAGGGGTGGCATAACACATGCTGCAGCCCCTGGTAGGCCTGTGAAGTACCTATGCCCTTGGCACCTAAGGTACCATATACTAGGGACTCATAAGGCACCACAGTATCCAATCACTAGTGCACCTAGAGTGCACTCCATGTCGTTTAGAGAGAGCAGATAGACTGGGGCCCTGAATAGCAGGGTCCCAGTCCAACTAAGTCATAAACCAGCAAAACACCATAAAAAAAGTGGGGGCAACCATATAGTCAGATTCCACCTTCCTACATATTTGCTCTAATAACATACATTAATGGTAGAAACTGAGCCACAAGCTTTATTATAGAAGATAACCCCACATCACAGATGGGTGTCAATCTGGAATTACCAAGGGTAAGAGATGTTGCCCTGGTTTTCTATTTGACACTCATTGCACTGCACTCAGTGCCACTTATCTAAGTGAAAGGATTAGAAAACAAACAGAGCTTTAAAAGTCTTTTGTATTTTTTACATGACAGTCCCTCTACCTAGCCACTGGGCAGGAAACAAGTAGCTGTTGTGGAGCTAAGCATGGGTAAAGGGATCAACCTTTGATGCTACTACAGCTTTTGCTGTCATTTTAGTGAATAAATGCCATGGCAGCTCAGGACTGACATTCAAACCTGCAACGTACCCCTGAACACAAATAGGAGCAGATTATTAAATAGCAATATCATTTGTGAAAATAATTTTCAACAGTACTCGAAGAATGAGAATATATTTACTGATAATAATGTTTGCAGATTTCTATTGAATTCTTGTGTGAAGCACATGATGTATAAAATAAGACTTCTTGGGGTGGAAGCTTACTAGCAGTATGACGAAGTAATCCCAGAAAGAACTTTGGATGCATGAGTCTGTCATCTAATAAGAATGATGGGGCTAAATTAGAACAATTGCATAACATTTTGGAGTAATCATAATGTGAGACAAAGACTGGACTGCAGACAAACTTGTCTCTGCTTTGTTGTAGCAGGCAGGAAATTATGCACAATCGCTAGGCCTCGCAAACCTAATCCCAACTTCATTTGAGTTAACATATTGGCTCATCTGAGCAGGAAGCAATTACTGCAGGGTCAGAAAATACCTTTGCAAAGTATTATCCATTTTATGCACTGCCCCTCCTACTAACATAGCCTTCTGCCCTATAAACTATTGCAGAAGACAAGACAACCATCCTGGCCTCTGTCCTCAAATAAGTCAGCTCCCCCTTCCACATTACCTCCTGCTGTCTCCTCAGCTAAATGTAACTAATATAGCGAGGATCATGAGAGGTCTGCCTTCAGGCCCTATGTAAAAGGTGGGCAGCTCCTGCTTCCAAGGGGTTCTTCTTGGCCTGCCCTAGTATCTCCTGCTCTCAAAATACTCGGTCAGGTGTTTCTCTTTCAAATCACTTTTCATTACCAACAGGGGAATATAAACAAAGCTTCACTGATACACACAGACTAGAACTCTGGCCACAAAACTGGCATCCTAGCCCTCCTTCATTTCCTCCAGGAAGCTACACACTGATGGAACTTTTTTCTCTGTCCACAAAGCAACATTTTAAAACTCACTCCCTTCAAAGATAAGAAACATCCAAAACCCCCTCAGATTCAGGGATGCAGTAAAGACCTGGCTATTCCGTAAAAGGTGACACCCCTGCTGCAAAGCAGTCCCAAATCCTAACAACCCACACAGTTGAGTCAGTCACCTATGTACTGGTGGTAGGTTTTTGCATCTCTCACTCCTCTTGGCTCCATTCCAAGCTTAAGTGTATCTAACAATATTGCATGCATATATCTTTTCCCAAAAACACATTGAAAATTATGCTCATTAGGACTGCACAATTTTGTACTGTGAACAACGTAATTCTACTTAGGCCCTGATTACAAATGCCTTGGAGGAGAGAGTGATATCTATTTCACATGTTAAGTTAGATACACAGAGGGGGTCTCAATTTATCCGGTGTGATAAATAGCATCAGTTGTGAGTTTTGTCTGAAAATGGGACATAAGATACAGATTTTAGTGTTCTCTGCACCAAAACCTGCATGCTCTTTTATTTACAAGGCACTTAACCTCCAGCAAAGTTTTTCCAGGGACATTTTGGCAAGGGAAATCAGTTGAAATTTACCTTGGAAAAATGTTGTGGGGATTGCGATTTGGATATGTCTGTACCAGGAGCTACCATACATTTTGAAATTAACTAGGCCAAACATAATTGGTGGCTTTAACCACTTAAGTTCACATAAAACAACATTTTAAGCATGGTACAAAGGTGGGCACTACAAACTACAACACTTAAGAAATATATCAAACGTTTTTGAAAAGCATGATTGATGGTGCTTTTAAAGCTGTACCTAATTCTGAATGACTAACCATTACTACACAGCACACAACATAATTAAGATATCTGCAAGTGCTGTGATTTAAAAAAAGCAACATAACTGATGCCCTTCTGTACTTTTGAGACTTTTATTTATAGGGGTTCTAGTATAAAACACATTGTAAACTTAGCATTGCTTGAAAACTGTTTAAGTTAAATATATAAATTTGTGTTCTACATTACACAGGCTACAGGATATTATATAGTTTTGCAGGATTAGATTAGCTATTTTATCGATCCCAGAAGGATGAAAAGGTAGGATGCCTTTATTGTAATTCAAATTCAAATCCATGTCCGGCAGTCTTGAGAGTTGGTTGAGTGTCTGAAGGTTGAAGCGAGGCTCAAGACAGATGCCTTGCTCTGGCTCACCTTGAGGTCCTCTTAGACCCTTAAGACCCAAATCAGCCAAGTTACTTGAGGCTTTTCACTTGAACTCACACTGTAACCTTATGCAGCAAGAATTAAAAACAAAGCATTGACCTGTGATGTAAAACAGGAGAAAGTAATAGCCATCTAGTGTCTGAAATTCACAATGAGAAACCAGAAAAACTGAGTTCAATCCCAGCTTCCTTGCTTGACTAAATAATGTGATCCTAGGCAATATTTAATTTCACCATGCCTCCTTTTATTATTGCACAAGGCAACACCTTGAAATACGTGAGCACTGTATAAAAAAACGTCTTGCATTTGATTTAATAGTCTATAATGCTTCTACATGTGTAATAAGAATCTAGGCCACATTTAGGGTGCACATGAGAACTGTCTTGCCTCTTAGTGGCTTATTTATGGGATTTTGGCATAGGGCAGTGCAACAAGACACCTTGCTGTGCCGCATTATGCCAAAGTGAAAGGGCAGGGATGCATCATATTTTTGCAATATGGTACATTCCTGTCCTATCACCCTGTGCTGGTGTCGTTTATGCAGCCTAGCGCCAACGCAGGCACCCTTGCACCATGTTGCAAGGGTGCCTCCATTGCATGCAGTATTGTTTTTGTGCAGGAACTTCCAGCACAAACACAATGCTAATAGGTGTTTTCCTTTTCTAGGTGTGCTGCAGAATGCAGCATACATAGAAAGAGGAAACAAAGAGGAGAAATGAACATATTTCTCCTCGTTACGCGTCATCTTGTGAAGCGTATGGATTTGGTGCTTCCCCAGGTTTACATGACTTTGTAAATCTGGGGCAGCGTCAAATTCCATTTGTGTTGTTTGGGAATACTTACTGCAACACCCATAGAACGACTCCGGGGCGCAGAGTAAGGCGACACAGCGATTTGCGCTGCATCGCCTTTAGTCATGATTTTTGAGGTCACTCAAAGCCATGCAAGGTGCCTTTGCGTGGCATCTAAGTTGAAATGAGAGCTACTCGTCTGAAGTATGTACGGCAGGATGTCAGAGTGCGTTACATCACACACATATTATGTAGAGACAATGACTCATAAATGTGAAAGTCAATGTATGGGAAATGTTACTTAAGACATTGAGGTCTACAAGGTGTAAGAATCAGATGTCATCCATACTGGTAGGCAGTGGCGTAGCGTGGGTGAGGCCACAGGGGGGTTGCCCCGGGCACAATATTCTTAGGGGTGCAATTTAAAAAAAAAAAAAAAACATTTGTTGTGGAAGGGACTCGAGTCACGTTGGTGCTGTTATCTGCAAGTACAGGTTATGTTGTCTTGCCTGCCTTTACCTGCAGGAGGGCTGCACAGAGCTGTGCCCTCATGCATCTCTCATGGCCTCGGGCAGGTGGGAGGTGCTCGTGCTGTTTCCCGGCGGCATGAGGGCAGCGCTGCCCAGTGGTACAACGGTGTAACATCTCTTGTGGTACCACGGTGCCGTACAAGGAATTCATTTCTGCTTTTTGGCAAGCAGCTAGAGCATTTCAAGCCCGAGTTCCACGCTTGCTGCCTGGCGTTATGTGTCGGTTTGTGATGGTGGATTGAGTCACCTGGGGGTGTGGCATCCATTCATTCTTTTATCCATTATTCAGTCTTTCACCATTCATTCTGTCCTTCCATCTGTGGGCCCATCCATATCCAAACCTATTCAACCATCTATCAAACCTATCCATCATCTATCCTTCCATCCATCATTTCACTCATCCATCCCTCCATCCACCCTTTCACTCATTCATCCATTATCCATGCATCCTTTCACCCATCCATCCATTCACTCATCCATTCAACCATTTACCTTCTCACTCATCAGCCATTCTTTAACTTACTCATCCATCCATCCATTCACCCAGTCACTCATCTGTCCATTTGTCCATCCATTCACCATTTCACTAATCCATCCATCCTTTCTTCCAGCTCTTCACCCTCCCTTTCACTCATCTATGCATTCTTTCACTCATCCATCCTTACATCCTTCTTTTCACTCATCCATACACCCATTTGCCCATCCATCCTGTCAATCATCCATCCATACTTTCACTCATCCTTCCATCCTCCCTTTCTCTCTCCACCCCCATTTCACTTAGCCATCCTTTCACCCATCCATCCACCCAACAATCCATCCACACATGAATCCATCCATTGACCCTATCACTCATCCATTCATCCTTTCTCTCATCCATCCACCCTTTCACTTATTCATCCATCCTTTTGCCCATCTACCCTCCCTTTCACTCACTCATCCATCCTTACATCCACCCTGTCACTCATCCATCCATCCATTCACCCTTTCACTTATCAATTCATCAATCCATCCATCATTTCACTCATCCATCCACCCATTCACTCGCCCATCATCCATCCTTTCACTCATCTATCCATACTTTCACTCATCCATCCACCCTTTTACCCATCCATCCACCCTTTTACCCATCCATTCACCGTTTTTGCCCATTTATTCACCCTTTTACCCATACATCCACTATTTACCCATACATCCACCATTCCACCCATACATCAATTTATTTACCCTTTCTCTCGTGCATCCTTCCATTCACTCATCCATCCAACCTTTCTCTCATTATCCATCCATTCACCCTTTCACTCATCCATTCATCCCTTCACTAATCCATCCTTCACTTACTTACTCATCCGCCTTTTCACATTAATTATGAGCTGAGCCTTTGTCTGCAGAGTTACAGACAGAAGAGGCCCATCAACAACTTCACCCGCTGTAGTTCCTAATGCAAGGGGTGGGTGGGGGGAGGGTTCACTATGCCCCTGCACATAGGCAATCTGAAAACTTGGAAGTCATGAGTCATGCATGATGCCCAATGCCGGGACCTAAGGTGACTGTGACATGGTGTTGTTTCCAGGACTTTAAGTGGGTTGAAAAAACTTGAGGGTCTCTCCAAAGGGTGTGTCTGATGTAATTAAGGGCGTGGATTAAAACACGGAACCTTAAAATCTGTGCTTAGCATAGTGTGCTGCCCGACTGGTATTCTGCTACTTCTGTTATTGCACCCAGATATATAATACATCACACCTACAACAAGCCACGACTATTGGCTTTGTCAATGGTTGTTAGTTGAATAAAATAACAAGCATTGAAAATGCAATCGGTCTCGCATTTGTTTGAGTTAGAGATATTGGCAATGAAAATGGCAATGTCTTTTACCTATGCGTTATAGAATGTATGTATGTGGTGTGTAGTGGAATTTTGTGTGTTGGATGTGATTAGTTAGTGGTGTGGCATGGAATTGTGTACTGTGGTGTGGATTGGATATGTGTAGTGGAATTATGCTGCATGGTGAGTTGTGGAATTATATGGATAGTAAATGTGGTTTTGAGCATACTGGAATTATGTGGAGAGGGATTGTGTGTTATGGAGTGTAAGAATGTGGAATGGTATTTTGTGATGTGTAGTGGAGTTTAATTATATGGTGTTCTTTTGAATTTTGTGGCACGATGTGGAATTGTGTGGTGTGGATTAGATGGATGTGGTGTGTTGTGTAATTGTGCTGTTGAGTTGCATTATGTGGTGTGGTGTGGAATTATGTGGCATATTGGCTTGACTAAAAAGACCAGAATTAATGTTCTAGATGCTACGTGCACAACAGTGCCCTAGGGCTGCGTTATGTACAATTTCAATTATAAATAGATTCAACCTGAATCTTGACTATACAAACATGGAACAGAAGCGTTTCTTTCAAAAACAGGTAAACAATAAATCAAAGAAAAAAACGTTTTGTTCTTGCTAACTTGAAATATCCTTTATATTGTGAGAATGTTGTAGTTTCACATTCATGATATTCAGAATCAAATACATAGTTTTTCGTGATTTTCTCCATTAAAACAAAACCCAATGCATTTTGGGTCAATCGACCCTTTGTCAGGGGTCACTGTGATCAAAAGGAAAAATATCTTGTTCAATGATTTCAAATTAGCTTTGTGTCAGGCACATACATTGATAAGCTCATTAAATTGAGATAACTTCATGCAAATTATGAGAGATTGTCAAAACTGGATACAAAGAGAAAAAGAAAAAGACGTCTACGCACCATAGCTAGCAAGTAAAAGAATACAAAAACGGACTGTGCTTGTTCAAAAACTACCTGTCCCAGCATGCATCAAACCAGTTTTGGAAAAAAATGTGCCTACATGCCTAGACCCACCCTAAACACCAGTGTCCTGCATAATAAAGTGAAGTGAATGAACATAATCCCGGCATCTAGTAGCTGAAATTTAATGTTCAGTCTAAGCTCTGATTAACGCAGTGCTTGTCATTGAAGAAATGAATCTTTTCAGAGATAAAACAATAGAGAAGCCCATGCTTAACCAGTGATCAGCGGGAAACATATGAGTCAATAGATTCCATCCCAAAACGTCTTTGCTCACTTGTTTTGGTAGTGCTGTACTGCACTGAAACACTGTGCCATCCTGTCAATATTAAATAGAAAGGAAAACAAGAAGAAACATAAAAGCGGGCTCACCCATCTTCCGTATTGTTTTAAGTGCACACTATTTAAGATCTTTGAAAGACATGAGCCTGAGGCAAAACACTGAACCCATGGTCTGCACTAACCCCGGGCGGAGCAGGCGGAGTGCCTCTACGCAGAGTTCCATGGAGTTGGAAAAAAACTCAGTGGAACTCTGCTCCACTCCCTCCCCCCTCCCAAAGTAATTATAACGTAATAAAAAAGGCACTTACCTGCCATGGCTGCCTCCTCCTTGCCATGGCCGCTCTCCTTCCTCGTCCTTGCCGTCCTTCTTCTTTGATAACCCCTACGCTGTACGTCCTGCTGGTGGAACGTAGTTACCCGCCGGGGCTTAGTCTGCACACTATATATAGCACGTTTTAGCAGCAAACGTGTTACTCCGCGAAATGTCCAACGAGCTATGAAGGTGGCCGTGAAAAGTATCTACATGAAATATTACTTTTCAGCAATTTAACCCTGTACAGTTGCAACAGCAATCTAGGTGATGCTATTAAGAGGCCGAAACCGCACGCCGTCGCAGGTAGGAAAGTGGGTGTGGAGGTGTCGGACACCTAAGTACCAAACAAACAACACTTGGCTGCTGCAAGCAATAACAATGATTGTGCACGGCGAACGGGAGGGGGAGGGGGGAGTCACCAGATAATCCCACGTCGTCGAGAACATTTGAAGCCTGCATTTACTTTAAACAAATGCATTCTGGGAGTGGGGGTCTTGGTTCACTACTATCGGATCTACACGTTCAGCAATTTAACCCTGTACAGTTGCAACAGCAATGAAAGTGATGCTATTAAGAGGTCAAAACCGCACTCTGTCGCAGGTAGAAAGGTGGGTGTGGAGGTGACGGACACCTAAGTCCCGAACAAACAACACTTGGCTGCTGCAAGCAATAAAAGTGATTGTGCACAGCGAACGGGGGTTGGGGGGATGGAGTCACCAGATAATCCCACATCGTCGAGAACATTTGAAGCCCGCATTTAAACAAAGGCATCCTGGGAGTGGAGGGTCTTGGTTCACTACTATCGGATCTACACGGCTGAGTTGGAAGGTAGATGGTGCAAACTGAGCAGGGCCGGACTGGCCGTAGCGGGCACCGGGCAATCCCCCGGTGCGCCGCACGGGAGGGGGCCGGTTTTGGGCCCCTGGGGGCCGTTTTTGTTACAGGGCCGTTTTTGCAGCATAGCTGCAAAATCGGCCCTGTAACAAAATCGGCCGAAAACCGGCCCTGGCAAACAGCTCGGCCGCACCCCTGATAGAGCGAAATGTTCTTGTGAATTGTAGGGGTGCATCATAATCACTGATAGGCCGCACCCACATGTATTTAGACATATATTCGTTTATATTCCATTGTATACTCATGCATGTTTAGTAAAGAATGAATAGTTCACTGAGACAAAGTGAACTCAGCAGTATAATGGTGTTAGGATAATGATGTGATGTAATGCTTATTGAATTGTGTGAACATAATGCATAGAGGAATTAGTTCGTGTGTGTAATGTAATTGCAGTAGTTTAAACGTGCACCATATTAAAGTTGCACATGTAATTCATTGTTTGCATATGAATCGTAATGAAAATGCTTATGGGGAACAGTAAGATGTGTGTTTAAAAGTTATATGTAAAGGCCTGACTACATATATGCTTAGGGAAGGCCTGGTTTATTCTTATGTTAGCTTATATAAGTAGGCAGAGAAAAGTTTCTCTTGGTAAGGCTCTCTGGGCACAAACGGTAGATTTAATTTGCACAGTAGAAGGTTTCTGTTGAAAGTATCTTTTGTTGCAGGTGCAAGGACACATGTCTCGTTAGTAAGACTAACTCTTTGTTTTCAAAAGCTAGAGAGAGGGGAGGCATGGTACGGGGAGTGAAACGGAATGTAGGGATGATACTTTCAGCGGAGAAGGTGCCTGGGACTCAAGGTCATCGCAACCGTCCAGGATGAAGTAACCGTTTCGATGGAAAAGCACAAGAAAGAAGACCTGGCCAAGGAGGCGTGACAAAGGCGTGTACAATTGTAGTGTGGTTTTGTATTAGGGATAGTGCCCGGAGGGAGGAGGCCAGAAAAGAGGTAGGGAGACCAGAGAGAAGGACAGAGCTGAGCTTAGGTATTATGTGATTGCACTTCTTAGGAAGTCTTCACAGCTGACACCTTTTATTCACTCTTGCCTGGGAAAATCGTTATGCAGGGATGTCACTTAGCGTTAGTGTAGGGTCAGCAATTGATTTTAAGCTTGTTTAGTCCAATGAAGAGCAACTTAGAAATTGGAGCAATCATAGTCTGGTTGATCCTTCTAGAACTTTCTATTCTCCTTATCCTGAGTCGGATGAGATTCCTGCGTAGATTATTATTTGTATTAGTGCCCATCTATTTCTTTAACCTCGTGTTGAGGTGCTTGCACGTTCAGTTATTTTTGGCGATAATAAATTCTCAAACTTGAATTCGGAGTCAGTGGTCCTTTCAGACAAAATGAATGCTGAGATATAACCAGATGAGATTCTCTCCTTTACACTATTCAACAGGTAAAAAGATCTTGGCGACCAGAAGGTTCTTATAGATAATTAGATAAGAATCGGCGTTATCAGTTGGTAGCAGAGTAGGATGGTTACCTTTGATGGTAAGGGGAGATCTAGAGCAAGATAGGAGATTAAGTTGCCCCATAGAGCCCGAATGACGCAGATCTAGAGGACCGCAGGAGAAGGTTGTCGGAGGTCGTGGAAAACTGACGGAGAGTGCCGGTGCGGCGGAAGTAGCAGTTCGTAGTAGAGTGAGTATGAAAAGAGTGATGTTTGGTAGATTGCGGTGTTTTATTGTTGTGTGATGTCTTGCGGAGTTGGAACGAAAGTTGTGTGATTGAGAAACGGACCGTGAGCGCGCGCGGGACCGGGAGATTTATTGTGGTGTAGAATACACCCAGAGTTGAGAACGTTGACCAGAGGTTGTGGGGGTCACGAGACGTCATTGACAGACCCACAGAAGATAGGGAACACATGAGTGAGTGTGTGAATAACCAACGCAGGTCGTAGGTTATTGTGTGCAGAACATCGAGTGATTGAATCCTATCGAGTGTGTTAAAGGCGATTGTCCGGTCGTTTCGCGGACAGACGATTGCCAGATTGAGGTCAACAAGCTCAAGAGGCTGATCGGTCATTGGTAAGACCGACGGTCAGAGAGGTAATTGTTCGGTAGGACGGACATTATTTCAGAGTATGATTGGGACAGATGCGAGTGAGAACAAGTGAATTAGAAAGGAGGGGAACTGCTGCGAGTGGAGGAAAAGTGACATCAGACAAGTGCCGCGCTGCGATAGGCCGGTTGGTGTGAGCCGCGCTGGTATTGGAGGATTGAAATCAGGAAGTAAAAGCGGACATTTTGAGTGCAAATACAAAGTTGATTCATCATGAAATGTTTTAAAGCTTTACGGGAACTTTGTAGAGGTGATAGACATGTGGTTGTTCGGGAGGGAGAGGAAGCTCCTCCCGAGGATACACCAGCACATTATATGGCAAAGAATGTAGGATTGCATACTATAATTTGGCTTGAGAATTGGCATAAAATGACAGAAGCAGAAGGAGAATTGTCGTTCCCTCGATATGGTACTTTCAGGTTAGAGGTGCTGTACCAGCTAAAAAGTGTAATGGCTTCATTACGACCACTACCTAGACCAACACAGTTTGAGGCACTACATGCGTGGATAAGAGCAGCGTATGATAGGAAGAAGGACAGATGTCAAGAAAGGGTGAAGAAATCGGTCAGGGCATTCCAAGATGCAAGGTGGGATGCATTGGAGAAAAGGTGGAGAGTGGAAACGATCGAAGGAGATAAGTTGTACCCATTGTTAGTACAAAATGGGAAAATAATAAGAATCGATGAGGACAACAGTGATCTAGATGACAGCTTGTTGGATAGGATGTTGGCGGAGAGGCCACCACCATTTAATCCAGATTCAGAAGAGGGAAAGACGACCCCAGCAGTGGCAATAGTTGATGAGAGCCAGAACCAGACTAGCATGAGAGTGGTGGGAAGGATTTCCACAGGAACGGAGGGGCAACGGCGTCAATGATAACACAGCCTCCTGCGGGGAACACAAGATTACCGGACTCCTTGACAGTACCGGTTACCATTGGCCCTATAATACCGGTATATGACCCAGACCGAGTGAGAGAAGGGAGCTCCGTACCGATGAGAAGGGAGGAAGGAAACAGTGAGAGTGGGAATGGGTTTGGAGTAAGAGTGGTTCATTTCCCAAGACCAATGGAGACAAGTACGCCGTTACCGGCTACTGCGGAATCTTCCTTTAGGCGAGAAGAGGAGAGACCAGAAAAACCGAGGTCTTTGCGGGAATCTAAGTCAGCTTTGAGGGAGTGGACACCAACAGTAACGAACCAAGAGGATAGGATGCAAGGAGATAGGGCACAAAATGTCTCGGAAGACAGACCAAGTTCCAGGAATATGATGGAAGGGAATAGATCACAAGGACAGAATAGTGACTGTGATGAGCGAGATGGATCGGGTTGTCGAGATATGCTGAGGAGTGCAGTACAGGCAAGGTTGCTAGACGTAGTGAGGCTGAAAGCAGAAGTAGACGAAATGATCAGTGGGGGTCTGCCTTTGGAAAGGATAGAAATTTATGGATCAGATGAGCTGCTGTTTGTAGCAAAAGATGTGACTCGAAAAGCTAGAATGGCACATGATAGATTGAAGGAATTGGCCAAACGATATGAAGTGGACCTGAACAAAACTAAAGCGTTGCAGGGACCACATAGATTGCATTACAGTGATCAGGAGCTGGAGGAGAAAAGAATCACAGGATTAAGGACACACACCAGAGACCTGATTATAGGAATGAGAATATGGATTTTGTTGGACAAATGGGAAGAAAGGTGGTCCAAAAAGAAACCAGTAAAGAGAGCAGAAGGGGAAATGCCGCCGCCAGGAGGGGAGGCGACGGGTGTTGGAAATTTTCCTTTACGGGAAGTACAGAATGGAGGGTACGTGCATGTGCCGTGGAATAGAGGTGATTTGGCTGCATTTACTAATGATTTTCCTCGGCTGAGGGAAAAACCAGTAGAGTGGTACAAACAGGTTGAGCGGTTTGTGAAAATTTCAAAAGTATTGTGGATTGATTTGAACACTTTGTTTGACATAGTGGTACCAGGAGATTTGTGGACAGCTTGTAAAGTCGCTATTGAGTGGCCGACTTCAGAACCAGAGAGAGAGGCGGTTACAAATGGTCCATCACCACTAGTCATGAAAAAGTATGAGCAGGTGATTACATGGTTGAAACTGAAGATTTCACCTCAAGATATAGATTGGGTTAAAATAGATCGGACTGTACAGGAACCCAAGGAAACGGTGCATGAATATTATGAAAGACTTCTGCAAGCTTTTAAACAGTATAGTGGGTTAGATATCTTGGACCCCAAGGATATGGGACAGTTTGTCTCAAAGTTTGTACTGGGTCTGAGAATGGAAATCAGCCTCATGATACAGCACCATTTGATCTGCTGGCAGAACAAGCCACTAGATGAAATTCTGCGGTATGCGAGATACTGTAGTGATGAGGTGGAATCGAAACATCGGAAGCTAAAAGACAAATTAATGCTTGTCCAGATGCAGACAGCACAGAGTCAGCCTAGTGGAGGGACCTTAGGAAGAAAGCAAGGAAATTTCCAGGGAAACCAGAATGGGCAGGTACAGGGAAAGGGAAAACCAGTAGACCCCAAGACAGGAGTGGACGTGGCCACACTGAAGAAGACCACTGCGTGTCATCTTTGTCGCCAGGTCGGACATTGGAAACGCGAGTGTCCTATGAACCCAGCTAACCAGTTGCAGGAAGAGGAAGAGGGGCTCAGGCACCCGCGCAGGAGGTAGTTAACACAATAACGAGACCTAGGACGATGAAAGGGGGGTTTACAATTCTCACGCCCAGGTTCCCCAAGCTCCAAGGATTTCACAAGGAACACGAACGTACCAACAGATGCCCCTGTTCGAAGGTTACGATGAGGATAGCTCAGACCCTTTATCCTGACGGTGCCTGAGAGGGGAGGAAGACTACACACTTGGAGCGGTCTTGGAGGTAGACCAGAGAGGACCTTTTGTGGAGGCAGAGATTGAGGGCAATCCTGCAACACTTTTGGTTGATACTGGAGCTACCCGGTCTATTGTAAGATCCGCAGTAGTCCCTAACCTACCCCTCTCGGGACAATCAATCCAGGTTGTTGGAGTAGCGAACAAGAGAATAAGCAGCCCATTGACAGAACCGATCCTAGTAAAGATAGGTTCCTTCCAAACTAGACATCAGTTTGTAGTGTGTGATACGAGTCCAGTTTGCCTTTTGGGGAGAGATCTGTTGTGCAAGTTGAACTGCACGATTTATTGTACACCACGGGGAGTGGAGGTCCAGACGAGAGATGATGATGCTGACTTTAAAATTGCCAATCAGCATCTGTGTATAGATCTGTACCCAATGGTGACGGTGGAAGAACTTCCACCTGATCTGAGAGACGCAGTGTCGTCTGTGGTGTGGGATTTCGCAGGAGACGAAATAGGTCTAATCAGAGGGGTTGAACCAGTGCGGATTGAGGTGAAACAGAATGTTGATTTCCCAAGAACACCTCAATACAACCTGTCGACAGAAACGATTGCAGGAATAAAACCTGTGATCGAGACTTTCATTGAGAAGGGTATTATAAAAGAGATCAGAGGTAGTCCCTGTAATTCGCTCATAATGGGACTACAGAAACCGAGCGGGAAGTACAGGATCGTGCAAGACCTGCGAAAGGTCAACACGATAGTTGTCCCTTGTTGTCCAGTGGTACCGAATCCTTCAGTAATACTGTTCCAGATCCCATGTGAAGCCGAGTGGTTTACGGTTATCGATTTGTGTCAAGCCTTCTTTTCGATACCGCTCCACGAGGAAAGCCAATTTCTTTTTGCGTTCAGGCTAGAAAATCGCGTGTTAACATGGTGTCGTATCCCTCAAGGGTATACGGAAAGCCCATCGATCTTTAACCAGATCCTGAAGAAGAACCTTGAGAGTCTTGTGTTGCCGCAGAACTCAGTTCTCGTGCAGTACATAGATGACTTGCTCATTGCCTCAGAAACAGAAGATGCTTGCAGAATTGACACTGTAGCACTGTTGAACCACTTAGCAGAGAACGGACATAAGGTGTCCCCGAACAAGCTGCAGTACTGTTTGAAAGAGGTACAGTACTTGGGACACAGATTGGAACAAGGCAAGAGGAAGGTGTCACCAGATCGAATTGAGGCAATAATGAGCATGGCAGTACCTACGACACAGAGAGAAGTTAGGATGTTTCTAGGAATGGTTGGCTATTGTCGACAGTGGATTCCTAGTTTCTCCTTGAGAGCAAAGCCTCTGCAGAGGCTTACGCACAAGGATGTGAGTGATCCGGTACCATGGGACGAGGAGTGCTTGATATCATTCCTGAAACTGAGAGAGGATTTGTGCAGGGCTCCGGCACTGGGAATGCCTGATTACAATAAAGCCTTTTCATTGTTTTGTTACGAGAGGGAAGGATGTGCATTAGCAGTGTTAGCTCAGAACCATGGAGGTGTCCGTAGACCAGTTGCCTACTTTTCAGCTACTTTAGATCCAGTAGCTTCTGCGTTGCCCGGATGTCTAAGATCCGTTGCTGCAACAGGTGTCAGCATTGAAAGATGTGAAAGCATTGTAATGGGACATCCATTGACTGTACATGTGCCACATTCGGTTGAGTTATTGATGACCAGGACCAAGACCCAGCACCTAACGAACAATAGGTTAACGAGGTACGAGCAAGTCATACTTGCCGCAGAGAATGTGACTCTGAAAAGGTGCTCTGTCTTGAATCCTGCGACATTGATGCCTACACCGAGCACGGATGATGAAGATTGTGCGGACCATGATTGTCTCGATGTGACCGAACTTTGCACCAAACCGAGACCTGACATTGTCGATGAGCCATTGGCTGACCCAGATGAAATTTTCTTTGTCGATGGTTCATGCTTAAGAGACAGTGTGGGGCAATTGAGAGCAGCGTTTGCTGTATGTACCATTTCAGGAGTGGTCGAGGCTGCTTGCCTAGAAGGAGTACGCTCCGCGCAGGTAGCTGAGATCATTGCCTTGACCCGTGCCTGTTTGGCCGCTGATCGAATTCGAATCACGATTTACACAGACAGCCAATATGGGTTTGGCGTGGTGCACGACTTCGGGCAGTTATGGTCTCAGAGGGGATTTTTGACATCATCTGGCTCACCCATTCGTAATGGAGAATATGTAAGACAATTGTTGGATGCATTACAGCACCCAAAGGAAATTGCTGTGGTAAAGTGCTCAGCCCATGGGAAGGGGGAGGACTTTGTATCCTTGGGTAATAACTATGCGGACGAAGTAGCCCGCTTCTGTGCAGAACAAGGATGCATATTCACAGGAAGAGAGATAGAAGAGAGCCAAGAAGGAACCGATCTCAGCATAATGTTGGCCATGGCAGACACTTGGGAAGAGCTTAAGCGATTGCAGGATGAGGTTTCAAACCAGGAGAGAGAGGGATGGATCAAAGCTGGGTGTGAGAAAGGAGACGTGGATGTGTGGGTATCAAACGATGGGAGAGCCGTGTTGCCGGAAGAATTGCTGAGTCCGATGGCAAGATTGATACATGGACAGGCACACCTGGGTAGAGACGCAATGATGAGAGTGTTCAGACAGATGTGGTATAACCCACGGTTCCGAGCAATGGCAGAAACGGTATGTCAGAGGTGTGTCGTGTCAGCAGATGAACGCTGGAAAGAGAACGTTAGTTACGTTGAGTCACATTGGAAGGTCGGGAGGGCCCTTCAATAGAATACAGTTGGACTTCGTGGAGATGCCTAGGTGCAATGGATTGAGGTACATTTTAGTGATAGTATGTGTATTCTCACGGTGGGTGGAGGCTTACCCCACACGCAGGTGTGACACTCTGACAGTGGCTAAATTACTGTTGAGGGAGCTCATCCCTAGATTCGGGATCCCGACCTCTTTGGAATCAGATAGAGGAGGGCACTTCCATAGCGAAATCATGAAGTTACTTTGTGCAGCATTGAACATTGACCAGAGACTCCACTGTAGTTACAGACCAGAGGCTTCTGGGATGGTGGAACAAGTTAATGGAACTTTGAAAGCCCGGATGGCAAAAATGTGTTCTTCAACATCCCTGAAATGGCCCGACGCCTTGCCACTGGTGCTAATGAGCATGCGAAGTGTCCCAGACAGAAAGACCGGGTTGTCCCCCCATGAAATACTAATGGGGAGGGCAATGAGACTGCCAGCAGTACCAGCTACAGCCTTGATAAGCATCACTGATGATTTGATTCTCGATTATTGTAAAGGACTCTCTGATGTGGTCCGTTCTGTATCCCAGCAGGTGCAAGCAGCAGTGGTTCCAGCCTCGAGTGATCTGTGCCACGACTTGTGTCCCGGTGACTGGGTGCTCGTCCGGAAGCACGTGAGGAAGAGTTGCTTGGATGCCCGTTGGCGTGGCCCGTATCAGGTGATACTTATCACGAACACAGCAGTAAAGTGTGGAGGATTGCCGAACTGGGTGCATGCTTCCCATACCCGCAGAGTTCCAGCACCCTTGGAAGAAACAGCTCCTCTCGTAAATGAAAATCCAGCTGATGTGGCATGGCCACATGGGAGGACAAGTCAAGCTGTAAGGGTCGCTGACACGGCTGGTGGTGCACTAGAGCAAGCTGAAGGGGGTTTCCACAGTTCGAACCCTGACTCAGACACCGAAGACAGACACGGTGCAGTGGGCGGAGAAGAGTCAAATTCAACAGAAAGAGGAAGTAGTGCACTGGGTATAGAAGGGGAAGGCAGACGAACGAACAGAAGTGCAGAAAATTGGCCAGAGAGACAGAGGCGACTGAACTTGAGGTTAGCACCTGAAAGAGACCTTGCTCCAGTATCTGAAGTATCTGAAACGGAAGCAAGTGACGAAGACCAAGCACAAGACAGTCGGCGAAGGTCAAAGAGAACAAGAGTGCCTTGTCGCAGATACTCTACCCCTGAGTGGACTTACACTGTGTTTGATGCAGGGGGTGGTGAGTACGGGAAGGCTGAGGTCAGTCAAGTGGTCTGTCGGAGCCCGAATGTGGTGGTGAAGGTGGTGCTGCGGATGCCAGGGCTCGAGATAGAAGGAACACTGACACTCACGGTTCCGAATTCCCCGCTTCTAAGTGAAGTCCGAAATTTGCTTTTGCATCGACTCGAATTCCCGCCTTTTGGAGTTGAGCCGTTTTCACATGAAGTGCTGATTTTGCGTCTTGAACTTTTGTATCACGTTCTGGTCTCGCTCAATGAGGATCTCATTGTAGATCAATTATGAACTGTAAATAAAAGTCTAAAAGAAGAAGATAACCTAGGTCCGAGTGGAAGAAGAATAAACTTAGGGACTTTCCACAAGAAGAGGAACGAAAACTAGGGAAGTCTTTTTCTGGACTGTGTAAATAAGTTGTGATCGGAAAGGGAAAGCCCGGAGATTTCATGGTTGCTCGAGCTGGTTAAGCAAGTCACAATTAAAGGACAGAGACTTTTCAGGGTTCTTTGCGATAACCAAGACTTTTGAGAACTTTTTGAAACCATGGAGCCGGGAGATCCCAATCGTAGATCAAAGTGGATAGTAGGCATTCTTATAAGTAGTGTAATAATTTCTATAATCATAGTAGTTGTAGTCTCATATACTGGTTCACATGAGCAAGAAGTAGAGGCAGTGACAGGGACACCGACACCTATCACACCTAGCCAGAAGGGGGTAGACAGGGCAGCTGATAGAGCTTTGCTATTAGAAGAAAGTCGTAGATTACATGTAGATTTATCTAAAGGAGATTTTAAGTTGAATGCATATGCTAAGTTGTTGTATGAGTATGTTGATGTGATGGATGCGAAAGATTGTTATGTGTGTATGCAGTTGCCTACTTCGGTGGATGAGGGTATTAGGTATCACCATCTCCCACTGACTTATGGTATTTCATGTAGTCTTTTGCTTAGTTTGTTTTATGAGAGAGATCAGTTCGAGTATTTCTTTTCCAATTTCGACGCAGTGCTTCCTGAAGTCCCAGCTTACAAGCATTTGAATAAGTATGACTATTATAAGACCGAGGACAGACTGAGGAAGTACTTCATACCGAGTTTGGAATTGGATACAGCATTCGCACACAGAAACAATCTGACTTGTTTGATGTCGGATGTAGAGAGAAAGTTTGTAGATCAGGTTGAAGACAGGTATAGACAGCTGACTCAATCCCGAGATTCAGGGCATCACAGGACAGATTGGACAGAGGAAGAACGGTTGCATAAGACCAGGGGAAGCTATGGTCCTATAGCGTTAGATAAGGAGCAGAGGGGTAAGTTGTGTATAAGGCGTTATCAGACTTACTACGAAAAGGTTCCAGTGGGACAAAGTACTTGTGATCACGTTTTCACCATGGCAGATGTAGCAAAAGATTTTCTCCAAGGTCCTGTACAAGTGATACCAACGGTGTATTATGTATGTGGGAAGAATGCTTATGTGAGGTTGCCTGCAA
This sequence comes from Calotriton arnoldi, assembly GCA_963921515.1. Taxonomy (NCBI): domain Eukaryota; kingdom Metazoa; phylum Chordata; class Amphibia; order Caudata; family Salamandridae; genus Calotriton; species Calotriton arnoldi. Next base: position 957,059 of record CAWUFW010005749.1, read on the forward strand.
ATTGGTATGGAACATGTTATTTGTCAATAATATTTCCAAAGATTTACCATACAGAGGATTTAAATCTTCTAGAGGGTGGAGAGCATTCAAGAACGAGAAGAGCTGCAAGTGCAGGAATCGTTGTGGGGGATATCTTTGGGGCTATGATACCTAGTCTAGGGGTAGTCTTGAATGATGTGAAGATCCGGAGGTTAGCGACTGTGGTGGATGAATTTTCGATGAATACAGCAAAGTCGTTGGTGTTGGTGGAAGGAGAGATGTTGTCGATAAGGGGAATGGTTTTGCAGAATCGCCTTGCTTTGGATGTCCTACTGGCAAAAGAGGGCGGAGTCTGTAAAATGTTGAAGGTTCAAGAGTGCTGCACTTATATACCAGACCGTAGCAAGGATCTGGAGAAATATATAAGTAACATCACTACGATCCACACAAAGATAGCGGATTTGACCGAAGAAGGGGCCTGGGAAAAGGTCGGAAAGGGTTTTGGTCAAGTGGGAGGTTGGTTTGCGAACCTAGGAAAGGGATTCCTTGGATATTTTCTGAGACCCCTCCTTATCTTGGTGGGTTGTGTGGTTGGCTTGTGGATTGGGATCAAGGCCTACAAGTGGTACCGAGCAGGCCGAGTCAAGAGAGCTTTGAGGGAAAATGACATGAGGTTGGCAAGACTGCAGGACAGTCAGTATCAAAGGCTCAAGAGCATGGAGAAATTTAGATCAGGGAAGATGGCAACAAGTTCTGTTTAGGTCGGTTCCTTCTCCAAGGGAGTAGAATGAAATATGATGACAGGAGTCATCAAAGGGGGGAACTGATAGAGCGAAATGTTCTTGTGAATTGTAGGGGTGCATCATAATCACTGATAGGCCGCACCCACATGTATTTAGACATATATTCGTTTATATTCCATTGTATACTCATGCATGTTTAGTAAAGAATGAATAGTTCACTGAGACAAAGTGAACTCAGCAGTATAATGGTGTTAGGATAATGATGTGATGTAATGCTTATTGAATTGTGTGAACATAATGCATAGAGGAATTAGTTCGTGTGTGTAATGTAATTGCAGTAGTTTAAACGTGCACCATATTAAAGTTGCACATGTAATTCATTGTTTGCATATGAATCGTAATGAAAATGCTTATGGGGAACAGTAAGATGTGTGTTTAAAAATTATATGTAAAGGCCTGACTACATATATGCTTAGGGAAGGCCTGGTTTATTCTTATGTTAGCTTATTAAGTAGGCAGAGAAAAGTTTCTCTTGGTAAGGCTCTCTGGGCACAAACGGTAGATTTAATTTGCACAGTAGAAGGTTTCTGTTGAAAGTATCTTTTGTTGCAGGTGCAAGGACACATGTCTCGTTAGTAAGACTAACTCTTTGTTTTCAAAAGCTAGAGAGAGGGGAGGCATGGTACGGGGAGTGAAACGGAATGTAGGGATGATACTTTCAGCGGAGAAGGTGCCTGGGACTCAAGGTCATCGCAACCGTCCAGGATGAAGTAACCGTTTCGATGGAAAAGCACAAGAAAGAAGACCTGGCCAAGGAGGCGTGACAAAGGCGTGTACAATTGTAGTGTGGTTTTGTATTAGGGATAGTGCCCGGAGGGAGGAGGCCAGAAAAGAGGTAGGGGAGACCAGAGAGAAGGACAGAGCTGAGCTTAGGTATTATGTGATTGCACTTCTTAGGAAGTCTTCACAGCTGACACCTTTTATTCACTCTTGCCTGGGAAATCGTTATGCAGGGATGTCACTTAGCGTTAGTGTAGGGTCAGCAATTGATTTTAAGCTTGTTTAGTCCAATGAAGAGCAACTTAGAAATTGGAGCAATCATAGTCTGGTTGATCCTTCTAGAACTTTCTATTCTCCTTATCCTGAGTCGGATGAGATTCCTGCGTAGATTATTATTTGTATTAGTGCCCATCTATTTCTTTAACCTCGTGTTGAGGTGCTTGCACGTTCAGTTATTTTTGGCGATAATAAATTCTCAAACTTGAATTCGGAGTCAGTGGTCCTTTCAGACAAAATGAATGCTGAGATATAACCAGATGAGATTCTCTCCTTTACACTATTCAACAGGTAAAAAGATCTTGGCGACCAGAAGGTTCTTATAGATAATTAGATAAGAATCGGCGTTATCAGTTGGTAGCAGAGTAGGATGGTTACCTTTGATGGTAAGGGGAGATCTAGAGCAAGATAGGAGATTAAGTTGCCCCATAGAGCCCGAATGACGCAGATCTAGAGGACCGCAGGAGAAGGTTGTCGGAGGTCGTGGAAAACTGACGGAGAGTGCCGGTGCGGCGGAAGTAGCAGTTCGTAGTAGAGTGAGTATGAAAAGAGTGATGTTTGGTAGATTGCGGTGTTTTATTGTTGTGTGATGTCTTGCGGAGTTGGAACGAAAGTTGTGTGATTGAGAAACGGACCGTGAGCGCGCGCGGGACCGGGAGATTTATTGTGGTGTAGAATACACCCAGAGTTGAGAACGTTGACCAGAGGTTGTGGGGGTCACGAGACGTCATTGACAGACCCACAGAAGATAGGGAACACATGAGTGAGTGTGTGAATAACCAACGCAGGTCGTAGGTTATTGTGTGCAGAACATCGAGTGATTGAATCCTATCGAGTGTGTTAAAGGCGATTGTCCGGTCGTTTCGCGGACAGACGATTGCCAGATTGAGGTCAACAAGCTCAAGAGGCTGATCGGTCATTGGTAAGACCGACGGTCAGAGAGGTAATTGTTCGGTAGGACGGACATTATTTCAGAGTATGATTGGGACAGATGCGAGTGAGAACAAGTGAATTAGAAAGGAGGGGAACTGCTGCGAGTGGAGGAAAAGTGACATCAGACAAGTGCCGCGCTGCGATAGGCCGGTTGGTGTGAGCCGCGCTGGTATTGGAGGATTGAAATCAGGAAGTAAAAGCGGACATTTTGAGTGCAAATACAAAGTTGATTCATCATGAAATGTTTTAAAGCTTTACGGGAACTTTGTAGAGGTGATAGACATGTGGTTGTTCGGGAGGGAGAGGAAGCTCCTCCCGAGGATACACCAGCACATTATATGGCAAAGAATGTAGGATTGCATACTATAATTTGGCTTGAGAATTGGCATAAAATGACAGAAGCAGAAGGAGAATTGTCGTTCCCTCGATATGGTACTTTCAGGTTAGAGGTGCTGTACCAGCTAAAAAGTGTAATGGCTTCATTACGACCACTACCTAGACCAACACAGTTTGAGGCACTACATGCGTGGATAAGAGCAGCGTATGATAGGAAGAAGGACAGATGTCAAGAAAGGGTGAAAAAATCGGTCAGGGCATTCCAAGATGCAAGGTGGGATGCATTGGAGAAAAGGTGGAGAGTGGAAACGATCGAAGGAGATAAGTTGTACCCATTGTTAGTACAAAATGGGAAAATAATAAGAATCGATGAGGACAACAGTGATCTAGATGACAGCTTGTTGGATAGGATGTTGGCGGAGAGGCCACCACCATTTAATTCAGTTATTTTTGGCGATAATAAATTCTCAAACTTGAATTCGGAGTCAGTGGTCCTTTCAGACAAAATGAATGCTGAGATATAATCAGATGAGATTCTCTCCTTTACACTATTCAACAGGTAAAAAGATCTTGGCGACCAGAAGGTTCTTATAGATAATTAGATAAGAATCGGCATTATCACCCCCAACCCCCCGGGGCGGCCGGCCGAGCACTTTGCCAGGGCCGGTTTTAGTTCCCAGTCCGGCCCTGAAACTGAGTCACCTGGTTTGTAACTTTACACTGTCCCAGACCCGCCGCAGTAGTCTTCAGGAACACACTGCCATTTCCTCCCAGCCACACTCATATTCACGACCCCTCGGGGTCACCCCCCAGGCAACCCTGGGACTGGAGTGGGAGTGAAACTGCCGATGATGCAGGAGAACAGGGGCATGAAGCCTGATAAACCCAGGGTTAAAATCAGGAGATGGTGATTGCAGGTCGGAGAGTCTTCAATGAGCGAGCGCCACCACACAAAAGATTCAAATCGGGAGGCAAGTCACGAGGGTTAAATCACAAGACTCTGTGGAGGAACAACGCAGTGCACGTGTAGAGGAAGGTTATGCGTGAAAATAGAAGAAGTAGTCCCCAAAGAAACTTATGTACACCTATAGCGTAACTAAACTGTAGTTGGCCGGTGCTCCTGAGCGAAAAATGGAAGTGCCAACCAATGAGGAGCCAACAAAGAAGAGTGATGTAGGAGTGAACCAACTGCAAGCAGCAGGTGGGATTACACTCTGTGTACAGATTACAGCAGGTCTTGCAAACAGCGCATGTGTGCTGATGTTCGACCTAAAAAAGCAGCAACTATGGCTTCGCATTATAGAATATGGAAAATGCTTCAGTTCTAAAATGATGAGACTGTGAAAGAACTATAACCCCTTCTTTTTAACTTCTTTCGCTGGCTTATTTTCATGAACGGATTCTGTACATTTCTTTCATTTCGTGAGGTGCAACATTTTTCTTTATGTACGGTTAAAACAGAATGTCCTCCCTAGACGAGGCAGGAGGAAGCCACCACATGTTTTAACAGCCCAGACTGGCCCATTGTCATTCTGTATGTGGCAATTAGCCGGCAGACAGAATGACAATGGGTGGGGTGGGGCTGCTCTTGTGCTCAGAGGAAGAGTGCGAGGTGACCCCATCAGGGAGTTGAGGCTTCTTGCAGGGGAACAGTGCGGTTCCCCAATGCCCAAAATTACGGACAAAAGGCGTCAGTAAAAAGGATCACAACGGACGTGAGATCCAAATCAGGGACGGTCCGTGAAATTTACAGACGGTTGGTCACTCTACTTGACGGTCAAGCTGGCAGGCACCAACTCCAGCCGGGGCAGCCGAGCTGACGGCAGCTGATGGGGGGGGCGGGGCTGAAGCCCGTTCTGCCCAATGGGTGTCGCGCGTCTGGCAAAACCCGACTCTCTCCTTCTGCTTCTTGTAGCCATTATGCATTGAATGCCCTGTCTGCTTTCCCCACACGAGCAGCGTCTGCTATAGTTGTATACCAGTTTGAAAGCACTGCTTCTCTATGTTCCTTGCATGTGTTTTTTTTAATCTGCTGCAGTTATCCAGCGCTTTGGCAACACTGCCTGCTGCCTTCACCTATCCTGTAATCTTGCTTCCTGCTGCCCCTAAATCCGTTGCAGGATGTTTGCAGGGTGCAGGGCAGTGATGCTGTCCTTGAATTGTTAGCAAATGCTGCTCATCCTACGTGACTTTTACATCTTTTGTATGTCAGAAATGAGCAAGAACAGAAAATGGAAACGGAGAGTTGAGCCTGGCTGAGCTTTAAGAGGCAAAGTACACGTCGAACCGTGGAAGTTTATCATGAAGATTATGCTATAGCTGTTATGCAAAATTATGATAAAACGCCTTAAAATGTTTTTTTAGCGTATATACTTCAATTTAGTAGACTATATTGCCTCTTCCATACTATGTCACCTATAGCAACACATCTGCATAAAGCTCTCTGACATCATCTGCATTATAAACAACGACAAATAAATAAACATTACTTTATTGAGTGATATAAAGTAGAACAATTCAATTATCCCTCCCTTTAAAGGCTCTGGCATTGCCATGTGTGAGCCAAGCGCAATTAAGTTTGCCACATAATTTACATATATCGCCACTATGTTTGTTATATTTAGAGCACCATTGTAGTTTATCAAACTATGTCTGAATAAGATATTACATTAGCAGCCGCTCTTTTTAGGGTGGGAGGCGCTATATAACTGTTGTCACTTCTGTCAAGCTGTTCCTAAATTAGACAATCGAGGGAAATGCTTTAAAGTAAAGGGATTTGCTTACAGTCAAACAGTTTGGTTAAGCGAGGACTTGAGCCCAGATGTCCACAGCCTCGCCGTCTGCAATTCAGCCACTGCTCATAACTCCTCTCACCAGTTAACATTTAAGAATAATAATTTACCTTTAATGATGTCAGGGGCTTCATTAGTGAACCGTGCTCAGTAGAGCCGATAGGCAAAATGTCACATCACATCTAATGTTCAATAATTCGGAGGTTGAATAACAAATCTTTCTAAACAGGAGAAAGTATGATTTATTAGCAAAGGGGGAAACGCAGAGACAATAACGAAGCAAACTACAAGAATTCATTTACAAGAATGAATGTGTGTTTCTGAGTATCGCAACTCAATACACTTGGTGACAGAGCAGAGAACTGCATGTCAGAATACCGGCAGAAGACAATCTGTTTCAGCACCCTCGAACCCTCATCTTTTACAACACTAATTCTCAAGCGCCTAGAGGCGATTTCAGCTTACGTGGCATGCAAACATGAAAAGTCCACTCTCTCGTGCTGTTGAGAGCCGCCTCACCGCTTTATTGTTTTGTGATAAGCTCATGCACTATACTGTGCTGATGCACATATGCAATATAAAGTGCCGATTTCTTCCTCTCCCACTCACAGTCTCAGACGCCTTCCTATCCTCCTTGGAGCGATGAAACAACCTGGGGTGAGCCAACTCTCGAGTGACTGCTGTGTAAAGTAAACCGAAAGCTACACGCACACTATGCACAGGCACACTGAACCCCAGCTAAATATACACAATAATACACTACCCACCAGAAACGTTGAGCACCAGATGTGCACACACAGACAATTCATCACAAAGACATGCACCATCCCGCACATCTAAAGGCATGCCCTGCACCAACAGCTACAGTCGTACAGCCTCCGCTGTGCACTCTTTCAAAGACAGAGTATACTGGCACGTAGGGCACCCTGTGTATTTATGTATATGTGCAGTGTCCTGGGTGAACAGGCACACTCAGAACACCAAAAACACTTGCAGAGCATGCTGTATATTTATGTGGCAATACAACAGCCCACTTTGTGCACTGACCTGACACACACACTTCAGCACCTGAATGGAACACAATGAACTTGCCACACACATCACACCAATCACACACACACATACGTCCCATCCTCTAAACACATAGGCATCCCCCACACAGACACGTGCACACACGATGACCCTAATACAAGCACGCATTCTCACCCAGTGCCACCTAAACACAAAAGCATCACCCGCACAGAACACCACACTCTTTTCACAGGTACTCAAAGGGTTCACGAAATACAACGTGACAGCACAAACAACGCTATTCACACAGCACATATACATACCATGTGCTACACAAACACACAAGGTACCATCCACACTTAAAAGCACACATATTATCGCCCTCTATACAACAAACACGTACACCACTGCATCATCTGAACGCACAGAGCTAACTCTGAGCACACACACGCGCTGCAGAGATGGCCGTGACGCGACAGTGTCACTCGGGTGTTTTCCGAACTACCTGCTTCAAATAAACAATTATGCTTGCTATGCTTCTTATCCTCCTTTCCGGTGCTGCAGGGCCGAGAAGGCTGATGTCGAGAGGTCCCTTCAATGCAGAAGTTGTCACTTCTGGACAATTCCCATCGCAGTGTCTCATTGGCTGGATGCGCCCATGGCGCTCTCGCACCTTCTCCTTCACACTTAGGTGGTCATTAGGATGAGTGGCGGATGCACCTCCGCGATGTTGGCGGTGGGAGAACACGTTGTCTTCCGCCCGCGAGCAGCGGTGCATACGCCTGCCATATTACAATGGTCAAACACAGCCCATTTTCCGACCACCGCGGTGCGACGTGAACCGCCATCAAAACGCGCCCGCCACCGCGGCGGAGTTAACCAATCGAGAGCCACCGCCGTGCGGAATGACGTCCCTCCCGCCGTACAAATTAGGATGCGCCAAACAGCCAGGCACACCGCTGCGGAGAAACCTGCCAATCTGAGCAGGCGGAAGCACCACAGCGGAGCACAAAAGTGGATACCGGAGCCGACCGCCATGGACCCGGCACTACACGTCTTCCCAGCGCTGTACATGATACTCCTCCAGCAAGCCATGGACCGTGGCGGACGCCGCCGCAGGTACGCGATCACACAACTCTGCACACAAACACAACCCACAACTCCATGGCTGATGTAAGGTTCCTGTCCCCACCAGACACCCTGGTGGGGACAGGAACACAACCACAGGTGTAGCCACACATGTCCTACCTGCCACTAGTCCACCCTTCCTCATCCAGGTCACCATGTCCGCGATCTTGAAATAATGTTCAGGTCACGTGACCGCAGCGGTGAATCCTCGTCAAAAAATGCGCACAATGTAGTAGGCAGGGCCAGCGCAAGGCATGGGCAGTGCACAAAGTACACAGGGCAACACCTCCACATTCCACACACTAGGCCCACCCACAACATGAAGGGACATGCCATGTGACCCTCCTGTGCTCCCACATGCCCAATAACCAGCCAGGTGAACACACACACTGCACCACACAACAAACAACTAGGGAGACAGCCTCATTAGGTGTGGCTGCAGAGTAACACACAGCGTAGAAGCACAGGGCCAGGGGAAACCACACACCACAACAACACCACACTCATGGCAAGTAAACTGAGTCCAAGCACAAAATAAACACACACAGATAATGAACAAACACTCTAATGGACACACAGCCTGCCAAGTCACACAAACATACCCCACACTGACACACAGCAACAAACACAGACCACATGCCAGCAGCAATGGAGGACAACAAATAGGAAACCTAAAGTGAGGTACACACAAATGGAATGGCAAGGAGCTGAACACCAAGCATGTGTACATCACATGCAAGGGAAGGAACATATAACAACAACCCCAGCCCAACAAATCACACATGGCAGTCACAGTGAGTGAAGTCAAACCACAGTCATCTCACTGCAACAACTCAGGGAGACAGCAAGGCAACCCATGTATAGGCACAGGGATGAAAGGAAGGGTATGAAGTCTAATACTGATCAGCAACACATCTGTATCCAAATACATCACAGGAGTATGTCAGCAGCACAACACACAGGGCCCATTGCAACACTCCATGACTGTCAAACACAAGTATGAACCTTCACACAACCCCCACACCCATCACACCTGCAGCACACAACACCAGTGACAAACACACAGAAGCTTGCCAATAATGTCCAGTCAATACACTGACAAGCAAACACACCCCCTGGGAGGTATCCACAAACATCACACACACACAGGGATGGCAGAACCACTGTACGCACAAAAACAACAGTCAAACACAGAACACAATCAAAACACACACACAGAACTACTACGATAACAGACAAGACCTGTGCAGTTAAACAGTGGACATTCAATGGGAGCACAGACACAACAGGAGTACACAACCTCATTAGTCAGGAAAAATGCACAGACAACATATCACAACACATAAGAAGTGCATCCACACAAAACAATAATGGAGACAAACAGGGAGAAATGGGCCTACAATGACACACAGACAGACATACCACACCACCCATCAACTCAAAATGGTGTCATAGTGTACCACATGCCTGCACATGCACAAGAATGACAAGAGACACATCCAATATGAGAGGAGAAAACACCAAGGATGCACTTAAAACAAGCACGGGAACTACAATAGACCTCAGTTCATGTGACAGACACACAAGTAAGGCACACCACAATGGCAATCAATCAATCAATCAATCACAGAATTTGTAAAGCGCACTACTTACCCGCGAGGGTCTCAAGGCGCTGGGGGAAAAAAAAGGGGGGGGTGCTGCTACTGGTCGAACAACCAGGTCTTGAGTAGCCTCCTGAAGGTCAGCAGGTCTTGGGTCTGTCGTAGGCTTAGTGGAAGGGTGTTCCAGGTCTTGGCGGCGAGGTGGGAGAAGGATCTGCCGCCGGTGGTGGTTCTTCGAATGCGAGGGACGGTGGCGAGGGAGAGGTCGGCGGAGCGGAGTTGGCGGTTGGGGACGTAGAAGAGGAGTCGTCTGTTGAGGTAGGCTGGGCCAGTCTTGTGGAGTGCCTTGTGTGCATGGATGAGGAGTTTGAAGGAGATTCTCCTGTCGACGGGGAGCCAGTGCAGGTTCCTCAGGTGGGGGGTGATGTGGCTGTGGCGTGGTACATCGAGGATCAGGCATGCGGAGGCGTTTTGTATGCGTTGCAGTCGCTTGATGAGCTTGGCCGGGCTCCCGCGTAGAGGGCGTTCCCATAGTCAAGTCTGCTGCTGACGAGGGCCTGGGTGACTGTTCTTCTCGTGTCTGTCGGGATCCACCTGTAGATCTTGCGAAGCATGCGGAGGGTGTTGAAGCAGGAGGATGAGACTGCGTTGACTTGCTTGGCCATGGAGAGCATTGAGTCGAGGATGACTCCCAGGTTGCGTGCGTGGTCGGTGGGTGTCGGGGCTGCTCCCAGCGTCGTTGGCCACCAGGAGTCGTCCCAGGCTGAGGGGTTGGAGCCGAGGATGAGGACCTCTCTCTCTCTGTGTTCAGTTTTAGTCGGCTGATCTTCATCCAATCGGCGACGGCCTTCATCCCTTCATGGAGGTTGGATTTGGCGGCGAGGGGGTCCTTGGTGAGGGAGAGGATCAGTTGAGTGTCGTCGGCGTAGGAGATTATGTTGAGGTCGTGCTGTCTGGCGATGCGTGCGAGCGGGGCCATGTAGATGTTGAACAGTGTTGGGCTGAGGGACGATCCCTGGGGTACGCCGCAGATGATCTCGGAGGCTTCGGATCGGAATGGTGGGAGGCGGACTCTCTGGGTTCTGCCGGCGAGGAAGGAGGTGGCCCATTCCAGGGCCTTGTCACGGATCCCTGCGTCGTGGAGGCGTGCGCGTAGAGTGCGGTGGCAGACAGTGTCGAAGGCGGCGGAGAGGTCCAGCAGGATGAGGGCTGCGGTCTCACCGTTGTCCAGCAGGATCCTGATGTCGTCGGTGGCGGCGATGAGGGCAGTCTCAGTGCTGTGGTTGCTGCGGAACCCCGATTGGGATGGGTCCAGGATGCTGTTTTCTTCGAGGTATCGGGTTAGCTGTTTGTTGACGATCTTCTCGATGACCTTGGCTGGGAACGGAAGCAGGGAGATGGGCCGGAAGTTCTTGAGGTCTCTCGGGTCCGCCTTGGGTTTTTTGAGTAGGGCGTTGATCTCTGCGTGTTTCCAGCTCTCTGGGAAGGTCGCGGTCTCGAAGGAGAGATTGATGATGTTGCACAGGTGTGGTGCGATGGAGCTGCTGGCTTTGTTGAAGATGTGGTGCGGGAAAGGGTCTGACGGGGAGCCGGAGTGTATTGTGCTCATGGTCTTGATGGTGTCCTCGATGTTCACGCTGGCCCAGGCTGGCAGGGGGTCGTGGTCGATGGTGTGCGGCGGGTCTGGTGCATCGATCTTAGTTGGGGCTGTCTGGGTGTTGAAGCTGTCGTGGATGTCGGCGATCTTGCGGTGGAAGAAGGTGGCGAGGGAATCGCACAGGGGTTGCGACGGTGGGATGTCGTTGGTGTTGGAGCTGGGGTTGGAGAGTTCCTTCACGATGTTGAAAAGCTCCTTGCTGTTGTGTGCGCTGTTGTCGAGGCGGTCTTTGAAGGAGATTCTCTTGGCGGACTTGATGAGGTGGTGGTGGTTACGGATGGCGTCTTTGTGGGCTGCGTGGCTGTCCGGTGTCTTATCACTGTGCCATTTCTTCTCTAGTTTCCGGCAGGTACGCTTGGAAGCTAGGAGTTCCGAGGTGAACCAGCTGGCTCTTTTGGTGGTGTCAGCGTAGGTGAGTTTTTTCAGTGGGGCGAGGGTGTTGGCACAGTCGTCCATCCATCTTCTGAGGTTGCAGGCAGCGTCGTCGGTGTTGGATGGGTCGGAGGGAGGGCTGAGAGCGAGGGTTGCCCGTAGTTGGTCTTCGGTGACTTTGCTCCAGCAGCGGCGTGGGATCTGTTGGGTGCGGTGGTGTGTGGTGGGTTTCTGGAAGGTGAAATGGATGCAGCGGTGGTCGGTCCAGAGGAGTTCCGTGGTGTGGCTGAAGGAGACGTGGGAGCTTGAGGAGAAGATGGGGTCGAGCGTGTGGCCGGCGGAATGGGTCGGTGTTGTGACGAGCTGGCTCAGACCGAGGTTGGGGAGGTTGTCGATCAGGGTGGTGGAGTTGCTGTTCTTGTTGTTCTCCAGGTGAAAATTCAGGTCTCCGAGGAGGATGTAGTCGGTAGAGGTCAGGGCGTGCGTGCTGATGAAGTCGGCGATGGAGTCGCTGAACTGGGGTCGGGGCCCAGGGGGTCTGTAGACAAGGGTGCCTCTAAGGGTGGTGTTGGGGTCCGTGTGGATCTGGAAGTGCATGTGTTCGGCGGTGCTGAGAGTGTTGTCGGTGCTGGTCGAGACCCTGATGGTGTTTTTGTGGACGATGGCGATTCCTCCTCCTACTGCATTGACGCGGTCTCTGCGGGTGATCTTATAGCCGTCTGGGATGGCTATGGCGATGTCTGGGGTGGAGGAGTCGTTCATCCAGGTCTCTGTCAGGAAGGCGACGTCTGGTGATGATGTGTCGAGCAGGTCCCAGAGCTCAACGGCGTGTTTGCGTGCGGAGCGGGTGTTCAGTAGGATGCATCGGAGGTGGTTGCGGTCCTTCTTGGCGGGCACCTCGGTGGCTCTGAGGCTGGTGTAGCTGCAGTTCCGGCAGGTGAAGGGACCATGGGTGCGTTTCGGGGCGGCCTTGAAGCAGTTGTGCGTCCGTCCGGGGTTGAGAGCGTGGAGTGTGGTGGCATCGTATCGGCATCGGTCCTCGAGGCTGGTGCGGGGGGCGCACGGCCCAGGGGTTCTGGCGCTGGGCGCGGTCCAGGCACGGACGGGCGCAGACGGGCTTGCCTTTGGCGCGCCAGCGGCGCGCCCGCTGCGCACGTCCCCTGCGCGGCCGCACAGCGGCCGCCATATATGGGGAGGTGGGAGGGAGGAGCAGCTGGGAGGCAGGGGCAGCGAATGGGCAGTCAGGGGGGCGGGGCCGCAGGGACGCAGCGGCGGGAGTGGAGAGAGGCAGCGAGGGGTACAGAAGGCAAGAAGGACACAGGGAAATGGGGGCAGCGAGGGAAACAGAGAGAAAACAGGCACAAAGCAATGGGGGCAGCGAGGGAAACCGAGAGAAAACGGGCACAAAGCAATGGGGGCAGCGAGGGAACAGAAGGAAAAAATGGACACAAAGCAATGGGGGCAGCGAGGGAAACCGAGAGAAAACGGGCACAAAGCAATGGGGGCAGCGAGGGAACAGAAGGAAAAAATGGACACAAAGCAATGGGGGCAGCGAGGGAAACCGAGAGAAAACGGGCACAAAGCAATGGGGGCAGCGAGGGAACAGAAGGAAAAAATGGACACAAAGCAATGGGGGCAGCGAGGGAACAGAAGAAAAAATGGACACAAAGCAATGGGGCAGCGAGGGAAACAGAGAGAAAATGGGCACAAAGCAATGGGGGCAGCGAGGGAACAGAAGAAAAAATGGACACAATACAGTGGGGGCAGCGAGGGAAACAGACGGAAAACAGGCACCGAGGCCACAAGCAGAGGGTGAGCTTACCAGCAGCAGCAGCGGGCAGGACACCACAGGCGGAGCTGTGTGGCGGGGGAGCGACCTACCTGGCAACACACATCTGAATCAAACACAACAACAAAACACACACACTGACAGGCAAATAGAACCCCACCATCAGAGCATCTGTCAACTGCATGAGAAAACACAACACAAACACTGCACACAGCCACATCAGACACAACACATGCACATGCAAAGATATCAATATGCTACAACAGCTAAACATCAGGGGGTGCACACCAGGCAAGGACAAGGCAACATACACTCACAGCACTGCATGCACACCAAGCAGTGTGTGCACAACAGCCATACCAGTTACAAACAGAGATGATTGACACACCATGAACACACACAACAACAATCTAAACATCACACAGACAACAACACACCCAGGAAGTTAAACAGTCCACAGCAAAAACACCTACATCTAAGCCAACACACACAGATGCACAAGTCTGGGACACCAAAGTTGAAACAACATGATCAGAGGAAACAAGACATTGGCAATGTTGAACTGGCATATATAGCATGTGTCACAGTAAACCATACCCACACAGTAACCCTTCATTTAGCAAGGACACTGACAAGGCAGACAACAGGAGTAATCATTATTTTTACTTACATTTTACACAGTTGTGCAGCAAAATGTATACAAGAGCAAGGCCAGTGGCCAGTCCAAAGTGCAGATGAGGTACATGAGATCCTACACAGGCAAGGGGCAAACAGCAGTGAACAGCAAGGCCAGTGACCAATGCAAAGTGCAGATGAGGTACATGAGATCCTGCACAGGCAAGGGGCAAACAGCAGTGAACAGCAAGGCCAGTGACCAGTCCAAAGTGCAGATGAGTACATGAGATCCTGCACAGGCAAGGGGCAAACAACAGTGAACAGCAAGGCCAGTGACCAGTCCAAAGTGCAGATGAGGTACATGAGAAGCTGCACAGGCAAGGGGCAAACAGCAGTGAACAACAAGGCCAGTGGCCAGGACACAGTGCAGGTGAGGTACATGAGAAGCTGCACAGGCAAGTCTAGAACATCAGTGACCAACAAGGCCAGTGGCCAGGACACAGTGCAGGTGAGGTACATGAGAAGCTGCACAGGCAAGTCTAGAACATCAGTCAACAACAAGGCCAGTGGCCAGGACACAGTGCAGGTGAGGTACATGAGAAGTTGCACAGGCAAGTCTAGAACATCAGTGAACAACAAGGCCAGTGGCCAGGACACAGTGCAGGTGAGGTACATGAGAAGCTGCACAGGCAAGTCTAGAACATCAGCCAACAACAAGGCCAGTGGCCAGGACACAGTGCAGGTGAGGTACATGAGAAGCTGCACAGGCAAGTCTAGAACATCAGTCAACAACAAGGCCAGTGGCCAGGACACAGTGCAGGTGAGGTACATGAGAAGCTGCACAGGCAAGTCTAGAACATCAGTGAACAACAAGGCCAGTGGCCAGGACACAGTGCAGGTGAGGTACATGAGAAGCTGCACAGGCAAGTCTAGAACAACAGTCAACAACAAGGCCAAGGGCCAGTAAAAACTGCAGAGTGAGTACATGATATCCAGCACTGGGAATGGGTGGGACTGTACCCTGCCATGGTCAGCAACACACTCAGGGTGTCAAAAATGGGCAGTCCATGGCACCACTGTGGGAGAGACATGTGTGTGAGGGGGACTAATACTCAGACTTGGCTGGCAGTATGACTGGGAGGTGGCTGTCTGTCGGGGTCAGTTGGAGTACTGGCTCAGGGAGAGAGAGGCCCAGCTGGGGTAGAGCCATCAGTGGTCTGGGAAGCCTGAGGGCTGCTAGGTCCAGGTGTGGTAGAGCCATCAGTGGTTTGGGAAGCCTGAGGGCTGCTAGGACCAGGTGGGGTGGTGGCACGTGGAGGTGGACTCATGCTTGCATGATACCCAGTGTGTGGGAAAATCTGGAGTGGTGCCCTTCCGCTTCTTGGGGATTTGATATGGCTTCCCTGTCCTGGGATTCATGCCAAGTGGGGTGTATACAACAGGCACACTCATCACAAAAGCTGGATCATGTGCAGATGCTGGTCCTCCCTCTGGGGACGTGCTGGATTCTGCGGGACGCTTGGCCCCGGATTGCCTCTGCCCCTGCATCACCTGTTTACCAGGTGTCCCCCCTACAGTGGCCTCCTTTCCCTGCTTCACAGGGTTCTGGATGGGAGTTGATGTTGTGGATGAACTTGCCTTGGAGCTCTTCATACGTGTACTCTTAGCAGGCACCTGTTTGTCACTGGGCACGGAAACTGTGTGCTTGTCTATGCGAGACACTTTTGGGACAGGTGAGTCCTTGGCTGCGGATGCCTCTGAGGCATGTGAGCCTGAGGCCTGTTTCTTGCCATCCTTGCCCTGGGTGTGGCCTGAAGGGCTTTTGCCTCTGCGCTCTGGTGTGGGTTTACCTTTCAGTGGGGATGGTGTCTGCGCCCTGAACTGCTTGGGCTGCTGCTGCCGTGTGCTGTGTGTGCTGTATATTTCCCTTGATGTCTGTGGTGTGTGGTCACTATCATCAGATGTGGCCACTGGCAGGGTGGTGGGCCTAGGGACTGGAGCAGGACTATGGGATTGGGCAAGTTGAATGGCTGCTGTCACTGCAGAGGACAGAGACTGTACAGTCCGGTGTAGCCCACCCACGTCGGAATGAACGCCCTCCATGTAAGCCACCACCTGTGCCAATTTTTTGTCATGGTCCAGGAAGGCATTGAGGAGAGCTGTCTGACCCACACACAGCTGGTGCAAAAGTTCCACTGACTCAGCACTGATGGCAGCAGGGGGGACAGGGGCAGGGGCAGCAGTGCCTGGGATGAAGGACACTCTTCCCTTTTTTGTGGTGCGAACACGGTCAGCAACAGTGGGAGTCGCAGGGAGGGTGGGCACTGAATGCTGTGTGGTGGACGAGGAGGCAGAGTCCCCGTTTCCTGTGGCCGAAAACATAGATGCTTCCCCGCCGTGGTTAGATGACGTAGAGGTCGGCGTCTCTGGCTGTGAGTCCTCTAGAAGACTACGGTCCCCCTCTGATGCACTGGTGACATCTGTGTCACTATGCTGGTGTGCAGCAGTTGTGCTTGATGCCTCACCAATGGTGTCCGTCCCGGGTCCTTCCGTGCCCATGTGAGATGCTGCATGAGAGAGAGAGGTAGGATCAGTACATTGGCATCAAGATTACAAATATCTGCAAGGAAAGCATCACTAATGATGAACAATCATTCATGTTGGACAACACCATGGGCAGTAACATTGTGCAACCTCAATCCAAACATCGAAATTACCGTGGCATAATGCAAACTTGGCATAATTCACCCATGTGATGAACACACAGCCAATTAGCCTGTTGGTGGCTCCATCTAACCAGACACACATATCCCTCTGTGCACACCTGGGGCCCTGAGGGGGTAAAAGATTATACTCACAACATGTTGCCACTGTCACATCTTGAGCCAGCAGAAGTGTCCAACACAGAGACAGACTCCAACATATACGCCCACAATGGCCATGAGCACATGCCATCCACCATGTCGTATCTTGGGGCACAACTACAGTTGCACATTGGTGTTAGATGTGTAGTCAGCACAAATCTGTCGTCAGGCAATGCACACATTGTTGATGGCACACTCAGATTATTCACTCTGCCGGACCCTGACATGGGTTGTCCATGACTACCCCAATGAAGATGATACCAGAAGGCCACAACTACAAATGTGAAGTCAAGGGCCATTACACCAATGTAAATGTAAATAAATGTAAATCCGTATTTGTAAAGCGCGAACTACTCACCCTTATGGGTCTCAAGGCGCTGGGGGCCGTTGTGGAAATTAAGTGAGCTATTGCCCAGAGTCACATGGTGCTGAGCTGCCGCCGGAGCCGGGGATCGAACCATGAGCCCTGTGCTCCGAAGTCAGCTGCCCTGGCCACTGCACCACACCTCTCCACCAATGATGTGGGAAGGTACATGTAGGGTGAATGCATGATAACTGCACCCAACACTGCAGCCCCTTACACGCCATTGCATCACACTAGCAACATCACAGCCCTGCACTGGCCCAGGCTTGGAGCACATGCAGCCAAACAACACCCAAAGTCACACTCACAGAATACTCACCACCAGCTTGCTGCTGATGCCCCTTCAGACGTGCATCCAGTTCAGGCTGCGTCACAGCTAAAATGCGTGCCATTAGTGGTGTCATGCTGCGCCGCGCCAATCTGCCGGCCCGAGGGATCAGCCCCAGTGTCATCTCGGCCACGTTCCTGCTCAGCCGGCAGATGTCATCCCACCTCTTGTGACAGTGGGAGCGCCATCGGTTGGAGAAACCCAGAGCACGCACCTTGCATGCAATGGCCCTCCACACGGCCTTGCGCGGGTTGACTTTGAGCTGCAGACATGGGAGACAAGAGGGTGCAATAATCAGTGTAACCTATCACCATTTCCCAGGGCAGGAGCATGACACTGACTCATCCCAACTTCAGCCATAACTTTAGCAGAGACAATAAATCTGCGACATTCAAACATCATCATGTGGGAAACACACATTAATGCATGCAGGTATGAGGGTGGACACAGTACATGCCCATCTCATAGCCATGCAGGATGCCAGCAGAGAGCAAAATGTGTATGCTGACCACATCTCCTTCAAATTTTTGGGAATACCAAGACATGCAGGACATTACTACATATGTTACTGTGAATACTCACTGTGCCCAACACTGCGCAGCCCTCAAAGCACTTGCCCTTAAACTGCCACACTGTGTCATGGAGGTCACATTGAGGGACATGACCTCACAAACGCAAACCCTCATCACAAGGCCTGTTGTGTGCAATCTACATGTCTGTATTGGCTCATTGATGGAGAGTCAAGAGGAAAAGCACAGATTTGACACTCTGTACATTCAGTGTTGTGTCACTGTCAGATTGGGCGGTGAATTTGCAGGCCATTTGGGGTCACACAGAGGTCCAACGTGGGGCATCTGATATTTTAAATGAAGGGACTATTTGGAAACACAAACAATGCCAACACATGCGAGTATGTGCACATGCTGGTGGTGATGGAAGGGTCTGGGCACAATAATGTTGAAATGTACAGTGTCATAGGTGAATGACCAACAAGAGTGTCACCCTGGGGGATTGAGGTCCTGAGCATAGTGCAGAACTAGAGATGAGGCACATATTGAGTCAGAAACAATTTCCTCACTACCCTCTGGACAACAACCCTAGCTAAGGCCACAGATGGGCCTGTGAAGGACATTAGGGACACACACAGACATTCAGACTGGCAATCACTGTCCTGACTCCTAAATTGAAAAGTTGAAGCCTCACTGTATGTCTGACAAGACATTACATTTCCCTCACATCTGGATGTGCAGGCAGGGAAACGTGTTGAATAGGCTAAACACACCTTCACCCTGGAAACAGCATGCTAGGCAATGCATGACCCAACCCCACACTCTCACGCACATACTGCAGCAGATCAACTTCATGTGTGCCCCCCCTGCACTCTCACTCACACTCTGAGATACTTACCACGACATTTGGCGCACCATATAGCCTTGGATACTGGGTGAGCACCTCATCCACCAGGACCTCCAGGACCTCCAGCTCCTCGGTGGTGAAGGGAGTGGCACGGATCTTCTCAGTCCTCGCCATCACTGTGGGCAGGAGACAGCAGCAGCGGCAGTTGGTGGTGAGGGGTCTCAGGCAGCAGTCCCTGGAGGCAGCAGCAGGTGAGGGGTCTCAGACAGCAGTCCCTGGAGGCAGCAGCAGGTGAGGGGTCTCAGGCAGCAGTCCCTGGAGGCAGCAGCAGGTGAGGGGTCTCAGGCAGCAGGCTCAGTGAGCTCTGGAAATGTGTGGCTCTCTCACACACATATATAGCCCCCAGGGCTCGTTTCTGTGGTTCTAAGCTGCTGCAATTGGTGTTCCAAGTCTGCCTTATTCAAATACATCCAATGACCGCCTCCGCGGTGGCGGAGCACACCTACTGCGATTTTCAAACTTGCATCACGCTACCGCGATTGCGCTTCCCATTGGCTGGAAGGGCATGGTCCATGGCGGTGACACACCACAGGGGACAGGCATGCGGTACCGCGGTGGTGCATCTTTCAAGTGCATCCAATGACCGGCCCCACAGTGGCGGAGCACTCCTACCGCGATTTTCAAAATTGCATCAGGCTACCGCGATTGCGTTTCCCATTGGCTGTCAATGCATGGGCCATGGCGGTGACACACCGCTGGTGCCAGGCGGTAGCTACCGCGATTCTGGGCCCATGCATTGCTATGAGTGACCGGGATCTGGGTGTTGGAGCATGCCAACCGCCATTAGCCATGTGTATATGCCTATCAATCCCGCTATGGTGTCTTGGGCCATGGCGGTGACACACCGCTGGTGCCAGGCGGTAGTTTCCGCGATATGGGTGGCATACATTGCTAATAGTGACCGTGATTTGTGTGGCGGGACATGCCAACCGCCATTTCATCATGTGTATATGCCTGTCACTACGGTGAGTGTGTCTTGGGCCATTGGCGGTGACACACCGCTGGTGCCAGGCGCTCGCTACAGCGAGGGTGCAGCATGACATTGTTGACTATGGGCGTGCTAGTGTTGTTTGAGCACGTTTAAGGCACCAATGGACACATCGTGCTGTGTCAATGTCATGGGTCATATCTGTACTTCGAACAGTGGTCACTTACAAAATATCATGGCACTGGATGTAATTTAAATGGGCAATAGTTAGTAGACAGCCTTAACTTCATATCTAACACCAAATGCCACACTGAAAGAAGTAATGGGGCACATTACTTCTACACAATGTCCTATAAGAGCCCACATTTACACACATTTTCATATCTGTCAACAGAATTTAGCCCCAATTTCATATCTGGCCCCAAAATGTATCCCCAATTTCATATATGTCACCACATTTTAGCCCCAATTTCATATCTGACCCCAAAATGTATCCCCAATTTCATATATGTCACCACATTTTAGCCCCAATTTCATATCTGTCACCAAAAACTTACCCCCAATTTCATATCTGATACCAATATTTACACACATATTCATATCTCACACAATATGTCACAATACATTACATGATTTTACAAACATTTCAGCATTATTTTCATTACTCACCACATACGTCACACTGTTGTCTGTTTGATAACACCTATTACCGCCTTCATGTAATGTTATTGTTCACAGTGGCAAATCCAACAGTATATGTCCACATGGACATGTGTGTGCTCTACATACTCAAGGATGCTAATTACATCACCGGCACACTTGGCATTCTGTACATCCTTATTATTTGTCACTTGTATCTATGCCTTTGGGTATGTTTTGTCTCCATATCTGCCAAATGTTATCACCATTACTTGTGTCATTGTGTCTGATATGTGCTCATGTTGTTCGGCCTGTCATATGTGATTTTGTTATATGTATATTTCCACAGTTGTGAGTATGTTGATAGTGGATTTGATGTGTGTGGTGTGTTACATTGGTACTCACCAATGACAGGTGCATTGACCTTGTTCACATAAAGATTGTTGCCTTGGATGATGGACTGTAGCCAAAAGTGGTGATGGTTCTCACTGACTGGGAACTTTGATATGGCATCTGTGAACAGTAGACGGTGTGCCACAATTGGCTGCACATTGATGTAATGGGTGTGCTTTCATTTGCAGTAATTGTGTACAGTGTTGGCAGGGTGCACAAGTAGGACACATGTGCAGTGATTTTCAACCAACACGAGTGGATAAGCCTGCTATGGCGTAGTAGCCTTTCTGGGGCACAAGCTGTTTCTGCGCAGTGTGGGTGAACTGAAGGTGCTGTTGAATCAAGCTAATGATGGCATCCAAGACAGGTGAGATATACCTTGATAGGGCTGGCTGTGACACTCATCCAACTCTAACTTTTGTTGTTTTGAAGGTACCACAGGCCAACAAGTGATGCACAGCCAGCATCTTTCTCTGCGGAGGGATGTTGATAGTCCGCTGTGTTGGTCCTGACAGCCTGTGGGGAATGTGGATCAGGATGCTTTTGATGTTTGTCCTTTAGTACCT
This sequence comes from Calotriton arnoldi, assembly GCA_963921515.1. Taxonomy (NCBI): domain Eukaryota; kingdom Metazoa; phylum Chordata; class Amphibia; order Caudata; family Salamandridae; genus Calotriton; species Calotriton arnoldi. Next base: position 978,569 of record CAWUFW010005749.1, read on the forward strand.
GTGTTGTGCAATGACATCCGCTGGTGTTATGTGTATGAGGCTGTTGTGTTTTTGTTATGTACTCAGTATATTCATGCGCTGACTTGTAGGTATACTGGTGTGGGTTTGTCCTGGTGGTGTTGTAGGTTGTTTTTGTGGCACTGTTGTGTCTCCAAGCAGCTGGATGATTAGCTCCATGGCATCTGTTGTACTTTAGTTGTGTGTTTGGGCAGTGCTACCTTCATACTGCATGTCATAGTGCAACTTAAGTGCAGATTAACGTTTGTCTACAGTCCTTTTGGATCACGTACCTTATCCACTTTTTGTGTGCCACATTGACAATCTGTCTGCTTGTTGATGATATTGTGCAGTGGTGTCATTGTGTCTTGATGCACGGCGGCACAGAATCTGCAAATGCTTTTCATTATTAGTCATTGATTGACTTGGAATTGTGATTACCAGCATGTATGGCATGTCTACTGATGACAGTGGATATTAGCACAGGCTTGTGAATATGTATGTGAATGTCTCTAAACTTGTGTGGATTTGAAGTGGCTCAAATTCCATAATGAGTCCTTCAGAACTAGACAAATTGTGTCGTTAATGTGTCCCCTGTCATGATTGCACAAGAATGTGTGGCAGGTACAGCAGCCACTTGGAAGCCAGCAGTGTTTCTGTTTCACACATGTCCTGTATCATATACTGTCAGGGCTGTTTACACAAGAGCTTGAAATGTGACTATTAGCATTCACAGAGACAGTTTCCATGTTGGTTGTTCTCACTGTGCGAATACTGAACAAGTGTACAACAATGTTTTCTCAAGGTGTCACATTTGACTTGCACTGCATGCTGCATTGTGATGCCAGTCAATGTTTGCGCTGTGTCAATCAAAAGCTACGGATGTGTGCACATCTCATGTTCTGTTGCAATGACGTGTCCCCTTTCATCTCACCTAGGAGGCGACCTAATGTGTATCGTCCATTCACACTGCTGGCTAACATTGAGGATGATGACGTAATACGCAGATTCCGTCTGGACCGCACAAACATCCAAGACCTGTGTGCCATGTTGGAGCCACACCTGCGGGCTGGCAGGACATACCCAACAGCATTAACAACTGAATCGAAGGTGATGGCGGCACTGCATTTCCTGGCTAGTGGGTCATTCCAGGAGACTGTGGCCATTGCAGGGGGGATGTCTCAGCCCACCTTCAGCATGGTGCTACGTGATTTCCTGTCGGCCATGATGCAATACAAAGACAGATACATAAGTTTTCCAAGGAGGGCAGCTTTGGCGGCTGTGAAGGTGGATTTGTATGCACTTGTTCACATCCCTAATGTTGTAGGTGCTATTGACTGCACACATGTTGGCCTGGTTTCACCACAGGCACGGGAACACATATATAGGAATCGTAAACATTCACATTCCAATATTGTGCAGGTGGTGTGCCAGGCCGATATGATCATATCGCATGTCTGTGCCAAGTTTCCCGGCTCTGCACATGATTCCTACATCATGCGCAACAGCATTGTGCCCCAGCTGATGGCCAATCTACTTCCGGAGCGGGCATGGATTGTGGGTAAGTGAGCAGAGTCAAGTTGTGTGCTGTGTGTGCCATGCTGTCCTCTGCCACAGTTTTTTTTTTTTTTTTTATTTATTTGAAAAGTTTTATATAGCGCTGGCTAAACCCAGAGGTATCAGAGCGCTTTACATGAGGAGGCACAATTGCTTCAAGAACATAGTTACTTAGTTACAACAGTTTCAGGTACGTAATTGCTGGAGGAACAAGAGTTATAAAGGCATGGATCAGGTATGGGGAAAGGAAAAGCAGGTAGGGGAGAGAGAATTGGGGGAAGAGAGGGAGGGAATAGAAGAGGAAGAAAAAGAGTGAGGGAGGAAAGAGGAGAGGGAGGGGGTAGGAAACACAACGGGCGACTAGAAAAGAAACAGTGTCTGACGAACGGATGGGTAGGTGACGGCCAAGGGGGGAACCAGAGCCAAACTACTCAATAGCTGCGTAGGGCAACTCCACCGGTCATCGGCCAAAGGTTGCTCGGTCGCCGAAGTACAACATAGGGTTAAGATATCAGCCTAGAGGGATCATCAAAAGGTTACAAAGCGAGCGCCTTTCACGGTGTGAGGTGCTGAGTTCCCAGCGATAATGGGAACATTCCTAAACCTCCGCTATGCGAGATTCCCTTAACACTGTGGACTCTCTCAGAGGGGTATCTGAGACTCCAGGGGATAAGTGCAGGATCCCTCCCCAACAAGGGGAGAAGGAGTGCTTTGGCAAGGGGCACATTCAAGGAGGCCGTTTTAAGGCCTTTTCCGCTATATGTGAATCCCTAAACACTGTGGACTCTCTCAGAGGGGAATCTGAGACTCCTGGGCAAAAATGCTGGATCCCTCCCCAACAAGGGGAGAGGGAGTGCTTTGGCAAGGGGCACATTGAAGGAGGCAGTTAGGCGCCTACTGCCCTAGAGCAGCTAACATTGAAGGTAGTAGGAAAAAGCCAAGACAATAATATAAGTAATCTGCCAAACTGAATGTAGTTAGATCAAACTCAGTTCCCATCATGGTCTAAAATGAGGGGGCTAGCAGTAAAAAGCGAGTTAACAGGAGAAAGAGCGTAGGCAGAGTAAGGAGATCGAAGAAACATTGGGAACAAATGAATGCGGAGAGAAAGGGAAGATGTGGCCTGGGGGAGAGTTCAGCCGCCATTTTAAGGTCAGGTCGGTACAGGCAGACTCCACAGGGACAGTCATCGGTGCTGGAAAAACCCAGAGGAGTCAGCGTGCTAGCAAGGGTATTGGTAAGAAACAACAATTACACAGAGTAAACAAAGGATAGATGCAGTGTTGCACAATACGAACCATAGTATTAGAACATGTAAATAATCATGGGGGTTGGACATAACATAAGAAGAGTGGAGAGAACAGAGGTATCAGTAAAATTCTTAGACGATGTGTATATCAGTGGGGGGGAGAGAAGATCAAAAATAGTCCAGGTGGAGATCAGTGGGGCCGGAGGTACGGACCAGGTCGCAACTTGGCGGAACGAGACAGGAGTGACCACCGGAGATGGACACAAAATGGTGGTGGGCAAGTGCGACGTAGTCCAAAAGTCCAGTGGAGTAGTTCTTACCTCCGTTCACAACCTCCAAGTTGTTCCAAGCGTTTAACGGGAGGCAAGCCAGGCGGGATGGCAGTGGGAAAAGCAGCGGTAGGAAAGTCCGGAGGCGGTGGGTGGGTTGGGGGGGGAGATCCTCGGCATCGGCCCAATTCCTCAGCAGCCAACCTGAAAAATAGAGTCAGAAGGCATCGGCGGTGTTGTGATGGAGTCCGCCGAGAGGCGGCGGGGAGGAAGTCAGGAAGCGTCGATGAGCGTGGAGCAGGACTCAAGGAAAGGGGAGGACGAGAGAGATGGTCGAGCAGAGTGGAGCCACGGCTCCAGCCCCGGCTCTCCGGCGTCGGTCAGTGTCGAAAAATGCTCATCTCGGCAAAACCGAGGCGCTCGCCCCAGCAGCTCTGCCAGTGGTAGAGCGCTGTTGAAATGGTCCATGTCGGAGGCTTGCAAAGGGGACGACACAAACACCGGCAGCCCCGGCAGCCCCGCCGTTGAGACACGAGCTCGCCTGGAAATATCTGGGAATGCAAGGCGAAGACCAGGACCCACGTTTTCTGCGGGGAATGGCGGCGTGAGGGAGCACATCCCAGTTCAAGGGAGAGCTCGAAGCACCAGGATTGTAGAGACACGAGCTCGCAGGGTGATCACTGGGAGTGCAGGGCGAAGACCGGGGAGTCGCCCACGAGCCTATCTTGGAACCCAGGTCTCGGAGCAGGGGGGGGAGGAACCCAACCTGCTGAGCCCCAAGCCTCCCTTCGAAATCCAGGGAGTTCCGGACTACAATCAGAGAAGGGGAGGCTCATCACACATACGGACCGGAGCCCAGTCTCAAAGCCCCCGGAGCCCTGTGCAAAGATCCAGAAAGGAGCACCAGGGACCGAGCCGAGCCCAGGTCAGCTGCAGCGGGAGGAGGTCGCCATCTCCCCAAGACCAAAAATACACCCCCACAGTCTCGTGAGCTCCGGCCAGGTGCAGACTCCAGGTCTGAGGAGCGAAGAACAGCAAGGGGGGCAGTTGAGCCAGAGGTCGCGGCAACAAAGCACCACATCCGTACAGGAAAAGCCCCGGCTCTGCTTCATCCACGATTCAGCAATGGTCCTTGAAGAGGCGTTGGAGTCGCCAGCAGGATTCAGGTAGAGTTTGACCTTCTGTTTACCCTTTGAAGTTGCAGTTTATCTAAAAAAGAGTAGTTTCGTTGCGTAGCGGTGTGCTTCATCTAAGCAGGGCTGTCGAGCAAAACGATGGAATGTGGGGCATAGGCAGGGATTTTCACAAAATTGTGATCCTAAGCCCCGGAGCTTCGGTGTGGAGCTCCAGCTCGGCAGCCATCTTGGCACTTAAAAACAGTTGTATCACTTAATCTGTATGTGTTTTTCACACCTAGGTGACTCTGCACATCCCAACAGACCTTGCTTGCTGAGCCCACTACGCAATCCTAGGACACCGTCTGAAGTCCGCTACAACAATGCCCATGGGAGAACACGTCGGGTGGTGGAGCGAACCTTTGGTCTCCTAAAATTGAGATTTCGCTGCCTGGACAGGACCGGAGGGGCACTGATGTACTCACCCAGAAAGGTGTGTCAGATAGTGGTAGCATGCTGCATGCTGCACAACCTGGCCTTACGGAAACAAATCCCCCTGATCCTGGACGATGATGACCAGCCGAGGCCCCCACCTGCGATCCCACAAATGTCCAGTGACGAGGATAGTGGAGAGGAGGAAGGTGTCGACCAGCGTCAGCAGCTCATCAACTGCTACTTCACTTGAAGGTGAGTGACAATGTACAACTGGTCCATTGTCTGTTGATGCAGTTGTTTGCGTAAAGGTCTATGTGATCTTTGTGACTGCATCCTGTTGTTGACTCAGTGCTGGCTGCCTATGTGTTGGGTACAGGGTAGTTTGGCTCAGCTACAGGATGTCTATGTTGGTACTGTTGCACATTGTAATGTGTGCATATTGGAGTACGTTGATGACATGTGCTGTGTGATGGCTGTGATGCCACCACCTGACTAGTGACTTTTGTTCTGTTGTGTTTTGCTAGGTCCCTTCTGCCTCTCCTTGCCTACAGAGAATCCATGCTCCTGTGACATTGTAACCATGGTAAACATTGCACATACTGTGATAAACATGGAGCAGACACAACTACATTGGTGCGTTATTGTTGTTTATTTTCAATGGGTATATGTGAGAGGGAAGTGGATATTTACATAAATGTGGATGGTGAATCAATGAGTTGGCAGTGATGGTAGATGAGACAATCGAGTAGGCACCACATTGTTGTGGTGACACAGTCCAACAGACGGATGCCATTACCATGGAAGTGTGGGTAAGGACAGTGTACAAAGTCAATGGCAGGGTGAAGAGTGTTGCCATCAAGGCTGGCTCTTTGACTGGCGTTTGGCAGGTGCTTTGCCATGGGTGAGTCCCAAGTATTTCTTTGGACGGCCCCTTCTTCTTTTGGCAGGGGGGGCATCGTGTGCTGGGCCAGTGGGGTCTGAGGAGTCACCCCTCTCCGTGCCCGCAGGGGTGGATGATGAACTGTCATCCTGCGTGGCAACGGGGGAGGTGGAGGTGTGGTATGTGGCACTGGCCTGTCCCTCAGTACCGCCACTAACTGGCCCATTAGTTCCACGATTTGTCCCATACGGTTGTCCATGGACCTCAGCAGACGTTGGAGCTCCAGGGCATCTTCGTGGGCCTGGCCCATTTGTGCCTGTGTGTGTTCATAGGCACCAACAACTCTGGTGATGTTAGCCAGGGCTTCGGTCACAGTGTCCTGTGGTGTTGGAGTCCCAATTGTCCTCCCACCTGCCCTGCTATCACTGACCTGTTGCCTCACCACTCTAGGCACACGCCTACACTCCCTGCCCTCCACAGTTGTTGGTGTGGGCTGGGCATCCTCTGGGGCAGGGCGAGTGTTGCAGGCAGCAGTGGTAGTGGTGGTGGTGGTGGTGGCATAGGTCGTTCCAGCAGGGGTCAGCGTTGATGTTGTTGCTGAGGGTGGGGGGGCAGTGGGGTCATGTGACCTGTTGCGCCCTGTCACACCAGATTTGCCGGCTTGGAGCTCCTCATCCAAAGAATTCAGGGACTCTGCATCAGAGTGTCCATGTTCCGGGGGAGGAGACTGGCTCTGCAGGTTGAGGTTGTCGTCCTCTTCAGTCAGTTGTTGGTCACCTGTGGAACAGAGGGTACATAGTCATTGACTTACACCCATCAGGCTTGCTGTGTTTGATGTCTCTTATTTACATGTTATGCAACACACAGTTACGTATTTCATAAATTGTATGTCTGCACAGTGATGTGCGTCATGACATGATGTGGAGGTACATACATCTTTTTCCATGGTGTGACAAGTCATTGGATACCATGCCCTACATGAAGCTCTTAGTATTAAACTGAAAGGTTGTCATCTGACAACTGGCTGCTATACAACTTGATGTGATGCATCTTTGCTGATTACTCTTCCTGGCAGATGTTACATATGCACTTGTACTAGCCATTGTACCATTGTTATCTCATGCATACCTTTGTGATGTTCTGTGCTTGGATTTCATTGTTCAACAGACCATGCCTGTTTATTGTTACTATGGTCCTTCATGCTCAGCACCCATGGAATTTACAGATAGCATTTGGCTCAGTGCATATATGGTCCCTGATTTGCTTACACATGGGTTTAGTTGAGTCACAGTTCTGTTTCTGTCACAGTTACATACGCTTAGCTGTCTGCATACTATCAATTGCTATTTTATTGGGGTGTATTTTGTTGTGATGTGAGGCCTTGTGTTGTCATATAGCTCAATGCTTTTGTTGAGGAATGGTGGGGTGCATGCACTGTCTGCTTACCTGTCCGGTTGTCATTTTTAGGTGGACTTTCTGGCACATGCTTCTGGGTGGGGGGAGTGCTCCTCCTTCTGAGAGGTGTGACAGGGGTGGCTGGTGGGAGTTGTAGTGCAGGCCTCCACCCCCCAAACAGCCCTCCCTGGGAAGATGGATACCTACCTGTCAGTTTGTCTGTAGTGATACAATGTCTACCACATGCTTCTGGGTGGGAGGGAGTGCTCCATCCTGCTGAGGGATGGGGCAGGGTGTGTCTTGTGGGAGTTGTAGTGCAGGCCTCCCTATTCCAAACACACCTCCCTGGAAAGATGGCTACCTACCTGTTAGGTGAGGGTGAAGCACACAATGGCTGCCACATGGTTCTGGGTGGGGGGAGTAGTCCATCCTGCTCAGCTGTGGGACAAGGGGGCACAGTGGGAGTTGTAGTGCAGGCCTCCCTATTGCAAACACACCTCCCTGGAAAGATGGCTACCTACCTGTTAGGTGAGGGTGAAGCACACAATGGCTGAGACATGCTTCTGGGTAGGGGGCAGTGCTCCTCCTTCTGAGAGTTGGGACAGGGGTGGCTGGTGGGAGTTATGGTGCAGGCCTCCCACCCCCAAACAGCCCTCCCTGGGAAGATGGATACCTACCTGTCAGTTTGTTTGTAGTGATACAATGTCTACCACATGCTGCTGGGTGGAAGGGAGTGCTCCATCCTGCTGAGGGATGGGGCAGGGTGTGCCTGGTGGGAGTTGTAGTGCAGGCCTCCCTATTCTAAACACACCTCCCTGGAAGATGGCTACCTACCTGTTAGGTGAGGGTGAAGCACACAATGGCTGCCACAGGGTTCTGGGTGGGGGGAGTAGTCCATCATGCTCAGCTGTGGGACAAGGGGGCCTGGTGGGAGTTGTAGTGCAGGCCTCCCTATTCCAAACACACCTCCCTGGAAAGATGGCTACCTACATGCTAGGTGAGGGTGAAGCACACAATGGCTGAGACATGCTTCTGGGTGGGGGGCAGTGCTCCTCCTTCTGAGAGGTGGGACAGGGGTGGGTGGTGGGAGTTGTGGTGCAGGCCTCCCACCCCCAAACAGCCCTCCCTGGGAAGATGGATACCTACCTGTCAGTTTGTTTGTAGTGATACAATGTCTACCACATGCATCTGGGTGGGAGGGAGTGCTCCATCCTGCTGAGGGATGGGGCAGGGTGTGCCTGGTGGGAGTTGTAGTGCAGGCCTCCCTATTCCAAACACACCTCCCTGGAAAGATGGCTACCTACCTGTTAGGTGAGGGTGAAGCACACAATGGCTGACACATGCTTCTGGGTGGGGGGAGTGCTCCTCCTTCTGAGAGGTGGGACAGGGGTGGCTGGTGGGAGTTGTAGTGCTGCTTGCCTGGACACATACAACACAGTTGATGTTGTGTACCATTGTGATGATTCAGATGGGGTGAATGTTAAATCAGTGAGACCTGCGTTTGGTATTGGGGTGCAGATGAATGTACTTGTGCCTCAGAGATGTAGCTTTGTAGTTGTGCAAGACAGTACATGGCAGTTTCATGGTATAGATTAGTTGGTACTTACCAGCCTGCACTCCCCTGGCTATTCCTTCAAGACACTCTGGATGCAGTATGGCAAGCACCTTCTCCTCCCACGCAGAGAATGGTTTTGGTGGAATGGGAGGGCCTCCACCAGTCGCCTCAGCCAGCTCACGGTTCTTGGCCCTCTTCTTCTTGACAACACTCTTCAGGTCATGCCACCGCCTCTGGATTTCCTGCTTGTTGCGGGGCACGTTACCTACTGCATTGACCTTGTCCACATGTTTGTTCTTGTGGCTAATGGTGTCTGTTGGACCATCCTACCAAAGAGTTGTGGTTCTACTCTAATTATCTCATCTACCATTACTGTCAACTCAGTGTCTGTGAATTTTGGCATTTTCTGTGGTGCCATGGTGTGTGCTGTGCTGATGTTTTGGGGTGCAGTTGCGAGGGTGGTGTGGGTGGTGTAGGTGGTGTGTGTGTGTGTTGTGGTGGTGGTGTGATGTGTGCAGGTTTGGCTCTCCTTAGTGCTCTGGTGTTGTTTCCTTCTGTTGAGTCGTTTTGCAAAGGATTGTGGTCAGGGAAGGGGCTGGTTTTATGCTCAGCTATGTGGGTGTGTCAAGATGGTGTAATGCTGTCAGGTGTGCTGTGTGGGTTGTCCTGTGATTTGTATGTTTGAATTTGCCATGGGGGTGTGTCATTGGGATGTTTCAGGTTATTTTGGGGGCAGGGCTAGTTGCCTGTGTGCATTTTGTGGCATTATTGTGTGTTTCTTTCCTTGGCCGCCATTTTGTTGACGGAGCATCCGCAGCGATGGCTATGCTGCAGGCCTTCCGCCGTATCTCACATTCATTACTGTTAGCGACCGCAGCGGTCGGATACAGTGGAACGTACCGCTGTGACATCGGGGATATCATAATATCATTGGCGGTCACTCCGCGTGCCTGGCGGCGGTTTTGTGTGTTTACTCTGTGAAACCGACCGTCGCGGTTGGATTTTCCCCATCTCCGCCGTCTACGGGCGGTTTTTCGATGCCTCCTACCGCCGCGGTTGGAATATTTTGGTGGTTGATCCTAATAGAGTCGGCGGTGTTTCCGCGGTACCTGCGGACGGTAATTTTCCGCTGCCATGGCGGTTGGATTTTTTTCCGCCCGCCATCGTAATGACCCTCATAGATGGAAACACACAACAGGCAGTGGTCTACACAACCCCCTCCCCCCACGCAGTGCCCTCTTTGTGCACAATGTCACCACTCCTTTCCTATAGAAAGGAAGACTAAATGATAAAGACAAGGAGACCATTAGGATGAACGGCCAGCATGAGGCGGTAAACTCCGCTTCAGTGGTGGGTGGCGGAGTTTTGCCCAAACTCTGCATTCCAAGCTGAGCTAGGGAATGCAAAACTTTCTGATCTCCGCTGGCGGAGTAGAGTGTACCAGCCACCCCTATTGTAAAGTAGGGTGATGTGGAGTGTAGTAGAGTGGCCTGGCATATTATACAGTGTAGTAAAGTGTCATAAAGTAGAGTGTTGTTTGGTAGAATGGACTTGCATGTCAACGTATGTTGGCCTTGAGGCACAGGGTCAAGACTGATTTGCATATGGCAGGTCTAAACTGGGGTGGCATGGTGAGCAAAAGAATGATGGATTTAACCCAGATCTCTTGACTGTGGGTGAATGTTTTGATTTGTTCTGCATTCTGTCCATCAATTGTGTGTCTTTTGCTTTCTCGCCCTAAGTGCGCCGGGTATGTCCAGACGTGGGTCCAGGCTTACTGTGCCAATGGATTGAAGCTATCCTGGCTGATGAAGGGTAAAACCCCGAAACCGGTCCTAGGATGCTTGTTTCCAGTCCAGGGAGGACCTGACTTGGCAGTTCGGTCTGGACTGTTTCCTTGAGGCACAGGGTCAAGACTCATTTGTATATGGCCAAGTCTAAACTGGGGTGTCATGGTGAGCAAAAGAATGATGGATTTAACCCAGATCTCTTGACTGGGGGTGAATGTTTTGATTTGTTCTGCATTCCGTCCATCAATTGTGTGTCTTTTGTTTTCTCGCCCTAAGTGCGCTGGGTCTGCCCAGACGTGGGTCCCGGGCTCACTGTGCCACTGTATTCAAGCTATCCTGGCTGATGAGAGGTGAAACCCTGAAACCGGTCCTAGGATGCTTGTTTCCGGTCCAGGGAGGACCTGGCTTGGCAGTTCGGTCTGGACTGTTCCCATGAGGCACAGGGTCAAGACTGATTTACATATGGCCAGGTCTGAACTGGGGTGGCATGGTGAGCAAAAGAATGATGGATTTAACCCAGATCTCTTGACTGGGGGTGATTGTTTTGATTTGTTCTGCATTCCGTCCATCAGTTGTGTGTCTTTTGCTTTCTCACCCTAAGTGCGCCGGGTATGTCCAGACGTGGGTCCCGGGCTCACTGTGCCACTGGATTCAAGCTATCCTGGCTGATGAGGGGGGAAACCCCGAAAGTGGTCCTAGGATGCTTGTTTCCAGTCAAGGGAGGACCTGGCTTGGCAGTTCGGTCCGGACCGTTCCCATGAGGCACAGGGTCAAGACAGATTTGCATATGGCCAGGTCTAAACTGGGGTGGCATGGTGAGCAAAAGAATGAAGGATTTAACCCAGATCTCTTGACTGGGGGTGAATGTTTTGATTTGTTCTGCATTTCCTCCATCAATTGTGTGTCTTTTGCGGTCTCCGCTGGCAGAGCAGAGTATACCAGCCACCCCTATTGTAAAGTAGGGTGATGTGGAGTGTAGTCGAGCGGCCTGGCATATTATACAGTGTAGTAAAGTGTCATATAGTGTTGTTTGATAGAATGGAGTTGCATGTCAACTTATGTTGGAAAGTTTTTACAGTAGAGTACAGTCAAGTGATATAGAGTGGAGTGGTATACAGTATAGTGTGGTAGACTGTGGTAGACTGTGGAGGTATAGAGTGTTGTAGGTTAGAGTGGCATAGAGCGGAGTGGCATACAGTCAAGTAGTGCTATACAGTGGAGTGGAGTGAAGAGGGGTGTCATAGAGCCCATGGAGTAATGTGTGTTGGACTGGTATGGAAGTAGCTGTGTAGTTATATTTATTTTACTTTATTTAAAAAGTTTTGTATAGTTCAAAACATGACCCCTAAATGTATCAGAGAGCTTTCAAATGATTAGGAAAAAAGAAGCATGTAGTTCTAGCAACAAAGTAATCGCGAAAGGTACAGGATGTATTAACTCTAAACCAACAGATTGAAAATAAAATTGTAACAGGTTGAGTAATAAACTTAGGGGCAGACAATGTGTCATATTGGGCCCAGAGAGTGGAGTTCCCGGTTTCCTAGAGCAGGAATGTGTTCATCAATTCCACTTTGGCTTCCTTTTTGACTGATGTGGTTGAGGGGTTCAGGGGGCATCGAGTTCCAAATTCACAGGGCGATACCCAAGAAGGCTTGGTTATTAGTTTTATTTTTATAGAATTTATGTGGTTTCAGCAGCAGTGTGCTGCTATTTCGAGAGGATCTGCAGCCACCAGATAATTATAGTTTTGTGCAAGGTATATCGGGGTGATGAAGTGTAGGGCTTAGTGGGTCATACAGGCAATTTTTAGCTGGATCAGTGCTTCATATGGGAGCAAGTTTAGAAATTTCAGCTTGGGAGTGATGTGGTTGTTTCTTTTAGATCCTGTGATGAGCCTTGCAGCAGAGTTAGAGAGGCTCTTAGTGGAGCCAACTTAGATCTCGGTAGGCGACAGAGGTTTGCACTGCCATAGTACAACATGGAAATCACCGGGGCTTGCACAGCAGACCTGAAGTCATTGAGGGGTGGAAGGGTTTTATTTTTCTTATGATGTTCATTTGGATGTTCACTCCTAGTTGAGTGGCCTTGACTGGAGTGGCCTACAGTGCAGTGGCATAGAGTGGAATAGCGTACAGTGGAGTAGCATGCAGTGGAGTGACGTAGAGTGGAATTGCATACACTGGAGTGGCACACAGTGGAGTGGGGTAAAATGCAATAACATAAAGTGGACTAGTGTAGAGTAGATTGGCGTACAGTGTCTTAGTATACAGTGGTGTGGGGGAGAGTGGAAGCGCATACAGCGGAGTGGTGTACAGTGCAGATGCATACAGTTGAATAGTGTAGAGTGAAGTGGTGTAGAGAGGAATGGCATAGAGTGGAGTGGCGTAGAGTGGATTGTCAGAATGGAGTTGGGAACAGTGGAATAGCATAGTGTGGACTAACATAGAGTGGAGTAGCATACAATGGAATAGCATAGACTGGAGTGATGTGGAGTGACATTGAGTGGTGTAGCGTGGTGTTGGGTACAGTACAATAATGTACAGTTGAGTGACGTAGAGTGGAGTGGCTTGCAGTGTAGTGGTGTATAGTGGAATACCGTAGAGTGGAGTAGAGTCCAGTGGAGTGGCATAGAGTGGAGTAGCATACAGTGGTGTGGCATACAGTGGTGTAGCATACAGTGGAGTGGCATACATTAAAGTGCGGTAGAGTGGAGTGGCATACAGTGGAGTGGCATACAGTGGAGTGGTGTACTGTGGAGTGGCGTAGAATGGAGTGGCATAGAGTGGAGTGGCACAGAATGGAGTACCGTACATTGGAGTGGCGACAAGTGGAATAGCATAGAGTAGAGTGGCATGCAGTGTATTGGCTTTCAGTAGAATAGCGTGGAGTGGCGTGGCATACAGTGGAGAAGCATACAGTGAAGTGGCAGTGCAGTGGCATATAGTGGATTGGCCTAGATTGTAGTGGCCTACAGTGGAGTGGGTTAGAGTAGAATAGCATACAAAGGAGAGGCATAAAGTGGAATCGCATAGAATGGAGTGGAGTAGAGTAGACTGGCATACAGGTGGAATAGCGTAGAGTGTTGTGGCATAAAGTGGAGTGGTGAAGAGTGAAGTTGTGTAGAGTGGAATAATGTACAGTGGAATGACGTGGAGTGGAGTACAGTCTAGTGGTATACAGTGTAATAGTGTAGAGTGGAGTGATGTAGAGTAGATTAATATACAGTGGAATGTCATATAGTGGAATAGCATAGAGTGGAGTGGCATACAGTGGGGTGGCATACAGCAGAATGGTGAACAGTGGAATAGCGAGCAGTGGAGTGTCATAGTGTGGAGTGCCATAGAGTGGAGTGGCATATATTGGAGTAGCGTACAGTGGACTGGCAACCAGTGGAATAGCTTTGAATAGAGTGGTGTGCAGAGCAGTGGCATATGGTGGAATAGTATAGAGTGACATGGTGTGCAGTGGAATTCCGTACAGTGGAATAGAATACAGTGGAGGAGCAAACATTAAAATGGCAGTGCAGTTGCATATAGCAGATTGGCCAAGACTGGAGTGGCCTACAGTGGAGTAGGGTAGAGTGGAATAGCATACAGTGGAGTGTTGTAGAGTGGGGTAATGTACAGTGGAGTGACACACACTGGAGTGGCATACAGTGGAGTGGAGTGAAGTGGCATAGAGTGTACTGGTATACAATGAAATAGCGTACAGTGGAGAAGGGGTTGAGTTGAGTAGCATACAGTGTAGTGGCATACATTGGAATAGTGTACAGTGGAATAGCGTGCAGTTGAGTAGTGTAGTATGGAGTGGCATACAGTAGAGTGGGATAAAGTGGAATTGCAGAGAATGGAGTGGGAAGAATGGAGTTGCTTACAGTGGAATAGCGTAGAGCGGACTGGCATACAGTGTATTAGTGTACAGTGAAATGGGGCAGAGTGAAATAGTATACAGTGGCATGATGTACAGTCTAGTTGCTTGCAGTCGAATAGCATGGAGTGGAGTGGCGTACAGTGGAGTGTTGTAGAGTGGAGTGGTGTCAAGTGGAGTACAATGGAGTGTCGTAGAGTGGAGTGTCATGAAGTGGCATACAGTGGAATAGGGTTCAATGGTGTGGCATATAGTGGAGTGGCATACAGTGGAGTGGTGTAAAGTGGAATAGTGTAGGGTGGAGTGGCGTACAGTGGAGTGATGCATAGTGGAGTGGCATAGACTGGAGTAGTGTACAATGGAGTGCCATACAGTGGAATACAGTAGAAAAGAGTTGAGTACATGGTAGTGGCATACAGTGGAATGGCATAGAGTGGTATGGCACACAGTGGAATGGCATACAGTTGAATAGTGTACAATGAGTAGCATACAGTGAAGTGGCAGTGCAGTAGCATATAGTGGAGTGACCTACAGTGGAGTGGGGTAGAGTGGAGTACCATTCAGTGGAATGTTGTAATGTGGAGTAGCATGCAGTGGAGTGGCATACAACAGAATAGCGTAGAATGAAGTGACGTAGAATGGACTAACATGCAGTGGAGTAGCATAGAGTGTTGTGGTGTTCAGTGGAGTGACATACACTGGAGTGGTGTACACTGGTAGGGAGTTGAATACAGTGGACAAGAGTAGAGTGGATTGGCATAATGTATTGGTGTCTAGTGGAGTGGGGTAGAGTGAAATTGCATACAGTTTAGTTGCATACAGTCGAATAGCATAGAGTGGAGTGGTGAAGAATGGAGTGGCATAGAGTGGACTGGCATAGAGTGGACTGCATACAGTGAAATAGCATTGTGTTAAGTGGCATAGAGTGGAGTGGCATAAAATGAAATAATGTATAGTGGAGTGGTGTACAGTGTAGTGGTGTACAGTGTAGTAGCGCAGAGTGGTGTAGAGTGGAGTGGCATACAATGGAGTGGCGTAGAGTGGAGTACCATACACTGGAGTGGCATTCATTGAAATAGCATGGAGTGGTATGGCGTACAGTGGGGTGGCACACAGTAGATTACCATAGAGTGGAGTGCTGTACAATGGAGT
The DNA here is from genome assembly GCA_963921515.1 of Calotriton arnoldi. Taxonomy (NCBI): domain Eukaryota; kingdom Metazoa; phylum Chordata; class Amphibia; order Caudata; family Salamandridae; genus Calotriton; species Calotriton arnoldi. The sequence continues at coordinate 993,830 of CAWUFW010005749.1, forward strand.
GGCGCAGAGTGGAATGTCATAGAATGGACTAGCGTAGATTGGAGTGGAGTACTTTAGAGTGGTGTAGACTGGAGTGGCTTTCAATGGAGTGTGATAGAGTGCAGTAGCATATAGTGGAGTGGGGTAGAGTTTAGTTGCATACAGATGAATAGCATAAAGTGGAGCGAAATCGAATGGAGTAGTGTACAGTGGAGCGGCATACAATGGAATAGAATAGAATGGAGTGGTGTGCAGTGTAGTGCAATACAGTGGAATAATGGAGAGTGATGTGGCATGCAGTGGAATGGCATACATTAGAATAGCGCACAGTGGAGTAGTATATAGTAATGTGGCACTGCAGTGGAGTACAGTGGAGTGGTCTACAGTGGAGTGGGGCGGAGTGGAGCAGCATACAGTGAAGTGACATAGAATGGAGTATTATACAGTGGATTGGCATACACTGGAGTGGCATACAGTGGAGTGGGGAAGAGTGGAGCAGCATACAGTGGAGTGACAGAGAATGGAGTGTTATATAGTGGAGTAGCATACACTGGAGTGGCATACAGTGGAGTGGAGTGGCATAAAGTGAACTACCATACAGTGGAATAGCTTATAGTGTAGTGGTGTAAAATGGAATGGTGTAGAGTGAAATAGTATAGGTTGGAGTAGAGATTCTGGAGCTTTATGTCTCTGTAGCTCCGAACAGGAGGTCAACTGGCTGATCCTTGGAGTCACTTCAGCCTGGTATGAAGGGTGCAGACCCAATCTTCCTACTCAGTAAGCAAGGCAGCATGCAGCAGAGCATCAGAGTAGCAGGCTAGCAAAGTGGCAGTCCATCTAGCAGCACAGCAGTTCTACTTCTGTAGAATCTACAGGTCCAGAGGTGTAGTGAAGAGTTGGTGTCTGAGGTCCAATATTTATAGCAGGGGCCTTCTTTGTAGTAGGAGAAACATCTAGATGATTCCCTTTGAAGTGCTCAGGCTTCCTGCCTCCCCTGCCCAGACTCCAGACTAACTACATGGAGTATATAATTGTTTATGTGAAGGTGTAAGTGGGGCTGTGCCTAACTCTTCCTTCCCATCCTACCAGTGATGGCCCATGAAGGTACACCTAAGCTCTCTATTATGTGTGACTGGCTAGGAGGAATATACAAAGTCTAACTGCCAACTTCCCCCAGTCATGTGACCCAGAGACAGGCTGTAAGCACTAAATGGCTAGGGTAGGAAAATGCCAACTTTCTAAAAGTGGCATATTCAAAATTGTAATTCAAAATCCAACTTTAACATAAAAGAGGATTTTTCATCACAATTCCAAAGACACCAAACATGAACTGTTTACCTGATCCAATTTGGAAATTGCAGCTTATTAAATGTGATAATGTAATGCCAATGTCACCCTATTCGAAGAGTAAGCCGTGCAATAGTGAAAAACAAATTAAGAGTTTTTGACTATCAGGACATGTAAAACTGCATAGTACAAGTCCTATTTTTCAAATACATTGCAGCCTGCCATATGGACTGCTTAGGGCCTACCCTAGGGGTTACTCATATGTATTAAAAAGGAAGGTTTGGGCCTGGTGAAGGTTATTCTCTCCAGATATGACAGTACAGACAGCACACACAAGCTACAATGGCAGGCCTGGGATATGATTAAAGGACTACTTAAATGGGTGGCACATTCAGCGCTGCATGCACACTAGTAGCATCTTATTTACAAGCCCAGGGCACATGTAGTACCGCATTACTAAGGACTTACAAGTAAATTAAATATGCCTATTGGGTGCAAGCGAACTCTACCATGTTTATAGGAGAGAGGATAAGCACTTTAGCACTGGTTAGCAGTGTTAAAGTACATAGAGGACTAAGGCCAATAAAATCGAATTCAGCAGAGAAGTGGAGAAGTGGAGGGTAAAGGCAAAAATCTTGGGGGTGACCCTACAGAGAGAGCCACGTAGAACAACACATACTTTCACACAAATTAAAGCTGGCTAGAAGGCTCTCTTGCAACTCTACAGAAAAGTAGGGCATAACCATGCAGTATATATTTATATGTTTTTGTAAGCACGGCTAAGATCAGATTAATTGGCAAAATTAATAATAAAATATGGGTCTCTGGATATTAAGAGTAAAGAAAGGGGATGATCGGTGAAGGTTAGGCTTTCATTGACCTCCACTTCCAGATCTCAGAGATGCCATTATCTTATTTTTATCACTTGAAGGTTCTGTGTAGGAGACATCAATGCTTGGTAATCAATCAATTAATGTTTTTTATAAAGCACGACTAATCACTTGTTAAGGTCTCAAGGTACTGGGGGGGGCAGTTCTGCAGTTTAGTTGAAGAGCCAGGTCTTGAGGTCCTTCCTGAATTAAGGCATTGATGTGATTGGCTGAGATGCAGAGGCAGGGAGTTCCAGGTCTTCATGGCGAGGTAGGAGAAGGATCTTCCTCCAGTCAAGATCTTGCGGATCCATGGGACAGTGGCCAGTGATTGCTGGGCAGAGTGGAGATGTCTGGTGGGTGTGTAGAAGGAGAGACGGTGGTTGAGGTTTGCAGGTCCGGTGTTGTGGAGGACTTGTAGGATGCGTGAGTATGCTTGAAGGTGATTCTTTTTTTGATCAGGAGCCAGTGAAGGTCTCTCAAGTAACTGGAGATGCAGCTGCGGAGGGGGATGTGCAGGATAAGTCTAGCAGAGGTGTTCTGGATATGCTTCAGTTTCTTTTGGAGTTTTTGGGTGGTGCCGGTGTAGAGTGCGTTGCCATAGTCAAGCTTGCTGCTGACAAGCGAGTGGGTGACCAGTCTCCTGGATACAGTGGGTATCCACTTGAAGATCTTCCAAAGCCTGCAGAGCATGCAGAAGCAGGAGGAAGAGACAGCATTGATTTGGCGGTTCATTGAGAGCAAGGAGTCAAGGATGATGCCGAGGTTTTATCAAAATGAAAAATCTCAGCAGATATAGCCTTTGATGACACAAGATTAGATCACATCGGATTAAACTATGGATTATGGGTTTTTTCAAATACTTGCTGCCTTGACTGCAAACCAATGAATGTCCTACTTGATCTAAAGGGATAGCAACTGGGTCACCCTCTTCCCAAATACATAATGCACATGCAAACCCCATGTAGACACAAGACCTATTCATATGTGGGATGGAGCAGAGTCACGCTCAAGTGCAGACTAGCTCCCTTAATTTTAGCCCATACCTTGTTCCCTTGACTGTGCTTCCATGTACTCTGGTCCTGTGCTCATTTGAGTGGGACCAATGTTGCTACCCTTAAAAAGAAAGAAGGCACCTTATGAGAGCCACTAGTGGGTACACAGATATAGTGTTTGAGGTGTCCCAGGTTTTTCATCACTAGTGTGTTGCCCTGTTTGGAAAAGGAGGTCACTGTTCTGTTATATGTTATACTGTCACTGTAAGTATGTTTTCATGTGCTGATGCTATGTATCTTTTGCCTGTCAAGCACAGCATAATATCGCAATACAAACATTATATTTAAAAAAGGAATTGCGCAATGGAGATGGTGGAAATTACAAAATCAGTGAGGTTACCCCATTACCGTAAGGCGTGCAATGTAATATACACATGAAGCTAGTAGGTATTATCATTTGTGTGCCTCTTACTGCACTGCAAGGCAGTAATTGTGCTGTCACCATCCAGGAGCTATGGTAAGGGGTAAACGGAATGTCAAATCACATGCATACTATGGAAAGATCAGAACACAATCTCCCTCTGCCGTTGGTAATAAAATTAAGTCTCAGAAATGAAGTCACGGGATGACTGGAGATTTGTAATTATTGTGGGGCTCCCTTATATTATGACATGAACCGACTCAAAAAAAAAGAAATACATGCAAACTTTTCCCCCTTTTTCTCAACATATCTTTATTGCTTGAGCCATACAGGGGAGAGAAACTGTATTGTCTGCAAGACCCTAGACAGTCAGAGAGTCAACGGTATAGTACTGACGAAACTCTGAGTGCTGCCAGGAGCAGGAACTATACCCCTTGTGCCCTCGGGCCATCCATACTGCCTTCCAAGTCAAATAGTTTCACAGAAGTAGAAACAGCCTTCTGAGCCCATGTCATGCCTGTTCTGGGCAAATTTGGCTCACATTGAGGTTGTAGAGGTCATTGCAGTATGTAGGGAGAGTAAAGCAAGGGGCTTTCTCTCCCAATAATGTGTCCCTGTCTCTTACTGTTCACTCTGTGGTCTCTGCTTCCAGGGTAGACCTTCAGTGAAGCAACACAAGTACAACAACCCAGAGTTGGCCGGACTCAGGTCATTGAATATGGTGCCTGCCATTTTGCAGAGCACATCAGAGAGTTTCATAGCAGCCACACCATCTACCTGTGCATAAAGCTATTTGATATCTTCAGAGGTTTGGTTGTAGGCTCTAAGAACTCAGAAGATCAACCCCAAGAATAATGGTAAGGTAGGTAAATTAGTTTATTAGTATTTGTCCATAGACATGCTAAAAAACAATATATTAAAAAACAAGACTGTAAGAAACTGGGTTATTGGCTGATGGGTGTAGAAGCCCTACTCAGACAACAACCACAATCCTTGTCAGGGAGAACCACAAAAGTAACTAAATTAACCCATGCTTAACCCTCTGGGAGCTTGGCACAAAAGCAGCCAGGCTTAACTAAGAAGCAATGTGGAAATATTTATGCAGCACACATACAGTAATGAAATAAAAACACAACGTATGAAAAATCCCAAACCAATTAAAAAAATTAAGTACATTTTAACCAATTAAATGATGCAAGAACAACAAAAATCCAATCAGTAAAACTGGGGATATGCAATTTTAAATTATTCAGTAGCTATAGTGCCTAAAAGCACAAAACCCCACAAGTGGTCATCTCGTCATGCTAGACCGAGGGAAAGTTTAGGATGTCCGTGAGGGAGTGCGGTCCAGATACAGGGACCAGGTTAGTCCCAGTTGACTAATTTGACTGGCCACTGTCCCACGGATCCCCCAGACCTTGGCTGGAGGAAGATCCTGTGGTGCAGCAGCCAGGGCAGCTGACTTCGGAGCACAGGGCTCACGGTTCGATCCGCGGCTCCGGCGGCAGCTCAGCTCAGCACCATGTGACTCTGGGCAATAGCTCACTTAATTTCCACGATGGCCCCCAGCGCCTTGAGACCCGTAAGGGTGAGTAGTTCGCTCTTTACAAATACAGACTTACATTTTTTATTTTTTATTTTACTACCTCGCCATGAAGACCTGGAATTCCCTGCCTCTGCATCTCAGGCTATCCCTGTCAATGCCTCAATTCATGAAGGACCTCAAGACCTGGCACTTGGACTAAACTGCACAACTGCCCCCTCAGTACCTTGAGTCCCTAACAGGTGATTAGTTGTGCTTTACAAAAACCATTGCTTGATTGATTGATTGATTACCAAGCATTGGTGTCTACTACACAGAACCTTGAGGTTATAAAAACAAGGTGATGGCATCACTGAGATCTGGGGTGTCGGGGTCAATGAAAGCCTGTATATGGTCCCCCAGCACACACAGATGATTACAGTACAAAGTATACACAGATATCAGTAGTGATTTTCTTTGTCATTTGTTCTTTATTGTTCTTATGTTCGACTGTATTACTTCTTAGCCTTAAACATAGACTTCTTAGCCTTAGACATAGCCAACACTTGTTTCATCGCACTGTAGGGAGAGTTGCCCCACGACTTCCTCAGGGCTATAAGAAGTATGAAAATGAGAACCACTGTAGCGTAATATGTGGTAATATGATAATGGTGTAATCACCACATAATGACTTCAATTGTGAATAAGCCAAGTGTTTATGCAACACTAAAACAAATTCATGCAGTGGAAACCCATGAGCATAGTTACAATTTTTCAAAACTTGGATTCAAATTCGATTTGTGTTTTGCATTTGTGATAATCAAAATTGCATCATTAGCTATTAGTCTGAGTAAGCGCTAATTGTCCGTTTCAAACATAACATATTGGTATTACATATAAAAATATTATGTACATAGGTTCACATCAAATTATGTACAAAAAGTGCTAGCAACACTGTACAACCTTAATTGAAATCAGAACATTCAGTTAAACATAATGTGCATCTACAATACCTAAATCCTCTTTAAACGATACCTAGTAAAAAGGATAATAACCGAGTGTCAATAACGATATATTGAAAAGTTTTCATTTGCCATCAAGACCAGAATGGATCAGTATATAGGATACACCTACCTCCCTATCGGTTGTAATGCCGTCCCAAAGGTGCCAGTATTTGGTAGAGCAGGTCAGAAAATAAATATCTCAGATTCCCATTTATTCTTGAGTTATCCAATCTAATAATCAACTCCACTTTGAATGTGGCACCCCGTATAAGCGGGAATCACCATGCGTGTACCCGATCCTTAAAATAATAAAGTAGAGAGAAAGACTCCATCAGTATCCTACTATTATCAGTTACAAAACTAACTGTGCAGATATGCAGCAGTGTCGCCAAAATTGAAATAGCAATAAAGTGCTTACTGGTACGTAAATTTGATCTAGAGATTCCCACAGCGAGTATGCCGGCTACTGAGTAAGAGCGTACTTACGCGTTTAACCTAACTCATGGTAAGATAGAGAGTGAGAGAGGACTACCCGATCTGCGACCTCAATTCCTAATGTTGTGCGGCCGCCATTGTTAAGTGTGTAGATGTGCATTGGAAATGTAGTAAAGAATTAAGGTGTCCATTACGATGTCGGGCAGGGAAAAATCCGCCAACAACCACAGTGGCGAAAATCCGCCCGCCTACACCGTCTGAATACCGACCGAGCAATTACGATGCCGCGAACCGAAAACCGCCGGAGGCGGAAAATAAACAGAAAAACCGCCCGCCCATGTCCGAGTCCAAGTCCATCCGCCCGCCACGGACGGAAAGACGCACGACAAGCCAAAACCGCCCGCCCTGACGACCGAGACACCGCCCGTTAAATTAGGATCGTACCGACATGAGCGCGGGAAATCCACAAATACACCGCCCGCCAGCGCAAACAACAGTGACGAAAATGGACACGGCGGAAGCCCTGGCGGCCACGTCCATGCACAGAAACCATCCGCTGACGAAAACAAACACACACAACATGGCTAACAAGTCCACACAGCAACCCACGCACAAAAACCCAAACACAGTACACATCCCTGAAACACACCCCCTGGACAAACAAATCAACTACAAATCCCAGAACACCAGCCACAACACACCTGAAAACAACAGACCATCATGACACACCCACATAGGTAAGTACAAAACCAGCCCCTTCACAGACCACAACCCCCTGCAACATTACAAACTGAGGACGAAAGCACACAACACAGCGAGACAGAAAGGACAGCAGCACACCACAGACACGCACCCATCACACCCATCACCACCACCACCAAACACCTGACCCACAAACCCCCTGCACATCACACACCACACACCGCACCAGCACCACAAACACCAAAACACACACCATGGCATCACACAGAATGCCCAAGTTCACTCCCACCGAGCTAACGGTCATGGTCGACGAGATCGTCAAGGTGCACCCACAAATCTATGGCAACCAGGTCCAACAGACACCACTATCCACCAGAAACCGGTTGTGGAGCAGGATCGTAGACCAGGTCAATGCAGTCGGGAACGTTCCACGCAACAGAGGAGAAATTAACAAAAGGTGGAACGACCTCAAAGCGTGGTCAAGAAGAAGGAGAGCAAAAATCGAGAGCTGGCTGCCAGGACTGGCGGAGGGAATCCCGCGCTATTCAAGACCTTCAAGGCGTGGGAGGAGAAGGTGCGAGTCCTCATACATCCGGAGATCCTCACCGGATTACCAGGGGAGTGGAGGCTGGTAAGTACAAACAAACATATACCAGCACACCGCTATGTACTCACATGCACTACCACCATGCCATAGCTCCTAGGGACAAACACCCCCATGTCCAGTACACAATACACAAGACATCACCCACACATGCAACAGACACTCACACACACTCAGCCCAAAGCTACCAACTAACAAAACCATGGGGGCATGTGTACAGTCAGCCAGCACCGCAACTCCCACCAGGTCCCCTTGCACTCCAGATGCGCCAGAATGAGCACTCCCCACACCCACATCCATGTGTCCGCCATAGCTGCACTGACCGACAAGTAACAGGTAAGTAGCCGGAACACAAAGTCAGTGGGTCGGAGGGGGACAGCTGAAGTACAACACCCACCAGGCCCCCACTCCCACAGACCAGCAAGGTGGAGCACTCCCCACACCCATGTGTCAGGCACAGCTGCAGTAACCAACAAGTAACAGGTAAGTAGCCGGAACACAAAGTCGGTGGGTCGGAGGGGGACAGCTGAAGTACAACACCCACCAGGCCCCCACTCCCACAGACCAGCAAGGTGGAGCACCCCTCCCTCCCAGCACCATGTGGTATCCATTGCAGTGCGCACTCAAAAACAACCTGTAGGTGGGAAACTGTTCAGGGCGGGGTGTCTGTAGGCATGAGGACTGCACTACGACTGACACATGGGACATGTCACGTAGCAGAGGAACACACAGCACTGCTCCCAGTCACAATCATGTGACCAATGTGCACACGGACATGTATTACAGAGTCATACCCCACATGACCCATCACAGATACAGCAACACCCAAGGAGCCACGTCTGCATGCACAAGTCCCACTGGAGCACAGACCCACACGGCATGCACTGTGCCACCCATCACACACATCAGCAACACCATCGAAGTCTTGTCCATGTAGTCCTTACTGCCTGTCACCCACACATCGGACAACAACGCCCATGTAAGACAGACCGTACTAGAAGTACCAGCTTGGAACCACAATATTGCACACAAAGACAACTGGACCCATGAAACACACAGGCACACAATGCACATTCAACATATCATCCATCTCATCTCACAGCCACAATGTCATGAAAGGTATGACATCCGAACAGCTGTCCCTCATACAGTAGACATGCAAAGATACCTGCCCATCACAAATCAAGTGGCTGCAGTGACCGAAGCGCACGTCACACTGCGAGTAACGACACACATAATATAGTCAACACCCCAAGAGAACAGCACTGATGCACATGTACCAGGGCAGCACGCACACAAAGGAATTGGCCCATCTGCAATACGTCGTGTGGCACACAACAAGCACGAACTCACAACATTGCTACCAATGTGATGTCCATGAATGATAACAGTCAGCAGATATTCCGGCCATGTGAGACAGACACACACCTTTGTCTATGCACTGTCACGTTGCCAGAACACATGTCACATTCTGCACCCATTACCCACAGCATGTACCCCAAAACCATATTTCAACCCAAGAGCGTTTAGGGGGCTGTACCCCCTTTTGGCATCAGCGTACCTAAGCGTTCCATCCCTCCCCTAAACCATCGTTCAACCCAACATCGTCGATGGTCCTGGAGCACGCATACACACAAGCCACAAAATGTAGGAGCATAGCAACACACACCCATCGGCATTGCTAATCCGTCCCATGCCACATGTCCACATCACACAGACCCATTGCCTAGCCCACGCATACACACATCGTACATCCACACACACGCCATTGGGAAACCTGTGCACGACAGTGCACGAACTGTGAATGTCAGACAACCAATACATACTTTGCTAGGTGCAACACAATGACCCATCTCATTCTCCCCACAGGTGCCGAACTGCTGGATGCTGGAGAGGGTGACAGCAGCCAGCACAGCCAGTCCGCAAGCCCCCGACCCGGACTCACGGGTGTAGAGGAGCTGGACACCTCTCCGGACACGGACCACCCAGCAGGCCCATCTGGAGTGGCAGGGCACAATCTCTCCCCAGGGCCCCTCCTGCCCACCAACACATCCCCCAGGGCTGCTGACCAGTCACAGACCCCTGCTGCCACAGCCGTTGCGGCCACCACCACCGCCGCAACCACCACCACCGCCGCAACCACCACCACCACGCCATCCCTCGCCACAGCCCCTGCGCAAGGGTCGGCACGGCCGTCGGGCTCCACCCTGGGAGCCAGAGCGAGGACCGTGGTGAGCAATGTGGCTAGTGGGCAGGTCGGTGGCAGCAGTACTGGTAGGAGGAGCAGGGCCAGGCCAACGCCAACTGTGCCTGGGAGCCAAGCCCTGCTGCCAATCGACAGAGTCCTTGGGGCCTATGAAGAGGCCCAAGGCGAATGGGCCAGGTCGGCAAGCGACACGCGGGAGGTCCTTGCGGTGTTGAGGTCCATGGACGCCCATATGGCCCAAATCGCGGCCCTCATGGGCCAGCTGGTGGTGGGGGGAGGGCACAAGCAAGGCCAGCAACACCACCTCCGCCACCACCTGCTGTGGCGCAGGCTCGTGCAGCATCGCGTTCCCCTGCGTCCACAGCGAGTGAGCACTCCTCAACCACCACCAGCGGAACATCAACACCCCCCCTACCAAACGTGGAAGGGGCCGTCCGAAGAGGAAACAGGTGTCCAGAGAGGACTTCGCCCGCACCAAACGCCAGTGAGTCAGCCAGCCACCTTGACCACCTACTGCATTGACTTGTAATACGATCCTACCCCACACTGCCATGTGAATGGCATGTGCCTGTTGGACTGTGGACATAGAACTCCATGGGTACACCTTGACCATCACGCAGCCATGACCGTCAACTCATTCTCACAGCATGCACCACATTTGTCATCATCTTGCACACAATCACATATCACCGCTGTTAATAAATACACCTTTTTCCCAATCGGCTTAATGTGTCCTGGGTTTATTCCACGATGTGCAATCGCCACCATGAGCAGAAATGCATCTGCTGTGTGGCATGTCGATGGGACAGGAGAGGCTGCAGGGACCTAGGGGTGAAAAACAGAACAAGAGTACATTCAATGAGTGTGTCACACACTCATCACACAGTACTTGTCACCAACTACAAGCAATGCACACACATCTCACAGAGCAACAGGGCACAATGCTACAGCCACTGACAGTGGCATACCAACCTGGACATGGACCATTGACACACAGCACTCAGTGAACAAAAGGCCCCCGTAACAGAGCACACATACACCTGCACAACTACAGCTACATCAGCCGTCGTACATGGTCACTCACCGTCAAGTGAAGTAGCGGGCGATGAGCTGCTGACGCACAGTCACAGCTTCATCCTCTCCACTGTCCTCTTCACTGGAGCTGTCCTGGTGTGCAGGCTGGGGCCCTGGTTGATCTCCGTCATCCACAATTAGGGGGATCTGCTTGCGGATCGCCAGAGTGTGCAGCATGCAGCAAGCCACAATTATCTGGCACACCTTCTGTGGGGAGTATGCCAGTGCGCCCCCGGTGCGGTCCAGGCATCTGAACCTGGACTTGAGGAGGCCAAAGGTCCGCTCAACTAAAGGTCTGGTCCTCCCATGTGCCTCATTGTAGCGGACATCAGCTGGGCTCCCAGGACGTCGTAATGGGCTGAGCAGCCAGGGTCCATTCGGGTAAGCAGAGTCACCTGGGTGTGAGGGACACAGAGAACTGTTGCAATTCCAACTGGACACAAGACAGCATCGCACAGCCAGCACGCTACACTACTCCACATACTCACCAACAATCCAGCCACGGTCCGGTTGCAGATTGGTCATCAGACGTGGTAGGATGCTGTTGCGCATGATGTGCGCGTCATGGGCCGATCCTGGGAATTTCGCACACACGTGTGTAATCACCATGTCCGCAAGGCACACCATTTGCACATTCAAGGAGTGCGTGTGCTTCCGGTTGCAGTAGAGGTGCTCGGTGGCCTGTGGTGCAACAAGGCCAACATGGGTGCAGTCTATTGCACCAACGACGTGGGGGATTCGTCCAAGAGCATAGAATGCACCCTTCACTGCCGCCAATTCACGAGCCCTGGGGAAGCGGATGTATCTGTTCCTGTACAGCATCATGGCTGACAGTACATCCCTGAGCACCATGCTGAACATGGGTTGGGACATCCCACCTCCACTGCCCACTGTGTGCTGGAATGACCCAGTGGCGAAGAAATGCAGTGCAGCCATCACCTTAGCCGTGGGGGTGAATGCTGTTGGATACACCCTGCGAGGACGGAGGTGGGGTTCCAACAAGGCACATAGGTGATGCAGGGTGGGTCGGTCCAGACGATATTTGCGGATGACCTCCACATCCACCATGTCTGACAGCAATTGGTAGGGGCGATGAATGTTTGGTCTACGCCTAGGAAAGATGGAAGTGAACACATGTCAAAGCAACACGCCACATGGCATATTCACATACACAAAACATAAATGACTGAGCAGGCAATTGAATGACAGAACGGCTGACAAGTAGGGACAGCACAGCCACAATACACGTACACAGGTCCCCTGCCAATAGCAATGGGCAGTGTCACACACCATTGCTATGAGCATGCACATGGGGAGTTAGGCCTTAACAACTTGTAAGGCATGCTGATGGTAACAGACTGCATATTCGGTAAACTGCAACACCACGGCAACATGACTAGCTGTTGTGCATCACACTGCTTCCGAGGCTGGGTGTGTAGGGCACACACCAACAACGCTATGGACACAGGCTGAGCGGCCAAAACAATTGGGACCTGTTGCACGAGGGGATATGAGACAGTCATTGATGTCCCTACTGCACCCTATGTACAGCACTGTTCGGATCACACCTCCAGAAACATTGACAGGTGTACACATTGGCAGCCCCATGCCAACACGGCTGTGTGCTTGCAACTACACATCACAAGTGACACGTAACATTGCACGTGCCAAGTGGCAGATGTACATAGTGAAAGATGGCATGTGTGTGCATATGCATATCCCATGCTCCCATGCCAATGTGTACATGATGATGTTCCTACATACATGTGGAGGCTGAGCACTGGCCGTCCCTGCCAATGCACACAGCATGTTGTGGCCCTGTCCATTGTGGACCTGCACCCACACGCAAATCATGGCCACACCTGCAGATGCATTGCGCACATTATACTGTGTGGTGCACATGGCATCAGCGGACTGTACCCGGCATGGGCCAGGCCCTTACGGGCAACTCCAATGACCCTCGCGGTTGCACCCTGCGTGTTCCACTGTGGAGGTAGGCGTCCATGGCCAGCTGGGAGCAGGCCAACGTCTGCAATTGAAGCTGCCAGACATGGTACACGAATCGCAGCAGCTTGTACCCACTGAAAAGGCCCCAGGGGGTAATATGTGTGTGTGAGTGGGACAGGCATAACCACAGCTACCTGGCACTGTAGCCTGGCACCCCTCGACGACACCTGCTGCTGCCACCACTCCACCTACACGTCGATGACCTGAGGACATGTCCAGGTCCACTCACCGGCGAGGAGCTGGAGAACCTGGATTCCGTGCTCCACGCACACTGCACATGGCTATTCCTTGCGAAAGTTGTGTGTGAGAGACAACTGCAGTGTGTGTGGGTGTCCATGTGGGGGACACACATGTCGTTGCTCCTCAGCACTATGAGTCAGAGCCTGTGGAGTACAAACATGCACTGCTCACCATGCTGGCTGCAGGTGGCATGGGTATGTGAGCTCTCGGGCGCTTTGACCTGTCTGTCCCTCCCGAGTGGTGGTACATGGCAACTTCATGTCAGACATCCAGTGACACAGACAATTGGCAATGCAGGTCTCAGTGCACTTGTCGGTCGTGTGGAAGTCAGGCTGGGGCCATGCTGCCCTTCTCAGTCCCAGCAGGCCTGGCCTGCACATTGACTGCACAATGCCAGTAGGTGCCGACACAGACTGCCTAGTGGGTTACATGTGTCTCCTGTTCAGGACCCCCGGATGAGCGCTTACTCTGCACTGTCGATTGGACACACCATGACTCGTGATAGGGATGTGTGTGAGAGATAGTGGCACTGAATGTGACCTTCGTTGCGGGGTGGGCCATGCACAGGGCGAGTACGCTGATGGTTGCGCAGTGTTGGGCACAGTGGGTACACCCACACAGATGTGTTGCCTTGTGATCTTTTTCTAGGTCAGCCTGACAATGGACAGTAGATGTGGGCAGGCTACACATTGCTCGATGTGCTGTCTATGTGCATGTGCATTCACACCAGGCACAACTGCCCCTGCACATGTGACCCCTGCTGCACTCAGTTCTGGGTCTGTTGAGCTGATGCACCGTCTGTGCGTGGGGCAGACAGCTCTGCTCACTTCCGTCATTGCCCATGACATCACTTTGCCGCAGGTGACATGGATCATGGAGGGCCCACATGTACGCGTGGGTGGACTACACAAGACTGTCCAATGGTTGTCACCCCCAGTCAGTGCTTCGAATGGGAAGTATGTGGTGCTGGTACTCTTTTTGATGTGTCGAGTGTGCGGGGCTAGGTGCGGGGCTACATGCAAGACCTGGGAAGGACATCGGCTTATCTACTAGTTGCAATACACACGAGACATGTCTTTTTCTGACCACATCAGGGGCATTCCTTAAACTAACTGAAAGTCAAACAGTTATCTTTTACACTGTCCTCATGGCCTCCCCTCGCTCACACCAATATGCATTTGCACATGAGAAGCTAGCGCATGCACAAGCAGCTCCAAGCTCGCCCCAGACAGGCCAAGGAGTGTATGTGTGGGTCCAGTTGAACAAGTGGTCTGTCTCACGGTATAATTAGTGGCGGGACGCCGTCCACATGCGTGGTGCCCCGACTCGAGACCCGGGCAACATTGACAATGCATGACAGGCTCCGCAGTCCGGATACACCACCTGCAACACACAGAGGCTGTAGCTGCCCCAGCGGTCCAGGCCGCGTCCAACTGGGGCTCATGGCCCCACACATTCACTCTTTGGCCTCTCTGGGGAGAGCTTGGAGCTGCTTGTGCACGCGCTGGCTTCTCTGTTGCAATGGCATGTAACGTGTGTGGGTGTATTGTCAATGGGTGGGATGGTGCGAGCCACCTTCCGTGACGTCACTGCTGCTTGTGATGTGTGCGTCCCCCCACTACTTCCATTTGACTTGTGCCATTCTACACATTGTGGATGTGTTGCCTGCGTGATGTGACAAGGATGAGCGCGCCATGTGCTCTCACCCACCATGCTCTACTGCCATCCCGTGCCCTGGATTGCCTGTGCAAGTGGACGATGTTGGGGATACACCATGTCGACAGGGGATGTGAGTGCCTTGGCAAGGGCCTGGCGGACGCGCAGCAGTATCCGGCATGTCCATGGAGGGTGGGCTGACGTCTACACTTGATGCGGCATTGTTCGTGTGCCCGCCTGTTGTGCACACACGAGTTCACATTCGTCACCAGACAGGTGGTCTTTACAGATTCCCAGGAGTGCGCCAATGTACTGTTCCTGAGTCCTCCCAACACAGCGTGTTTCAACATTGCATGTGCGCACCTACCCGTCACACCCACCCACCTCAGCCATGCGTAACTCCCGCTTCACATGACACATGTGTGTCTCCCACAGTTGTGCTACTCATTTGCGTTGACATCCAATGACAGTGGACTACATGGTAATCTCACGACTGCCGTGTACTTCACACACTCTCATCCTCTCTCATTCGTACTTGTGAAATTAATCAGCAGAGACACATTGTTGCTTCAAGCCATGTATTGGGACTTATGTCCTCTGTGATGCAGTATAGTGAACACTACTGGCAGCGAAGTGCATGTGGAGGATATACTCAGCATGATTACACATAGCATAGGGTGTAGGGGTACAGTGATTAGTTGTTGACTGTGGGATGTGGGCTTCAGAGTTACAACTGCTTAGCCGTTGGTGTGCTAATGTACATTTGCTAATTACTGTGGTGCTGCTGACTTTGACACAGACAGTATACATGTAGCCTACCAGTCCGCTTGTCATCATGGGCACAGTGCATCTCAGTTCCATGTTACAGGTTTGCTGCTATAGTTACTAATACACACGTGCATGGAGGTGGCATCAGGGCATGGGCTTACGTGCATGCAACGGCGTCCCACTTGTTGTTGCGATGTGGTGGGTACTGGCCATGTCACAGTCACTGGGCTCATGTTGTTGGTGGATGCACTTGGTGTCCATGCAAAGGTCCTGGCACGGACGTTCAGAGGGAGGTGTGGTGACAGCTCTCACATACTACAGCAGGACGATTGCTGTCCACTGACCGGTGCATATGTTCATGGGCGCAGGATCCATATCATGGCATGGTTGTACGTGCAGTTCTGTCCATGTGGTTGCCATACGCAAATCCCATGCCTCTGCCTCCCCCTGTTCATGCAGAGTTACTGGATGTGATGAGGAACAGGGTGCATTTCCCAAATAGTATCAGATGTCATGGCAGTGTAGTTGTTGTTGTGGTGTCAGTTGCAGGTTGCATGGTATAGTTGTTGTACTGGTAACTGCCTAGTCCGTGCGTAAGCCAAGCATGGGTACGGTGTGGGACATCATTGCTCAATTGGGGGTATGGCGACGGGGCCCGACGAATTGACAGGTTGTCAGGAATGCAATACCTTCCAGCAGGGCTTCCATGGCATTGGTGGTGGACATGGTTGCCATCCAATGTAGCGGATGGTGGCTGTCAAGGTGTTGGTCGTGAGTTGTCCCTTGTAGGAGCATGATGGGACATGTTGGATGGCATTCGATGTAACTGTAATCCATTATCCGTCGTGTGGAGGCACAGTGGTCCCATTGCAGTGTGGGTCCGATAGTCGCCACATACGCCATGCCCCCATAGGCTGAACAGACCCTGTCGTGGGCGTCCAGGGGGTTGAATAGTTGTAGCAGGTCCGCCCTTGGACATGCCGGGTTGGAGAGACATAACTCCACAGGATAGTAGAAGGGACACCTCCGACAGTAGAAGACGGGGATGACGCAGCTGAACAATGCGATGCGGTAAGTTAGTCGGTAACTTACGTTCAGCAAGGCCAGATTGTCACATCCCAATATCTGTATCAGGTTATGTTTGTACAGCTTGATCTGTCCGGCGTAGTTGGGTAGGTGTGGTGCAAGTGCCATTTTGCTGCAGGGCGCTGTGGTGGCGTGCTCCGGCTGTCTGTGCAGTCTGCAGAGTGCAACCTCCGATGTTGCTGGGTATTCTGTAATGGTCGTAGGGAGGCAGGACTTGTGTTATGTTGGCTTGTGCGGAGGACACGGGCCCTCATCCCACATGCTTCTCTGAATGGTCAAGGTCAGTGGTGGTCTGACTCCTTCCAGATAACTTGCAAGTGAACCACATGGGGGAGTGTTATCATTTCTTCTTTCCGTTGTGAATGTTCTTTGGTGTTATGCGCTATCTGCCCTGTGGCCACTTCCCTCTGCATGCCTGTGTTGGGCTTTGTTTGGTGCAATGACTGTTGTCTCCGGCTTGTTTAGTCGGGATGTGGTTTCACAGTGGGAATGGAAGGTCATTCGGTGCTGTCTCCTCTCCCGTGTGTGGGCAGCAGGCTGCGTTTCCGCTATACGTTGGGCCTTGTGTTATAAGTGGTCCCACCTGTTGTCTGTCCCCGGTATCTTTGATGTTACGTATTGCATGTCTTGTTATTGGGTGCAGGGTGGCATCGGTGTTTCTGTGTGGTACTGGCGTACCTTTTCCCGACGGGGTCCATATTCTGCTGGGTGATGTTGCCTCCGCTGTGTGCTTCGCCGTGCTTTGCACACAGGGGTGTGTCCTAATGTGGCGTGACGTCACTGACATGTTCGGGTCACTTGTGTGACGTCAGGTTGGCAACAGTGAATTGCCGGTTGGGGACATGACTGTGGCAGGGCTGTCACGTGACATGTGCGTTCTGGGTGGTGCTGGTGTGTGTGGTGTTTGGTTGTGACCCTGTGTTTGTGTGCGGCGCATGCATTACGCTGCCGTTGGCCTCTGCGTTGTGCGCATGTGTGGGTGCAGTGGTGGATGTGTTGTGTCCACGCAGGGTTGTCGGGGGAGGCCATATACAGTTTTCCCGCCCTTGCGCTGTGTGCGCTGTTTGCGTGCCCCTGTTGTGTGTCTGCCTACCTGCGTCGCCGCGGTGCGTTGACTCCTGGGTGCTGCATCAGGTAGAGCAAGGGGAGGGCCTGCAGTGCTGGATTCATGCTCGGGGTCCGCCTCTTTACTATCCGTACTGTGCGTTCGGTTTTCCGCCTTGCTTTCACGTGCGGTGTCTCTTAGCCGGGGGAACTGTTTGGTTCTGGCATCGTAATTTGTAGGCCGGGCGGTACGTGATTTCGTCGGGCGTTGTGTCTCCATTGGGCCGCGCCGCTCCGTGGACGGGCGCACTTTGATGGCGGAGGGCGTAGCTGGCTTACGGGCGGTGTTTGGCTGTCTTTTCGCATCCTAATTGGGCGGGCGTGTGTGCTGTGGCGGGCGGACGGTAACTGGTGCTTTTTGCATCCGCCAGCATGGCGGTGGTGCTTCCACCCGCCATCCTAATGGGCCCCTAAGTATCTGTTTATCGTGAATGAGGTGTATACCTCCAAATGTATCACATAGGACCTCCGCAGAGTACTTGGAAATGGTCATAATAAATTCCACTTGTTACTAATATTAGTCAAGCCCAACTATGTACGGAAGACCGACAACTCTAAAAAATGAAGATTCTCTAAGTGTGCAAGACCCGAAGATTAGTTTATGTCCTAGGAGCATCCCCTATATGAGAAACATAGTTGACTGATATCATGCGGTATCTTGTATCCTCTACTTATCAGTGTGCGAGAGAGTTAGTCATTCTGTATGGGAATTGAAGTGATCCAGCGCTATCAATAACATTTCTTCTCCTATATGCTTTTTGGACATCCAGGTACAAATATCCCTCTCTAACACAAACTTATATCCATATGACGGTGGGGCCCATAACACCGCATATACATTCACTCTCTCATATATTCCCTGGATTGCATCCATTCTTACCTAGGAGAAGAAACAGTCAACGATTTGCTGGAAGGAGACGGGATACCTTGTTAAAATAACATAATACTTCTCAAGCTTTAAGGTATTCCGCTCATTGGTCGATGGACCAACTAGTAGGAATCAGTTGATGGTGATTAAGACCAGCTCAATCACTATAAACCTTTAAACATTTACATTTATCATTGAGCTAAAGAACCACTGACTCATTTGTTTTAAAGATAATAAAGTTTATATAATTTTTAAAAGCATGAATAAGTTTCAAATTTATTATTCAGATTATTACATTTAGTATCATTATAAGAATAAATTGAAATTGCAATGCATACCTATTGGATGGAAAAATAAAGTTCGTCACAGCAATGAATTCAGATCACAGCATGGAACTCCCGGAAACTATCTATCTGTCCTGGAAAAACAGGCCTTCTCGTTCCTTTCCTTTTTAGTATCTTAAGAATAAAGATCTAATAGTTTTAAATGGAAAAATCTATTAAAAGCAAAAAGGTTCTTCATTAGCAGCGTCTCGTGCTCAATCAAAAATATAAAATAGCAGCAGCAGCATCAGTTCATCAGCCATCAGCATCAAAATTGGTAAAAGTAATTCTCCCTTTCCTTCTCTTCTCTAACCCGCCCCCCCAAGAGTCGGTCTTCTTATACCCTAATACTAGCTTACTAAGCAAAAATGTTACATCTTTATGGCGAGATTCTCTCTAATTGGTCCATTCGGGTCAGTATACATCTCATTATGAATATCCTTGCTCGAACCAGTTCTTTGTGGAAAGTTCATACTTCTGTCATTTCTCACGGGTTCATGACATTACCCATCCGTTAGATTTCAAACTGTATCCTTTTCTGATACTTTTAAGTTGAACAGTTCTTTGTTCATTCACTTATTCAATCAATCAATCACAGAATTTGTAGAGCGCACTACTTACCCGCGAGGGTCTCAAGGCGCTGGGGAGAGGGAAGGGGGGGGATGCTGCTACTGGTCAAACAGCCAGGTCTTGAGTAGCCTCCTGAAGGTCAGCAGGTCTTGGGTCTGTCGTAGGCTTAGTGGAAGGGTGTTCCAGGTCACAGTACAAATGGGGCAGCGGGGGCACAGAAGGCAAAAAGGACCGGGAAAACACAAGAAATGCGGGCACCGAGGCCACAAGCGGAGGGGCAAGCTTACCAGCAGCAGCGGGCGGACAGCACAGGCGGAGCTGTGTGGTGGGGGAGCGACCCACCTGGCAAGGTCAAGGGTCGCCTATTCACTGCGACTTCTCACGCTTTTCGCATAGTCCTTTTTTGGCACACGTTTGTGATAAGGTCATCACAGCCTTGACCACACTTCCATCCTAGGCTTTGGAACGGTCACATGATCCCTCTTGTTCACAGCCTTTCTTTATTTCAACATCTCTCGCGCCTGCGTACTCTAGCTCAAGGCAGCCATTTTATATCGCGGCTCAACAGGCCTAAGCGCACTATTATAAACATAAACAAAACATAGTTAAGAATAAAGAATATAAACCTTTTCGTTCCCCTCCCGTCATTCTACGTACCCCAATTAGGTATTACCTAGCAAAAGCAACATATAAAGCCATCCCTTACTTACCAACGCTTTATTTTGCCACTACACAGTTTATTTCCAAGCACAAATCATGCATTTATTATTCTAATTAGTACGCAATTGTTAGACTTATGTTATCCACGTTAACAATTGTAAGTAAATTAGTTTGCACATATATAGCGTGTTACCTTTAACCCTTTACATGTAACATACATGGTTGGTTATTTACTATGATGAACATGTGTGTTATTTATTCAACGTAAATATTAGGAGGTTAAAAACAATTTTTTTTGTTTACCCTGCTCCATCAATTCCCCCTTTGTGATTTTTAATATCACCACAAAAACCCATGTTACACAATTCTATCCGATGGCATATTTCTTTGTTCCGTTTGCTTTTGTTAGTTTACACAACTGTATCCCTTTCAACTTGTCTCTTTGTTTTCTTATACATGTTTTCTTTTATTTCTTCTAGCTCTATTTCACCCATTTCTCTTTCTCTTTCTTTATTGATCTTGTTTTCTTTTTCTATTTTTCTTCTCTTTATACATGTAATAATTAGCTTCAGTACTAAAACTATTATGATTATTATGGTTGCTACTATTATTACTTTCCCTATTATTAATCCACTCATTTTACTAAACCAATTTATTACTGAGGAAAAACTCTTACCAAGTTTTCCAAATGCATTTTCAACCTCCAGTGGAACAAGTTCTTTGTGCAAATTTGTAATATTCTTTATATACTTTTGTATATTTTCACTTTTATCTGGAATGTAAGTGCAACAATGTTGGACTTTCAGCATTCCACAGACTCCACCCTCTTTTGCCAAAAGAATGTCAAGGGCAAGTCGATTTTGCATCACTATAGCTCTCATGGCAACCATTTCGGTATTTACCATCAAGAACCCTCCAGCAGCATCTGTAGATAAACGATCTACTACTGTGGATAATTTCCGAATTTTAAATGCATTCAAAGATATTCCCACTGCTGGTATCAATGCTCCAAAAATATCACCTACTATTTCTGAGAAACTTTCCCTTTTTCTACGTGTAAATGTCTTTATTATTTCGTGTGTTCCCTTTTCTGCTCTATCTACATGAAAAATCTTTGGAAAAACCAGGCCTAAGTAACATGATCCATACCAATGGTCCGGCAACCTGTAATAAGCTCTGTTACCGCAAATATAATAGATCCCAGGAAATATTGGATCTTTTCCCCTTTGAATCCCCATCCTCCTAAAATTCTATAATTGTCATGGCAATCACTGGAACCCACAAAATAATTGTCATATCTTGTTCTATTTCTTCCTATGCACAACCTTCCCTGTTGGGGCCAATCCAGAGTCATAGCTGCATTTGTCTTTTTCTTGTCATGATTTTCCTCCTCAAACGCCCAAAGAGGTGTTTTTGTCTCTTCTGTCACTTTTCGTTGAAATTTCACTCTTCTATCCTCGACCATTTCTAAAAATACCTTCTCTTCCTTCTTTAACTCACAGGTAAGGTTGTTTTTAACTATATCATCTAATGTTAGCATTTTATTTTCTATGAAAAATTCACCAAATGTTCTTCCCTCTTTTACTTTGTTTAGTTCGGAAACTATAGGAATCTTTGCAAAAATCTTATCTTTATCAGTGTAATAATATTCTAATCTTCCTGTCTTATAAAATAGACTTGCTAAAACACTACATGTTATTCCATACGTCAAAGGAAGGTGATGATAGGTCACACCCTCTGCAACAGACGTAGGCAATTGCATACAAACATAACAATCTCTTACATCCATTGTTTCTACATACTCATATAATAATTTAGTAAAAACATTCTTTGAAAAATCTGTTATTGATTTGTCTTTATGTAATTCTGCACTACTTTCTAATATAGCTGTTTCTTGTATGTTAGCTCCCTTTTCTTTCTCTGTGTTATTCTTTAATATAGACATTTCTTCTACAGCTAGTCTAATTGGAATGGTGATTGCTAAAATAACCCACACTGTCATTAATAATCCTGTACAAAAGAAACACATCTTACACCATCTTCTTAAGAACTCACATCTACATCTTCTATCTCTAATACCTTCCATTTTGATCTATTACCTATTTATAATATGTACAGAAAATTGTGTCACCACACCTCAGAAATGACCTTTTAGCCCCTCTACACTTTCACCTTGTCTTCGTTTGGTACTTTCTTTAATTCTTTTCAGAACTCTTTCTTTGTCAAATCCAGTGTTTTGTCAAATCCAGTAATTTTTGTTCAATTTTCTTCAAGTTTGTTGCACTTCACCTTCACCCATTAGTTTGCAGCTTTGTTCTGGGTTCTCGTGAGTGTTCTCTTCTTCTTTGATATCCGTTAAGGCAATGTATAACCACTCAGGCGATTTATACTTCAGATTTACTTTCTTTACTCTTTTGTTTTTCTGCAAGTGTTTTCCACCTTGTTTTTCTTGTTCTTTTTGGCTTGTTATTTCATTTACTTGTTCGGCACTTTTTCCATCTAACCTTAGGATCTTGTATCTCAATCTTCTAACTTCGTTGGGCCAATTGTCTCCTTTTCTTGGCTTTTTCGGTTCACTTTCTTTTTCCTCTCTTTCTGTAATCCAAGTTCTCTTTCTTGACTCTAGTTTCTGATTTCTTTCTTCTCCACTTTCTTCTGACTCTGTTTCAGTTCTTTCTTTATTGTCTCTTATCTTAAATTTTATAATTTCACTTTCTTCATCTATTTTTGGTTTCTCTCGTGTTTTCCTTCGATCACCTACTTCTGTCCCTCCTCGAGGTTCTTCCAAATTTGTGTCAATCTCTCTATCTGCTTCTAAATTTCCCTGTTCTTTTATTCGTCGATCTGTTCCTATTGCTCCTCGGGGATCTTCCGATTCTTCTAACTTTCTATTTGAAACTCTCCCTTCTTCATCTATTAATATTATCTCTGAAGGATTTTCAACACAACTTGTACTTGGTTGCTCACTGTTACTGTCTTTATGCTCAATTTCTTCTTCTATGCTACCAAATTTCCAATTTCTTTTCAGGTTTTCCTCACAATCCGAATGCTCTGTATCAGATGCTGAACTGGTGTCTGATATTTCCAGATGTCGACTCACATGTCGATCTTCAGATTCTGGAACTTCTGCTATTTCCTCCACTCCTTCTGTCGTTGCATTGGTAATTGGGGTTTCCAGATGTCGACTTACAGGTCGATCTTCAGATTCTGGAGCCCTGTTCCTCTCTTCCTCTGCGTCAGATGCTGAACTGGTATCCAGTACTTCCAGATGTCGACTCACATGTCGATCTTCAGGTTCTCTAACTCTGATGGTGTGACTGGCATGCACCCAGTGTTTGACTCCTGCACATTTGAATGCAGTTGTTGTCACCAGGATCACTTGTCGTGGTTGGTCCCAGCGCGGAACCAAACAGTTTTTTCTTCGGTGGACTTTTATGCGGACCCAATCTCCTGGTTTCAAATCGTGAGCCGGTTTTCTTTCAAGAGTGTTCGCATCCGGTCCAACCTGATGAAACACAGAACGTACCACATCAGCCAATCCTTTGCAATAATCCAGCACCAGATCATCAGTTATAGTCAGTAGTTTGTTGACAGGTACATGTGCTTGTCTCATTGCTCGTCCCATAATTATCCCGTGGGGACTGAGTCCTGTCTTTCTCTCAGGTTTACTTCTCTTAGTCATTAAGACTAATGGTAAGGCATCTGGCCATTTGAGTCCTGTGGCTTGACACATTTTTCCTAGCCTGTTCTTAATTGTTCCATTCACCTGCTCTACTATTCCAGAAGCTTCTGGTCTGTATGCACAGTGCAGTTTCTGTTTAATACTAAGTGCTTCACAAATCAGTTGAATCAATTCGTTTTGAAAATGTGTTCCTCTATCTGTTTCAATCGTTACTGGAAAACCATACCTTGGAATGAATTCTCGCAGCATAAGTTTTGCTACTGTAATTCCATCATTCCTTCTGGTCGGGTATGCTTCCACCCAACGGGAAAACAAACAGACGACTACAAGGACATACCTTAGTCTATTGCTCGGAGGCATTTCTATAAAATCCATTTACATTCTCGTGAAAGGACCTCCCTCTCGTCCTATTGTTCCTAGACTCACTACTGTCTTTCTTCCTGGATTCAGCTGTTGACAAATAAGACATCTTTGACAAAGACTCTCAGCTATGGCTCTGAATTTTGGATTATACCATGTTTGTCTAAAAAGTCTGATCATTGCATCTCTCCCAATATGAGCTTGACCATGTTACATCCGTGCCATGTCAGAAATCATGCTATCAGGCATAACTGGTCTTTCATCCCTGTAAACCCAAACATCATTTTCCTAATTTTTTTTGCATCCTGCTTTTATCCAGCTATCTTTTTCCTCATCATCTGCTGCTTCCTGTAATTGTCTCACCTCATCCCATGTCTCAACAGGGTTAGTAAAAAGCAAAGGACATGAAATATGCTCTCGTTCTCGGTTTCTATTCAAAGAGACCACATTCTTGGCACAGTACTGTGCAAGTTCATCAGCAAACTTATTGCCGACAGTTAAGTAGTCTTCCCCATTTTTATGTGCATTGCACTTTACTACTGCAATTTGTTTAGGCAGCTGTATCGCCTCAAGCAACTTTTTTACAAAATCACTATTTCTTATTGGGGTTCCTGCAGACGTCAAGAAACCTCTCTGAGACCAGATCTGTCCAAAGTCATGAACCACTCCAAAGCCATATTGGCTATCCATAATTACTGTGATTCGGACATTCTTTCCCAATTTGCATGCTTGAATTAGAGCTATCAACTCTGCTACTTGGGCAGAACGTATCCCTTTCAAACAAGATGCTTCCATTACGGCAGCTACTGTACAAACTGCATATGCTGCACTCAACACTCCATCATCCGTTCTCAAACATGAGCCATCCACAAACAGAATATAATCCGATTCCTTTAAAGGCTCATCCTTTATATCGGGTCTCGGTTTGGTACAATATTCGAGTACATTCAGACAATCATGATCAACTTCATCCATTTCAATCACACTCTCCTCATCTGGCAATGATGTTGAAGGATTCACATTCATGTATCTGTCAATGATCACATTGTCTGCACTCAAAATTACTTTTTCATACCTAGTCAGCCGACTATGTGTCATGTATTGAGTTTGGTTCTTGTCAAAAGAATTTCCACAGAATGTGGGACATATACTCTCAGTGGATATCCCATCACTATGCCTTCACTTTGTTCCAGACTTACACAAGTAGCAGCAACTGCTTTCAAACATCCAGGCAATGCTTTCGCTACTGGGTCTAAAACAGCAGAAAAATATGCAATTGGTCTTTTCATGTCTCCATGTCTCTGGACCAAAACTGAAAGCGCACACCCATCTCTTTCACTGCAATACAACTCAAAATCTTTTTCATAGTCAGGCATTCCCAATGCCGGAGCTTCACACAGTTTTCTTTTCAGTTCTCTGAATGCTTTCATTTCCTCATCATTCAATTCAAAAGGATCCTTAACATCCTTCTTTGTCAATTTCTGTAATGGTTTTGCAATTAATGAAAATCCACTTAGCCATTGTCGACAATATCTAACCATTCCTAGGAAGATTCTTACTTCTCTCTGTGTCATTGGAGCTCTCATTCCTTGAATCATTTTTATTCTTTCAGTCGTTACTTTTCGCACTCCCTTTTCAATTTTATGTCCTAAATATTGGACCTCTTGTTGACAAAACTGTAATTTTGATGGGGACACCTTATGTCCTCTTTTTGCTAAATGATTCAGCAAAGCAATTGTGTCATTAACACATGCTTCCTTTGTTTTTGATGCCACCAGTAGGTCATCAATATACTGAACCATCACTGATTTTTCTGGCATTTTTAAATCTTCTAATGATTTCTTAAAAATCTGATTAAAGATCGAGGGGCTTTCTGTATACCCTTGAGGAATTCGGCACCATGCCAAAATACGCTCTCCAAACCTGAACGCAAATAATGACTGGCTATCTGGATGTAATGGAATAGAGAAAAATGCATGGCACAAATCAATAACTGTGTACCATTCTGCTTCGCATGGAATCTGGTATAGAATTACAGCAGGGTTCGGTACTATTGGGCAGCAAGGCACAACAATTTTGTTTACCTTTCTCAAATCCTGTACTATTCTATATGTTCCATTCGGCTTTTTCAGTCCCATTATCGGTGAATTACATGGACTGCTCATTATTTCTCTCAGAATCCCTTGTTCAATCATTTTATTTATTACTGGTGTTATTCCTTCAATTATTTCTGGTGTCAATTTATACTGTGGCGTATTTGGGTAACTTGTTCCTTCTTTAACAGAGATTTTAACAGGGTCTACTCCTTTCATTAACCCTATATCTTCTCCCGTAAAGTCCCACACTTCCTGTTTCACTGTTTCTTTCAGTTCAATTGGGATTTTCTCTACATCAAAAATGGGAAACAAATCATTCACTTCTGGTTCTAAGTTTACCATTGTCATTTTATATAATACATCTTCATCTGGGGTCTGAAATGCAATTCCAAATGGAGTACAATAGATGGTGCAGTTTATTTTGCAAAGTAGATCGCGTCCTAATAGGTTCACAGGACTGCAATCACACACCACAAATCGGTGCATTTCACTAAATGGTCCAATTTTTACCTCCACTAATTTGGTAAGAGGCGCCTTAATTTGCTGATTCGAAACACCCACTACTTGGATATTTTCACCTGAGAGAGGAAGGTTTGGAATTTCCACTGACCTAACAGTAGAACGGGTAGCTCCAGTGTCCACAAGGAATGTTACATTTGCACCATTCACTTCTCCATCCACAAATGGACCTGCTTGATCTACCTCTAGAGTTGCGCCAAGCATGCACTCTTTTTCCTCTCCTAGGCACCGTCATAAACTTTCATCCGACTCATCACCATCCTGTCGTAACCAATATTGAGATATGGCAGCTGCGCGCGGCAATTGTGTTACCTGCTCTCCTCCGTAGAATCCTGTTTCTGCACTGTATTTCTGTTGATTAACGCTCTTTGGAAGTGGTGGTTGAGACACCTGACTTTGTTGGGTAACTACCTCACTCTGCACCTGTGGATTTAATGATTGATTTTCCGTATTAAGTTTTGGAGGAAATTTACACTCGTTTCTCCAATGTCCTAACTTTCCGCAGTTGTGGCATGGCCACTTTTTCTTTGCTTCTTCTAGGGTCATTTGACCTTTTCCTTTACCTATATTTGGTCTAGGTCTAGTCTGTCCTGCCTCATTAACCTGATTAATCAATTGAGCTTCTTGCTTCTCTGTAACTTTCACTTGTGCCCACATTGCTTTCTCTTTCAATTTACGCTGTCTACTCTCAATGTCATCACTGCAGTATTTAGCATATCTCAAAACTTCGTCTACCGTGCTATTCTGCCAGCCAATCATATGCTGTTTAATCATTTCACCTATCTCTGGTTTCAAACCATAAACAAATCTATATACAAAATGACTCATGTCCTTCTCATTTAGCGTCTCGTAACCACTATACTGTTTAAAAACTAACAGTAGCCTTCATAGTAGGCATGTACTGATTCTTTACTTTCTTGTGTGGTTCTGTCTATTTTTACCCAATCCGTTTCTTTGGGTGGGATTTTATTTTTCAAAAGGTAATTACTTGGTCATATTTTCTCATCACTTCTGGTCCTGGCGCTCCTGTTTTAGCATCTCTTGGATATTCTACAGTTGGCCAATCAATAGTAATCTTACATTCTGTCCACAAATCAGCTGGTACTACTATATCAAATAATCCATCCAAATCTATCCATAACACTTTTGAAACTTTAACAAACCTCTCCACTTGTCTGTACCATTCTACTGGTTTCTCTCTCAATTTTGGGAAGTCATTTGTAAATGACAGTATATCCTGTCTAGACCATGGAACATGCACATAACTACCTCCTGGAGTTTCTCTCATCGGGTACTCCCTTACAATTGATTCCTTGTCTGTCACCGCAAAAGCCAAAGACGCTTTATCTGTTATTTTCTCATTCTTTTTAGTCCATCTGGTTCTCCCTCTATCCACATCACCCCATTTTCTCAGTAAAACAATTAATTCTTTTATTTGGGTTAATCGTCCTGATGTGTTCAAATTTTCTATATCTTTTTCGCAAAAATCTACTCTATATGGTTTCTACAAGGTTCTTACTTTTACAAAATCTACTCCTAGTTCACTTGCTGTTTCTTCCAATTTGTCATGTAAATTTCTAGCTCTCCATGTAATGCTCTTACATAAGAACATAATCTCGTCATCCTGATAAGTTTTCAGTCTTTCTGTGCCAATTGTCCCTAAGATCAATTCTTCCATATCTATTTTTAACCTAATTACATCTAATGGTTTTGTTTCTGTCTCTTTCACTTTTAGAGTTTTCATCCATTCATTCAATTCACCGGAGTTGGACCTACATACGTACTATTTAATTCTATCCAATTTTTACTTCTTTCTGGTGTCTCTGATGCAGACTCAGTTACCATAGGTATTCTCCTAAACTCATTCTCATTTACCGTCAAATTAGTAGGTGGGCTTGGTCTATATGAACTAACCAAATTTCTTGCACCTTCATTGTCAAATTCCATCCCTTCTTTCCTTCTTTGCAAGTGTGAATTCATAGGAATAACTAATGAATGCTCTTCAATTTTCTGATTCTCAAAAACTGGTATTACTGGACCTATCGTTACTGGTACAGTTACAGCTTCCATATTCATTGTCAGTTCTCTTATCTTTTCAGTCAATTCTCTTGTGGTTTTTGCTAATTCCGTTGTATTGTCACTTTCTATCTTCTCGGTTTGTGGTGTTTTCAATTGATCTTGTGACCTATTTACCTCACGTCCTCGTTCGGGATTTTTATTCCTCCCAGTTTCCATTGGCGGTGCATTAGGTGTCACCACCGCAGAATTCTGTTGGTATGGAGGTGGGTTTCTGTTTAAAATATCTTCCAGCAATTCATCTTCCGTCTCACTACCACCATACCCATACTTTTCAGTAACCAAATGTTTCTTTTTCTCTGCACACTTTCTCTTTGCTTCTTCCTCAACTGTAAAAGCTGGAAACAAACCTCCTGTCATATTAGCATATCTCCAACGCTTTACTCTGTCCTCATGATTCACTCCCCACAACCTTCCGGGCACAAACTCATGATTCTTTAATCCTCTGAATCTTTCTCGTTCATACATCTCATCTTCCCATTCAGTTAAAGCTTCAAACTGTGTCGGTCTAGGTTTAGGTTCAAGCATTGTCATCTTCTCCCTCAAATTCCGAAGTACAGCTACACTAAATGAACCATTCTCAGGAAATGCTAATACTCCATCATTCTTAGTGTATTTAGTCCAATTTTCTAACCATATGCAGGTATGATATCCGTACTTCAACATCATATGCGAAGCTGGTGACTTCGGCGGAGGAATTACTTGTCCCTCTCTAGTCACTACCTTTTTGTCTTTCTTAAAAAAGTTCTTAACTTTCGACATCCACGACGTTTTCTCTCTACCATATTCATAATAAGCCATAATTCACAATCTCTTTCCCTTCTCAAAATTCCGCAATTCAACACTGTTCTCTATGCGTTATTCAGACCTATCCCAGCGCGACTCACACCAACGCTCCAATCATAAGCTTCTACGTCACTGGTTTATCCGACCAATCCTAGCGCGACTCACACCAACGCTCCAATCAGAGCTTCTGTATAACAGCGCACTGTCCAATCCCAGCGCAGCTTTTGTCTACGTCAGTTCTGCTTCTGACTCTGTATAACTAGCGCACTGTCCAATCCCAGCGCGGCTTTTGTCTACGGCAGTTCTGCTCCTGACCCCTCCTTTACAAAATTTATCGGCAATTTAATTTTCAACAGTTCTTTGTTAGTTACAACATTAAAAACACATTTCCATTGTCTGATTCGCTAAACCAAAGAGATAGCTTTGTTCATTTACACAAGAATTCTGTATTTTCCAGTAGGCAGCGCTTACCTCTACCCTACCACAGAATTTTCCCGTTTCGCCAATAAGGTAGCACTTCCCTCTACCTTACCCTTCTTATAAGCAAGGGGTAAACCCGATTCTCTGGGAATAAAACACATGTGGAGACTACACTGCTCCTGAGAATTAAGGCCAGAGTTTCACAAGAAAACCGATTGCTATTTCACTCACACACCTTTTATACAGAAAATGTCCCTATCATAACACAACCTGTGTTATCACCAATATGAACTCAGACAATGCACTATTCCATGTGACTTCTCTTGCCACACGTGTTCCACTTCCTACTTCCCGGAAGCGTTAAAATCTTGACTTACATATAACATAACGCGACTCAACATAAAGTGTTAGACATAAAATAATCAATAATCAATAATCACCGAACTAATCTATAGTAACCATAACTCTGCTACCAAGAAATCTGATCCAGCGCTATCAATAACATTTCTTCTCCTATATGCTTTTTGGACGTCCAGGTACAAATATCCCTCTCTAACACAAACTTATATCCATATGACGGTGGGGCCCATAACACCGCATATACATTCACTCTCTCATATATTCCCTGGATTGCATCCGTTCTTACCTAGGAGAAGAAACAGTCAACGATTTGCTGGAAGGAGACGGGATACCTTGTTAAAATAACATAATACTTCTACAAGCTTTAAGGTATTCCGCTCATTGGTCTATGGACCAACTAATAGGAATCAGTTGATGGTGATTAAGACCAGCTCAATCACTATAAACCTTTAAACATTTACATTTATCATTGAGCTAAAGAACCACTGACTCATTTGTTTTAAAGATAATAAAGTTTATATAATTTTTAGAAGCATGAATAAGTTTCAAATGTATTATTCAGATTATTACATTTAGTATCATTATAAGAATAAATTGAAATTGCAATGCATACCTATTGGATGGAAAAATAAAGTTCGTCACAGCAATGAATTCAGATCACAGCATGGAACTCCCGGAAACTATCTATCTGTCCTGGAAAAACAGGCCTTCTCGTTCCTTTCCTTTTTAGTATCTTAAGAATAAAGATCTAATAGTTTTAAATGGAAAAATCTATTAAAAGCAAAAAGGTTCTTCATTAGCAGCGTCTTGTGCTCAATCAAAAATATAAAATAGCAGCAGCAGCAGCATCAGTTCATCAGCCATCAGCATCAAAATTGGTAAAAGTAATTCTCCCTTTCCTTCTCTTCTCTAACCCGCCCCCCCAAGAGTAGGTCTTCTTATACCCTAATACTAGCTTACTAAGCGAAAATGTTACATCTTTATGGCGAGATTCTCTCTAATTGGTCCATTCGGGTCAGTATACATCTCATTATGAATATCCTTGCTCGAACCAGTTCTTTGTGGAAAGTTCATACTTCTGTCATTTCTCACAGGTTCATGACATTACCCATCCGTTAGATTTCAAACTGGATCCTTTTCTGATACTTTTAAGTTGAACAGTTCTTTGTTCATTCACTTATTCACTGCGACTTCTCATGCTTTTCGCATAGTCCCTTTTTGGCACACGTTTGTGATAAGGTCATCACAGCCTTGACCACGCTTCCATCCTAGGCTTTGGAACGGTCACATGATCCCTCTTGTTCACAGCCTTTCTTTATTTCAACATCTCTCGCGCCTGCGTACTCTAGCTCATGGCAGCCATTTTATATCGCGGCTCAACAGGCCTAAGCGCACTATTATAAAGATAAACAAAACATAGTTAAGAATAAAGAATATAAACCTTTTCGTTTCCCTCCCGTCATTCTACGTACCCCAATTAGGTATTATCTAGCAAAAGCAACATATAAAGCCATCCCTTACTTACCAACTCTTTATTTTGCCACTACACAGTTTATTTCCAAGCACAAATCATGCATTTATTATTCTAATTAGTACGCAATTGTTAGACTTATGTTATCCACGTTAACAATTGTAAGTAAATTAGTTTGCACATATATAGCGTGTTACCTTTAACCCTTTACATGTAACATACATGGTTGGTTATTTACTATGACGAACATGTGTGTTATTTATTCAACGTAAATATTAGGAGGTTAAAACATTTTTTTTTTGTTTACCCTGCTCCATCAGAAGCATCGTAATGAAGCATTTTGAGTGCCTATTCTGATAATATATCAGGTTATCATGATTAAAGATTATATTTAGTGTGAACAACTTATTCCTATCTCAGTCTATTCTCATCCACACATATTGTATAAAGTAAACATCAATAACCAAAAGATTTGACAGTGATTCAGATAAAGTCTGTACATATATGAGGTGAGTACATGGTGTGACAGAAATAATGTAGCTTTTACACATAATACATCAAATTCATACAATAAAAGTGTGAGTTTCTAGCATGGTACAACCACTGATTTAACATCATCAAAAATAAGTGCTCCAGATAAAATACCTTAGATGCAATTCACCCCCTTTTGTTACAAGGACAGGATCCGGTTATACAACCATCCTGATCAGGCACCCAGGAAGTATTGCATTTCATGATCTATATTGAGTCAAGTTTCAACACTTCTCAATCGTAAGATCCATAATGCTTCTCTTCTACGTAGTGTTAATTCCCTATTCCCCACCCTGGGGTGTCTCAGTGTGTGTTCAATTCCGTAAAAGCTGAAACACCTATATCTGTCTTGCGACAGACATTTTGTTATCTGTATAGCTATGGGGTATCTAACGTCTCCTTATTTTACAGCTCTCATATGCTCATCAATTCTGTCTTTAAGGGCTCTAATAGTGCTGCCAACATATCTTTTCCCACAGCCCAGTGCCTTGAGACCTTTTCAGGTGAGTAGCTGTGCTTTACAATGCACTGATTGATGGATTGATTGACATTTACATTCCATGATGTACACTACAAACTTGGTGTTACAGTTCATACTGGATATTATTGTATACATCTTCTTAGTGGGGCCTTCAGATTGTTTCTTTTTGTCATGTGCCCATTTACATACTGCACAGTGGCCACATTTGAAAAATCCTAATGTCTGTGGTGTCAACCAAATATCCTTGTTTTTAGTTATCGGATAGCTTGAACTCAATAAATTCCTAAGGCATCTTCCCTTACGGTAAGTGATGTCTGGCCTATTCGAGATACAGTCATCCAGTGTTTTATCTGCCTTAAGTACATGCCAATGTTTTTTTAAGCTCTGCACAAGTATATTGGATAGTTTAGTGTAATCCATAACCACACGAATTTTTGTCATTATGACTAGTTTTACTAGTGTGTTCTCCAAAGGTGACCTGTCTGTCTATGTTAAAGACTCTATGTTTGGCTCTTGTTAAGGTGTTCCTGTCATATCCTCTCAAATCTTGAGATCATATCTTGAGTACATTGTCTGAATTCTGGTTCAAAACTGCAGTTGCGTCTCGCTCATATCAGTTCGCCATAGGGGATGGCCCTAATTTGATGCACACTCGATGCATGTAGAAAAGCATTACAAGCAGTTGGTTTGCGATAAAGTCTACAATGTATCTTGTTGTTACGAATATACAGCTCCACATCTAAATTGTGACGTTACTCTGGCTGTATTCAAAGGTGAATTTAATGTTTAATTTATCGTTGTTCAGGTGTTCAAACAATTCGCACAATTTCTCTTTTGTTCCGGTCAATATCATTAGACAATTGTCTGTATATCTCCACCAATATAATATTGAGTTATTCCATCGTGTGCCATTTGATCCCCAGATCTAAACCTCCTCCAGCCACCCCATGAAGAGGTTAGCGTACGAAGGAGAGAATCTGGAACCCATGGCAACTCCCTGAGTCTGTCTGTACCATTTATCCTTAAATAGGAATACGTAATTATCCAAAATAAGTTTTGTCATATTCATCAGCATCTTAGTGTGATCCCACAGGTTTGCTGACCTAGGACTCAGAGTAAGTTTCTAAGCATGTAATCCTAAATCTTGTTTAATGCTGGTGTATAGGGCAGTAACATCTAATGTTGCTAGTATCATCTTTGCCTCCCAGTTCAGGTCTGTAAGTATTCCCAAAATGTGTTTTGTATCCTGTATATATAAAGGTAGGTTGCTAACCAAAGGTTGTAAGCAAATGTCCACATATTCTGACAGTCTCTCTGTGGGCCCTTCAATACCTGATATAATGGGTCTACCTGGAGGGAAAGGGAGATCCTAATGTATCTTCGGTAAGGTGTACATGCATGGGTATTTGGGACATTTTACCCTTAGATACGTGTACTCCTCATCCTCCAATAGGCATAGATAATGCCACTGCTTCAAATGTCGGGTGATATTGTTCGTCAGACTCCATATCGGATTGTTGGGTAGGATTTCATAACAGTTCGGGTCATTTAATTGTGAGTGAATATCTTGTTCATAGTCTGTACAGTTCATGATTATGATGTTCCCACCCTTGCCAGCTTCTCGTATCACAATATCGTTGTCAGTAATGAGAGTATTGAGTGCCTCATGCTCTTTTTTGGTGAGGTTGCCAGTTTTGTTGATAGACAGTTTATTTTTGTCATCATGTCTGTCCAGATCCCATAGTACCAATTTGTGGAAAATATCCACATTATTGCCTATTTGTAAGTTGGTTGTCCACTGGATTTATCTTTCAGACTAGTAGTAACAGAAGGGTCCATATGGACAAAAAGATCCTTCGGTAAAGTGCTAGATTTGGTTGGATCTCCCTCCTAGTCTGATATTGATAACAACATTTTCGGATCAAGTACATCTTGTATTGATAAGTCGCAAGACGCAAAATCTCATTGCCTAAAGGTCTCAACTGTATTAGCAGGAGGATTGATCTCAAAATGTTTTTTAATCTTTAGACGTCTTATAAATTTGTAAAGATCAATTTTCAGTTTGCAGATGTGCTCCACGTTAGTAGGGCAAAATCCCATGCCCTTAGTGAGTAATGAAATCATGTCTGGAGTCAAGTGTTTGTCAGTAATATTAATTACCGAGACATCCCCTAATTCCTTTTGTCCCATGATCTGGTTTTCATCCCTTTTCGTTCCTCTGGCTGTGCCCCCTCTCTTTCCCCTCCTGGTCTTCCTGTGGGTGCAGTACCTCTGTTCTGATCTTGATTTCCTCTCTTGATTCTCATGACATGATTTTTGGTAACTAGATTATTTGACGTTCCCTCTCAAATTCACAGAATGACCCCTCCTGGTTTATCTCTTGTGTCTCTAGGGACCTGATGATCGTATTTTTTAGCAAAGGTAAAAAAAACCTTCCTTTATTATAATCATATTCATCCCTTCTCAATTTTTGGGCTTTCCATTGTTTTATGTCTGTCTGGTGTCTCATCATGATATCATTAAGAATTGCATAGTTCTTCTCTGTGGCCTCTGCAATGTTCAAGTTCTTGATTTCTAACTCTAGTGTGTCTATATCTTTTTGTAGTCTGGCTACTTTTCTGTCAGAGTTTTCAATACGGATATCCATTGATTTATTCAAATTGGCAGTTCGCTCTCTCTCCCAAGTCAATAATAGGTCTTCGTCTAAGTCATCATATGTTGGAATTATCTGAGATCTGACTCACCTAGGCACTCTGTTTAGCTTGATGTATTGTCTTAGTGTAGCACCGTCCTACCATTTGGCCATCTCACTCTTTTTCAGTCTCTCTAGTCGTAAACACTTATCTTTCTTTGCGTTGTGGATTTCCACTGCCTACTGTCAAAACATCTGAATTCCCTCTACTAAGGTTGTTGAATAGGTCTTCTGCTTCTTTGTCTCTATTCATTCTTTCACTCATTTCAAAATGTCTATGTGTCTGATGAGGGGTGATGCCCCGAAACTGGGTCAGGATGCTTGTTTCCGGTCCAGGAGGACCTGGCTTGGTAGTTCAGGCTGGAGTGTTCCCATGAGGCACAAGGTCAAGACTGATTTTCATATGTCTGGGTCTAAACTAGGGTGGTGTGGTGAGCAAAAGAACAATGGATTTAACCCAGATCTCTTGACTGGGGGTGAATGTTTGATTTGCTCTGTATTCCATCCATCATCTGTGTGTCTTTTGCTTTCTCGCCCTAAGTGCACTGGGTATGCCCAGACGTGGGTCCCATGCTCACTACACCACTGGATTCAAGCTAGCCTGGCTGATGAGGGGTGATGTCTCAAAACTGGTCCCAGGATGCTTGTTTCCGGTCCAGGGAAGACCTTGCTTGGCAGTTCAGGTTGGACGGTTCCCATGAGGCACAGGGCCAAGACTGATTTGCATATGGCTGGGTCTAATCTGGGGTGGCATGGTGAGAAAAAGAACGATGGATTTAACCCAGACCTCTTGACTGGGGGTGAATGTTTGATTTGCTATGCATTCAAGTTCCGTCCATCATTTGTTCCTTTTACTAGTGTGCATTCAGCACTGATTGTGCCACCCATGTAAGTAGCCTTTTAAACATATCCCAGGCCTGCCATTGCAGCTTGTGTGTGCTGTCTCAACTGCCATATAAATCTGACGAGAAAAACCTTCGCCAGGCCCAAACCTTCCTTTTTAGTACATATAAGTAACCCCTAGGGTAGGCCCTAAACAGTCCATAGGCAGGCTGCAATGTATGTCAAATGTAGGACACGTATTGTGCAGTTTTGCATGCCCTGATAATGAAAAACTCTTAATTTGTTTTTGACTATTGCACAGCCTACTCTTCAAATAGGGTATCATTGGTGTTACATTGTCACATTTAATAGGCTGCAGCTTCCAAATGGGAACAGGTAAACAGTTAATGTTTGGTGTCTTTGGAATTGTAATGAATAATCCTCTTTTATGTTAAAGTTGGATTTTGAATTACAATTTTGAAAATGCCACTTTTAGAAAGTTGGCTTTTTCCTGCCCTAGCCATGTAGTACTTACAGCCTGTCTCTGGGTCACATGACTGGGGGAAGTTGGGAATTAGACTTTGTGTATTCCTCCTAGCCAGTCCCACATAATAGAGAGCTTAGGTGTACCTGAATGGGCTATCACTGGCAGGATGGGAAAGAAGAGTTAGGCACAGCTCCACTTACACCTTCACATAAATGACTGCATACTCCCTGTAGTTAGTCTGGAGTCTGGGCAGAAAAGGCCGGGAAGCCTGAGTGCTTCAAAGGGAATCCTCTAGACATTTCTCCTACTACAAAGA
Organism: Calotriton arnoldi; assembly: GCA_963921515.1. Classification (NCBI taxonomy): domain Eukaryota; kingdom Metazoa; phylum Chordata; class Amphibia; order Caudata; family Salamandridae; genus Calotriton; species Calotriton arnoldi. The sequence continues at coordinate 1,031,309 of CAWUFW010005749.1, forward strand.
AGGCCCCAGCTATAAATATTGGCTCACAGATACCAACTCTTCAGTACACCTCTGGACCTGTAGATTCTGCAGAAGTAGGACTGCTGTGCTGCTTTGCTGCCAGATGGACTGCAGCTCTGCCACCCTGCTACTCTGCTGCTCTGCTGGCTGTTGCCCTGCTTGCTGAGAAGGAAGATTGGGCCTGCACTCGCCATACCAGGCTGAAGTGACTCAAAGGGTCAGCCAGTTGACCTCCTGTTCAGAGCTACAGGGACATAACAAGTTCCAGAAGCTCCCTGCACCTGCCAGGCTGACCTGCTGCCTGGACATGCAACTGGACCTGTCTAAGTCCTGCTAGCCTCTGCTGGAGGGAGTTCCTGACCGCCAAGTTGCACCCCTCAAGTCCTGGACTTTTGGCGTTGCTTGGTGGGGCTCCCCTGAAGTTCTTGGGCTCTTCACAAATGTGAACTGGCCCGTTCGCACCAAGATCTTGCCACCCGCAATGCCTTCCAGTGCAAAATTCTAATGAATCAGACTCATTATGCTAAAGCAACATCTAACAGCGTCCGGAAACACTTAACACCACAACATCGACAGTTTGTGGTGACCACCAATGTGAAGCTCCACAACAGAACGTCTGCAATGCCAACAGAAACTTCATGCTACAGCGACGACCGTCCACGATGCCCAGCCTGCACTTGACACTACATCAATGACCATTTGCAACACTCTCCCTGCTCTCCGTGGCCCCTTTCACTGTAAACGGAACTCGTTGCACTGGATTTCGAAGGTAACTTTTTCAGGGAGACTAACAAGGTCCTTGGTCCAACCCATGCTCCGTCCTGGTCTGCCTGAACTTGTGACTGTCATTCAGTCTAATGCAACCAGATAGCCGCGAATGGTGCTTTTCTGCTTTTTGGTGCTATTTTCACAAAATAAAACTTTCTTTGCATATCTCCGTTTCTTATAATTGTATTTTTGACATTTTGGTGTCAAATTATTTATTAAAATTAACTCTATTTTTCAAAATTGGTGTGGGATTTTCCTTGATTTGTGTTTTCACTTTATTGCTGTTTCAAGTGCTGCATAAATATATTACACATTACCTATAAGTTAATGCTGACTGCTCTGCGCCTAGCCACCATAAGGTTGAGCACAAGTTAATTTGGGGTTTGCTTGTGACTTCACCCTGACAAGGATTGTAGTTACTACTTCAGTAGGGTTTCACCCCTCTCAACCAGTAACCCAATTTCTTACATGTTCTTTCCAGAAAAGTTGTTAACCACTGTTGGAAGTGGGGGTCCTTATCCCTCTCCGCTGCCACCAAATGCTGAAGGCGGGAGTCCCTGTCCCACACCACTGTTGCCAGGTGCGAGATCCGGACCCCTCGTTTCAATGTTAGGCTAAGTAAGGACACCGTCTGAGATAGCCCTGCTCACCCCCTTAGTAGCTTGGCACGAGCAGCCAGGCTTATCTCCAAGGCGCGAGTGTACAGTATGTGCAACCACACTCACAGCAACCCATGATGTCACCACAAATAGACTCCACACGAGTTTTTATAAAACGAGTATAATCTTTATACAAGAAGATATACAATATGACCACACGATACAAAACCAACAAATAATAATGGGTAGTATTCCTTCCGGTGGATTGGTAGGTTCTAATCCCAACCACCGCTTCTAACCAACAGTTAAGCTGACTTCTAACCGTTTCCAAAAGGTTAGGTAGGTCGTAGTGCTAGAATCACACACGTTGCAAAAGAAACGAAATACTGCAATGCGTAACGATATACTCCTGAACTGTGCAATAGAGAAACAATGCCATAGATAGCGCCACAGTCATGTACTTTGCAATAGAAGGAATAATGCAATGCGTATCACCACCAGCATGCCCTGTGCAAGGAAGAAACAAAGTAATGCGTCACGCTACAATTATGTACTATGCACTGATGAAATAATGCAATGCGCCGCGTTATAATCAGGTACTGTGCGATGAAGAAATAATGCAATGCGTAGCGCACCCAGAATGTAGTTCGTCAGGAACAAATAGAGTCAGGCGTCTTACGACAGTTCGATAGTTCGTTAGCTGCAATAATGCAAAGTGTAATACGACAGTCTAGGTGCTCCGTTAACAGTTGCCCCCGACATGGATCAATGATGACACAAAAGTACCGCTTCTCACTCCGGCCCCAGTACTGCCCCTCCTTGGGCCAGCACGGGCCTCGATCCGAGCCGAAGCAACAGGCTCATGCAGCTGCCAGGAGCGAGAGGCCGAGAGAGTGTCCCTCCGAGCCCGCACCCCACCGCAGGTGGTGATCCACGTTACCTGGGGGGGCGCGACCCCACTCTCCTCCCCTCCTTCAGTGACTTGGGCCTTGATCCAGAACTCCGTAAATGGGCACGGCGAGCTCGGGCCGGCGGCTCTGCTCCTCTGGGACTGCCGGTCTGGGCCGCTACTGTTGCACTCCGAGGGCCCAATGACCTGGCCCTCCTTCCGGCTGTCTCAGTGGACACCGAGACCCACCCTCAGCACTTGTGGAGACTTACTTCGATTTTTGGGCACACGCTACCCAGGCACTGCTCACCAGCGCCTCGGCTTGCACCTCGACACGCACCCTGCGCGTCCGAGTCTCACCTCTTCTCCCGGTGCACACAACAACCAGGCACTCTTCACCAATGCCTCAGCGTGCACCACGACACGCACCCTGCGCGTCCGAGTCTCACTTTTTCTCTTGGTGCACACAACGACCAGGCGCTCTTCACCAATGCCTTGGCTTGCATCACGACACGCACCCTGCGCGTCCGAGTCTCACCTTGTCTCCCGGTGCACACAACGACCAGGCGCTCCTCACCAACGCCTCGGCTTGAGCCACGATACGCACCTTGCGCGTCCGAGACTCAGTTTACACCTTTGTGCCCACGATCACAAGGCACAACTTCTTAGGGTCTCAAGCTGCAAAACCACGCGCACACCGCGTTGCTTGGGACGTCTCCAGAAACATTTATGTTCCTGTGTTTCCAAACAGGGAGCCAGCTCACCTTGGGCCTTTGGGGTTCAGGACACAGCACAAAGCACAGTCCTGTTCACGAAGGGGTTGACACCACCCACTGCAATGTCCCTTCAGTCTCTTCCTTAGTAAAAGCTACAAACTGCAGGCCAGCCCCAGATCACGAAGCAAGGGTCAGCCCTATCCAGCAGTCTCTTCAGCAACTTCTTCTTTGGCAGAGGTTCTTCTTGACCACGAAAGAGGTCAAAGCCTTTGCAGACTCGACCTGTCCATTTCGCAATTCAAAATTACACAAATTCTAGGGGTTTCAGTTCTCTTAGTTATACCCCTTCATGTCTTTGAAGTTCGTTGTGCTCAGGGGTCCCTGACCCCTGCCTAAATCAGTTCTGGGTGTCTCCCTCCCAGTGTCACCTTTCTCCCTTTGATACTGGGGGTCTGGACCCTTAATCACTCAGCAGGAGATGGGTCAATTGTTTTATAGCCGCAACCCAGGCCTTTTCACCTCCCGGGGTTTCACCTCGCATACTCTCCAGATGCAGGTCAGCCAGGTGCCATCTCAACCCCTCCCATCTCAGATCCAGACAGTCAATCCACATTCAGCAGAGACACACAGAAATGCTTAAAGCACAAAACTCAGCCACTTTCTAAAAGAGTGGTTTCTGAACACACAGTGACAAAATCACTTTCATAGAAAGTTGTGTTATGACACTGTGAGTTCATACATACTAAACTTCACCTCTCCATTATAAACTTATAGGAAACTAGGCTAACAAAACACCATACCCAGCCTCCCCCATTCTGTCTTATGGGCAGAATGGCCTTTCACCAGTGAAAACGAAATGGAGTGTTTTTTCACTGTCAGGACATAGCACACACCTCAGTATATGTCCTGCCTTTTACCTACACTGCACCCTGCCCAGGGGTTACCCGGGACCTACCACAGGGGTGCCCACAGTGTACGCAAAAGGGAAAGTAAGGCCTGACAAGTGGTTGCACTTGTCAGGACAACATGCTAACTTAGCAACCTGCGCGCAGGCCCTACACTGAGGCCTGAGTTCCCTTCTCTGTGCGCCTTTGCATTACTAGCCCTTGCACACACAGTGCACATCACTAGGGACTTTTACTAGTAAGGCAAACATACCAATCATGGCCAACCAATTACCATTGTACTTTACATAGGGAACCCTTGTACTTTGACACTGATCAGCAGTGGCAAAGTACCCAACGCATCTATATTGGCAACTCTATGTCAGGTAAACGGTCTAGGGGGAAAGCAAAAGGTTTAGGGAACTTTAGCCAAAAAGGCCAAGTCCTACACAACCCCCTCCCAACCAAAAGCCAGGTAAGACCAATCATTACCTTGATGGACTTCCCTGCTTCGGGCGATAGAACCAGGATGCAGGCTCTCTACCACAGGGACACCCTCCTGTTCCTCGCCTTCCTGACCCCTGGGGTTCTTCCTGATCACTACTCCCTGAGCCAACAATGCTGTTCCATGGATCCCTCCCGGCCAGGGGAACCCCTCCAGGGGTGCTGGACCCATGCCACCCCACCCTGGAGTGGTACCCTGGGAAGGCCCATTGGTCACGATACTACCTCCAGTCATCCTGCCCTCCAGGTTAAAAGTGGGTTTACTCTGGTCACTTCTAGGGGACCCAGCCCCACTGGCTGGACACTGTCCCACCGGTGTTCCCACTGGGGAACACAACCCTCTTTTAACCTTCCATTTATTTTTCTGGGCCTGCCACTTAGGAATGGACCCCACAAACTTCAGGACGGCAGGAGCTCTGGCTACAGACTCCCCACGCCCTCCTGACGCTAGGTGTTCTTCCTCCCACCTCTGGCAAGTAGGCACTAGACCTCCACCCGGGGGCTCTCCTATGGCCCCCCAGTTTCCTGGGTGGTGCTGCTGATCCCTGGGGGTGCTGCTTACTCTTCCTCCCCCTCTTTTGAGACAAGAGGCTAGCCAGCAACTCCTCTTCACTACTCTGGGATCTCCTTGCGCCACTTGGCCCTCCTTCCCTCTCTGGGGCCTTTTCAGGACTCTGGACCCATGACCAGGAGTCTGGTTCTCGTGGAGACTCCCGGGAATCAAGGAGCCCACACCTTAACCCGGGGTGGCGCAATCCCGGAAATTAATTTCTCAGCCTATGCTCCCCTGGGGCCAAATTGGAGAACCCCGCCAAATCATTTACCATGCTAACCACTACCCAATCCTCCAGTGCACTCTTGTAATCATCCAAACTTGGCACTGGCTGTGCGCTGCCACCAATCACACTGGACTCTGTTTGTTTACCCTTAATGTCCAGTTCCCTCATGCTTAACTCATGAGTGAAGAGAATCCGTTTCTCTTCCAACGAGAGAGCGTTCCTGCTCTCCTCTGCTCGAGTTTTAAGTTTTAACACCTCCAACTCATGCAGTCTGACCCTTTGGTTTTTCTCCAACTCCTCTGGTGAAAAACTCCTCCCTGAATGGCTACTACCAGCCCCTGCGGCTGGTCTCTCCACTGACAAATCCTGTGGACCAAGTCCATTCCCTGGGTCATCCTCATCCACCTCAACATCCCCTGTCTCCTGAGCTTCTTTGGCTTCCCACCAGGCCCTCAAGGCCATTTGCAGCTCCTCCTTCTTGGCGCTACCCTTCATGGGACATCCCAAAGCTCTGAAGAATTTCCTCAACTGATCAACCTTGTAGGAAAACAGTGCCTCAATGTTAAACTCTAATTCTGCAGCCTCAGCGGCTATCTGGCTCTCTCCCTGAGACATGATGTGTGGTTTAAAGGTTACTCAACAATAGAACCAACAATTCCAAAAACACAATATGTGGTTGCGTTGTGGTCTGCGATCAATTTATGATGAACACCAATTACTGTGAGTGATTTTGCACATACATGTTTAATTTACATTAGGATCGAATCCCACCTCTCTGCCGCCAAATGTTGGAAGTGGGGGTCCTTATCCCTCACCACTGCCACCACAAGCTGGAGGCGGGAGTCCCTGTCCCACACCGCTGTTGCCAGGTGCGAGATCCGGACCCCTCGTTTCAACGTTAGGCTAAGTAAGGACACCGTCTGAGATAACCCTGCTCACCCCCTTAGTAGCTTGGCACGAGCAGCCAGGCTTATCTCTAAGGCATGAGTGTACAGTATGTGCAACCACACTCACAGCAACCCAATGATGTCACCACAAATAGACTCCACACGAGTTTTTATAAAACAAGTATAATCTTTATATAAGAAGATATACGATATGACCACACGATACAAAACCAACATATAATAATGGGTAGTATTCCTTCCGGTGGATTGGTAGGTTCTATTCCCAACCACCGCTTCTAACCAACAATTAAGCTGACTTCTAACCGTTTCCAAAAGGTTAGGTAGGTCGTATTGCTAGAATCACACACGTTGCAAAAGAAACGAAATACTGCAATGCGTAACGATATACTCCTGAACTGTGCAATAGAGAAACAATGCCATATGTAGCGCCACAGTCATGTACTTTGCAATAGAAGGAATAATGCAATGTGTATCACCACCAGCATGCCCTGTGCAAGGAAGAAACAAAGCAATGCATCACGCTACAATCATGTACTGTGCGATGAAGAAATAATGCAATGCGTAGCGCACCCAGCATGTAGTTCGTCAGGTACAAATAGAGTCAGGCGTCATACGACAGTTCGATAGTTCGTTAGCAGCAATAATGCAAAGTGTAATACAACAGACTAGGTGCTCCGTTAACAGTTGCCCCCGACATGGATCAATGATGACACAAAAGCACAGCTTCTCACTCCGGCCCCAGTACTGCCCCTCCTTGGGCCAGCACAGGCCTTGATCCGAGCCGAAGCAACAGGCTCACACAGCTGCCAGGAGCGAGAGGCAGAGAGAGTGTCCCTCCGAGCCCGCACCCCACCCCAGGTGGTGATCCACGTTACCTGGGGGGGCACGACCCCACTCTCCTCCCCTCCTTCAGTGACTTGGGCCTTGATCCAGAACTCCGTCAATGGGCACGGCGAGCTCGGGCCGGCGTCTCCGCTCCTCCGGGACTGCCTGTCCGGGCCGCTTCTGTTGCAGTCTGAGGGCCCAATGACCTGGTCCTCCTTCTGACAGTCTCAGTGGACACTGAGACCCGCCCTCAGCACTTGTGGAGACTTACTTCGATTTCGGTGCACACGCTACACAGGCACTCCTCACCAGCGCCTCTGGTTGCACAGCGACACGCACTCTGCGCGTCCGAGACTCGTCTCTTCTCTGGTGCACACGATGACCAGGCGATCATCACCACGCCTTGGCTTGCACCTCGACACGCACCCTGTGCGTCCGAGTCTCACCTCTTCTCCCGGTGCACACAATGACTAGGCCCTCTTCACCAACGCCTCGGCTTACACCACGACACGCACCCTGCGCGTTCGAGTCTCACTTCTTCTCTCGGTGCACACAATGACCAGGCGCTCTTCACCAACGCATTGGCTTGCACAACGACACGCACCCTGCACGTCCGAGACTCACTTCTTTTCCCGGTGCACACAACGACCAGGCGCTCCTCACCAATGCCTCGGCTTGCACCACGACACGCACCCAGCGCGTCTGAGTCCCACCTCATCTCCCGGTGCACACAACGACCAGGCGCTCCTCACCAACGCCTCGGCTTGCACCACGACACGCACCCTGCGCGTCCGAGACTCAGTTTACTCCTGCGTGCCCACGATCACAAGGCACAACTTCTGAGGGTCTCAAGCTGCAAAAGTACGCACACACCGCGTTGCTTGGGACGTCTCCGGAAACTTTTATGTTCCTGTTTTTACAAACAGGGAGCCAGCTCACCTCGGGCCCTTGGGGTTCAGGACACAGCACAAAGCACAGTCCTGGTCAAGAAGGGGGGGACACCACCCACTGCAATTTCCCTTCAGTCTCTTCCTTAGTAAAAGCTACAAACTGCAGGCCAGCCCCAGATCACGAAGCAAGGGTCAGTCCTATCCAGCAGTCTCTTCAGCAACATCTTCCTTGGCAGAGGTTCTTCTTGACCACGAAAGAGGTCAAAGCCTTTGCAGACTCGACCTGTCCATTTCGCCATTCAAAATTACACCAAATTCTAGGGGTTTCAGTTCTCTTAGTTATACCCCTTAATTTCTTTGAAGTTCGTTGTGCTCAGGGGTCCCTGACCCCTGCCTAAATCAGTTCTGGGTGTCTCCCTCCCAGTGTCACCTTTCTCCCTTTGATACTGGGGGTCTGGACCCTTAATCACTCAGCAGGAGATGGGTCAATTATTTTATAGCCACATCCCAGGCTTCTTCACCTCCCGGGGTTTCTCCTCGCATACTCTCCAGATGCAGGTCAGCGAGGTGCCATCTCAACCCCTCCCATCTCAGATCCAGGCAGTCAATCCACATTCAGCAGAGACACACAGAAATGCTTAAAGCACAAAACTCAGCCACTTTCTAAAAGAGTGGTTTCTGAACACACAGTGACAAAACCACTTTCATAGAAAGATGTGTTATGACACTGTGAGTTCATACATACTAAACCTCACCTCTCCACTATAAACTTATAGGAAACTAGGCTAACAAAACACCATACCCAGCCTCCCCCATTCTGTCCTATTGGCAGAATGGCCTTTCACCAGTGAAAACAAAATGGAGTGTTTTTTCACTGTCAGGACATAGCACTCACCTCAGTATATGTCCTGCCTTTTACCTACACTGCACCCTGCCCAGGGGTTACCCAAGACCTACCACAGGGGTGCCCACAGTGTACGCAAAAGGGAAAGTAAGGCCTGACAAGTGGTTGCACTTGTCAGGACAACATGCTAACTTAGCAACCTGCGCGCAGGCCCTACACTGAAGGCCTGAGTTCCCTTCTCTGCGCGACTTTGCATTACTAGCCCTTGCACACACAGTGCACATCACTAGGGACTTTTACTAGTAAGGCAAACATATCAATCATGGCCAACCAATTACCATTGTACTTCACATAGGGAACCCTTGTACTTTGACACTGATCAGCAGTGGCAAAGTACCCAAAGCATCTAAATTGGCAATTCAATGTCAGGAAAATGGTCTAGGGGGAAAGCAAAAGGTTTAGGGAACTTTAGCCAAAAAAGCCAAGTCCTACAACCACATTTGGCAACGTTTCTGTTTTTTATTTTAAATCTTCATGAATTAGTAATAGACAAAGTTTCAAAGCTTCGCTCATGGTTTAAAGGTAGCTCCAGTATATTTTATTGTCACTTTTTGTGAAAATCCTTTGTTTACGGCCTGCTTTTCAATACACCTGTGTATTTTAAAACAGAACACCTAATTCACAAATTAATATAAACATTTTCACATGTATATTTACAACAACTTTAGACTTTCAGGACTATGTCTCTAGAGCTCTAAAATATGTAGGTACCTAGAGGCTATCCTTGACAACTGTGGTAAATTGCATTTATACTTAATGGGAAGTCAATTTTACGTGTGCAATTTTAATTGAACAATTATTCATGCAAAAATGTCTTACAAGAGCGCAATTGCACATTTTAACTCACTTCTCATTTTTGCTCGTCCCATCAAGGAAATAGATTTACTTCTGCCATTGACAGCAGAAAATAACTGAATCCTAGGCAGAGAGTAGGCTGAGAAAAAGTTAGTGATTACCTACAAATCCACAAGTTTGTTGTGTGGATAACATTTCAATGGCATTCGAAACCTTATCACCAACCAGTGGCGGCACGCATAGGCTGTGCTGCGGGCGGTGGGGTGGGCCGAGGAGGGGCAGGGTGGGGGGTAGTAAACTCGGACATACGACGGAACGGAGGAAAGTAATAATTACTTTCCTCCGATCCGTGGTATGTCTGAGTTTACTACCCCCCACCCTGCCCCTCCCCTGCCCCGCCCCACCGCCCCGCAGCACGCCCTATGCAAGCCACCACTGTTACCAACTATCAATTATTACACCATACTTGGATAATATCTCATATGAGTAACCAAATTTATGAATGTGAATTGGTGTTGTGTGAATACAGTCCGCACTGACAAGTCATCCGATTTTCACGATTACACTGAACATAGATGTGTGAATGGCTTTGTGACTCGAGCCCAGAGACCTAGAGGGCAGGGTAAAGTTTTCAGGTCTGTTGAATTTGCTAGTCCATGCATACTCATGTTGCAGTGGGGATAGGATTTGCACCGTACAGATTGTACAAGATCAGATGGACCTTTAGTCCCAGACTGAGGCTTAACATCAACAAATCAACAATGTGTCAATGACAGTGAAGCACATTTGGCCCCTCAACAATGACAGAGAGTAGTAGATTTACAAACAATGAAGGTTTATTAGCAGATTAGCAAAGTTTAAAAGCCACATCATTAAAAGTAGTCATAAATCAACAATCACAATATAAATATAGTGGTCACTATAATTCTAAGCAATTCAAAATAGCAAATACAAAGACAGACTATTTCAAGTTCTCTTAAGCAAATCAAGCAAAATAAGTTCCCATGAAGGGATATTCCACACTATGCTAAACTAAGAGGAAAACAGGAGATTCATTAGAGAAGTCAAGCAGAGAGTGTCAGCAAATAAAGGCTTTGAAGGTTAGAATCAAATAAAGATTCAGTCAGGTCTAGAGATATCTCATAGCAGGAGGATACATCACAGTCAGCTTGTCCTAGGCATAGGTGTAGAAATTCACTATAGAATGCATACATATTCTTTTCTCACAGAAATCCAAACATTTGTGAAATTGTAATTAACTCAAACTACTGCACCTTGACTCCTGAAATGAGAAAAAGAGAGAAAGGACACCACAGTCAAAAGTGCATTAGCATGTTAGTGGGAGTCATTTAAACTGAGACCTACATTAACAATGGCTACCCTAACGCAATCATCACACTTTATACATTTGTCGATGCAGTGCATGTTAATATATAGTATGTAAAATGAAAAATAGTGACAGTGTCACCACTCTGCTTGACACGCTGTCCACATGCTTGCCTCAAGTTTTAAACATTAATTTGTTGCTAGTAACTTGTGTTTCTCTGTTTCTCCTACCCTTAAATGTGGTTGCTGCTTTTGCAGTCCCCTGTATTTCCTGTCTCTCTATCCATCCACCCTAATGTTTAGGATTTGTGGTTTACACCATTCTTTGCTATGAACAATGCCCATATCAGTATTTATTAGTCTGCCTTTGTTCTTCTCTAGATGTAGCTTCAGAAGTGGTCATGAAACTCTTACAGGTGTCTCCTGAACTGTATAAAATACTTCTGGTTTTACACAGCAAAGGGGAAGCAAATCTCTAGGTGTAGCCTCTGGTGGAGGCACACAGTTCAAACCTGTGGGTCGTGGCCCACACTTTGATGGATGCGCAAGCCACCAAGGTTGGATGTGAGGAGCAACCACAAAGCTGAATACATCAAGGGAGGCCACTTGGTGCAGACACTTGTTCAGGAGGTATCTTTCAGCTGTACCTGATTTCAGACACATTGCCGTACAAGCTATATGCCTGTCAATAAGATAATGATTCAGACACTCTGGCATTATTGCTGTAGTTAGGTGTGGTCTCATGGACATAGATATCATAATTACAGCACGAACGCAGAGGTTTGCATCGGTCCTGCTGCACGCCCCTCATCATGTGAGTTGGCGTAGGGGTGGTAACATTTTTATTTTTCAATTTTAAGTCTAACGGTAGTGCTAACACATGTCTTTTGGATCATTTTAGAGAATTTATCATGACACAGAGCATAAAAATATATCAATCACGGCAGGGCCCACCTTTCTTTGGGTATCAACAGTTTGAAAGTGATCTAGATGTCAAACTTATGCTGAATGTCCCCTATTATGTAAGTTTCGATCTGGGGCAGTACCGCTTTGCCTTTTCATTTTGGCTCTATGTACAGGGCTAACATATGCCGTTTGCATTATTTTAGAGATATTGGGGCATATCAACAAGAGTCAGCGTTAATTACCGCTGACCGCGCTTAGCGCGGTTTTTGTTAACGCGGGCTATCGCTGGAATTCATCGCCATGCTTGCGCTGTATTAACAACGCATAGCGTAATGGCGATATAAATTCCAGCGATAGCGGGGAAATCGCCGTTTTGCCGGGAACATCGCTGGTTTTTCAGCGATGTTCCCTGCAAAACGGCGTATGCTTGATGATACAACCCTGTGGTCGTGACACAATAATCCACCTCCCATGTTACACATACATTAGTCAGGATTTTAGCAGACGTTAGTTTTTGGCGAAAACCGCGGTTTTTGCCAAAAACTAACGTCTGCTAAAATGCTGTGGGCCGCCTTGTAAATATCGCGATGTGCACTTAGCGATATTTTACAAGTCCCCCTGTGTGAGGTACGCCCAGTGACGTCCACTTTGCATCTCATTAGCGATGTATATCGCTAAGATGCGTAGCGTCACTGAAATGGCTGCTAACATGCGCTAATGCATGTTAGCGCCGCATTGTTAATAGGGCGATGGGATTTTCGCCGCTTTAGCGGCAAAAAGTGCCGCTAAAGCGGCGATAATGCCCTTGATAATATGCCCCATTGACTTTATACAGAGCGCCAGTATTAATCAATTGAGCAGGCTTTTTCTGAAAACAGCAGTCAGCGAGTGAGTCAGTTGCTGCACTCTTGCCCACTATTTTAGGTGGGTAGTCATGTCCTACAAAAATCTTTGCTGGAATATGCAGTACATGCCACCGTTGTAATTCTCTCTTTTTTGAACTCCCTTTGCATCCAGATACCTTCTGTTTTCCATTTTTACCACTGCATTGGATAGAATCAATCCCTGCATCATATTAGTAGATTCCTGCATTATCTAGGGTATTTTTATGTTACTTGTGTCTGGACGCTATAGCACTTTGGGTGTTTGGTACATTTTGTCTCAAGCATGAACGGAAGTTATTTTTCCTCGTTTGGGCACATCTTTTTAATCGGGTTCACGTACAGTATTTTATGGATGGCAACTAAGCCTGTGGCACTATCGTCTGAAATCTTTGGTAGTATGCAATCCTTGGTATTTGGGACTATACACTGTGTTACTGCGAACAGATGCGAAGCAATTCACCATTTTAAATTATCTTTAAATATTACTTAAATTTTTGTTTTTTTAAGGAACCACGTGTATTCTTTTTGTATTTACAGATATCAAGACTATAACCTTGTGGCTTTTCCTGATGAAGGCACTTTGGGTGCTGAAGCCCGAGTAGATACCATCTGGTCTCGAGCCACGTCTTTTTTGTTGTTGTCTCAACTCAGATATCTGTTGGGTCTCAATCATGTCTTATACATTGCTGGAGTGTTGAATTTTCCTTTTAACCATTTATATTTGTATTAATGAGACTGACTAGCAATACAGAGTTAATCATAAGCATTGAATATTTGTTGTCATTGTTGTTTTAGCTTCTTGGATGTTTGAGTGCATGTGGACATGATTGGAGTGAGCATGTGAATTCATTTATTTAATTATTATTTGTTTTGCATTTCTCCAAAATAATAAAATATATTTTGTACTTTTGTTAAAATTGGGGGGCATATTAGCAAGACCGGCGATAAAATTATCGCAGTTTTAGCGGCAGGAAACTGCCGCTAAAACGGCGATAATGGGCTTGCTAATATGCGTTATAGAATTCCAATAGAAGCCCAGGTTAGATGTGCAGGACATCTAACATCTGCTTCTATTGGAATTCTATAACGCATATTAGCAAGCCCATTATCGCCGTTTTAGCGGCAGTTTCCTGCCGCTAAAACGGCGATAATTTTATCGCTGGTCTTGCTAATATGCCCCTTGGTTCCTTCAAGTTCATTGAATATAGATGTGCTTTTAAGTGTTATTTGAGTTGCCTTAGGACTTTACATTGATGCACATGTGCACATTGGGCCAGTGTGAATCTCTGTCACGCCAACACAATCTTGCATTGTTTTTTCTAATTTTGTGTTACACTTGTTTGCGAAATTCCCCAAATTACAACATTTTGCTACATGGCTAGAATGTTAGTGCAGGAGCACGAGAACAATGCGAATGACCAGAACGCAAACAATTGTTGTTCTCAACACTTGTTTTTTTGTGATTTTTTCAGTGCGAGATGTGTCCTGTTATTTTTGTGCTAATGTGTAGTGCTAAATACCTTTCTTACATATAGCATAAATTCATAGAATTAGGCAAAAGCAGATTATGTGAACCTCACCGAGTCATAGTTTTCACTTCTCGGTTTCTGTTTAGTTTGTAAAATAGCGTCAGGACACAATTTGGTAATCATTGTGCTCTATAAATCCCATACAAAATACAAATAATATACAAACATACATACACACATGCAAAGTAACACACACATCCATGCACCCCCCCTCCCCCCACACACACACTGGTTTTGATCAGGTAAATTGTTCCTAACATCGTAACAAGGTGCGTGATGCAGAAAGCACCTCAAAGTTGTCTTGTCAATACCACTTGCAGCAAGATGCAAATTGAACTCAAGAACTTCGAAGTTTGGGTTAGGGAACATGAAAGTGGGAGAAAGGGTGCTTGGGTGTGCCCTGGAATTATTGTTTTCTCTCGAATTGGCAATAAAATAAAAACATAGGTGAGACTGTCCCTGAACTATAAACCTATTATCTGATGTGATCATGAGCAATTATTTTATCCAGCTGCTCTCTCTCCCTGTAATCCCGAGCCGACTCCAGACAGCATATAAGAGGTCAGTCCCTGGCTCTCTGCACACTGACTGCTGTCCTCAGCCACTGAAGTCCGGGGGGATCGCACGGAGACTACCAGGGGAGCACATATGTAACATCCTACTAAACGCACACTCATGTGCTTAGTACTTTTGTAAAGGGCTGTATGTCACCTGTTTACATCCAATGCAGGTAACGGAAACAATTTACTCTGGGAACCCATACATTGGGGGTCAAGGTGTAGTAGCGGAAAGGGAGTGGAATCATAAAAAGCAGAGTATGAGTAAATCTATACCTTTGTTATTTTAAAACTCTGCCACCAATTAATTTGCTAACAAGGATCAATGTGACACTAAATCTGTTATGTCCTACGCAATTGGTTACCGGAAGATGCACTTTAAAATAATTTAGTGGGGTAAGGCACCTGCTGCAGAGATCTTTGTGTTCCCACTGATTTCCAGACAATAATCATAATGGTAAGTGAGGATAACTCAGTTGGTTTATGCACTAGCTAGAGAGTTCTGTGTGGATCATTTGGCTAGTGATGTGTGTGTGTGTGATGTAAAGTGCTGACACACTACATTGAGATAAAAATAAATAAATAAGTACCATTGGAATTATTATATTCAGACAGATACATCTGGATTTCGTTTTGTGCATGCATATCTCTTTCAAGCTTTTGATTTGTGCCTAGCTAGAAGTGAAAATAAGAAAGGCCCCTTACCTCATGTAGGTTGTTGCTCCAAACTGCTGCGTGATGTAGAAATTAGAATATTAGAAAAATCAGAGCCATGTCTAGTAGGACACTCAGTTTGAGAGTATCTCAGTAGGTGCACTGTTTGTGGAGACTATAACAAGTGGTAATCATGGGAAGTTAGGAACTATGAAACCATCAAAATTAAGGAGGCACAGGAGAGTCCTGCGTCCATGAACCTATTGAAGGGGCACAGACTAGAGCATCTATTAGCCACTAAGGCAGGCAGAGAGAGTAGGAATTTAACATGGAAAAGGAGCCAGCAATAAAGGGCCCAGCACAATGGGGCACTGGGGAGCAAAAGGATCCGGGACTTATGGGGCACTGGGAACAGGCAGGCATTAGAACATTGGAAGATGCATTACACTCCCCTCCTCCAATACCACCACCACCACCCCACTTCATATCCACCACAAAATACTTCTGGTTCACGCTGGGGGAGTGATGCTCTGAAGAAGGGCAGTGTAAGAAGCTATCTGGCTTTGACCTGTAGAGATCAGTCAGAAGTTTTTCTTCAACTTCTTTGAACTTTATGTGTCTCTCAGAATTCCTCAGCGGTCCACGTTGGAAGAAAACCTCTGATGTAGGTTGAGCCTTCAGCTCACTACATCAACAGATATTCCTCCTGTGAGTGCTGTGTAATCCCAAAAGGCACAGTTACAGATTTCAGAACAGTGAAACCTGTCCACCTCCATTGCCAGGTAATGAAATGTGCAGTCACTCGTATTCTTCTGTTAATTTGCCAATTTGATTGAGTATTTAAACAAACTGTTGATCATATCACTGTCCCTCCCAAAATCACCAACTCTGGCTTCATCTATGCAGCTTCATTTTTTGTTTACAGATACAGAGGACCATCGTCACACAGTGCAGAAAATAAAGTTGCTGCAAATTGTGAACAGAAGAAAGCAGAAGTGCAACATATCTACTGAAAAGTAGCACAGCTATGCTCTCTCCATGCGCTGGAGCACTTTTGGGAGCCATGCACCAATGCAGTTACCCTTGCACCATAGTGTAAGGGTGTCTAATTTGTGATCATCATATTTTTTTGTGCAGAGTAGTCCCTTCTTGTACAAAATCTATGCTTTTAGACTGTTTTCACTTTTATATGTGCTGTAGAATGCAGCGCACATTCAACGAGGAAAAAACAACCTGAAATGAAAACATTTCTCCTCGTTACGCCTACCTTAGGGAGTCACGGGAGTTTTACCCAGATCCCTGTCTACAGTGCTTTGTAGATATGTATTTGCATCACAACCCATGGGTAGTTGCAGGCAAACACCCATGCACCATGCGTGGAATGCCACCATGATCCGGAGTAACACTGGCAGCACATTTATTTATTTATTTATATATTTATATAGCGCAACTAATACCCAGAGGCGTCTAGGCGCTAGCATCCAACCTCCTGCCAGCCATGGGGAAACAAAGTCTGAAGAGGGAAAAGCAAAGAAACAAGTCACCGCATATTACTAGGCCTTAAAAAGCCAAGTCTTCAGACCCTTCCTGAAAGATATCAGGTCTGGTGAGTTTTTCAGTGAAAGTGTTAGTTGATTCCAAAGTCTGGTGGTAATGTATAGAAAGCTTTTGCCACCCCAGTTGGAAAGTTGTGCCTTGGGAACTTCCACCAGCCGGTGTGAAGAGGACCGCAGCATTCTGGGAGGTATGTACCAGCGAAAGTGGTCGATCAGATATACAGGGCCCTGGTTGTGCAGAGCCCTAAAGGCGATGCAGAGTGCCTTGAACTTGATACTTTTTTCCACCGGGAGCCAGTGAAGAGAGTTAAGGGCCTCCTTTGCAGAAGCATATTTTGGTAGTTTGAAGAGCAAACGGGCGGCTAAATTCTGTAAGACCTGCATTTTGACCAGGAGGGCTTTATTAATTCCGATCAGAAGGCCATTGCAGTAGTCCAGCCTCGAAAGAACTAATGCCAAAACCACTGTTTTCTGTAGGTCAGGTGGTATAAAGGGGAAACTTTTCCTCAGGATCTTTAAGGTGTAACAGATAGCTGAGGTAATTGCATTTACATGGTGGGGAAATGAAAGGGTGGTATCAAAGATGACTCCCAGGTTCCTTGCCTTGGGGACTGGAATCGGGAGGGGGCCAAGCTCGATAGGCCACCAGTCCGAGGACCAATGGGAGACATCTCTGCCAAAAAGAAGAACCTCCTTCTTATTAGAGTTAAGTTTGAGACAGTTCTCTGACATCCATCTACTCACCTGTCCCATACAGGCGTGAAAGTTATGAATGGTGTTGCGGGAATCCTCTGAGATGGATACTATTATCTGGGTGTCATCGGCATATGACACCATGGCAAATCCAAAGGATTTGATGAGCCTGGCCAGGGGAACCACATACAGATTAAAAAGAGGGATGAGCCCTGTGGGACCCCACACAGAAGATTAAAACTCTGAGAACTAAGGCCATCCATTTCCAAAAATTGTTCACGGTTGGAAAGGAAGGAGTTAAACAATAATAGTGCGGTGCCGGCAATGCCTATTTCTTGGAGGCGAAGTAGTAGCAGGCCATGGTCCACCGTGTCGAACGCCGCCAACAGATCCAAAAGGATCAGTGCCGCCATGCCTCCCTTATCTACAGAGCACCTAATTTCTTCGGCAGCCATGATCAGTGCAAGCTTGGTGCTATGACCGCCTCAAAAACCATATTGGGATGGATCCAGAATGTCATTGTTATTAATATACGTGGTAAGTTCTTGATTCATATATTTTTCAATAACTTTTGCTGGCAGTGGCAGGCGAGCTATCGGACGATAGTTACCTGGATCTGCTTTATCCAGATTGTTTTTTTTTAGTAGTGGTAAAATGGAGGTCTTTTTCCATATTTTGGGGAAGGTACCAGATTGGAGAACAAGATTGAATAGCTCTGTGAGATGGCAGGCTATCGGTTCGATTGCAGAGAGTAAGATCTTGGGGGGACAGGGGTCCAACTGGGAGCCAGATTTGGCTGCAGAAAGAAGTTTGACCACATGCTCGTACGTTATTGGTTGCGCTCCATTGACCTACTTTGGATTACAATACACCACAAATTGCATCAGATTGTAAACCCCACAACGAGACTTCGCATCTGGTCTGTGTTAAAAAAAGTAACACAAACCTTACACAAATTCTTCTCTGGACCCTAGTTTATGCATGGTGAGCTGTAGGGTGTGTGAAGTTGGATAACTTTTGTTTCCAGCCAGCTTCATGAACTTTTGCTAAAAAAAAACTTCTATGAATTCCATGAACTTGCTTTACAATTACACTGCAGTGGTCGAAACATACATCAAAAAGTGTGTTTTGATAGGAAATAATCACACAAAGCCAACATTTAGAGCGTGACTTTTCCCTTTAAAGAAGTTATGGAAAAGGACTACAATGGTGGGGTTGCTATTACAGAGTTTTTCCCGAGGCGGCTCCCTTCATGACGACGGAAACAAACTCAAGTGAAAATCACCCACCTCCCTGGCCTTTAGCTTTTAGCACAGCAGACCCTTCTCCGGCTGGCTGTCCATACTGTGGGGATGAAAGGTTACTATTTTAAACCTTAAATGAGACCCCCACATCTTTTAGCCACTATATTAGCAGATGTTTTGTAAAATGGATCGAATTATGTAATAATTCTAGGAGCAAGATTGTCATCATCCCCATGAACATTGTAGGACTCACTAGATGGCCTCACGCAGAACCTTTAAGCGATTAACATTAAAACAACATGCTCCGTTTGATTCCTTGCCTAGCCCTGATGGAACTGTGTTTTCAGTGGAAGTATATAATCATGGTGCTGTTGTCCTGGAGCGATATAAAGGTGCTTGTGGTGTTGTGGATTGGTGCAAGGGTGTTGCTGTTGTTGAAAAGCAGTTGCAGGGTATTTGTTATTGTGGGGAGAAAGAAGGATGTTGGTGTTCTTGGGAAGTGGTAGAAGGGCTTTGCTGTTGTTGTAGAGTGGTAGCAGGGTGGTTTTTGTGGAGGGGTTGATGGGTGTTGGTGTCCTTGAGGAACAGTAGAATGGTGACCATGCTGGAGCGGTAGAAGTATATTTAGGTTGGTGTAGAGCAGTAGAAGGTTGTTGCTATTTTTATGGGGTGGTAGAAGGGTGATTTTTGTGGAGGGGTTGATGGGTGTTGGTGTTCTTGTGGAGCAGTAGAAGGGTGACCATGGTGGAGTGGTAGAAGTATGTTTATGTTGTTGTGGAGTGGTAGAAGGTTGTGGCTATTGTTATGAGGTGGTAGAAGGGTGGTTTTTGTGGAGGGGTTGATGGGTGTTGGTGTTCTTGTGGAGCAGTAGAAGGGTGACCATGGTGGAGTGGTAGAAATATGTTTATGTTGTTGTGGAGCTGTAGAAGGTTGTTGCTATTGTTATGTGGTGGTAAAAGGGTGATTTTTGTTGAGGAGATGTAGAAGGGTGTTGATGTTGTGGGGTGCTAGAATGGAGTTGTTTGGGAGATAAGTGGATGCTAACGATGCTTGATGAGGATGTGGGGGACAGTGGGAGTGTTTCATTTTTATTGATATGGTAGTTGATGGTTATTGGAGTCTATTGAGTAATATTTGTATTTCAGCCAGGCTTTTCGACTATCCGGCAGTGGTTCCTGAGCCAGCTTAAAATGATCCTTTCTTTTGTAAGATGCTTCTTCTTGTCGTATATATCATCAAATTTCAAAATGTTTGAATATTTTTTCAGTCACACAATATTTAGTAGACTATTGCCTGATAGTTTTTTCTGTAAACTGCTAATAAACTTTATTTGAAGAAAAGTGTTCAGACACCAAATCATAATTGAACGCTTAGATTTATAGGCACACCCCAGAGTCGTTTTATCATTTGTAATATACATTACAATCTGAAAACTATAAAGCATGAAACAAAAAAAAGAAAGGACTGCATGTTTTCTGCAGTAGTCTAATATTTCCGGAGACTAAAACAAGTGTTGTCCTGTTACTTTCAGATGTAGATCATCATTTCTGATACAAAAAATATTGTCACAGTAATAATAATGTATTGATACATCAACCTAGTGCTTAGACTTTGTTTTTGTACACTTTTGATGAGTTGGTGTGCTGGGACGTGTGCGATGACGCTGAAAACTAGCTAGCCATGCGCTCTTAAGCCCACACATCTAACTCAGGTCCTGGCTTCATGGAGGACTCAGGGATAACTAGGCCTTGGGGAAAGATGTTCATGGACACAGAAAGTAGGACTGGCTTCCTGCCGCGCAGTGGTTTGTGGGAGCACATTCTTCGTTTACTTTATGTTAGAAGGTTTGGTGCTCTATCCCCTATTGGACAAGAGATGCATGTGCCCCTCCTCACTGGCTGGAGCAGTGTCACCCCGCCCCATGCAGGACAGAAGCTTTGTCACAGCCGTGAGAGTAGGGTTTCGTCCTCTTTGTAAACACCTGCAGGCCCACTAGACTGTGCTACACCTGAGCCGCTGCTGAAATATCTGTGCAACATGGTGTGCTCCCTTGAGACAACCTTATCCAATTTGTGCTGTGTTTCTGTACCTAAAATTGTAAGGGGCATATTTAACAAATGGTCATGCAGCACAGCAAGTCAGCATGCTGCACTGCGTGATCGGGAAAGGGTAGGAATGTGCTGTAGTTTACAATATAAGGTGCATTCCTGTCATTTCCCAGCGCTGGCTCACAATGGGCTGCCTAGCGCCAATGCAGGCACCCTTGCATCATGGTGCATAGGTGCCTGCATTGTAAGTAGGATTACCTTCCTGCACAAAAGCAATCCCCTTGAGGTACTTTCCTCTTTCTGTGTGTGCTGCCGAATACGACGAGGAAGTAACTAGAAGAAATAATGATATTTTTCCTTGTTATGCCTCCCCTGGGGAGGTGTAGCATTTTGACACATTCCCAGGTCTACCACTGCTGGTAAATCTGGGTGCACCAAAATCCATGGGTGGATGTGTGGGAACACCCACTCTCCACCCATGGAACGCCTCCTTGGGGCAGAGTAACGTAACACAGCGATTTGCGCTGCATTGCGTTACTCAAGAATTATCAAGCCACGCAATGCTGTGCAAGTTGACCTTGCATGGCTTGATAAATCAAACGTAAAAGTTGCATCACTCTTGCGCCACGTTGCGTGGCGCAAAGGCGACACAACTCTTTTATAAATGTGCCTCTATATATTTGAAATATCATTCATTTTATAAATGGGAGGCTAAATCCTCACTTGTGTCGTATCTTATGTTGCCTCACAGCACCCCAAATTAGAGCACAGTGCTGCCAGGGAACGGTTGTGCTACACACATACCAATGTACCCCTGGGTGTTATGTCCTTCAGTCCTTGCCAAGAGTAGATGGTGCTGGTTACTGTCTCTTCAGAGGTTCCTACTGCCGATGTCACCTCTCTCCAGACCCACGGAAATTATACTGCAATGGAGAGCAACATTACCGGGAAGAGTTGAATACGTTACATAGCAAGAGACATGAAAATGGTGTGACTTGCTGTGGCACAGCGTGTGGCAGCATTATGTCACGTTTTTTTTGTTAGCTTAATCAGTGCTTAATTTGAGCCGGTGCTTTCCGGTGCTCAGCACCGGCACTTAATTGGTTTCCGGTGCTCGCCACCGGCACCTAATTGTCAACACCATACTTAGAACAGTCTACCACATGGTGGCGCTGCTCATCTAATTTAGAGATGAGCAGAACCTCGGTTGTTTAGGAATACCAGATACATTAAAATTGCTAATACCTGCCTCCCCAGCCATTCCTTTAGCTTTGGGGACCTAGAATATTCTGAACTGTCGCACTTACATGCGAGAGAGATGGTTAGTAGTTGTTTTGGCAGCGATGACAAGGGCGATGGGCGGTGCAAGCTGCAGCGGCCTCCTGGTCAGAGCCCTGGCACTTAATATTTTACAAATTAAGCACTGAGCTTAATACTTTCATGGCAAAACTTTAACCGCATTAGTATCACTTCAACACCTGAATACTACAATCCGCAACTTAAAGGTGAACAGTTGCAAAGGACCGGTCATTCGAAGGCACCACGTGATTCACTTAATGTATTTACCTTTGACCCCTGTAAGATGGAAACACTTTTTTTCTTTGAAATCTTCAAATTAAATAGCAGATAGTAAACTATGTGGCAAGTGTGGTAAACAAATAATTATGCAAACAAATACAAAACGCCAGTGACACTAGTCTCAGAATTCTAATCGCTCCGCATTTGCTTTGACCTCTCTCTAGGATTTTTTTTTTTTTTATCAATAGCAAGGCTTGAACACTTCATGCATCTCTCACGAGGAGGAGATCCCTAAACAAAACCCCCTGCAACCACCATGCCGTAAGATAAGGATACCTAAATAGGCCAGTCGCGGTCCGTGTAGGAGTGCCGGCCGGGCGGTGACGTGGGGCGGGGGAGGGGCAGGGTGGGGGGTAGCAAAGTACGGATTACGGACCAATACAGGTAAGTAAACATTTAAATCAATGAAACGAATTTCGTTGCGCGCACTGCACAACTTTGCTACCCCCACCCTGCCCCTCCCCCGACCCACGTCACCGCCCGGCCGGCACTCCTACACGGACCGCGACTGAAATAGGCCTACAGTATCTCTCAAAAGTAAGGCTTGGAGTTGGCTGGCTGAAGTCCCTCAAGGGCCTCTCTACACACCTTTCTCAATATGATGTAATTTCACTTACAGATTTTCAGTCTGAGGTGGACAAAGTTTAAATTGCTGCGTGAAGTTTTTCAACCGTTAACAAATTCGACACTTCATGATGTTTGTAACGTATAATCAACTTAGCAAAACTTTACCTGGTAATGAAAATACCAATAAAATACATTTTTGGTGGAATACAAATTTTCCCACAAAAACTTGAATTACCAGATGTTTTTCTAGCTGAAAGTGAGTTTTTACCAGTGGTTTTCCTACAAACCCCACTCTTGCTTTCTTTGCTTCCCAACTTATTTGTAGATGTTGCAAACACTGGCAACTTCACGAAGATTGCAAAGGGTTTGATACATCTCAGAAAGTTTACAGAAATGAACATTTGTAACCTTCCACTTCAGGTATGGCATCATGAAAGTGTGCACTGGTGCGGAGCATAGGTGTGCGCTTGTTTTTAAGACATTGTATTGTCCAAAGGAAATAAACCTAACTTTCTCTGAGATAGTGCATGAGCTGCATACAGCATAACGTGGAAGCAAGTAACCATACTGCAAAGCTGCATGTGATACGTCCAGCATATGGTTTTTACTCAAAAGAATCTCTTAGATCAACTTTAAAACCTTTCCCACTTTGTATGTGTGTGGTGCAGTGCAAAGCTTGGATAAATAAAATAGGTAAAATATAAGTATTTCCACTATTTTCGGCCTCCTTAGAGGAGAAGTCATTTTGTGGTGCAAATAACTGTCTGGCACTGTTAGTAAATAGGGCTTTGTGTCAAAAACCTTGGGTTGTAGTGTGGGAATGCCCAGGTACCACCCATGAAAAGCCTCCTATGTTGCAAAGTTAGTCAACTGTTATTTCGAACTTGACAGTCAATTACAAATCAACACTTGGGGGCCGATTCCGATTCGGGTCGGACAGCTCAAAAAGAGCCGTCCGGACGCTTACCTCCCGACCGACCCGTCCCAGGAGCCGGTCAGTCCTGCCGATCAAGTACGATGCGTGCATGTGCTGAAAACTCGACCGACACGAACTCGCCAAATAAACACTCAATTCACCCTACGACCCGGTCCCGTAAACGCAGAATCGACTCGCACGGGGGCTAGGTCAGAGCTGTTTCCGGCCGGACAAGTACGATGCGCAAATCCTATGCGCCGAGCGAGTCGACATGTACGGCACGTCACAGCATCCGGAAAAGCTGCATGAAAGGAACGATTCGCGCCACAACACGATCCCCGGACACAAGACGTACAAGCCTGCAACTGGGACGAAACGAACCAACGACCAGTGCAGGCGAGACGGTGTCGACATGAATCCCATCGCACAGGCCATACCGATCCTCTACATCCATGGACTGATCCGGAACAGACGCCAATGACGGAGACGGTAAGAGACACCCCCCCCAAACAAACAGCCGACACGTACCAGTAAACCTGTGACAAACACCCAGGCCCCCCTTGCCCATCACCCCCACCCATAGGGGGCCTCTTGCCTGTCACCACTACCACCCCCACCCATAGGGGGCCTCTTTGCTGGGACTACTCACACCCCCACCCATAGGGGGCCCCTTGCCTGCCACCACTTCCACCCCCACCCATAGGGGGCCTCTTGGCTGGGACTACTCACACCCCCACCCACAGGGGGCCTCTTGCCTGTCACCACTCACACCCCCACCCATAGGGGGCCTCTTGGCTGGGACTACTCACACCCCCACCCATAGGGGGCCTCTTGCCTGTCACCACTCACACCCCCACCCATAGGGGGCCTCTTTGCTGGGACTACTCACACCCCCACCCATAGGGGGCCTCTTGCCTGTCACCACTCACACCCCCACCCATAGGGGCCTCTTGGCTGGGACTACTCACACCCCCACCTATAGGGGGCCTCTTGCCTGTCACCACTCCCACCCCCACCCATAGTGGGCCTCTTGGCTGGGACTACTCACACCCCCACCCATAGGGGGCCTCTTGCCTGTCACCACTCACACCCCCACCCATAGGGGGCCCCTTTGCTGGGACTACTCACACCCCCACCCATAGGGGGCCTCTTTGCTGGGACTATTCACACCCCCACCCATAGGGGGCCTCTTGGCTGGGACTACTCACACCCCCACCTATAGGGGGCCTCTTGCCTGTCACCACTCCCACCCCCACCCATAGTGGGCCTCTTGGCTGGGACTACTCACACCCCCACCCATAGGGGGCCTCTTTGCTGGGACTACTCACACCCCCACCCATAGGGGGCCTCTTTGCTGGGACTACTCACACCCCCACCCTTAGGGGGCCTCTTTGCTGGGACTATTCACACCCCCACCCATTGGGGGCCTCTTGGCTGGGACTACTCACACCCCCACCCATAGGGGGCCTCTTGCCTGTCACCACTCACACCCCCACCCATAGGGGGCCTCTTGGCTGGGACTACTCACACCCCCACCCATAGGGGGCCTCTTGCCTGTCACCACCACCAATAGTGAACTGTGTGAGTACCACTACCAATGCCCACACACATAGGATGGGTGATGTGTAACACATACCCCATACCCCAACATAAGGACTACAAACCAAAGGATATCCACAACAACCTCATGACCACAACATGTAGTCTGTGTACAATACCCACCACAGTGAACATGACATGTACACACAATGTAACTCACAACACGTGTCTGCAATACCATAGTGTGGCTAACACAAGCCAAGCCTCACATGAGCACTGCAGTAATGTCCTCAACACCCATCACTTGAGTGTACAAAAGGTAACTGTGTGGTACTAAACAGCAGCATATGTAGAGCACTGTGCTAATGGGGTCTCAACCCCCATCAGCACAGTGACATGAAGGTGAGTGTGGGGACCACACATGCAGCATATGTAGAGCACTGTGCCAATGGGGTCTCAACCCCCATCAGCACAGTGACATGAAGGTGAGTGTGGGGATCACACATGCAACATATGTAGAGCACTGTGCCAATGGGGTCTCAACCCCCATCAGCACAGTGACATGAGGGGACTCCACTCCTGTGGAAGGTAAGCTGTGCCATATGTTGTCCATGCAGGCCACCAGCATGTCAGCAGTATACTTTGTCACACAGCTAACATATACCACACATTGGTGGCCCTGGTAACAGCAGCCTGGGCACGGGAGGGTCCCCTGAGTCAACTGCACAGAGTCAACACACATGTAGATGAAGTAGCACTGAGGACACAGATGAGTCCATCCACATAGATGCATACACTTGCATGTCCATGGCCACACAGTCAGTGAAATGGGCCAATTGAACCATGCTAAGGCCAACAGGTGTGCATGTGTGTAAGACACTGATGAGACATTGCTAACAAAAGATATATAACACATTTCCAAAGACCATAATCATGACCCCGTCGGATTGCTGCAAAGGATGACATGGATACACACCCCAACAGGACATACCCCCCATGGGCCACATGGTCTCCAGCACAGTGACACTACATTTCCCAGCCATGGAATACACCATCACTGGAGCAAGGGCATGTCAAGTATCAACAACATCATGTACATCTGAAGCAAAACCACTAGTGAACCAAAAGGAGCTTTTATTCAGCCGAGTTATTTGTGAAATGGAGAATCAAGAAGAAAAACATGAAGGCCTATGGCCAGTCCATAAACAGACCCAACAGGGTCAAGTGTCCAAATGCCACATTTGGCATGCCTGCACTGCCAACGGAAGGGGACATACCCCTGGGAGGGGCATACATAGAGGCCAGCCAGGCACCGCAGGTACAGGATCATGGGTCTACAGAAACAGGCAGGGAAGGGCTGGTGGGTGCAGGAGCGGCAGCTGCAGCGGAGTAGTCTGACAGGGTGGGTGCCGGCACGACTGGGGGGCACAATTCAGGATCAGTGGGTGCCGGCACAACTGGGGGGCACAAGTCAGGATCAGTGGGTGCCGGCACAACTGGGGGGCACAAGTCAGGAGCAGTGGGTGCCGGCACAACTGCAGTGGGCAGGTCAGAGGGAGTGGACACGGAACCCACTGCAGTGCCCAAGTCAGACCAGGAGGGCAGAGACTCCACTGCAGTGCCCATCCCCAGGGGAGCAGGAAGTGGATCCGGTGATGTGGGCAGGACGGAGGGGGAGGGCACGCCCTCCACAGCAGTGCCACACACAGGCTGAGTGGGGTGCTGGAAGAGCAAGAGGCAGGTGGGGAAGGCCTGAGCATCTTGGGGATGCGGTAGCGGTGGGTGGGTGAACCTGGGGCAGGGTGTGGTGGTGGGACCTGTGGAGTGGGAGCCTGGGGGATGGCGGGTGGAGACTGTCTGGTGGAGTGTTGGGCCGGTGGTGGGGTCTTGCTCTTCCGTGTGCGGGGGGACCTGCGGCGTGGTGTCTCAGCCTGCCTGCGCCTGGAGGAGGGTGTCTGGGGGCGAGGGACACCCCCCTCTGTGTGGCCGGACCCCCTCTTCCCCTTGTGTGCTGGTATGGATGGATCAGTGGGGAAGAGTCCGAGGTCGACCAGGAAGAGCCTCTTTGCAGCTGGGGATGCAGTTGAGGCAGTGGAAGGGGCCGTGGAAGGGGCTGTGGAGGGTGAGGCATCGGAGGACTGCGGAGTGCCTGTGGATGCATGTGTGTGTGTGTCTGACCCATCCCCGGTGAGTGTATTATCAGTCCCCTGAGTATGCGTGCGTGCATGTTTAGACTTTGGCTTGGGGGTGTGTGTAGTGCCTGGGTCTGTTGTGTGCAATGATGGTGCAGGTGTGTGTGTGAGTTGGACAGGTAGGGTGCTGGGAGTAGGGGATGGGGCAGGAGCAGGAGGGGGGAGGGACTGCTGGAGGAGGGACGCTGCTGCCGTCAGTGAGGAGGCCATGCCCTGACTGTTCCTCTGTAGGGCAGACATGGATGATGACATGCCCTCCATGTACGACACCAGCTGGTTCAACAGACCCGTGTGCACATGGAAGACACGCAGCATGGATGACTGCCCCACATGGATCTGCCGCAGCAGGTCGACAGACTCCTCACTCAGGGCTGCAGGGGACACAGGGGTAGGGGGTGAGGTGCCTGACTGGAAGGAGACATGCCCATGAACACGGGCGCCTCCACGGACCTTAGATGTGGGAGCCATGGGGAGGGCAGTGATGGTGGGGGCGGGGACAACCTCAACAGCTGTTGGATGGTGGCTGCTGCCACCCGCCTCACAAGGAAGTCCCCGTCACTGCTGCTGTGGTCCTCAGCTGCGGTGGTGTTTGCCGAGGAGCCCACAGACTCACTCCCCTCGCCCTCCGTGCCACTGGGTCCCTCCGACTCCTCAAATTCCGACCCAGTCTGGCTCTCTGGCTCCCCCAGGTCCGTGGAGCGGTCTCCCTCTGTGTCCGTGTCTGTATCTGCACAGGGAAAATAGAATGAAAACACATTAGTCATCTGCACTGACCACACACACCACAGAAAGTACAGCACATCAGTGGCCAAGTGCGGGCATCAATCAGTTGAACTTTGCTAGGAGTGCTCACACAGATTTGCATAGGCCAATGGTTAGTCTGAGAGTCGAGCATGGCATTCACATCCCTCCTGCCCTTGCACCCATCTGTCTTGCGCATGTAGGATCCCTACACCCCACTGCAGACACATGCACCACCTACCCATCACTTGACAAGACTTGAAAATACCTAGTGGTCTGTCAACATGCACACATCACATCTGCTGACAATGGACCTGTACATTTGCCTGGACGTAGGGATGGCCAGTGTTGCATCTGAGAGGCTGGGGCTGAGTACATGCACCAGACATCCTGATCCCCGCAAGTCCTGCATACCTTGGCACAATGGAGTGCATGTTGCACATGACACACTCCTGCTGGATCACCCCTAGGTAGTGTAGTCCCATGGCTCAGCCATGCCTGTGAGATCATACATCACAGTCTCCAGTCACAGGGGGCAGGGCAGCCCTACAACAACTGTCACCACTGTGTCACATTCCCAAGACATGGGGCCTGCAAACTCTGTAGCTGACAACTACACATTACCATCCACAGTAACAACAGCGTCTGGATTCTGATGTGCCCACCCCAGATCCATTGGACGCATGAGAGACATGGGACAGGGCACTCTGAAGCTGAGCAACTCGCACGCTGCTGTGAATGACACCCAGCTGCTGGAACTACCCGGTTGCAGGCACCATTGTGCACGGTCAAGTCATCACATCCATACATGTCACAGAGGTATTGTCTCACATGGGTACATCTCAGATTGCATGCTGACCCCAAACCCATGTACACACCAGTGGGCCTGACAACGGTGCCACAGCACAATGACACAGGGGCAGACACCTGAGGGAACTGTTCACCTGGCACAAAGTGCCAACCGAGACACGGGAGTGGGAGTACAGACTGTAGCATGCCCTGGACTAGCCATGACTGTCCTGCTCCACGTGGAACAGGTGATAGCCATGGACAGTAGGCAGGTGGCTGTGCATATGTGACACACTTGAGGTACATGCTCCAGAGGCCCCAACAGTTTACCCAACCAGCAGCATGGGTGTGTGCCGAATGCCCCAGGCACATGTGGTGAGCCCGAGCTGTCAATTGGCCACATGACAGGAGTACATGCAGATAAATACCAGGACCCTGGCATGTACTGTACAATGGTCCCACCCTTGAAGCACAACACTGAGTCCCCTGAAGCAATGCTGGCCCACATCCCATGCACCTTCACATGTAAGGGCACAGTTCCCACGTGACACTATGCCCAGACAGAAACAGCAACACCTGGCAAACAGATGAGAAAGGGGCAAGTCACCAGAGAGGGACATGGGTCCTGGACTAACTGAACAATGTACTGTTGAGGTGTTACCAGGCCAGAGGGGGCACATAGCATGTCAGACACAGCACACAGTGCAGTCATGTACTCACCCCCTCCTTGCTGCTGTCTGGCCTTCAGCTGCCCATCCAGGTCCGGGAAGACCACCGCCAGGATCCGGAGCATGTGGGGGTCAGGGTCCGGTGTCCGCCCCTCCTGCGTGGAGGCAACAGCTTCAGCTGGACCCGTGCGATCCTCCGGGTCCAGCCCCGAAGGTCCTGCCACCTCTTTTGGCAGTTGCGGATCCTGCGCCTGTAGACCCCCACGGATCTCACCGCCCGGACGATGCTCCTCCAGATATCATGCTTCTTCTGGGCAGCAACCTGTGAGGATGACAAAGTGCAGAGGACATTACTACACTGGCAACATATTAGTGCAACACACAGGCAGTCACACATGTGGGCATCAGCAAGGCTAATGAGGTACACAGGTGGTGCAACTATGGTTGAGGGACCGGTGTCCAGCACTCACAACTTTGAGACATGGCCTGGGAAGGGGACCTAGTGACAATACACCTTGCACTGCACTGCAACTGTGCAGTACATGTGGGTGCCCCATTTGTGGCAAGAGCAGTAGTCAGTGGGCAACCAAGCCACTGGTGTACACACTAATGCTGCTTCTGGTCAGACCAGTAGCACAATTAGCAAAGCAGTGGACAGCACACTCATCTGCTCCCCTGGTTTCCCATAGAGCTTGGTGTACTGCGGCAGGAGCCCGTCCAGCAGGGCCTGGTTCTCCTCCTCACTGAAGGCTGGGGCCCTCTCCGCAGTACGTGCCATCATTGAAGCCAGAGGAAGCAGAGACAGCAGCAGTGATGATCTTGATGTGCTCCAGTAGCATGTGGTGCAGGCAAGTGGGTTCTCTGGGGGCCAGGCAGCCTTATATCTGTGCTGTGGAGGCATGTCTGCCCTGGGGTACAAAGGGATAGGTCCAAAAAGCTTGCATCCTATGAATTAGGCCAATCCATGGGATAGCACGACTCGTACACGCCTTCAGCATCATTTAAAACATCACCTCCATGACACACTGGCAATTGCAACAATGTTGTACGACTCCAACTGAATTTCCTGCACACGCCTCGTTCAAATTTCAGATCCGCGTCCATCACCATGACAGCTCATGGCCAATGAGGGTGCAGGGCCCGGCAAATGACTGTACTAGGCGGATTTTGAATGGCAACACACACCCGTCTCCATCAGATTCAATGGGCAAGACGTGCGCGCGGCTCGGTCAGGCACGACGGACGCGTCACACGCGTCCGTCGCCATTGTAATGTGTGTCCCTGACATGCGCGCGGCTCGGTCATGCACGACCGACGCGTCACACGCGTCCGTCGCCATTGTAATGTGTGTCCCTGACATGCGCGCGGCTCGGTCATGCACGACCGACGCGTCACACGCGTCCGTCGCCATTGTAATGTGTGTCCCTGACATGCGCGCGGCTCGGTCATGCACGACCGACGCGTCACACACGTCCGTCGCCATTGTAATGTGTGTCCCTGACATGCGCGCGGCTCGGTCAGCACGACCGACGCGTCACACGCGTCCGTCGCCATTGTAATGTGTGTCCCTGACATGCGCACGGCTCGGTCCGAACAAGTTATTTGGGTTTTGGGGACATTGAACGTGTCGGTCAGCCTTGCTGTCAATTCCTGACAGATGCCATCCTCTGTCACTAGCTAGGGACTATGGGGCACACCAATGGCACCACTGCCTGTGCCACAGTGTGTCCCCAGTCATGTATGGCTGCCTCTTATGTGTGTGTCTGGGGGCACAGGATGTGTTTGGTCATGTGCCACTTGTTGACAAGCACTCCCAGGCTGGACCCGGATGTGGGTGGACACATACATGTGTGGTGTGCCCATTGCCACAGGGGGGTGCAGCAATGCAGTACAGGACATTGGCAATAGACACAGTCCCAGCCAGGATGTGCATGTGTGTCGTGTCACATGTACCCTGTCTCATCAGTGTTAGTAGCTTCAACGCAGGGTGAACCGGTGTCGACATTGTGATGTCCATACACTATCTGTGTGTATGTGGTGTGATCCAATGTGAGCTGATCCACACATCACATTGGTTTGTACATGCACAGTGTTGTTGTGTGGGGGTGGCACAGACACCTACATATGTCCACTTGTGGCGACAGGGCACATGGACTGTGGCTAACATGCTTGTTGTGTGTAATGTCAACGATACGTCACATCATGCCTGTGTAACTGTCAGTCAGGGAGCTGTGATGTGGCGAAAATATCAGTCCTCACTAGTCACTGTGGGCTTTGTGTGGTAGGTGGCAACAGGGCAGATGTACTGTGCTAGGGCCCATTGCTTCTTCATGGCACAACAGGGGCCCTGGCATGTGCACATCTTGGGCTTCAATGTGCGTTGATGCCATGTATGGGACATTAGTGTCTGTAACCTGTGGCAACCACCTCAGCTCATTGTGTTATGTGTTTGTTTATGATGGGCTGTGTTGCTGTGGCTTTGTGACATTGCTGGAGGGTGTGCCTTCATCCTTTGTTTCTGTCTGTACTGCAGGGCCCCAAATGTACCTAGGCCATTCCCGGACCTGGCAACGATGGTGGAACGTGAGTCCATCAGAAAGTACCGTTTCACCAGGGCAGTGATTGAGGAGTTGGCAGGGCAGTTGGGCCCACACCTGCAACCTGGCCGGCCATACCCGACGGCACTGACCCCCAAGGTGAAGGTGATGGCAGCCCTTCATTTCTTTGCGACGGGTACCTTCCAGTACACTGTGTCTTCTGGTGGAGGGATGTCGCAGACAATGTTCAGTCGGGTGCTTCGGGATGTGTTGGAGGCCATGTTACATTTCCTGGACCTGTACATCTATTTCCCCACACCCCAACGACTTGCAGACATAAAGGGTGACTTCTATGCCCTGGGGAGGATGCCAAATGTCATAGGCTCCATTGACGGGACACATGTGGCTTTGGTGCCACCACAGGCACATGAGCTGCCATACAGGAACCGCAAGCATTTCCACTCCATTAATGCTCTGGTGGTTTGTTTGGCGGACATGACAATCTCCCATGTGTGTGCCCGTTTCCCTGGGTCTGCGCATGATGCCTATGTGATGAGGAGTAGTCGTGTCCCTAGACTGATGTCACGGATGCAGAATCTACGTGCCTGGCTTGTTGGTGTGTACTGACTTTTCCTCATTGTGTGTGCCTGCCAATTGTGTGCTACCTGTTTTTCTCCAACTCCTCTAATGTGCATGTGTTTGTATGTAGTTGACTCTGGATATCCCAACATGCCATGGTTGCTGACACCCCTGAGGAACCCTGTGACACCAGCCGAGATGCGCTACAACCAGGCACATGGTCGTACCAGGAGGGTGATAGAGCGGACATTTGGACTCCTGAAGAGCCGCTTCAGGTGTTTAGACAAGACAGGAGGTGCCCTCCCGTATGCCCCTGCTAAGGTGTGCCGGATCATCATCGTAGCATGCATGCTGCACAATCTGGCAGTGCGAAGGGAGTTGCCCCTCATCCAGGATGACAATGACCAACACCCGCCACCTGTGGAGGATCCTGGCCTGGGCCAGGATGCCAGTAGCGATGATGAGGCTGCGGAGGATGTCCGCACACAGCTCATCAACAACTTCTTCTCCTGAATGTGAGTATACAGTGATGTGTTGTAAATGTGTTGTGTGTGCATGTTTTGTGTGTATGGTGCACCTTGCGTGTGGCTGTGTGCTACTTGTGTGGATGCCTGCAGTGATGTGTCCATCCAGTTTACCTGTACTCCCCACCAGTTGTGTGATGTTTAGTATTTTGGGGTGGTGTAGTCTGTGATTTGTGTTTGCCATGTGTGTTGCAGTTGTATGGCGTCATGCAGTGTTAACAATTGTGTTTCTGTCTGTCCTTCACAGGGTACTGTGGTTGTTGTTTGGTGTACAGAGACCCCTGATGCCCATGCTCCACTGCCAGGATGGAGTCGTTAGTGTCCCGACGAGTGATGTGCCAGGCACCCCAGGACTTCCGTAGTTATCCACTTGGTGACCGTGTGCCCACTGTCAGGTGTTGCTAGCTTGCATGTGTGTAATAAGGGACATGTGGCAATTGCCTGACAATAAACTGTGCTGCACCTTCTGATGTGTGTTGCTTGTGCCTACACATCAGACTGACATTGACGTACTGCACTTGTGGGCCTGTCACCACTGACTCAGGTTGGCTGTGTAGTTTGTGCATACCACAGGCTTGCTTGTCAACATTGATGTTGGCAATGAATTTGTTGGACGTGGTGGGCATGTGTAAAGTAGACCTGGTGGTGTGTCTCCCACATATGTGGCACATTGGCCTGACTGACATGACAGTGTACTCATCACAGTACAGGTTTGCATGCACAGTGTTCTTCAGCACATCCAGATCTACATGCCACTGGCAACCTCTCAATCACCACAGAGTCACGTCTTGTGTTTAGGTGAATTTATTAGCACATAAGTGGGGATGGTGCTCAGGATTGGGAGTGTTGTCCGTTGGCTTTAGAATCCAAAGTTCACAGATAACAAGTTAGGAGTGTTGGTAGATGAAATGTCTAGAGTACAGTCCACAGTCATTAAGCACATTGTTCCAACTCAGACCCTCCATGTCATGTGGGGGAGTACGATGTCGTACAACAAGGTGAACGGTTTGCACACAAAGGTCACTGTCCAGAACAGGTGTTGGTTTCCTGGGGGATGTGCATGGGCATCTTCGTCTCACTTGTTCCTCACCGGACGACCCCTCTTCTTCTTCTCAGGGGGAGTCTCACCTGCAGGCTGCTGCCGTGCACGGGGGCTTCCACCAGACCCCCCCTCACTCCCTGTGGCAGTGGCAGATGTTGTTGCCCGAGATGTAGTCGTCGCACAGGGAGGTGGGCTCAAGTTGGTGCTGATCTGGCGGAGGCAGGTCAACATTTCCCGGTGCACCACTGCTATATCTTCCATGGTATCCCACTTGGACTCCATATTTGACAGGTGTGTTTCAACACAGGACATGTGGGAGTCCAAGCGGGCATGGTGGGCAGCCTGCTGTTCTTTGATGTCCGTGAGGATCCCCACTACCTGGCTGAACCCTCCGGTGCTCTCCTGGTACGCATCCATGATGCGTTCCAGGTGGGTGTCATCCTGCAGACCCGCACCCACAGTGGAGCCTCTACTCGGCCTCCCACCCCTCCCACCACCCCTCGCCACACGGCCAGCACCTGTGGTGTTCCGCACAGGTGTCACAGGGGGACCTTGGATGTTGTTGCTGTTGTCAGGTGCCCTGGTGCCCTGTGACTCTGTGCCGTCTGATGGTTCGGTGGGTCTGTCCGTGTTGGCAGGGGTGGCTTGCGGTGTATCAGCAGTTGCAGGGGTGGTTTCAAGGGGGGCAGGTGAATGTTGCCGAGGGGCTGCATGAGGGCCGAGACCAGAGGGGCCAGCTTGGGTGTCGTCCGACGAGGTGTGAGACTGTGCGCCACCGGAGCCAGGTGGGTCCACCGGAGCCTGGGACTGGGACTCTTCCTCGTCTGTGGTTGAGTCCACATCTGCCCCTGTGTTTGGAAGGAAGACACAATGTTAGTGATGTATTCATGGACATCAATGGTTCATACACATGACATTGGCCACTGTGGTTGGTGTTGCATGCCTGTCCATTGCATCATCCTACTTTGTAACTGCGGGAGATTTCCATTAGTGTGGTGCATTCACCTGACACCCTGAGGCACTTTGGTTGTCAAGTCTAGCTGTCTGCCTGCCTGGCATCTTAATTGCACGCTGGATTGTACTGTGCCATTCCTGCACTGGTGCTGACACATGCCTGACACAGGTGTTTCATCCCTGTCAACATTTGTGCTTTGACGCTGGCATCCTTGCAAAGGCACCTAGTTTGGGATCTCTGTTTGGGGCATGTGTGATGCCAGTTTGTGTCAGTCAATGTGCATCACATTAGTGTGTCTGCACAACCTGGTCACAGTCCAGCATGCCCGGGTTGTCCTGATGTTCTCTTCTTTGTTGTCTGTGTCCCCAGTCCACATCCCATTTCACACAGGTGATGGTGTCACTGTTGCTAATGGAGTTGTGTGTGAGTTTTGTGTTTGCACACATGCTTTGTGATGTGAATGTCCTCCATGGTGGTATGGACTGTTCGCTGCGGCTGTCTTTCTTCACTAGAGTCGTGACCAGAGGTGTGTGTTCGGTTGCTTCAGCTGTGACTTGCATGCCTGCTCCAGTGCAGCCCATGTTAGTCCTTGTGTCCCCAGTGTCCATGTCAGTGAGTGCTGTGTGGTGTGGATGATGCCTACAATACTGGACAATGTCTGCGTTTCATGTGGCTGACAACGGGTGTTTGAGTGTATGTCAGCATGCTACAGTGTGAGGGATAATGGTAGGTCCATTGTAGTCAGTCAGGTGTCCCCTGTCACTGCTGTGTATGTGAGTTGCTGTGTGTTTGGGTCTCTGTGGTAGGTCTGCATTTCTGCACTTGTCAACTACAATCCGCGCCTACCTGTCCAGGCCAGAGGGGGTCCCTGGGACACTGCATCCCCGGAGGTTGAGTGCAAAGGTACATTTGATTTGCAATAGCTGGCAGTGTGACTGTGATTGGGTTGGTCGATGCGTGTGTGTGACTAGCAGCCTACTCATACATTGTATCCATGTGTCAGCCATCTTGCCCTGCTCTTTGGTTTAGCAGTGTGTGTTCCCAGGGCTGCTGTTAGTTTTTGCTGGATAGATGTGATTTGCAGCTGCCTCAATGGTTTTCAGTGTCATTGCAGTACCTCCTCCTCCCCCAGGGGCCAGGCAATTCACACAGAGACATGCTTCAATGTCGGTGAGTGTGGGTTGATGTTGAGGTTGTGAGTCAGTGGTGTAGTGGTGGTTGTACACAAGTGGCAACAGTCCCTGTACGTCACACAGCAGTAGCCAGTATGGTGGGTTTTGGGTGTTGTTTGCATGAAGTGTGGGTAAATGCCTTCTCCCAGGTGAGCTGTGTGGAGTTTGTGTTGAGGGGTGTGTGACAGCACATGGTGGTGGGCATGGTCAGGGCTGGCAGTGCTTCTCCCTCCATGGCCAGATGGGCCACTATTGTGTATGCTTCCCTTGCAGGGAGTGGCAGTTGACTTTCAGGATGTCAGGCATCAGGGTCCTGCATTTGGTATGTGCACATAGCCCATCAGGGCCTTGTGCTCCCCACAGCAGGACCCAGTGTCAGCCATCTTGAGGGTACATTTCCACTGCCTGTGAGGTGCGCATGGTTAGAAGTGGTGTTGTTGGTCCATTTGTGAGGGGGGCTATTGGCTGTGACTACAACTCCCATCATGCTTTTGGCTACACTGACTTCCCCAACATCCCCGAGCTTCCTTCCTGTGGGTCAGGTTCCTGTGAGGTGGTGTGACAGTGGTGGCAGACTGTGTGGCAGTGTCTGTTGGGGTTTTGTGGCACTGAGTTGCTCTGATGTTTGCTAGGTTTGTACACGTGATGACATAGTTCAATGTTGGTATGAGATAGCAGGTGTTGTGTTGCTGTGCCAGGCATATGGCTGTAGGGATGACTTTGTTTGTGTTACTGTGGCTTTGTTGACGGAAGTTGTTTTGCCTGTCCCCTTGACGGTGACATGTGTACATGGCCCCACAATCTTGAGTCTCTTATTTGTGTACTCACCAGGCTCTGGGATGTCAGTCAGACCATGTATGCTCTCCGGTGGTAAGATGGCCTGCACCTTCTCCTCCCAGGACCGGAAGTAAACGGGTTTGGCAGGGGGCCGCTGCCGGTGTGCTTGCTGAGCTTATGGTCCTTCTCCAGCAGCTTCTTGACCCTCCTGCGCACGTCATACCACCTGTTCTGGCAGTCGTCCTTTGTGCGCAAACAAGGTGCTTGTGCGTTCACCTTGTTGACGATTCTCTCCCACATCTTGGCCTTCTGGGACATGGGGGTCTTCTGTACCAATGTGCCAAACAAATGTGGCTCTACTCTGATGATTTCATCTACCAGCACTGTCAACTCACTATCTGTGAACTTTGGATTCTTCTTGGGGGGCATGGTGGTGGTGGTGGTGGTGGTGGTTGTGGTGAGGGGGGGTGGATGTGGGAGTTGGGGTAGTGGTGTTGGGGTGGGGGTGGTAGTGGTGAGGGGGGTGGATGGGGGAGTTGTGGTAGTGGTGTTGGGGGGTGGGGGGTGGTGGTGGTGGTGGTGGTGGTAGTAGTGGTGAGTGGGGTGGATGGGGGTTGGGGTAGTGGGGGGTGGTGTTGGTGGTGAGGGTGGGGTGGATGGGGGGTTTGGGGTCGTGGTGGGGTGGTGGTGATTGGTGTGTGTGTGTGTGAGGGTGCAAGTGAGGTTTGTGGGTGTGTGTGTGTGAATGCTGTTGGTGAGATGGCAATGGTGTGTGTCAGCAGAGTTGTGTGTGTAGAGGTTCTCAGGAAATGGCAATGGCTCATGGGAGTGATTGGTGGCCTTTAAATATGTTGAGTTGTGGGTGTGTCTCTCTTAATTGATTTTTTTTTTTTTAATATATTTTCGTTGTCAGTGCTTGTTTGGTCCTTTTTTTGTGTTTGGTCAGCTGTTGTTTGTGTGTGTGTACGAGATGTTCTTCTGACCGTGCCGGACGCTGCTGGTGAGTCGTACAGGCTTCTCCGAGCCTTTCACGCTGTTGTTATGCTGTGTTGTGTATGTCGTGTGCGACTCGGTCAATGGGCGTTCGACTCGGTCGTGGGCGTTCGTTTCGCTCGCGGGAGTTCGAGTCGGTCGCGGGCGGAGTCCGTTGGTTTGAGTGTTTGTATCGTGTGCGTGTCGGTCGTGCGGCTTGTGCTCCATGCGAGTCGTTCTTGTTTCCCACGTATGGCATCGTACTTTGCAACTCGTACGTCACGGGTACGTGTCGCTCGGCTCCGTTCCGGGAACGTGTCGGACGGTACTGCTCTAGGGCTTTTTCCGGCCGGAGGCTATTTTTCCATACGGCTCCGTCGTCCGGTTCATATTCGGGTGAGTCGGTTGGGATTCACAGGCTTTCCATCGTTCTGCGCGGGTCGTACGGCGGCGAGACGTGTCGGTCGGTACTTTATCCCAGGACGTGTCGGTCGGTTCACTTTACAAACGGAATCGGAATCGACCCCTTGATGTCGTTTTGAATCACTTTTGGTGACTTTGCACAGTGGCAAAGTGTTGATAAATCTGGTCCATCATGTACTATAGTAAAGATGCAACACAAGGCCCATTCCAGTAGGTCCCTCCTGACAAGATCCCCACTACACCTAATGCACACTCCTGCTTGTCTCCCATCCACCTATTCTTTTCCCTTACTCCACTCAGAATTGCCCACCCAGAATTTATGTCAGCCTTAGCCACTAGAAATCAAAAACAAATCACCAAAAGGCAGTAACAATGTGTACGCTTGATCTGTTTCAAATGTATTTATTTTATTATATTTTACTACATTTTTCACTTTTATAAAAGTCACCCTTTTTAACCTCTTCAGCTTAAGTCAGGCTTGTGAAAAGTTTTTGGGAGGTTTTCCTACCACTATGAAACTTTTTTACAGGTATACGTCCATACGAATTTTAGATAATGTGTTCTATCCTCCATGAGTCCTTTAGATGATAGTTGAAAAGTAAAAAATAAAAGGATAGATTAAAACATATTGTGTAGCTGCATGTCGATAAGGGGTAGGACGACCTTACATTGACAGATTAACCCATCCCTGTATCATTAGAGATGCCCCTGTCACCATTACCTTTAGCTTTAGTTTGGTAGAATGAAGCAGTAACAACTCTGGAACAAGCCATCAAAACTAGTTGTATATAACTGTAAAGGTTAGTTGTTAAATAGCGCATACTGCTGACTGCTTCTAGCAACTCCCTTTGTTGTCACCTGAAGGGCCTGAGGTTCAGGTGGATTGATTGGTTTGCACACGATCACTCAATTTAGTCACTTGTGTCAGCTAGGCATAGGAGCCTTGTCTATAGTACTAGAACCAACAATGTATCTGCTGTGGCACATCACCAATGTGTGGCTAGGAATGTCTTATCCACCTAGTTTATTATTTTTGTACAATCTTTTGACAGGAAGTTCAGTATTTACTAACAAAGGACAGCAAAGAGTAGAGGCCAGAATTTCCTATGGAGCGGTGAATCAAATTCGCTGATTCTCTTGGCAATTTGGATGATGCCTACCAGAAGATTCACCAAACCTCTCTCCTGCTTTAGAGTT
This sequence comes from Calotriton arnoldi, assembly GCA_963921515.1. Taxonomy (NCBI): domain Eukaryota; kingdom Metazoa; phylum Chordata; class Amphibia; order Caudata; family Salamandridae; genus Calotriton; species Calotriton arnoldi. The sequence continues at coordinate 1,071,335 of CAWUFW010005749.1, forward strand.
GTCTTGTACCTAGTGATTGTCCTGGCGCCCTGGTTTACCTTCCAAAGCCCAGTCTCCAGGTGCCAGCTCCGGACAGCGGAAGTGAGTGGGTACTCTAGAGATGGAGACGTTGTGATTGGTGGGATCTTCCCCATCCATGACCCCAGCATCTACCCTGACAACACTTTCAAGGAGGAGCCTGTCCTGCCCACGTGTCAGACGTAAGGAGATTTTTTTCTCATTAATAGTTTGTATTTTTCATTTATATTTGTTCAGAATTATTTGTTTTCAAACAATTCGGGGTTACTGGTCAGTTGGGTGAACTGGTTTCCCTGCCATAGATACCACTGCATCTGATTCCGAGTTGACTGGGTGCGAATCTGCAGGAATTGGTATTCTGAAACATGTCCAAAAACAGGAAAAACAAGTTGGAAATATTCAAGGTGTCCATGTCAGTCCCCATTCTTGAGCAGAAAGCCTGCAATTGCATAATGCAGGGTTTTGAATACTATCTAGAAACAGCTTCTGTTTTCCCAGTCCCCCTGCATCATGCAATATGCTATCAGGTCATAGAGTCCACTTACTGCCCAATGATAAGTCAAATGTAGCAGTTCCCCTGGGAAAGAGTGGGGTTAGGGGGAGGGGCAACTGCTTCACCCTATTACAAGCTGTATCAGGTGGAGCTATGAACCAATAAAACCTAATGAGTTCCTCCTGCGCAAGAAAAATGTGCATGGAATCAGAGATAACATACAGTAGCCCTCGGTAAATCTAGATGCCCCATGTTTTCTCTGATTCCGGGCCTGGAAACTTATAATGGCTGGCAATCTGTGTGGAGATACCAGGTGGAGTCTGTATCTTCAGCTACAGTGTCCCGGCCTCCAACTACCATCTCACGTTAAACGGGGTGGTCCTCAGTGTCAAACTGTTGGCTAAGGTCTTGCTGCAGTTGGAACTGGATCACTCACTCTCTCTTTCTGTCTCCCCTCCTGTTCCCCTCTAGATAGCAGTATCCACCAGTAACAACCTGTAGACTCACAATATTCTAGTGTTTTCACTGGATCTCACTACTAGAATCACAGAAGGTCTGGGCTGCACCATGGTAAGATAGTTATATGTGAGTCTTAGTACTTAAATCAAAGAAAGTGCTGCAGGTTATGATCAGGGTGCATTGAAAGGACTGTCTGTGTGTCACAGTACTTGAATCCCAGAGGGTGCAGCAGATCAGGTTTGCATTGAGTTGATAGGATTGTGTGTGGATCTCAGTACTGTCATGAAAGAGAGTGTTGTAGCGCTAGTCTGGAGTATGTTAAAAGGGTTGTGTGTTTTTTTGGTAATGGAATAGACTTCTGTAGGGCAGGATTCTGGTACATTTGGCGGTTCCTAGCATGGGTCCAGTAACAGGATAAGCAGGTGGTGCTGCAGGTCAAGTTTAAGGTTAACTGGCAGAGCACGCATGTGTCTGAGGATTGCAAGCAGAAGGAAGGAAGGCTAAAGGTCAGAAAGGAGGTGCCATGGGTAGTGGTGTGTATGTCTAACAAGATAGCATTAGAGCAGTTTCTATATGCAGTCATTGAAGATTTAAGTATAATGCCTGATGTCCAGCTTCTAGAAGTGGACCAGCAGGAAGATCATTAGGTCCCAACTCCCAACACGTCTACTCAGAAATACTAGAGGTCAGAGCCCTGCTGCCAATAAAAGAAAGGGTTGTCTGTACATGGCGTGCCTGTGGTTGAGCAGTCTTAAAGAGAATGACAGGAAGTCAAGGGCCTCCACAACATATTTTTCAAGAGATCCTCAGAATTTTGCATAAGTCACTTGCATAGGTGATTCCAGTAGTGGAATCTTGTGCTTAGTGGGTCTTTAATCTCCAGCTGCCAATGAATGTGATGATTTGTGAATGTTGTATGTTTGGGAAGGGTTGGCTGAGGTACGCTGACTGCGGGTGCATGTGGTCATTACGGGGTCCCAAACTGGAGTTTGGAAATGAGAACATAAGAATTACACAGTGATTATTGAAGATTTTAATATAAGGCTCTTCTACACTGGAAGATACAGATGAAGAGCTGTTTAGCCTTCTCTTGGGAAGGACTACCAAGAAAATGTACTAGCCTACACATTTTCCTCCTTGTGTGTTTTTTTCCCGCTTCATCCAAAATTCTTAGCTAATTGTGGCTTTTGCATCCCCATGAAAGTTGATGGGTCTCTATAAGTAAATTGGGGTCTTGATGATGTGGTATTCATGAAGAAGGCATTTCACACTGAAACGTGCATCGAAGATATCCAGTCCAAGCCTCTGTAGTTGTGAAAATTGTATAATAGTAATTATATGTTTAAAGAGTTATCAGAATCCAAATTGAATTAAATATTGAAGATTGCATAAATATGAAAATAAATGATTGAATGAGAAAAATACTCAAGACCAAGTTGGATATTGATATAAAAACTGTTTTATTAAGTGTATGAATGTGTGGAATGGTTATGAATGAATGTGATATCTGGTATGACTTTGTAAGTGTATGATGTTTTAGATTGAAATTGCAATGTTTCTTTGATGAACTGTATTGTTGATACTCAGGACATTTTGCCTGTTTAGATGAAGGGACTGATATTGTTTTGGAAATCCAACTGTTGCACTGATTTATAATAAAAGGATATATGTAAAAAATTCTAACTATTTCATTATTAAAACCATAAAAGCACACAATGATCTAAAATACAACAATGAATCTGGTAAAAGTGAAACAGACCATACCCAGCACTGCTGGTGAATTAAAATAACTTTACCACGTCGACCACTGGCTGCAAGTTACATAAGTACTACAACAATAAAAACGAATCATCAAGGGCTTTACGGGGAGTACAGTTAAGTTAAACAGGCTAGTTAATTGCAACTGGATCTAAGTCTGATGGCAGTTTTTAAAAATTAAAGTACATAAAACACGGTGCTACCTGTCAGCATTTGTAAATAAATAAAAGCTGGGCGTACTTGCTTAAAATTAACTCTTTTCAAGATTGGAATTATAAAAGACTTTCTACAAGTTTCATATAAAGTACAAAACATCATAAAATGGATCATGTCCTGTGGAGATTGACCATCGCAGCCACAGGACAGCAAAGTTTGGCCCTTGGTACAGCCCCTGGGATGAGCAAGAAGGAGGTGAAAAAGGTCAAACCGGAACCTCGTGAGCAGGAATCTGTCATGTGCATTTATAGATCCCAGGAAGTAGGGCTCCACCGATTTAGTGGTTTTCAACATAATGAATCGGCGTACACTAGGCTTTAGGAACTCCCTCTCTTCCCTTGCCATAACCCTCTGCTCCATGAGGCTCTCCTTTATGGGGTTCAGATCTCTCTTGGTTATCCGGTCCGGGTTGATAAAAAGATCACGTCTCCCCAAGCCCGTTAAGGTCTCTTCAATATACTTCAACCATGATATTTGTGTGGCGTGGTCAAGGGCCAGGCAATCATTTAGGATGAGCTTGTTTAATGTTGTCCCCTTACCTGCCCAAATTTTTAACCATATTGTAAAGGGGAGTATCGCTATCATATCAGTTAGGTATTTCATACCGAGCTCCTCATGTACTGAGAAGGATGGAGTACCTTGGGCAACTGATAGAAGCCGTCTCAAGAACTTGTTTTCCACAATTTGGAGGTCCTTGGTGTTAATATATCCCCAAATTTCACTGCCATATAATACCTTGGAGAGACACTTGGCTCTGTATAGATGTAACAAAGCTCCCACAGGTCTTTTCCCCAGTCTGGTTGAAAAGTTAAATATGGCTGCAATTTCTCTGGAAAGATCGTTCCTCTTGCTGGTAATTTGAGACCCCCATTTCATTTTCTCATTCAATAAGACTCCTAAGTAAGAGAAAACACTCGCTCTTGGCACGGTAGTTGACCCAACCATAAAGGTGTATGGCCTACTAGGGCGGGCCCCTATTTGCATAATAAAGGATTTAGAGTTATTAACCACAAGATCCTGCTCCCCCATAAACTGGACAAAAGAATTAATTAACCTTTGAAGCCCCGGTTCCGTTCTGGCCATCAGGACGGCATCGTCTGCGTACAGCAAGATGGGGAGGCCACGCCATCCTGCCTGCAGAAAATCCGCCCTGGTTTCTAAGAGGGTCTTCTCTAGGCCATTGATGTATACATTCAACAAAAAAGGGGCCAGGATGCAACCCTGTCTTACCCCTCTCCTGATAGGGAACAAGCGTGAGGCCTTCATGCCTCTCGAATATCGCACAGCCGCCCTAGTATCTTGATGAAGATCCCGTAGGAAAAGGACCATTTCCGTGTCTGCCCCCAAAGAGAGCAGGGTCTGCCACAGCCTGCTTCTATTCACGCAATCAAATGCGGAAAAGAGGTCCATAAAGGCCAAGAAAATAGTACCAGTGCGGGCAACCGTGTACTTTTTCACTATCAGGAAGAGGTTCAGATATTGCTCTGTGGTTGAGCGGCCGGAACGAAACCCATATTGGGTGTCTGACAGAATGTTGTTCTCAGTGGCCCAGGTGGATAATCTATCTAGCAGGATTCGACTAACAACTTTGACCACGGAGTGAAACGCGTCATGGCAGGCATAATGCCTGTTTAATTTGTGAGGACTTTTTATTAAATAAAATTTCACTGCTTCATCCACCTACATTGCGTGGGATTCTGCAAGTGCATTAGGAGTGCCTGAGGTCCGTGCCTGAAGATTCTGTCAGATCGAGTGGCAGACAGGAGTTTTCGAGTGATATATATATATATATATATATATATATATATATATATATATATATATATATATAGGAAACAGCGTTTACAATGCTGTCATTACATCGCTGTACCATTACAACGCAGTCGCTACAACGACCGCATTGTTAGTACGCAATGCATTTACATCGCAAGTCATTACAACGACTTGCACTAGGGGGTGCTGAGGTATTGGAAATTAAATCCAACACCTTACCTACTGCTGCGCAAACTTATATATATATGTATATTGAAGATGTAAGAAGTTGAGTGGAAAAAGTAAGGTTGCCTGGGTACTTTTTGTTTCTATTTATAGTTTTTCCCTGCCCTAGGAATCGTATGATAGCATGGGTCCCGTTTGTGTAAAAGGAAGGATTGGCTGAGACATTAAAGCAAGCCCACTACATTAATATTGATTCAGCTCCTTTTGACCTAAGATCACCCGGAGGTGTCAGACCAAACTAGTTACATTAACAGTGAACCATTGAGAATTAATGCAATAGCATATGCAGGTAGAAGACCCTTGGAGAAAAGATACAACACTGAGTCCATGTTAAAGAGTCTTCTTCGAGAACAGAGTCAAGCAGAAATAAGCAAACATATCTTGTTTGGCTATGTGCAGCAAAAATAATAACTGAGCACAAACGTAAGGAGTCATCCATTTTGAATAAATGGCATCAAGGCCTAGCTGAGACCTAGTTATCATAAGCCAGAAGAAGGGACTTTAACAGATCGTATCGAAATCTTTACAAAAGCAATTGCATAATATCAGTACACATGTGAATTTTAGTGTAGATTACTCTTCTGCACGTTATGAATAATGCACAAAAGCTACCACCGCTTTATTCACCAAATTTTAAAATGCTCTGATCTGAAAGGTGGTTTTTGGCCAATAGCAGACTACATACAGATTTGCTACTTGGTCAATACCTCTTAGCTAATGCCAAAAATATGTGTCATTATTTGAAAAAATATTATGTAGTTAAAGGAGGTAGCACTGTAGATTCAATCAAAAACGATTGGAAAGCCTTACATTCAGAGCAGAAAGCCTGAGGAGCATTGCAGCATGAGAGGCGAGGACTTAAATGCACCAATCAGAGGATACAGAAGAGGTTATCAAGTCACAAATACATTAAAACAGTAATAGGAAAGTGTGTAGCATAGAGGAAGGTACAGTAATATAGAGTGCAGAATATTTTACTCCTGTACACACTGCTGGTAGGGTCTTATCTGAAGTATTAGGACCAGTCCTTGATGACATAATTAGAAAATTACACTGTGTCCTGGACACCATCACTTCAATTTCCACATGTTTACAATGAATTCCAGTTCTGAATGTTGCATATGAAATTTGTGGTCTGATTCCCAAAGGTAAATATACATTAGTTGATTTACTAACACGTAGATCTACTTATACACCTATTTTGTTTTTCTTTAATGTGCAGTAAAACTGGTTAAAAGCTGTGTATTTACGTAAATGTAAGCTTGTTATAAGTTTCTTTTAGCAATGTGAATAAATATAAAGGTCACTCTATACACATATATATACGAGTGTGTGTGTAAATATACGCTTGCAGATACGGGATCAATAAAGTGTCTTTTAAAACCCCATTTAGAGGAGATCCCACAAAAATCAACAAATTCCTTACCTGTAGAACGGAATTTGCGATCTACATGTTGGAATGCTCTTGTGGGTTGCAGAACGTGGGGAGTACTAAGCTCCAGGCCCACAAGAGAATACTGCAACACATGAGAGCAATCACAAACTCAGACCCAACATACCCGGTTGCCACTTCAAGGATGTCCATAATAACAACTTGGAACACCTGAAATATTTCTTAATTTATTCCATTCCAGCATCAAGAAGAGGTGGCAACCGGGAAGCTAAACTCAGACAATTGGAAACTCGATATATTATAGAGTTAGATACTAAAACACCGAATGGACACAACTCGAGCAAGGATTTCTACACGTGTTTATGAATATAGTATAACAATACACAGACAGGTAGAAATCACACTAATATTCTTGAGTTCAATCTTAAACATCTTAAACATCTAGATACACAACTGCAATACGCTGCACCTAGCATTATGCTACAATTTAATAACGTTTTTAATTGATGAAATCGTTTACACATGCACTCACAGCACTTTATGAACAATAAGTTCAAAATAGTAGCACCATTGCACTTTGAGCACTTAGCACTCATTAGAGGCAGAGGAATATTACAAACATGCCCACAAGGGCTGAATTGTCTGTGGTTACCATTAGGAACGGTCATATCAGCCATATAATTAGGTTTATAAATATTCATGATGATTAAATTCGGCCAAAATCAAAGTGAAAGATCAAGTACATGTGAAGTGAAAACTGTTAATGTATTTTACAGACATCATGGTTTTACCCAATGTATTATACAAGTATCATGGGGTTTTTAAAGAATTTAAGCCGAATTTTAATATTTCCAAGTTGAATTTTAACAATCATTGTATTTTACAAGAATTGTTTAAAGTATTTATTCATGTTGAAATGTTCAAACATGTAATGATATTTCGAACAAAAACACTGAAGCACACCAATTGGTCGTAACTCTCATCCACAGTCAATGATCTGTGGTTCAATCAGTCCAAATGAGTTTTCTTTGGAAAAATATAAACCCGGGTAGCGACCATATGTGCTGGTACTAGGAGCACGGATTGCTTCGGAACTGAAGAGAGGACATATCAGGGTCCCAATTTTGCAGAGGAGAAGAAAGCCTTCCAAAGTCCAGGACAGAAGTTGATAAACGGGAATACATTAATCATTGATATGGTCGCTACCCGGGTTTATATATGTTACCCGGTTGACTGCCTTGAGAAAGCCCAGGAGGGCGAAACGTGCGTCGGCTGCTGCTGCTCTCTATTTTGCAATGAAATGGAATAAAATTAATCCAAGTGACCTGATTCAACAACTGTTAGTGAAATGTTTCCAAAGAAAACTCATTTGGACTGATTGAACCACAGATCATTGACTGTGGATGAGAGTTACGACCAATTGGTGTGCTTCAGTGTTTTTGTTGGACATTGTTCTAGGCTGTTTACAGTCCTAGTGATTTTATACCCTGGTGGTTGGGTATTGTGACACTATGAGAGCACCCACACACAATGTGGCTTGAAGTATATTGGTGAAACATACTAAATATTGGTGCTAATAGATGTGCAGTTCATCTAGCATACCCACAACGTTTGGAAGTTGTGTGTAATGATATTCATTTGCTGATTTGCACAAGACAGACTGGTGTAGTATGTTTTCTCTGTCTATAGGGATTGTGTAATCACGTGTGTAGGCATATAGCACATTAAATAAGTAACGAGACTCCGAAAGCGCACCATGTGATCAAGGCCGGTGGAGGCCGAAACACGTCATGGCAGTCGTGGTGGTTTAATGGTAAGAAATAAAAATACTTACTGAGCACTGAATGGTGGTTCGCATTTCGCTCTTTTCCCGTGGGAAGGGAGCTCAAGGAGACGAATGAGAAGGTGATATATATATATATATATCCAGGTATACTGCTTGCAGGCAATCACCATCATCGATTCAAAAGCAGGTGCGGACCACAGTTCAGTGCTTATTTTTTGTTTATTTCATGTCGGCCATTACGCGTTTCGGTCCTCCTGGACCTTGATCACATGACAACGCTATCTGGCATTTTACCCCTTTTAAAGTGACAGTGCAGTAATTTGTGGTTCCCGCCTTAAAGGACACTAAAGACATACTACCCTTAGGTAACTTCTTTTGTAAAAACCAGAGTTTCATCTCCACATTGAGTTAATGGCTTTGTTTTTGCTAGATTGATATAAAACATTTTTAAATATCAAAATAACGGAATTGCCCTCACATACAATATATGGGGATTATTAACATTCAATAATTAAAATAAAAAATCGAATATAATAAATATTAAATACCATAGCAGCCATATCTACATCAAGGAATTATATAATAACAATGTTAAAACATTAAAATTTGTTAAAACATGATTTTTAAATTTTCTTGTACATAGCATTCAAATCATTATTGCATAATGCAGCTAGTTCATTATATTTAAACTTGGTACTTTTAAGTTACTCTTTGGTTTAATACTAAAAATTGCATCCTGCCCAAGGCTCTCACCTAATGTGTGAAAAAAAGTGCTAGTGCTTGAGTGGTCCAAACTTAAAGAATTTTGGGTTTGACCTATTGTGACCTAAAAAAATGTTTGTGTATAAAACCATCTCCTGATGTGTATAAAAAAGTTTGTTAAAAAACCATTATGATTTTGGTTTAGGTCAGACTGGCAGCCTCCTTTAATTACTAAAAAATATATTTTAACACCCTTTTCTTCTATTATGGTGTGATATTACTGTTAACATACCATCAGCTAGCAGGTGACACTTGTAAATATAAACACCCCATGGAAATGCAGATATCCCTGCAAGGTTGGCCTTGATATTGCACACGGTAGGTTAGATACATGTATATAAATCTTCTGTTGTGTTTAAACCTCCTGGGCTCTTACAATCGAAGTTTAGAATGTATTTAGTTTCTAGCCTCCTAAGTTTACCCTCTCTATCTCCTCCCCGTCTGTCCTTAGGTATGGAGTCTATGAGATAATACGAGAGGTGTTTGAGATCATTATTGTGTATTTCTTGAAAATGTCTAGCCACTGGGTAAGTTGGGTCATGGTTGTTTATGGCCCGGATGTGTTGCAGAATTCTCTTGTTTGCAGGGAGTTTGGTACTCCCTACATACTTGAGATTGCACGAACACTCCAGTATATAAATAGCATAGTCAGTTTTACAGTGTAGGGAACATGATATTTTTATTTCCCTATTGCTGAATGGTCCTGTATGTTTTCTTATTTATTCCATACTGACAAGCTTTGCAGCTTTTGTATTTAGTGAAACCCTTTCTTTGTGACAGCCAGGTCTGTTGGTCCAGGACTTCCGGGCTGCTTTTGACCAGACTTCTGCTCATAGATGGAGCTCCGCCTGTATGTGATCCCCAGGGTGTTTGTTAAGCTGCCCCCTATAATTGGATCACTCAGCACTATGGGCCAATTTCGATGCACAATTTTTTTGATAGTTTTGTTTTGTGCATTATAGGCTAAAATTAGCCTAAGCTCCATAGTGTTCTTTTTGGTGTTATCATCATTGTCTTTTGGTGTTAAAAGGATATTTCTATCCAGACCCTGAGTTCTATTTATAGCTGCATCAATGATCTTTCTTTTGTATCCTCTGGCTAGAAATCTTTCTTTACTCTCCTGTTGTGCTCTTTTCAAATCATTGGGGTTGCTACATATTCTTTTATTCGCAGCATTTCCCCATAGGGGATACTATTTACCAGGTGTCTTGGATGAAAACTAGAAAAATGTAAAACTGTGTTGCCTGCTGTCTCTTTTCTAAAGATTTTAGTTTCTAGTTTATCATTGCACACATAAACTTCAACATCCAAGAAGTGAATTTTCTTATCACTAATTGTAGACGTGAAGCTTAGGTTAATATCATTTTTGTTGATGTCTTTCACAAAATCATGAGCTTCTGTTTCCAAACCTTCCCACACAATGAATAAGTCATCAATAAAGCGCAAAAGTAACTTTACATTTTTGTCCATATAATGCTTGTGTGTTACGCCGAGGACCAGCCTCTCCCACCATCCCATGTACAAACATGCGTAACTGGGGGAGAAGCTGGCCCCCATCGCAACACCTCGCATCTGTTGATAAAATGTTTTATCAAATAGAAACACATTGTTATTCAGGCAAAAATTAGTCATATTACTTAGCATTGCACAATGAGGAGTTAATCTGGTTTGTCCTTTGCCCAAATAGTGTTCAAGGGCCCTCATACCATCTCTGTGGTTTATACTTGTATACAAGGACACTACATCCAACGACATGAGTAAGTAATCCTTTTTCCATTCAAAGTTCTGAAGCTTCGCTAGAAAGTCACTCGTGTCTTTGATGTAGGAGGGCAAGAATTGCACAAAATCCTGTAGGAAGTAATCGATGTATTGAGATGCATTTTCAAGTAAGCTGTTTTGTGCTGAAATGATTGGGCGACCCGGTGGTTTTGTTGCATCTTTGTGAATTTTCGGGATGAAATAAATATTAGGAACCACAGGGTTATCTTTTCGTATATATTTATACTCATCCAATGTCAAAACTCCTGCGCTTTTCCATGCGACAAGTTTGCCATAAAAGTCATCATAAATCATTTTTAATGCCCACACATTACTAGTCCTGTAACATGTTTTGTCGTTCAATTGAGAAAGGGCTTCCTCCATGTAGTCTTTTCTTGCCCATAGGACAACATTTCCTCCTTTATCGGAGTTCCTGATGATGATATTATCATTTTTTTGAAGTTTAGTTATTAATTTTTTGTATTGCCATGCTTGTTTATTCGGTTTTGATTTTGTGTGCTGCATTTTGAAATTTAATTTCTTCATTTCTGCAACTACGTGTTCATTAAAAATATCAATGCTGTCCCTGGGTAATATTGGATTAAATGTTGATTTTTTCTTAAAAGGAGTTGTTTTTCTTTTTACACTTGGTTCTGTATTGAGATCGAACGCTTTATTACTCATTTCAAGCTCATCTTCCCTGATGTTTATGTTAGTGGCTTCATCTTGTAGCTCCATCAGAGTTTCCAAAAGTGCTATATCCCCACTAGTAGTTATAGGTTGTGAGTTCTCATTGGGGCTTATTGTCCCCTCAGTATCCTTTTCTTTGTTTTTTGTTTTTTCTTTTATTGATGCATGGTATTTTAAAAGTTTCAACTTCCTTACAAATCTGTATATATCCATCCGGGTATTGGCATAATCAAAGTTTGACTCCGGGCAATACGAGAGGCCCAGTGCTAGGATTTGTCTTTCCGCTTCATTTAGATCAATGTCAGTCAAGTTTATTACCGTTTGTGCTGTCATGTCTTTGTTGTTCATTTGCGGTTCCACCAGCCTCTCCCTCGCTTCTTTTTGTTGTTGATCGGTCTTTCTTCTTGTTTTTCGCCTCTCCCTCCGCCTGTGGTTTCGCCTCTTCCTTTGGCGTTCTTTTGCATCCTCGGGCGGAGGGTCGACCGTCGTTCCAGACATAAAAATCAATTTCTTCCGCCGGAGTACGGCTTGGTAGTGCCTTGCTTGTCATTGTGTGTTGTCTTTCAAGTTCTGCCTCACTCTCTACAGTCGAGCTCAAATCTGAGTTAGATGTATATGTATATCTTTCATTGCTGGTTGAGGCACTTGTCCCTTGCTCATTTCGTACTTTTGCTTTGTTGGTTATCATAGCATCATATTTTCTTGAGAACGTAAAGATTCGTCCTGTTTCATAGTCCACCCTATCTCGGTGGAATTTAAAAGCTTTACGCTCCTTGATTTTATCTTCTTCTTTCCGTAATCTGATCATCATTTCATCTTTTAGTTTTGTTACTTCCTCATCCTTATTTAGTCCGGTAATTTCCTCATTAAGTTTGTCTATTTGATCTTGAAGTTTCGCTCTATCTATTTCCGCATATTGTACAAGAATTTCCACTAATTTTTTGGACGATTCCAAATTACATTGCGCCCAGTCGCGCATCATTTCAGGGTTTGGTTGATCATAACTGGGGGCTATTAGAATTCTCAAGCCCTCGGAATTCTTCCTACGTCAAGATACCGTTGTAGGGATTTGTGTTCCCACCATTTACCCTGTTCTGCGCGCATTAACTTTTCCAATGCTCTTATTTTATCTTTGACGTTACTGGTGGTAGGGTTTGCAGTGATATTTCTCACTTGTGTGCTTATATTGCTGGTGTTACTAAACATTTCGGAGGCTGCCGCCTCCCGGTCTTTTAGCGTGTCCGCCGACATATTGGTCTTTTCTCTTTTCAAAATAATTGCGGTTTTGACAGGAAAGATTCTACTCGTGTAGTTTCCCTGCTTATCGCATGCACACCATTCTCCCCGCAATGCCGTATGGTCCTACCTTTCACGGTCAATCCACGTCCGGCGAGTCCTCCGACACGGCACACGTGGAGTCCGCTCAGACAGTCCGTTTCTCTTTGGCTGCGGGGGGGCCGACGACTTAGTTCCTTGCGGATACAATTTCAATTACTTCCGGCGTGCTGCCGAGAGGCAAAAGGCTCCTTGTAGTCGTCGCCACTTCGTGAATGGGGGTCCGCGCTAGACCGGCAGAAGCCTCTCCAGTCCTAATATCCAGGTATACTGCTTGCAGGCAATCACCATCATCGATTCAAAAGCAGGCGCGGACCACAGTTCAGTGCTTTTTATTTTTTGTTTATTTCATGTCGGCCATTACGCGTTTCGGTCCTCCACGTCCTCCACGTGTTTATGAATATAGTATAACAATACACAGACAGGTAGAAATCACACTAATATTCTTGAGTTCAATCTTAAACATCTTAAACATCTAGATACACAACTGCAATACGCTGCACCTAGCATTATGCTACAATTTAATAACGTTTTTAATTGATGAAATCGTTTACACATGCACTCACAGCACTTTATGAACAATAAGTTCAAAATAGTAGCACCATTGCACTTTGAGCACTTAGCACTCATTAGAGGCAGAGGAATATTACAAACATGCCCACAAGGGCTGAATTGTCTGTGGTTACCATTAGGAACGGTCATATCAGCCATATAATTAGGTTTATAAATATTCATGATGATTAAATTCGGCCAAAATCAAAGTGAAAGATCAAGTACATGTGAAGTGAAAACTGTTAATGTATTTTACAGACATCATGGTTTTACCCAATGTATTATACAAGTATCATGGGGTTTTTAAAGAATTTAAGCCGAATTTTAATATTTCCAAGTTGAATTTTAACAATCATTGTATTTTACAAGAATTGTTTAAAGTATTTATTCATGTTGAAATGTTCAAACATGTAATGATATTTCCAACAAAAACACTGAAGCACACCAATTGGTCGTAACTCTCATCCACAGTCAATGATCTGTGGTTCAATCAGTCCAAATGAGTTTTCTTTGGAAAAATATAAACCCGGGTAGCGACCATATGTGCTGGTACTAGGAGCACGGATTGCTTCGGAACTGAAGAGAGGACGTATCAGGGTCCCACGTTTGCAGAGGAGAAGAAAGCCTTCCAAAGTCCAGGACAGAAGTTGATAAACGGGAATACATTAATCATTGATATGGTCGCTACCCGGGTTTATATATGATACCCGGTTGACTGCCTTGAGAAAGCCCAGGAGGGCGAAACGTGCGTCGGCTGCTGCTGCTCTCTATTTTGCAATGAAATGGAATAAAATTAATCCAAGTGACCTGATTCAACAACTGTTAGTGAAATGTTTCCAAAGAAAACTCATTTGGACTGATTGAACCACAGATCATTGACTGTGGATGAGAGTTACGACCAATTGGTGTGCTTCAGTGTTTTTGTTGGACATTGTTCTAGGCTGTTTACAGTCCTAGTGGTTTTATACCCTGGTGGTTGGGTATTGTGACACTATGAGAGCACCCACACACAATGTGGCTTGAAGTATATTGGTGAAACATACTAAATATTGGTGCTAATAGATGTGCAGTTCATCTAGCATACCCACAACGTTTGGAAGTTGTGTGTAATGATATTTATTTGCTGATTTGCACAAGACAGACTGGTGTAGTATGTTTTCTCTGTCTATAGGGATTGTGTAATCACGTGTGTAGGCATATAGCACATTAAATAAGTAACGAGACTCCGAAAGCGCACCATGTGATCAAGGCCGGTGGAGGCCGAAACACGTCATGGCAGTCGTGGTGGTTTAATGGTAAGAAATAAAAATACTTACTGAGCACTGAATGGTGGTTCGCATTTCGCTCTTTTCCCGTGGGAAGGGAGCTCAAGGAGACGAATGAGAAGGTGATATATATATATATATATATATATATATATATATATATATATATATATATACCTCCCAATTCCGTTTCATAACCGGAAAATCAGCGGGCACTCCAAAAGCATGTGGAATAAGGTTTTATTAGTTACGCAGATTCGTACCACTAAAACACACACACATATATATTTACACACACATAAGTTGTTTAATGGCAAAATAATTTCAATGTTTTAACATTAATTCTTATAGGGTGTTATTTTAAATTCCTGCCTCTACTGATTTGTATGGGTGTGTGTTGTAGTATCAGTGGCTGGCCATGTTGGTGCTCGACCTACGCTGTCATGCTGGAGTACATTTATTGCTGTTTTGACATTATTATGGAAGTGTATTTTGTGAATTGCAAAGGTCTACTCTTTCGTACATGTGCATTTTGCAGTAACATGTCTCTGCCAAACACCTCCTTAAACTTACATAAACCTAACCCTCGTTATGTCTATTTCTAGAGGCCACATTTGCCTTATCTTGATACTTTATCCAGTTCTGAAGGCCACATTAGAAATATTGCATACAGTTCAGAAAGCCATATCAGGGTCTGAAGGATGCAGTATTGTGTAATTTCAGTTCCACAGGCCTCAGCAACAGAATTATATCCAACTTTGCATGTTTCAACTGGACAATTGCATCCACCTCTAGAGGCCACATGCACGGTACTGTGTCTAGTTTATGAGGTTTAATCTTACTCATAAATCTTTAACGTCCCACCACTTCTCTGTGCTACAGTAAGATGCAGAGGATCTATCACTCAGCACTCTGTACTTCAACCATGGATTCCACTATTGATAACAACTGTGCTTTACAAATGATTTAGAAGTGAATACTATCTTTAGTTGGGTGTCTGGTTCTGGTGGTCAGGTCAAAACCTTCTCACGTTTAATATTGCTGACAAGCATACATTTGCCTACATTTCCCACATGTGAGTGCCCCATTTTTGTTGCAGGTTTGTGTACGATTACTACCTGTGGCTCCAAGCCATGGTGTTCGCCATTGAGGACATTACCATAAACTCTGACCTCCTACCCAACGTCACCCTGGGCTTCCATATTTACAATTCCTGCCACAGGATGCTGCGAACTGCTCTCGAGGGGACACAGTGGATACTCACAGGACGAGGACAGCCTATACTGAACTACCAGTGCTGGGGAAAGCGCCCACCAGTCGCCATAATTGGAGACTCTCTGTCATCCCGCTCAATCGTCATGGCAAGGATACTGGGCCTGTACAGGTACCCCCAGGTAAGAAGTGACTGCATGAACCCTTATAAGGTAATCAAATGTCAGTCAGACAAGATTCAGTTAACTGGAAGGAGAAAAGATATTCTATAAACAAACCTCAGTGAAATAACTAGAGAGGTTGAGTAGGTCATGTCCACATTCATGTATGTGCATGTATGTAAATGGAAATGGAAGCAAGCGATAGTTCGGCCACTCAAAAAGAAGCCGTCAGTCGACCAAGCAGTACTAGAACATTTGCGCCCCATTTCACTGCTACCATTCGTGGCAAAGATTGCGGAGAAGGTAACTAACAAACAACTAGTAGACCATATCAATAAGAACGATCTACTGCACCCCTACCAATCGGGTTTTAGAGCAGCACACTCGACTGAGACAGCACTACTCATGGCAACAGAAACTATGAGAAAACATGCAGATGAGGGGCAGACGGTCGCGCTGATCCTGCTGGACCTCAGCGCGGCGTTTGACACCGTTTCCCATAAGATACTTCTCCAAAGATTAGAGGCATGCGGCATCAGGGGAAATGCACTGCGATGGATGTCATCCTTTCTAGCTGCATGAAGCTTCCAAGTCGCTCAACAATCCTATAGATCAAAGAGCATCCCACTACCTCAGGGCGTCCCACAGGGATCGATTCTGAGTCCGACTTTATTTAACTTGTATGTGGGACCGCTGGCTGAGCGAGTGGAAGAGCACAAGGTGTCTATTGTGTCATATGCTGATGACACACAGCTAATTGTGATGCTGTCTCAAGACAGGGAACAGGCAGCAATTCGCTTCTCTAAGTGTCTAGAAGACGTAGCTGCATGGATGTCAAATCATTGCCTAAGGCTCATTGGGAATAAAACGGAGGTGATGATTGTGGGTAAAACCCCCACAATCTGGTCATCAGCCTGGTGGCCTGAGACACTAGGCCAAGTACCCACCCCGAAATCGAAAGTAAAGAACCTTGGAGTTTGGTTCGACTCCGAATTGACTTTCGACAGCCAAATTCGCAAAGTAGCGGGCAAATGCTATGGGACCATGAAAATCCTAAGAAAGATCCTTGACCTCCTGCCACCTAATGTGAGAAAAAGCATAGTTCACGCTGTGGTAACCTCTCAAATGGATTACGGCAATGTACTATACCTAGGGGCTTCAAAAAAAGGGCTGTCCAAATTGCAAACGGTACAAAATGCGGCGGCCCGCCTGGTACTTAGCCTTCCAAGAAGAGCCTCTGCTAAGAAAGCCCTGGCCGAACTACATTGGCTCCCAGTGGAAAAAAGAATCGTTTTCAAGGCAATGTGCCACTGTCATAGCATCCTATCAAGAAAAGGCCCACGGTACCTGCAACCACTGCTAGCACAGTATACACCTGGCCGGACTCTAAGATCACAGGGTAGGGCATTGGTGACAGTACCTAGAATTTTTAGAGCTAGAATGGGTGCACGCTCCTTCAGATATCTCGCGGCAAAAGCGTGGAACACTCTATCAATGGACCTAAGAACGGAACAATGCGAAACCAGATTTCGCAAAAAACTGAAGACATGGCTATTCAGAACGGCACATTAAAATACAGGTACTGGGCGTGTAATGTAATTGCCTCCCAAATTCTTTAATAGGGACCGTTTTAGCGCGGGGACACACCGGTGGTGTAACCAGGCGCTCTACAAATGGCTAAACTAAACTATGTATGCAGGATACTTCTATTGTTCAAACCTACCTACAAATATCCCTTGGTAGTTGAAGGAGTATTTCTGGTACCATGGAACAGATCAGGGGCATGGCGCTTGTCAGCCCAAGGCCTGTGAATATCTGTTAAATTATGGTAGACTCAGGGGCCCCTAGTCATATTCTGCGGGGAGGGGTAAGCATTTTGCTTTATGCCACTGAAATAGAAGGTCTAGGATAGGGTAAGAAGCAGGAATCGTACTGTTAGTACCAATGTGTTGTTTGAAGACGTGAGTTCTCAGTTCTTCCTTGCACTGGAAAATTGTGGGGCTTGATGGATTTTGTCTGGGTTTGAGTTTCAACCTTGAGTGAATATCAGATGAAAGCTTGGTTTCTTGTCTTTTCTTTTTACCATTTTCTCATTTTGATTCTGTTGATGATACTGCTGTGTGTTGTACACGTTGCACCAGATGTCTGGATTTTGACTGCTTGCTATGGTGGTGTGTTGAAGTTGACTGGCTTTCAAATGATGCAGCAGGCCCTAAATTTATGTATGTGGACAGTGGGAGGCAGAGGATACTTTGTTGGAGTCAGGTGTCCTTGGAATGCATCCAACAGGATATTCACTGAAATGAGACAGAACCAGTGTCTGGCTGGGAGTTCTGAAGTCAGAATGTGGGTGGAAGGGCTGCCAGATAAGTAACACCAACATGTCAGGATTGTGTGGTGTTAAAACTCTGCTGTTATGAGTGGAGATAATGTTTTTGTTAACTTTAGGAAGAGCAAATACGAAACAGCAAAGCTAACAGGGGTGAGAGTGGGTTAAATTATGTTTAAATTAAAAGTGTAATCCACTGCTGTTAATATTATTGTGAGTAGGATCATTGACAATGTCCATAGTTCTTTAAATAGTTTTCTTTGCATGGCACAGCAAGGGTGACCACCGCACTCCATGATATCACACTCCTGGGCTTTTCATTTACTGATCATTGCTATAAAGTATATTAGTTTAATTAGTGCCTTGGAGCAAAAAAAGACTACAATGCCCAGAATGCATTAGCTTGCCAAACAGAATGTATTAGAATGTCACACATAGGTCCTGGACTGAAAACATGGTGCCCTTGATGGCATAGAGTGAGGTAAACACCCCAAAGCACAGCACATTGTTTGAAGGAGAGAGCCGGGAAATATATATGGAAACATTCTTGCAGATTGTTTTTTTTAACTTAACTACAAAATTAGAAGTGACTCCCCAATATTCACTCATGTCTCTGTTAAGGAGGGTAGATTTTCATACAAAATAGTTCCCACACTTATGTATATTTTACTTCTTTTTTCATTAAAAAACAAGTGTTTTTAAGTCATGTAGTAAGATATACTGCTATTGCCCACTTTGGTGTAGGTCATGAATAATAGAGGTAAAATATCATATTCAATATTCTTGTAACGATAATCTGTCTGATGATATACTGCCTTAATTCTGTAGTGCAATAATCTCCCACGTTGAAGACAATTTTATGACAACCCTAGGGGGATGAAAGTTGTTGTTGATCTCAACTTACTATTGTTAAAGACAGGTGTTTTGAAAAGTAATTTTGTCCTAGGTTTTGTCTTCTTTTTAAGCAATACTGGAAATACATTTCACCTTACAGGTATTCCTCTCACCAGGAGGAGCATATTCCACACATACTTTCCTGAGCATGCAGCCATGACTTGATGGTACACACAAATCTCTGCAGCTAGTACAATAACTTCTAAGCTATCTTACTTATTTATTTATTTATTTATTTTAGAGGTTTTATATAGCGCTGGCTGGACCCAGAGGTATCAGAGCGCTTTACACGGGTAAGAAGGTGTTCACGGTATGAAACAATCATTCAACAGCATATTGAACCAACATGTTAACAAACTAGAAACAGCTTGAATTTACCTAAAGCAAATAAACAGATAGATAGAGCGGGGGCTATATACATAAGTGAAACAAGGAAGTGGGAGATCAGATTATGTATGGTGGTATGGGAAGGGGAAGGGCATGAAGGGCAGCAGGGGGTAGGCGGTTAGACGTGAGATAGAGAGGAGGGAAGCAAAGGGGGAAAATTTGGTAGGAGGGGGATAGTGGGAGAGGACTATGAGAGGGAGAGGATGAGATAAGTGGGTAAGGGGGAAAGCTGAGCCAGTAGAATGTGGTGGAGGGTGCGGGGGGAGGGTACTGTCAGAATGTGTAACCTGCAGATTACACGCATGTCTCCGCAGGGAGAGCTCAATCATTCCAAACTACATTATCAGAATTGATACATTTTGTGATTTATTGGTTACACACAAATACTCTAGCCTGAGCTCAACGTGCTAAGCAATCAAACCAGCACATTGCAGGCAGTTTTCATACAGCACACAGAGCACTGAATGTTTATTTTTTCGGTCTGAGCATCTTCTAGTAACTCATTCTATAAAGTGCTTTATTTAAGCACTTAAAGTATGAAGAAGAAATAGAATTTCTGTGCAGTATTTAAACTGAATTAAATTTGGTGGGATAAATAAGAAATGTTATCACATCCAACCTCAATGGTATTTATTTTATTAACATAAAAAGGATGAAAGGGCAGGTCAGCTCACTGAGGATTTCAAACATGTAGGGTATACAGACTAGATAGCAGGTCTGAGTTTTGTTTGGCATAAAGCAAGACCTACCATACTGAAATAGCAGAGCACACTACACTGTTCGAAAGACAATATATTTGATTGAGAGAACTCTATCAAAGGTTTCTGTGATTGGTAAAAAAATGACTCTTGAGTGCATAGTGAGAGTAACTTCTCTCTCATCCACTCTTGAATTAGGCTGAACCAGTGACTTTTGTGTAATGAGTCTCCAAAGGTTCCAGAGCTGAAAACATAGTAGTTTCATTCATGAAGAACCAAGACAAGAAAGGACCGGCACCTTTGATGGCTATAATTAAATAAAACCTAGGTTTAATACCTGAAGCAGAGAGTGTGTGGGCAAGAATTCTAACTCAAGTATTCCTAATTTACATTTGTTATGTGTGAGAGTGAAGCCTGATCACAACAATGTTGCTGAAATGTGTCTCAAAATCCTATTATGTGATTCAACATTGTGTGCAAAAATCAAGATATGGTCTTGGTATGCTTGCACAACTTCCATATCACCAAATAAATTGCACATCAATTTTTGAAACACACAAGCCCCCGAAGGAAGCCCAAACAACAGTCTAAGATAATTGTAAACACCAAATGGTGTGACAAAAGTGGTGAGTTCTTGTGATTCTGGCATAAGCATTATCTGGTGATACGCATAAGTCAATGATCAAAAATATTTTTGCTCCTCCTAAATTGATTAACAAATCATAAATCTTAGGATTCTCTATGAGAATGTTCTTGTTTAACATGTGTAAGTCGGCACACAATCTAATTTTGCCTGCCTTTCTCAATGCACCTACAACAGGGGGAAGTCATTGAGTAGAATCACTTCGTTTAATATAACCTCCAGATCATACATTTTTCAAAACATGTTTAAGTTCATTCCATGCATTGAGTGAAACTAGGTGAACCTTGTGTACTATGGGTTTTGCATCAGATTTGAATCTGATGTGATGCTCCAATCATTTTGCTGTACCTACCTGTCATGAAACACCTTAGCTCTCCATATCAGCGTCCTTTTAAAAATTATCCAAGTATGCTAATGGTATACCACCAGCAACCAGTGGAGTTTCAGCACCTGTTTTAAGGTACATACCCATTTTTGCCAAATTCTGCCATCTACAGATGTTTCTTCTCTTCACAGCTACATATTTTTACATAGTTATAAATCTTCTCAAACATTCTAGTTTTGAGACAACATATCCTAGCATCTCAATGTCCATCTCGCCAAAGGCTTTAAGATTCACATCCATTATTAAAAGTGTAACCTTTCCTTCTCAATTGTCGTAAAAAGCTTTGCCCCAGAATGGTAATTGGAAAACCTGAATCTGCCATAACCTGCAGACATACATCCCCACTTGCTTCACACACTTGACCTTTCACTAAATTGACATTGATAATCGAATTTCATTCAATAGTTGGAATTACATTGCTAAGTTTCTCTGGACAGTCATCAACATGCAAACTACTAATTTTACCACACCCATAAAGTTTTTGCAAACTCCTCGGAAATGAAATTGTTTTACACAATACACAATGTTTTCCAATGGGCAGACAACTAGGATTATTCCCTAAATGATTCTTTGAACCACATTTATAGAAATGATAGTCATATTTCCTTGGAGGATTTTTCCATGTGTTACTACGTTCACCAAACATACAGCCTCATGTGCCTTTGGGGAGTCAGAAGTAGGCATTGCTTTAAACAAAACATCAGCATTCAATGCTTTTGAAGATAACATAGATCATTCAATCCCTATGGCTCAGACAATATTTTCTGAAACAGTTGGGTTTCTGCAGCACAACAGTCTTTCTTGAATTTTCTTAGAATGAAAGTTAAAAGCAAATTGACTCATATTCTCCACACCTTTGTCTGGATTTTGATTGCATTTGAAAACATTGTCTTTCAAGCATAGCATTTGACTCCTCTGAATATTGTTTATGCAAGTGCTCATGAGCTTTTTTATACTGGTCCCAATTATAACCAGCCTCCCTTGAGAAATATGCAAATTATCAAATACTTGTTGTGCAGCATGACCAAGGTTGCCAAAAAGCAGTGCCACTTTATGTACAGGTAAGTATCCTGTAGCATCAGTTGGGACCAAGTATTTAAAAAAAATTCTCATCCACTATTTTCTTTTAATTGGAGTCTTCCCAGGTTGTTGAAGAAAAGGAGGTTGCTAGGCAATTTGTTGTGAAGAAGCCATGTTCAAATTATTAAATTAGCTACAATGAAATTCAACAACAGCAGGCAACAGTTGTGTAACAAAGTTATATGTACCACGTTTCAATAGGGATGAAAAGAATATATTTTCCACAGGAGTTTTCAAATGTAGATTTGCTAAGGAACATGTTACTAACGGTGAGAGAAAGTGATGTGAAAGCACCCAAATATCATTCTGACATGCACCTAAAAAGACTAGAACAAGCTTTGAATGCCAGTCTGAAAATTGCCTGCGGCATGCTATCTCACATATAAAAATGTATGCGTTGATATGCATGTCATCAGATAAGATGGCAATATGCTCCCTCAGGCAGAAGAATGCAAAGAGGAATCCATGTGCTGGCTACTATGGTAGACTTGATCTGCAGCCAAATGCTAATGAGTGGAACAAGCAAGCTTGTGCCAAAACAAACGGCAGATTTCGGCATACAAACCTTTCCAAGAGTGACTAATATTCTAATTATCTGGCAAATGCCATATTTATTTCTCACTCATGGCACAACTCTGGCTGATACTTGACTCCAGTCCAGTCCAGTTACTGGAATACGTCATCACAAGATCTGCTACTGGATATTTCCTGGTTAGAGGGCAGTCAGTGGTGTATCGCGTTTCTACCTCCTCTACAATGTGTAATGACTCTCCAAAGGTACCAGAGCTGAATAAATAGTTGTCTTATTCATGAAAAAAGCCCAGAAGAAGAAAGAATTGGTGCAACTCACAACTTCAGTGCCCATCTAATGGTCCACCATAAAACTCGAGAACCCCCATTCCAATCCAGAATGTGATGAACATGTAACCAAACAAAGGTAAATACACTCAAATTAATGCAAATGCATTTTTCAACAATAATGAATACAACATCTTATCTCAGGGGTCTATGGGAAGCCATACAAGATGAAACATTTGCAGATAGGACTGTAAAAGCTCCCATTCAATTTTTCACACAATTCATCTTCAGCCCTCTGAAACAGAGAAGCACATATTAGAATGCATGGAGTTTGTTTCTCCACCAACAAGGGCAGTGGGTAATGAGAGCTTGGCTTTCACAGACAAAACCTGGCCTTGCTGACCAGACATTTATGTCTGGCCCGCAAGGCCTGACATAAATGTACCAAACATTTATGTGAAAACGTACTGCACATCTCCTAATGAGGGATTTGTAGGTGCTAATGCTAATCATCATGGTAGGAAAGAGAATTATAGAAAATGCCATGTTATCTCTTTTCATATTAAACACATTCCATTCATTACTTATCACCACAGTAATTCTGATATTTGTTTCCATATGTTTGCATGAGTTCTGCACTGGATTGGCTTCAAATAAAAGCTTTTATTAATACTATACTAGTCCAGTTGTCTTGTGTGTGTGCTCTCATTGGGGAACCGGTGAGGGGGACTCAAGATAATTCCTATAGTCTCTGCCAGGTAATGCTCATTCTTAACAAGGATCCTTTCAAGGGAACCTTAGGAGAGGTTCAAAGGACACCTGTTCATTTTCCTCACTTCAAATGGTAAGCTGGTATACCTCAACTGCCTAGGAACAAAGGAAATTCTACCAGGTGTGACCAGGATTGGTCTGGTGCACAACATTATGCTTCAGACCATCTTATTTGCATGGCTGTCCCAAGCAGGAATTTCCACTGGCAGAAGCTTCACCAAAAGTTTTGTTCCTCGTCTATAAATTGGGTAGTGGAACTGCAGTTTTGGCAGAGCAAGTGCTCTGCCAATTTATTTTGGAGCCCCAGCTTCAACCGATCCAAAATGACTGCCTATATTTGTGTTGTACACAAATGATTTAATGTTGTTGGTTTTAAAACATTAAGGGGCCGATTCCGATCTCGGTCGGAAGCGCACCCAATACCATTCGGTCGGGAAAAAAGCCATGCGAATGCCTGTTTCCCGACCGATCCGTACATCATCCCGAACGAATAAGTACGATGCGCACAACAGCATAGAATCCGGCCGAGTCGTACTCACCCAATCCAGGTCCTGTTCTCCGACCGAGGCGAATCCGGAAACACCGAATCGAGTCGCACGGAAGGGAAAATGCAGCCCCGTCCGGCCGGACAAGTACGATGCGCTTTCCGTACGCGCCGAACCCGTCGCTACGCACGGCACGTCAAAGCATCCGGGAGAGGCGCACAAAAGCTCCGATTCGCGCCACAACACGATCCACGGCTACGAGGCGAACACGCCAGTGACGAGGACGACGCGAAGCAATGAGAAAGACGAACGAGACGAACCAACCATGAATCCCTTCGTTCCGATCCTACCAATATTCTACATTTACTACCGGAACAGGCACGGACGCGTACGGCGCAGAAGGTAAGTCAGACACCAACCACAAAAACATACAACACGTACACGACACATCACACACACACAGAGGGATGCAGAATTTACTTACACCAGCAACAGCAGCACCATAGGGGCGGGATGCCCATCACCAATGCCACATATGCACACAGGGGCCTGGATGCGCACCACCACTACCACCCCTACCCAGGGGGAGCTGGATGCCTACCACTACAACCACCCTTAGCCAGGGGGGTGCCAGATGCCCACCACTACTACCACCCTTAGCCAGGGGGGCTGGATGCCTACCACTACTACCACCCTTAGCCATGGGGGTGCCAGATGCCTACCACCACTACCACCCTTACCCAGGGGGTGCCACATGCCCACCACCACTACCACCCTTAGCCAGGGGGGTGCCAGATGCCCACCACTACTACCACCCTTAGCCAGGGGGGCTGGATGCCTACCACTACTACCACCCTTAGCCAGGGGGGCTGGATGCCTACCACTACTACCACCCTTAGCCATGGGGGTGCCAGATGCCCACCACCACTACCACCCTTACCCAGGGGGTGCCACATGCCCACCACCACTACCACCCTTAGCCAGGGGGGTGCCAGATGCCCACCACTATTACCACCCTTAGCCAGGGGGGCTGGATGCCTACCACTACTACCACCCTTAGCCTGGGGGGCTGGATGCCTACCACTACTACCACCCTTAGCCATGGGGGTGCCAGATGCCCACCACTACTACCACCCTTACCCAGGGGGTGCCACATGCCCACCACCACTACCACCCTTAGCCAGGGGGGTGCCAGATGCCCACCACTACTACCACCCTTAGCCAGGGGGGCTGGATGCCCACCACTACTACCACCCTTACCCAAGGGGGCTGGATGCCTACCACTACTACCACCCTTAGCCATGGGGGTGCCAGATGCCTACCACTACTACCACCCTTAGCCAGGGGGGCTGGATGCCTACCACCAACACCACCCCCACTCATAGGATGGACAATGCATGACGCAACCAGCACACCACAACCTAGGGAATGCAAGAAAAAGACATCCCCCCAACACCATGACAAGCGTGTGTAGACTGTGTCAAATGCCTACAACACTGAACATGACTTTGAACATACAATGTGACCCCCTATCACATGTGCCACACATATATGTGTGTGGCCCCCACAATGCAAGCAGGCCATGACCATTGTGGCAATGGGGTCCAAAACCCCATCATCACAGTGACCAAAATGTAAGTGTGGGGTCCATAGCTGAAGCACATTTTGAACATTGTGGCAATGGGGTCCAAACCCCCATCATCACAGTGACCAAAATGTAAGTGTGGGGTCCATAGCTGAAGCACATTTTGAACATTGTGGCAATGGGGTCCAAACCCCCATCATCACAGTGACCAAAAGGTAAGTGTGGGGTCCATAGTTGAAGCACATTTTGAACATTGTGGCAATGGGGTCCAAACCCCCATCATCACAGTGACCAAAAGGTAAGTGTGGGGTCCATAGCTGAAGCACATTTTGAACATTGTGGCAATGGGGTCCAAACTCCCATCATCACAGTGACCAAAAGGTAAGTGTGGGGTCCATAGCTGAAGCACATTTTGAACATTGTGGCAATGGGGTCCAAACCCCCATCATCACAGTGACCAAAATGTAAGTGTGGGGTCCATAGCTGAAGCACATTTTGAACATTGTGGCAATGGGGTCCAAACCCCCATCATCACTGTGACCAAAATGCAAGTGACAAAGAAAAAGCTGCCACTGCCAAACTGCATGGATGATTCCTGGTCACAGAACATAAAACACATCAGTGGCAAAGTAGTGCATGTGTCCCATTGCAACATAGATTGGGGGAGGCAAATACTGCAGTGCAAATAAGACATACCTTTGGCCATGTGCAGACAAACAACACCCATGGGGGCTGACACTGTCAACATTCATCAATGACACAATGACAGAAGTGACCATCAGAATGCAGACCCACATATTTGCACCAATGGGCACACAAATGCAGATACCCTGTGGAGACTGTAGATGTGAGGTGAACAGATACCATACCATGGCAGCAATGGGACACACAAACCATGATCATTGTGCTGACCGATGACCTAGGAGTCCCAGGGACAGCAGGGGAAACCCACCAAACAACATTCAGCCAATGGCACACCTAAGATATGCCAATGCAGTGGTGCAGGCACAAACACAAACAGGCAGACCCACACTGCACATCAAACACAACAGGTGAGGGGGGGGTGCCAGTGTCCCCAGGCAACCACACAACACATGAGGAGGCCTGAATACCAATTACACAGATGTGCATACAGTGCCACACAAAGGTAACTCATGGATCCAAATCCCCCATGTGGGCAATCAGGCATTGTCAGATGAGAGGGAGCACAAATCACACATGTCACACAAGCATGTAGGAACAGCAACTGACACAGCAAGACACAGACACACCACAGCACTACCCCCACGGCCCCCACAATGTGGTGACCCTGGGCTGCATTACAATCCCACTGTGATGACAAAGCTAAATGTCGTTCACACTGTGAACCACAGTCATGTGTCCTGAGCAACAAACTACCATCACACCTACACAAGCACAAATCAATCAGCACGGCCAGTAAGCCAAGGCCAACATGGAGGCAGGGGTCTAGCCGGGCAACAACTCTCATCTGCACATACTAAACACCACACACCTCGACCTCCAACAATGTGCAGCAGTGAAGCACACATGCACTGGTGACATTGCACATGCACCCATGAGAATCCCAGGGTGGTGGGTGGGAACCAAGGTGCAGAAACACATCACACATGCCCACTCAACAAGACTCCTGAATGTCTGACACACTGCACACTACGCTGTACATGGACATGACGGCAATACCACACCAACCAATGGGATCCCAGCCACAGTCATACACCAATGAAGAAGCCAAGGTCACCCACAAAGAACACACATAGACAACAACCAACATTGCAGCCCGGACCCTGAGGAGTGCCAGCAGTCACACACACAACGTGTCACAATCACTGAAAGATAACACAAACTGGAAATCACATGACAGGTGTAAACAACAAGTGCCAAGGGGAAACCTGACTGTGACCCATCTGCGTCTGCACACAAACTCAGCCCTGACAGCAAACACACCTATGGGTGACACCCTGATGACCAGTAATGTGCCATGCACCCACATCACAGAAAACCCAGGGAGAAGACTTAGGGGGAACATAGGTCAACTCAGCAAGCATCACAAACAGGTACAACACTAGGGATCCCAGCATGCACAGCAAAACGGAAATGAACACACAGACATGCTCATACAACACACACCTTGGGCGCAGGCAATGTCACAGGAGTACACACTGCCATGAGGGGACTCCACTCCTGTGTGAGGAAAGCTGTGCCATATGTTGCCTCAGTAGGGCCCCATCATGTCAGCTGAGCACTTGGTCACACAATCAACAATTAGCACCAAATGAAGGCTCCCGTCACATCAGCCTGGTCATGGGAGTGCCAACGAAATCATCAGCACAGATCCAACACACTTGTATAGCAATGTTGCACTGACAACACAGATGAGTCCTTTCCCATTGATGCCCAAACCTGCATGTCCAGTGGAGATGGCCACACGGTCAGGGAAGTAGACGAATTGAACAATGGCAGGCACAACAGATGTGCAGGGGTGGAAGCCACAGATGTGAAATTGCTAATGTAAGTAGGAAATCCCATTGCCAAATACTGAACACATGACACCCTCAGATGCTGCTAAGGATGACATGGATACACCACAGGATAGGACACATTCCCCCTGGACCACATGTGTTCCTGCACAGTAACACTTCATTATCATGAGACCAAATATCACCATCACTGCAGCAAGGGCATGGTTAGCATCATCAACAACATGTACAACAGAAGCACAAGCAATAGAGAACAGAAAGTTGCTTTATTCAGCATATGTGTGTCCAAAAACTCAGAGAACAGTAATGCTCCAACAAAGGCCAATGGCCAGTCCATCAAGTAAGTCAATACAGGGTGACAGTGGCAGATGTCACCCTACGCATGCCTGCACTGCACAAAACCAGGGACAATCCACTAGGAGGGGCAACCGGGGGCAGGCCAGGCACCGCAGGGACAGGATCAGGGCTCACCAGGAGGAGGCAGGGAAGGGGTGGTGGGTGCTGGAGAGCCACTGACAACTGCAGTGGAGGTGTCTGACATGGTGTGTGCCGGCACAACTGGGGGGCATGACTCAGATGTTGTGGGTGCCGGCACGACTGCAGTGGACCCTGCAGATGGAGTGGACAGGTCCACCACTGCAGTGCCCAAGTCAGACAGGGTGGTAGTGGACTCCACTGCAGTGCCTACCTCCAGGGGAGGAGAATGGGGAACAGGCAAGGTGGGCTGGACAGAGGGGGAGGACACCCTCACCACATCAGTGGCACAGACAAGCGCAGCGGGGGTGTGGTGCCGGGAGAGCAAGTGGCAGGGGAGAAGGCCGGATCCTCTTGGGGATGGTATATCTGTGGGTGGGGGAACCTGGGGCAGGGTGTGGTGGGGGCACCTGTGGAGTGGGGGCCTGAGGGATGGAGGAAGGAGACCTGGTGCCTGAGCTGCAGGGCGGCGGCGGGGTCTTGCTCTTACGACTCCGGGGGGACTTGCGGGTGGGGGCCTCAGTCTGTCTGCGCCTGGGGGAGGGTGTCCGGGGGCGAGGGGCACTCTGCTCCGTGTGGGTGGGCTTCCTCTTCCCCCTGGATGCTGGAGCAGCTGGATCGTAGGGGATGAGGCCGAGGTCACAGAGGAAGAGCCACTGTGACTTTGGGGTTGCAGGTGAGGCAAGGGAGGGTGCTTTGGAGGGAGAGGCAACTGAGGACTGCGCAGTGCTTGTGGATGCGTGTGTGTGTTCCAGGGCCCCATCCCCTGTGAGTCTGGTTTCAGTCCCCTGACTGTGCGTACATCTGCGTTTTGTTTGTGGCGTGTGTGTCTGTGTGCTGGACGTGTGTGTGCTGGTGTGTGCCTGTGCTGGTGTGTGTGTGCTTGGGACGGGTAAGGTGCTGGGGAGTGTGGATGGAGCAGAGGCAGGAGGGGTGAGGGACTGTCTGAGGAGGGACACTGCTGCCGTCAGGGAGGAGTCCATGGACCTATTGCCCCTCTGTAGGTCAGACATGCCCGATGAGATGCCCTCCATGAACGACACCAGCTGAGTCAACAGAGCGGTGTGCGCATGGAGGACACTCAGCATGGCTGTCTGCCCTACATGGAGCTGGCGAAGGAGGTACACAGACTCCTCACTCAGGGCAGCAGGGGACACAGGGGCAGGGGGTGCGGTGCCTGGCCCGAAGGAGACACGCTCCCGAACATGGGAGCCTCCACGGACCTGGGGAATGGGAGCCGATGGGAGGGCGGTGGTGGTGCTGGTGGTGGCGGG
This sequence comes from Calotriton arnoldi, assembly GCA_963921515.1. Lineage (NCBI taxonomy): Eukaryota > Metazoa > Chordata > Amphibia > Caudata > Salamandridae > Calotriton > Calotriton arnoldi. The sequence goes on from CAWUFW010005749.1 coordinate 1,101,492, forward strand.
GACAGCAACACTAGCTGGGGTGTGGTGGCTGCTGACACCCGCCTCCATAAGGGAGTCATCCTCTGAGCCGCTGTGGTCCTCAGCTGAGGTGGATGCTGCTGAGGACTCCTCGGTGTGGCTCCCCTCGCCCTCCATGCCACTGGGTCCCTCCGACCACTCCTCGGCTGCTGACCCAGTCTGGCTCTCCGGCTCCTCCTGGTCAGTGGAGCTGTCCCCTTCCATGGCCATGGATGTATCTGCAAACAATGGGAAAACAGACAGACATCAGTCACCTGCACCAAACGCACACACCACTGTGAGCACAGCACATTACAGAGCAAGCCCTGGCATCATTAGTTGAACATTGCTAAAAGTGCCCTAACTGAACAGGAGAAGCCAATTGTCAGTCTGATGCCAACCATGGCACTCACATCCCACATGACCTTGCACCCATCTGTCTGGTGTCTGTTGGATAGCAACACCCCAGTGCGGACACATGCACCACCTACACAGTAGTTGGACAGTGCAGAGGACACGGTGTAGCATGTGGACATGCACACATCACAACTCCTGCCACTGAGTCAGTACAGGTTTCCGGATGAAAGGGATGCCCAGAGTCAAATAGGAAATGCATGTGATGCATACCAGCGACAGACACCATGATGCACCCATGTCCTGATAGCCATCGCCACAATGGTGTGCATGTAGCACATGTCACTCCTCTGCAGGATCACCAATAAGTAGACACATGCCATGGCGGAGGCATGACTGCTAAGTCATACATCACTGTCTCAGTGATGTATGACTTGGCAGCCAGACAACAACACTCTGCACTGTGTCACAATAGTAGGTCATGGGGAATGCAAGTCCTGGAGCTGCACAAGTGCACATGTACATCCCCCACACAACACATCATCTTAACCCTCATCTGTCCAGGTCATACCGATTGGACATATGGGAGACCTGTGACACTACCCTCTGAACCTGAGCCCCTCACAATCTGCTGTGAATGGGAAACAGCTGCCTGAACTTCACATTCGCATACCCCAGTCTGCACGGGCAGCTGATCAAACACCTATGTGACACACAAGTATCGTCTCCTATGGTCACATCTCCAGTGGCATGCTGAGCCCCTACCGAGAAACACCCCAGCAGTCCTGGCAACAAATCCACAGCACACTGACACAGAGGCAGACACCTGAGGGGTCAAATCACTGCGCACAACGTGTCAGCTGATACACAGGAGTGGGAGTACAGGTGTATTGGATGGGCTGGAGTAGGCATGACTGTCCTGCCCCACATGAATGAGGGATGAGCCCTGGACAGTGGATAGCTGGCTATGTATGTGTGACACACGTAATCTGCACACTCCTGGGGCCCAAACATTGTTCCCACCCGCTGCATGGGTGTGTGCCAGATACCCCAGGCACATGTGGTGGCTCAGCTCAGCAAGTGGACCGCATATCAAAGCAACACGCAGATTACATGTCCGAACACAGGCATTGTGTGAACAATGGACCCACCCATGATGCCCACAACAGAGTTAGGGAAACAGATGCTGTCCCCCACCTTGAGTGAAGCAAACTGCAAGGACACAGTCCCAAGTGACACAATTCCCTGAATGTAAGGGCCACACCTGGGTATCAGATGAGGAGTGGGCAGTGCACAATAGAGGGACATGGCTCCTGGACAACATGACTGCTGTACTGTGGCAGTTTAACCAGGCCAGAGGAGGGCACATAGCATCCTATTATGTGTATGTTGGTGTATGTGAGAAGTTGGCCTGGTATATGCTGTCCACTAATTATAGTGGGCACCTTGCACCAGTCCAAACAACCCCTTATTGGAGATAGGTTAAAGACAACCTTATTGAAAGCTATCCTAGTGGTAGCTATGGAGAGCAGCCTTCAGGATAAGTCTTGAAGGAATGTAAAGCAGCTTGTTTTACCAGTCTATAATCTCTTGAGTGATCAAATGAAAGATCACCACACCAGGTATATATTCAAAATATATGTATTTATTGCTAAACACACCCCTCTAGTCTCTTTATGAGGCTAGAGTTCGAAGTACATAAGTTAGAAGTTATTTAAACACAGTAATAGCACAAATACACGTTTGGGCCCTAGGGGCGTACCAAACCATATACCAATAAAGTGGTATAAGAACCACGACTGAACTAGACACTAGGCCTAGAGCCTCTAGAAGTGCTTGGACCACAAGGAACCACCCAAGGTAGTGACACAGGGGACCCACGGGGGACGCGTGCAGTGTAAATACACAACCGCGATACGCCGTTGACTTCTAAGGAGAAAGTCGTGATCGGGAAATTAAAGAAAAGGGACACTTAAAGGAGGACTTGGAGCAAACCCTTTGAGATCTAGGACTTTGAAGAGTCTCTACCCACGGGAGCACCGGAGTACTCGTGTTACCTCACCCAGGGAAGCCGGGTGCATAGGTGCCTTTCGGGTCGGGTTTCGTCGTCGATTTGAATGGCGATCTGCTGCAAAGTGCTGCTGGCGACCAAGTGGAAAGTGTCCGGGTGGATCCAAGAGTGGATCGGAGATCTGAAGAACCTGAAAGCAGAGGGGACAGAGTCTGGGTCACTAGCCAGTGACCAGGAAGGCGATGGACAGATGCCCACCGATGTCGAGGGCTTCAGGTGCGTTGACAGTTGTCTTGACTCTTCAGCCACGAGGTCCAGGAGGTGTTGTCGGCAACCAGGAGCAGGATTCGGGCTGGTACACGATGTTTGTCGAGTGCTGAGGTGTTGGCGACCGGATTGAACCCAACAAGCCTTGGCAACGGCAAGTCTTGATGCAGAGGAAGATCGTCGATGGTGCAGACCAGCAAGGTCTGGGGAACTCACCCAGCGACGGTAAGTGAGGGCAGGCCTGGAGCAACCAGGATGCCAAGAAAGAAAAAGATTGGCCTTCGTTAAGGGCTACTAGCCAACGGGCTAGCAACCGCGAAGGAGCCTCGAGACGTTGCACGTGGATCTGACTCACAGGACACTTGTGGAGTGGAGGCCAGTGATCTTCAAAGCAGTTGGTGCTGGAGGCTAGGGCTACTTGGAGCCCAAAGCACGACTTCGTGGGAGACCCAGAAGAGGATGCACTTGCAAATGTGCTCGGTGTCCAGGGGTCACGGTCTCAAGTCACCCACGATAGCTACGGGCCTCAGCTTTGCTGGAGACTCAGGGTAGCCTCGGGGAAGTCTGAGAATCCACCTCTGGTGATGCGATGACTTCGGCGTCCGGCGGGAGCTTCAGAAATGCGAACCAGACAGATGCTTCTTTGGTGCCTGCCAAGCAGGGGAGTCACTCCTTGACCCCAAGGGAGATTCTTCTGTCCTCTAATCGTGAGTAGAGCGTCGAAGGTCCAGGATTCAGTTTCAGAGTTTCGTCCAGGGATAATCTAAAGTCCTAAGGACTGGGTTCCTATACTTATACTAAGTTTAGGGGTTGGACTACTCTGTGGCCCCACCTATGGGTGGGTCAGGGCAGAGGGGTGGCTACACCCCTTTCCCTTTGTCCAGTTCGTGCCAAAGCAGGGGCTGCAAGCCCCTGATCCGGTTTGAACTGGGGTATGCACAGGGACACCAAGTGTGCCCCCAGTGCACGACTTCAAAGCACCCGAAAGTGCTCCCGCCCAGCCCCAATACACATTATCCTGTCTGGGGAGGTGGTCACACCTCCCTGGGACAGGAAACCTATTGTCCAGGCCTCCCCTGCCGGAGTTTCGTCCAGCAGCAGGAGGCCAGACTCGTGTCTGTGGCAGCAGCATCCATTTTGTGATGCCAGGGCTTTGGAAAGAAGTTACCGGGCTAGCCAGAGTTAACATGTCTTTCCCTCTAGAAAGGTGGAATGCTACCCCTGCCGCCAGAATTGGCGGGGGGGTAGTATTCCAAGATGTTTGACACCAAACACGACATGTTTAGGTGCAGCCATTCCAAAGTTAGCATTTAACGCGAGGTTATAATGCGCTTAAGAGTATATGGTCAGGCTGCACTACAAACAGCATCAGAGAAGGGTCTCCGAACGCTGAAGAGGGGCCCTGCTCATGCAGGGGCACCCTCTCACATAGGAACCATGCACTCTGCCTTTAGGATTGATAAGGCCTGCCTTAGGAGTGACTTATAGGTTTATATGTGTGTATGTATTTAGTGATATAGGTAACCTATATCACAGTAAGGGGTGCATGCACCACCTTACCCAGGCTGCAGTAGCAGACCTGTGGTGTCAGTTTGGATGGCCTTCCAGGGGTGGCATAATACATGCTGCAGCCCCTGGCAGGCCTCTGAGGTACCTATGCCCTTGGTACATAGTATACCATATACTAGGGACTTATAAGGGCACTCCAGATTCCAATCAGAGATGTGCCTAAGGCACATGGAAACCTTTTTACAGAGAAAGCAGATAGACTGGGGCCCTGAATAGCAGGATCCCAGTCCAACTAAGTCATAAACCATCAAAACACCATAAAAAAAGTGGGGGCAACCATATAGTCAGATTCCACCTTCCTACATAACCCCCCCCAAACGAAAGGAGATAAGGCTAACCTTGGCCAGTTGAACCTTCATTGACTAAGTGGTCATATAAGGAAGCACCTGCACTAGCATGGTTGCCCCCTGTCTTATGGTCCACTAAGCAATCCCTCACCCTAAGGGTATGAGAGGGTCTCCACCATGGGGAATCACTACCAGTGGTGTGCTTAGGTAAAGTACAAGGCTGGTGAGGTGTCTGAGTAGGGAAGTGAGGCCCTAGGAATGTTGGCCTCAGCTTCCTCAGATCACTGGTCACCATGTATGCCTGTCTTTCCATGACTGAGTTGCACTTTGCTCTAAGGGTCAACCTTTGGCTGCCTACAGCTGGGGGTTGGGTCCCTTTGGATGGACTACTGGAGGGACAGGGCAGGTTTGGAACCTTCAGGTCCCAGGTTTGCCCTTGCCTACCAGAGTCCTTCTGGGGGAGGTCCCTACATAAAGGCATGGGGGATCCCTCAGTGTGTAGAGGAGTTTTCACCTGGCTAGGGCTACTAGACTGGGTGCCCCTAATCTGCTGTTGGGGGGGTTCCTCTGGACAGGGGGCCTTGGGGGGTCCACTGACCTCCCTGACCTCTGCAGCCCTGGGCTGGCTGAGGCAGGGTAGAGAGGGGCAGGTTACCTGCTCCAGACTGGGTACCACCTTGGAAGGGTCCTCTGCCATCAGGGGTGTGGCCAGGCCAGGCCTGACTACCTCTGGGGCAGTTCCTTCACTAGGGGTAGGGTCAGTTCCCTGAGGAGGCTGACCCTTACCTACTGTCTGGAGGGAAGAAGACTTTTCTTCAACCCTTGTGCTCTCTTTTGGGGGAGAGTGGGCCATTCTTTCAGGGTCCATCTCTCCAAATTCTTGGGCTAGGGCTGTGGCCATCACAGCCCCACTAACCTTTACAGGGACGCCCAACATCCTAAGATGGGTTTGGTGTTCAACTTCAGCCCAGGCTGAAATTTCCAAATCATTGCCCATCAGGCAATCTACAGGTAAGGTGGGGGACACTGCCACTCTCTTTGGGCCTGTGACCCCCTCCCAGCTGAGATTGACTATGGCCATGGGGTGATCTGTTCTGACACCATCAATGTTGATCACCTGGTATTTAAACTCAGGTAAAAGCTGGTGAGGGGGACTAGTTTCCCTGCCACCATGGTGACACTAGCCCCTGTGTCCCTAAATGCCACAGCTTTCTGACCATTAATCATTGGCTCCAGTCTGTACCTGCCCATTGCTGTGGGACCCATGGTAAAGGTGGCAAATCCTACACCACCATCAGAGTCAGAGGAGTCTGTTGAGGGGTCCCTGTCTGAACCAGGGCCCACCTCTGTTCCTGTTGCAAAAGCACCTAACTTTTTGGGTGCACTACTCCCAACTGGAGGATTACTACTGGTAGTACCAGGAGGGGGTAGTAGTTGCTGGGGGAACATTTTCTTTATTGCCAATCCTGGGGCAACTGGGATCAGATTTCCAGTGCCCAGGCTTTTTACAGACATGGCAATATGGTTTCTTTTCAGGAGAGGAAGGAGTTTGGGACCCACCCCCAGAAGAGGAATTTTGGGGCCCTGTAGTGGACTTATCCTTAGATGTATCCCCACCTTTCTCTTGGGACTTAGTAGAATCTTTCTTCTGGTCACCACCCTGATTTCTAGTTTTTACTCTGGTTCTGACCCATTTGTCTGCCTTCTTTCCCAATTCTTGGGGAGAGGTCAGATCAGAGTCCACCAGATACTGGTGCAAAAGCTGGTTTTGACAATTATTAAGGATCTGCTCCCTCATAATCAAATTGTACAATCCTAAAAAGTCATGCACTTTGTTGCCATGTATCCAACCTTCCAGAGCCTTTGTAGCACAATCTACAAAATCAACCCAGTCTTGAGTCTGAGCTTTTTGGGTGTCTCTGAACTTCAACCTATACTGTTCAGTGGTTAGGCCAAACCCATCTATCAGAGCACTCTTCAAGACTGTGTAATTGTCAGCATCCTCTTCTCTTACAGTGAGGAGCTTGTCTCTACCTTTGTCTGCAAAGGAGAGCCACACGATTGCTGCCCACTGCCTCTGGGGGACCTTCTGAACTTTACAGGCCCTCTCCAGTGCAGTTATCCATTTGTGGATGTCATCCCCACTCTGGTAGGGAGGGACAATCTTGTTTAGGTTTCTATGGTCATAAGACCTTTCCCTATCTCTAGGGATATTGCTGCCACCATGGGACTCTAGTCCCAACTTTCTTTTCTCTCTAAAGAGATCTAGGGACTCCCTGTCTAAGGCTACTTGCTTCCTTTTGAGTTCAAGCTGAGCTTCCTCATATTGAATCAGCCTCGTTCTCCTCTCATGAGAGGATTCCCTCCTATGAGATGAGACAGAGCTCCCTATTGAGGTGCCAGAGTGGTTAGACTCCTGAGAAGGAGATCTAGACTTTCTGGGCACACTCTTAATCCTTCCTGGGGGGACAAAGAGGGCATCATCCTGATCATCCTGATCATCCTCTTCATCTTCCTCAGGAGGGATGGGGTTATCCAGGTCAGGGTCATTTTCACCCTCCTGGCCAGTTTCAGAGGGGGGCTGGGGGTATTTCTACCCCTGGTCCCATCCTCATCTTCTGCCCCACCCTCAGCTCCTACCCCTTCAGTCCCCAAGGGCTTACTAAGGTCATAAGCCACCAACAACTCTTTAAGGTGTTGGGTGGTGGGACTTTGGCCTGTCCTTATTTTTCTCAAGTTACATAATGCTCTCAATTCCAAGAATGGGAGTGTATCATACTTGGAGGGTGGAAGCTCAGTGGCTTCCTGCAAGGATTCTTTAGATCCTACCCTTAAAGACATTACTAGTGTGGTGTGGTGTATGCACTACCTACTCTAGTGTGGCCTACTAAACTCTCTTGAGTTGTAGAAAGGGTTGTGCTATCCCTTAACACACAACTCTAAGTTCAGTAGAACTTACTGTATTCTAAGCTTAAATTATATGTACCTTAGGTACCTTTAGTGGTTTTCAGTTGATCAATTCAATTGAGATTATCTGGAAAAACAATAGCAAGCTGGAATCCCACACGCTGCATACCAATGTGAGAAGTTGGCCTGGTATATGCTGTCCACTAATTATAGTGGGGACCTTGCACCAGCCCAAACAACCCCTTATTGGAGATAGGTTAAAGACAACCTTATTGAAAGCTATCCTAGTGGTAGCTATGGAGAGCAGCCTTCAGGCTAAGTCTTGAAGGAATGTAAAGCAGCTTGTTTTACCAGTCTATAATCTCTTGAGTGATCAAATGAAAGAGCACCACACCAGGTATATATTCAAAATATATGTATTTATTGCTAAACACACCCCTCTAGTCTCTTTATGAGGCTAGATTTCGAAGTACATAAGTTAGAAGTTATTTAAACACAGTAATAGCACAAATACACGTTTGGGCCCTAGGGGCGTACCAAACCATATACCAATAAAGTGGTATGCGAACCACGACTGAACTAGACACTAGGCCTAGAGCCTCTAGAAGTGCTTGGACCACAAGGAACCACCCAAGGTAGTGACACAGGGGACCCACGGGGGACGCGTGCAGTGTAAATACACAACCGCGATACGCCGTTGACTTCTATGGAGAAAGTCGTGATCGGGAAATTAAAGAAAAGGGACACTTAAAGGAGGACTTGGAGCAAACCCTTTGAGATCTAGGACTTTGAAGAGTCTCTACCCACGGGAGCACCGGAGTACTCGTGTTACCTCACCCAGGGAAGCCGGGTGCATAGGTGCCTTACGGGGTCGGGTTTCGTCGTCGATTTGAATGGCGATCTGCTGCAAAGTGCTGCTGGCGACCAAGTGGAAAGTGTCCGGGTGGATCCAAGAGTGGATCGGAGATCTGAAGAACCTGAAAGCAGAGGGGACAGAGTCTGGGTCACTAGCCAGTGACCAGGAAGGCGATGGACAGATGCCCACCGATGTCGAGTGCTTCAGGTGCGTTGACGGTCATCTTGACTCTTCAGCCACGAGGTCCAGGAGGCGTTGTCGGCAACCAGGAGCAGGATTCGGGCTGGAACACGATGTTTGTCGAGTGCTGAGGTGTCGGTGACCGGATTGGACCCAACAAGCCTTGGCAATGGCAAGTCTTGATGCAGAGGAAGATCGTCGATGGTGCAGACCAGCAAGGTCTGGGGAACTCATCCAGCGAAGGTAAGTGAGGGCAGGCCTGGAGCAACCAGGATACCAAGGAAGAAAAAGATTGGCCTTCGTTAAGGGCTACTAGCCAACGGGCTAGCGACCACGAAGGAGCCTTGAGACGTCGCATGTGGATCTGGCTCACAGGACACTCGTGGAGTGGAGGCCAGTGATCTTCGGTGCAGTTAGTGCTGGAGGCTAGGGCTACTCGGAGCCCAAAGCACGACTTCATGGAAGACCCAAAAGAGGATGCACTTGCAAATGTGCTCAGTGTCCAGGGGTCACGGTCTCAAGTCACCCACGATAGCTACGGGCCTCAGCTTTGCTGGGGACTCAGGGTAGCCTCAAGGAAGTCTGAGAATCCACCTCAGGTGATGCGATGACTTCGGCGTCCGGCGGGAGCTTCAGAAATGCGAACCGGACAGATGCTTCTTTGGTGCCTGCCAAGCAGGGGAGTCACTCCTTGACCCCAAGGGAGATTCTTCTGTCCTCTAATCGTGAGTAGAGCGTCGAAGGTCCAGGATTCAGTTTCAGAGTTTCGTCCAGGGATAATCTAAAGTCCTAAGGACTGGGTTCCTATACTTATACTAAGTTTAGGGGTTGGACTACTCTGTGGCCCCACCTATGGGTGGGTCAGGGCAGAGGGGTAGGTACACCCCTTTCCCTTTGTCCAATTCGCGCCAAAGCAGGGGCTGCAAGCCCCTGATCCGGTTTGAACTGGGGTATGCACAGGGACACCAAGTGTGCCCCCAGTGCAGGACTTCAAAGCACCCGAAAGTGCTCCCGCCCAGCCCCAATACACATTATCCTGTCTGGGGAGGTGGTCACACCTCCCTGGGACAGGAAACCTATTGTCCAGGCCTCCCCTGCCGGAGTTTCGTCCAGCAGCAGGAGGCCAGACTTGTGTCTGTGGCAGCAGCATCCATTTTGTGATGCCAGGGCTTTGGAAAGAAGTTACCGGGCTAGCCAGAGTTAACATGTCTTTCCCTCTAGAAGGATGGAATGCTACCCCCGCCGCCAGAATTGGCGGGGGGTAGTGTTCCAAGATGTTTGACACCAAAAATGACATGTTTAGGTGCAGCCATTCCAAAGTTAGCATTTAACTAGAGGTTATAATGCGCTTAAGAGTATATGGTCAGGCTGCACTACAAACAGCATCAGAGAAGGGTCTCCGAATGCTGCAGAGGGGCCCTGCTCATGCAGGGGCACCCTCTCACATAGGAACCATGCACTCTGCCTTTAGGATTGATAAGGCCTGCCTTAGGAGTGACTTATAGGTTTATATGTGTGTATGTATTTAGTGGTATAGGTATCCTATATCACAGTAAGGGGTGCATGCACCACCTTACCCAGGCTGCAGTAGCAGACCTGTGGTGTCAGTTTGGATGGCCTTCCAGGGGTGGCATAATACATGCTGCAGCCCCTGGCAGGCCTCTGAGGTACCTATGCCCTTGGTACATAGTATACCATATACTAGGGACTTATAAGGGCACTCCAGATTCCAATCAGAGATGTGCCTAAGGCACATGGAAACCTTTTTACAGAGAAAGCAGATAGACTGGGGCCCTGAATAGCAGGATCCCAGTCCAACTAAGTCATACACCATCAAAACACCATAAAAAAAGTGGGGGCAACCATATAGTCAGATTCCACCTTCCTACATAACCCCCCCCAAACGAAAGGAGATAAGGCTAACCTTGGCCAGTTGAGCCTTCATTGACTAAGTGGTCATATAAGGAAGCACCTGCACTAGCATGGTTGCCCCCTGTCTTATGGTCCACTAAGCAATCCCTCACCCTAAGGGTATGAGAGGGTCTCCACCATGGGGAATCACTACCTGTGGTGTGCTTAGGTAAAGTACAAGGCTGGTGAGGTGTCTGAGTAGGGAAGTGAGGCCCTAGGAATGTTGGCCTCAGCTTCCTCAGATCACTGGTCACCATGTATGCCTGTCTTTCCATGACTGAGTTGCACTTTGCTCTAAGGGTCAACCTTTGGCTGCCTACAGCTGGGGGTTGGGTCCCTTTGGATGGACTACTGGAGGGACAGGGCAGGTTTGGAACCTTCAGGTCCCAGGTTTGCCCTTGCCTACCAGAGTCCTTCTGGGGGAGGTCCCTACATAAAGGCATGGGGGATCCCTCAGTGTGTAGAGGAGTTTTCACCTGGCTAGAGCTACTAGACTGGATGCCCCTAATCTGCTGATGGGGGGGTTCCTCTGGACAGGGGGCCCTGGGGGGTCCACTGACCTCCCTGACCTCTGCAGCCCTGGGCTGGCTGAGGCAGGGTAGAGAGGGGCAGGTTACCTGCTCCAGACTGGGTACTACCTTGGAAGGGTCCTCTGCCATCAGGGGTGTGGCCAGGCCAGGCCTGACTACCTCTGGGGCAGTTCCTTCACTAGGGGTAGGGTCAGTTCCCTGAGGAGGCTGACCCTTACCTACTGTCTGGAGGGAAGAAGACTTTTCTTCAACCCTTGTGCTCTCTTTTGGGGGAGAGTGGGCCATTCTTTCAGGCTCCATCTCTCCAAATTCTTGGGCTGGGGCTGTGGCCATCACAGCCCCACTAACCTTTACAGGGACGCCCAACATCCTAAGATGGGTTTGGTGTTCAACTTCAGCCCAGGCTGAAATTTCCAAATCATTGCCCATCAGGCAATCTACAGGTAAGGTGGGGGACACTGCCACTCTCTTTGGGCCTGTGACCCCCTCCCAGCTGAGATTGACTATGGCCATGGAGTGATCTGTTCTGACACCATCAATGTTGATCACCTGGTATTTAAACTCAGGTAAAAGCTGGTGAGGGGGGACTAGTTTCCCTGCCACCATGGTGACACTAGCCCCTGTGTCCCTAAATGCCACAGCTTTCTGACCATTAATCATTGGCTCCAGTCTGTACCTGCCCATTGCTGTGGGACCCATGGTAAAGGTGGCAAATCCTACACCACCATCAGAGTCAGAGGAGTCTGTTGAGGGGTCCCTGTCTGAACCAGGGCCCACCTCTGTTCCTGTTGCAAAAGCACCTAACTTTTTGGGTGCACTACTCCGAACTGGAGGATTACTACTGGTAGTACCAGGAGGGGGGTAGTAGTTGCTGGAGGAACATTTTCTTTATTGCCAATCCTGGGGCAACTGGGATCAGATTTCCAGTGCCCAGGCTTTTTACAGACATGGCAATATGGTTTCTTTTCAGGAGAGGAAGGAGTTTGGGACCCACCCCCAGAAGAGGAATTTTGGGGCCCTGTAGTGGACTTATCCTTAGATTTATCCCCACCTTTCTCTTGGGACTTAGTAGAATCTTTCTTCTGGTCACCACCCTGATTTCTAGTTTTTACTCTGGTTCTGACCCATTTGTCTGCCTTCTTTCCCAATTCTTGGGGAGAGGTCAGATCAGAGTCCACCAGATACTGGTGCAAAAGCTGGTTTTGACAATTATTAAGGATCTGCTCCCTCATAATCAAATTGTACAATCCTAAAAAGTCATGCACTTTGTTGCCATGTATCCAACCTTCCAGAGCCTTTGTAGCACAATCTACAAAATCAACCCAGTCTTGAGTCTGAGCTTTTTGGGTGTCTCTGAACTTCAACCTATACTGTTCAGTGGTTAGGCCAAACCCATCTATCAGAGCACTCTTCAAGACTGTGTAATTGTCAGCATCCTCTTCTCTTACAGTGAGGAGTTTGTCTCTACCTTTGTCTGCAAAGGAGAGCCACACGATTGCTGCCCACTGCCTCTGGGGGACCTTCTGAACTTTACAGGCCCTCTCCAGTGCAGTTATCCATTTGTGGATGTCATCCCCACTCTGGTAGGGAGGGACAATCTTGTTTAGGTTTCTATGGTCATAAGACCTTTCCCTATCTCTAGGGATATTGCTGCCACCATGGGACTCTAGTCCCAACTTTCTTTTCTCTCTAAAGAGATCTAGGGACTCCCTGTCTAAGGCTACTTGCTTCCTTTTGAGTTCAAGCTGAGCTTCCTCATATTGAATCAGCCTTGTTCTCCTCTCATGAGAGGATTCCCTCCTATGAGATGAGACAGAGCTCCCTATTGAGGTGCCAGAGTGGTTAGACTCCTGAGAAGGAGATCTAGACTTTCTGGGCACACTCTTAATCCTTCCTGGGGGGACAAAGAGGGCATCATCCTGATCATCCTCTTCATCTTCCTCAGGAGGGATGGGGTTATCCAGGTCAGGGTCATTTTCACCCTCCTGGCCAGTTTCAGAGGGGGGCCTGGGGGTATTTCTACCCCTGGTCCCATCCTCATCTTCTGCCCCACCCTCAGCTCCTACCCCTTCAGTCCCCAAGGGCTTACTAAGGTCATAAGCCAACAACAACTCTTTAAGGTGTTGGGTGGTGGGACTTTGGCCTGTCCTTATTTTTCTCAAGTTACATAATGCTCTCAATTCCAAGAATGGGAGTGTATCATACTTGGAGGGTGGAAGCTCAGTGGCTTCCTGCAAGGATTCTTTAGATCCTACCCTTAAAGACATTACTAGTGTGGTGTGGTGTATGCACTACCTACTCTAGTGTGGCCTACTAAACTCTCTTGAGTTGTAGAAAGGGTTGTGCTATCCCTTAACACACAACTCTAAGTTCAGTAGAACTTACTGTATTCTAAGCTTAAATTATATGTACCTTAGGTACCTTTAGTGGTTTTCAGTTGATCAATTCAATTGAGATTATCTGGAAAAACAATAGCAAGCTGGAATCCCACACGCTGCACATCAATGTGAGAAGTTGGCCTGGTATATGCTGTCCACTAATTATAGTGGGCACCTTGCACCAGTCCAAACAACCCCTTATTGGAGATAGGTTAAAGACAACCTTATTGAAAGCTATCCTAGCGGTAGCTATGGAGAGCAGCCTTCAGGCTAAGTCTTGAAGGAATGTAAAGCAGCTTGTTTTACCAGTCTATAATCTCTTGAGTGATCAAATGAAAGAGCACCACACCAGGTATATATTCAAAATATATGTATTTATTGCTAAACACACCCCTCTAGTCTCTTTATGAGGCTAAAGTTCGAAGTACATAAGTTAGAAGTTATTTAAACACAGTAATAGCACAAATACACGTTTGGGCCCTAGGGGCGTACCAAACCATATACCAATAAAGTGGTATAAGAACCACGACTGAACTAGACACTAGGCCTAGAGCCTCTAGAAGTGCTTGGACCACAAGGAACCACCCAAGGTAGTGACACAGGGGACCCACGGGGGACGCGTGCAGTGTAAATATACAACCGCGATACGCCGTTGACTTCTATGGAGAAAGTCGTGATCGGGAAATTAAAGAAAAGGGACACTTAAAGGAGGACTTGGAGCAAACCCTTTGAGATCTAGGACTTTGAAGAGTCTCTACCCACGGGAGCACCGGAGTACTCGTGTTACCTCACCCAGGGAAGCCGGGTGCATAGGTGCCTTTCGGGGTCGGGTTTCGTCGTCGATTTGAATGGCGATCTGCTGCAAAGTGCTGCTGGCGACCAAGTGGAAAGTGTCCGGGTGGATCCAAGAGTGGATCGGAGATCTGAAGAACCTGAAAGCAGAGGGGACAGAGTCTGGGTCACCAGCCAGTGACCAGGAAGGCGATGGACAGATGCCCACCGATGTTGAGTGCTTCAGGTGCATTGATGGTCGTCTTGACTCTTCAGCCACGAGGTCCAGGAGGCGTTGTCGGTGACCAGGAGCAGGATTCTGGCTGGTACACGATGTCTGTCGAGTGCTGAGGTGTCGGCGACCGGATTGGACCCAACAAGCCTTGGCAACGGCAAGTCTTGATGCAGAGGAAGATCGTCGATGGTGCAGACCAGCAAGGTCTGGGGAACTCGCCCAGCGAGGGTAAGTGAGGACAGGCCTGGAGCAACCAGGATACCAAGTAAGAAAAAGATTGGCCTTCGTTAAGGGCTACTAGCCAATGGGCTAGCGACCGCGAAGGAGCCTCAAGATGTCGCACGTGGATCTGGCTCACAGGACACTCGTGGAGTGGAGGCCAGTGATCTTCGGTGCAGTTGGTGCTGGAGGCTAGGGCTACTCGGAGCCCAAAGCACGACTTCATGGGACACCCAGAAGAGGATGCACTTGCAAATGTGCTCGGTGTTCAGGGGTCACGGTCTCAAGTCACCCACGATAGCTACGGGCCTCAGCTTTGCTGGGGACTCAGGGTACCCTCGGGGAAGTCTGAGAATCCACATAAAGTGATGCGATAACTTCGGCGTCCAGCGGGAGCTTCAGAAATGCGAACCGGACAGATGCTTCTTTGGTGCCTGCCAAGCAGGGGAGTCACTCCTTGACCCCAAGGGAGATTCTTCTGTCCTCTAATCGTGAGTAGAGCGTCGAAGGTCCAGGATTCAGTTTCAGAGTTTCGTCCAGGGATAATCTAAAGTCCTAAGGACTGGGTTCCTATACTTATACTAAGTTTAGGGGTTGGACTACTCTGTGGCCCCACCTATGGGTGGGTCAGGGCAGAGGGGTGGCTACACCCTTTCCCTTTGTCCAGTTCGCGCCAAAGCAGGGGCTGCAAGCCCCTGATCCGGTTTGAACTGGGGTATGCACTAGGGACACCAAGTGTGCCCCCAGTGCAGGACTTCAAAGCACCCGAAAGTGCTCCCGCCCAGCCCCAATACACATTATCCTGTCTGGGGAGGTGGTCACACCTCCCTGGGACAGGAAACCTATTGTCCAGGCCTCCCCTGCCGGAGTTTCGTCCAGCAGCAGGAGGCCAGACTCGTGTCTGTGGCAGCAGCATCCATTTTGTGATGCCAGGGCTTTGGAAAGAAGTTACCGGGCTAGCCAGAGTTAACATGTCTTTCCCTCTAGAAGGGTGGAATGCTACCCCCGCCGCCAGAATTGGCGGGGGTAGTATTCCAAGATGTTTGACACCAAACATGACATGTTTAGGTGCAGCCATTCCAAAGTTAGCATTTAACGCGAGGTTATAATGCGCTTAAGAGTATATGGTCAGGCTGCACTACAAACAACATCAGAGAAGGGTCTCCGAATGCTGCAGAGGGGCCCTGCTCATGCAGGGGCACCCTCTCACATAGGAACCATGCACTCTGCCTTTAGGATTGATAAGGCCTGCCTTAGGAGTGACTTATAGGTTTATATGTGTGTATGTATTTAGTGATATAGGTAACCTATATCACAGTAAGGGGTGCATGCACCACCTTACCCAGGCTGCAGTAGCAGACCTGTGGTGTCAGTTTGGATGGCCTTCCAGGGGTGGCATAATACATGCTGCAGCCCCTGGCAGGCCTCTGAGGTACCTATGCCCTTGGTACATAGTATACCATATACTAGGGACTTATAAGGGCACTCCAGATTCCAATCAGAGATGTGCCTAAGGCACATGGAAACCTTTTTACAGAGAAAGCAGATAGACTGGGGCCCTGAATAGCAGGATCCCAGTCCAACTAAGTCATAAACCATCAAAACACCATAAAAAAAGTGGGGGCAACCATATAGTCAGATTCCACCTTCCTACAGTGTACATGTTGTCCTGTGGGTGTCACCTGGGGGCAGCCACCCCCAGGCTGTGCACGTGTTCATGGGGACAGGATCCTGGGTGTTACGTGTACATGACCACTGTGATGTGCAACTGTTCATATCTGAGCATGTGCCATGGTCACATTTCACGGTGGTGTATGTGTATGTCATGTCACATACCCCGTGAGTCCCATTTGGGACGGTATGTTTGAGCCAGGGTGACCCAGTGGCACAATAGTGATGGTCCTCCACAGTCTGTGTGCATGTAGTGTTTACAATGTCTCTGATTTCATGTGCACAATGGGAGACAGTCTCCACATCCACGTTGTGTGTGCATGGACTTTGATGTTGTGCGTGTGTGTGTCACAGACGTCCATGTCTGTCCTGCAGAGGCAAGTGGAACCACTACCTGTGGGGGTCATGGTTGTTTTGCTGTGGTGTATAAATGATACTCCATGTAATGCCAGTGTCCATGTGGCAATACAGGGTCCCTGGGAATGTACCTGTCGTTGAGCTGTGATGCCTGGGGCACATCTGTCCTCACATGTCACTGTGGGGGGTGATTGTGACATGGCAGCAGGAGATGGAAACTGTGACACGGCCTCATGATATCCAATGGGCCAACCTGGGACTTATTGATGCCACTTGTTGAACCGTGATGACAGATGTTGGCCATGTATGTACCATACATGTCCTTACGGAACTGCACACTTCATGTAGTTGTGCCTCATAATGATGTGATATTGAGTGTGTTCAATGCCGCATATGTGGGGTGACTGACAATCTTGCTTTCTTCTCCTCTGCACTGCAGGGCTCCTGCTGTCCATAGACCATTCCCAGACCTGGCAACGATGGTGGAACGGGACAGCATCTGACGGTACCGCTTCACCAGGCAGCTGATTGAGGATTTGGCAGTGCAGTTGGCCCCACATTTGCAGCCTGGCCGGCCGTATCCTACAGCGCTGACCCCCAAGGTGAAGGTGATGGCAGCCCTACACTTCTTTGCCACCGGTACCTTTCAACATACTGTGGCGACTGCTGGTGGGATGTCACAGACCATGTTCAGCCGTGTGCTCCGCGATGTTTTGGAGGCAATGTTGCTATACCTGAACCGGTACATCTATTTCCCTAGACTGCAACGACTCACTGACGTGAAGAGTGACTTCTATGCCCTGGGGAGGATGCCGCATGTCATTGGCTCCATTGATGGGACACATGTGGCTTTGGTACCACCACAGGCCCAGGAGCAGGCCTACCGTAACCGCAAGCACTACCACTCGGTCAATGCACTGGTGGTGTGTCTTGCAGATATGACCATCTCACACGTGTGTGCCCGTTTCCCTGGTTCAGCACACGATGCCTTTGTGATGAGGAGTAGTCGCATCCCCAGGATGATGGCACAGATGCAGAACCAGCGTGCCTGGCTTGTCGGTGTGTACTGACTTTGTGCCATTGTGTGTGATCTGATCTGTAGTATTCCGCCCACTTTTCCAAGTCAGCTAATGTGCACTTGTCTGTCCGTAGGTGACTCGGGATACCCCAACATGCCGTGGTTGCTGACACCCCTCAGGAACCCTGTGACACCAGCCCAGATGCGCTACAATGAGGCACATGGTCGGACCAGGAGAGTGATTGAGCGGACATTTGGTCTCCTGAAGAGCCGCTTCCGCTGCCTCGACAAGACAGGAGGGTCCCTCCCATATGCCCCAGCGAAGGTGTGCAAGATTATCATCGTCTGCTGCATGCTCCACAACCTGGCAGTGCGGAAGGAGTTGCCTCTCATCCAGGATGACAATGACCAACATCCGCCACCTGTGGAGGATCCTGGCCTGGACCACGATGCCAGTGATGATGATGATGATGGTGATGTCCGCACACAGCTCATCACCAACTTCTTTAGCTGAATGTGAGTACCCTGAGGTGTCATGTCAATGATGTGAGTTGGCATGATATGTGTAGGTGGTGCTCTGGTGCTGTTGGAGTGTGTCCATGGGCTACTTGACTGGATGTGTGTAGCGATGTGTACTTACAGGTGGTCTGTACTCCCCAACAGTGTTGACATGCTAACTTGGTTCTGGGTGGGTATCTTGTAACATGTATTGTGCATGAGTTTTGCTGTTCTGTCCTGTTCTCCATTGCTTTTGACTGTGTGTCATTTCTGTCCTTCACAGGGTACTTTCAGATTTGTTTGGTCAACTGTGTCCACCGACGACGTCATTGTACTTCCAGGGTGGTAGCTGTTGTGTCCCTACAGGTGATGTGCGCCACACCATGGACTTCCTTCCTTCTACAGTTGTTGACTGTGTGCCCGCTGCCAGGTGGGATTACCTTGCATCTGTAGTGGTTGAGACATGTTGCAACTGTGTAATAAACCTGTGCTTCACTTTGTGATGTGCGTTGTCTGTGGTCACACATTTGACTGCCATTTGCTTACAGCACCTGTGGGCTACTTGACTACAACTGGGAATAGGTGTGGTGTCTGTGCATTGCACCGTCTTTCCTGGCAACATCAGTGTAGGCAATGAGTCAGATGGCCTAGGAGTGTATGTGTTGTGTAGCCCTGGTGGTGTGTCTCCCTCATATGTGTCACGTTGCCATTACTCACATGCCTGTGTTGTACTTGCTGTTGCAGTTCGCATACACAGTGTAATTTTGCAGTTCATCATCCCCATGACAGCACCCACGTTGGAATCACAACAGAGGCAAGTATGGTGTATTAGTGTGTTTATTGTGATACATTTGTGTGAATAGTGCATAGGATGGTTAGTGCTGTACATTTATATTGCAATCAGAAGTTCCTAGATGAATTGAAAGTCCTGGTAGACAAAATCCCCAGTATCGGGGCCACAGTTGTCTGATACATTGGTCCAACTTGTACTCCCCATGTCATGTGTGGGAGTTGTGTTGCCGTCAACAGGGTGAACAGTTTGTGCACAAAGGTGAACATCCAGAACAGGTTCAGGCTTCCTGGGGGTTGCACTTGGCCATCGGCCTCTCACTTGCCCCTCCTCGGACGACCCCTCTTCTTTGGGGGGGCCCCTCAAGTACAGGCTGCTGCGGTGCAGGGCACTCTCCGCCAGAGTCATCCTCCCTCCCTGTGGCAGTTGCAGTTGTTTTGGCACCAGATGTTGTTGGCACACAGGGAGGTGTAGACTGGTTGCTGTTCATCTGGCGGAGGCATTGTAATATGTCCCTGTGCACCGCCGTCATCTCTTGCAGTGTGTCCCGCTTGGACTCCACGCGGGACATGTGTGAGTCCAAGCGGGCATGATGGGCAGCCTGCTGCTGTTTAATGTCCCTGAGGAGCCCCACTACCTGGCTGAGATCTCCGGTGCTGGACTGGTACGCATCGGCTATGCGTGCCAGTTGTGGGTCATCATGCACACCAGACACCTCTGCAAGCAGCGACCTCTGTCTCCCACCCCTCCCACCACCCCTGCCGACATGTGCAGTGCGTGCAGTGGCACGCACAGATGACCCTGGTCCCCCTTGGGGGTTGGTGGTGGTGGTGGTGTCCATGGCCCCACGTTGGTCCAGGGTCCCTGTGCTGGTGGTGCTCCTTGTTCTGTCCATGTCGGCAGGGATGGTATTTGTGGTGACAGCCGTTGGAGGGGTGGGTGCAGGGGTGCAGCTGGTGGTCCTGCTGGTGCTGCAGCTGGTGGTCCTCCTGGTGCTGCATGTTGACTTGCACCGGAGGTGCCAGGTTGGTCTTCTTCATCCGAGGAGGGCAGAGGCTGTTCGACACCAGTGAGCTCCGTATCCTCTTGAGCCTGGGACTGGGACTCCTCAGCGTCTGCTGCTGTGTCCCCATCATCACCTGTTTTTGGGAGACACACACAATGTATGTTATGTTTCTGCAGGCATCAATGGTTGACACACCTGACAGTTGTGACTGTGCCTCTGGGTGCGGGCCTGTACATTGCATTGTCCTAAGTTGTCACAGTCAGGGGTTGATATTGGTGTAGCACATTGTCCTGCATTATTTGGGCATTTCTATGTATTTGTTGGGGTGTGAACATGGTCTGCATTGGTTGTATTTTGTTGACAGTCCTCCTTCCCACCCAGCCAGTCAGTTATCCCACCATGGACTGTGCTTGCATTGCAGGGAGTGGAAGTTGTCTTTCAAGATGTGAGTCAGTGTTGTCCTGCTGTTGGTTGTTGCACAGTTGCCAGCAGGGCCTTGTGCTCCCCACAGCAGTAGCCAGTGTCAGCCATCTTGTGAGTCCTTTTCCACTCCCTGTGATGTGGGCATGGTTGTGAGTGGTGTTGATGGGCCAGTTGTGATGCTGAGCAATATCTGTGCCTACTACTCCCATCATGCTATTGCCTCCACCCCCTTCCCAGCATGCCCATGCTTCCTTCCTTTGACTCTGCTTCCCTGTGGGGTGGGCTGCCTGTGCTGACGGGATGGCTGGGAGTGTTGTCCTGGCAGTTGTTTGGCTAAAAGTCCCAAGAGTGTCCCTGTGCTTCACACAACATAACCCAGGGTGGTGGTTCTTTGTGGGATCTTGAGTTAGGATGTGAGGCATTGCATTCTCCCAGGTGGGTTATGTGGAGTTTGTGTTGAGGGGGTGTGTGAGGGGAGGTGCTTGTGACTGTGGTCAGTGCTGCAAGTCCTCCTTCCCACCCAGCCAGATATCCCACCATGGAACGTGCTTGCATTGCAGGGAGTGGAAGTTGTCTTTCAAGATGTGAGTCAGTGGTGTCCTGCTGTTGGTTGTTGCACAGTTGCCAGCAGGGCCTTGTGCTCCCCACAGCAGTAGCCAGTGTCAGCCATCTTGTGAGTCCTTTTCCACTCCCTGTGATGTGGGCATGGTTGTGAGTGGTGTTGATGGGCCAGTTGTGATGCTGAGCAATATCTGTGCCTACTACTCCCATCATGCTATTGCCTCCACCCCCCTTCCCAGCATGCCCATGCTTCCTTCCTTTTGACTCTGCTTCCCTGTGGGGTGGGCTGCCTGTGCTGACAGGATGGCTGGGAGTGTTGTCCTGGCAGTTGTTTGGCTAAAAGTCCAAAGAGTGTCCCTGTGCTTCACACAACATAACCCAGGGTGGTGGTTCTTTGTGGGATCTTGAGTTAGAATGTGAGGCATTGCATTCTCCCAGGTGGGTTATGTGGAGTTTGTGTTGAGGGGGTGTGTGAGGGGAGGTGCTTGTGACTATGGTCAGTGCTGCAAGTCCTCCTTCCCACCCAGCCAGATATCCCACCATGGAACGTGCTTGCATTGCAGGGAGTGGAAGTTGGCTTTCAAGATGTCAGTCAGTGGTGTCCTGCTGTTGGTTGTTGCACAGTTGCCAGCAGGGCCTTGTGCTCCCCACAGCAGTAGCCAGTGTCAGCCATCTTGTGAGTCCTTTTCCACTCCCTGTGATGTGGGCATGGTTGTGAGTGGTGTTGATGGGCCAGTTGTGATGCTGAGCAATATCTGTGCCTACTACTCCCATCATGCTATTGCCTCCACCCCCTTCCCAGCATGCCCATGCTTCCTTCCTTTTGACTCTGCTTCCCTGTGGGGTGGGCTGCCTGTGCTGACAGGATGGCTGGGAGTGTTGTCCTGGCAGTTGTTTGGCTAAAAGTCCAAAGAGTGTCCCTGTGCTTCACACAACATAACCCAGGGTGGTGGTTCTTTGTGGGATCTTGAGTTAGAATGTGAGGCATTGCATTCTCCCAGGTGGGTTATGTGGAGTTTGTGTTGAGGGGGTGTGTGAGGGGAGGTGCTTGTGACTATGGTCAGTGCTGCAAGTCCTCCTTCCCACCCAGCCAGATATCCCACCATGGAACGTGCTTGCATTGCAGGGAGTGGAAGTTGGCTTTCAAGATGTCAGTCAGTGGTGTCCTGCTGTTGGTTGTTGCACAGTTGCCAGCAGGGCCTTGTGCTCCCCACAGCAGTAGCCAGTGTCAGCCATCTTGTGAGTCCTTTTCCACTCCCTGTGATGTGAGCATGGTTGTGAGTGGTGTTTATGGGCCAGTTGTGAGGCTGAGCAATATCTGTGCCTACTACTCCCATCATGCTATTGCCTCCACCCCCTTCCCAGCATGCCCATGCTTCCTTCCTTTTGACTCTGCTTCCCTGTGGGGTGGGCTGCCTGTGCTGACGGGATGGCTGGGAGTGTTGTCCTGGCAGTTGTTTGGCTAAAAGTCCCAAGAGTGTCCCTGTGCTTCACACAACATAACCCAGGGTGGTGGTTCTTTGTGGGATCTTGAGTTAGGATGTGAGGCATTGCATTCTCCCAGGTGGGTTATGTGGAGTTTGTGTTGAGGGGGTGTGTGAGGGGATGTGCTTGTGACTGTGGTCAGTGCTGAAAGTCCTCCTTCCCACCCAGCCAGATATCCCACCATGGAACGTGCTTGCATTGCAGGGAGTGGAAGTTGTCTTTTGAAGATGTCAGTCAGTGGTGTCCTGCTGTTGGTTGTTGCACAGTTGCCAGCAGGGCCTTGTGCTCCCCACAGCAGTAGCCAGTGTCAGCCATCTTGTGAGTCCTTTTCCACTCCCTGTGATGTGAGCATGGTTGTGAGTGGTGTTGATGGGCCAGTTGTGAGGCTGAGCAATATCTGTGCCTACTACTCCCATCATGCTATTGCCTCACCCCCCTTCCCAGCATGCCCATGCTTCCTTCCTTTTGACTCTGCTTCCCTGTGGGGTGGGCTGCCTGTGCTGACGGGATGGCTGGGAGCGTTGTCCTGGCAGTTGTTTGGCTAAAAGTCCCAAGACTGTCCCTGTGCTTCACACAACATAACCCAGGGTGGTGGTTCTTTGTGGGATCTTGAGTTAGGATGTGAGGCATTGCATTCTCCCAGGTGGGTTATGTGGAGTTTGTGTTGAGGGTGTGTGTGAGGGGAGGTGCTTGTGACTATGGTCAGTGCTGCAAGTCCTCCTTCCCACCCAGCCAGATATCCCACCATGGAACGTGCTTGCATTGCAGGGAGTGCAAGTTGGCTTTCAGGATGTCAGGCAGTGGTGTCCTGCTGTTGGTTGTTGCACAGTTGCCAGCAGAGCCTTGTGCTCCCCACAGCAGTAGCCAGTGTCAGCCATCTTGTGAGTCCTTTTCCACTCCCTGTGATGTGCGCATGGTTCATGGTGGTGTTGATGGGACAGTTGTGGGGGTGAGCAATATCTGTGACTACGACTCCCATGATGCTATTGGCTACACTGACTTGCCCAGCATACACAGAATTCCTTTCTTTCAGTGGTCTTCACTGTGTGTTGGTGTTGTAGTGGTGGCTACATGTCTGGATGTGTTTGTTAGTTATATTTGTGCCACTGCCTAGCTGTAGTTGTAGTTGTGTTTGTACATGTGATGACACGGTTAAATGTAACTTTGAGATGGCATGTGTTGTGTTTATCTGACTGACATACACATTTTGGGATGATTCTGTTCTGGTTGCTGTGTAATTGCTAAGAGTGCATGGTTTGACTCTCCCCTTGACAGTGATGTGTGTGTGTATTGTGGCAGAATATTGTGTACATTTGTTGTGTACTCACCAGGCTCTGGGATGTTTTCTAGTCCATAGACGCTCACTGGCGGAAGGATGGCCCGCACCTTCTCCTCCCAGGGCCTGAGGTATACTGGCTTGGCAGGAGGGCCACTGCCAGTGTATTGGCTCAGGAGGTAGTCCTTCTTCAGCAGCTCCCGTACCCTCCTGCGCACGTCATACCACCTGTTCTGGATGTCAGTCTTTGTGCGCAGACATGGTGATTGTGCGTTCACCCTGTTGATGATCCTCTCCCACATCTTTGTTTTCTGGGAGATGGGTGTCTGTTGGACCAGTGCGCCAAACAGCTGTGGCTCTACCCTGAGGATCTCGTCTACCAGGACTTCCAATTCACAATCTAGGAACTTGTGATTCTTCTTTGGGGGCATGGTGATGGGTGGTGATGGTGAGTGATGTGTGTGTTGGTGTGCAGGTGAAGGTGTGTGAGTGTGTGTTTTGCTGGGTGTATGTGAGGTAGCTATTTGTTGGTGTGCTGATGGTGTGTGGCTTGTGTGAGGGATGAGCTGTGGTGTGTGGTTGTTGTCTGTTGAGTGCTGGCAGGTGAATAGCATTTGCAAAGGATCATGGTTGGGATTTGTGTCCTTTATATGGGTGGAGTTGTGGGTGTGTCTTTGTTCTCTGTCCCCACCGCCCCCAGTATTTATTGGCTTTGTAATTGCTTGTTTGGCCTTTTTTTTGTGTATTTTCCCGTAGTACTTTCTGTGCATGTTGGAAACGTTCTTGTGACCGAGTCGGACCCTGCAGTTGTCTCGTAGGGTCTTCTCCGTTTCGTTCACGCTGTGTTTGTGCTATTTTCTATGCTGCGTACGTGTCGGTCGCGGTGTTTTGTGTTACTTCGGCTCGCAGTTTTGTATGCGTGTCGGTCGTACGGCTTGTCCTCCGTACGACTCGGTCGTGGTTTTCGCGCCTTGCATCGTACTTTGCGGTTTGGAGTTCGCGGGTACGTTTCGGTCGGATTTGTTCCGGGTGCGTGTCGGTCGGTTCGATTCGCGTGTTTTTCCGGCCGGATTGCTGTTTTCCGTGCGGCTCGGTCGTTCGGCTTGGGTTCAGTACGTGTCGGTCGGATTTTGCACGCTTTGCATCGTACTTGGCGTGTCGGGCGCCACAGGTACGTGTCAGTCGGAATTAATTCCGGCTCCGAGTCGGTCGGTGCTTTTTCCGGCCCGAATCGGAATCGACCCCTAAATATCTTGGAACCCATAGTTTAAATTATAAGGCTGATTTTCAGAACACAATATAAACTTGCAATGTCAGAGATACTAACTAAGAAGCCTTGCTGTATTAAAGAGTTCTTTGCCAAATGGAAATTCCCCTGTATTCTAACAAGTTCCCACTAATCACACAATCAAAGTTAGATTGTAAGAGTAGAGAATCTGTAAATGTTTCTCTGTAGTCCAAAGTAAAAGTTTTAGAAATGAAGGTCTTGGCAAATTTGTCGCATTTATATTATGTCTTGCCACCTCCACATTGGGAAAGTATATCAATTTTATAAACAAGATTATCTTGGGTAAAGGGCAGAGAAAGATAGTCTCACATGTTTCTATTAGGGAATGTCATTTGTGTATTCTTCTGGCCCCCCTTATGCTGCAAGTTTCAAATTTTGACTGCATTTTATCCCAGGCTGATGCCGACGAGATGTAAACTGGAGCTAATACAGTTGGTTCTACCCCAAGTAGTTTACTACTTTTGGATGTTCACAAAATCCAAGTGTAAAATTACTCAAAAGTATAAGAGTAAGTTACATGTGTAACTTACTCAAAGGTATGTTACCTTTATAACTCACCCCTGCAGTTTGTGAGTAGCCCCCAGTCACTTCACTTTGTTAGAGAGATGTAAGTTACACTTCTGGACTAAACGTACACTCTAACTTTGTGAATTGCCAAAAAGTACCCTTCCAGTGCAAAATACTAAGGGCATGATTAGGAGTTTAGCGGTGTGGCTGCAAACCCGTTTTTAAGTCACTGGTGGGCGGTTCTTTGGTATTCCCACGGCGGTTTCTATGTAATAGTCACAGCAATAGGAACATCAAAGACAGTACCTACATGGCATGGACTGGTGCAATCCATGCTGTGCAGGCACTGGGGTGCATGCACAGAGAGGGGCACAACATGTGCCCCCCTGTATAGACTCCATTGCCCAGAGGCAACAGGGGGCCATGTATGGCCCCCTTTGTTTCCTCTCCACCACAGTTTTTATGGAGGCGGAGCACATCATGAAAACCGGTGTGGAGAGGAAACTCATAATATGCTTTGCGGGGCCATGGCGGTCCCTCCAAGCATATTGCAGCCTCAAGACCCCTGCGCCACCACCAGATAACTCTGATCCCTGGCGGTTGCGGAGGTGCAATGGCGGTCCGACTTCCCTACTTGCAATAGAGTTGTCAGAAGACCACCACACCCCGCGAGTCTGGCGGTCCGTGGACCATCAGACTCATAATTAGGCCCTAGGCCTGGACAAACTTTAAAATGTTTCCCTCTTCGGATGTGTGCAGTACAGTGCAGCCCACATACAAATTGGGAAAGTTTAGGACCTCCTTTCAAGTAGCATTATTTTTGGGTACAAAACCCTGT
The DNA here is from genome assembly GCA_963921515.1 of Calotriton arnoldi. Classification (NCBI taxonomy): domain Eukaryota; kingdom Metazoa; phylum Chordata; class Amphibia; order Caudata; family Salamandridae; genus Calotriton; species Calotriton arnoldi. The sequence continues at coordinate 1,127,682 of CAWUFW010005749.1, forward strand.
CCACCATTGTTAGTAGATAGGGTTTTGCATAAAAAACATGGGTCGTTGCATGGTAATTCCCATGTACCACCCGTGAAATGCCTGTTTGACATAGAGAGATGCATAGCAACACTTTCACTGCTGTGCGTTAGTTTCAGGAAACTTTCCAGTGCAAAACACATTTGGTTAGTGCTGGAAAGTAAATAAACTTTTGTGGCACAAACCCAGCTCAAAATGGTTGTTAATCTGGGCCCTGGTGTATTATCCTTAATATTCCTGAGAAGGTCATAAGACAAAAGTCCTCTATTCCTAAGTGAAGGAGGAAACAGCCCGAACCTGAAGAACAAAAAGGCAAGCAATGCGTGTTTTAAAAAGATCAGAAAAAGTACATTTTAATGCCCACCTTGTTGAACCACGTAACAAAGAAAATTGCATTTTATTTGATATTGAAAATAGTTGGAAATAATAATAGTGTTCAATATTTCTCGTAATATTCTATCCATTGATGCATACATACATACTATCCCTAACACAAAGTAACACCTAACATCTTGTATTAGCAAGATGATCATTTGTGTTAGAGATAGATGGCACATTTAATTCCTACCCACCACTTTATAGCTATACTATATATATATATATATATATATATATATATATATATATATATATATATATATATATATTCACTGAAAAAAACACAGGTTTCAGGGACGTTATAGTTAGTTGGACATTTCACTCATACAAAACCAGAGAAATTCGGCCGTTATAGTTAGTTGAGCTAACTATAACTCGCGCCCCCGCAATGCACTGCTGATGACGTCACATATTACATCATTCATGACATGGTCAGTGACATCACTGATGACATCACTGATTACATCATCCAGTGACTGTGTGTTTCTATAAAGTTTAAATATGTTTTATATATATATATATGCCAAGGTGTATTGAAGAATGAGTGGGTGTATAAGTGTCCGAATGGATGATTTAATAAGTGCGTGACTGACTGTATAAGTGAGTGATTAAACGTGTCTTACTGAATGCATGGGTTAGTGACTAAACTGTGTGAATGTCTGTATCAGTCTGTCTGTTGGTGTGTAAGCGGCTGCATGGGTTGGTGAGTAGCTACATGAGTGTCTATATGGGTTATTGATTGGTTGTCTGAGTATCTGTATGGGTGACTGAGTGTCTGTGTGGGTGGGTGGGGGGTGTGACTCTGTGCATAGATGTGTGAGTGGGTGATTCACTGGGTGTATGGGTTCAAGAGTGCATCTGTGAAGGGCTGTATGGGTGGGTGAGTGTGTGTATGGGTGTGTTGGTGAGTGAATGGATATCTCAGTGGTACATGTGTGAGTAACTACATATGTGAAAGGCAGTATATGTGAGTGTTGGAGTATATAAATGACTATATGTGAGAGTGGGTGATTGTTAGAGTGGCTGTTTGGATGAGTGTGTGCTTGTATCAGTGATTGTATAAGAGAGTAAGTATGTGTTAGTATCTGTATGAATAAGTGAGGTGGTGTGTGTATAACTGTATAGGTGAGTAAATGGGAGTGTGATTGATTCTTTGCATGACTGATTAGGTCTGTGAGTAACTCTATGGATGAGTGGTGGTGTGTGAGTGTCTGTATAGGTGTATGAGTGCATATGATAGTGCTGTATTGATGAGTGACTGCATGTATGAGTGACTGTATGGGTGAATGAGTGTTGTAGACCTAGGAATCAGTGAGTGGGTATGTAGTAACTGGTATTGGTGTGTCTATGGTTTTGAAAATGGTAGTCTGTATTTTAGAGTGGGTGTATCAAAGGTTATATTAGGGTGTGAGGAGGTGCATCAGATTATCATGTGGATGATGTCATCATTGATGTCATTAGTGATGTTATTTGAGATGTCATCAGTGATGTCATCAGTGATGTCACTGACCATGTCATAAATGATGTAATATGTGACGTCATCAGCAGTGCATTGCGGGGGGCGCAAGTTATAGTTAGCTCAACTAACTATAACGGCTGAATTTCTCTGGTTTTGTACGAGTGAAATGTTCAACTAACTATAACGTCCCTGAAACCTGTGGTTTTTTCAGTGAATTTCTAAGGTTTTTTAAATGCTAATTTCTAACTATATCGTCCCTAAAACCTATGGTTTTTTCAGTGAATTTCAAAGGTTTTTTAAATGCTAATTTCTAACTATAACGTCCCTGAAATATATGTTTTTTTCAGTGCATTTCAAAGGTTTTTTAAATGCTAACTTCTAACTATAACGTCCCTGAAACCTATGTTTTTTTCAGTGAATTTCGAAGGTTTTTAAATGCTAATTTCTAACTATGCCTACAGAGATAGGACATGTGCAGAAAGAGGAAGAAAGGTGCAGAAAGAAGAGAAATGCAGAAAGAGGCAACAGAAGTCCAGAAAGACAAAGAAAAGTGCAGAAAGAAGCAAGAGATATGCAGAAAGAACCAACAGAGGTGCAAAAAGAGGCCTTGTTGCAAAGTCATCCTGTGCCCCCAACTTTTTGCTGACAGGTACTGGTGGTAACTGACTCTGACTAACCTGGCCCGGAGCCAGTGCTATGCTGAAAGACACTTAGAATACAGTGAAAACACCTACATACACTAGGGTACTCTATGGGTTGGGGTACCCTTGTGATTGGCATGACCTCCCCTGTAAGGCCCTAGTACATAATAGGGCAGCGGGATTAAAACTGCCTCTAAGTCAGAGGTGCAGAAAGAGGAAGGAGAAGTACAGAAAGAAGCAACAGAGGTGCCAAAAGAGGAAAGAGAGGTGCAGAAAGAAGCAAGAGAGGTGCAGAAACAGGTAGGAAAGGTGCAGAAAGGGAACAGGGGTGCAAAAAGAGGCTAGTGAGGTGCAGAAGGAGGCAAGAGTACTGCAGAACGAGGCAAGAGAGTTTCAGAAACAGGCAAAAGGGGTGCAAAAAGAGGGAACATGTGTGCAGACAGAGGAAAGAGAGGTGCAGAAAGAGGGAACAGGGGTGCAGAAAGACACAAGAGATGTGCAGAAACAGGCAGGAAACGTGCAGAAAGAGGGAACAGGGGTGCAGAAAGACGCAAGAGAGGTGCAGAATGAGAAAAAAGGGGTGCAAAAATAGGCAAGAGGGGAGCAGAAAGAAGCAAGTGAGGTGCAGAAAGAAGCAACAGATGTGCAGAAAGACGCAAGAGAGGTGCAGAAAGATGCAAGAGAAGTGCAGAAAGAGGCAAGAGAATTGCTGAAAGAAGCAACAGATGTGTGGAAAGAAGCAAGAGAAGTGCAGAAAGAGGCAAGTGAGGTGCAGAAAGAGGCAAGAGAGATGCAGAAAGAAGCAAGTGAGGTGCAAAAAGAGGGAACAGGGGTGCAGAAAGACACAAGAGAGGTGCAGAAACAGGCAGGAAAGGTGCAGAAAGAGGCAAGAGAGGTGCAGAAACAGGTAGGAAAGGTGCAGAAAGAGGGAACGGGTGAAGAAAGAGGCAAGAGAGGTGCAGAAAGAGAAAAAAGGGGTGCAAAAATAGGCAAGAGGGGTGCAGAAAGAAGCAAGTGAGGTACAGAAAGAGGCAACAGAGGTGCAGAAAGACGCAAGTGAGGTGCAGAAACAAGCAAGAGAAGTGCATAAAGAGGCAAGTGAATTGCTGAAACAACTAAGGTGTGGAAAGAAGCAAGATAAGTGCCGAAAGAGGCAAGTGAGGTGCAGAAAGAAGCAAGAGAGGTGCAGAAAATGGCAAGAGAACAGCAGAAAGAGGCAAGAGGGATGCAAAAAAGGGAAGAAGGGTGCAGAAAGAAGCAAAAGAGGTGCATAAAGAAGCAAGAGAAGTGCAGAAAGAAGCAAGAGAGGTGCAGAAAGAGGGAAGACGAGTGCAGAAAGAGACAACAGGGGTGCAGAAAGAGATAACAGGGGTACAGAAAGAAGCAAGAGAGGTGCAGAAAGAGGCAATAGAAGTGCAGAAAGAGGCAAGTGAGGTGCAGAAGGAAGCAAGAGAACTGCAGAAAGAGGCCAGAAAGTTGCAGAAACAGGCAAAAGGGGTGCAGAAAGAGGGAACAGGTGTGCAGACAGAGGGAAGAGAGGTGCAGAAAGATGGAAGATGGGTACAGAAAGAAGAGAGTGAGGTTCAGAAAGAGGCAAGAGAGGTGCAGAAAGAGGCAATAGAAGTGCAGAAAGAGGCAAGTGAGGTACAGAAGGAGGCAAGAGAACTGCAGAAAGAGGCAAGAGAGGTGCAGAAAGAAGCAAGAGCATTGCAGAAAGAACCAACAGAGGTGCAAAAAGAGGCAAGAGGGGTGCAGAAAGAGGTAGGAGAGATGCACAAAGAGGCAAGAGAGGTACAGAAAGAAGCAGGAGGAGTGCAGAAAGAAGGAAGAGAAGTCCAGAAAGAGGCAAGAGAATTGCTGAAAGAAGCAACAGAGGTGTAGAAAGAAGCAAGAGTAGTGCATAAAGAGGCAAGTGAGGTTCAGAAAGAAGCAAGAGCAGTGCAGAAAGAACCAACAGAGGTGCTGAAAGAGGTGCGAAGGGTGCAGAAAGAGCAAGAGAAGTGCAGAAAGAGGCAGCAGAGGTACAGAAAGTGGCAAGAGATGTGCAGAAACAAGCAAGAGAAGTGCAGAAGGAGGCAAGAGAATTGCTGAAAGAAGCAATAGAGGTTTAGAAAGAAGCAAGAAAAGTGCAGAAAGAGGCAAGTGAGGTGCAGAAAGAAGCTAGAGCAGTGCAGAAAGAACCAACAGAGGTGCAAAATGAGGCAAGAGGGGTGCAGAAAGAGGTAGGAGAGGTGCACAAAGAGGCAAGAGAGGTACAGAAAGAGGCAGAAGGGGTGCAGAAAGAAGGAAGAGAAGTGCAGAAAGAGGCAAGAGAATTGCTGAATGAAGCAACAGAGGTGTAGAAAGAAAGAAGAGAAGTGCAGAAAGAGGCAAGTGAGGTACAGAAAGAAGCAAGAGCAGTGCAGAAAGAACCAACAGAGGGTCTGAAAGAGGTGCGAAGGGTGCAGAAAGAGCACGAGAAGTGCAGAAAGAGGCAACAGAGGTACAGAAAGAGGCAAGAGATGTGCAGAAACAGGCCGGAAAGGCGCAGAAACAGGGAACAGGGGTGCAGAAAGAGGCAAGAGATGTGCAGAAAGAGAAAAGAGGGGTGCAGAAGATCTGCAGAAAAAAGCAACAGAGGTGCTGAAAGAGGCAAGTGAGGTGCAGAAAGAGGCAAGAGATCTGCAGAAAAAAGCAACGGAGGTGCTGAAAGAGGCAAGTGAGGTGTAGAAAGAAGCAAGAGAGGTGCAGAAAGAGGCAACAGAAGTGCAGAAAGAAGCAACAGAGGTGCAGAAAGAGGCAAGAGGAGTGCAGAAAGAAGGAAGAGAAGTGCAGAAAGAAGCAACAGAGGTGGTGAAAGAGGCACGAATCATGCAGAAAGAGGCAAGAGATGTGCAGAAAGAAGCAAAAGAGGTGCTCAAAGAGGCAAGAGGGATGCAGAAAGAGGCAAGAGCAGTGCAGAAAGAAGCAACAGAGGTGCAGAAGGAGGCACAATGGGTGCAGAAAGAAGGAAGAGGAGTGCAGAAAGAAGCAACAGAGGTGCTGAAAGAGGCACGAAGGGTGCAGAAAGAGGCAAGAGAAGTGCAGAAAGAAGTAACAGAGGTACAGAAAGAGGCAAGAATGGTGCAGAAAGAGGGAAGAGAGGTGTAGAAAGAGGCAAGAGAGTTGCACAAATAGGGAAGGGGGTGCTGAAAGAAGCAAGAGAGGTACAGAAAGAGGCAAGAGATGTACAGAAACAGGCAGGAAAGGTGCAGAAAGAGGGAACAGGGGTGCAGAAAGAGGCAAGAGAGGTGCAGAAAGAGAAAAGAGGGGTGCAGAAAGAGGCAAGATATCTGCCGAAAAAAGCAACAGAGGTGCTGAAAGAGGCAAGTGAGGTGCAGAAAGAAGCAAGAGTACTGCAGAAAAAAGCAACAGAGGTGCTGAAAGAGGCAAGTGAGGTGCAGAAAGAGGCAAGAGAGGTGCAGAAAGAGGCAAGAAAAGTGCAGAAAGAGGCAACAGAGATACAGAAAGAGGCAAGAGAGGTGCAGAAACAGGCAGGAAAGGTGAAGAAAGAGGGAACAGGGGTGTAGAAAGAGGCAAGAGAGGTGCAGAAAGAGAAAAGAGATCTGCAGAAAAAAGCAACAGAGATGCTGAATGAGGCAAGTGAGGTGCATAAAGAAGCAAGAGAGGTGCAGAAAGAAGGAAGAGAAGTGCAGAAAGAAGTAACAGAGATGCAGAAAGAGGCAAAAAGGGTACAGAAAGACGTAAGAGGGGTACAGAAAAAGGCAAGAGAGGTGCAGAAAGAGGGAGGAAGGGTGCAGAAAGAGGCAAGAGGGGTACAGAAAGAAGCAAATGAGGTGCAGGAAGTTGCAACAGACGTGCAGAAAGAGGGAAGAGAGGTGCAGAAAGTAGAAAAGATTTGCTGAAAGAGGCAAGAGAAGTGCAGAAAAAGAAAGAAATGTGCAGAAAGAAGCAACAGAAATGCAGAAAGAGGCAAGAGAGGCACAGAAGGAAGCAAGAGTGGCTTGCATACCATTAGTACAAATTTAACACCCACATTTAGCAATAAGTAACAGGTGACCATTGTAGGTTTGCAAAGGGCCTTCCACCACGCTGTAACACTTGTCGCTACATTTTTGGTAACGTTTGAGCCGTTTGAGCTAGAAACAAGGCTTTTTTTGTTCAAATCTGCAGATTAGGGAGCAGATGATGAATTATGTGGCTAATGCAGAAAATGTATAATTGTGAGGAAGTCAGTGCAGCCAAATAGTCACATAATTCCAGTGGCCCTGCTCATATCTCTGACTAGACCCACAAGTGCTCCTCAGTGATTCCTTCTTTTTTTGTCTCACTGAGTTCATAGTTGAGCTTCTATAGAAATGAGGAAGACTAAACCTGAGGTTACCACTCCACAACACAGACTACCATACCACATAATTACTCTCCATAACACATAATCCCACTCTACATAATTCCTATACACTAAATACCACATACTTTCTATCCACATAATTTCACTGCACAACATACCACATAATTCCACTACACACAACGTACATCCACTCCACTCCAAAAAACATTAGTAAAAAACTTTTACATTTACAATGCCAATAGCTCTAAATCTCACAAATGCGAAACCTATTACATTGCAAACACTTCTTTAACTAGTAGTCACATTTGCAGAGTGGTGGACAAAGGGTGCTGGGCCTCCGACCAGCGCTCAGGAATTCCGCTGTGTAGGATTTACAGGAGGTACCAGAAGGGCTTCTTGGCCCCCAAAGTCCCTCAGGCGTAAATTGGACTTCATCCCCCATCCCGTAGTCTGCCAGGAGGAGAAAGGGGGGCATGGCCTCCAAAGACCTCCTTGGGGGCCAACTACCCCTCCTATTACCTCCAGTAAGTCCCACACAGCAGGATTGCTAAATTCTCATAGCAGGCCACGCCCCTTTTGCCCACCACTCTGCAAATGCGCTCCCTGGCGTGCTATTGGATGGGGATTAAAGTCCCCTTCACTGCTGGAGGTCCTTTAGGGGCCAACTAGCCTTCCTCTTACCTCCAGTAAGCCCCACACAGTGGGATTGCTGAGAGGTGGACACAGGCCACGCCCCCTTTCTCCGACACTCTGCAAACACGCCTCCTGGCACGCTCTTGGTTGGGGAATGAAGTCCCCTTTCCTCCTGAGGGTGCCTGGGGGCCAACTGGCCCTCCTGTTACCTCCAGTAAGCTCCATACAGCTATATTGCTGAGAGTGGTCCGAGGCCACGCCCCCTTTTTACACGACTCTGCAAACGCGACTCGTGGCGCACTGCTGCTCGGGGGATGAAGTCCCCTCTCTGCAAACCAGCTGTGTGGCGCTTACTGGAGGTACCTGGTGTGCTAGTTGGCCCCCAGGGGCCTTCAGTATTCAAGGGGACTTAATTCCCCAACTTAGAGCGTGCCAGGGGGCGCATTTGCAGAGTGCTGCAGGGAGGGGCGGGACCTCTGGCGAGATGCCGGCTTTTAAAAAATATATATTTTTAGAAGGGGGGCTGTGTGGCCACACCTTCTTTTAGTATTTTTGGGGCCCTGGGGACCCCATCCCCCAGGGCCTGACCATTTTTTGTATATATATTTATAGGAAAGGTTCCCTGGGCCACTTTTGGCCCCGGGGACCCCATTCCCGGGCATGGCCTCTTTTTTAAATTCCTTTTATAGTGAGGAAGGGGGCCGCGCGGCCCCCCTCCCCAGGCCAATTTCGGCCCCGGGGACCCCATCCCCTGGGGCCCAGCCATTCTTTTTTTTTAAAGAAAGGGAGGGGGCCGCGTGGCCCCCCTCCCGGGCCACTTCTGGCCCCGGAGACCCCATCCTCCGGGGCCGGCCCTTAGCGTTGGGGACCATGGGGGGAGCCCCAATGCCCCCAGGGTCCCAGCTAGCTCCCCGCCTCCTGCGGGAGCCGGCATTGCTTTTGGGCAAAGGGGGCTGCTAACATGCAGCTCCCCTTGCCCAAAAGCAATACTGCTTTGCTTCTTAGAAGCGAGAGCAGGTTTCCTGCTCTCCCTTCCAAGAAGCAAAGCAGAGTTTGCTATGGCAGGGCGGGAGCCGTGCTCCCGCCCTGCCATAGCAAACAGCAATGTCCCGGTGTGGGCACCCTGGGACATTGCAGGAGCCAGCCCTGGGGGGTGGCGGTCCCCATGGCCGTCAAGGGCCCCCCTCCCAACAACTTTAAAGCCCAGGGGAGGTGGTGGTCCCCGGGGCCATATGTAAATAAAGTTTGCGCAGGGAGGTGGTGGTCCCCGGGGCAGTGTGGGGAGGGGCAGGAGCCCCCCCACACAAATTTTATTTATTGAAGCTCCGGGAAGGTGGCCCGCGAGTAAGCCTGGGCAAAGCACTACGCTACGCTCGCGTAGTTTGCGAAGTTTGCGCTACTTCGCACTACGCGAATTGCACGTAGCACAGTGCAAACACGCGTAGCGTAGCGGTCATTTTGTGCTTGCTCGCGGTCCTCAACATCAAGTTGGCGACCGCGAGCAAGCAAAATGACATCCCGGCGAGACTTTTTCCTCGTTCGCGATCAGCAACATCAAGTTGCCGATCGCGAGCGTGGAAAAAAAACCTCCTGGCGAGATTCTCAACGCGGGGAGGTCAGGTTTCTCATTGCGAGTGGTTGCGCTTGCTTGCGACCGCTCGCGATGAGAAACTACCAGTCCGCGTTGAGAAAGCTGCCGCTCGAGTAAAAATCTACTCGAGCGGCAGTAAAAGACAGCTCGCACTGTGCAAGATGCCGTTTTCAATGATTGCACAGTGCGGACAAGCATCCGGCACTATGCAATCAGTGCGAACAGCATTTTTCACAGTGCACTATGCAGTTCGCGTAGCTACGCGTAGCTCGCGTAGTGCGAGGTGCACTTCACGTAGCTTCGCGTAGCGCAACTTCGCGAACTACGCCCAGGGTTACCCGCGAGGCCCCCCGCCCTTAAATAAAATAAAATAAAATGTGTGCCCCGGGGAGGTGGTGGCCCCCGGGCAGTGTGGGGAGGGCCAGGAGCCCCACCACACTTTATTTTTTTGTTAGCCCCGGGGAGGTGGCGTTCCCCGGGGCTTGGGGGGCCCCCGAGGCCCCCCCACCCCTATTAAATTGAAGCCCCAGGGAGGTGGCAGTCCCCGGGGCAGCATGGGGGAGCAGGAGCCCCCCACGCATTTTATATAAAAAGCCCCGGGGAGGTGGCGGGCCCCGGGGCTGTGGGGGGTCACGTGTCCCCCCGCATATAAGTATCTAAGCCCCAGGGAGAAGGCGGTCCCCGGGGCTGCGGGGGCCCCCACGGGCTCCCGCTAATTAACTGGGCATTGCCCCCAGGACCTGGCCCACCAGGGGGGGCTTATAGAAAACAAAGCCCGCGCTTCGTTTTTTTTTAAATGTTCTGCCAGATTCGCGCACCCAGCGCAAATTTGGCTGATTTGTTTTTTAAAAAAATGCTTTTTTTGTCCCTGGAAGTCCTCGAGGGACCCCCTGAGCAGGCCTAGGGGGTCAGGGTGTTTCTACCCTGCCCCCTTTTCTTGTTTTTCATCTTTTTTTCACTCTTTTTCTTGTGACTCGGTTACCGAGTCACAAGATGGCTGCCAACACTTCCTGGTTTGGAGTGTTGACAGCCAATCACAGTGAAGCTCGTGCCCGGGAGGGTTCGCGAATCCTCCTCAGTGCTCAGATATCGATATTTTTTTTTTTTAAATTTCTCTGGAACTACTGAATGGATTTACACCATTTAAAAAAAAGAGTGCTTTCTGAACCAAGAGCTACGTTTCTGCCAAATTTGGTGTAATTCCGTTCAGCAGTTCAGGCTGCAGCCTGTTCCAAAATTCCTATGGAAATTAACATGGGGAAAACGCGTTTTGGGACCCCCATTTTTTCTCGGCCCCCGCTTGGCGAATCACCCCAAAGCTTTCATGACATGAGCTGACCGGAGTGGGCCATTAGTTTTGAAAATTTCACGAAGATTCGTCAACCGGCGCCAAAGATATTGGCAAATCAAAAACGCTTTTCCTATGGATAATAGGTCCTAACTATAACTACCTACTGGCGACTGCCAGTAGGTAATATATATATATATATATATATATATATATATATATATATATATATATATATATATATATATATATATATATATATATATGATAGCCACAGTCCTGGAACGATCACAATCCTGGTCGAAAAAGCAGGTACGGACCACAAAATGCGGTGAAAAGTTCTTCTTTATTCAGTGCAGATTAACAAAGTGTCAGTGCATAGTTCTTCAAAAGCAAGTGCCCAGCATGACGCGTATATGCATATATATACATATATTTTATTTTTATATATATATATACATTTATACATATATACATATATATATACACACACTATCTAGTGCCAGCACTAAAATACTAAAATACTAACATTGCACTAAGTTATGCACCTCTAACCAATAAACAAATTAACACCTATTACAAGCCACTAAGAATAATTAAAGAAAAAACTGACAATTATTTCCCTAATTGTAATGGACTTTAACAAACCAGCCCAGAAAATATAAGAAAAGGGTATCATTTTCAAAGAAGCCGTCATGTGGCGCACTGACAGTGTGCCAAATAAATGGTGGTGCAATTTTAGTGTGTCCCCTGATCATACCCCTCTGAAGGGGGGACCCCCTAGACATCCACTTGCAGGCGGGTGCAGTCACTCACTGCACCCACCTGCAAGGAGATCTCTCACCCCTCTTAAAAGTGCAGGCAGGGTGCTACCTGTACAGTGAAACACAGAGCGACTGCTTCAAACCTGCTCTGTATTTCATTTGAAACATAAAATAAATATCATAAATAAAAGTCAAGCTTCAACACTTTATAAGTATTGTAAGTAAGTAACTAGAATAATACAGTATAAAGGTCCTCCATGAGCAATTCCTCTTAAATAGGAAAACATGCAAACCATATAAAAACATTTACAATATAGAAAATAAGCATGTCACATAACACTATAAGTAGCCTACATTACCAACTAAAATGATTGCTCTTGCATTTTCTTTCAATAAATATTAAAATATACTCACAGCCTACCAACTTACATTAACTGGAACCAGAAATTGAAATCCACAATTGAAACCATTATAATGAAATCACACAACATGCAAAAATATAACCACAAAAAAACATCAAGTTCAAATAATTCATCAAAAAAGAAACACTCTAGAAAATCGGAAAATTAAAAGAAATGTTTAAAAATGTTTGGTTGTTTAAAAATCAAAGCCATTTTTTTGAAAAAAATAAAACCAACACCTCTTCCTTGGGAAAGTCTTTTCAGAAAAACAGTTGACTGTACCTGAAATCGAAAGACACTTTCCCAAACTCAAAGAAAAATAATTCAACATCATAAGTACCTCTAACTACTTAGTCATGAGTAATAGACTATCAAACACTATCAAAACGATCTAAACACTCAAGATTAAGCCTAAATGAATATACAGTTACAAGACTGTGGGGTTATCCCAAGACATGTCACTAGGACATGGGTGAAGGACAGTACAGGAAAAATGGCCCCAGTGGACACAAATTTGAAAAGAGAAATATACACATCAACAACACCTGTTAAAGCAATTACAAACAATATTCTTCATATTGACCACATTTTATTCATGGGGAACATGGAATCTCATGTTCACAAGGCGTAACATTCGTTAAACACAATTGTAAAGAGGTGCCCCAATAGGGAGGGAGGGGTAAGTGCAGCAATGTGCAGATGTGAGGGTAAGTGAAAGAAGGAGAGCAGTGAAAAATATATACATCTAAATCATGAAAGAAGCCAATCCAGCCTTGTCAAAGGCTTAGTCTATTTACAACACCATAACGTTAGAACAGATTGGAGGGACACAGTGAATCTATCACTATTGTCCACAAAGGTAAACAGATAATAAAGCTGTCGACGTTTAGACCCTGGGAATGAGTGTAGGCAATTGGAGTCCTTACAGTAGGGTCTTCATCAGGACCAAGTGGGGGACACCCTAAGGCCACCGGTATGTTCGGTGGGGAATTCGATGAAGGTGGGCCTGCCGTCTCCACAGTCAGAAAGGGACGTGATTATAGGTAAATGGATAGAAATCCTGTCTTTCTTCTAATTTCTAGTTCAAGGGCTTGACAAATCACATATTCCATGCATCTTGTTTGAAAAATCACGTCCGTGTCACAGCGATGTAGTAAATTGATAAAATGTAAATACAATGTTTATAATGCTCTGAAATACATAGAATGTACTGAAAATCAATACAAATTACTATCTGCTTCATAAAAATGTTTACAATATTATTTTATTAAATATAGTCTAAAAGCATAAATACATTTATTTTTCGTACAATGAATTGAAGGGGTGCTATGGTAACTCTAGTCCCACTTTTATTTGGGGGTATTGCAATGGATTTGGAGGAGCAAATCTACTTTTCTTCAAATCAACTTTGATTTTTTTTTTATCTGTGTATTGTTTTTGTTTTTTTACCCACTTTGTATCAGAGCTCAGGGATGACATTACATTATCAAAAAATTTGCATCTTACAGTTTTATCCAGCAGAAGTGTACATCAATTTCGAAGTACACTGTACAAAACAACATCTGGTGTACAACGCAGTATGCAAGTCCATACTATATACAGAAGTAGCAGGACTGAGGCTTTGATTCAGTATACATAGCGAAAGGAGGATTCAACAGTACTTAATTAAAAGGGAAAGGTTGAGTCATTAACAATTTTAACTTTAATTTGTGGGACCTGTATCCATAACCCCCCAAATCAGGTGTATGTGGTATTGGATGACAACAACAAGGTTAGGGAGGATCAATGGTTCATTCAAGGGGTTGGTTGGTGTGGGGAATGGCCTTGTGTCACACAAGTGTGGCGGGATAGTGGTGCCTTCTGCATGTCTGCTGCCACCTCATTGGTCTCCGGTGAGTGATCCGGGGTTTCGTAGTTGGGGCCTGAGGCAGATTAAAATCAATCAAATGGTGTCACAGTTGGTAGCAATGGGGTATTTACCCAAGCCCTTGGTATACTCCTACAAATGCCTACACAACAACAGACCCAAATACCTCAACGACAGAATCAACTTCCACGTATCCAAAAGAAACCTCCGATCTTCCAACCTCGCACTGGCCGAAACCCCGCGCATCCACAGAGCCAGAGCAGGCGGAAGATCCTTCTCTCACATTGCAGCCAAGACCTGGAACGAGCTACCGGCAGACATCAGACGCGCCCCCTCCCTGAACACCTTCAGGAAGACCCTCAAGACCTGTGCGGACCCCCCCCCTCAGCGCCTTGAGACCCTCACGGGTGAGTAGCACGCTTACAATTCCCTGATTGATTGATTGATTGATACTCTGTGTGCAATGCTACTCTATACCCCTGAGCTCATGTAATAGTGGATTGCGTCCAGGCTGGGAGCGCTAGGGGCATAAGAGATTTCCACTTCCTAGTAATTAGACGTTTGGCCAGTAACAACCCCAGGTCTATGAAGCGTGACGTAGCCCTGCATCTTTTGTGTCTGTGTTGTAATCCCAGGAGGTATATTTCCCAGGAATGCAGAAAGAGGCCCCCTGTGCAAGTTTACATATGTGAGGTGACCCCTTTCCAGTACTGGTGTAATGACAGGCAGTCCCAAAGCATGTGTAGGAGTTCTGCATATATTAGGTTGCAGTGGGGGCAGGCAGCATCTGTATGGTGCAAGTGGATGGCTCAGTGGGCAATTTAAAATTGGATGAGCCAGAAACGTGCATTCCGTGGGACACGGACTGGGCTCTCTACTAGGGTGAACCATTCCTGCTGCATGAGGTAATATGGTTTCCCCCTTGGCGTGCACAGTAAGGACATCGGCGGGGCATTTGGAGCTGTCGATCTTGTAATAAAAAGGCTTCGGCGATCACAGCATTGTACAACTCATAGGAGAGTGGGTGTGGGTGTCGTTACTTTAGAACACAGATGGAACAAGTGAAGGATAGTAGGCTAGATCTTAGCAGTGTCAGCTCTCTGGTGGCCCGCCAGCCATCTAGCCATTGTTTAGAGTTGGGATGCTAGATAGTAGTGCTCAAAGTTTGAGACTGTTAGACTGCCCTTCTCTCCGGGCAAATAAAAATTCAAAAGTAACACCCTGCAGTGGGACTTGTGCCAGATGAACTCGCTCATCAAAGATTCAAGGGATCGGAAGAAGGGTTGCAGAATGTAGAGGGGAAGTTTTGTGAAGTAACATAAGAGGCTACGCAGCATGACCATTTTTAGGAGGGCTATACATCCTGCCACCGATAATGGCAGTGACTTCAGTAGTTTGCTTGTGTTCTTACAGATGTCACTGAGAAAGAGAGGTTGCCATCAAACAGGTCCACAGGTGAGTGCTATACTAGAATGCTTAGGTACCTGAACATGGTGGGTTGCCAGGTTATCCTGACTCCATTGAGGCTAAAGGCAGGGTCCTGGGTTCTGGGTGTAAATGGAAAAAGGTAGGTTTTGGCCCAATTGACCACAAGGCCTGAGAGGTCATCAAATTGGTGAAGTGTTGGGGCCACTGTGGCGGGGATCATGTTTACATCTTTGGGATACAGGAGTAAGTCATCAGCGTTACTAAGACTGAATAGAGTCCATCCCGCATAGGTATCCCCCAGTCCCCGGCTCGCACAGGATGAGTGCGAACAGCTCTATTGCCAAAAAAAAGAGCAAAGTAGAGAGTGGGCAGCTCTGGTGGGTGCCTATTTTTATCTCAATCGGATCAGAAATGAGCGCGCCTGCTTTAACCTTGGCTAGTGGTAGGGTGTATAACAGTTGCACCAGAGTGACAAAGCGGCTCCCCAGGCCATAGCACAGCAATGTCGCAAATAGAAAGGCCCATTCCAGTGAGTCACTTTTTCCTGCTCCAGTAGCAGGCAACGAGCCTGAGGCCACTTGCGAGGAGTATATTCCAGAAATCTGAAGAATCTCTGTAAGTTGAGGGAGGTGCTGCGGGCCAGTTATTAATCCAATTTGGTCCAGGTGTACCAGTGTCGGCACCAAATGCGCCAGACTATCGGCTAGTATCTTGGCCAGCACTGTTGTATTTCCCCTTATTGGCCCATTTTGGTTCTCCCTTGATTACACGTATCAGCAGCCTTAGGTTGCCTTTGCTGCGCACAGTCACACAGAATACATTTGTTTGTGTGACATGATATTTTTTTTGCATGCTGCGCTTGTTGTTTGTTATTCATTGACTCTTCTTGGATTTAATCTGAACATTTCATACATGGTCGAACAACATGTTGTACTGTTTTTCCTGTGCCCAGTCAGCAAAATCTCCATGACGTTTTTAGACATAACACGGTAGCACAGCTGCAGGTTTTCTAACACAATGGTTATTATACAGTCGCGGCTGCTGCCTGGATGCAGCAGTTACGGAGTGGGGGTGGGGGGAGGTATTCCGTTTATAAAAAAACACTTACATCCCAACCGGCTGGCCGGCCGCCATCGCCTCTCTTGCGTCCTCTTCCTGGCTTCTTGTGAGAAACAGGTAGCAGGAAGCACCAGGGCTCCCCTGCTCCCTGCAGCCAATCACAATGCTGCAATGCAGCGTTGTGATTGGTCTGAGTGCCGTGACACAGCGCTCAGCCAGGGACTGGAGGGGTGGCTTGTTCTCCATGCAGGCTGTAATGCAGCCTGCATGGAGAACAGGGAAAGTGCGCATGACTGTTTTGGGCGGCCCGAGAGGGCTTTCCAAACAGTCATTGCACACTTAGGAGTGTTCTACCACTCCTCCCCTGCTCTGCAGTCCCACCCCCTCACGCAAGCAGCTGCAGCAAGAGGACAAAATAAAATAATGATAACATAACTATTGTACAGTAAAAATGACTTCAAGTACTCTTTATTAGCCTTCCACTCTCCGAACCAACTGTGGACTCCCAACATTCTAAGGTAGGCTCCCAAGGGAGAGTCCACAAGGAAACAAGTGCAGGGGTGGAGGGGACGTACCAAGAACAGGAAGAGATTATAACACACCTCCCCAACATAACATGGTTAAACATAACTACATTTGATGACCCTGTCACAACTTCACGTTTGTCCATTCTCCAGTAGTACCACATTGTTGTAGGACTTGGCCACACGACAAGGAGTGTAATAATTGCTTTTACTCTGATGGTCTTTAACACTCCTTTTGACTTGTACCCAATCTCCAACCTTCCATTTGGGATCTTTCACCCCATTCTTACCATCGTACCACTTCTTGTACTTGTCTTGGTGTAATCTATGTTTATTTCCAGCTTCCTCAAGATTGGACTCAACCGCCCTACCACCCCTCAACCAGGTGGGGTTAAACTTTATACAGGGTTCCCTTCCTCTGAGGGCAACAAACGGGGACACCCTTGTGATGATGTAGGGTGACGTGTGGTAGGCCCATAAGCAATCCCGTAAGGATGACTCAACTTCTTGACCATTGGCCACAGCTAGTTGTATGTGTTCTTTGATAAGGCTGTTTGCCTTAGGGCAATACAGTGCTGTTCTTTCGTGTTTGATATTAAGATTTGTTAGAAAGTCCTTCATAGGTTCGAACGTAAACTGTACCCCGTTGTCAGTGACAAGGGTAGATGGATTACGTTCCCTTGAGAATACGTCTTTGAGGAATTCGAATACAACATTAGTGTTGACCCCATGTACGAACTTGTGTGAGACCCAGTGTGAGGTGTAATCAACCAGCACCAACATGAACCTTTGTGCATCCCTAAATTTTGCATTGACCCAATTATGTCCATGGCCAGTTTGCTCCATGGTTTGAGGGGTACCTCTACCGGGGACAATGGGACTCTGTGAGTAGTCCCCGATTTGTCACTTTTGGCACAGCTGTGACAGTCCTTTACCAATTGTTCAACTATGGAGTCCATCTTGGGAAACCAGAAGTTGACTCTAACCCTGTTCTATGTCATGCTCCGCCCCAGGTGTCCTTCCTGGGCTAGTTCCACAATTCTCTTTCTCAACCCTTCAGGAGGTACAATTTTATTGTTGCGAAAAACCTTCCCTCCTATGCTCAATTCAAACCTGACCTCCCAAAAGTCTCTGATTTCCTCATCAACCTCACTGCATTTGCTGGGCCACCCTTCTACCATCATTTCCTTTAATTTACACAGCCCTTTATCTTCATCCACCTCTTTACCCCACTCTTCTTCTGTTAATGCAGGATCGGTCAAGGCTAGAATGGGACTGTCAAGCATTTCCTCACCCGGTTCATACTGTAATGGAGAACGGGACAAGAAGTCTGCAATTTTGTTTTTATCCCCTGGAACATACTACACCCTAAAACAGAAATTCTCAAGTCCTAAAATCCATTTGCAAATGCGGGGTGTGCCATGTTCCATACCTTTGACCGTGTACATGAAGGTAAGTGGCTTGTGGTCTGTACGGATAGTGAAATTCACCCCCCACAGGAAGAACTAAAGTGTTTCACCGCCCAGTAACACGCTAGGGCTCTTTCTCCACAACTGAGTAGTTGCTTTCCGCTTTGGTTAGGCATTGTGAGGCAAAAGCAATGATTTTTTCCTCGTTGCCTTCTTTCTGAGAGAGGTCGCTCCCAAACCTTTGTTAGAGGCGTCTGTGGTTAGAATGTTTTTTTTTCTTGGGTCAAACGTGCCCAACACCGGAGAATTGATGATTTCTTCTTTCAAAGCATCAACAGTGCACTTGTGTTTCTCATGCCACTCAAACTCCTTGTTTTTTTTTAAAAGTTCACGTAAATGTCCACATTTTTCTGAGAAGTGCTTGATGTATTTAGCCATATACTCTAATAGCCCTAAGAGTGATTTCAACTCCTCCTCGCTCTTGGGATACGGGGCTTCTCTCACCGCCTTCAACAAGTAGTTTTTTGGTCTAAAACTATCTTCTGAAATGGAGTGCCCCAGGCACTCCACTGACGCCACTCTGATCTGGCATTTGGATTTCTGTACTGTCAAACCTGCATCCATCAGCCTTTTGAAAACATCCCTGAGGGTCTGGTCATGATGTCCTTGACACCAGAACCTGGGCTTCTATTGGAATTCTCTAGGGCAGATTATCAAGCCCCTTATCGCCGCTTTAGCAGCAGTTTCCTGCCGCTAAAGCGGCGATAATGTTTGCGCCGTTCTTGATAATATGGCCCATGGTGTTGCTTACGTCTCTCAAGACTTGTTGCATTATCTTTTGGAAGACCGCTGCGGCCGAAGCCAAACCGAACGGCATTCTTTGGAACATGTACGCTCCTTGTGGGGTGATGAAGGCTGTGAGCGGTCTAGAGTCGGGGTGAAGATCTACCTGGTGGTAGGCCATGGAGAGGTCTATAACACTAAAGAACTTAGCTGGTCCCATGGTGCTGAGCATTTCATTTATGTTGGGGAGCGGGTGTCTCTCAACCCAGATGTTTTCATAGAGGCTGCGCAAGTCTACGCATAAACGGATACTGTCTCCACTGGCCTTAGATGCAATCACAATTGGGGCCAACCATTCTGATGTGTCGATGGGTTGGATGATGCCCATTTTGCACAATCTCTCCAACTCCTTTTCTAAAGGTTCCTTCATTAAATGAGGTACTCGGCCAAGCTTGTGTACAGTTGGTCTAGCATTAGCTTTAAGTTTAATTTTATGTTGGAAGTCATGGAGAAGACCAAGATTTTCTGAAAACAACCTTGGGAACTCCTCACATATACTTGCTCCAGTTTGTGTTTCATCTAGGACAAGCACTTGTTCATGGTTATTGGGATCAAGGATTATGCCCAACTCTTTCTGATGTTGCCATCCCAATAAGTTAGATCCTGTTTCAACAATGTACACCTTCCCCTCCGTATTCCTACCTTTTAATTCAAATTGCATTTTTCTCATTCCCATGAGTGGTATGGGTTGTTTGGTATAACCTGTGGGAGAAATATAAGGCTTATCTAGGAATACATCCCCATCAACATTCATGTTTACAAAATCTGCATGGTTCAACAAAGTGAATGGAGAGCAAGAATCAGCATACATGGTGACAACTTTCTTATTAAGCATAACATCACATTTAGGATAGTTGATATTTATACTTCCCACTGTGTCTTTTACCTGGAAGACAAACTTTCTTTCACTAGGCGAGACATAACTAACTTCCTTTATAGAACTTCCTTCTTTTCCCCCACCCTCTCTGTTGTTGGGGTCACCTTCTCTACACACTCTAGCAAAATGCCCCATATGATTGCAATTCTTGCATGTCACATTTCTAGCTGGACACTGTGTATTATTAGCTAGGTGGTTGCTGCTGCCACATCTGTAACATCTGAGTTTCCTCTCATTAAGGTGTATTTTGTTCTGTATAATTTCCTTCCCTTTGACTTTACAAACCTTGGTTTCATCTACAGTCCTTTACGTTGGCAACCAACTCAGTTGGGGATTTCATTTCTTTGATGCACTTGGCCGTGTGTTCTACAGATTGGGCAAAGGTAACTGCCTCCCTGAGTGAAGGATTTTTGGCCAGTAATTTCTCTTGTATGCGCAAATTATTGGTGCAACGTACTAGTTGGTCCCTTATAAGGGAATCAGTTAGGTTTCCAAAGTCACATAATTGACTAAGGCCTCTTAAGGCCGCGATGTAGTTGCTGACAGACTCCATTTTCCCTTGTGTTCTGCAGAAGAATCTATGACGCTCCAATACCACGTTTACCTTGCCTCTGAAATGAATTTCTAATTTGGCCATAGTGCTAGCAAAAATGTCCATTGCTCCCTCTTCCCCTTCTCCATTGTTCTCTGGATCTGGCAGGGTTTCGTAAATTTTCCGACCGTATACCCCTAAATTATGTAGTAAAATGTGTTGTTTACGTAATGGAGAGAATCGTTCACCCCCAATGGCAATAAGATAAGATTCAAAAAGTTTGACCCAGTCTTTCCAATTTATTTCGGGTTCTGCATTCTCATTAAGGAATGATGGAGGTTGACTCATGCTCGCTGCGGCCATCATAATGCACAAAAACACAAAAGATTAGGGGGCTGAAAGCAAAGGAGCTACAATAAAGTAGGTATATGTCAAAGAACACCCCAAATACTAGACTAGGGATGTGGACAGAATAAGGCGAGGAACAGCAAACAGGTAATAGTACTATGCAGATGTCCGTAGGTTCTTAAAACTGTCGAGTTGCATGAAAATAAGTTACCAAAAGCTCCTGAGATATCAGAGCACTGCAGCGTTAAAGTAGGACAAAGCGGGGCATAAATTACGTGTGATCCTCCTCGTGTGCCCACACGTCTCTGAAAGTAATGAAAGTCACACGTCTCTTGTTTGGAACAGGTGAATGCTGCTTAGCACTGAGCCTAGCAGATAGGATTATAGAGGGGCAGAACCTGTACCCCAATACACCATCGGCAAAAAGTAGTTAAAACAATCACCTAGCTGAAAAATATATATATTTTTTAAAAACTGATACTTTCAAGAAGGACTTTACAGTGTAGGTTCCTGGGAACCCCGAGCGCTTAAAGTATGCGGAGGACAAGGTAGAGCAGAAACAAAAAGAAACCTCCTCAGGTGCTCGTCTCTCCGTAACAAATTGAATAGTCTCACCTTCCTTAGCTAGAATGGGCTTACAATTAAGTGAAAACGAGGCAGAGCATAATAAAGAGATCCTCCTCAGCTGCTCACGCCTCACCGCAAATAAAATGAAAAGTCTCACCTTCGGAAGAGTGAAAGCAGCTACTCTCATCGTGACCGGCAAAAGGTAGAGTCAGTGCCGGGACACTATGACACCCTCGAGGAATCTAGAGATCACCGTTGACAGACTCCTGTAGCGCGCCTGAGCTGAGGAAGATACGCTCCTCCGTTCAATTTCAACTACGTGACAGAACCGGCATGGGGCATAAATGACTGTAGACAGACTCATGTAGTGCGCCTGCGCTGAAGTAGAAACACTCCTCCGATAATTTTCAATTTCGTGAGAAAAGTGGCTTCACCTCACACATGTGCGAGGCTGGTAACGATGACTGAATTCAGTCTCTGTGTACACAGGAAATGCCGGAGGCACCTCAGCTCCTCACTGCAGTCGGCACGCCACAACTTACGAGGTACTCCACTACGCTGGTTTGGGAACAGTCTTCCATAGGACATGGAAGGAAAGTCAGGAACCAAACAGTGCGAATAGTTGCTCCTGGAGAAACTACCTCAGCAACTTGAGCCAACGCCTTTTTCCAGACACTGCACAATTTCCTCCGTGGTGCCACACCAACCCGTAGTCGACAAATCTCAAGAGACTACACTGGTTCAGTCAACAATCCGCCGCAGTGTGACTAGACTGCAACAGCAGGACGCAGGAAGACTGCCCGATTGACACCACCATGAGACGACGACACCTGACAGCACGTCACTTGTGCAGCTTTAACAGTGAAGCAATGCTGTAATGAATAACAAAGCTGATTCTGCTGGCATCAAATCAGCCTCACGTGGAGAGAGCACACAAAGGGGAGATGGCTAAAACTGCCCCCTTTGCAGTAAATCGTCGCCAATATTGTAAAGTAAAAATGACTGGAACGAGGTAAGGTCTTCAAGTACTCTTTATTAGCCATCCACTCTCCGAACCAACTGTGGACTCCCAACATTCTAAGGTAGGCTCTCAAGGGAGAGTCCACAAGGAAACAAGTGCAGGGGTGGAGGGGACGTACCAAGAACAGGAAGAGATTATAACAATAACGTTATTATCATTTTATTTTTTCCTTTCTTTTGCTGCTTTATGGCAGTGGGGCAACGCTCCACTGCATTAGCGGAGGAGCAGCCTCTGTTATTATAATATAATCTGTGTCCCAGTCCCTAGGAGGTTAGAGGGAAGAATTCCAGCAGAGGGTCCAGTCTTGGAACAGAGGCAGCAGCCTTGCATAAACTGAGTTTCCATCTACAATGCGGACCATCTTACTGCCCACACCAGGTATGAGGTGCACTGCTAATGCCAGAGATCACTATTATATCCCTGTGTTCACAGAGTGAAGGTAAGCTAAGATTGTTTATTAGTTGCCATGGTCGGCCTGTTCATAATTTACAGTCTGTTAGTAATGTTAATTACTTTTCTTAGTTATATTTGTTTACTAACCGCAGCAAGCCACTTCAAAATAGACTACAATAGTTTCAACAAATATATTGTAAACTTCCTTTGTGTGTTTCTTCTATTTACTATGGACATGCATGAGTGAGAACGAAAGGTGATGATCTTTTTCCACAGTTCCATTGAGGACTAGAGATTCATGTTCTAGGCTTGCCAAAATCACCTGATACTCTGGAAGTTAGGAGTTCAGGTGAGGCACTGTGAGCTTGCCGGATTTGGGCCTACAGGTACTGATGTGGTATAGATACTCAGTCCCTACATTCTGATGTCCTGTTCTTCCAAAGGTACAGTTCTGTTTCCAAACAAAATCCCTGCAACAGCTCTTTGTAATCTGTATTGAGCAATGTCAATGGCCTATATGAGACTAATGGGGTGGGGTCTCTGTCTGGTTTAGGGAGGGAGATAAGAAGTGCTTCCTGGAGGATGGCAAGGAGACATGAGGCTGCTAAAGCCTCATAGTATAGTTTGTGGTGGTGGGGGGCTAACAGTGATGCATATGCTTTATAAAATTCATCTGGTGAGCTGTCTGGCCCAGGGGTCTTTCCGGTGGCAAGGGCTCATACGGCCTCCTGAATCTCAAAGGGTGTAAGGGTGTAATAGGATCATCAAGTTCCGCTTTCTATTCCTTTGTTAACAAAATGCTTTTTTCTGTTCTGTGTCCTGAGGAGAACCCGAAATAAAAGTACATGGGTTCGAAATGCATCAACAGTTAAATCCTTCAAACAAGTGTAACAGTATAGAATTATACCAAGGTGGCTCATTCCAAAAAAGAATTAAGCATCATGTATACAAATTTATTATGAGCCTAAGTGGAACACTGTTTGATTGTTAGCCCATGCTCCTGGAGAAGTTTAGCAGGGCTGTTATCAGTCTAATCTTCTTTCTTTATTGTTTCTGAAACAATTACAGAACTTGAGCTGGCTTACAACTTTTTCTTTTTCTTTATATGTAATTTCATTCATAT
Organism: Calotriton arnoldi; assembly: GCA_963921515.1. Classification (NCBI taxonomy): domain Eukaryota; kingdom Metazoa; phylum Chordata; class Amphibia; order Caudata; family Salamandridae; genus Calotriton; species Calotriton arnoldi. The sequence goes on from CAWUFW010005749.1 coordinate 1,151,176, forward strand.
ATGTGTAATGTAATGACTTTAGGTGTTGTTTGAGTTTTGTAACTTTTTCTGTTTAGTGTCTTTATGGTGTACAATGTTGTCGATAAAAACAAGTTTGTCTTAACCTTTGAAAAAAGAATTTTTTTTTGTTGAAAAAACTTAATACCAAATGTTAAAGAATAAATTACAAAAGGATTAAGAAATTTGTTGTGGTCATATCAAGTGTGTGGTGTGATCAAGAAAGAAGAGTGTGAAAGACTATCAGTACTGGCATGTGTGTTGTTTTTAGATATTAAATAGGCCTAGCCTTACTGATTATGGGCCAAACCCCTCCTAGTTGCTTAGTATTTAAAAGTGGCACATGTAAGTGACTAACCCCCAAACATTATTGTCAATGTATAGGGCTAAAGCTGTTCCTATGGCCAACATTAAAATACTACTGAAAATGTTGATTTGTATCTTTGGTTTGGAACAAGCTACATAAGTCATTTATCCACTGTTTTGAATATTTATTAAAAATGTAATCCAATTGTGCAGATGGAGTTTTGATAAATATAAAGAAAAGATGACTTTCAAAAAGTTAGATTTTGCCTGCTTTCTGCTCCCGTAGGTTAATTAGCATACACCCACCAAAGTCAGTTGGAAGACCTCCTGTGTGGCTTCAGGTATATAATAATCTGCTAGAGTTCCTTTTTCTAAAGTGACCAGCTGACTAATGGATCATCAGCAGGACTTCACAACAAAGGTGTCTGATTTCATGAGGACTTCATCAGATACAGCTTCAGGCTTGCATCACTGGAGGAGTTTGAGCTTCAAAAATGAGCCTGGATGTAGAGATCTTGACTAGGTGAAGGTGGTAAAAGTATCCAACCAACAGAAATCATGATCTCTCCCTTACAACAACTCTGCAACTCCCTCGCCGACCACTACAATAACAAGGAAACAACCATCTACTCAAATTTTGAACCCCAACCCTCCGACATCCTCTGCAACCCATCAAACACAAACAGCAACCCATCGAACACAACCAGCAACCACTCAAGCACCACGTCTGAACAACTCAGCACACAAACTACGACCACCCTGTTGAAATCCATCAACTCTGGAGCACCCACCAACCACTGCCTACATCCGATCTTCAACCTCCGAAGCAATGAGATCAGCCACCAGCTCACCACCATCCTCAACGCTTCCATCACTACAACCATCTTCCCTGACACATGGAAGCATCCGGACATCAGGCCCCTCCTCAAGAAACCATCTGCAGACCCCAGAGATCTCCAGAACTACCATACCATCTCCGTCCTACTGTTCCCTGCCAAAGGCCTGGAGAATGCCATCACTCTCCAACTCACTAATCATCTGGAAAGATCCCAGTCGGGCTTTTGAACCAACAACAGCACTGAGACAGCCCTGATTGACATCAGAGCCCTACTTGACAGAGGATAAACTGCTGCTCTCATCCTCCTGGACCTCACTGCACCCTTTACACCATCTCCCACCATACACTCATCCAGCGACTTTGCCAGATCTGCATCACAGAAGATGCGAGACAACTGTCTCAAACTGAACACCGACAAGACGGAAGTCCTCATCTTCGGCAGACACACGGCCCTCTTGAACGACTCCCGGTGGCCCAATTAACTTGGTCCCACCCCCACACCGAAAGACCACGCCCTCAATATCGGCATCGTACTAGACAGCAAACTTTCCATGAAACGCCAGGTAAACACGTCGCCTCAGCCTGCTTCCGTATGATCTGCATGCTCCGAAAGATCTGCAGCTGGCTACCCATCAGCACCAAGAAAACTGCGACGCAGCTCCTCATCACCAGCTAACTCGACTATGGCAACGCACTCTATGCCGGCACAACCTTCAAACTCATGATAAGACTCCAGACAATCCAGAACACAGCAGGTAGGATGATCCTCAACCTGCCCAAAATGACACACATTACCCAACACCTAAAAGACCTCCACTGGCTCCCTGTCCAGGGGAGATGACAGTTCAAGCTCTTGACACTCGCCTACAATGCCCTCCATAACCTAGGACCACACTACATGAACCATCACCTGACCTTCCACCAACCATCCAGAAACCTTCGCTCTGTGCCCTCGCACATACTCCACGCATCCGCCACAGCCACACTGGAGGACGCTCCTTCTCGCACCTTGCCGCCAAAGCCTGGAACACACTATCTCTCAACTTCAGCACCTCTCACTCCCTGAACCACTTCAGGAAGGAACTCAAGAACTGGCTCTTTGACTGAAACCTGTAGCACAGTGCTTGGTGACCCCCCCCCCCCCTGGGTGACAAGTCGTGCTCTACAAATACCTTTTGATTGATTGATTGAACAAGAGGGTTTTAGTGGGCATGAAATCTTCCTGGCCACATCTTTTCCACCCAAATCTAATGGCATAATTGCATCCTCGTCCAAAGGCTGTGTGATTTTGAGGTGACTTCTCTGACTACAGCCTCCAATCTTGACTCACTGAAGTATTACAATTTCTGTGTCAGTAACTAACCCAAAAGGTAAAAACTTTGATTGCAATGACCCGCTTGGTGTATCCAGTCTCCAGTACACTGCGATCAGCTTGAAATTATGCCTGGTACCCATTCAACCATGGACAGTCAGTTATTAATATTGGTGCTTTAATTTTTCTGGGCACATTTACAACTTATTGGATTTTAATAATATTTGTGTCATTTGTCTTAATATAGTTTTCTAGCTTTTCAGAAAAATGTTGTCGAATTTTGATTGTGTTAATACTTTACGTGATTTTCTTTAAGTTAAGCCTGTCTGCTCTGTGTCCTAGATACTGGGGGTGAGCCTAGGTTTATGCACTGAACTTGTGTGTTTAATCTGGCAGGATGATAGATTTTTTTACTTGGGAAGAACTCACATCATCCTAAACTGATAACCCACATTCCTTTTTACCCCTCCTTCTAACTTCCAAAAAGAACACACAAGGGCCAGGTTTCAAGTTCAAGTTTAAAATACTTTATTTAGACAGTCAAGTCCATCAAAGGGAGGCAACGTAAAAAATATTGTGAAAATAAGAACAAAGCATTAAGAAAAGAGAAAAAAAACAGGCAACGTCATAAATAATTCATAAGTGGTTAAAACACCTGTGTTGCATAGCATAGTGTGCAAAATCAGTGGCTGGCAAAATATCTAGGTGCATATTTTCAATGAAAGTGACTCAGTGCATTCCGCAAGCCATTTGGCTGCGCCGCACTGAGTCACTTTCAAAGCACAGGGATGCGACATATTTACAACAATATGCCGCATCTCTGTGCTTCCCCCTGCGCTGGCGCACAAACTGCAGACATGCGCCGGTGCAGGCACCCTTGCACCATGGTGCAAGGATGCCTGCGTCGTGGGGAGATTGTTTTTCTGGCAGGAAGGGGCTCCTTCCTGCACAAAAACAATCACTACAGGCATTTTCCTCTTTCAATGCGTGCTGCAGAATGCAGCATGCATTGAAAGAGGAAAAAACGAGGAGAAATGAAAACATTTCTCCTCGTTGCGCCTCCCTACACCTCGGCGTAGGATTCACAAGCATTTCCAGATTCACGATTCCTCGTAAATCTGGAAATGTGTATCGTTCCATGGGTGTTGCGTGGGAACACCCACAGCAACACCCATGGAATGCCCCTTTCACGCAAAGTGTTGCGTGTAAAGGGGCTGTATTTACAAGGACAGGAAAAGCCACTTAGGGTGGCTTTTCCTGTCCTTGTAAATATGGAGCAGTAAGATACGCCACCAGTACGTCACAAAAAGTGACGTACTGGTGGTGCAGAGGGCTTGTAAATCTGCCCCCTAAACTTTTAGCTGTAAAATTACGATGGCATGCTAGAAGTAGACAGAGTGGGGCAGATTTACAAGCCCCTTGCGCCACTTTTGCATCACTTTTCCCATGTTAAAAATGACGCAAAAGTGGCGTAAGGGGCTTGTAAATATGCCCCGAAATGGCTAGGATAGGCGAGATTCGGTGCAGGAACAGCAAGCATTGGTGGAAAGACGTAGCTTATAACCGCATTGTATTTACAGAGTTCACCTAGCAGCCAGCCCAAACTGTTTTCTCGTTGACAAACAGTTTTGCGGCTTACACAGTCTGAGCACATTAGGACAGAATTCATGCTAAATACTCACTTTAGGCTCTTAACTCAATGACCCTGAGGGAATTGGGTTTGAGACTGATTTCCTTAACAGTTTATCCGCTCTGTTCAGAACTTTTCTCAGGCCAGCAATTACTTGGGGTAAGGATCATTCAGGAGGAAGTCAACGACTGCCTGCATTGTTCGTGTCCCTTGTTTAATCAGGAAATGATGAAGAAACCTTCTGCAGTCGTTGGTTAGCACAGGACAGCTGTGGTGCAGATGCGGTAGAGACTCCTGGAACACAGCACAGAGATGGCAGTTATTACTGATGGGTCAGCTCGCCCATGGAGGGAGAACTGATGAGGAGAAGCTGCCCATGGGAATAAGGCAGGACTTAGCTTTGTAGTATAAGGAGAATGTATCCAAAATGTATTTTTGCACTCCTCTTTTAGTGTAATTCCTAATAACAAGGTATACATGTTTCCTGCTCCTGAGGGTATGATGATCTAATTCAAAAGATTTCTTCTGAACTGCTTCGTTTAAAGCTAATTTAAACTGCTAATGGGGGAGATTTAATTCCAGAGGGCTGCTTCACCTTTCAGCTCCAGAGCTTCAAAGAGAGTGATCTTCCTAGGATTTTGAGACACCAGGTATTTGCTGATAACACTTCCAGCCTAATAAGGTTCTTCATTGAGCCTTCCTTTGCTGCCTGTGCTGAGTGCATATACTTGGCTAGCTTTCTGTACTAGAAGTTGATTCCTCAACATAAATTCCAGTCTGATCTAGAATGGAGAAGTGTGATGAGGGAGCTTGAGCAGTGATGTAAAACCAGCACTCTGGGCAATGTTCAGAAAAACGCCCTGTTTCCCAGAGACAGCTTCCGTGCTGTAGCTCAATGTGGGAATGAGTTTGGCCTTCACTATCTTCAACAGAGGTTCTAGGGTAGGCTGTTTTGTTTGTTTGAAGGTGGTTTGAAAAGCAAATTGAAGTGAAGCACAAGGGGCAGGTGATGTTGCCTCACAAGGTAGTGTAAGAGCTCTGTATTCTAAAAAGAGTCTTTCTAGTCACTATTGACGCAGTCCCATATATCTATATGTAATCAAGAGGGTCTCACAGTCTAAAATCCTGACTGCTGGCCAGTCAGTTCATACTTGCAAAGCTGTTTTGATATTTTCAAAGTCAAACTTCTCCGTGTTAAATCATGTTATCATCTGTCAATATCATATTCCATAACTGGTGTGTGACCTGTACACTTCCAATACATACTAAAGCAGTTTTATATCAGCTGACCTATAACTTACCAAACTGTCCTCAAATGAGGTCTACATTGCTGCTTTTACAGGCAATATCTTTCTAAATTATCTTCAGTTTCACGTGCCAAACAGTGCCACATTTAATGCCAAAGTGCCTGCCCAAACCGTTGGGATGCCTGTTGCCTTCTATACTAGACCATGGGCAGGTGTAATCTTTGTGTATGAGAGAGGGAGACATCAGTGCCCACAGCTTTGAAAATTTTGGTTAGGTGGATAGTGTTATGCCTTGCTTATTTGAAACTGGGGAGCATGCACAAAATGTGGACCAGTGAGAGAGGAAACAGTACATACAGTTCTAATTAGTTGGCTTGGGTGGGATCCAGTGTATTTGTATGTGATTTTTCAGCATGAACTGTGAAATGATAAGCATCGCAAAGAAACATTTTAGATTAAATGGGTGCCTAACAAATGTTGATTTTTTTTTTCCAAAGGTCAGTTATGCTGCCTCAAACCCACTTCTAAGTGACCGGATCCAGTTCCCTTCCTTCTTCAGGACCTCTCCTAGTGATGACTTCCAGGCCCATGGGTTGGCCCAGCTGGTGATACATTTTGGATGGAGCTGGGTCGGTCTTTTGGCTGAGGAGAGCGACTATGGGCAACAAGGGATTCGGCTACTTCAAGATGAACTCATCAAGGCAGGGATTTGTATTGCATTCTCAGAAACAATCATATCGAACAAAGCAGATAAAACCACTCTGCGCATTGCTCAAGTTATCAAAAATTCAACAGCAAATGCTATTGTTGTCTTCTCATTTGTACCTGACCTGGCCATGGTGTTAGATGAGCTGCTGAAGTTGAATGGCACTGGAAAGATCTGGGTTGCCAGTGAGGCTTGGTCAACATCATCTGTCCTTTCCACAGAAAAATATTCAGATATCCTCGCTGGCACCATTGGTTTTGCCACGTTTAGAGGAGATATGCCAGTCTTTAAGAAATATCTCACCAATGTTGTCCCCGTAAGCTCACTGGGTTTCATTAGAGAGTTCTGGGAACATGCATTTGGCTGCCAGTGGCTGGATCCAAACATAACACAGACTGTTCCAGATGAAGCAAGTAGACTATGCACAGGGGCTGAGAAATTAGAAAATCTTCAGATTTACCAAAATGATAGCACCAGTTTTACAGTTTCCTACAGTATCTACAGAGCAGTGTACGCCATTGCATTGGCTTTAAATAACTTGAGTTCTTGCATACCTGGGACAGGTCCCTTTCATCTAGGCAGCTGTGCAGATATCACAAATGTTAAACCATGGCAGGTAAGAAGTGATGCGCTTTTACATGTACGTAAGGCTGTCTCCTATGGACTGGTGGCCATTTACAGGATTGTCTCATCACCATTGCTTGCATAGATGGTGTTCTACCATTGTATCAAGGTTGAAATATTCACCTACCGAAAAATGCCATCACTATTTTGACAATAGCACTACACTGCAAGTTAAGTCTTGGCAAATGAAAGAGGTGTTAATTATTATGAACATATACAAACCTTGCTGATAGTTGTAGGCCATGTAATGGAAACAATATTTTTGCAGGTCAATATTCTAACTGTGATATAATGTCATTCAACCACACTGACTTTGAGCCACAAAGGGACAGACAGGAGTGCTTTGCTCACAGCCTTGTACAAAGATTTCTGATTCCTCTGGTTTGTAAGTGCTATGAGGACTCATGGAGCCTTCCCAAAGGTATTGGAATATGTACCATGCACTTAAGTGCCATACTGGGAATTTATGAGTCCTCCAGGAGGTGGGGGATTCACTGATGTCAGAGGCAGCCAAAGAAACCCTCTGACACAGCTAGACAGAAGGGCTGAAGTTGTCTTCACACATGTGTGGGATGGCTCAGAGATATTGAAGATGTGAGTCGATACCATGGGTTGCATTATACAAAATGCTCCAGGGGCACAATGAGCATTTGCATAATTTTTGTCCCTTTTGGACACCTTTGTATTAAACAAGAGGCTGAAGAGGTGGCTTTTACACATTTGCATTAGTACTTGGCTGAAAAATGAAGAAATATCTGGGCTGGCACCTGTACCCTATTATAGGTACAGGGGCAAAAAGAGATGCTAAGTGATGTTGTGCCACATATGAAGAGGTACGCAGTCAATGCGCCCCTCAGGGCAACCTCGGTAAGGGTCACAAATGTCCCAGGGAAATGTCACCTAAGGCTTTTCCTCAGCAGGCTGATGTCATTACTTCCCAGCACTTACCTGCAGGGTGATCCCTGCCCCCTTTGCAAAAGCAAGCCAGTCCCCTTGTATGAAAAGACAGCTGATGGTTTTAAACTGTCTCTCCCCCATTAAGGATATTAAGGGCTGTGTTGACTCAAGTGGAGGCTCATGTTTGCACCAGCACTGGGGACTGGACATTGAACACTGAGGACAGCTAGAGTGCATGGTCCTGGTTTGTGCCAGGTGCACACACCAGGTGTCATTTGGAACCATACACCATCTTGGCAAGATGGCCGCTGACTGAGTTCACGGAAGGCAGCACTGACCTTCATCTCCCTCTCCGAGACCCTGTGGGAATGGATGGCTGAATGGAAACGATATGCCTGACCGGGTTTTCTGCTAGCCCTGCCCAGACCTCGCTGATTCCGTTTGCTGGCTCCGAGGGAAACTCGGGTGGTTCGGTCTCCCAACTTGCACATGGATATTGCTTGAAACATCAGGATAGCCCTCATTGTTTTTTGGGTGGCTTTTTCAGCGGTGTGCGGCTTTCTTGGTTTTCGCTGATTCTATGCAAGCTCACTGTACCTTTCAAGCAGTGGTGGTGTCGAAATATGGCCCAGAAGACAACTAAGGTGCTTAAAGGTCAGAAAGATGCCGCGAGTGAAGCCAGAGGCATTAAGGATATCAAAGTGAAATTGAAAGACGCCGCCAAGGAAAGGGGAGAGAGGAGAGAGCAACCAGGGGCGCCCGACTCTGGGGGCAATCTCGGCCAGATACGGCGTGGAGGTTTGAAAAAGAAAGGTGAGGAGTCCAGAGTGCTCGAAATTGGTGTGGCTGGTGGGACGAGACTGCGCTTGGCTACTCCTGGGGAAAGCTCAATGCGTCAACCTTCGGTATTAGAAGCATTCGGGGGTTAAGCGTTACCTCAGTGGGATCTTCAGCGAATACCACGGGCATATCTGCTGACCTTTCAGTTCTAACACTGTGTCCTGGAAATGAAGTTTCCCTTCAGACGATGGATGTAAACAGCCGCATTCAGGAGATGGGTTTCCCTACTGCCGACCCGATGCATTCTGGGATATGTAGTTTCCGCTCCGAATTTCTGCCTCAGAACGGGGAAAATACTGTGGTGGATCCGGATATGAGTAGTATAAGGCAATCGGAGGGAAAAGAACCTAATGGCCAACTTGATGTTTTGGAGATGGATGGGGGAGCTATGTGTCGGTGTCTGGCATGGCACCCAGTCACATTAGCAGTTTGGTTGAGGGTGAGGAGGGAACTGTCGATCCTGGTGGCTTGGGTGACAGCCCAGAAACAGTGTTGGTGAATGCAAACAATGGTGTAACAGCAATGGATCCTCAGTTACTACCAGGCCATATGATAATAACCACACAAGCTCATCTGGATATGGGAACTGCTGAGAGTTATGCCGGTAACCTGAGTAGTATCCCTTGTGAGCAGGGGGATCAAGGAACTATTTCGACTTGGGCAAGTGCTCCTGTGCTCTCCCCTGAAGGAGATAAGTTTTTTTCATTAAATGATGATTCGGATACATCTCAGATTAGTGAGCAGGAAACATCGCAAGATAGTGCTTCAGGAGAAGAATCCCCAGCCACACAGAAGAGGCATCATAACCATTCTGCGATCTCTAGACGACGAGCTAGGACAAAAGATAGATCTGCGGACTCAGCTAGTAGGTGTCTGGAATGGGATTACTCTGCTTCTACACTGACTGCCTGCTCGAGTAATACCCCCGAAGCAGTGGGTACAAGCGGAGCTAATAATCTAGATAGTATTCCTCCTATACCAACAATGGAGTTACTTTATTCGACGCTGAAACAAATGCAGGGGGAGGCTAGGCAAGAGAGTAAGAGGTCACAACTTGCCACCATGAAGCTTCAGGGGCGATTAGAAAAACAAATAAACTATGCTCTGATATGGCTGATCGAATAACCCATGTAGATGACCGAACAGCTGCGGTTGAGGAAGAGGTTGAGAAATTGCAGGTTTTTAAAGCTGCACAGGAGAAACAATCACGAGACATAGACTGGAAACTTGAAGATTTCGAGAACCGCCAGCGTCGCAATAACGTCCGCCTCCTTGGCTTGGAGGAAAAAGTGGAGGGTGAGGACATCCTGGCTTTTACAGTGAAGCTTCTGAAAGGAGCTTTTCCAGATCTAGCTCAATGGAACTGGGAGCTAGAAGTTCAACGAGCTCATCGCTTTCCAATGTTTAAAAGAATGCAGTCAAAAAATCAAGGGGAGCGACCTAGGGCTATCCTGATTTTTGTTGGTAATTTCCTGTTAAGGCAGGCAATTATAGATCGAGCCAGACCCGATTCAAAAAGAACCTTTGAGGGACATTCCTTCTTCGCTCGCCCGGATTTTTGCCACACGACGGTCGAGCGGAGATGGAGGCTACGCCAGATGATCACCCCTTTCCAGGTTGCGGGCTGTGAAGCTTTTTTGCTTTTCCCTGCACGGCTTAAAGTTATCCACAGAGGGCGGGTTAGGATGTTTTTTCGGAGATAAAGGCTCAAAACTTTCTTACGGAAGTGACTGAAGCACAAGGGGGAAGCTGGCGGATAAGGCAACAGAAAGGGGTGCCATAGGGAAGGACTGATACTTACTGTAAACTGGTAAACTGGGATAAGGCCAGTTCATTGAAGTCCCATTTGTTATTGTTGCAACAGGAGGCTATGGATATTGATATGGTCATTGTGGTGGCATATCTTTGGGGTTTTTTCCCTTTTTTTCTTCCTTTTTCTCTTCCTTTTTTAACTTGGGTAGAAAGGGCTTGGGACTATATTTGGAATAACTTAAGGATCTGTTTATCTGGGGTTAGGCACGGTATGGTTTTTTTGGGGTTTCTTTGGGGGGAGGGGGTGGGTGCTGTCGGAGAGGGAGTCTCAGCGGTCATACCTAGGTCATGCCTGACCTAATTGCCTGTATGGGAGGTAGGGGGGTGGGGGTGGCGGGTGGCTGTGGGGGGTGCTCGGGGTGTGGTTAGGCAAGCGTTCAGCACAGCAGGAGATACTTCAAGGTGCAAGGTTTGGGGAGGAAAAGTATAGTTGGATCCAAGTTGGCTCTAGCTGGTTATCTAACATGAATCGATTGACAAGTTTGCATGAAAATATGAAATGTGAGAAATTTATTTTAGGTAGGGTTAATTGCAGGGAATTCAGGAATCTTAAAACATGAGTTTGCGGATTGTGACAGTAAATATTTGTGGGCTTAATGACCAGGCCAAAAGGAATAAGGCAGCAATTTGGCTGAAATCCGTATGTGCGGATTTCTTGTGTGTTCAAGAGACACATATAGAGGGCTGCAGAGCGCGTATATTGGAACAACTTGGCTTTAAATTATTGGTATATACTACACAGGGCTCACGAACCCGGGGGGTGGCAATCCTCACCCGGAGGAATGATGTGAAGGTACTTAGAAAATCAGCTGATCAATGGGGTCGGTGGGTGCTGATTGAATGTCTGTTGAATAATTTTAAATTCACACTTTGTTCGGTATACGGCTCAACATGTGATGATCCAGAGTTGTTAGAAAATTTAGATTCTGGCTTGGCAATCTGGCCTGCTCCTATAATTATTAGTGGGGATTTTAACATTAATGGCCTGGGGGTACGATGGGGCGACCCAGGTAGTAAGTACCTAGGGAGAAAAAGGAAGGTGGGTGTTGCCCTATCTAATTTAGTTTATAACAATGGTTTAGTAGATGCATGGGCGTACCTAAAACCTTTTGAAGCAGGTAGTACCTTTTTTTCTTCCCCACATAAGGCTGTTTCCCGTCTGGATTATTTTTTTGTGCCCAGGCAATGGATCACTAATTTTGGGATCGAGAGGTACCCTCGTATTATTTCAGATCACAACCCATTCGTTTTGACTGTCAACTTCACGATGATGGAAAAAAAGAATGTTGGATGGACCTTCGAACGGAGGTTATTATATGACCCTGATTATATTACATATATGAAGGGCTGGATTAAGGAATTTTGGGATTTTAACCGGGGGAGCACTAGGGTTGGAATTGTCCGGGATGCTTTTAAGGCGGGGGTGAGAGGGGAGACAATAAGCTATAGCTTGCGTCGGCAAAAAAAGGAGCGATTAAGGGAATTGGAAGTAAGGCAGGATCTAAGTAAGCTTGAGGAAGCCTTAGTAACGGCTATCAATAGGGGGGAAGTGCTAGATGGAATATTATTACAGTTGGCTATAAAAAAGGCTGCGGCAGGGGACCACTTTGCTAAAAGAGCAGCTGAGATCTACATGTCTAAAAAAGAGCACTGTTATGAATTTAATGAGCGGGTGGGACACACCTTGGCCATAAGAACTAGGCAAAAAGTGTCTGCTGGTCAGATCTCTGAAATCTATGATGCCGGGAGGAGGATTGTTACTGATGCAGCGGGTATTCGGGAGACTTTCAGGCTTTTTTATCACCAGCTATACTCTTGTGGTTTAGCGGTGGCATCTGAGGATATTTCTGAAAACTTAGATAAAGTACCTATTCAGAAGGTAGATCCCATAGACAGGGAGGAACTGGAGAGCGGATTCTCTCAAGATGAAATAATGGGTGCCCTGCAAGATTTGCCTTCTGGAAAAGCCGTCGGCCCTGATCAGATTCCGCTGGAGTTTTATAAGATTTTTAAAGATGTTATTGGATCGGATTTAATAGAGGTCATGTTACTTGCACAAAAGGGGGGGCCGGCTCCTGAATCGTGGGCAGGGGCAGATGTTGTTGTGTTTTTGAAAAAAGGCAAACCAGCCAGGGAGGCGGGTTCATATCGGCCAATCACACTACTGAATAGTGATGTTAAAATATTTTCCAAAATTTTGGCCACGGGATTAAATGGCATTTTAAAAAAAACTATTCACCCCTGTCAGCACGGGTTTATTATGGGTCGTGGAACAACGCAACACATACGGCGGGTGATTACGCTTTTTGACGCAATGGAGATCTCAGGAGACCCTATGGTCGTATTGTTATTAGATGCTGAAAAGGCATTTGATAGGGTCTCCTGGGTTTTTCTCTGGGAGGCTATGAGATGGTTTGGGCTGGGGGAGGGGTTTATTAAATCTGTTCAAGTGTTATATAGGGCCCCCTCAGCTCGAATAAAGGTTAATGGCAATTATACTTCCTCTTTTAACATACAGAGGGGGATGCGGCAGGGCTGTCCATCATCCCCTCTGTTATTTGCTATTTATATGGACCCCTAATACGATTATTTATGGTTAATAAAGGAATCTGTCCAGTTGTTAGTCAGGGGATCGAAACTAAAGTCCTCGCCTATGCCGATGATGTGGCCATAGTCACTGCAGAGCCACACTCGGCATTGAAAGCGGTTGAGTCACTAGCATTAGAGTTTGGTATACTTACTGGGTATGCACTTAATAGATCTAAGACCCAAGTAATAAAGAATCCGTTGGTTAATTTTGTAGATCCCCGTGCCACAGATTCGGCGCTATACCTTGGTATACGGGTTACGTCAGACCTAGGAACGCTAGTGGCTAAAAATATGGAACCAGTAATTAGGAAGGCGAGGTTGGATTTAGATAGATTGAATAATCTCCATCTCTCTCTCGTGGGACGTTGTAACATCATTAAGATGATTTTTTTACCAAAAATGTTATATCTATTTAGGGCAATCCCACTGGAATTTCAAAAATCTTGGTTTATTATTCTAGAAGGTTTAGTTAATCGATTTATTTGGGCACATGGCAAAACTAGGCGGGCACTCCGGTTTATGTCTTTATCACGGGAAAAGGGGGGGTTTTCGGTCCCTGATTTTAGAAGTTACTACTGGGCTGCTGTCTTGCAATATACGGGGATATTGGTAGGGGTATGTCCTGTGGACACTGAAGGGGAAAATGAGCTCCCGGATGTCTATAAATTGCTACTGGGCGAAAACGTTGAGAGATGTTTTTTTAAATTCTCAGAGCCCAGTTATTACAAAAGAACCAAATTTAAGATGTTGATGGCTGTTTTTAAGATCTGGAGTGCGTTAAAAAAGAAGATTGGTTTGGGGAGACTCAACCACTATACAGTGTTATACAAAAACCCCACATTCCCTGGAATTTTCTCCGATGAGACTATGGCAGGATGGGATGCTAAGGGTGTTCGGAAGGCTGGGGACCTAATTGGGATAGAAGGGTTTCGCCAATTCAACGATATACAGATGGAGTTTGGGTTGGAGAAAGGTAATTTCTTCAAGTATTTTCAATTGCGCAGCTTTTTTAGTAAAAAAACTGGGGGGGATAGTGAGTTTGATAGTAATGTAATTATTGATATTATGCAAGGTAGGAATAAGGGGGTTATCAAGTTGATATATGCAGAATTGATAAGTTTAAAACAAGATGATTTAACTAAACACGAGGTTAAATGGGCTGAGCGTGTGGGGGCTGCTCCCGGAGCACTTTCGAGATCATTAGAGTTGGGTCAGCTGGTTTTATGTTCAGCTGGGCTTCAGGCACAACATTTTAGAACTATTTTTTCTCTATACTATACACCGGCTAGAATAGCACAGTGGGGCGGGTTATCAGGGATTATATGTCCTAGGTGTGGGGGTGGATGCTGATCTGGTGCATATGTTTGCATCCTGCCCTTGTCTACAGGGGCTGTTGGACTCAATTATGGAATACTTAGATTGCTCACTTGGGGTTAAAATTAAATTAACCCCTGAACTAATCTTGCTAGGAATAAGTAGTACGACCCAAAATGAGTTCGCTTATCGATTTCTTTTTGTTGCTATGGCGGTATTGAGGATTAAAATTGCCTCGGCTTGGCTAGATCCTTTCCCCCCTACTTTCCAGCAATGGCTTGCTCGTTTACTTTCTCTATATACAATGGAGAGAGCAATTTATGAAAGAAAGGGAAAAAAGTCGAAGCTGCTGGGACAGCGCACCTGGGCTCCTCTAATAAAATAATAAAATGGAAGGAAAAGAATAATTAAAGCCAACCAGGGGTAAATTTAATGTGATGTTGGTATAAATTGGTCAAAGTAAATCTTTCTATGAAATATATTTCTGTTAATGGGTTAGATTAGAGTCTTTGTAATCGAACTGATGACTTTTTTTTTTTCTTCCCTTATGTTATTTTAATTATTTGTCCGTTTATGTGATTTATTTCCTTCCTTCAAACCTTGCATCTTCTTTTGATTTTCTTTTTGATTGATATGTATTTGTGCTGATACCCTTGCAAGAAAATGTGGAAAAAATTTTAATAAATAAATTATAAAAAAAAAAAAAATGGAACCATACACCATCTTAATAAAATATGGGCACGAGCGAGAATCCACATTCCTAAATAGGACATGGCCAATGGCCATATATGTCAGTATATGTGGTATCACGACCCTACCAGTGATGAACATTAGACATTAACCTCCAATACAGCATTACCTATTGAGTCTTATTCCCAAACTCAAGCCAGAGAAAATGCAATATGAGTTTGTGACACCTGGTCTGCTTTTGGAGGATTGGTGAGCTTCAGGAGCGTGAATAAGAACCTCTTACTGCTAAAACGTCAATGAATAATTAGACAGGGGTCAATAAACAGGATGTAAAATGTTAATTGGGAGGAGCGATTTGTACTCCTGGGAGTGGTCAAAAAAGTGAGGGTTGCAGCACCTCACATGCGTGGATGATATGTATAAAGATTATTGTGCAGATGTTGACTATGCAGAATATGGTATGAGAATCCTCTTTTCTTATGTATGTGCATGAGCACATTAACATTAAAGGAGATGCTACATGTTAAAAAAATAAAATTAAAAAAAGACCTAAATTAAGCTGGGATTATCCTTGGGAATGAACACCCACATGCCTTGCCAAGTGAAATAGCCTGTAAGAAAAGAAAATAGCAGCACAGGTACATAGCCCACTTGACATGCTATGGATGCACCACTTCAAACATGTGAATGGTTCCAAAAATGGAGATGGACTTGGTAGCCACAGGATCTCCTACACTGGTGCAACTAGATAATGATATGTGAGGTAAACCATGAGAAAGGAGCATTAAGCTGCTCACTTGTCTTCCATGACTTTGACTTTGCCTATGTCCCACAAAGCATGAACCAAACTGAGTTTTATTGTCTGCAACTTCAGTAAAGCCATTCTTCTGTTTGATTTGGGTGCATGGGAATATATGCAGTGAATAATCAACTACGAGCAGACTAGATCTAGGGAGCCAGTCTAGATGCCTTTCCCATGACCTATTCCAGCCTATCCAACCTGGGTTTGACAGTGTTGCCCTCTCCACATAATTAAGACATCAATGCCATTAGCTGAGGGATCCCAGCATCTCAGACATGCTCAAAATGAAGATGAGAAACCAATGTTTTTAGCAGCAGTATGCGGTCAGAGACCTGCATAGTCCTTAATGCCTTGAGAAGCCTGTTCTATCAAGAAACAATACTGAGCCTGGAGAGCCAGTCCCTTCCATTGTACACCTTCCAATTCCTAGTACTTCCCTTGGAATTACAAATTATGATTTTGCATCTACACAGAGTGCATTTACGGAAAGAGCCCACCTAAACCTGCACCAACATGAAACACTGTCAGCTCAGTGGACCAATTGATCTACTATACATGCATTCCTCTTACTGTAACCAGAATGCAAAGGTGTTGTGAATATCCTGGAAATAGCCAACCACTTTACCTGGCACACCCAGGCATTATGGCCCATAGACCAGAAGGCATCCACCTAGCACACATTCCTGTGGGAGAAGCTCTTCTTCCCTTAAAAATTGCAAGACTAACTGCCCTAAAACCAAGGCTGAAACTTGAGAGCAACCTATCAAAGACATGCTGGACCACATAAAGGAGAATATGACAAGCACAACACCTTACCATGAAATTCCCACACCAAACATTTCAAGGGGGGCATATTAACATATGAGGTACATTGACGTTACCTCAGAAGAATAGATAGAGACAATATGTTTCCACATTAGTGCAAACCTTCAGCTCAGAATAATGTAAGTGTGTTTGCCCTTTAATATCTGATGATACAACTGAAAACCAAATCTTGCACTAAAAACAAAGGAAAACGCAAGGACAGATTTGACAATAAAAGTAAGGAACAGAAACTCCTTCGAGGAGACCATATCCTAGTCTGCAGTTTGCCCATAAAGGAAAGAATAAGGTTCAAGGTCCTTTGTATTTCAATTCCCATGTTCTGGGAAAGAATTTCCCTGACTTTCCCAAGTAGAAGTTCTGCGGAGAGAGTAGTCATGAGATGGACACAATTCTACATCTAATCTATACACTGCCCATTAGACACTTCCAGAGGTTCCAAGCACAGAAATTCAGAAATGTACATACCAACCTTTCACTAGAAGATGAGGGAAGGAACCTCAACAAGAGGCATTACAGGGTCCACAGAGCTCTACCCACACAAGTAACACACGCATACTGAGTTGGAACTAGATGTTTTTGTCTGCCGTGTACTCAGAGGATGGCATGCATGATATACAGGCAACTCCATCTCCAATGATAGCAATAATTGAGCCAAAGAGAGTCACTGGACAGGTCATTTCTTCCACAGAGGTGGAAAGATGTGGCTGCTAGTTTTCTGCTACCTGCGCACAGAGCCCTTGTCTGTCCCATTTTCAACTAGACCCCAAAGCAGAAAAGGCATGTTTGAGAAAGTCTGGAAGTGAGTTCACACCTCGGTTTGTTCATACCTGTGAAATATGTGATACTGAAGAAAGACATTATTTCTAGCAAAGAGAAAATCTTTGTTCCACCAAGAGATGCAAAATGTGGTAGACTGCTTGCAGAGGAGTTGAAATCAAGAGCATATGCAGATTATGTATATGTTTAATTCAGGTTTATATCAGCGTATGGTTCCCTCTCTCAATTTGAGCTTGAGAGGTAAAGGTAGCTTTCAAGAGTTTAAGGGTGCCCCATAGGAACAGGCAGACCTAAAAGAGCATGCTAGAGGGGTGAGGCTTGCTACACCATCAGACAGGAACACTGGGTTTCTCGATTCTCCCACTTTCCAAAGCTGTGATGAGTTTTTGAGACTGTCCAATGGTTCTGATTTATGAGCTATATATTTCAGTGCTATACCTGCAAGAAAGGAGTCCTCAAAGATATTTAGGCCCCCATGATTTACTGACCTGGGTGTGCCTTGCACTTCCACATCATTAGGGCCCATGGACTACCTGATTTCCCAACCCTTGATGCACCCTTGCACACCATGTCCCTTCACTCTTACTAGTGCATCACCACCTCCCCAGTTATGAAAATGTAAAAGTACATCTACTCATTTGCCATTCGGGCGAAGCATGCTGCAAACTATCCTACAGTAATACGCCCGCCATCATATTTGAAGCCCATGCACAGAAGACCCAGTTACCTTGTATTCCACATACTACGTTCTTCCTTTATTGATTCTATTGCATGCTAGGTTACGATGCACATCCCAAAAACTTGTTATCCATACAGGCTTTGCCAGATTAACTGTTTTATTGCTGTCTCACCATGAGGAACCCTCACATCACTGAATGCTCCTCCTTTCACCAAGACTACCAGCACCAATGAAAGTAAACCCTGGGTATCAGGAATGTACTCCTGTAAAAGGATACCCATGCAGCACCAAGAGCCTAAGAGAACTTTTTTTTATATACAGCTGAACCGTTTGCTTATGTTTTACACCTAACATGCTTTGCATTCTTTCCTAGGAGAAATTAATTCAGTTTATCGGTTCATGCATTCTGCTTGGTTGTCCAATTCACAAGAAAATATTTATTGTACAAGGTGTTATCTCACCTCAAGACCCTTGTTGCCTGGGGTCACCCATACCTCCTTCCTCTCTATTGCTCCCTTACCTCTGTTAGCACGGATTGGACCCAAAATGTTTATTCCTATTTTAATGTTTCTCCCTTCTCTGTCGTTCTCTTGTTTCAAACTCCTTCTTCCATGCTATTTTCTTCATCTCTTCAGTGACGGACCTTTGAAATGTGCATTATGAGTCAAGGAGCAAGTTAGACATCTCAAATATAAATTCCATTAACATTTTAAGTTCAGTCAATGATGAGCGTTAAATTGTCATTTCAAAATGTTATTTCTCTTTAAGAAATTAGTATAGTTCTTTCTTTATGTTAGATCTTTGTTCAGTTAGACCATCAAGCAATATGTTTTACAGAAATCTCATCAAGAGAATAATAGTTAGAGCAGTTCATCAAAAGATGCAAATTAATTTAAGCATATTCTATAGAGGAATACGTTCCCTATTCTATAGAGCAGGATCAGAGCTTCAGGCATTAAGAACCCATTAAGAGTTTGAATTCAAATAGAAAAGAGTGAAATCAAAGGAGCATAAAGCTTCAAAGTCAAATCAAAGTAACCAAAGTTCTCATAAAAATGAGTTCACCGGACTCAGCAGAGTCTTGTTAAATCCAATTAGATCAGCATACAGTTGCAGTATAAAACTGTGAAACTAGGAGCAAAGTAAGTCAAAAGGGAAGACAGTAGCAGCAGTAGCCACAACCATCAAGGGTCTGGGGAAATTCTCAAAGCAAAAGCCAACTGCCGCTACCTAGAAACACGCACCAATAGAAAAGTCAAAGAAACATCAGAAACATTGTAGCAGGCTGCTTTCTCCACAAACCAATTGAGAGACAGAATTCTTCGGTAAGCAGGTTCAGCTCCTTCGTTCCCATGAGAGTACATGTGGATTCAACTTTTTTATCATGTTGTTAGCTACAGACAGTCGTGCATGGTGAGATTTGGGAAAAATCAGCCATAATTCCCATAGGTCTTAAACGCAGATCGTATAAATTTATTTCACTGCAAGAACAATGAACTTATTAACGAGAAGGCAAAATCACTGTCTGGTAATGCATTTGTTATACTAAACAATAGTCATTATTTTTTAAATGCGCAAACTTTTTATTCAAATATTATGTGAAAAATAAAAAAATAGGACGTTTATGACATTCAAGAATATAGTGTTGCTTAATAAGTATTACATTTTGTTAAATGGGACTATTACACAGTTGTGACAACATCTCTAAGCATACCATTCTAAGGTAAAGCTTCCAAATCACATTTTGTACATTTCAGCAATATCGAGCTTCTTTTCTAACTTGTCAAGTTTTGTCCTGTGGCCTACATGAATAACAACGAGTGCCTACTGCAAATTAGCACATTTCAAATTTGTCTCAGTTTTACATTACGCTTTACCCTTTTTATGTCACATTTAGCATCCCATATTTATTAATTTTCATTCTAATTTTTATACTCTATTACCTCTTTATGGTAGTGATGTACACTCACTGCACACACTACAGACCAAGTTGTTGAACCTTGAGCAAAATCTCCTGGGGTCATTGTATTTTCTTGTGTCATGTTTTAAGCATTTGCTCATGAGTCCAATCCTTGGCTGGACCCAGTATAGTTCCCACGAGGAAAGAAGGATCAAGACACCTGTTTACCCAGTGTTTAACTGTCCAATAATAATGGCAGACTATGGGCTATGCCTGTGCTCATTAACTGTAACAATATTTGGTATTTGTAATGTAGTATTAAGTTCTTATCGCAAACATTCAATGGACAGCCATTGCGGAATAGGGCAGACATCTCAAGCTATGGTTAGCTCATAAATGCATGCGCCTTGTGCAAGAAAGTAAGGTATGAGATGTCCCTCATGGCAAAGAATCATAATGCCTCCAGCATAAATTTGATGAAACAAAACGGTAGCAGAATTTAGCACACCATGCATCAAGTGAGTCCATGAGGGGGCACAGCCTAGGAACAATTTGTGTTTGATGCAGTGGTTTTGGGACAAAAATCCTTGTAATGCATTCAGGTTGTCTTTTGTCTTTAGAGCCTCATAAACTGATTTGTTAAGTTTGTTCCTTCTAACTACCCTCAGAAAACTACACGTTCTCCTCTTATGTCATAAAGGAATCGCAGTAGTATTGGCTGCAGCCTTCTCAACAGGATGAATGTTATCAACACAGAATTACTACCAATATTTTGAGCTATATTTAAAGGATAAAGACTGGGCTGCTAGCTTGATTCTTAGCATACAGAACTGATCATGTACATTTATGCCACTTGCATTATCTCCCAAATAGGTGGGAATAACACAGGTGTGCCCAACATTGACCTACTTTCATAAAAGATTATCTGACGCCCCATGACCACTGACTATGTAAATTAGTACCATTGCATTTACATTTACCTTTAGGAGATATACTGAATCTCTGGTATAGATCTGCTTCTCCATGATGTAGGCACATCTACATCTGTAGGCTTGCAACTAGGGTGGGTGGAACTTGCGGAGTTTCACTGTGGGGAATTCCACAGAGTTACATGAAAAACACAGCGAGATTCCGCTGAGTTCAGCGAGCGTGTGGAAATCGGCATGTGGCACTGCTTGCTCTGAATTTTTGTGCTGAGAGCTTGTTCCTCACTGCAAAATCAGCACGAATGCCAACATGAGGCACACCAGAGGGCTACTGCTTGAGAAGATTTTATACTCGAGCAGCAGATTTCTCACCTCTAACACTCGCGACTGCCAGCATTGAGAAAATCTTGCCTGTGCCAACCTAGCACCTGAAAAATGCACTAGGGGACACCAGTTTTTACTTGTGCTCCCCAACTTACCACTGGCGAGCAGTTTGCGAGAAAATACTCCACCACACGGCGGTTGGCAGATTTTGGCTGGAACTCTGCATTACGCTTATGGCCAAAACTCCTCTGGCAGAGTGGAATTTATCACCCACCCCTTCTTGCAACAAGACATTCTACCCTGTCTTGACCAGGCTTAGTTTGGAAGTAGATCCTTCACCTGGAATACCTAAACAAGGTGTCACCTATCCAGCAAGACGTTTGAAACTCATACATGGGGTTTACATATTACTCTCTCCTCAAGTTTTTAAAGTCTGCCTTTGACCATCCAGGATTTGTTGTAAAGCACCCATGAGCACCATACAGCCTGCATAATGTTCCGAATAAATGGATGAGGCTAAACATGACTGGCAAACATCATCTGAAGCCGCACCACAGTCATGAGCAACACCACAGACAGCCACATCATGCATGTTAAAGAGCATGAAAAAAGACCGGGTGGTCTTACAAAGTTCACAGTGGCCCTCTCACAATTGTGGATGGCAGCGGTTTTGAATCTGGTCAAACGTGCCAACCCTACTAATTGAAGCAAAACTGCCTTTTTAGCCACAGTACCGCATAAAACATACTGCAGTCACAGTATTCCTTTTGGTCAAGCTGCAGATTAAACTTGTTAGAAAGGCTAAGCAAGCTCCCCGAGCTGGAAGACAATTACCACCAACCCTTAAAATGACAAAGTGTTTATAATGGATGCAACTCACCAGATCCTGGAGCTATATCCCACAGACTCCACTGATTTGGTATGTTTATAGGTGACAAAACTAGGTGAAGCTGGACATGGTATTCAAATGTCACTCATATATGTCATGGCAATTGTTTTTGATGATGCCATCTGGTTCAAAAGCCACAGTCATTTCATCCCTTCTGGGTCCATTGCCATTTGATGTGATTTACTGTGATATTATTATTGGACCAAAGAGCATTCTGGTGATGTAATCAACATGCCAATTAGTGGTTTTAAAATCTAACTCTTTTGTCAAGAAACAAAGGCAAGTACGTAATTAGTTTCATGCTCTAAGAGTTTCCTCAATGTAGAGCGTTTCTGGTGCCTTATTGAAAAAATGGAGCACCATATCCATTTAATGGGCGTACCCCAGAATATCCATAACAAAAATATTGTCTGACTTAAATATTGGGGTCCTAAATTTCCTTTGAAAAATTAGTTCTCCATTGGGTGAGGATTTTTAATATTAACTCCAATGTGGCGATATTTTAGTAAACAATATTTAAGACACAATATTTTCATCAGACACTAGGTAGGCCATGATACTCTGGCACTGTACCCCATTTAAATGCCCCTTGTTGCTGCATACAAAAATGTAGTCCCCTAAAATTTCTCATTATCCTCTCCCCTTCCAGCTTCTGCACTACATAAAAAACATACACCTGAAGGGAAAGGATGGTGTTGAGACTTTCTTCGATAAGCACGGCAATCCCCCGGCACGGTATGATATCGTAAATTGGCAGCGCAGTGCAGAGGGCACATTCAAGCACAAGAAAGTGGGTGAATATGACTCTAGTGCTTTACCAGGAGTGACCCTCACCATAAACACAAGGGCTATCTTGTGGTTTGCAGGTAACTCAAAGGTAAGAGATTGGCACTTTAGGATTAGATGCACCATGTGTTGTTATTCTGTTTCAGACTGGTGAAGCGCGAGATGTAGAGCTGACACTATGAGAAATAAACTACTATTTACTGAAACCAAGCATCTAATTTAATGCCCTGTCACCTAAGTATTGACCTAAAAAGTCTTCATCTGGTGAAGGAAACAAAGAAACCGCAACAGCATGAAATTAGAGCCTGGTGTACAAAGCCCGTTTGGGGTTGCAAACCTGGCGATTCACAAAATCACATAATCTATGATTGCAATATGATTTTTCCTATTTACTAAGCCAGTTTTGTGGGCTAGATTATGTTTCAACCCACAAAAGTGGTCCTAAAAGTCATAATAGTTTGAAGCTAAAAGGGGCTACCTCTCCTAATTGTAAGTTGCAATGACATTTATCATTGATTTGTTATGAAGATTGTGGTTACAAACCATTGATTAGAAACTGATAACCGAGTTGGGGTGGTATCTGATTTCTGGGGGACAGCATCCACTTTGAGATTTATTTTGGGCCATCTTGAGCAGAGAGTCATGCAGGGGACATCTGCATGCCGTCCCTGATGTCTTCCCAAACATGTAATTTGTTTTTTTAAACAAAAAAACCTCTTCCTTTAAGGGACACAACTGCTTTAAAAAACATATATTTTCATTTTAGAATGCAAATGAAAGGTTAGAGGTCTGGCGTGCCTTACAGCATACAATCCCTGCATTCATAGCCAAATGTGGGGGTTCATAAATAGCAGCCTACTTAATTAATATTAATTAGACAGATTGTGGACTGACACTCTGTAAATGGGCATTTTGCAGCAGGATCTATTGGTACAAAGGTCGCATTGAAAATGACTGGCTTGTTGCAAAAGGCTGCTGCAGAGTTTGCCCCCACTGTCTGAGACCTGCTTTGATTGATCTAGTCCAAGCTAGTAAATGCTAGAAATTGTGTTTTTAGAATGAAGAAAGTTATAGAGCAGGCAGGCCCAGAACCCACATCTCCCATCCTGTACATTTTGGAATCAGGACCTTACTCAAAAGACATGAGGGCGTACTTGAAACATATGATTACCAAATAGATATTGAAAGGAAAGTTCCTAAGCATATTCTGTACCTAACTCCACATAAACAACCCCAGGGCCTTAATTATTTTAAAGGGGAGGGGGGCCATGTGGCCCTCCTCCACAAGCCTCATTTGGCACTGGGGAACCCATCCCCCAGGGCCTTATGTTTTTCAAAGGGACAGGGATCACATGGACTCCCTGCTGAGCCTATCTTGGCCCCGTGGATCCCATGTCGGGGCCTCCTTTATAAATAGGTGGGTGCCCACCCAGGGCTGCATGCTGCAGGAGCTGGTATTGCTCCTACCCTCAGGAAGCAGCTATTTATGCTGCTCGCTCTGGGCATGAGCAATCTGTTGATCTGTTTCCCAGTCTGCATTAATGCAGGCAGGGAAACAGATCTCAAGTCTGCTGTCAGCCATTGGAAGCATTTTTAAGGCTGCCACCCGCTGGGAGCAGACTTTGTGTTTGCTCCCAAATTAATGGGGGTTTAAAAAATGCTCCCACAAGGCGGTAGTAAACACAAGTTTCCCTGCATTTGCAAGTTTGGGCAGGAAACTTCTGTCCCCCTGGAGTGGGATCCCTGGGACACGGCAGGTCAGCTGGTCCCTTGTGTAGGCTCCCCAGGGCTTATAATGGCTCAGGGAGGGGGTCCTGTGGCACCCCTTTTGTTTCACATTTCAGCACTGGGAGTGGGCCCCCTTGGGTCTATACTCACGCAGTGAGGGGAAGCATACACCTCCCTAGCCTTTTGTAATGCGGCCCTAGGGGTGGGATCCCCAGAGCCTATAATGGCTTGGGTGGAGTGCCATGTGTCCTCTCCTCATAATTAAGAAAAGCTTCCCCGGGCCGCCATTTTGTTTTTTGTTCTATTTTGATTCCGCAGAAGTGTGGGGCTTACTGGAGGTAACAGGAGGTCTTGTGGGCCCCTAAGGACCCTAAGCAGCTAAGGGGACTTCATTCCCCAACCAGCAGCGCATTTTCAGAGTGATGGAGAAAGGGAGTGGGGCCTCGGGTGAGTTGCCAGCTTTTTTAAACTTTATTTTCTATTTTTTAGGAATTGGGCCTGTGGCCTCCTTTCTCTTGGACTGTTTTGGGCCCGAGGGCCACATCCCCCAATGCCTGCAACTTTTTAAAACTATTTTTTATTAAAAAAAGGCTTCCTGGGGCCATTTTCGGCCCCGGGGACCCCATCCCCCAGTGCCCGGTCTTTTCTTTTTCTTTTTAATTTTTTCATAAAAAATAAAGGAAGGGGCCCCCCTTCCCTGGGCCAATTTTGGCCCCAGGGACCCCATCCCCCCGGGGCCTGCCCTTTTTTAAAATGTATTTTATATTACCCCGGGGCCAGGCCTTTATATAATTTTTTTAAAAGGGGAGAGGTGCCATGTGGCTTTCCTCCCCAAACCCCATCCCCCAGGGCTGATTCCGGCCCAGGGACCTCATCCCCCAAGGCCTGGCAACGTCATGGGGTACCGCGGAGGGAGCCTCAAGGCCCCCACGGTCCTTGCCGGCTCCCTGGCTCCTGCAGGAGCCGGCATTGCTTTGAGACCAAGGGAGCTGCTAACATGCAGCTTCTTGGATCTGAAAGCAATGTGTCTCTTGCTTGCTGGAAGCAGGGTGTTTGCTAATGCTTGACGGTATCTGTGCTCTAACCAAGCCATAGCAAACTGCAATGACCCGGGGGTGGGCACCCCAAGACATTGCTGGAGCCGGCCCTGGGGGGTGGCGGTCCCCAGGGCCATGTAGGGCTCCACGAGGGGGACCGGGCGGTTCCCCTCCTTTGTAAATTAAGCCCCAGGGAGGTGGGATCCCTGGGCTGTGGGTGTCCCACGGCCCCCATATTTAATTTAAAAAAACTTGCCCCGGGGAGATTGTGGTCCCTAGGGCTGCATGGGGAGTCCATATGGGCCTCCTCTGCATTCATTAGATTAAATAGCCCTGGGGAGGTGGCGGTCCCTGGGCCTGTTGATCCCCGGGGGCCATGCAGGCCCCCCGCATCAGTTGGAAAATGTTTGCCCCGGGGAGGTGGCAGTCTTCGGGGCATGAGGGGTGCCACATGGGCACCCCCTGCATTACTATAAGAACTTGCCCCCGGGTCCTGGCGTACCCGGGGGCAATTTTTTTTAAACACTTCTTCATGAGGCACAGATTCAGCACAATTCCAACCAAAATCTTTTAAAAAATGCTTTTTTGACCCAGCGGGGTCCCTGTGTGACCCCACCAAGAGGCCTAGAGGATCAGGGTGTTTTTACCCTGCCCCCTTTTCTTTTTATTTTACGTTTTGTTTGTGACTCAGTTTAAACTGCTTCTGCTTCAAAAAACTTGTATGCTTATGTGACTTTTAAAACATGTTGAAAACTGTATTTACCTCTATGCTAACTTATAATATTCTCCACAAAGGTATACTTGAAGTAGTACATAGATACTGATATCTATGCTTGAAAATGAAAGTGTACTTTGTTACATTTGAAAGTTTGACAGTTTTGAAGTCTGACGTATCTTCTCATTCGAACAAGTATTTTAACATATATCATAGAGCTAATAGGCCTAAGTTTAGAACTATAGAATCTACTGTATATGGTATAACACATACACTCATCCATTCATCCAGACACTATCTGTACACTCATGAATCACTCAGCCACTAGCTTTGCACTCATCCATTTACTCAGGCAGTACCTATACACTCATCCATTGACTCAGGCACTACCCATACACTCATGCATTCACCCAAGGACTACCTCTGCACTCATCCAAACAATCAGACAGACACTAACCTTGCACATATCTATTCACTCATGCACTAAGCATGCACTCATCCATTCACTTACATACTACCCATGCACTCATTCATTCACTCTGGCACTATTCATGAATTCATGCATTCACTCAGCACTACCCATGGACTCATCCAATCACTCAGGCTCTACCCTTGGATTCATTCATTCAATAAGACACTACCCATGCAGTCATCTAATCACACATGTGCTACTTTTGCACTTGTCCAGTCACCCAGGCACTACCCATGCACTCATCCAATCACCCAGGTACTATCCATGTAGTCACCTAATCACCCATTTACTCAGGCAGTATCCATGCAGTCATCCAATCACACAGGCACTACCTATGCACTGATCCAATCACCTGGGCGGTACCCTTGCACTCATTCTTTCAATGAGGTGCTACCCATACTCTCATACATTCACTCAGCCACAACCCATGTACTCATTCATTCATGTAGGTACTACCCATGCACTCATCCATTCACTCAGACACTAACCTTGCACTCATCCATTCACTCAGCCACTACCCATGCATCATCCATTCACCCTGGTACTAGATCAGCACTCATCCATTTACTCTAACAGTAACCTTGCACTCATGTATTCACTTATGCACTACCCATGCACTCATCCATTCACTCAGCCACTGCCCTTGCACTCATTTATCCACCCATGCAATGCCATGCACACATGCAATCACTCAGTCAATACGCTTGCACTCATCCATTCACCCAGGTACTGCTTATGCACTCAGCCATTCTCTCAGACATTAACTTTGCACTCATCTATTCACTCATGCATTACCCATGCACTCACCCATTCACTTACATGCTACCCATGCACTCACCCAATTACCCAGGCTCTATCCATGCACTTATCCATTCACTCATGTACTGCCCATGCACTCATCCAATCACGCAGGGGCTACTCTTACACTTATGCAGTCACCCAGGGACTAACCATGCACCCATCTAATCACCCAGGTACTATCCATGCAGTCACCCAATCATCCAGACTCTATCCATGCTGTTAGAAATGGGGGTCTCTAGTTGGCAGAGGTAGGTACCTTTGTCCAAATAGGGACCCTTGCTTCTAGTCAGGCTAAAGGGATACACTCCTAAAATAACCCCTGCTCACCCCCTTGGTAGCTTGGCACAAGCAGACAGGCTTATCTCAGAGGCAGCATGTTCAGCATTTGTGAACACCTACAGTAATACAGTGAAAACACTACAAATGGACACCACACCAGTTTAGAAAAATAGTAAATCTTTATCTAAACCAACAAGACCAAATACGATAAAAATCCAACATACAATACTCTTGAAAAATAGTACTTGTGCAAAATAACCTTTAAATTGCAGGATAATCAATAAAACACAGTTCCTACAACTTGGTAGCTCCTCCTGGGGCTACCGTGATACTGAATACGACAGAGTCTAACAATTCCAGCCGACCGTGTCAATACGGGCAACTAAAGTGTCGACAGACTCGGACACAGTACTGTTCATGTTGCGACCAACACGTCGGTGTGAGTCGGTCAGGGCAAACATCGCAGTTGCGTTGTGAAGCGGAGCATTGCGGCAGGCGGTGACCTCACGATGCGGTGCAGGCAGCGGCTTGTTGACGGTGTCAGTGAGACCAGGGCTTGCGTTGAAGGGTGAGACGGTGCTCGCTGCGGAGCTGGCAAGTCACGGTGCGGCGAAGGAGCTGGGCAATGTTCCGGTCGGGCTGCGACGGAGTCGGTGACGTCCTTACAGCGTGTAGCGAAGCGTTGCGGGGTGCGCTGCCCTCAGGACGGGGTGCAAGCAGCGGCTCGTTGACAGAGTCGGTGAGACCAGGGATGCGTTGCGAAGCGAGGCGTTGCTCTCGGCGGTGCTTTCAGGACACGGAATCCTACGACGGACTCAATGACAGAGTAAGTTACACTTTTCTTCTGCGGCGACGATCAGAGACGGTGCCCACAGACACAGTGAGGACTTTGCTGTTCCTGAGACCTCTTGAACAGGGGGCAAGCTCAGTTTCAAGCCCTTGGAGATCTTTTCTTCAAGCACGGGGACAAAGCAAGCAGCAAAGTCCCTTTTCTCCTTTCCTTGGCAGCAAGTAGCCACTGCAGGCCAACCCCAGACAACAAACAGCACAGGGGCAGTATTCCTCCTCAGCTTCTCCGGCTCTTCTCCTTGGCAAAGGTTCCTCTTGACTTCCCAGAAGTGATCTAAAAGTCTGGGGTCAGGGCCCCTCTTTTTATACACCAACATCCTTTGTTCTCTGAAGGCAGAGAGTGTCTGTACCCAGCCAAAACCAGTTCTGTCCTCACTGGTGCAGCTTCCTGGCAGGAGGTGGAGACAGCATTGTTGAAGGCAGACCAGGCCCATTCAGGTGAAAAGGAAATCTCCTCCCCCTAATCTAAAGGCAGCCCAGGTCTATTCAGCCCAGCCCTGACTCATCAGACTTCTGGACCCACTGCCCCTCTCCAGCCCATGTCATCCAAAAGCCAGACATGCAATACACAAACCTAGCAGAGGCACACTGGATGGTTAGGCAAGAAAATACCTACTTTCTAAAAGTGGTATTTTCAAACACAGAATGTAAAAATCACCCTCACTAAAAGATGTATTTTAACATTCTGAGTTCAGGCATACTAAACTTTATTTTTCCACCTTGTTCCTAGGGCCAGTTATGTTTATAAGATGTTATAAACAAACTCCCCATTCTGTCCTATGGGAACAGGTAGCCTTACAATAGTGAAAAACGAAATTGGCAGTATTTCACTATCAGGACATGCCACACACATCAGGGCATGTCCTACCTTTCACATACATTGCACCCTTCCCACAGGGGTACCTTGGGCATACCTTAGGGGTACCTGACATGTAAGAAAAGGGAAGGTTAGGGACTGACAAGTGTGTACACTTGCCAAGTCGACATGGCAATCCCAGACTGCACACAGGCTCTGCAATGGCAGGTAAGAGTCACATTTTACAGGCTGCGTCTGTGGGTGGCACAACCAGTGCTGCAGCCCACTAGCAGCATTTGATTTACAGGCCCTGGGCACACACAGTGCACTATACTAGGGTCTGACAAGTAAATCAAATATGCCAATCATGGAATCACTAATTCATAACAACAATTTACAAAAGAAAGCACTTGCACTTTGGCACTGAACAGCAGTGACAAAGTGCCCAAAGCATCGAGACCAGCAAAACGGAGTTCAACATAGAGAAAAAACACAGGAGACAACAGCAAAAAATGGAAGGGAGACCCACGCCTATGGTGCCAGGTCTAACACATGCGATCATGCATTCACTCATGCACCACCCATGTACTCATCCAATCACCAATGAACTATCTATGCACTCATCCATTTACTCAGGCACTACCTATGCACTGATCCAATCACCTAGGCACTACCCTTGCACTCATTCTTTCATTGAGGTGCTACCCATACTCTCATCCATTCACTCAGCCGCTACCCATATACTCATCTATTCATGTAGGCACTAACCATGCACTCATCCATTTACTCAGACACTAACCTTGCACTCATCCATTCACTCAGCCACTACGCATGCACTCAACCATTCACTCAGCCACTAGCCTTGCTCACATGCATTCACCCAGGCACTGCTCATGCACACATCCAATCATCCAGTCACTACCTCTGTACTCATCCATGTACTCAGGCACTACCCATTCACCCAGGTACTACCTCTGCACTAATCCAAACACTCAGGCACTAATCCTTGACTTATCTATTCACTCATGTCCTACCCATGCACTCACCCAATCACTCTGGCACTATCCATGCTTTATGCATTCACTCAGCACTACCCATGGACTCATCCAATCACTCAGGTATTACCCTTCGACTGAT
The DNA here is from genome assembly GCA_963921515.1 of Calotriton arnoldi. Classification (NCBI taxonomy): domain Eukaryota; kingdom Metazoa; phylum Chordata; class Amphibia; order Caudata; family Salamandridae; genus Calotriton; species Calotriton arnoldi. The sequence continues at coordinate 1,181,700 of CAWUFW010005749.1, forward strand.
TCATTCAGTAAGACACTACACGTGCAGTCATCCAATCACCCAGGTGTTACTCTTGCACTTGTCCAGTCACCCAGGCACTACCCATGCACTCATCCGATCACCCATCATGCGGTCACCTAATTACCCAGGCACTATCCATGCACTCATGCATTCACTCAGGCAGTATCCATGCACTCATGCATTCACTCAGGCAGTACCTATGCACTGATCCAATCACCTATGCGTACCCTTGCACTCATTCTTTCAATGAGGTGCTGCCCATACTCTCATCCATTCACTCAGCCACTATCCATGTACTCATCCATTCATGTAGGCACTACCCATGCACTCATCCATTCACTCAGACACTAACCTTGCACTCATCCATTCACTCAGCCACTACCCATGCAGACATCCATTCACCTTGGTACTAGCTCTGCACTCATCCATTCACTCTAACAGTAACCTTGCACTCATGTATTCACTCATGCACTACCCATGCACTCATCCATTCACTCAGCCATTGCCATTGCACTCATTTATCCACCCAGGCAATGCCATGCACACATGCAATCACTCAGTCAATACCCTTGCACTTATCCATTTACCCATATACTGCTTATGCACTCATCCATTCACTCCGACATTAACCCTGCACTCTTCTATTCACTCATGCATTACCCATGTACTGATCCATTCACTTACGTACTACCCATGCACTCACCCAATTACCCAGGCACTATTCATACACTTATCCATTCACTCACATACTACCCATTCACTCATCCAATCACCCGGCCACTACCCTTGCACTCATCCATTCAATGATACACTACCCATGCACTCATCCAATCACCCAGGTGCTACTCTTGCATTTATGCAGTCACCCTGGCACTAACCATGCACTCATCCAATCACACAGGTACTATCCATGCAGTAACCTAGTCAGCCAGACTCTATCTATGCAGTCATGCATTCATTCATGCACTACCCATGCACTCATCCAATCACCAATGAACTATCTATGCACACATTCATTCACTCAGGCACTACCTATGCACTGATCCAATCACCTAGGTGCTATCCTCGCACTCATTCTTTAAATGAGGTGCTACACATTCTCTTATCCATTTACTCAGCCGCTACCCATGTACTCATCTATTGATGTAGGCACTAACCATGCACTCATCCATTCACTCAGACCCTAACCTTGCACTCATCCATTCACTCAGCCACTACACATGCACTAAACCATTCACTCAGCCACAAGCCTTGTATTCATGCATTCACCCAGGCACTGCTCATGCACACATCCAATCACCCAGTCACTACCTCTACACTCATCCATTGACTCAGGCAGTCCCCATGCACTCATCCATTGACTCAGGCACTACCCATGCACTCATGCATTCACCCAGGCACTACCTCTGCACTAATCTAAACACTCGGACACTAATCCTTGCATTTATCCTTTCACTCATGCACTACCCATGTACTCATCCATTCACTCAGCCATGACCCATGTACTCATTCAATCATCTAAGTGCTATACTTGCATGAACCAATCACTGACTCACTACCCATGGACTTTTGCAAACACCCAGGCACTACCCATGCAGTCATTCATTCACTGAGACACTATCCATGCACTCATTCAATCACTTATGCAGTATGCATTTGTTCACCCAATCACACAGGCACTATATACTCAATCAGTCACATATCCATTCACTCATACCTATAAGCACAATTGCTCAAATGTGTTACCCATATATCCACAAATTCATTCAATTACATACACAACATACAGTTCTTTTTTAAACCAGAATAAGTGGTTCCGTAACAACCATTTTTTTTGTCTTTTTATATTTTTAATTTGCATTGTTTTTTTCTAACTATTTTGTAGTTTTTTTCAGAAAAAATAAACAAAAGACAAGCACAAAAAAGTGTGTTTAACAGTAAATAAAGAAATCAACAACGATGGTTGTTGATGGTGTCCAACAATGTTTGGACAACTTGTTCCCCCACACTCAAAATAGTGTCACATTTTGGACAAAATAGCTCTTGCAAAGTCAGGCAACATGGCAGGAACGGTCTGTAGTCTTTCACCCTGACGAGACGTTCCTGACTGGGTATCTTGAGAAGCTTCCTGCTCCTTCAGCCTAGCGAGTTCTGCTCTTGCAATCCAGGTTGCATGCCTGGTCCTTAGATGCTTGTACATTGAAGATGTAACGCAGTAGTACTTTTTATCTGACTCACCCAAAAAGACCTTCTTGCAGATCAGGCAAGTCACCTTTTGGGCACTGACTTTCTTCTGCCCTTCTGAAATTGAAAAAAACTGCCACACCACACTCTCCTTCCTCTTCTTGGGTGGCTACTCTTCCTCCTCCATCAAATTCTGCTCCTCCTGCTCCTCAACCTCTGCAGAAGTTGCCATCTTCTTCTTTGCTGCAAAAAACAAACAAACACCAAAACTCCTCCAAAATAGCTTCTGCTGTAAAGAATATGCCTGTTGCCATCCACACTCTGATGTAGAAGAAAGAGGGTGGGATCTACCTAGGTTAATGATGAAAAGATGTTTAGCTAATCAAATCTCTTTTTTTGTGTCATATGGGGTGTGTGACTCCTACGCGGTGGCATCGTGTACCCAACGCGATTCCGCAACTTCTTTTAATTTTACATTTGAACTACAGTTGGTTGTATTTTACAGTATTTGATTTACAAATAACTGTACCTCTCCATTCATGATAAAATAAATGAATCTATATCTACAGACAATTTTTTTGTAAAATAGTCTTTAGATTCGCATCCCCTATGCAAATCCGGAAGTACATGCAATTTACGCGGACGTACCGCGACTCCTGGAATTATTATTTTAAAAAGTTTTAATATTTTCTTCTTATTAATATACAAGTTTCTTTACTGTCTTAGTAAAACTGTAACCTTTAACTTACGCACATTATTGTCTATATATATGTTTTAATATCACAAATAAAAGAGATAGAATTACGTCCCGACTGCGATTCTGCACTTACATCTTGGAAACAAACAAGGAGATACAACATATTTTAAACAAAAATATTAAAGTAATGTTCAAATCTAAATTGTCCACAATTATAAATATCACTTTTAGAAATCATGCTGGAACCGCCATTACTACGCGGTCCCGGAAGTAAGGCCAGGTAGTCTGCGCGATAGCTTTGCGAACCCACAAAATACATACATTTCATTTTCAAATTGCCTTTAGCATAACTACATATTCATTTTATTACACTAGTTGTAAACGACTACCCTTAGAATATACATAAAGTATTAATTTCACTATATTTTACACTTGTAAATATATAAGTGGGTTCCCATACAAAACGCGGAGGACCGCGTCCGGTATGCGACTCCATTTTTATATTTAACAAAAAAAAGCTTTTTGATACTTATATTTATTAAAAAAACATGTATATATTTATAAATATATATAAAATATATATATACATATATAAAATATATGTATATATACATATATAAAATACATTATATATAAATATATATATATATATATATATATTCACTGAAAAAACCACAGGTTTCAGGGACGTTATAGTTAGTTGGATATTTCACTCGTACAAAACCAGAGAAATTTGGCCGTTATAGTTAGTTCAGCAAACTATAACTCGCACCCCCGCAATGCACTGCTGATGACGTCACATATTACATCATTCATGACATGGTCAGTGACATCACTGTTGACATCACTGATAACATCTCAAATGACATCACTGATGACATCACTGATGACATCACTGATGACATCATCAAGTGACTGTGTGTTTCTATACAGTTTAAATAGGTTTTATATATATGCCAAGGTGTATTGAAGAGTGTCTGGATGGATGATTTAGTAGGTGCGTGACTGACTGTATAAGTGAGTGATTAAATGTGTCTTACTGAATGCATGGGTTAGTGACTGATACAGACATTCACACAGTTTAGTTTGTCAGTTGGTGTGTAAGCGGTTGCATGGGTTGGTGAGTAGCTAAATGAGGATCTATATGGGTTATTGATTGGTTGTCTGAGTATCTGTATGGGTGCCTGAGTGTCTGTGTGGGTGGGTGGGGGTGTGTGACTCTGTGCATAGATGTGTGAGTGGATGATTCACTGAGTGTATGGGTTCAAGAGTGCATCTATGAAGGGCTGTATGGATGGATGAGTGTGTGTATGGGTGTGTTGGTGAATGAATGGATGCCTCAGTGGTACATGTGTGAGTAACTGCATATGTGAAAGGCAGTATATGTGAGTGTTGGAGTGTATAAATGACTATATGTGAGAGTGAGTGATTGTGAGAGTGGCTGTATGGATCAGTGTGTGCTTGTATTAGTTATTGTATAAGAGTGTAAGTATGTGTTAGTATATATTTGAATAAGTGAGGTGGTGTGTGTATAACTGTATAGGTGAGTAAATGGGAGTGTGATTGATTCTTTGCATGACTGACTAGGTGTGTGAGTAACTCTATGGATGAGTGGCGGTGTGTGAGTGTCTGTATAGATATGTGAGTGCATATGATAATGCTGTATTGATGGTTGACTGCATGTATGAGTGACTGTATGGGTGAATGAGTGGATGTGTGTGTAGACCTAGGAATTAGTGAGTGGGTATGTACTAACTGGTATTGGTGTGTCTAGGAATTAGTGAGTGGGTATGTACTAACTGATATGGTGTGTCTATGCATCAGATTATCACATGGATGATGTCATCAGTGATGTCATCAGTGATGTCACTGACCGTGTCATGAATGATGTAATATGTGACGTCATCAAAAGTGCATTGCGGGGGCATGAGTTATAGTTAGCTGAACTAACTATAACGGCCGATTTTCTCTGGTTTTGTACGAGTGAAATATCCAACTAACTATAACGTCCCTGAAACCTGTGGTTTTTTCAGTGAATTTCTAAGGTTTTTTAAATGCTAATTTCTAACTATAACGTGCCTAAAACCTATGGTTTTTTCAGTGAATTTCAAAGGTTTTTTAAATGCTAATTTCTAACTATAACGTGTCTGAAACCTATGGTTTTTTCAGTGAATTTCAAAGGTTTTTTAAATGCTAATTTCTAACTATAACATGCCTGAAACCTATGGTTTTTTAAGTGAATTTCAAAGGTTTTTAAATACTAGTTACTAACTATGCCTACAGAGGTAGGACATGTGAAGAAAGAAGAAAAATGCACAGAAAGAAGCGAAAGAAATGCAGAAAGAAGCAACAGAAATCCACAAAGACGAACAAAAGTGCAGGAAGAAGCAAGACATTTGCAGAAAGAACCAACAGAGGAGCAGAAAGAGGCCTTGTTGCAAAATCATCCTGTGCCCACAACTTTTTCAGACGGGTACTGGTGGTAACTGACTCTGACTAACCAGGCCTAGAGCCAGTGCTATGCTAGAAGACACTTAGAATACAGTGAAAACACCTACATACACTAGGGAACACTATGCGTTGGAGTACCCCTGTGATTAGCATGACCTCCTCTGTAAGGCCCTAGTACATAATAGGGCAGGGGATTAAAACTACCTCTAAGTCAGAGGTTCAGAAATATGCTACTTTAACTAGTAGTCACGTTTGCAGAGTGGTGGAGAAAGGGTGCTGGGCGTCCAACCAATGCTCAGGAATTCCGCTGCGTAGGACTTACAGGAGGTACCAGGAGGGATTCTTGGCCCTCAAACTCCCTCAGGACTAAATTGGACTTCATCCCCATCCCGTAGTTTGCCACGAGGCACGTTTGCAGAGTGGTAGAGAAAGGAGGCCATGGCCTCCAAAGACGTCTTAGCAATCCCACTGTGTGGGACTTACTGGAGGTAACAAGAGGGGTAGTTGGCCCCCAAGGACATCCTTGGGGCCAACTTCCCAAACTATTATCTCCAGTCAGTCCCACACAGCAGCACGGGAAAGTACTCGTACCAGGCCACGCCCACTTTGCCCGCCACTCTACAAACGTGCTCCCTGGCATGCTCTTGGATGGGGATTGAAGTCCCCTTCACTGCTGGGGGTCCTTTAGGGGCCAACTAGCCTACCTTTTACCTCCAGTAAGCCCCACGCAGTGGGATTGGTGAGAGGTAGACAAAGGCCATGCCCCTTTCTCCACCACTCTGCAAACACGCCCCCTGGCGCGTTGTAAGTTGGGGGATTAAGTCCCCTTGAATCCTGAGGGTCCCTGGGGTCCAACTAGCCCACCAGGTCAGCTCCTGTCTTGAAAGTTTCGGGGTGATTCGCCAAGCGGGAGCCGAGAAAAAAAGGGGGTCCCAAAACGTGTTTTCTCCATGTTATTTTCCATAGGAAACTTTAGACACGGCTAGAGCTCGAACTGCTGAACGGAATTACACCAAATTTGGCAAAAAGGTAGCCCTTGGTTCAGAAAGAGCCCTTTTTGTTAAATGGTGTAAATCCGTTCAGTAGTTACTGAGAAATTTAAAAAAAAGAGGTCGGAAAATCAATTTCCCATAGGAAAATTTAGACGTGGCTACAGCTCGAACTGCTAAACGGAATTACACCAAATTTGGCAAAAAGGTAGCCCTTGGTTCAGAAAGAGCCCTTTTTTTAAATGGTGTAAATTCATTCAGTAGTTGCTGAGAAAATCAAAAAATAAAAGTTTCGATATCTAGAGGCGTGGTGTATCCGCGGACCCTCCCGACCACAAGCTTTATTCTAATTGGCTGTCAACACTCCAAACCAGGAAGTGTTGGCAGCCATCTTGTGACTCGGTAGAACCGAGTCACAAGAAAACAGTAGAAAAAACGTTAAAAAACAAGAAAAGGGGGCAGGGTAGAAACACCCTGACCCCCTAGGCCTGCTCAGGGGGTCCCACAAGGACCCCCAGGGCCAGAAAAAGCATTTTTTGTAAAAAAGAAAATCGGCAAAAATTTGCGCAGGATCCGCGAATCCTGCCGTGAAAATAAAAAAACGAAGCGCGGACTCCCGCCCTTCGTTAATATTTAGCCCCCGGGTGGGCCAAGTCCCGGGGGCATGCTATATTGTAATTGTGTTGGCCCACGGGGGCCCCACAGCCCTGGGGACCACCACCCCCCGGGGCTTTCCTTAAATATTTGCAGGGGCACACGGCCCACCCGCAGCCCTGGGGACCGCCACCCCCCAGGGCTTGTTTTTTTAATGTGTGGGGGGCCTCCAAGGCCCCCCCAAGCCCTGGGGACTGCCACCCCCTGGGGCTTTTCTTGAATATTTGCAGGGGGCACACGGCCCCCCGCAGCCCCGGGAACCGCCACCCCTGGGGCTTGTTTTAAAAAAAAAAAAGAACCTGTGTGGGGGGGCTCGAGCCCCCCCACATGCCCCAGGGACCGCCACCTCCCCGGGGCACTAAGTATGTAAATTTGGGGGTCCGTTACGGACCCCTGAGCCCCGGGGACCACCACCTCCCCGGGGCTTTGAAACTGTGGCGCGTTTTAAGTTGGCGAATTAATTCCCCTTCAATCCTGAGGGCCTCTGGGGGCCAACTAGCCCACCAGGTACCTCCAGTATGCGCCACAGGCCTGCGTTGCAGAGAGGTGGTCCAGGCCACACCCTTTTTTACACCTCTCTGCAACGCAGCTCTGTGGCGCTTACTGGAGGTACCTAGTGGGCTAGTTGGACCCCAGGGACCCTCAGGATTCAAGGGGACTTAATCCCCCAACTTAAAACGCGCCACGGGGCGCGTTTGCACAGTGGTGAAGGGAGGGGGCGTGGCCTGAGGCGACATGTGTGCCAACACGCCCTGTGGTACGTTTAAAGTTGGGGAATTAATTCCTCTTCAATCCTGAGGGTCCCTGGGGGCGAACTAGCCCACCAGGCACCTCCAGTAAGTGCCACAGGGCTGCATTGCAGAGAGGTGGTCCAGGCCACGCCCCTTTTTACACCTCTCTGCAACGCAGCTCTGTGGCGCTTACTGGAGGTACCTCGTGGGCTAGTTGGACCCCAGGGACCCTCAGGATTGAAGGGGACTTTATCCCCCAACTTAAAACGCGTCATGGGGCGTGTTTGCACAGTGGTGAAGGGAGGGGGCGGGGCCTGAGGTGACATGTGTGCAAACACGCCCTGTGGCGCGTTTTAAGTTGGGGAATTAATTCCCCTTCAATCCTGAGGGCCCTTGGGGGCCAACTAGCCCACCAGGTACCTCCAGTAAGCGCCACAGGGCTGCGTTGCAGAGAGGTGGTCCAGGCCATGCCCCTTTTTACACCTCTCTGCAACGCAGCTCTGTGGTGCTTACTGGAGGTACCTGGTGGGCTTGTTGGACCCCAGGGACCCTTAGGATTCAAGGGGACTTAATCCCCCAACTTACAACGCACCAGGGGGCGTGTTTGCAGAGTGGTGGAGAAAGGGGGCATGGCTTTTGTCTACCTCTCACCAATCCCACTGTGTGGGGCTTACTGGAGGTAAAAGGTAGGCTAGTTGGCCCCTAAAGGACCCCCAGCAGTGAAGGGGACTTCAATCCCCATCCAAGAGCGTACCAGGGAGCGCGTTTGTAGAGTGGTGGGCAAAGTGGGCATGGCCTGGTACGAGTACTTACCAGTGCTGCTGTGTGGGACTGACTGGAGGTGATAGTTTGGGAAGTTGGCCCCCAAGGATGTCCTTGGGGGCCAACTACCCCTCTTGTTACCTCCAGTAAGTCCCACACAGTGGGATTCCTAAGACGTCTTCGGAGGCCATGGCCCCCTTTGTCTACCACTGTGCAAACGTGCCTCGTGGCAAACTACGAGATTGGGGATGAAGTCCAATTTAGTCCTGAGGGAGTTTGGGGGCCAAGAATCCCTCCTGGTACCTCCTGTAAGTTATACGCAGCGGAATTCCTGAGCATTGATTGGACGCCCAGCACCCTTTCTCCACCACTCTGCAAACGTGACTACTAGTTAAAGTAGCATATTTCTGCACCTCTGACTTAGAGGTAGTTTTAATCCCCCTGCCCTATTATGTACTAGGGCCTTACAGAGGAGGTCATGCTAATCACAGGGGTACCCCAACGCATAGTGTTCCCTAGTGTATGTAGGTGTTTTCACTGTATTCTAAGTATCTTTTAGCATAGCACTGGCTCTCGGCCTGGTTAGTCAGAGTCAGTTACCACCAGTACCCGTCTGAAAAAGTTGTGGGCACAGGATGATTTTGCAACAAGGCCTCTTTCTGCTCCTCTGTTGGTTCTTTCTGCACATGTCTTGCTTCTTCCTGCACTTTTGTTTGTCTTTGTGGACTTCTGTTGCTTCTTTCTGCATTTCTTTTTGCTTCTTTCTGTGCATTTTTTCTTCTTTCTTCACATGTCCTACCTCTGTAGGCATAGTTAGAAACTAGCATTTAAAAAACCTTTGAAATTCACTTAAAAACCATAGGTTTCAGGCACGTTATAGTTAGAAATTAGCATTTAAAAACCTTTGAAATTCACTGAAAAAACCATAGGTTTCAGGCACGTTATAGTTAGAAATTAGCATTTAAAAACCTTTGAAATTCATGAAAAAACCATAGGTTTCAGGCACGTTATAGTTAGAAATTAGCATTTAAAAAACCTTAGAAATTCACTGAAAAAACCATAGGTTTTAGAGAAAGTTATAGTTAGTTGGACATTTCACTCGTACAAAACCAGAGAAATTCCCCCGTTATAGTTAGTTCAGCTAACTATAACTCGTGCCCCCGCAATGCACTGCTGATGACGTCACATATTACATCACTCATGACATGGTCAGTGACATCACTGATGACATCTCAAATGACTATTAATTTCCAGCATACAATTTTGAAACTGAGGTGCGGGGAGGCTTGATCTTTATAAGCAGCTACCACAATCTGTGTGTCGTCGGCCTAAAAAGTTAGGTTAAAGCTGAATTGCTGGATCGAAGGAGCCAGTTCTGACACATAGGTATTAAAAAGGGATGGGCTTAACGACGAGCCCTGTGGAACCCCGCAAGGCAGAACATAGGGGGTCGATTTAAAATGATCAAGGGTCACTGTTTGTCTTCTTTCCGTTAAAAAAGAAGAAAGCAAGGAGAGTGCCACACCTTTAACGCCTAATTTTTTTTGGCTCAATTGTAGCGTATTGTGGTCAACAGTATCGAAAACTGCCGCTAAGTCTAGGAGAATTAGAGCAGCGGCACCACCTCTATCCATCACTGTCCTAATCTCCTCGGTAGCCTTAATTAAGGCAGTCTCCGTGCTATGTTCTGGCCGAAAACCAAATTGAAAGGAATCAAGTAAATCATTATCTTGGACAAATTGAGCTAGCTGTTGATTCATAATTTTCTCCACTATCTTAGCTGGAAATTTCAGAATGGCAATGGGATGGTAATTGCTTGGATTAGATGCGTCCAAATTTGTTTTTTTTAATAACGGAAGGATAGATGCGTCCTTCCATAAGGCAAGGAAGATTCCTGAAGCAAACATGGCGTTATAAATTTCCTTTAAGATAGGACTTACTTTATGAGCTATACCTCTCAGTACTGCGGGAGGACAAGGGTCCAAAAGGGATCCAGATTTAATCTCCTTAATACGTTTTTCCACTAGCTCGGTAGATACCTGAGAGAAACCCAAGAGCACATTTTTACCAGAGTCAATGTTGGGGGTTTCCTCAGTCAACTCATGCGAGGAGGTAGCCTCAAATAAATCATAGATGTTATTGACTTTGTTTCTAAAGGTGTTAGCAATATCACTGCAGAAGCATTGATCGCTTTCTATGGCCATTTTACTGGGCAAGGAGGTCAGCATATTAACTACCCCAAACAGTTCTTTAGTTGAGTTCCTAGCTCTTTCTATCTGCTTGGTGTAAAAAGCCCCTTTCTCATTGATTAGCATGGTTTTGTATTTAACCAGTGCAGATTTATAGTTACTTTTTTCCAATTCGTCATATTATAGTCTGCAGCACTTTTGTTTTTCTAGTTGCAGTGCCTCCATGAACCAAGGAGCAGAGGGTAGTTTACGGTTACCTGAGTTTTTACAGGTGGGAACCGTAACATTAAATGCTTCTTTGAGCCAGTTTGTATGTTCGCTGGCTGCCGAGTCTGGATTTGCACTTAACATAGGCAAAGACATATCCAGCTGGGTCAGAAGAGTATCCTCGTTTATTTTGTTCCAGACTTTGTAGACGGTTTGGTGTGCTCTAGCAGTTACTACTACTGGTGCTTTCGGGATAGTATAATTAAGTAGAATTATGGCATGGTCTGTCCAAAACTAGCTTGACTTGTTGATTGTCTAACTAATCGGGGGGGTTGTTAACTGTATTTTGATATGATCTCATATCTCTGACTTGTTATACCTTGCCTAATATTGCTATATGTTGACTTGGAATGTATTTTGATTATTTGCCTATAAGCGTATTGTTTTTCAGTCACATCATTTTTACTCCAATTACTCAACTTCCACCTAATACTAAGAGCCTGATTCACAAAGGTAACCTTAGACCTGAAGTCTAAGTTTAGACCTGAAGTCTAAGTTAGATCTGAAGTCTAAATTAGACCTGAAATCTAAGTTAGACCTGAAGTCTAAAGGCCCAAGTAACAAAGGTAAACGTAAACTTCAGGTCTAACTTAGACTTTATATCAAAGTTTACCTTTGTGATTAAGGCCCTTAGACTTCAGGTCAAACTTAGACTTCATGTCGAAGTTTACCTTTGGAATATCGGGCCCATGATTATCTCATTACATTATAGAGTACGGGTGAAAGTCTTCACCCACCTATTCCACTATTTCATGCCTTCACTTTTACATCTGGCTCTATACAGCTTCAAAGGTCTCCACAGCTTAAACCATCATTATCTACAGAGAAGACAATAAGCCAACCCACTAGAAGTTTTGTCATTCACTTGTATATCAACCCACACTCATGATGCATTCAGTCATTGTTTGACCGCAGCAGTCAGTCATAAAGTATGGCTTTGTTTTTCTTTACTGATATATTGCTATTTCCTCAGTAGAGAAGCTTTATGAATCCAAAAAGAATACAAGGGCTGCATGACAAAGGAGTTCATCTCAAAGGACATCCCATGATCCCTTTAAATTAGCCATTCATTGGGCTGCTGTGCTTCAAGGGGAAGATGATGAGATGGACGACAAAAAACCTGTTCTTACCTTGTGGGCAAGGACACAGGTCACTGGAGGACAACCTTGCATCCTGCATGGCTTGTGAGAGGAAGTACACCTGAGACACTTGGAGACATAAAAATGGGGACCATCTGTGATGAATGTCAGTATATCACTTTATAGATTGCCATGCCCTCCAGCACCGAGGGTTAGTGGTCCTGTACTCGCATTGAGATCCTTCTGGGAGAGGAGCTGCAGCTAGCATACAGCTCATTGGAGGACACCCTTGGCAACCTGCAGGGCCCCGGCCTCATTGAAGTATGTTGCTCTGGGCACATTGCAACACAGGTAGAAGTGTAAACCCCAGTGCATAAGACAAATGCCTGGATTACTGGGTAACATGTGCAATCACTTCCACAACATGGCACATCTTTTTCCAGGTCAAAAATAAGGCTCCTCTGCCAGCTCAAGATTTGAAAAATCTCACAGATTTCAATTAAAGAAGGAAGTGCAAAGAATATTAGTTTACAAAGACTAAAAAGGTAAGGGGCACTTCTAAGAGTACTGAGTATATGGTACAACCAAAGGAGTCCTGCAGTGGCTGAAAGAAGTGATCCATCTCAGAAAAGATGGCCCACATACCCTGGATCCTCATATCTGTTCTGTAAGGTTGATATGCAAGCTGAGGGTGGAGGTACCCAACTACGGTCATGAAGAGTAAGACATTAAGCCAGAGAGAACTTACCTTCACAAAGAACTGCTGGCACAGGGTTTCACCAGACTTGTCTTAAACTGGACTTGACGTCAGTGTGCCAAGCCTGGATTATTGTAACTCCTGAGAGAAAGATATAAGGTCAAGCTGAACAGGACAGGGACACCACAAATCCCAGGAATGCACCAGAAACAGCAGTGTCAGGAGCAAGAAGTCTCTATCAGTGAATGATAACAGACTGCCAAATACCTGTCAACACCGAGACATATACACACAATGCTGCCAATGCACCTCAATCCAGGCCTGCAATTCACCATTCCACTCCAGCATCTAGAGTGTACTCAGTTAAGAGATGGGGACTATTTACTGCATTATGTAGTATGTAGTACTATAATAGCACTACTAAAATACTCTAAAATGCTATTCACAAACCTACAAGTGTACATTTTGAGTTAAATAAACTTTTCTACTTTACCTATACTTTACCATAGGTAGAATCCACAGCAGAGAGGAGTTCTCCCTATGGGAAATTAGAGGGATAATTTAAAAAGCTTCTTAAATTTTATTGAATTTGTAAAAATATCTTATGTTGAATATTAATGTAAGTTAATTATATATATTTATTTTAAATTTAGAACAAAATAAAAAGTGTTACAGCACTAGCAACTTAATTTTCAATTAAATGTTTATATAATTTTAATATATTAACATAAATAAAAACTATTTCTGAGAGTGTTTAAATTTAAAAAAATGAACTCCCATCTAAAGTAAAAAAATATTTTTGTTATGCATTAACAATTGTTAAAAGTGATGTATAGAATTAATTACAAGTTATTAAATTATATTTTAATAAAAGTAAATGTTACTATAATTAATAAATTCAAAAACGTTGTTAAAATATTTTCTAATTAAATAATAAATGTTTTATTTTTAGATAATTTTCAGTATTAAATTGCATTTATTTATATTTTAACTATTTTAAACCATTTTGTTGAACACTTCCCTATTGAGTTTTATTTTAAATCTGCACCGCCATCATTTTCTATGGGAAGATATTGCAGTATCAGTGATTGGCCATGTGTGGTGCTGGACTTTCAACTGTTCATTTCTTGGCAGTGGTAACTTACACTCGTAAATTTTCCTTCATCCACTTTTTCAGAGGTTGGAGACATGCAAGTCTTCACTTTCAATTAACTTTAAACTCAGATTTTGTCCTCTGCCCAGAAAACCATCTTGGGCTGCTTCTTAAAAGTCAGCTCAGTCAAGGGGATAACAATGCTGCCATATCCCTTAACAAACCTCTTCCAGGTCCTCACTTCTGTTGAATTTTTCTATTTTGGCCTGGAGTTGCTGCACCTTAACCCCACCCACCAGATGTCCCAAGTACACCACAGACATCTGCCCTGCCCTATCTGACACTTACTGGCCTTGATAGTCAGGCCTGCCTGCTGAAGGGCCTGAAGCACTTCCTGCAGGTAAAAGAGGTGGTCCTCCAAACTGCTACTGAAGGCAACTATATCATCCAAGTAAGCAGCACTGAAGGCGTCCATACCAGCCAGGACATGGCTCACCAGCCTCTGGATGGTGACAGAGGCATTTTTCAGCCCAAATTACATTAGTTTAAATTTAGAGTGGTCCTGTGGGGTGGGAAAGGCTGACCTCTCTTTAGGCCCCTTAGTTAGGGAAATCTGCCAGTACATGGAAGTCAACCCAAATGTGCTCAGGAACTTGGCAGCCTCTAACCTGTAGATGAGATCATCAGTTCAGGGGATGGGGTGAACATCAGTCTTAGTGACTGCATCTAACCCCCTGTAGCCCATGCAGAACGAGAGTTATGCGTCGGTCGCCAGTGGGACATCTTTTGGGACCAGCACTACTGGTCTGCACCAGGGGCTACTGAAGTGCTCAATCACCCCTATTTCTAACATTTTAGAGATCTCCTCTTTGATGCAGGCCCCCACTTTATCAGACATCCTGTAGATTTTATTTTTGGCAGGGGGCTGTCTCCAATAATAATGTCATGGGCATTCAGATGTGTAAGCCCATGAGTGAGGGAAAACAGAGAGGCAAACTTTCCCAATAGCTGGCAACAGTTCCTCTGCTGCTCCGGGGTCAGGGTATGGGAGAGGTTGACACACTCCACTGACACATCTTTCTGTTTGGAAGACAGGAGATCAGGGAGAGGTTCACTCTCTTCCTCCTCCCCATATCTCTCAAAGTGTGGTTTGAGGCAGCTGATATGGAATACCCTTAAGGATCTGGAGATCTTGAGATCCACCAATTAGGTGACCTCCCCTTCCTCTCAACTACTTCATAGGGCCCAGTCCAACAGTCTTGGAAGGCCCTGGACGTCACTGGTGAACATTCTGTCTAGGTTGAAATTCCACAGTGCCAGACCTCTGGTTGTATCACTGCTTCCTAATTTCTTGGCTAGCCTTTAAGTTATCAGGAGCTTTCTTCCTGGACTTGGCCATCTGGTTCCTGACAACTAGAATGTAGCTAACCACATCCTGAGGGGTTTCTTGGGAGCTTGCTCCCACCCCTCTTTTACCAGACTGAAAGGTCTCCTAACTGGAGGGCCATGCTGAAGTTCAAAGGGTCTAAATCCAACCCTCTTCTGTGGAACCTCCCTATAGGCGAAAAGCAAGCATGATAAGAGGATGTCCCACTTATGCCTCATGGGCTTATGAAGGACTATAATCATGCCTTTGGGGGTCTTGATAAATCTTCCAACAAGTCCATTGGTTTGTGGATGATATGGTGTGGAGAAATTGTAAGTTACCCCACACTCCTTCCACATTGACTTCTTGTATGCAGACATGAAGTTGGTGACCCTGTCAAACACCACTTCTTTATGGATCCTCGCTGGGGTGAAAATCCCCACCAGGTTCTAGCCACTGCAGATGCAGTTACAGTCCTCATAGGAATGGCATCTGGGTATCTAGTGGCATGGTCGACCAAGACCAAGAAAAATCGGTTGTCTAAGGCTGACTCGGGGTCCAAGAGCCCTACATATTGATGCCCACTCTTTCAAAGGGGGTTTAGAAGGGATTCAGGGGAGCTTTCTGCTTTTCCCCTGTCTTCCCACTGGTCTGGCAAGTTTGGCAAGTCCTGCAGAATGCATCTGAGGAGATCATCATATGCGGCCTGTAGAAGTGAGAGACAAGCCTGGCAAAGGTCTTGCTGTGCTCCAAATGTCCTGCCAAGGGTATTTCATGAGCCAGCTGCAATAGGAAGGCCGTGTAGAATTGGGGGACTACCAACACATGTGTTGCCTCATGCACATGTTCCTTAGACCCACTATACAGGAGGTCATTTTCCCAATATATGAGGTGATCTCCAGAGGTATCACCAGCTTCCTGGGGTTCACCTTGCTGCTTCATGCCCTCCAGGGTTGGGCATTCCTTCTGTGCCTTACAGAACTTCTCCCTAGTGGGTCTGCCTTCTGCTTGCCATCCAGCAAGCTCAGGCAGATCACCAAGGGAGGCAATTACCTGCCTGGTAGGCTGCTCGGCTGCCTCCTCTGGTGCCCCACCCACATGTACCATGGGACATCTGGGGATGGTTTCCTGTGCCTCTGGGCCTTCCCTCTCATGGCAGCTGTCTGGGCCATTTTTCCAGGCTCCAGACCTTCTTGACACCTCTCCTGGGCAGCCATGGACATGATGATCACACAGACCTACTCAGGCAACCCCAACATTTCCAGGTGTGACCTGAGCTCCACTTCCTTCGAAGCAGTGTCCTTCAGATCATCCCCTAACAGACATTCTAGAGGCATAGCAGGGCTCACAGCTACTTTCAGAAGACCTGAGACCCCCCTCCATTCACAGGTAATCAAAGCCACGGAGTAGTGGCTCTTCTGGTTATCTGGTACTACAACCTGGTGGAATGCATCGGGTGAATCCTGCTCTGAGGGCTCCAGATGACACCTGATACTAGTCGTACTGCCTCCTGTGTACCTCAGAGCCTCCACCCTCTGCACATTGATGGTGACCCTCTGCCTATACTTGGCAGTATTTGAAGACGTGTGGGCTTAGGAAACCATCTCCCTGTCACCCAGGGACACTAGGGTGACCTCAGTAGTCTCTCCCACACTAACTGGGACCATCTCCACCCCTAGCACAACGCTAGCCAACCCTGGGGTCTGCCCACTACTGTGCGCTGTGCCATCTTCGTACATTTTGGATCTTCTTTGATAAGACCCATAGCACTTGAGGGCAAATTTACCAGTGTTCTTATCCATGAAGCCTTTCTTCTGGTGGCCAGATTGGGATTGGGACCCTTATCCTGAGAGCTATTATGGGGGCCTTGAGAGAACTCTTTCTTGTTTTTATCTCTTCCCTCTTTCTTCTGGTGGAACTCTGACCACCCTTTCAGGAGTCACACCAATGTCTTCTTGGACACTCTGATGCTGGCCCAGAGGACTGCCTCCTCAGCAATCATCCTGGGGTCTACCAGGCATTGGTGCAGCTCTGTAAAACAGTTATCATGCATTTGCTCCCTCAGAATCAGGTTATAAAGCCCAACAAAATCATCTACTTTGCTGCCCCTCACCCAGCCCATCATTGCCTTGCTAGAGTAGTCTAAGAAGTCTACCCAGGACTGGTTTGTGAGTTTGCGGCTGCCCCTGAACCTCTGACGGTATTTCTCAAGGGTCAGCCCAAATTTCGAAAGAAGGATGACTTTCATGGGGGCATACTTAGTTTGGTCCTCTATCCCAAAAGTGTAGAAAGTGTGTCCCTCCCCACTGTAGGCATGTACTCCTCCAAGCTACCTTCCCAGTACTCCTCAGCAATCTTGTGTACCTCAGCGCTACCCCATGTGCTCAGAACCATTTAGCGATATAATCTCCCAGCACATAACTGGGCACTAGATCCTTTGGTATGCAGATCCTCACCTCTCCAGTGGGCACTACTGGTATGCTGCCTCCAATATTGCTGGACACCACTTGCTTGTCTTTCATGTCCAGCTCTTTGAAACTGAGCTCATAGGCATTCTCTCTCTGATCTTTCTCTCTTAAGATTCCATTTTTAGCTTGGTCAGCTTCAATTTGAGTTCCCTCTGCCTTTCTGTCCTCCAGCTCCTCTGGGGTCAGCTCCCTGGCAGATACACTGCTCCCTGATCTATCCTGGGCATAGTGGACATCTGCTGTGGTTGAGTTGGGCTCTCCATGATGCTCAGGACCCTGGAATGGGTCCTCTCTTCCCTCATCCTCTGTCACTGTTACCTTCTCCTCATTGTCATGGCCATCTTCCTCTCCTGAGGCAGACTGCTACACTGCACCTCCTCAAAGGCCCAGAGAGCTACCTGGAGATACTCTTGTCTGCCTTCAGCCCCCTCTGCTTGCAGAGCTTCAGCAGCTCCGTCCTGCTGAGGGTATCAAAGTTGCACAGTTCCATCTTCATGAAGCAAAACAGAAGGTAGGGCACTTAAATGTTAGAAAATGGAGAAAATAGCTGATAGAAAACTAGGAAGAATTTAAAAAGAGTTAACTCTGATGTCATAATATTTATCTGAGATTCTTGTGTAACACAAATCAAGGTATGGTACTGCACAAAGGCAAGTCCTGATCCACACCGCTGAACACCAATTTGAGAAATTGAATTGTTGGTTGACTGGGGTGTGAGCAAGCAACAGCCACAATCAATGGCAGGGTAAACAACAAAAAGCCACTAAGTCAACCTGTCCTTAAACCTGGGTAGCTTGGGTCAATAAGAAGCCGAAAAACCAGAGTTATGAATTTGTAAAGTTTCTAGTAAAGACTAGCGCCTAAAAGATCAAAGCACCAACCACAGACATTAAACCACACAAGACTGTTTCAACATTGAAAAATATGGCTGACCTCGATAGAGAGTGGTTCGGACACAAGAATGAATTGGGCCCGGTCAGTTCTTACTTTTGGACTTGAAAGATATTTTGAGAATGGTCTGAGGAGGGAAATTTCAGAGAGGCAAGGCTGCAGGTGGTGGCCAAGGAGGGGGAATCGTCATCTGGGAGCCTTGGGTTTAAGCTGTGGTGAAGATTTCTACGTTCAAACTTAGGGCCTGATTTAGATCCTGT
The DNA here is from genome assembly GCA_963921515.1 of Calotriton arnoldi. Taxonomy (NCBI): domain Eukaryota; kingdom Metazoa; phylum Chordata; class Amphibia; order Caudata; family Salamandridae; genus Calotriton; species Calotriton arnoldi. Next base: position 1,200,478 of record CAWUFW010005749.1, read on the forward strand.
GGATGGGTTACTATGTCACTGTGGTGACAGATATTCTGTCTACTGAAATATAAATACCATAGGATATAATTGGATTTATAATTCAGTGGACAGGATATCTGTCATCGTTGTGATGAATTAACCCATCCGCCAAGATCTAAATCAGGCCCTACGTCTATTTTTGAAAGTCAGAAATCTCCAGCAGGTTGACGCAGGAGGCTATCGCCAAAGACAGTTCCAGGGGCTCAGATACCCCTTTGGCGAAGGACCGCTGAACAGGATTTGCTGCTATGGAGAAGAATTCAGCTGGAGAAGCCTCCAAGTCAATCCGACCGGCGATGTACTTCAGGCGGATATGCAAGCTACCAGGACTACCAGAGTGACACCAAGGGCTAGCTTGTTAGCCTCCTGCTCAAAGTCACAGAGACATAAAATGCTCCCACCATCTTTAACCCGCTCCTGGACCCAGCCTGAGTGTGTCCTGAATCCCAAGTGACGTTCCACCAGTCCTGGATCCTTGGTTGTGGTGCTAAACATGCCAAGATGGCCAAATCCCCAAACTGAGGACTTGTTTAGTCAAACACTGCCCTGAGAACTGAGAGGAGACCCACCTGCAGACAGTAGCAAAGTAACGTGAGTAGGACTAGGGCACCAGCTGAGCTAATATGCCTCCATTAATTTAGCACAACAAGAGAGAGAAGGATACTTGTGTACTCCATAGTGCATAATGTCTGAAACTCTAATCACATCAAAATCGAATAGCCAGAGGATGCCAGCAAATATACTGCTACTGTGCCACTACATAATTTTATGTGTTTTGCTAAGAGTATTGTTTACAATTTGTCTATTTTCTTTCTGATATAGCCACTCCTGCTGTTTCAAACAGACAGCAGAGAGCAGCCTGGCTACAGCAGAGGAAACTGAAGGCCATTGGGGCAGAGTATCAGCGGCTGGTGGCTCTGGAGGAGGAGGAGGCGGCAGCATTTGCGGATGCCCAGGGCCACAGCCAGACCCCAGTGCATCTAGTCCACCCGCACTGCAGCCGGATGGAAGCCACCCACTGCACTTTCATCACTGCTGCCCCCCCCAGACAGCGCATTTCAGTGCTGCGTCCTGCAGATGCTGGTGTGCATGGAAGCCTGGCACGAACGCATGGAAGCCAGGCAGGAAAGCATGGAGTGGCACATCAAGAAGCTCCTAGTACTAGCCCGCCCTTAGTGTCCTCTTTTGTTCCCTTTTTTTAATCCTTTTTTGGTGGGTGGGACTTGTTGTGGGGAGAGGGTGGGAATGTGGACAATTTCAATTTAGGACTTACTTGGACATAACTTTCTTTTGGGACATTGGTTGGGGACATGGAGATTTGTTTGGGGAGAGGGGTGGGCCAGTTGTGGGTTTAGTTTTATATTGTTAGGGAAATAAATATTTTATAATATTACATTATGATTTTTTGGGGTGTATTACTTTGCATTGCTGTCTTTGTCGCGGCCTGTTTTTAAAATCTGCTGATAGTGTATAACAAATTAGCTATGTGGTACCCTTGTCCTACTACTACTCTCCTAGTCTCTACAGTCTGCAACTATATTGACCCATAAGGAGTGGAGGAGGTGATTTTCCATTGTCTTTATTGCAGTACAATAATGTTCCATAGTTCTCTTACCTGAATAGATGAAGGGAGGGCTGCAGGGTTTCCCAAGGTGCCATAGTGGTGGTAGGAGTAGCATGCTAGCACGCTAACAGTGAAGGCATAAGAAGCGAGGTCCCACTCCCTTCTAGGTGAACTTCTGGAAGCGACCTGACCTCCTGGCCTAAGTCCTGCTCTCTCTCCCTCTGCAGCTCCGCTGCTGTGCTGCTGCCGCTGCCCTGTGCAGTGATCCGTGCAGGTAGGGGTTTGAGCCTCTGTGTTGTACCTTGATTGTGTCTGCCCGTTTTTTGCACTGTGTTATTGCCCTGTTTTGCCTTGATTGTGTTCTGCCAGTTTTTTGTCCTCTTATTGTGAATTTGCTGTTGTGCCCTGTACCTAGTCTTTTCTTGCTGCCCGTTTCCCGCTTCCTTTCCTGCTGCAGCTGCCCCTGTGGCCCCTCTCCCCTGCCGATTCCCACCTCCCAGCTGCCACCCCTCCTTCTTCCCTACTTAATGGCGGCTGCTGGCGGCCACGCAGGGGACGCGTGCAACAGGCGCGCCACTGGCTTGCCAAAGGCAAGCCTGTCTGCGCCCATCTGCGACGCGACCAGCACCAGAGACCCTGGATCTCCGACCACTCACCACTAAAACTCAGCTGCCCTCCTCGCACTCAACCCAGGAAGGAACAACAAATGGCAGCTGTCCACGCCAAACACCACCCACAGCCAGTTCTCCTGCCGTCACTGCCCTCAGACCTTCACCACTGGCCGCACCCCCACGCCCAATGCCCACGCACCAAATGCCAACACTGCCGAAGCTCTGAGGTGCATCCCCCTCAATGTGTGCTCCCTGCACAGACACGCTGTAGAGATCTGGCACCTCCTCGACACCCTATTGCCAGACGTCGCTTTCTTCACAGAAATCTGGACCAACTCGACCTCCGCCCCCGACATCGCCACCACCATCCCAGACGGATACAAGATCCAGAGCAACGACCGCCCCAACTGCACAGGAGGAGGACATGCCATCGTACACAAGAGCTCCCTCCATCTCACGACCACCAGCTCGAGCAACAGCCCTCCCACCGCCAAACACCTCCTTTTCCAGATGACTCCCAGAATGACCCTAAGAGGCACCCTCACCTATAGACCTCCCGGACCTCGAACTGAGTTCGCCACCACCATCGCTGACCTCATTGCACACCACGCTATCCAGTCCATGGACTACATACTCATCGGAGACCTCAACTTCTACCTCGAGAACCTCAGCGACCCCAACTCCACCACCCTCCTGGACAACCTCGCCAACCTTGGACTGAAACAACTCATCACCACCCCCACCCAGAAGGTAGGACACACCCTCAACCCCATTTTTGCAGGAGGTAACAACATCCACTTCAGCCACACCATGCAACCCCCATGGACGGATCACCACTGCGTACACTTCCACGTCAACAAACCCTCAGCACCCAAAACTGCACCCCGCCCCCCACAAAGAAACTGGAGCAAAGTCATCGAGGAGCAGCTCAACTCCACCCTCAATCGCGATGCCCCCACCACCTCGACCGACGCCAACCTCGCAGCCAAAGAACTCCACAAATGGATTCCAATTGCGCAGACGAGATCACACCCATAAGTAAACCTGACAGACAGCGCCCCAGGAAGGCCACCTGGTTCACCACCGACCTCCAAGAATCCAGACGCACCTGCAGACGTTTCGAGAAGAACTGGAGAAACAGCAAATCCTAGGAAGACCGAACTAACTACAAGAAGGCCATGACAGAATACCACCAACGCGTCTGATCCACCAAAATGATCTTCATCCAGAAAAAAATCCTCGCCAATGCCAGCAACTCCAAAGAACTCTTCAACATCATCCAGGAATTCACCAAACCCCCCAGCGAAACCACGTACATCACCCCCTCCCAGGACCTCTGCAACAAGCTTGGCTCCTACTTCCATCTGAAGATCAAGGTCCTCTACGACAACTTCAACGACCAGACACCTGGCTCCGGAACCACTCCATTCTCCAGCAAAGCCAGCCAGCCCACCATCTCCTCCTGGACCCCAATCACCACCGAAGACATCACATCAACCATGAAAGGCATCCACTCAGGAGCCCCTACGGACCCCTGCCCTGGCACATCTTCCACAGAGCTGCTGCCACCATCGATCCTGAACTACGACGCACCATCAACGCCACCTTCGAAACCGGCATCTTTCCAGACCACTGGAAATGTGCAGAAGTCATACCCCTACTCAAGAAGCCCTCAGCAGATCCCACGGACCTCAATAACTACCGACCCATATCCCTCCTCCCCTTCGTGGCCAAAGTCACCGAGAAGACCGTCAACATCCAACTAACAAAATTCATCGAAGAAACTCCATCTTCGACCACTCCCAATCCAGATTCTGCAGCAACCACAGCACTGAGACCGCTCTACTCGCTGCTACAGATGACATCCGCACCCTCCTCGACCAAGGACACTCCGCAGCCCTGGATCCTACTCGACCTCTCAGCAGCCTTCTCCCACCGCACTCTCGCCACCAGACTCCACAAAGCCGGCATACAGGGAACCGCCCTCGACTGGCTCCATTACTTCCGCACCGGCAGAACCCAAAGAATCAGACTCCCACCCTTCCTCTCCGAACCCACGGAAATCAACTGGGGAGAACCCCAAGGATCGTCACTCAGCCCCAAGCTCTTCAACATCTACATGGCCCCCCTCGCCACTATCGTCAAACAAAACGGACTCAGCATAGTATCCTACGCTGACGACACACAGCTCATCTTCTCCCTCACCAAGGACCCCTTCACCACCAGACTCAACTTCCAGGAAGGAATGAAAGACATTGCATCCTGGATGAGCAGCAGCTGCCTGAAGCTCAACTCCTAGAAGACAGAAGTCCTCATCCTTGAACCCTCCCCATCCGAATGGGACAACTCCTGGTGGCCCACTGACCTCGGCAGCCCCCCCACCCTTACGGACCACGCCCGAAACCTCTGCATTGTACTCGACTCCTCCCCCTCGAAGACCCGACAGGTCAACGCTGTCACCTCCACCTGCTTCAACACCCTCCACATCCTCTGAAAGACCTTCAAAAGGATCCCCCCGAATCAAGGAAGACCGTCACCCACGCATACATAAACAGCAGACTGGACTACGGAAACGCTCTCTACGCTGGGATCAGCAAGTCTCTGCTGCGCAAACTCCAAACCATTCAGAACACCGCAGCCAGACTTGTCCTTGGCATCCCTCGACACGAGCACATCACCCAGCACCTGCGTAACCTCCACTGGCTCCCCGTCGAGAAAAGAGTAACTTACAAGATACTCACCTACGCCTACAAATGCCTCCACAATACCAGACCCCAATACCTCAATGGCAGAATCTCCTTCCACGTACCCAAGAGGAACCTCCGATCTGCCGACCTTGCCCTCACCGAACCCCCACACATCCGCAGAGCAAGAACGGGTGGAAAAACCTTCTCCTACATTGCAGCCAAGACCTGGAACGGGCTGCCTACCAACATCAGACACGCCCCCACCCTACACATGTTCAAGAAGGCCCTCAAGACCTGGCTCTTCGACTGACCGGAGCTGCCCCCTGCCAGCGCCTTGAGACCCTCACGGGTGAGTATAGTGCCTATAATTACCCTGATTGATTGATTGATTGAACTAAAACTATTGGATAAGGACTATTCATCGAAGGGAACTAAATTGAAATAAAAACTGAGTTAATGGGGTATATATTATTATATCATAGCTTTACAAACAATTGAGACAGTCACCAGACTAGCCTACTAGTACACAAGACAACGAAGAATACCTGATAGCGAGAATATAATAAGCAATGCTGAATTGAATTATTCAGAACAATTGGGAGCTAGTAAATGTTACGAAATTAAGTGGACTCAAACTCTGAAGTGGACATGGGTAAGCTTTGACACAGCACAGTGCCTGATTAATGATGATACTGGCAAATAATGTTTTTCTGAAAATATCAAATACTGTTTTTATTCGTGGGTGGATAAATGGGGCCAGTGTTGGCTATACTTAGAGCTGAAGATCCTGCACTTAGTGGTGTTGCTTTCACCACATCTGCTTCACCAAGTATGTGATAAATTAATGGTGTAAATTATGAAGTCACCCCTCAATAAACCACACAGCCCTGGGGAAGAGGTTTAGGGGTTTGATGAATGGATGGGAAAGGGGATTTGGGGAAAGGTGTGACAAAGACCAACATTACTAGAGAACAACATTCATCTGGGCAATGAGCAGCCAACCATCATATATCTGTTTTGGGAGGAAAAGGAAACGAAGGAATGAGTACAGGCAACTTAAATGCAATGCAAACCAAACAGTCCTTCTGCCCCCAGAGAGACCCAAGTTACATTATCTAAATGTTCTATTACCTAGCTTTGAAAGATAGCAAATTTATTGTCAATTATGTAGGAGTCAAGTGAACAAAACACACAGTTCTAATGATTATTAAAAGAAAAAATGATACTGTATTGCCAATTTGGAGCTGCATCTGCATTCTTCTTGGACTGTCTGTCAATCTTGGCTGCCTGGCTGATGCGATCCGGTAAGGTAAGCGTGAGTGTTATGGTGCTTTTTCAGTTTGGCACAGAATAAGAGAAGGCCTACAGATCGTAAAACAAAAATGATATAGTTAAATCAAGGAGAAGGGCAGAAGGTAAACTTATAAGGAGTGCACCGAGAAGACTCAGAGGCAGGGCAAAAGAGAAGAGAAGAATAGTCCTTTTTGCACTCATTCATTTTATGACTGATGTGTGAACAATTAGGTGAGAGCAATTTTACAACCAACAATCACAGAAAAGAGGCCATATGTAATTATCGATATTGGGTAGATCAAACTCGTAACTGTCATGATCATTAATTCATCATCATAAATCTTAACAATAATATGTAAACTAACAGCACTTGCATGTGATGATCCTTCATGACCACATGTCTGTCTCCAGTTACCTACAACAACAGGCCCCACCCAACCACTACTTGGCTTCAAATTTGAGCCAGACAGCACTGAGCACATACACTGAGCAGCATTGCATTTTCCAACTCAAGTATAATCAACGCTACACTCTCCACCACTACTTCACAAAGTTGGGTAGGCCACTTTAAAGTCATCACCAAATCAGTTGGTTTCAGGGAAGTTAAAAACCTCCTTCTTCTAGTGGCAGTGCTCGAAGTAGTCACAGTCATGCCCTGAGTCCTTACATCATCCTCCTGACTCCGAGTAAGGTGTTCAACTCCGTACCGACTGAGTCCCGACTCAAATGCAATAGATCGACCGATGGTATAATGCTGTGGATGCACTACAAGAGACACTTTGAGTCATTTTTTGTGTTTCCTAAATGGACTGGTCGGGTCTTCGAGGAATGTGAAGCAAATAACAAAGCAGTGTGAAGTGGACACGGCAAACAAATCTCGATAAGTCTCAAACGGGAAGGAAAAAACCACCTTGAGGATAAAAATGATCAGCTGCCATTACTTAGGCCAAAAACACTGTAAATCATCACAAACACATAAAAGTATAATAGTTACAGATAAACAAACACCCAGTGTCACTGTCTGTCACCACATGAATAATCTCAATACACTTACATGCAACAATCACTCAGCGTGCAATGCATGCCATTTACCTGTTCTTCTAATTCAGGTGTGGTCACCGTGGTACATTGCAGATCCATTGTTCAAGAAACAGACATTGGCCAGTCTTAAGTTGTAAATCAAATAATGTGGGGAAGTCTAGCTAGGGGAATAAATTAGGAAAGGATAGTTAGGCACAGGATGGAGGCAGGCACAAATGTATCTCCAATGTTCTTGAGGGAAATGGGTTGCACTGCTTACTGGTGCAACTCCAATCCGGCAATAAAAAGGTTCTAAGACAGTGGGGCTGCATTAGTCAGCCAGACATAAACAAATAAAATGAAATAATGTTCCCCTAGCTATACCTTTTTTTGTTTTTGGTGTCAAAGCACATCAGCGATAGAGAGAGAAAGTTATATTATTTGCGGCCCAGGCCTAATAGTCAGGGAAGTAGAGTTTGTCCTCAAACTCAGGTGGTTCGCCCAGAAGTAGGTCAGCTAGCACACACCTTCCATGACCTGAGTCTGACAAATCACCCTCATCTTCCTCCTGTCGTACTTCAAGTATGGAGTAATTCGGTTTTATAATTTGTTGATTCATTTTGATCATGGTTAATCTCTTCACGTTTTGGTGTGAGAGACTGGTCCTTCTCACTGTGACAACTGCACCAGCAGCACTGAAAACATGCTCAGTGGAGATACTGGCTACCAGGCAAACCAGATAGTTTATTGCCAGCCTGCTGAGCACTGGCCATTGGCGCCTCTTCTGATACCAATACACCAATGGGTTTTTATCAAGGTAGTCCTCTGTTGGGTCATCCAGATAGGCCTGGACCATCTGCTCCATAGTCATTGGTGCTCCACCGTGCTCAACCTCTTTTGCCTTTGCCTCTACAATGGACTTTATGGCCCTGCCAGTAGAAACCAATCATGTGCAGATTTTGTGGCTGATACTCCTGTTTCTGTTGTTGCTGGTGTTCTTGTTGTTGGTTTTGGCTGTTGTGAGCAAATAGCACTTTCCTCAGGCTCTGAAGTTGAAGCCTGCACCGCAGTACGTATGGCCTGGAGTAGTGGGCCTCTAATTCCCGACCGCTCTTTTTCTAGCTCACTGACTTGCTCAGCAATCCATGTCTTGTATTTTGCAACATCCTTGTCTGAAAAAGGAATGAAACTAGACAGTAATGGTTTGTACCGCAAATCAAGAATTCTGGCACAGATTAAATGTTTGGATGGCACAATGTCTCTTTGCACCCTCGCATTAACAGATAAGCAAAGGGTTAGGCTCTCTACCAACTCACAAACAACCATCCTGGGACTGGGACCATGAAACCGGTCACCAGGATGCTTTTTTCCGGTCCCAGGAGGACCTGGCCTGGCAGTTCAGGCTGGACTGCTCCCCTGGGGAGCAGGGTCAAGACTGATTTTCATATGTCTGGGTCCAAACTGGGGTGACGTAGTGAGCTAAATAACAATGGATTAAGCCCAGATCTGTGAGTGGGGGTGAGCGTTTGAAAAGTTTCAACAGTCCGTCCATCGTTTTATTTTCTGATGTAGCCAAACCTTCCCAGGACAAAAAGAGTGAAAATGTGATCTTGACTTATCCCCATACATGTTCATCATAACATTGGAATGATGCAATCTTTCAAAAACAAGTTGTCTGTGTCCTCTCAATTAACTTAAATATTCTGTACCTGCAGAAATTAAAAGATCCGCATGAGGAGGAGATGGAAAAACTCTTGGAAGGAAACCTTGTATACAAACATGTGGTGAAATGTGTATGATTTCCATTCTTTTCTATTGTTGTAAGACAACTCTGAATTTGGAAAATAGGGAAACCAATCATCTTGAATGGCATTTGCTATAAATATTGCTCTAGATTCTGAGTAGTTCGCTCTCTCTGCTCATTGGATTTAGTTTAGCATGTAGAAGATACAGCTTGTTAAATCCTTAGTGAATAACATATAGTTTTTCAAAAACATGACAGGTGAGACGAGGCAATCCATGAAGAGAAGCATATCTTTCAAGAAATCAAAATTACTTCAGTTGCAGATAACTTTTGAAATTTAAAAAAATTTGCCATCTTTGAAAAAGTGTTTACTTTCATCATTATAACTAATAATCTTCAGAAGGTGGAAGAATAGTAATGAAATCTGTTGAGATAGTACGCCAGGGTTCAGGGTCCACTTTTATAGGCTGCAAAAATAGAAAAGATTTAGAATGAACTTGTGTTGGGCCCAAATAAGGCAGGGACGTACATACACTTGAACATCAAAAATGAACAGTTGGTAACAAAAAAGATTGCAAAACCAAATCCAGAGTAGTCTTAACTGCTCTATGACCAGAAATGGCCCAATCATACACATCAACATCACTCAACTTGTAGGCCTAGATTTAGATACCTGGCACACAACTCAGAGTGGCACCCAAAGTTCATGCACTACATTGTATGACAGGTAGAGAGGAGAAAAGGGCCATATCTGCATAGGATATGGCACTCTCCTTCCTTGTCCGTAGAACCGGCACAGCATTTGGCTGCCAAGCACCATGTGCACACGTTTGAGCCATACTGCAAAGGTGTCTGCATGAGTCTAGCATAGATTTTATACTGGAAGGGTAGCCTTCCAGTACAAAATCCTATGCTTAGTTTAAATTTAAAACGTTTCCTATTTTGAATGTGTGCTGTACAGTGCAGAAAACATGCATGGTTGGAAAAGAAAGGAGAAATGAAAGTACTTCCCATTTATTGCCTGCTTTCAAGTGGCATTAGTTTTTGGTGCTCAACCATGTCTACTATTGTTAGTAGATAGGGTTTTGTGTCAAACTCTATAGGTGGTAGCACAGGAACACCTATGTACCACCCATGGAACGCTCCCTTGAAGCAGAATAACGCAAAGCAGCTCTTGGCGCTGGTTTGCTTTATGTTTTCTTACAAACCAGCACAAATACCAATTTGCATGGTTTGTAAATCTCCCAAAAATTTTTGCATCAGGTCTGTGTTAAAAAAGTAACACAAACCTGATGCAAAACCTTTCTAAATCTGGGCCGTCATTTGTTAGTAGGAAATAACCTGCTTGCTGACGAAAATGCAATTCATGCCATAAAACCAAGTAAGTCTTTAATGAAGATCTTTTATGTCTTCTGGATTCAACTGTTCTTGTGCACGATTGATTCTTTCCAAGAAAAATTGAACACTTTAAAGTCATTGTGGAGAATAATAGATTGATCATACATGATTGAAGACTCTGGATGCAGGTGGGGAAAACATCTGTTAAAACATTCTTGAAACAAGAAAAATCGTATTGTGCAAAGAAAAATGCCCATTGTGCTGGACAGCTGTCCCTACACTGAAAACACTGCAAATCTGATGGTCAGTCCAAATTTCAAACTTTAGACCTCATCAAAGACATGTATAACCCTTCACTACAAGCCATCTTCATTGCCTGGAGCTCTCTTTGAAGCACTTAATAGTTCCATTCAGATTCTGACAAACCTAGATAAAATACAGGATGTTCCTTCTAGCCATCCTCCTTCTTACCACCTTCCTGTTTCTGAAGAACCACTGCTCTTTCTGCTTTTGTCTGAGGCATCTGTCATCACAATAAATGTCCTTGAACTATCCAGATGGTGTAGAATAGGGTCATGCACAAATAGCTGTTTAATGCATTGAAGGCTACCTAAATTAATTTGTGAACAGTCTAATAGGCCCAAACAACAACATGAATATTCACTGTTGAGGATCATACAGCTGTTCAGGGCCCATGTTTTTAAATGTGTGTGTGTATACTTCTGTGAGGACATGTGTACGTTGAGAGTGCTACTTACATGTATATTATGGGGCATATTTATGAGCTTGTCACGCAGCGCAGAGCAGCAAGTCACCTTGCTCTGCTGAGTGACAGGGAAAGGGCAGGAATGTGCCATATTTAAAAGATTATGCATTGAACAATAGCTCCAGATTCAATAGAAATGGCACAGTAATACTCCCTGTGATGGGGAAGAACACAGGCTTTAGGTTTGAAGAAATTGGAGAAAGGCATCATATTGCAATGGCATAGAAGAAAACTTCTTCCACCATCTATACTGAACCATGTAGGGACTTTGTGTGGATAAATACGATTATTGTTGACCTGTTAATTTCTTAGTGAGCTTACATTACATACAGGCAGAATAGCATAAAAATAACGTTTGTTCACATTCAAGATTTGCTTTTCAGACAAAGAGAGAAATCTTTTCTCTGTCACTGTCAATGCCCTCCTTACATGGTAGATTCGGTAGAGGAACATGAGAACACAAATTACATCAGTTAGGTCTTGTAAATAAGGTACAGTTTTGCCTTATAACATTTCTAAAAAGTATATAAATAACTTGGTGCTTAATTCTTCCCAAAATTGTGATATTTATTTTAGTACATGGATGACAAAGTAGCTCTTGTGCTCTTGCATCAAGCATCGTTGGGGCACATGCAACCAAATATATCTGATGAGAATTAACATGGGGAAAATTACTGTGGGTTCTACCTAGTAACTTATCTGCTCTTGACCGATCTTAAGGAAACTCTCTAGGATTGAGCTAATGTAGTTGAAGTATGAAATGTTTCATTTAGTTTTTTCAAATTGCACAAAAGTTGTAAATGACAAATAACTACACCATGTTGCTCAGAACAGCTAATTCAAAGAACAACCATACAAGGATTGCATAATTGCTATTGATAAGTTGTAATACATGTATGTGTGTCTCTGTGCATGTGTCTGTGTTTCTCTCTGTGTGCATAGCTTCTTACTAGATATGTGTTAATATTAGTGTTGAATGCTTCTTTTAAGAATAGTGGGCCATATTAGCAACAAAATGCGATAAATATCGCAGAGCGCGCTTAGCGCGAAATATTCTATCGCCAGCTATCGCTGGAATATATCGCCACGCTAACGCTGTATTAGCAACAATTAGCGCTATGGCGATGATTATTCCAGCGATAGCGGCATAATGCGAGAATATCGCTGGAAAACCAGCGATATTCTCGCATTAACGCTAAGGTGGATTCAGCATTAGAATCCACCTTCTATACTACAAACAGGTAAGTCATAGTCAGTAGCAGGTGTTAAAATATAGCGATAAACGCGCTTAGCGCGATTTATTTTATCGCTTCGCCTGCCTTGATAATAGGGGTTAGTGGTGTTAGCGACTGTTTACAGTCGCTTTTAGTGGGGAACGCCTACCTTGCATGTCATTAGCGATAAATATCGCTGACATGCAAGGCGATGTAATTCCCGGCCTCTAACGCCTGAAAGCTGTCGCTAACGCCTGTTAGCGACAGCTTGCTAATAGGGCGTTAAAAATATCGCCGATTTAGCGGCAAAAAGTGCCGCTAAATCGGCGATAAAGCCCTTGATAATATGCCCCAAAGACTTTTATAGGCCAAACTTAACAATGGCAATGGTGGAAATCCTCAATAAAATTCTCCACCAAGTCTGGCATTCTATCTCAGGCCTAATCTGAAAGAAATTGTTGTATCAGAAAGACAAGCTAAGCTGCAACACAATATCAGACCTCTATATGTTTAGTTGTATTATTTATGTAACTGTCGGTTTGTGTTTAGTACAGACTAGACCCTTCCAGATGTCATGAGTCTCTTAAACAAGGGGGAGAGAAAAAAATAACACTTTCTTATCAATGTGGATGTGTACAAACATAAACTGAATATAAATGTCAAATGTTGGTGGAATACGCAGACAGCTGTTACACCATGGAGACCAATAAATTGATTAATATGGGACAGAAAAATGCCTGAACTAGAAACTACATCTGAGAGATGAAGAGGGAGGTGGAGAGCGTGATAACTGAGACAACTAGAAAATACATCTATCTCAAATACTTAGAAAGCGTGGAGGCTTAACATGTGATAGCTGGGAAGTGATGGAAAAAAATAATAATTATTATAATAGGTGAAAGATAAGTGTCATCATCTGAGTGGTAATCTGATGGCCTGAAATGATCCCACAAGGGCTAAAACTGCTTAAAGAGTATATGGATTTGTAGATGTGGATTCCTTTACCTCAGGTGGGCTAAAGAGAGAGTGGAAATGAATCATCTGGATCACCCTTTTGATTATTTTACTAAGTTGAGATCTCAAGGGGCTTCTGTTGTAGCTTTTTTCTTAATCATGCACTACTTTCTTCCTAGTATGATGTGCTTCTAAGAACCATTGAGTAGATGCCATTGCATTTTTCCTCTGTCATTTTGTTGTAATAACTTTAATTGAGAAATTATAATAGTATTGTGATTTTGGGATAAAGTGACATTAACATCAGTATCATTTGTAACCTTCTAATAGTTAAGACTAATGAATCACTGTTGTGGCGAGATCATTCATGAAGGATGTGTACACTTGTATTCTATTACTGTTTCAGTGTTTTCATGTATTGGGTTGATCTGAGGTTTACACTGTTTTAATATGTATATTGAGGAGAATCTGGATGTCATGCAAATGAATAACCATTTGATAATGTCACATTACTTCACGATGATTTTGACAGGAAGATATGTAGGACATAGACTGTGTAATTGGTTGATTTGGATTGCTGTTGGGTTAGATCATTGTCTTTGTGTAACTCCATTAGTTTGTGGTACAGATAATAATAAATCAGCCCTCAAATGGGGATTGAAATCATAAAGGAAGGTGTTATACGCTCAGCCAGGGAGTTCTGTGGTAACATGGTCAATGCAGTGTTCCATTGCTGGCTTGTTCTGGGTGTTTTGCTATGTATTTTAAACGTGTATATATATTTGACTGCCAGCTTTTTTGGACAAATATATTAATCAGAGCAGTGCCATCCCAATTTTATCTTCATGGCAATGATGACTAATAAAGATTCCCTGTGGCAATGTGGTCTCCATGAATATTTAGGAAGTAAAACTGAGCTAGGTTTTGGTGAGAATGAGGTCTAAATTAAGTTCAAAGATTATATCTGAGTATTTACTATGGTGAACATTTGGATCGTTCAGTTCATCAACTATTCAAGCACATTATCAGAACTGAGTACAAGTACCATACCTTCTGAACACTGATTTTGCATTACAAAATTGTCTTCCCAAATATTAGACCAGAGATCCCTGCAGTAAGAGAAAATTATATCTCTCAAAGAAAGGGTGCATTTTTTATTATCTAGTATGCCATATAAATATGACTGAATTGAACATCACCCAGAGCAAAGGCATAAAATACCACATGTTCTGCGTCTCTAGGTGCCTCCATCTATTTGCAGCCCCAGCTGTCCTCCTGGCTACCGGAAGGCTTCTAAAGAAGGAGAGCCCATCTGTTGCTTTGAGTGTTTTCTCTGTTCGGAAGGGGAGATTTCCAATCAAACTGGTGAGATGACAAGATACTGTGAGACTCATTCATAAAATATTTAATTGATTGATCTCTGCAAATCTCCTAACTATTGCATCTTTCAGATTCCATAGAGTGTTTCAAGTGCCCCTGGGATCAGTGGCCAAATGAAAGAAAAAATCGATGTATTTCGAAGACCACTGAGTTCCTGTCATACAAAGAGCCTCTAGGAGTCACCTTAACAACAATCAGTATTTTCTCCTCATTGGTCCCTCCTTCAATTCTAGTGCTTTTCATACATCACAGAAACACAGCAATCGTCAAAGCCAACAACCGCTCCATCAGCTACATACTTCTGCTATCACTCACCCTTTGCTTTCTTTGCTCATTTGCTTTCATTGGTTTTCCCACATCAGAGAAATGCTTTTTTCGCCAGGCTGCCTTTGGGATCACTTTTGCTCTTTGTGTCTCTTGTATCTTGGCTAAAACCCTCACTGTAGTCATTGCCTTCAATGCCACCAAACCCAAGAATAAGTTAAGGAGATTGTTGGGGCCACAGTTGTCATACACAGTAATCACTGTTGGGACACTGATTCAAGTTCTTCTCTGTACCTCATGGCTACTTCTCTTGCCACCATTTTCTGTGTACAACATCCACTCCCAGCCTGGTAAGATAGTATTTGAATGCAATGAGGGGTCTCCAATAGCTTTCTGGTGCATGCTAGGGTATCTCGGGATCCTGGCCACGATCAGTTTTATTGTGGCCTTCCTATCCAGAAAACTGCCTGACAGTTTCAACGAGGCTAAATTCATCACCTTCAGCATGCTCGCCTTTCTCAGTGTCTGGCTCTCATTTATTCCAGCCTATCTCAGCACAAAAGGAAAATTAATGGTAGCCATGGAAATTTTTGCCATTTTATCGTCACTTTCTGCCTTGATTTTCTGCATATTTTTCCCAAAATGTTACATCATCCTGTTGAGACCTAATATGAACACACAAGAGTACCTGAGGAGCAGGGTTTCAGGACAAAGGAAGAAGGTGAAAAGAACCTGAAACCTTCACAACATGTTGATGAGTACAAAACATGCTGCAAGCTGTAGATCATAATGGATCTAAAGATTTGTAAACAAGTTAGACAAACTCTTTGCTCACAGTTGTCTTGTTAAGCCTCCATTCAATGGCTTTGTAATCTATTATCTACTTTCCTTTCTATTGACCACATTTTGTCAGTTTCTTTATTTATAGCCTAAGTTCATTTAAATGATTACCCAGAAAACGAAGAAAATGCTTGGCAAGAGATGCCGACACTATTGGGAGCTATAAAAACTCTGTAGAGGAAGTCATGTCAATTAAAGTCTCAGTGGAAACAGCGTGATATTTTATTGAAAGGAAATATTTAGCATAACATCTGGAGACAAGACCAATCTCCGATCTGAAAAAGATGTTGTTTTCTGGGGGTGCAATGGGTGATGATTGCCCTTTGACTGAGGTATTCCAGTCAAAGGGATCACGGAGTAACAAATAACTAACTCATGTGAAGATGCAGGTGGAATCAGAGATGGGGACGTGATGTTAGGTTTGTGCTTAAAGGTGATGGGCCGAGCCATAGAGGCCGCTGACCTGAGCAAGGTAAGGGTGTAAAACTGGACATGAACACAAGAATTAACCTGCATAGGGGCCCCGGTGTAGAGTTAGTCCTCCTGCCTGACATTTGTAGTGATCAGTGAAATGGATCTTAGAAAAATGAAATGCAGAAACGGGCAGCAGCCTTTGCAATCACCTACTACGTACCACTATACAATAATGACATCACTAATATTGTGGAACAATAAAATGGTGTCGAAATATTGTTTAAAAAATATCGTCTCCCTATTCTTACACTGGTAAGTACAAAATATTTATCTAAAATATTGTTTCACACTGATACAAAAATATTGTTTATATATATATATATATTCATTGAAAAAACCATAGGTTTCAGGGACGTTATAGTTAGAAATTATCATTTAAAAAACCTTAGAAATTCACTGAAAAAACCACAAGTTTCAGAGACGTTATAGTTAGAAATTAACATTTAAAAAACCTTAGAAATTCACTGAAAAAACCACAGGTTTCAGGGACGTTATAATTAGTTGGACATTTCACTCGTACAAAACCAGAGAAATTTGGCGGTTATAGTTAGTTGAGTATGGCCTCCTCAATGGTCCAGTACCAGAAGGAAACCTCCTTCCTCCCAACCGGTCTTGCCACTAACTGATGTTCCAAGATGTTACCACTACCTATGGGGGTTTTCAGGGTTTGGGCCCAGCTCTTCAACTGAATGTACTTGAACCTAGAAAGACCCACTTCGACCCTTTCACAGAGTGATTCCCATGACATAAGCATACCCTCGTAAGCCAAATCCCCCCACACCTTCAAGCCAGCTGCTCTAAGAGGTAATGCCAGCCTATCCTTCAAACACTCTGGTGTGCCTGGAGAGTCCCAAAGAGGGGCCAAACTAGAGAAGTAATTAAGACCGGCAAGGCGCTTGAGACTGGCCCACATTCTGGCCATTGCCTGGAGAACTTTAAGCTTGACCTTTTGGAAGAATTTCGGTTCTCCAAATGTAAACAAAAAACCCTCCTCAGATAGGCTAGCACCCTTTAGCATTGCAGAAAACATGGCCCCCACCCCTGTACTCGCTGGAGTTTTTAACAGCATTCTGGAATGCGACAGCTGGAAAGACCATGCATAATATTGCAAGTCGGGCAGGGCAAGTCCCCCCTTCTCCCTCCTACGCCTCAGCTTCTTCCAGGCGATTTTAGTGGACCTATATGCCCAGACAAAAGAGTTCATGGCCTGCTGGAACTTGTCAATAGCCGGTTTGTCAAAATGCAGGGGGATAGAATTGAAAAGGAAGGTTATCTTGGGGAGCACCACCATCTTAACCAAATTGACCCTCCCAAGAATGGTTAAAGGGAGATAGGCCCAGGATTTCATCAATTTCTGGCACTCCCTTGAGACAGCCTCAAGATTAACCCCTGCAATCTTGGCAATATCCTGGACTATTCTGACCCCCAGATACCGCATACTAGACTTGGTCTGATGCTGGCTCCCCGCGAGATTCCATGTCATGACCTCAGTTTTCTCGGCGTTGACCTCGTAACCAGATACCTGCCCGAAGTCCTGTGCCAATCAGATTACAGCGGGGAAGGTCATAGCAAGGTCTGCAGAGAGAATCAAAATATCATCTGCGTACAGGGCCACCTTCCTCTCCCAAGCACCATGCTTGAAAGGCAAAATGCTTGGCTCCTCTCTCAACCGTTGAGCAAAAGGCTTGATGTAAAGGTCGAAGAGGAGAGTAGAAAGTCCCCCTGGTGATCTTAAAAGGTCTGGTCAGGTTGCCATTAACCAGACATCTGGCTGACGGCTCTTGATAGATCAACTGGATAGCTCGACAAAACTTCCTATCCAAATTAACTTTCTCCTACTCCGCTGAGGTTGACTAAAATGTCCAGGGGGTCTCCAGTCAGCTGTAGAAAATGCGGTTAGGCGGGAGCCTCAGATGTACATATGTTTAAGGATTGCCCGGCCATAGCAGATTTTTGGGAAGGAGTAGGAAATTCTGTGGCGGCTATTTTAGGCTTCCCAATTCAAATAAATTTGGCCTTGATAATTTTTGGCTTATCTAATGAAATGACAGGTTCTGCTAGATCCTTCCTATTTTATGCTATATTGTTAGCTAGGAGGCAAATATGCAAAAGATGGGTAGACCCCACACCCCCCTTGCATTCTGACTGGTTGACCTTGTTGTTTGAGACATCCAAGATGGATTTGTGTGGAACTTTGGGCAGGAAAAAGACAGCATTCTGGGACTTTTTGTTAAAATGGTCTGGGGCTTAGCCCGGTGAGGTTGTTAGGGAGTTAATCAACTATTTAGACATCTTTAAAATGATTTGTGGGTCCTATGATTATGCCTCCTTGGTACTCTTCTGACTATGTTGGGCATTTCCAGTTCCTCCGACAGGCCAACGATAATAGTCGCCAGGCTTACCCAGGCCGATTGGAAGAGTGACCTCTCCCCCTTTATCTGGGGGCCAGTGACATTCGAGCCTGTCACGGTACCTCTAGGCAGGGCGTTCCCCTCGGTTCCAAGTCAACAGCCTACATCTCTTCCATCATCGAGTTTAGGTACAGACGGCTCATTTGTCCAGTGTGGTCTGAGGCGAAAGAGGAAAAAAAAAAAAAGGAAAAGGTACAGATTTGCAGTTTGGTATTGTCAAGTATATGAATCGTTCTATGTCGACTTCAGTGCTTGAAGTTAATGAACACTGTTCACATTTATGATCCCGTTTGTAACTTAGTCCTAATAAGTTTTCAATCTGTATTCCTTCATCTTCAAATACTCCAAGCATTAGAAATGTTTGTGCATCTTGTTGTATATTGAGACTGAAGGTCAAAGAACCAGTACATATATCCAAGAGATGGCGAATACCACAAGCAGTATGGATTTTACTTCTGTCAGTTGTCAATTGTTCAAATACATAATGTAGTGCAGAACATAATCTTTTTTCATGATTTCTCATGATTTCATGATGAAGATCTTGTAGATAAAATACAACATTCAGAATCACATTAGCGTAACCGTTAATACCTGAACTATATTCCAATTGGTATCCCACAACGTCATCAACACTTTCCATTTTCTGTTTCTTTACACCTTTTCCTTTCTCTTCAATTTTTTTATTTTTTTCAACCACACTTGATTCTTTAACATATTTTCGTTGAACACACAACACGTTTATCATAAATGGGATATTCACCTAAATTTGGTGTATAAAGTCTTCTTAAACGATTATATTCTCTTACACATTTTACATCAGCACTAATATTGTTGACATTGAAATCAATCAAATACAAACCAGACAATGTTCTTACTCAAGATAATGCAACATATGCCATTCCCTCTTTGAACACTGTATTTCCAATATTTACCAAAGCACTGTCTATACTTAAACCTTGAGATTTATGAATAGTTACTGCATATGCTAAAGACAGAGGAAACTGTTTTCTGCGAACATACAAGTCGTTTACGAGCATAAAACGTACAGCACAACGCCCAATCTGTCTTACCTCTGTAATCTGATCAAATTTTATTTTCAAGAATTCTATTCCATCTCTGTTCTGATATTTTACAAAATCAACAACTTTCCCCATTGCTTCATTTACTAAACCTTCTTCTACATTCAAATTACGCCGCAAAATTACCCGACAGTTTATACATACATCTAAAGTTTTTTCTAAGCCAGCAGTTTTAGATAAAAACTTTTCCAAAGAGTACAATTTAGTCTGTAGTTACTCGGAAAGAAGAATTGTCACTTCGTGGTGCTCAATTTTCTCAATAGCTTGAATGTGAACGATTTCTTGTTTTTCCAATTTCAGTAGCTCTTGATTAAATGTACAACACTCTTGCAGTGTAGGCATTAGGCAAACTATAGACTTCTTTTCTCCAATCTTCTTGTACATTACTTCAGCTGCTGTGTTTTCAGTTGTAAACAAGTTCCTTAGTAGCCGAATTTCTGAAGCTTGTTTACCATGTTTCGTTAGGACACCAATTCTTATATCTTTGAGAATATTTCCATAATCTTCATCACTTGCTTGTCGCATACTCTTTATAAGTTCTTTATATTCAAAATGTAACCACATGTTCACATTTGCAATACTTCCCAAAGATTTCCTAGTGTCTTCATGCACAAGTGTTTTAAAAACTGGTTGTCCTTTTACAGGAGTTAGTTGTAGTAGATCTCCAAATACAATTAAATGTTTTCCTCCAAACAGAACATTGCAGTCTGTTTTTAAAACCTGTTGCATTCTCAAGTGTACAAAGGCAAGCATTAAGTTTGAGACCATGCTCACCTCATCAATGATTAAAAGTTTCATTTTCTACAGCACTCTTGATACTTCACAATGAGCATCTCAAGACAGCTTCTGATATTCCAATTTATTATCATGTTCAACTGGTAGCATAAGTAATCTATGTAAAGTAATTCCTTTAATATTATGCGCTGCTAATCCAGTTGGAGCTGTTGCAACACAAGATAAATGCGAATCTGTAGTTTTCTGAAGGTAACTGGTCAAAACTTTAATTAAAAAACGTTTACCTGTTCCAGCTTGACCACTGATGTACATAAGAATAGGTTTAAATGATGAACATAGACATTCTTTTTTCAAGCAACAAACCATGTTGTATCTGTTCTGTCACTTGTAGATATATTTCTTTCTGTTCAATATTTAGTTGTTCTTTTAAGTTTTCCAACATAGTATTATTCTCCTACTGTGCTTGTTGCATTGCAATTTCTACTTCATTCATGGCTATTGCTGCTTCATGTTCGATTATTGGTTGTCCCAGTAGAACTTGACTAGGTGGACCAGAACTTTGACTATCTCGAGAACTGTTGTGTGAGAAGTTGGCCTGGTATATGCTGTTCACTAGTTAAAGTGGACACCTTGCACCAGTACAATTCGACTCTTATGGTAGGTAGGTTTAAGACAACCTTTATAGAAAGCTATCCTAGTGGTAGCTGTGGAGAGCAGCCTTCAGGCTAAGTCTTGGAGGAATGTAAAGCAGCTTGTTTTACCACACAATCTCTTGAATCACCAAATGAAAAGACACCACACAGGTATATATATCAAATATATATGTATTTATTACTAAACAACTCTCTACTAATCTCTTTATGAGATTAGAAGTCAGGAACATATGCACAAATCAACGTTTCACAATAAATTAAGCACAAATATGGCTGGGGCCCTAGGGGCGTACCAGACCATATACTAAAAAGAGACTTAAGAACAACGACTTGCAAGGAGACAAGGCCCAGGGCCTTCAGAAGTGCTGGGGCCTCACGAAACCACCCAAGGCAGGTAAGTAAAGGACCCACGGGGGACGCGTGCAGTGCGTGAACACAGGCGCGGATCGCCGTAGACTTCAATGGGGCAAGTCGCGGTTAGAAATTAAGAGTTTAAGGGCACTTCGGGAGTAGCTACAAGCAAGTCACTTACAGGGTAAGTAGTTCTAGGGCCAACACCCACAGGAGCACCGTAGTGCTGGAGTTACCTCACCCAGGGAAGCCGGGTGCATAGGTGTCCTTTGGTGTCGGGTCGCGGCGTCGTTTTCAATGGGAGCCAATGAATTCTTGCTGCTTGTGAAGTCCGAAGAAGTGTCCGGTGGAATCCAAGCCTGGATTCGGAAGGAGGAAGACCTGAAAGCAGAGGGGACAGTGTTCAAAGTCACTGGGCAGTGTCTCGGGGCAAGGAAGATGAATGCCCACCGTCGCCGGAAGATTCAGGTCGTTCACAGGTGTCTTGACTCTTCGGCCACGAGGTCCAGGAGGCGTCGACGATGATCAGGAGCTGGATTCGGCGTGTCTCACAAAGTCTGCAGCTGAATGCGGTGTCGGCAACCCGATTGGAGCCAACAAGCCTTGGTAGCAGCAAGTCTTGTGGAAAGTGTAAAAGGCAATGGTGCAGACCAGCAAGGTCTGGGGAACTCACCCAGCGAGGGTAAGTCAGGGCAGGCCAGGAGCAACTAGGGAAGCCCTTTGGTTCTTTAGAAAAGTCTTCTGGGGACCCACAAGCAATGGATCGCAAAGACGCCTCAGGAGGATTCGTTCAACAGGGGCCCACGGTCACTCGGTACGGGGTAGGCCTCTGATCTTCGGAGGAATTCCTGTTAGAGGCTGGGATCACACGTGGTCCAAAGCACAAGTTCGTAGAATGTTGTGAAGGGGTTGCACTTGACAATAGTGCACGGTACCCAGGGACTGCGGTTCTTCATCACTCGTGGGGTCCACTGGCCTCAGCTTCGCTAGGGACTCACGATGGCCTTGGAGAAGTTAGGAAATCCTCGTCTTGGGCTTCAGGGACCTCGGGCTCTGGTAGGAGCGGCGTAGTTTGTGACCGTAGTTTCAGTTTTGGGTTCCTGCCAAGCAGGGGAGTCACTGCTTGACTCCAAGGGAGATTCTTCAGTCTTCCAGAGGTAGTGGAACGTCGAAGGTCCAGGATTCTTCTTTAGAGCGTCATCCAGGGGTATCTAGTGTGCCATGCACAGGTTCCCTCTCTTATACTAATAAGAAGGGAGGGACTAGCTCTATGACCCCACCTATGGCAGGGTCAGGGGAGTGGGTGGCTACACCCACTTCCCTTTGTCCAGTTTCACGCCAGAGCAGGGGCAGGTAGCCCCTGAGCTGGTTTGAACTGGCATATGCACAGAGGAGCCTTCTGCTCCCCCAGTGCAGGACTTCAAAGCACTCTAAGAGTGCACCCACCCAGCCCCAATACACTAAACCCTGTCTGGAAGGTGGTCACACCCTCCTGTGACAGGATACCTTGTTGGGCTTCCTCCACTGCGAGTTTCGGTCATCAGCAGGAGGGCAGCTCAGTGTCTGTGACTGGTGGCATCCATTTTGTGATGCCAGGGCTCTTCAGGATTCTACCGCGTTTCCACAGTAGGTACATGTCTATCCCTCTAGAAGGGTGGAATGCTACCCCCGCCGCCAGAACTGGCGGGGGGTAGTATTCCAAGATGTTTGACACCAAACACGACATGTTTCCGTGCAGCCATCCCAAAGTTAGCATTTAACGCGAGGTTATAATGCGCTTAAGAGTATATGGTCAGGCTGCACTACAAACAGCATCAGAGAAGGGTCTCCGAATGCTGCAGAGGGGCTCTGCTCATGCAGGGGCACCCTCTCACATAGGAACCAAGCACTCTGCCTTCAGGATTGATAAGGCCTGCCATAGGAGTGACTTATAGGTTTATGTGTGTGTATCTATGTAGTGATATAGGTAGACTATATCACAGTAAGGGGTGCATGCACCACCTTACCCAGGCTGCAGTAGCAGACCTGTGGTGTCAGATTTAGTCTGCTTCCCAGGGGTGGCATAATACATGCTTCAGCCCCTGGTAGGCCTGTGAAGTACCTATGCCCTTGGCACCTAAGGTACCATATACTAGGGACTCAGAAGGTACCACAGTATTCAATCACTAGTGCACCTAGAGTGCACTCCAAGTCGTTTAGAGAGAACAGAGAGGCTGGGGCCCTTATTGGCAGGGTCCAAGCCTGACTATAGCCAGAAACCAGTGTAAACATCAGAAAAAAAGTGGGGGCAACATAAGAGGCAGATCCTACTCTCCTACACAACCCCCCCCCCCAAACGCAGGGACACTAAACTAACCTTGACCAGTTGAGTCTTCGTGCTCTAAGTGGAAATACCTTGAAAGTCCATCTGCATTGGCATGTTGGGTCCCAGGCCTATGTTCCACTGTATAGTCCATCCCCTGTAGGGAAATGGACCACCTCAACAGTTTTGGGTTTTCACCTTTCATCTGCTTAAGCCATAGGAGGGGCTTGTGGTCAGTCTGAACTATGAAGTGAGTGCCAAACAAGTATGGCCTCAGCTTCTTCAGGGCCCACACCACAGCAAAGGCCTCCTCTCTATAGCTGACCAACGTTTCTCTCTAGGGGTCAGCCTTCTGCTAATAAAAGCTACTGGCTGGTCTTGACCTTCATCATTCAGTTGAGACAGTACAGCTCCCACACCCAGCTCAGAAGCATCTGTTTGGACAATTAACTTTTTGGTGTAGTCTGGACTCTGTAAGATGGGGGCAGTGCACATGGCCTGCTTTAGGTCTTCAAATGCCTTCTGACAGCTAGCTGTCCACTGAACCTTTTTGGCATTTTCTTTGAGGTCAGATCATTCAAGGGGGTCACTATAGATCCATATCCCTTGACAAACCTCCTATAGTACCCAGTCAGGCCTAAGAAGGCTCTCACCTGTGTCTGGGTGGTAGGAGCAACCCATTCCATTATGGTTTGGATTTTACTCTGTAAAGGCTGAACCTGGCCTCCACCCACAAGGTGGCCCAGGTACACAACCTGACTCTGCCCTATCTGGCACTTAGTGGCCTTGATAGTGAGGCCTGCTTTCTGCAGAGCCTCCAAAACATTTCTGAGGTGGACCAGGTGATCCTGCCAGGAGGAACTAAAGACAGCAATATCATCTAGATAAGCTGAGCAATACGTTTCTATCCCTGCCAGAACTTTATTCACCAACCTCTGAAAAGTGGCAGGTACATTTTTCAATCCAAAGGGCATCACCACAAAGTGGTAGTGCCCACCAGGGGTCAAAAATGCTGTTTTGGCTTTTGCATCATCAGCTAACCTGATCTGTCAGTAGCCAGCTGTTAGGTCAAATGTACTTAGATACTTGGCTGAGGCCAAAGTATCAATCAGCTCATCTGCCCTTGGTATGGGATAGGCATCAGTCCTGGTGACTGCATTGAGGCCTCTGTAGTCTACACAAAACCTCATTTCTTTCTTACCACCCTGGGTATGAGGCTTGGGTACTAGGACTACCGGGCTAGCCCAAGGGCTATCTGAAGGCTCAATCACACCGAACTCCAACATTTTCTGGACTTCAGTCCTGATACAGTCCCTGACATGGTCAGGTTGCCTGTAGATTTTACTCTTGACAGGCAGACTGTCTCCAGTGTCCACCTCATGGGTGCACCAGGTAGTCTGACTAGGGGTCAGGCTAAACATATGTCTGTACTGTTGCAGAACCTGTCTGCACTCAGTTTGCTGGTGGTCAGTGAGGCTGCTTGCCAAAGCAACACCATCTACTGACCCATCATCAGGGTTCTGTGAGAGAAGGTCAGGGAGAGGGTCACTCTCCTCCTCCTGGTCCTCATCAGTTGCCATGAGCAAGCCCATGTCAGCCCTGTCAACATATGGTTTTAATCTGTTGACATGGAGTACCCTCAGGGGGCTCCTGGGAGTTCCAAGATTCACCAGATAGGTGACTTCTCCCTTTTGCTCAACAATTGTATGGGGGCCACTCCACTTGCCTTGGAGGGCTGCTGGGGCCACAGGCTCCAACACCCACACTTTCTGTCCTGGCTGGTACACAGTCAGCACAGCCTTTTGGTCATGCCAAGCTTTTTGTAATTCTTGGCTGGCCTCCAGGTTTTTTGTTGCCCTTTTCATGTATTCGGCCATCCTGGAGCGGAGACCAAGTACATAGTCCATCACATCTTGTTTGGGGGGCTTGAGAGGTAACTCTCAGCCCTCTTTTACCAAACATAATGGACCTCTTACAGGATGCCCAAACAGAAGCTCAAATGGGCTGTAACCAACCCCCTTCTGTGAAACCTCTCTGTATGCAAACAACAGGCAGGGAAGAAGAAGGTCCCATTTCCGCCTAAGCTTCTCTGGGAGTCCTTTAATCATTCCCTTCCGGGTTTTGTTGAAACGTTCAACCAACCCATTGCATTGTGGGTGATAGGGGGTGGTGAACTTATAAGTTACACCACACTCCTTCCACATTGCTTTCAAATATCCTGACATGAAGTTCTTACCTCTGTCAGAGATTACCTCCTTTGGGAAACCCACTCTGGAAAAAAACTCCAATGAGGGCTCTTGCCACCACAGGGGCTGTGGTGGTCCTCAGGGAAATTGCCTCTGGGTACCTGGTGGCATGATCCACTACCACCAGGATAAATCTGTGCCCAGATGCAGTTTGAGGGTCAAGGGGACCAACAATGTCAATCCCTACCCTTTCAAAGGGTACCCCCACCACAGGTAGTGGTATCAGGGGGGCCTTTGTAGTGCCACCTGCCTTGCCACTGGCTTGGCATGTGACACAGGAGCGACAAAACTCCTTTGTGTCCTCTGACATATGTGGCCAATGAAAATGTGGAACAAGCCTGTCCCAGGTCTTGTTTTGGCCCAAGTGACCTGCTAAAGGGATATCATGTGCTAGGGTCAAGAGGAACCCCCTAAACTTCTGAGGTATTACCAACCTCCTGGTGGCTCCAGGGGCTGGATCTCTACCCTCAGAATATAGGAGTCCTTCATCCCAATAAACTTTATGGGACCCACTAGCACTCCCAGCAGCCTCAGCAGCAGCCTGCTGTCTGAGGGGTTCAAGAGAGGGGCAGCACTGTTGCTCCTTACTCAGATCCTCCCTAGAAGGGCCCCCTGCCCCCAAGAACTCAACCTGATCAGGCTCAAGTTCCTCTGGGGCAGTTCCTTCTTCAGGGTCTGCTCCTCCTCCCTTAAGAGGGGAATCAGTGATCTGAGACAGAGGGGAAGGCACTGCCTTAACCCTACTGCTCCTCTTCTTGGGAAGCATCTGGTCCATAGTTTCAGGATCCAGAGCTGGTTCAGTGTCATGCATTTTGGCCTGTGACCTGGTCACAGCAAACACCTCTGCAGGGATGCCTAACATCTCAGCATGAGTCCATAACTCTACTTCAGACCAGGCTGAAGTCTCTAGATCATTGCCCAATAGACATTCTACAGGGAGATCTGCACTGACTACAACCTTCTTGAGGCCAGTTACCCCTCCCCAGGAGAAATTCACAACTGCCAGACTATGGTTGGTCCTGACATTGCTTGCATTGGTCACCTGGTACATTTCGCCCAGGATGATCTGTCCAGGGTCCACAAGATCCTCTGCCACCATGGTGACACTAGCACCTGTGTCCCTAAATGCCAAAGCCTGTTTGCCATTTATTATAGGCTGCTGTTTGTATTTGCCCAGATTACTGGGGCTCACCATGAAGGACATGTCAATGTCTCCATTACAAATCAGCATTGCCTGAGTGGGTACTCCTGGCTAGGCCAGAGTCCACTTCAGAACCCAGGGTCAACCCTACTACACCCTTAGTCTGAGTACCACCTCCACCAGTAGCTGAACTAGGGGGAACAGTTGCCTTAGGGGCAGGAGTGGTGGTGGTTTGGTCTTTGGACTTGTTACAATCAGAAGTCCAGTGCCCTTTCTGTTTACAGAATTTGCACCAGGGCTTCTTTTGGCCTTTTCCCTTGTTGGATTGTGACTCCCCACCAGATGCAGATTTTTGGGGCCCTTGTGAAGTCTTCTGGTCTTTTGACTTATCCCCACCTTTCTCAGAGCCCTTAGGATCCTGCTTCTTGGTGTCACCCCCTTGGTTCTGGGTTTTCTGCCTCACCCTGGTTCTGACCCACTTGTCTGCCTTCTTTCCCAATTCTTGGGGAGAGGTCAGATCTGAGTCCACCAGGTATTGATGCAACAACTGGTTCTGGCAATTATTAAGGATCTGTTCTCTCATCATTAGATTATACAATCCCTTGAAATCAGTAACCCTACTGCCAACCAGCCAACCCTCCAGAGCCTTGGTTGCACAATCTACAAAGTCAGTCCAGTCCTGAGTCTGTGCCTTCTGGGTGTCTCTGAACTTCAACCTGTACTGCTCAGTGGTTAAGCCAAACCCATCTATCAGTGCACTCTTCAGGACTTCATAGTCATCAGCATCCTCTTCTCTGACAGTGAGGAGCTTGTCTCTACCTTTATCTGAAAAGGAGAGCCACAAGATTGCTGCCCACTGCTTTTGGGGGACCTGTTTTACTCTACAGGCCCTTTACATAGCAGTTATCCACTTATGGATATCATCCCCACTCTGGTAGGGAGGAACAACCTTGCTCAGGTTCCTATGGTCTGGAATATATTCTCTGCCTCTAGGGACACTGCTGCTGCCACCAGGGGGTTCTAACCCCTCTTTTCTAGAAGCTCTCTGGAGCTCAAAGGCTTCTTTATCTAATGCCAACTGCTTGGTTTTGAGGGCAAATCTTGCTGCCTCATACTGCAGCAGCTTGCACAGTCTTTCAGAGGAGGTCTCTCTTCTTGGGAAGTAGGAGTTCCTCTGGTGGACAAATTCTCTGCCAGAGTGATAGGAGCAGTCAGAGTCCCTAGAAAGGGACCTATGCCTCTCCTCCACTGTGTCAGTTCTCTTAGGGAGAATTCCTCTGTCCTTTTCAGACCCCTTGGGGCCTGGCCCTACAATCACAGAGTCTTGGTCAACTTGATGTTCATCATCTGACCCAGACACTGTAATTGACCCACCCCTGATTGAGACCCATTAGCTCCTAGAGCTAATCTAAGATCATCTGCTGTCAGCAGATCTATCAGGTGTAGTGTGGAGGGACTCTGTCCTATCTTCAGGTGCATCTCAGCACACATGGCTTTCAAGTCAAAGAAAGTCATGTCTTTATACTGAAGCTGGGTGGATCCACTGGGTCCATCCCTTGAGGACATTCTAGTGTTGTGCAGTGTTGTACTACCTACACTAGTTTGTGGCCTACTGATACTAGCTTGAGCTGTAGAAAGGGTGTGCTATCCCTTGGCACACAGCTCTAAGTTCAGTAGAACTTATTGATACTAAGCTTGACTTTATATGTACCTTAAGTACCTATAGTGGTTTTCAGTTAGTAATTCAAATAGAGATTTTCTGGTAGAACAATAGCAAGCTGGAATCCCACACCATGTGAGAAGATGGCCTGGTATATGCTGTTCACTAGTTAAAGTGGACACCTTGCACCAGTACAATTCGACTCTTATGGTAGGTAGGTTTAAGACAACCTTTATAGAAAGCTATCCTAGTGGTAGCTGTGGAGAGCAGCCTTCAGGCTAAGTCTTGGAGGAATGTAAAGCAGCTTGTTTTACCACACAATCTCTTGAATCACCAAATGAAAAGACACCACACAGGTATATATATCAAATATATATGTATTTATTACTAAACAACTCTCTACTAATCTCTTTATGAGATTAGAAGTCAGGAACATATACACAAATCAACATTTCACAATAAATTAAGCACAATATGGCTGGGGCCCTAGGGGCGTACCAGACCATATACTAAAAAAGAGACTTAAGAACAACAACTTGCAAAGAGACAAGGCCTAGGGCCTTCAGAAGTGTTGGGGCCTCACGAAACCACCCAAGGCAGGTAAGTAAAGGACCCACGGGGGACGCGTGCAGTGCGTGAACACAGGCGCGGATCGCCGTAGACTTCAATGGGGCAAGTCGCGGTTAGAAATTAAGAGGTTAAGGGCACTTCGGGAGTAGCTACAAGCAAGTCACTTACAGGGTAAGTAGTTCTAGGGCCAACACCCACAGGAGCACCGTAGTGCTGGAGTTGCCTCACCCAGGGAAGCCGGGTGCATAGGTGTCCTTTGGTGTCGGGTCGCGGCGTCGTTTTCAATGGGAGCCAATGAAGACTTGCTGCTTGTGAAGTCCGAAGAAGTGTCCGGTGGAATCCAAGCCTGGATTCGGAAGGAGGAAGACCTGAAAGCAGAGGGGACAGTGTTCAAAGTCACTGGGCAGTGACTCAGGGCAAGGAAGATGAATGCCCACCGTCACCGGAAGATTCAGGTCATTCATGGGTGTCTTGACTCTTCGGCCACGAGGTCCAGGAGGCATCGACGACAACCAAGAGCTGGATTCGGTGTGTACATCAAAGTCTGCAGCTGACTGCGGTGTTGGCAACCCGATTGGAGCCAACAAGCTTTGGTAGCAGCAAGTCTTGTGGAAAGTGTAAAAAGTCAATGGTGCAGACCAGCAAGGTCTGGGGAACTCACCCAGCGAAGGTAAATCAGGGCAGGCCTGGAGCAACCAGGGGAGCCCTTTGGTTCTTTAGAAAAGTCTTCTGGGGACCCACAAGTTGGCTGGCAAAGGATCGCAAAGATGCCTTGGGAGGATTCCTTCAACAGGGGCCCACGGTCACTCGGGACGGGGTAGGCCTCTGATCTTCATAGGGATTCCTGTTAGAGGCTGGGAACAGACATGGTTTAAAGCACAAGTTCGTAGAATGTCGTGAAGGGGTTGCACTCGACAATAGTGCATGGTACCCAGGGACTGCGGTTCCTCGTCACTCGTGGGGTCCACTGGCCTCAGCTTCGCTGGGGACTCACGATGGCCTTGGAGAAGTTAGGAAATCCTCATCTTGGGCTGCAGGGACCTCGGGCTCCAGCGGGAGCGGCATAGTTTGTGACCGTCGTTTCAGTTTTGGGTGCCTGCCAAGCAGGGGAGTCACTCCTTGACTCCAAGGGAGATTCTTCAGTCTTCCAGAGGTAGTGGAACGTCGAAGGTCCAGTATTCTTCTTTAGAGCATCATCCAGGGGTATCTAGTGTGCCATGCACAGGTTCCCTCTCTTATACTAAAAAGAAGGGAGGGACTAGCTCTATGACCCCACCTATGGGAGGGTCAGGGGAGTGGGTGGCTACACCCACTTCCCTTTGTCCAGTTTCGCACCAGAGCAGGGGCAGGTAGCCCCTGAGCTGGTTTGAACTGGCATATGCACAGAGGAGCCTTCTGCTCCCCCAGTGCAGGACTTCAAAGCACTCTAAGAGTGCACCCACCCAGCCCCAATACACTAAACCCTGTCTGGAAGGTGGTCACACCCTCCTGTGACAGGATACCTATTGTTGGGCTTCCTCCACTGCGAGTTTCGGTCATCAGCAGGAGGGCAGCCCAGTGTCTGTGACTGGTGGCATCCATTTTGTGATGCCAGGGCTGTTCAGGATTCTACCGCGTTTCCACAGTAGGTACATGTCTATCCCTCTAGAAGGGTGCAATGCTACCCCCGCCGCCAGAACTGGCGGGGGGCGTAGTATTCCAAGATGTTTGACACCAAACACGACATGTTTCCGTGCAGCCATCCCAAAGTTAGCATTTAACGCGAGGTTATAATGCGCTTAAGAGTATATGGTCAGGCTGCACTACAAACAGCATCAGAGAAGGGTCTCCGAATGCTGCAGAGGGGCTCTGCTCATGCAGGGGCACCCTCTCACATAGGAACCAAGCACTCTGCCTTCAGGATTGATAAGGCCTGCCATAGGAGTGACTTATAGGTTTATATGTGTGTATCTATGTAGTGATATAGGTAGCCTATATCACAGTAAGGAGTGCATGCACCACCTTACCCAGGCTGCAGTAGCAGACCTGTGGTGTCAGATTTAGTCTGCTTCCCATGGGTGGCATAATACATGCTTCAGCCCCTGGTAGGCCTGTGAAGTACCTATGCCCTTGGCACCTAAGGTACCATATACTAGGGACTCATAAGGTACCACAGTATCCAATCACTAGTGCACCTAGAGTGCACTCCAAGTCATTTAGAGAGAACAGAGAGGCTGGGGCCCTGATTGGCAGGGTCCCAGCCTGACTATAGCCAAAAACCAGTGTAAACATCAGAAAAAAAAGTGGGGGCAACATAAGAGGCAGATCCTACTCTCCTACACGTTGTTAGCTATTTCAGCTGCAATAGTGTTTTCTTGTTCAATTTCATCATTTAACATTTGTAGATATGTAGGGAAAATTGTGCATGCAATGCTATCTTTACATGCATTAAAAGAATCTTCATAGCAGTCGAAATATCCAAGTAATTCAGTTTCGCTACGCCATGGCTTGAACAGTTGCAGAAGTGCTAAATAGAAAAATTCTCTCTTATCTGGAGTTTCGCAACTTAGTTTTCTGTGGTTAATAAGATTTCCTTTGGCATGTTTTACTAAACAACTGTCAAATCTAATTACTGCATATTTTCCTTGTTTTATATTTGGTGTAACATTTCTTTTAAAGCTGTAATGTTTCATACAAACATAGCTCTTCCAGATGTGGACTCCTTTTGGAATAGTATGTATCCAACATATTAGTTTTAAGAATTTCTGTACTTTCTGGTTCATTCAGTGCTAAGTATTCAATTTCTTCTAATGATTTCAACACTCTATTTTGTGTGCAGGCAAGACCTAAACTTACCCAAATGATTCCTCGTGACTTTGAATATAAACTGGAAGAGCACAAGCGATCCGAACATTCATAGGATCCAATTTTCTCTGTGGTAAAGCATTTTCAAGCTAAAGCAGTACAATATTTTGCTAAGGCTCTTCTCTTGTGAAATTTCTTCCCACATTTCTTTCATCTCTGTCTTTTCTGATTTCATTATATATGATGTAACATAGCGTGCAACTGCAATTGAGTTATCTTCAACATATTGAATGTCCATGTTTGCATTCCACATTTTCAAAATAACAGGATTGTAGTCATTAATATACTTTGACTGTTCTGTTCTTTTTAAGTTGTACGTATTCTTGGAAGATTTCCGAGTTATTGTATGCCTTACAGCAGACAAAAAAGAATTGACTCTTTCTTTAGAAATTACTGGACGTACTTTCCACAACGGTGACTTTGGAAACGTAAAACTTGTTGGCTCAAGCTTTTTACTCCTCCTTCTCTTGGAATGTCACAGGTAACATACTGTTCGATGAAAGACAATACTGTTTCATCAGTATCCGTTCCAAATTTCAGAACATTCCTTATCCATAATAGCATGTGTATATGCGGAGCACCTCTCGCTTGGTACTCTTTTCGCTAAAAAAATCAATAACTTCTCCAAGAGGACAATTATTTTTATTGCAAATAAAAGACATCATAGTTTGAAACCTATGATTAAAATACCTGCACACATTTACAGGATCCAATGAACACACTTTTCAAGGTGTCTTCATTTCAATATTTTTTTATTGGAATTTGATTCTTGTAGAAATTCAAATAAATCTTCCCATGCATACTCAGCACAGCTAAGTGTTACAAACCATGTTGGTGTACCTAAGTTTCTTAACATACACTTAAGTTCACCATGACGATGAAACCAATACTCATTGGTTCCACGTTGACATGCCATCAAATTATTTAACTGTGCTTCTAACTTTTCATCTGTTTATTTAACTTTGTCCATTAATTCTTTGGCTGAAACATGTGATTGATGAACTCCCTTTTAAGTATGTGGTTCACTGCATATGAAAGAGAAGACAAATCACTTTCAAACAAAAGGTGAAATATATATGGAATGCACTGTCGAAATCTAGGATCTTCAGAGTATAATCTTGTTGAACGATATTCTGAAACTGGAATCCGTACAGGTCGCTCATCAAATCGTCCACCTTGTCTAGTGGGGAACAGCTCTGGAAAACAAAGAGCTTCTAAGCGTTTCTCCCATACACTCATTGGAGTTCCCTTTGCTTTTTTCATTTGAAATAATTCAATGCTGTTTCCTATTACTTCTTTTGAATGTAGAGGACATATTGTGTAATGTTCATAAATCTCTTCACTCCTCGACTTGTCCACTTTCTCTATTTGACCACTTGAAATTTCTGATTCATCTTCTAAACATATTACGTGTTCATCAACATTTACAGTTTTATAATAAATATTGTTCTCTACAAGATATAACATAGCCTTTTGAAGTTTATTAACATCTACAAACTCTTGTCATATTTTCCGACTCTTTATTGGTACACCATTTACTAGAATAACTACTGGCTCATTTTAATCTCTGTATCCACCAACAGTTTCCATATGTTGCTTAAAAGCTAAAGGTAAGTACACAACTCTTCCTTTTAGACCTCTTTGTAAATCTGCTTGTGGCTGTTTACCTGTTTTAGGCTCCATACGAATTATAGCTTTAAATGGGAGAACAGATTGAATAAGAACTGACTCATATGTATTCAAATCTGCCAGTTCTTCTGTAATAGCTACTAACTCTAACTTGTTATGTACTCCTCTAGCTGGCATTTTGTTCTCTTCTAATTTGTTGTAACAATATTTACAAATACGTTGATCAGTACCCAACTCAAATGGACCTTCCACCAACAAGTAAGCTCCAAATTGCCGCCACCTATCATTGTTCTCCTTTTCACTTTTTAAATATAAATTAACTTTCCTAGTTTGACTTCTATAATGAGTACATCGACAACAAATACAAACATAGTTTGGTTTTTCAGAAGACACTGTCTTAAACTTTCTAATTTCTGGTCTTCAACATCTGCACTTGTCAAGCTCTCACTTTCTACACACTGCTGTTCTGAACCAAAAATACGAACTTCAATTTCATCACACATTTTTTCTACATCTGATAAACAACTGTGTAAATGAGCTGTGTTCAGTTCACTTAAACATAATGCAGGTGTTTTTACATAGTACACTTTCCTTACAAACTTCCGCATTCCTGAGTGGTGTACTTCTAACATTCTTAAGTGATGAAAAGTACTTTTGCACACTTTTCTTGAAAGACAAGCCAGAGAATGTCCCTGCAACTTAGTATGTTGTCTTACATTACATGGATCTAGTTCTTGTAACAAATTAATCTTCTGTTTAACACTTTTGTTTACATATTGTCATAAAAAAAGTCCGCATTATGTCAATAGATTCCTGTCGAATACTGCAAATACTGCTACAATCCCACTTATGTACAGGAGCTTGTGTGCGATTCCCTTGCACTTCTTCAGCTATTAACTTCTTCTGCACTCCTAACAACCATTTCTTCTTTTGGAATGGGACAACCATTTTTAACTTCGTAGCATCGGCCACAAGTATCAACTGAAAATGCTAATGTGTTTTGTTGAAAGTAGCTTTCTTCCTTAAAGAAAGGCTCACTAGTAGAGTGTGTTTCCATTCACCAGTGAAACTTTTACAAAAGTTACGTCCATTAATTAGTCTTTTTCTTTAGCTTTTGTCTTTCAGAAACTTCATTATTTTATCCAATGTTTTCATTCTCTTCAATATTAAAATAAATAATTTTTGTTTCAAAACAAAAGCAGTAACTACTACAGTTTCAATCTGTTGCTTCTGCTTATATGCTAGTAATCTTCTTTTATACTTCTTACAATCTTTCAATAAATTCTAAATTACTCTACTTAGAAAGAGTCGTTGTCGAATCTGTTGAAATTGTTTTTGTCTTCGTGTAACGTGTTGTTTTCCCAAAAACGATTTTTTTTTACCGTTTGAAGTGTCATTCTCCTTCTCCTTAGTTGAAAAACTCTTCTTTTTCCTTTCATTCCTATTATGTTCGTGCTCTTACCTGAACAAACTTTATCCTTAGTAACATTGTCATTTGCTTGTAACGCAGTCTTTTTACATTTCTTTATGTAGATCTGTTTTTTTGTTTTCTTCTCTTTTCATATTTTCTTGCCATCTTGAATTTGTGATCCAAACAAAATAATTTTCTGAAAAACATAGAACAGTTTCAATAGTTTCTTACATCTATTCAATATTTTAAAATAATTACATATGATTACTAATATTAACTACCAAGCAATTATTTACATTGCTATTTTCTTTATTTCAAATATCAAAACACTACTCATTCCACTTAAATATATGGTGCGTACTTCAACAATACCTTCCCAAAGACTCATACAAAGTACCATAATTACTAATTCCTTTGCCACCATGTCTTGAACCTCATTTGCCTGTTGCATCTTCACTACTCAGCAACTACTAACAACGTTGCGCCTAACCAAATGCAAACCACAAACCCTTTCTATGTCACAGTTGAAAGTCTCAACATATTACTGAAAGGATGCATGCATCTCTCTGTGCCTTTTCCTAGTGGCATCATACTTAAAAGAAACATACAAATAGATATATACCTGTGTTTTATAGGTATCGGATTTTCTGATACATAACTCGTGTGAAAATACATGTTGAAGCATAGACATACCTCAGCAAAGTGAAACTGTTAAGACGAATCGTCAAGCAATGTAAATTGGGACGATATGTAAGTTGCAACTGTGTGCGGCTTTTTTGTATGGCATACAAGTCGATTACGACTTTCTCTTGTGCTCGTCAGATGCCACCAAAAGCCCAGTGAGGGTCTAAGTGGTATCAAGGCGGATGGGCCTCTGGTACCTTCCTTTTACAAATGAAGAGAGAGGGACCGTTAGAGAGCGGGAGGAAGGGGGGGCATCAAGGGACGTATCATTTCCAGTCTCTCCATCTGCCGGCCCTGTCATGTAGGCAGCTTGAGCACGAGCAGGAAGCCTGACAATTACTTTGACTTATATTCACGTGTGCTTCATGAGTGTGAGCAAACCCGTGCACCAAGTGTGCAGGCAACATTTCATTTTTTTCATCTCCCTGAAGTTAATAAAGCATGTCCCTTGTAAAGCCGCCCCCAGTATTTTCCGACAAGGTACAATCTGCAGAAGGACATTTCTTTTACGTTTCCCGGGCCGATTTTCGACCCCAATTCATCCCTGTACCTTAGTCACAAGACCATGTAGTCCTTGCAACATGACACACTGCACTCGTGTAGCATTGAAACCGATTACAACTTTCTCTGTGCTGTACAGATGCCACCAACAGGCCAGTGAAGGTCGAAGTGGTATTTTTCACGGTAGATGGGCCTCTGTTACTTTCCTTTTAGAAAGAGGAGAGGGAAGAAGCGTTGGGGGGGAGAGAATTGGGGGGGACGTCAAGGAACGCGTCATTCCCAAACTCTCCATCTGCCGGCCCTCTAATATATGCAGATTCAGCATAGGGAGAGAGTCTGACAATTACCTTCACTTATATTCACATGTACTTCACCAGTGTGAAGAAATCCGTACACAAAATGTGCAGGGAACATTTCAATTTCTTTTTTATCTCCCAGACATTCAGAAAAGATATCTCTAGTAAAGAAACCCCCCCACCCCTGTATTTTCCGACAAGGCACAAACGTGGCCATTTCTCTTACGTTGACCAAGCTGATTTTGGATCTTAATTCAACCCTGTACCTCAGTCACAACACCATGCAGTCCTTTCAACATCAGAGACTGCACTCCTCATTTCATGAAGACACTTAAATAATACAGCGCACTTTAACTATACCTTCCCAAAAACTCATACGAACTACCATAATCACTAATCCCTTTGCCAGCATGTCTTTGACCTCATTTCTCTTTTGCAGCTTCACTACTCAGCATTTACTAACAGTGTTGCGCCTACCCAAATACAAAGCAGAAACCCTTTCCATGTCACACTTGAAAGTCTCACCATATTACTGAAAGCATGCATGCGTCTCTCTGTGCTTTTTCATAGTGGTATAATACTTAAAATAAACATACAAATAGATGTATAACTGTGCGCTGTATGCAGATGATCTTCTCATCTATGTCAGGGACATTGCTCGCGTCCCTGCCCAACTGACCCAACTGCTGGAGGAGTTCGCCATACTCCTTGGATTGAAAGTAAATGCGGATAAATCCTGCTTTTACCCATTTCAAGATGGACGTACTGACCCGGTATTCACCATGGGTGACAAACCAGTACAATTGAAGCCTGACACGTTCCGCTACCTAGGGATCCAGATCTACCGCCAACCTAATGATCTTCTTGATGGGAACCTAGGGAGGGCGGTGCCATCCATTAAGTCGCAGATGCGATTCTGGAGCGCGCTGCCGCTGGCCGTGGGGGGTAGAATAGCACTCACTAAAATGGTTATACTCCCGCGGCTCTTATACTACTTTATGAATTTGCAGCTCTATGTTCCAGCCTCTTTCTTCACTGCATTTGAGAAACAGCTTAGAGACTTCATTTGGGGCAGCACCAGGCATAGACTGGCACTCAGCAAGTTATATTTGCCGACAGACCAAGGCGGTCTGGCGGCTCCCTGTTTTGAACATTACTATTTAGCCTCTCAATTACAATGGATCGCGCGCTGGCTATCGAATTGTCATTGCGCAGACACTGCAACTGCGCAGTCGCCCTACCTTCAGGAACACATTGTCAAACTGTTTCATCCGGGTGCGTGCTTGCGCCCGCCAGAGCCTTTGCTACTTGCTGTGGCATATAAATGTTTCCGCAGGAGTCTATATATAACACGAAGCATGACCCCCTATGCGCCGGCGATACCGTTAGAGGGTACCCCCACGGGGCAAACAATACTGTCAGCACTTACACTCAGGTAGTGGCAGGAACGTGACATCCACACCTTTGGAGACCTATACCATGAGGGGGCGCTTAGGTCATACGCCTCGCTGGTGGACGATGAGGGATTTCCGCCTGGTCAGTTTCTTGCCCACCGGGCACTGGTGGCCTCGCTTATGGCTAAATGGGGGGATATCGCCACAGAGCCGCTGACACACCTTACTATGCAATACCTGCATGTCATGGGACAGGGTAGGCACCTGACACACTGGTTTGCAGCTTCGCTCAGAGCCCACGCAGCGGTCAGCCTTGATACACTACGCCGTAAATGAGAGCAGGATCTGGGTCGTCCTTACACTGACAAAGAATGGGTCCAAGTTCTAGAGAGCCCGACCCGTATCCCTAGAAACATGCGCTTCCGGCAGATACAGCTGTATATTATACATAGGGCATACCTCACGCCTGCAAAAATGTATTTATTTATTTTTTGGGGAGTTTTATATAGCGCTGACCTATCCCGGGGTATTGGAGCGCTTTACAACAGTGTTTCATAATAGTTACATAGTAGAGCAGTCTTAAACATAAAGTTCGGCGGTCCAAGAGTGCTGAGGCTTCTTGAGGTAGTGGTTGAGTTCTGAGGTAGCCTCGTTGAATGCTTTATTGAGGTAGTCCGAGAATATTGAAGGCAGCCTAATTTTATGCACACTTGTCTGGAAGCGGGCTGAGGTGGATCTGAGTGGTGTAAAGTCAGAGAGTAACGGCGTCAGGGATAGCGTGAAGGCGGCGGCTATCCATTCGGGAGGGAGCGGTTGAGGAGGAGGGCTTTTAGGTGTTTTTTGAATTTTGTGAAGGACGGAATAGTTCTGATATCTGCTGGGATGGAGTTCCAGATTTTTGGGGCGTTTCCAGCAAACGACCTCGCAGCAGTTTTTTATTTGCGTGTTTCTCAAGGGGATGAGAAGGAGGGAGTTCGAGCTCCTGAGGTTTCTTGTCTGACCGGCCCTCTTGAGTTTGGCGGCCAGATAGTCCGGTTTTCCAGTGTGTAGGGCTTTGTGCGTGAGGCAGGCCATTCTGAAATTAGCTCGTTGTTCAACTGGGAGCCATTTTAGTTCTCTTAGTGCTGGTGAAATGTGGTCGTATTTCCTGAATCCGGTGACCATTCTGGCTGCTGCGTTGAGGGTTGTTTTGAGGGGAGCCAGGTGGGATTTTGTGGTGCCGGTTAAGGTTGCGTTGCCGTAGTCGAGTCTGGATAGCACCAGTGATTGGGTGGCTTGTTTGAGGTCTTTAGTAGGGATGAATGGTTTGATTTTGTAGAGAAGCTTCAGGTTGAGGAAGGCAGTCTTTGCAGAGTTTTTGATGTGGTTGGTCATGTCCAGTTTAGGGTCAAGGGTGATTCCTAGCGATTTTACGGAGTTGGCCAGGGTGAGATTACCGTTTAGAGCATCCATAGCTTTAAGCCATTCTGCGATCTGTGGGTTCTCTTCTTTGTTGGAGATGAGGAGGATCTCCGTTTTGTCCTGATTGAGTTTAAGGTGATTTTGGGACAGGCAGCGTTGAATTTCTTTTAGAGTGTTGTTTAGTCTGAGGATGTCGTTTGGTG
Organism: Calotriton arnoldi; assembly: GCA_963921515.1. Taxonomy (NCBI): domain Eukaryota; kingdom Metazoa; phylum Chordata; class Amphibia; order Caudata; family Salamandridae; genus Calotriton; species Calotriton arnoldi. The sequence continues at coordinate 1,240,159 of CAWUFW010005749.1, forward strand.
AGGAGGTTTCTAGATAGATCTGGCTGTCATCGGCATATAGGTGGAAGGGGATATTCGCCTTTTTAAGTATGGATGTGAGGGGTTCCATGTATATGTTGAACAGTTGTGGTGAGAGCACTGAGCCATGGGGAACACCTCTGCTGACGGGGTGGAGGTCGGAGGTAACGTTTTTGATGTTTATCCTTTGCGAGCGGTTCTGGAGGAAGGAGGTGAACCAGCGGAGGACCATCTCATCGGCACCTACCCTTTCTTGTAGGGCCTTGATGAGAAGTTGGTGATCTACCGTGTCAAAGGCTGCCGATAGGTCGAGGAGAGTGAGAAGGCAGCAGTGATCGGAGTCCAGTGACTAATGGATATCATCTGTGATATTGAGGATCGCCGTCTCAGTGCTGTAACCTTTTCTGAATCCCGATTGGTGGGGGTCAAGAAGGTTGATGTTGTCCATGTGCTGAGTCAGTTGTGAAAGGACGCATTTCTCGAGGATTTTGGATAGGAGGGGGAGATTGGAGACAGGTCTGAAATTGTTCAGGTCCATGCAGTTAAGGCCTGGTTTTTTTAGTAGTGGCGTTACTTGGCCGACTTTAAGGCATTCAGGTATGATGCCGGATCTCAGGGAGCTGTTGATGATTCTGCACCAGAACGGGGCTATGGAGAGTTTGAGTTTTTTGGTCAATTGAGTGGGTATAGGGTCCAGGACGTGAGAAGCGGGTTTGGAGGTGGAGATTAGCTTGATAATCTCGGCTTCCGTGATGGGATTGAAGGACTTCCATGTATTTGTGCAGTGCAGGCATGTATTTTCTATTGGAACTGGGGGCAGGCTTTCGCAGGCAGGATTGGTGCTGGTGTCTAGCGAGAGCTTAATCTTGGAGATTTTTTCTTCGAAGAAGATGGCGAAGTTTTCGCACAGTTCCTTGGAGGCCTGGGTGGAGGGTGTGGGGGCTTGGTGGTTTGTTGCTTGATGATTTTAAACAGTTCATTGGGCCTGTTTTTTGCATTGACCAGGGCGGAGCAGAAAAAATTGTTTTTTTCATTACGGATGTGTTTTTTGTATTTTCTCCGAGTTGCTTTGAGTTGTTCGAGAAGGCTTGCGGAGGGGTTGTTTCTCCAGAGTCTTTCTATGGCTCTAAGTTGTCTCCTTTCGTTGTTGATGTCCGTGTTGAACCAGGATCTGGATGGGATGTTCCTGGTTTTTTTTAGTTTCAAAGGGGCTATCTGGTCTAGAATGGATGTCAGGGATGTGTTATAGTGGTCAGTGAGTTCTGTCGTGGATAGATCATCCGAGGAGGTAGTGAGGAGGGAGTTGACTTTTTCCTCCAGTTCAATCATGTTGATCTGAGTGAGATTTCTGGTCCAATTGGGCTGTTCTTGGGTGGGGGGTTGTATAGTGGCTGGCTGAGTGAGGTGGAAGAGGATTAAGTGGTGGTCGGACCAATCTATGGGCAGGGTGTGGTTTATCGTCACTGTGTCACGTTTGGCGATGATGGCATCTAGGGTTGCTCCTTTATTGTGAGTTGTTTCTGTGCAGTGTTGCGTAAGGTTGTTATTGCATAGTAACTCACTCAGGTTTCGGATTAGCGGGTTGTTATCTTCATTCCAGTGTAGGTTGAGGTCGCCCAGAATAAGGTTGTTCGCATCTCAGACAGGTGTTCAGTGAAAGTGGTGGAGTTGCCTGGGGGGGTGGTAGATAAGGTGGCAGGTAAGTGGTTTTTTGTTGCACGTGTTGATGTTGACAGTTAGGCACTCAAAGGTGTTGTAGTTGAAGGATTCTGTTTCCGTCACGGAAATATTGTCTGTGGATGATTGCTAAGCCTCCTCCTCTTTGGTCTTTTCTGTCTTTGTGGGTGATTGTAAAGCCTGGGGGCACGAGAGTGTCCAGGAGTGGTAGGGAGGAATCATTAAGCCAGGTTTCGGTGATGAATGCTATGTCTATGTCGTGAGTGAGGATGGATTCTGCTAGTTCTGTGGCATGTTTGGTGGCTGATCTGCAGTTTATGAGCATGCAGTTTGTGGGGGTCGTCTCTGTTTTGGGTTACTTCGTTAGGGGGCCATGGGCATGTTAGTGCGGGTGGTCGGTGGTCTGGGTGAGTTTGGAGGGGCTTGGTCTCTTCCTAGTCTGGTGATCACCTGGATTTTGGAATGGAGGGTGACAGCAATAGGATTGTCGTACGAGGAGGCGAGATCCGCCGCCTCGCTCTCAGACATAGCGTATCTGGTTCTTTTCGGTCTCTGTGTCAGATTGGGGAGGGGGATAGCTACCCTTCTCTGGGGGGACAATGGACGGTCTTTGTTGCGTGTGGGTGGTGGAGGAGTGGGTGTGATGCGGTTGGTGGGGCGCTGCGAAGTTGGCTAGGATTTCACTAAGGCTTCGGATTATAGTTGTTATCTGGGTTTCCAGCAGGGAGAGTCGCTGCTCAGTCTCTAATTCGTTGAGGTAACGGGACTGGACCTGTGCAGGTGTGTTGGGCCTAGGGGGGGGAGAGTCTCAGGGTGTTGGGTAGCTTAGTGGTGGCTGTGTTGTCCGTGTCGGGTCTGGGGAGAGAGGATCTCAGGGAGATGGGTAGCCTTGTTTTGGTTGTGTTATCTGTGTGTTGTCTGGGCGGGGCCGTGAGTGCAGGGTAGCGGGGATCTTGTTGGGGTGTAGGTGCTATATTGCCTGTGGGTTCAGGGGGATGGGTGTTCAGGTTGTTCGGGGTGAGTTGGAGTGAGTGGAGGGCAGGTGGCGGGTGGGTGTGAGAGCCTGCAGGTGACAGATGGGGGTGAGAGCCAACGGTGGGCAGTAGGGGGTCTTGTTCTCTATGGGGGTGGTGAGGGGATGTCGTGTGGTGAGGGGTCTTGTTGGGGTGTAGGTGCTTTATTGCCTGTGGGTATGGGGAGGTGGGTGCTCAGGTTGTTTGCAGTGGATTGGGGTGGGTGGAGGGCAGGTGGTGGGTGGGGGTGAGAGCCAGCAGGTGACAGATGGGGGTGAGAGCCAACGGTGGGCAGTAGGGGGTCCTGTTCTCTATGGGGGTGGTGAGGGGGATGTCGTGTGGTGAGGGGTCTTGTTGGGGTGTTGGTGCTTTATTGCCTGTGGGTATGGGGAGGTGGGTGCTCAGGTTGTTCGCAGTGGATTGGGGTGGGTGGAGGGCAGGTGGTGGGTGGGGGTGAGAGCCGGCAGGTAGCGGGTGGGAGTGAGAGCCGAGGGTGAGAAGTAGGGGGGTCCTGTTCTTTATGGGGGTGGTGAGAGGGATGTCATGTGGTGGGGGTGTGTGAGGTTGCTAGGTAGTATCGGAGCGGTAGGTGGCAGGTGGTGGTGAGAGCCGATGGAGGGGAGTAGGGGGGTCCTGTTGTCCCTGGGGGAGGAGCAGGGGGTGTCATGAGGAGGTGGGCGTGCGGGGTTGCTAGGGAGTACCGGTGATGTGGGTGTCAGGTGGGGGTGAGAACCGGACAGGGGTAGTGGAGGGGACATGCTCTCCCTGGGGGTGGTGTGGGGATGCCGCGTAGTGAGGGGCGTGTACTGTTGTTAGTGAGTGCCAAAGCGGTAGGTGAGTTCAGATGGCGGGTCCGGTTCCTCCGGGGGGGAGTAGGGGCAGGAGAGGAACGGGAGCGTGAGAGGGTGCATTCCGGAGAGAGGGGAAGAGGGCGTCAAAGGACTCTAGATTGTCGCTGTTGGCTTGTATCAGGACTGTGCCATTGGAGTAGATGGTCACCGTGGTATTTCCAGTACGCCTTGAACGGTAAGGGAGTGATATAGTTAGTTTGCAGCTATGTGAGGTGTTGGTGATTTTTGAAATGTTGAGCTGCGATCTGAAGATGGATTTCCATGCTTCGTGTCTCTCAGTGTGGAAGATAAGGTCCATTTGTACCTTTCCTTTGGAGGGGCAGTGGTAGATGTCTGTGAAAAGTGACTCGGGATGCTGTCTGATCAGTTTCTGTTTGAAGTTCTTCTTCGCTTTGGGTGAGAGGTCAGGTGGGAAACTGATCGCGAAGGAGTTCAGGCCGTGTGGAATTACATGGTTCGTAGAGGAGGGGGCGTGTGGGCTGTCGTGTCGGGGGGCATTGTGTGTGGATGGGACGGGGGCAGGCTCCGTAATGGGGGTCGGAATAATTGTCTCCAGAGAGTCCTCGGAGGGTGGTAGGAGAGTGATGGAGAGATTCGGGTTTGGAGAGATTTGGGTAGTTATTACGTGGGCTAGTTGAAGAGGGCAGACTCAGGGGTGCGGTGGATTGGGGTGCTGGCGGTGTGGATTGCGGGGTTGCCTCAGTCGAGGGTTACGGTCCCGGGCGTCCCTCTAGAAGTTAGGCATAAATTGATGGTGGTCACGGGTGTGTTCGGTCTCACTACCTTCTTCCTGTTGGTGGAGGATTCGGAGCAGCATAGAGCTCAGTCCGTGGTGTTTTCCACTCAAAGGTGGTCATAATTGACCAGATGAGAGCAGGGAAGTATCAGACCAGATACAAACAGGATCAAACAGTGAGCAGCGTGGAGCTCCTGTCCGTGGTGGAAAAGTGCCATTTAGTGGTGGTGGTTTAGTGGTTGTCAGTTCGGGTACAGTGACTTAGGCGGCCATCTTGTGGTTGGCACCGGAGAGCTCTTCACCTCAGGAGAGGAGGGGTAGGTCACAGGTTGCGACGGGGGGGTCGCGCTGCAACAAGGACAGGTCGACTATCCTGAAATCTATTGGCATAGTTAAGATCTAGGTGGGGCATGCGTTTTAGTTTTCCTGCCGATTTGCGGGAATGGCGGCCATTTTGGGGACAGGCACAGGCGAGTGGTGGGAGCTCAGGTCTTTATTTGCAGGGGGGGGTCGCGCCCCACTAGGAACGGGTGGAAGGCTGTCCCGCAGGGGTTTCCGAGTACCTCACTTCTAGTACTCACTTACTGGCTCAGCGGTGTCGTGAATCCGGCTTATGGAGTCTGGCCGGGGCGGCCATCTTGGTGTCAGGCATCCGAGGGCTGCGTGGGTCGGTGCTGTCCAGGAGTCTTCGCGCTGCTTCTATCCTCTGCTGTTCCTGTCTCAAAACGTGGCCCACGAGGGATTCGCTCAGAGGTGAGTGCCTCAGTGCTTTTATTTTCTTCCCCCCAATGGAGCATCAGTAGGGGTCGGGAGCACGTTCCTCCTTCTGCAGGGCTACGATCTTTCTTCTGCTGGGCAATGGGGGTCAAAGCACTCTTGTGGTCCCCATGCCATTTTTTTAATCTTATTTCTTCCGGTGCTCCTGCACCGCCACGGTGTCCACGGCCGATTTACAGGGCGGTGGGAGCCTGCGAGACCCAGGAACTTTCAGTTTTGTTCCGGGGCTTCACTTCTTCGTCCAGTTTCCCCGTGGCTTTTAGCGGCTGGCAGCAGCAGTGTGTGTTGTTTCATTCCCCTTCTTGCATGATCCGGTGTTGGGGGAGCGGCAGACGTGGTGTGGAGGGGGGGGACAAGCAGGGATTTCCACCGAGTGTCGGTGACCCTAGTGTCCGGGCCCCAGGACACTTTCAGTTTCGGTTTCGGAGCTTCGGTCCTTCGTCCGGTTTCTTTGTGGATTCTTGCGGATGGCGGCAGCGCTGAATCTTGCTTCAGACCTCTTTTTACCTGGTCCGGTGGGGGAAAGGCAGAAGGGGTGTGCAGGGGGGGCAAGCAGGGATTTACACCTTGTTGGTGATCCTAGTGCCCGGGAGCTTTGTTGAGGAGCTCCATCCCAGCGCCCATCTTGGCTCTTCTCAAATCAACCGACACTTTAACAGCAGAGATGCTAAATGCCCAAGATGCGGGGAACTGGGGGCTGACTTACTTCACATGTTCTGGAGCTGCCATACAGTGGGTGCATACTGGAGGGAGGTGGCCACATTGTTACACATCTGCACTGGTCAGGAGATGCCGTTCGAATGGCCTGCATACCTATTACATAAGTTCTGCAGGACACCCGCCACGAAAGTCACATCCAGGTGCCTAGATCTGGGATTGAAAGTGGCCAAGAGTCTGATTAGTAAGAAGTGGAAGGCGTCTGACCCTCCCCACATACGCGCTTGGCGTAACTCTATGCTTGCATGGGCCAAAGTGGAGAGTTTCACAATTAAACGCGAGGAAACTCTGGGGCTACATAAGATCCATATCGCCATGTACTGGGATGCCATATACGCTGAGCTGCAACATGCTACAGACACGCCACCTGTAGACCTATCTGAGGCCCCAGCAACAGACCACTAGGGCATGTTTCGCTTGTCGCAGCATATGCATCACGCCATGTTCTCCAAGGCAAGCACACAATGGTTCACATAGCGCATGTATGTACAGCCTGGAAATGGGGAGGCAGCTTGTAGTTGTACATTGTCCGGATCACACGAAACACTGTCCACGCAGCTATGATGGGATTACGGGTTATATAAATGTTTGATATGTTCTGTTGCACACGTTAACTACCTGATTATCTGTGAATCTTTTATTGACACCCAACGGTACATGAGCACCGGTGCAACCAAGGACTCTGTAGGGTGGCACGTGCACACACATGCTCAGGCCAGCAACCATCAAGATCCAAGCTCCAATGGACACTTAAGACTGCGATACATGAATGGACTACTATGCCCATACGACCCCCTTCTCCCCTTCCCTCTCCCCACCCCTTACCTCTGCATTGGACATGCGCTGGAAATGCACATATTGTCATTTGTCCTGTTAGGTTGCTTAAGCTGATCTGTGACATGTACTGCCATTATGTAAGAACCTGCATGCAGTGCGAATTGTAAAACTCTGAAATGCCCAACAATACGCAAATATGTAATCGTCGGGATGTATCTATGTGAAAACTTAATAAAAACAGATTCACAAAAAAAAAAAATAGATGTATAACTGTGTTTTATAGGTATTGGATCTTCCGATGCATAACACGTGAAAATACATGTAGAAGCATAGACATACCTCAGCAAAGTCAAAATGTTAAAACGAACACTAGAGCAATACACAATGGGCCACTATGTTACTTGAAATGGTGTGCAGCTTTTATCCATACCATAGAAACCGATTGGGACTTTTCTGTGCTGGCCAGATGCCGCCAGCAGCTCAGTGAGGGTCTAGGTGGTATTTTTCAACGCAAATGGACCTCTTTTACCTTCCTTTTACAAACGGGAGGAGAGAAAGCATTAGGAAGGGGCAGGAGGGGGGATGTGGGGGGGTCAAGGGACATATCATTCTCAGTCTCTCGATCTGCCGGCCCTGTAATATACGCAGATTCACCACGAGCAGTAAGCCTCACAACTACCTTCACTTATATTCATGTGTGCTTCACGAGTGTGAGCAAACCCATGCACCAAGTGTCCGGGCAACATTTCATTTTTTTCTATCTTCCTGAAATTAATAAAACATATGTCTTCTAAAACTCTCCCCCCGCTCCCCCCCAAGTATTTTCCGACAAGGAACAATCTGCAAACGTGGGCCATTTCCTTTACGTTCCCCGAACTGATTTTGGACCCCAATTCATCCCAGTACCTCAGACACAAGACCATGTAGTTCTTTCAACAAGACACACTACACTCATGTATCATTGAAACTTGTATTTGTTAAAATTTACAAATGAAAAACAAATTTAAGAAAACAATTTTAACGTTTTTTTTACTATTATTTGATACATCCAACTGTCCATAATTACCTTTAAAAAGTATGAAAGGCGAGTGAGGCGTTATTGAGTGATTGCATAAGCTCTTTTGTACTACTGTAAGGCATTCTCTGACTATAACTAAACTGTGTTGCAGATTACATAAATACATGCATACTCCTGTAGTGAACAAATGACTGTAACAGTACTGCCTCACATTTTCTATGAGTCCCAGTGTATTGCAAGAATAATTGGAGAAATGCTTCCATTGTACCTCACTGAATGAATAAGTGCATAGATTGTACTTCAAGAAATTCATCTCTGAATACATAGTGCCTGAGTGAATGCTTGAGTGCAAAAGTACTCCCTCGCTCATTGCATGACTGCATAAGTAACCCATGATTGATTTAATTTGTGTGGTAGTAGTGCCTACTTGATTCTATGAGTGCATGGCTACTGTCTAAGTGACTATATCAGTGAAAAGATAATACCTACCTGTTTACAACACTGCATGGAAACTGCCTGAGTAAAATAAAATGACTTCGAGAGTAATTTCTGGGTCATTGTGGGAATGCATGGGTAGTACCTGAGGGAATCGATGAGTGCTTTGGTACTGCCTGAGTCATTAATTAAGTGCAAGAATACAAACGGGGGGATTGCATAATTGTGTTGGTAATGTTTGATTCATTGGATATGTGTATAGCACTGCCTACTTGATTGCATAAAGCATTACCCCGTTCATACATTTAACTACCTTGAAATTACTTTTATTCATGAATGGGATTCGTTGGTTTTGCATTTTTCTGTCAGAATGAAGATAAATAAGTTTTCCTAACAGAGAACCACAGTGTTTGTTCCGTTGAATATTCTTTAGTTTGTACACAAGTTAACTTAAACTGTTTTTTTAACAAACTCCAGTAGCTGCTGTTATTCCCATGCCCCAGTGTGCTTTTCAAAAGCAGTTATCTTATTCCAAATAACCACAAGTGTTGTGGCTTACAAGCAGGAGTCCCATACATACCAACTCTTTCACAACGAGTTACATGTTGCACCAATGTCTTCTGTCCTCCCCCACATGCGTTTGCAGATAGTTTGGTCTGGCCTTCCATTCCTACTTTGAAAACAGATTTTAATAGCGTACACTAACTCAAAGCGCTATTGTTTCAACAAGAAGTGGTACTCACATCAGCTCGTGAGACCTTCAAATAGCAGGTGGCTAAACCACCAAGTGACATTGACTCACTGCTCTATACCAATCTCCCACTACATTTTGCACAATTTAAACGCCAAATATTTAATCAGTCTGAAACCGAGGCCTACCACATTTTTTTAAACTAGCCGACTCCTGCCTTGTTAGCTCTTTTCAGACTATTTTTATAGTAATACCGGATTTTATTCATTCTAATTTTGCAAGCGCATTTGGCGGGTTCCCTTGCTGCTCTTGCTGGTATGCGCATTGCTCGTTCTTCAGCTCCTACTACGAAATGGCTGCCCGTTCTGTGCTTCAATCCCATCCAGGTCAATTGCGGCTGTACCGTGAATGGATGCTACAACTTTTTGAATGCTTGCCATTGGCATATTTTGGCATCAGCTATAGGCTGAATTTCCGCTACGTGTATTTCACCTGCGTGCAACCTGTGTTCTACTGTCTCAGGTGCCCCTTTGAATGCGACCTGCATGTCTGCCTCTCCACTACTTCACGCGGTCGCCTGGATTATGAACTGTTGCTGCGACCATTGCTGGCTCATGACCAGGACTGTTCCGGAGACACATGCTTGATGGATGCGTTTAATAATGCAATAAGGGGGAGATGGAGTACATGCACTCATGCGCAGCGCCTCTTGCAGCAGACTATCATCGAATATCACGCAAGTTGCCCTGACATGCTCCTGCTTGCAGAAGATTACGATGACCATGACTGTTCTTTCGACTTGCTGAATTGGATGGCGACCCTCTTGGAGAGGTGCAGGTGACCTTTTGGAGCTGATTGCATATCACGGTGCTTCTGAGTTCTTGAACTTCGATGGATCTCCATAAGTGCGCATGGTAACCTGATTTGATGGCCTCTTATTTCTACACTTCAAGAACACTGTTTTTTTTCCTTTTTCTCATTTCGCTTTTCGTTCCTTTTTGGATTTTCAGATATTGACTTTCTTTACGAATTCCCCTTTACAGACTTGGCTACGCTCTCTTTATGTTTGTGCTCTGTTTGCCTGGGTGTTACAGAGCTGGCCGACAAAAAAGGTGACTTTGCCGTTGGGGACATTATCAACTTCACTAAGTTACCATCAACCGTGCATCCAATATCCAGTTTTTACGCACAATAACACAAACGTATATTTTACTAAATACCTTGTTCGTACTTGAGAACTATCTGCGGTGTTTGTGTTGAGCATTTTTTGACACTTTAAATTGAACATTGTAGGCAAAGTCAATAAACAGTGTCCCTTGTTATTTTGTTGTGGTTAGGGCCTAGCACTTGTATAAAAATATACACTGAAATTCTTGTTGAACACACGTACTGTGATACAATTGGAATATACGAATAAGTGGCACACAAACTTGGATAGAACCGTTTCCAAGGAGAACAGCGAAACAGATTCTGTAATTTACAATTACTATCTATATTAAAAGTTATGTAGTCTGCAGACAAACCTCTGAGATGTTCTATTTTATAATAATACTTCTTTTTAGCAGGGAGAGAAACGTTACACAAGATAGTCTTTTCTCTATTCTCTTTTTATGATGACATCTCTCTTTATCAGATATCAATTCACTACTATACTGATTATAATTCTATCATACAATTTTATTTTTGTTGTGGCACATATAATGCACATTACGCCATGTTATTTAAAATGAATTTTTTTAAATGTTTCATGTCTGTGTCAGATGTTACAAATACAATAGTGACAGTTAATTCCTTTGCCACCATCTCTTTTACCTCATTTGCCTGTTGCATCTTCACTACTCAGCAACTACTAACAATGTTGGGCCTAACCAAATGCAAACCAGAAAACCTTTCCATATCACAGTTGAAATTCTCACCATATTACTGAAAGGATGCATACATCTCCCTGTGCCTTTTCCTAGTGGCATCATACTTAAAACAAACATACAAATAGATCTATACCTATGTTTTATTGGTATCGGATCTTCCGATACATAACTCGTGTGAAAATACATGTTGAAGCATAGACATACCTCAGCAAAGTTAAACTGTTAAGACGAATCTTCGAGCAATGTAAATTGGGGCGATATGTAAGTTGCAACTGTGTGCAGCTTTTTTGCATAGCATAGAAGTCGATTACGACTTTCTCTGTGCTCCTCAGATGCCGCCAGCAGTGCAGTAAGGGTCAACGCAGATGGGCCTCTGTTACCTTCCTTTTACAAATGAGGGGAGAGGAACTGTTAGAGAGCTCCCAGTCTCTCGATCTGCCGCCCCTGTGATATAGGCAGCTTCAGCACAAGCAGGAAGCCTGACAATTACCTTAACTTATATTCACGTGTGCTTCACGAGTGTGAGCAAACCCGTGCACCAAGTGTGCAGGCAACATTTGATTTTTTTCATCTCCCTGAAGTTAATAAAGCATGTCCCTTGTAAAGCCCCCCCCCAGTATTTTCCGACAAGGTACAATCTGCAGAAGGCCATTTCTTTTACATTTCCCGGGCCGATTTTAGACCCCAATCCATCCCTGTACCTTAGTCACAAGACCATGTAGTCCTTGCAACATGACACACTGCACTCGTGTAGCATTGAAACCGATTGCGACTTTTTCTGTGCTGTACAGATGCCGCCAACAGACCGGTGAAGGTCTAAGTGGTATTTTTCACGGTAGATGGGCCTCTGTTACTTTCCTTTTAGAAAGAGGAGATGGAAGAAACATTGGGGGGGAGAAAAGAGGGGGGAGTCAAGGAACGTGTCATTCCCAAACTCTCGATCTGCCGGCCCTCTAATACACGCAAATTCAGCACAGGGAGAGAGCCTGACAATTACCTTCACTTATATTCACATGTACTTCACCAGTGTGAACAAATCTGTACACAAAATATGCAGGGAACATTTCCATTTCTTTTTTATCTCCCAGACATTCATAAAACATATCTCTTGTAAAGAATCCCCCCCTGTATTTTCCGACAAGGCACAATCTACAAACGTGCCTATTTCTCTTACATTGACCGGGCCGATTTTGGATCTTAGTTCAACCCTGTACCTCAGTCACAACACCATGCAGTCCTTTCAACATAAGAGACTGCATTCCTCATTTCACGAAGACACTTAAATATATACGGCACACTTCAACAATACCTTCCCAAAGACTCATACAAAGTACCATAATCACTAATCCCTTTGCCAGCATGTCTTTGACCTCATTTGTCTTTTGCATCTTCACTACTCAGCAACTACTAACAGTGTTGTGCCTACCCAAATACAAAGCAGAAACCCTTTCCATGTCACACTTGAAAGTCTCACCATATTTGCCAGGGTATGACCTGGTGCGCCTGCTCTACGGGCTGTTATTCTGTTTTAGATTCCGAAGGACTACATTTCCCAGAATGCCATGGTGGGAGGAGTCACATGCTATATGAAGCAGGAGCACGCATCAGGTAGCGTGCGTAATTCTGCATTCGAGGAGAGGCATCAGGTGTGGAGAGAACCCGTCCGTCCTGAAGTAAGGTGCGGATCTATTCTAACCCCTCGTCTGCCGCTTGGACTTAGCGAAGCCATTCCTCGTTCTGAGGCAGACTCGCGGTTCTTTTCCAAACCGGAGTCTGCTGTGTTCTGGTTGCGAGCGCCGAGGGAGGCGTTACCAAGAGAGGGGCATCGAGGCTGCCTTCAGCTGTTCCGGGTAAGACTGTGTCGAAGCTTCATCAGCCATTGAAGCAACAGAGTATCTCGGGTGAGCGGAGCGTTAGGTAGAAGCTGAACGCGCTCCATTTCATAACGTTTTTTCTTATACCACTTTTGGCAGTTCTTGCTGAGAGTGCAATTTTACTTTCTTTGGATGCCTTAAATATTGAGGAGGAGAGTGTTATACTGGATCCCATATCGTAAACGTGGATTAGGAATTCCCAAGATCTGGCGAATGATGTAATTGGCCTGATTCCTTGTTCCGAGACTGCATGGGTTAATGAGAACCATTGGGACTTGAAATTCGTACCTTTCTTTGGAGCAGTGCCTTCACTCTTATATCAATGCTGGTGGCATTTCTGTTTATTCTGGCTTGTATGTTATTTAAAGAAGGGAATTGAATAACAAGGGTTGGTACCAGTAGTGGGAGGTATTTATAAGGGCCTGAAGAAGTGGTTAATGTGGAATAATCTGTGTGCTTTGTGTTGTAGGTGTATCCTCCTCCTGTGCGAGATGAATCGTGCCTGAGGTAGTGAGGTCCAAAAGAAACACCAAGGCCGGTGGAGCTTGTGTTACAGGTACTAGTTCCCCTCTAGTGAGACCTTTTGAGAGTAGCTATGATTTTAGGCCTGTATTAATTGATGTGTTTTTTGATTACAGGTTTCCCTTTCCCGGCTGTTCCCACCCTAAATTCCTTTCCCTCACTTGATCGCCCCAAAACTCTGTAACACAGGTGTTGGAGTTGGGGATGTCGAGAGGTGGACCCCTTTGAGCATCGATCGGATCCTGAGGAGTTCTTGTGGTTTTGACAATATTACTGAAAGCATGCGTACATCTGGCTGTGCCTTTTCCTAGTAGCATATACTTAAAAGAAACATACAAATAGATATATACCTGTGTTTTATAGGTATCGGATCTTCCGATGCATAACACGTGTGAAAATACATGTAGAAATATACACATACCTCAACAAAGTTACACTGCTAAGACAAACACTTGGACAATGTACAATGGGCCGGTATGTAAGTTGCAAATGTGTGCCGCTTTTTTGTGTAGCATGGAAGGCGATTGGAAGTTTCTCTCTCCTGTTCAGGTAGTACCAGCAGCCCAGTGAGGGTTAAACTAATATTTGTCGGAGCACATAGGCCTCTCTTACCTTCCTTTAAAAAACGGGGAAGAAGGAAGCGTTGAAGGGATGTAAGAGGAGAGGGGGTGTCAAAGGACGTATCATTCCTAGTCTCTCGATCTGTAGGACCCTCTACTGTACACAGATTCTGCACGGCCACGGAGCCTGACAATCACGTATAGTTCACCAGTATAAACAAATCCGTACACACGGCCAATGTACAATAGGCTGGGCCCACGTCACTGGTATTGAAACATCTACGAGGGCCCACGCCTCTGGTCGATTTAGCCCCACCACTAGGCTACCAACGCAGTCCGACAGAATCGCTCCCACCCCATCGGCCCCCTGCCCGCAAGATCTTCCCTCTCATGGGGATACTGATCGACCTAGCCCCACCACTAGGCTACTGGCACACTCCACCAGAATTGCTTGCATGCACCTGGCCCCCTGCCCGCCAGAACCTACCTCTCTTAGAGATATTGATAATCTCCACTGCAGAGCCACCGAATTAACCCTGAGTATCCACAAGTCCATTCTGGATCTAAAGCACCACCCAGTGAGGGTCCAAGTAATATTTTTCAAAGCAAATACGCCTCTGTTACCTTCCTTTTACAAACGGGGAGGTGGAGGAAGCGTGGGGGGGGGAAGTGAGGGGGTCAAGGGACGTGTCATTCTTAATCTCTCGATCTGCCGGCCTTCTAATGTCTGCAGATTCTGCAAGGGCAGGGAGTGTGACAGTTACCTTCACTTATATTCAAATATAGCTCATCAGTGTGAAAAGTCCGAGCACAACGTCTGCACGCAACATTTCCATTTTTTTCATCTCCCTCAAGTTAATAAAACATGCCTCTTCTAAACCCCCCAGTATTTTTCGACAAGGCACAATCTGCAAACGTGCACCATTTCCTTTATGTTGCCCGGGTCGATTTTGGAACCCAAATCAACCCTGTACCTCACTTTCAAAACCATGCACTCCTTTCATCATGACAAACTGCACTCCTTCTTTCTCGAAGGCACCTAAATATATATAGGGTACCTGTTCAGCAACTACTCACTCATTTTGTAACAAATGTGAAACAGCACACTTCTGTAATACTATGTTATTTTAAAGAAAAAAATATTTTCAAACTTAAAAATATCACCCCAAAGACTTATTCACTACTACACAATATATAACACACCTTATTCATTTTTAACTCACCTCTGTAGTTGGTATGCAGATTTCAAATTTCACAAATGCATGAAATATTTTCTTTCTCACACAATAAATGTAATTCAAGACTCTCATCAAGGATAAAACCAGTAATGGCAAACTTTCTCTCACTTTCCGCACAGAAATAGATGTAAATAACAAATCAAAATCGTTCCTTCATTATTTCAAATTGCAAAACACATTTCTATTGGTTACTCATATTAACCCTCTCTAACTCTCTTTTAAAACGCCCCAAACTGGTTCTCTTATTTTGTGGATTGGAGACTCCCCCACACTGCTGCATTGCCATACAGCCCGAACCCTTACAACAATTCAGAAGCCTATTTCTAATAATACTACTGCAAATTTTGAACAACACACTTCTTCTAGACATACTACTAATTTTGAAAAACTAACTTTAATAGCTTATCAGTTGTAATTAATTTTGCATTTCATATTTTTTTTAATACCACAGTTATTTCTGCTCCTCCCCCAATCACCTTATTGCCAGTTTCCATACCAACAGTTTGTGCAACATTCAATGGCAGGTGCGGGTCTCAAGTTCACCATATTTCATCCCAACAGTTTCTGCAACATTCAACTGCAGGTGCGGGTCACAGGTTCACCATATTTCATCCCAACAGTTTCTGCAACATTCAACGGCAGGTGCAGGTCACAAGTTCACCAATTTTTTAAGTTCAGAACAGTACCTTCCAAATGCAAGTAGCAGGTGTGGTTGACTTCTGCACATCTGATCGTATCCTATGAAGTGTACGTTTCAAATTTTTTTATTAACCAATCAGAAACATACTTTTTCACGAAAGTAATATGCACCCTAGTTTTCACTGCACAATGTTCTTTATCAGTCAATCAGTTATCGGTTTTCTCAAAAAAAAGCTTAATCTCCACCTTTTAACATATCTCTCATTCTACCAACGGACTACATGAGCTACAGGCATCTTTGGATTCCTTCCAGCCATACATTCAAAATGCTAGTGTGGATCGTAGGACACAGCTATGTTTACTGGTGCAAAAGGTATGCTGAACACAGACGTATTGACAAAGACCTAGGTTTACAAAATGTGGACATTAAATGGTTTGCACAGAAAGGATTAAAGTGGCACCAATTGTTGCCTTTGGTTAAAATGTCTTTGCATCTCCAACCCCCTGACCTCATGACTGTGCACTGCGGTGGCAATGACCTAGGCACATTGACTGGGGTAGGTCTGGAAATGCTAATGAAGGATACCTGTGCACAATTGATGTTGCTTTTGCCTCAAACTGTCTTTGTATACTCGAATATATGCCAAAGACAAAAGTGGAAATGGTCAAATCAATTCTGTCCTCAGATTGAGAAAGCTAAGAAGAATGTCAATAAAGCTGTTTCTGCATACCTCAGAGATCATAGAATGGGGTCCATCTACACAACAATCTACGTTTTGATATGGATGACAATTACAGAAGTGATGGAGTTCATTTCACAGATCAAGGAAACAGAGTTTTTCTCAACAACCTGAAGCTGTTCATCCGCATTTACATGTAGCACCAACAAACTCATAATGAAAACAAGGGCTCTTTTTAGAGCCACCCTATCACTCAGAACTCAGCCGGGCCATTTTAGGCCCCGGAAACCGCATCCCCTGGGGCCTGGCCATAATGTTTGGGAACTGCGCAAAGAGCCCCAATGCCCCCGCAGTCCCTGCCAGCTCCCCACCTCCTGCGGCAGCCGGCATTCCTTTTGAACAAAGCCAGCTGCTCCATGCAAGCTCCCTTTGCCCAAAAGCAAATCTGCTTCGCTTCATGGAAGCGAGAGCAAAGTTCCTCCTCTCGCTTCCATGAAGCGAAGTAGACGTTTGCTATGACAGAGCGGGAACTCTGCAGCGATCCTGCCCTGCCATAGCAAACTACAATGTCCCAGGGGTAGGCGCCATGGGTCATTGTTGGAACCGGCCCTCGGAGATGACGATACCCAGGGCCATGGAAAGCTCCTCAAGGGAAATTGGACGATACGCCTCCATCCAATTTAAAGGCCCGGGAACATCGTGCTCCCTGGGGACGGCAGTCCGCAACAGACCCACATTTTAATTCAAGAATGCCCCGGGGAAGTAGTGCCCCCCTGGACAGTGTCGGGGAGGCTTCACCCCTCCACATTTAAATTTTACATAATGCTCCGGGGAAGTGCTGCTCTTTGGGGCAGAGGGGGAGGGGGACGCGTGCCCCCCCATATCATTATATTTCCCCCTGGGAACTGCATGCCCATGACAAAAGTAGCCCCCGCATTTTAATTGTAAATGTCCCGAGGAAGTAGTTGTCCCCGGGACAGTGTGGGGGAGCCTTCACCCCTCCACACTTATATTTTACGTATACCTCCAAGGACGTGCTGCTCTTCGGGACAGAGGGGGAGGGAAAATGCGTACCCCCCCATATCATTATATTTGCCAAAAGGAAGTGGCGGTCCCCATGACAGAAGTAAACCCCGCATCATAACTAAACATTGTTCCCAGGAACTGGCCCACCCGGGGCCTGTATTAAACGAAGCGTGTGACACGGCACTTAGTTTTTCTTTTTTCCACCGTGATTTCCAGGCCCTATGTAAATCCCGCCAAAAACATATAAAAAATTGTTTTGTTTTTTACCTTCGGACTCCCTGTGGCACCCCCTGAGCACCCTAGGGGGGTCACAGTGTTCCTACCCTGCCCTCTTCTACTTTTTCCCCCTACTCGTTTCAACCGAGTCACAAGATGGCTGCCAACGCTTCCTAGTTTGAAGTGTTGGCAGCCAATCAGAGGCAAGCTCGTGCTCGGGACGGCTCAGCCAATCATATCTCACAATTCTCAAATATTGATATCTGTAAATGTTTAAATATCTCAAAAACTACTAAATGGATTTACACCATTTAAAGAAAAGCGTGCTTTCTGGACCAAGAGCTATCTCTCTGCCAAATTTGGTGTAATTCCGTTCAGCAGTTTGGGCTGTAGCCGTGTCTAAAGTTTCCTATGGAAATTAAAATGGAGAATACACGTTTTGGGAACCCCCCTTTTTTCTCGGCCCCTGCTTGACAAATCACCCCGAAACGTTGAATACAGGAGTTGATCTGAGTGAACAATTAGTTTTGAAAACTTCGCGGAGATTTGTCAAACGACGCCAAAGATACTGGCAAAAGAAAAAACGCTGCTTTTCCTATGGAATTTAGGTCCTAACTATAACTACCTACTGGCAACCGCCAGTAGGTTATATATATATATATATATATATATATATAAATATATATATAGATATATATAGTAAATCCTAAATATTTTCATATCTAACATTAATGTAAGGCAAATTAACAAATTAACTAAATATTAAAAAGTATTTAATACTACATTTATATATAAATAAACAGACATATATAATAATGTATGTGATTGGTTCTATGTTTATATATACATCTATAAATATATATATATATATTGTAAAATAATAGAGTTACCTTATATATATATTTATATATATATAAGGTAACTCTATTATTTTACAATATATTAAATTTTTGGGATTATGTTTTACATTTATTTCCATAAAAGCATATATATATAGTAAATACATTATTTAGCGTACAGGATATTAAAGCACATCACAAAACAAATACAATAAAAATTAAATACACTTAAAAAGCCATGATATAAAAATCGTCATTAAAACTTCAGATACAACCCATAATAGGCACTTAAATACAAGTTAAAACATATCAATAGCATAAAAAGGCACATAAAAGCTGGTCCTGTTACAAACGGTGCATATTCTTATTGCTTTTGGCAACACTTGCACTCCCTTTAAAATTGCATTATTACAACCCCCGGCCCATTTCTGACATCACTAGTGTAAATCATAATTTGACACATGGGTTGTATGACCAAGAAACATAAAAACATATCAATCAATCAATCAGGGGTTTATAAAGTGCGCTACTCACCAGTGAGGGTCTCAAGGCGCTGAGGGGGGGTGCAGCTCCGGATCAGTCGAAGTGCCAGGTCTTGATGCTCTTCCTGAAGGTGTGCAGAGTGGGGGAGCGTCTGATGTTGACTGGGAGCTTGTTCCAGGTCTTTGCTGCAACGTAGGAGAAGGCTCTTCCACCTGCTCTGGTTCTGTGAATGTGTGGGGTCTCTGCCAGGGTGAGGTCGGCGGAGCGGAGGTTCCTTTTGGGTACGTGGAAGGAGACTCTTTCGTTGAGGTATTTCGGTCCGATGTTGTGGAGAGATTTGTAGGCATGGGTGAGTAGCTTGAAGGTTACTCTCTTCTTGATTGGGAGCCAGTGGAGATCTTGTAGGTGCTGGGTCATGTGCTTGTGTCGTGGGGTTTCGAGGACGAGTCTGGCTGCGATGTTCTGGATGGTTTGGAGCTTGTGTAGCAGGGTTTTGTTGATTCCGGCATAGAGGGTGTTACCGTAGTCCAGTCTGCTGGTTATGAGTGCGTGGGTGGCGGTCTTTCTGCATTCGGGGAGGATCCACTTGAAGGTCTTGCGGAGGATGCGGAGGGAGTTGAAGCAGGTGGAGGCGACGGCGTTGATCTGGCGGGTCATGGTGAGGGAGGAGTCAAGGATGATGCCAAGGTTTCAGGCGTAGTCTGATGGAGTGGGTGGGTTTCTAAGGGCAGAAGGCCACCATGTGTTGTCCTAGGTGGTAGAGGAGGGTCCAAGGACGAGGACCCCTGTCTTCTCCGAGTTGAGCTTAAGGCAGCTGTTGTTCATCCAGGCTGCGACGTCTTTCATTCCTTCCTGGAAGCTGAGTCTGGTGTCTTCGGGGTACTTCGTGAGGGCGAGGATAAGCTGGGTGTCTTCAGCGTAGGATACTATGCTGAGCCCATGCTGTCTAACGATGGCAGCGAGGGGGGCCATGTAGATGTTGAAGAGCGTGGGGCTGAGCGAGGATCCTTGGGGTACTCCGCAGTTGATCTCTGTGGGTTCGGAGAGGAAGGGTGGAAGTCTGATCCTTTGGGTTCTGCCGGTGAGAAAGGAGCGGATCAAGTCGAGGGCGGTTCCTCGTATGCCGAAGTCGTGGAGACTGGCTGCGAGGGTGCGGTGGGAGACGGTGTCGAAGGCTGCGGAGAGGTCTGGCAGGATGAGGGCTGCAGTGTGGCCCTGGTCCACCAGCATGCGGATGTCATCGGTGGCGGCAAGGAGGGCAGTCTCGGTGCTGTGGTTGCTGCGGAATCCGGACTGGGAGGAATCGAGGATGGCGTTCTCTTTGATGAAGGTGCTCAGCTGGGCATTGATTTTGGCAGCGAAGGGAAGGAGATAGATGGGCCGGTAGTTTTTCAAGTCCATCGGGTCAGCCAAGGGTTTCTTGAGGAGGGGCTTGACCTCTGCCTGCTTCCAGTCATCGGGGAATATGCCGGATTTGAAGGAGGCGTTGATGGTCCGGCATAGTTTAGGTGCTATGGCGGCGCCGGCTCTGTGGTAGATGTGCGGCGGGCAGTGGTCCGTAGGGGCTCCTGAGTGGGTGTTCTTCATGGTCGTGTGGGTGCCTTCGGTGGTAGCCAGATTCCAGGTGGTGATGGTGGGCTGGTTGTCGGTGGTGGAGAGGGGAGTGGTGTCTGGAGTCCGTTCAATGAAGTTGTCGTAGAGGGCCTTGATTTTCAGGTGGAAGTAGGAGCTGAGTTTGTTGCAGAGGTCCTGGGATGGTGTGACGTCCGTGGCTTCGCTGGGGGGTTTGGTGAACTGCTGTATGATGTTGAAGAGTTCTTTTGCATTACTGGCATTGGTGTGGACTTTGTTCTTGATAAAGGTCCGCTTGGTGGCTCTTATGCGATGGTGGTATTCCGTCATGGTGTTCCTGTAGATGTTCTGGTCTTCGGTGGTTTTCCTGTTCCTCCAGAGTTTCTTGAGGCGTCTGCAGGAGCGCCTGGCTTCTTGTAGGTCGGTGGTGAACCAGGCGGGCTTCAGGGGCGTTGTCTGATGGGGTGGCGGAGGGGTGCAGGCTTGTCTGTGCAGCTAGTGATCCAGCGGTGTAGTTCTTTGGCTGCAGAGTTGGCATTGGTTGTGGCGGTGGGGGTGGGGGGTGTCATGGAGGAGGGTGGTGTTGAGGTGTTCCTCTGTGACCTTACTCCAGATCCTTCATGGCGGGCGCAGGCAGGGTTGGGTGCGGTGGTGGTGTTGAAGGTGAAGTGTACACAGTGGTGGTCTGTCCAGAGGGGCTGCGTGGTGTGGCTGAAGTGGATGTTTGTCCCTCCTGCGAAGATGGGGTCGAGGATGTGTCCGTCTCTGTGGGTGGGGGTGGTGACGAGCTGCTTTAGTCCGAGTTTGGCGAGGTTGTCCAGGAGGGTGGTGGAGTCGGGGTTGCTGCAGTTGTCGAGGTGGAAGTTCAGGTCTCTGATGAGAATGTAGTCCATGGAGGCGATGGCGTGGGGTGCGATGAGGTCGGCAATGGTGGTGGCAGAAGAGGCGCAAGGCCCAGGGGGTCTGTAGGCGAGGGTCCCACGCAGCTTGGTTCTGGGGATGGTGAGGATCTGGAAGTGGAGGTGCTCTGTGTTGGAGAGGGGGTTGCTTGTGCTGAAGGTGGAGAGTCGGAGGGAGCTATTGTGTGCGATGGCGAGTCCTCCTCTTGGGCAGTGGGGTGGTCCTTTCTCTGGATCTTGTATCTGTCGGGGATGGGGATGGGGATGGCGATGGCGATGTCGGGGGCGGAGGTGGCGTTGGTCCATGTTTCCGTGAAGTAGGCGATGTCTGGCGAGAGGGTGTCGAGCAGGTCCCAGAGCTCTACGGCGTGTCTGTGTAAGGAGCGCACGTTGAGGAGGATGCACGTCAGGGCTTCATTGGGATGGGCGTCCGGCATGGGTTTGGCGGTCGTGGGGGGGCTGTTGATGCTGAAGGATTGTCGGTAGTGTCGGCAGGAGAACTGGCCGTGGGTGGTGTTCGGCGTCTCTTGCTGGCAGCTGTCGTTCCTTCCGGGGTTGAGTGCGAGGAGATCAGCGGAGTTGTAGCGGTGGGAGGTTGTTAATCCAGGGTTCCTGGTGCTGGCCGCGGTCGGGTCATGGATGGGTGCAGATGGGCAGCAGAGCTGCAGGGGAGAGCGGGTCTCTGACCAGGAGGTCAGAGGTCTTGCTCGCACTCCCTCGCAGCGGCCGCCATTAATTAGGGGAGGGGGGGGAAGCGCAGCTGGAAGGCGGGAAGCGGGAACTGGCAGGGGGGGAGGGGCCACAGGGGCAGCGGGAAGGGCACAGAGGGAAAAATGGGCACAGAGAAGGAAAAAGGGCTAAACAGAGAGAACACAGGTACAATTACTGGCACAATAAGACAGAGAGAATACAGGTACAATTACTGGCACAATGAAAGACACAACAGAGATAGAGTGAGGAGGCTAGAAGGAAGACAGAGAATGGGCACAAAAGACAGAAAAACAGAAACAAGAAAACAGCGCAAAGACAGACAGAGACAACAGCGGCCAGCAGAAGAGCAAGGCTCTCCCACTGTACCACCAGGGATGAGGCGCAGGCAGGAGACTGCGGGTGGAGGAGGGCCTCGAACACCTACCTGAGAAACAGCGCCCAGAGCACAGTGCCGGAGTGGTGGCACTTGACAGCGGAGCTGCGGGGGAGAGCGGGCCTCTGACCAGGAGGCTAGAAGGAAGACAGAGAACGGGCACAAAAGACAGAAAAACAGAAACAGAAAAACACATCTAGGATTATAAATTGTTAGTGATCATACCAGAAATCTGATCTAAGACTCCTCATATAATTTCAGAATTACTAATGAATTGTCTCAGTGCATCAGATCTGATACTCCATCTCCGGTGGAGACAGTGCTTAATTTGTAAAATATTAAGTGCCAGGGCTCTGACCAGGAGGCCACTGCAACTTGCACCACACACTGCTCCTGTCATCGCTGCTATTGGCGGCTCCAAAACAACTAATAACCATCTCTCTTGCATGTAAATGCCACAGTTCAGATTATTCCAGGTCCCCAAAGCTAAAGGAATGGCTAGGGAGGCAGGTAATTAGCAATTTTAAAGTATATTGTATTCCAAAACAACCGTTGTTCTGCTCATCTCTAAATTAGATGAGCAGTGCCACCATGTGGTAGCCTGTTCTATGTATGGTGTTGACAATTAGGTGCCGGTACCGAGCACCGGAAACTAATTAAGTGCCGGTGCTTAGCACCGGAAAGCACCGGCTCAAATTAAGCACTGGGTGGAGATACTCAGCAACTGCACAAACTATTGACTCCTTAGTCTCAGCTCTCAACATCCTCAATGCTACAACACAGTGCCTAGCCCCCAACTGTCTGAAGATAGGCAGGATCCACCTCGACCTAGGTTATTATATCCTGGACAGAGAAGTAACACCAGTCAAACCATATTCTGGTCTGATTTTGATTTCCAATTTGCACAGAATGATTTCAAGAGAAGTGTGGCCATGCCTGAATTTTACATAAACTGATCTTGCTGCTGGGAGTATAATGTAATCAAAGAAAGGGTCATCAGTACTGGGACATTTTAAGTAAAAAGAAGCTATAGTGAGAGATCCATAGCTACTTCTTCCCACCTCTAAAGCCCAATAGCCACCCAGTAAGCTTTCCTAATTGTGTTCCTAGAAAGATTCAGGGGACAACCTCAGTCTTTCCAGTGATCTTCCAAACAAAATTGGCGTAAAGTGTCCCTAAAAGAATTAATCCAAGCAATCTTAGAGTTCTTGTCTACTTCTATTACCTCATTAAGAGCAACATTATATGCTGTTATTGCTGGTGTTGTTTTCAATCTCCTCCAGAACATTAATGGTGTTGGTCAGGCTTTCTGCGTAATTGGTTTTACTCCCAGGTCCTATCGCAGGGGCAACATTGGTGTACTCTTGAGTAGTCTGACCAAAGATCTTAAAAAAGTGATTTCTGCTTGCCCCAGGCATGATAGCTATGCAAAGCCCCAAAGTTCATCTCCGTAAGGATTACTAGCTTCAGCCCTAGCACTTTACACTCTAAGTGCAGTGGATATCTGTTTAGTTTTGATGCTTGGTACATCTTCTGTATCCCTGCTGCATGATGGCACAGATTCAGACTGCTCTTCTTTATCTGAGAGTTCTACTGCATACTACTTGACAGTCTGATGCCAAGATAGTCAAATTTGGTCACTCTTTTTAAGTCCTTGCCCTCAAGTTTAACAGTTTCTCTAAATGACTTATCTGGATTTAGGGCCATAAACTTGGTTTTAATATGCTTTATTACCAATCCCCTCTCCGTACAGAAAACCTAAAACCGGACAATCAATTTCTGCAGACACTTGGGAGTTTTAGACATTAATAAGGTGTTGTCCGCAAACAAGAGGAGAGGGATATTTTTGCCCAACAATTTTTGGAACACCACTATCTTTGTTTATTAGGTAGGTCACCACATCGTTAAGATAAAGGGAGAACAAGGAGGGGGCAAGGACACAGCCCTGCAGCACACCTTTCGAGGTTACTATGCATCTTGTTAGTTCCCCCAAAAAGCCTCTTCATACCTGAGCATAAGTATCCTGATGTAGCCTCATCAAGATACTTAAAATGACCTGGGGAACCCAATTATTCTTTAGCATTGCCCAGAGTTTGGAACGCAGGACCAAATTGAGCGTGGACTCAGATCTACATAGAACAGATAAATATGGGATTTTTGCAAAATTACAGTCTTCCAATATATGGCCATGAATCCGAAGACCTAGATAAAGATTCAGTCCCTCCCATCCCGCCCTTGTGCCTATCTAACATCTGCCTGCAAAAGACTTTCTGTATCACGTCAATCAGACTAATGGGTCTGCAATGTAGGGGTGAGTCCCTAGGGCTCTCTTTGTGCACTGGTACTATCTCAGCTGCCTTCCAGCTCTCCGGGATGTCAGCTTCCTCTGAGATTGCATTATATAAGATATTATATAAATGACCGAATTCTCAGGGTCCTAACAGAAAAGGTCACCCGGGACCCCATCCAGCCCTGCCGATTTCCCCATAGTGACACAACTAATAACACATGCTACTCCTCTCTCAAATCTTAATGGCAAAAGATTGCGACTTTAAGTCCTCAGATGCACAGCCCTCTGTGGACAGGCCCAAGTGAAGCTCAAACAGATCTGAAAAATACTTGTGCCATGTTTCAGAATGGATTGAATTTGACGGAGACCGTCTAGCACACTTACCCCCATTAGCTATCAGGCTCCAAAAATGCTTACTAACTTTAGACCCAGAGGCCCCAGCCTCATAAATCTCCTCCCAAATCTGACTTTCCCAGTTGCCACAGGTTTTTGCCTGATTCTGCTTTTATGCTTTCCTCTGCAGCCTAATGTGCTCTGGTTCCCAATCCTTCAGAGCTAAGCCTAAACTTAGCTTGGCTATCCTGCACTCCTCTGTGAACCAGCTGGCAGCAGTGTTCACTTGTTGTTTACAAATATAAATACTAAATTAATTCGAGGACATCTCTGTACAAAGCGCTCCCTCAGAAAACGAAACAGATTCTCATGGATCGTCACAACCCCCTGAGTTTGCTCTTGACTGGTTGGAAGATATTCCAAAGTTACTGAAGCCTTTTTTAATGGCTATATCCATAGACATCCCAACCTTTGGCCTAGATGCAATTTTTTTCCCATCTAAGTCTGCATTATTAGTAGAATTCAAATTAACAGAGCGTGATAATATAACTTGCTCCTGGGGCCCAATTCACAAAAGTAATCTGAGACAAAATCCTAACTTTACAACTTTCGGTATTCACAGAAGGCATTTAGGAGTACTAAAGTTAGGATTTTGTCTCAGTCAATCTTAAGTTTTGGTCTTAAGTTAAACTTAAGACAAACTTAAGTTTAACTGAGACAAAATCCTAACTTTACGACTAGGATTTTGTCTCAGTTAAACTGAAGTGTATCTTAAGTTTAACTTAAGACCAAAACTTAAGTTTAACTGAGAAAAAATCCTAACTTTAGTACTCCTAAATAATGTAAGGGAAAGCAATTGGTATGCAACTTCTGTCCATCTTTTCACCAGTGGGATATCAAGAGATAGGACCCCCATTCCTCATCCTCTTCATCAGAAAGAAATACACATCACTTTCCATAGGTTCTAAGGTGGTATTAAAGTCCCCCACTATGATCACGTTGTCATGGGAAGCAAATTTCTCTCTATGTGTCCACAATTACTTTAGGGTAGGAGTTTCTCTACCGACCCTCTTACCCCCTGATTATAAGTATTATACAGATAGACCTCAAGGTTGTTCACCCCAGTTATTTTAATGCACTATGTGCCATATGTAGGTGGGCTAATACCGGTCGGTAACGGCCGAAAATCGGTAAATTTCCCGTTACCGACCGGTATTTAGCCCTTTGCGATGTAGGAGGCCGGATTTAAGGAGTCGGTAATTTACCGATTCGTTATTTTAAGGAATCGGTAAATTACCGATTCCTTAAATCCTATGTAGGGAGCACTCAAGTGAGTGCATTTTTGGTTTAAGGATTCGTTATTTACCACCAACTACAAGTTGGTGATAAATACCTAATACCTTTTAAAAAGCAATTTTGTGCTTTTTTAAAGTGCCATGTGGCAGACATACATGCCCTTAGGGCATGTATGTGCGCCACATGTGCACACATGCATGATTCAGGGGTGCAACAGGGTGTCAATTTGACACCCTGCCACCCTTGAATATGCTCCCCCTATTTCCGATTCGGTATTTACCGAATCGGTAATAGTGAATGGCTTCCCATTCATTCCTATGGGCCTCCAGGCCCATAGGAATGAATGGGAAGGTATTCCTTATTACCGATTCGGTAAATACCGAATAGGTAATAACGAATATTACCGAATCGGTAAAATTTACCGAATGTTTACCTACATTCTATTTACCGATTCTTAAATACCGAATCGGTAAAATTCGGTATTTAGGAATTGGTAGATAGAAATTACCTACATATGGCCCTATATGTCTAAAGATGGAACATATGCAGAACTTGGTATTGCATTCAGGGAGATACGAATCCATATCAACCAAACCTCCCAAGGGGCACCCCTTCACAGTGGAAGTTGCTGGTACAAAAAAATGAACTTGCCTGCCTATAAATGGGATCCATACTCCTGGACTCTTGCAACAGATTGATGTGAAATTGGTCCATAAAGCCTCCCAATCTTCATTGCCCAGCTTAAAATGTAACCTCACAATATTCCATGATCAAATGCTTACGTTGGATAGTATCCTATCCTGTAAATTATATGGCGGTCTTTCCGTCCCTCCCAACATATTTGGGTAGGAAACATCAGACGTGTCACAAATGGATGAGTGATTTTTATCCAGAAAAAGATTCTCATCACTATTTGTTAAGGAAGGGTTGCTTACCATCAGTCAATTAACCAGTGACAACCCCAAAACACTTTTAATCTTGTGACACCCAAGTCGTGCAATAAAGGTGAAGCCTGAGGCATGCTGAATTTAAATTGCATAAGAGTGTTCTTTGGGGAACTTTTCCACAACTCCAGCCCTACAAGCCCCTCTGAAATATTAGGGGCTTTTAATCTGAGATCAATACAATCAGTTCGGCCCACAGGAGAGGATGGGTCCTGGCATCTTTTTGCATATGTACTATCTGATCAAATGACAGAGTAACATTTCCTATTGTGTCATATATAATAGATGCATTTGTAAATTATGGACACCTCATCCTTTTTGGTCCCTTCTGCAAGCTTTGGGGCGTTAATCAGAAAGGTGGAGTTTGGTCTTCTACCACTCTTATCCAAACCTCCTTCGGGCAAACCTCTCTGCTCCACTTCAGAGGGGGTATAACCCTATCTGGGCCACTCCCTTTTATTCTTATATTCATAGGTGCTTCCTTTAGAAGGTTCATGCATCCTGCTTAGACCTAAAGGGGATTTTTGGGGAGGAAGTCGTTGGGTGCATTTTCTGGGATGGGGTAAGGTGGATGTCCAATTATACCGATCGAACCCTCCTTTTATTTTGTTCTGCTAATAATGCAGTATAGTCAACACTCTGGATAGCAGTGGCAGACTGCCCACTATGAACCACTTTAGAGCTTTCAAACTCTTGACTTCAGCCACCACGGTTACCAACTGTGTCTATAACTCCATTACCTCATCCTGAAGCAACTTAATTAGTGAGAGGATTTTAACTATGTCCAGATCCATCACTCGCACCTTCCTTTGTATTTACTACCAAACAAAACAATCCCCACAATCATTTTCCACTACTCGAACCTCCCTCTCATCTCTCTCAACCACCCTTTCAACCATGGCATTCTGTTGGGTGTTGGTAAGTGCTGAAAATTTACTAGAACAAACAATAACTGGCTCCAGAAGAACAGCCCCTTGGCTAGGATTATAAAAAGCAGAAATGACCATAGTCACTCCCTCTGCTAGGCTTGGATGTCTGTTTTTTTACTTTTCTAGGTCTAGGGGTATAGGCTGTTGACAACTCCTCTGTTTATGTGCAAAGATTAGTGCTAATTTCCCATCCACATTGCTTTGCTTTGCACCCCCCCATAGTCCCCCTAAAAGAGATTCGATATTTTCAATGAGGGTGTCAATATCCTCCAGCGTCATGCTGGCTGTAGATTTAGAGTCAACCACACAAGGGGCAATTTTTTAGCTTTCTTCTGTTTCCCAGGGAGTGGCTCCATCGCTTTATGCTTACCCATATCGTAAACTGGAGAGTCCTGTGTTAAACAAGAACCACCAATTGCCTCTTGATATGATTATGGGTGCAATGGAAATATCTGGCAGTAGAAATGACCTAAAAACCAGACCCAAGGGGTGGCCCCTCCCCCGACACGGACCTCAGTGATGTGCTTAATTACGCTGCGGACTTTGCAAGTGTTGAGGAACGCATGGACCGCCTCCTGGGGCCATGTGCATGCTGGAAATGAAGTCCAGACAAAGATTTCTGCGCTGCAGGCTTTACAGTTGTTGAGGATCACAGACAGAGAGTTCCGCATATATATATATATATATATATATATATACATATTCACTGAAAAAACCATAGGTTTCAGCGACGTTATAGTTAGAAATTAGCATTTAAAAACCTTAGAAATTCACTGAAAAAACCACAGGTTTCAGGGAAGTTATAGTTAGTTGGACATTTCACTCGCAGAAAACTCGGCTATATAGTTATAGTTAGTTCAGCTATCTATAACTCACGCCCCGCAATGCACTGCTGATGACGTCACATATTACATCATTCATGACATGGTCAGTGACATCACTGATGACATCACTGATGACATATCAAATGATATCACTGATGACATCATCCACTTATTATGTGTTTCTGTAAAGTTTAAATATGTTTTATATATATATATATATAGGCTAAGGTGTATTGAAGAATGAGTGGGTGTATAAGTGTCTGAATGGATGATTTAGTAGGTGTGTGACTGACTGTATAAGTGAGTGATTAAATGTGACTTACTGAATGCATGGGTTAGTGACTGATACAGACATTCACACAGTTTAGTTTGTCAGTTGGTGTGTAAGCGGTTGCATGGGTTGGTGAGTAGCTAAATGAGGGACTATATGCGTTATTGATTGGTTGTCTGAGTATCTGTATGGGTGCCTGAGTATCTGTGTGGGTGGGTGGGGGTGACTCTGTGCATAGATGTGTGAGTGGGTGATTCACTGGGTGTATGGGTTCAAGAGTGCATCTGTGAAGGGCTGTATGGGTGGGTGAGTGTGTGTATGGGTGTGTTGGTGAGTGAATGGATGCCTCAGTGGTACATGTGTGAGTAACTGCATATGTGAAAGGCAGTATATGTGAGTGTTGGAGTATATAAATGACTATATGTGAGAGTGAGTGATTGTGAGAGTGGCTGTATGGATGAGTGTGTGCTTGTATTAGTTATTGTATAAGAGTGTAAGTATGTGTTAGTATATGTTTGAATAAGTGAGGTGGTGTGTGTATAACTGTATAGGTGAGTAAATGTGAGTGTGATTGATTCTTTGCATGACTGACTAGGTGTGTGAGTAACTCTATGGATGAGTGGCGGTGTGTGAGTGTCTGTATAGATATGTGGATGCATATGATAGTGCCGTATTGATGGTTGACTGCATGTATGAGTGACTGTATGGATGAATGAGTGTAGACCTAGGAATTAGTGAGTGGGTTTGTACTAACTGGTAATGATGTGTCTATGGTTTCAAAAATGGTAGTCTGTATTTTAGAGTGGGTGTATCAAAGGTTATATTAGGGTATGAGGAGGTGCATCAGATTATCACGTGGATGATGTCATCAGTGATGTCATCAGTGATGTCATCTGAGATGTCATCAGTGATGTCATCAGTGATGTCACTGACCATGTCATGAATGATGTAATATGTGACGTCATCAGCAGTGCATTGTGGGGGCGCAAGTTATAGTTAGCTGAACTAACTATAACGGCCGAACTTCTCTGGTTTTGTACGAGTGAAATGTCCAACTAACTATAACGTCCCTGAAACCTGTGGTTTTTTCAGTGAATTTCTAAGGTTTTTTTTTTTTTTTTTTAAATTTTCGTTTTTTATTAATCAGTTGTGATGGTACAGTTATCGGCCACAGGTCCGCACACATTCGGCAAAGCACAAATATGGCAATTGTACATATATATGCATTACATCACAGCCCACAATAATGTTAAATAGGAAGAGTAACGATATCTTTGACAGTTTTGCGCAATTCCACTGTAGGAGAGATACAGAGTTCGCCTCTGGAGACACTCCACTTTCCCCACTTATTGTCCCATTTCACCGGGCACCCTCGATTCTTTAACACATCTTTTTCTGCAAGCATGGCCCTGTCCATATCTTTGGCCCATTTTGAATATTTCGGTAAAAGACCTGAGCGAGGTTTCTTTTCGCTAAAGCAAACCCTAGTGATGCCCATGTACGTTCGGTTTGGGTCAGGTCCGTGGCCTCCCATACATCCAATAAGCAAAGCTGTGGGGATAGGGCAATAGCTTTCCCTCCCACCCTTACCAACTCAGAGACTATTTTCCCCCAGTAGGGCTGTAGCTTTGAGCACTCCCATATTGTATGAAAAAAGGTACCCTCCGAAGCGCACCCCCTGAGGCAGCCAGAGTCAGTCCGGCGGCCCATCTTAACCAGCGTGCGTGCGGGCAGGTAGGATCTGTGTAAGACCTTGAGCTGGACCAGTCGCAGGCGCATGGGAATGGCTACCACCTGGGGAGAGGAGAGGGCCTCCTGCCAGTCATCGTCCTCTAAATAGCCTACGTCTGTTTCCCATTGTTGGCGGAGTCAGATTAATGGGTCAGGCTGATTATTTAGAAGTTTACGGTAGGTGAGTGAGATCGCCTTGCTTGTCAGGGGGTCGGTCAGGAGTCTGTCCTCCAGCGGGAAGGCCTCAGGTAAGGACTCCTCCTTAGGGATCACAGAAGTGAGTGTGTGTCTAATCTGTAGGTAACGGTAAGTCTCCGACTGTGCGAGTTGGTATTCTTTTTGAAGATGTGCAAATGAGGCCACACCGTTACGTTTCCATAGGTCCCCCACTGTGGAAAGCCCAATAAGGTTCCATTTATCAAACCCTGGGCACCTACTCAGTATGCCTAATCATTCAGATTCCCACAAGGGGGTGAGGGACGCGATCTTGTTGTGCCAGCCCATTTTCTTAGAAACCGTATGCCAGGTTGTCACCGTGTGGGCAGTAGGGCCCGTCAGGCGAAGTCTCTTGGGGTTGGAGTAAAGCGCTCGCTGATAACCGCCCTTGGACATAACCCATCGATCCGTGTGGTATGCAGGTTCTAGAGGTGGGGCAAAAACCCATTGATTTATCACGGCCAGCTGTGAGGCCCAGTAGTACCGTCGCAGGTCAGGCAACGCAATCCCCCCATCATACCATCCTCTGGTAAGCTTGTGGGTTTCTATACGGGGGCACTTTCCGTCCCACAAGAGGGTTCTGACCTCACTCTCCGCACTGATAAAATATGTTTCGGGGACCCTGTGGGGGGTGTTGTGCAACGCATACAGGAAGCAAGGGAGGGCTAGCATCTTAAACAGTGCCGCTCTGCCTAGCAGAGTAAGGGGTAGCGCCCGCCAGTGGGTGACGTCTTTGCGGAATCGAGCCAGCGGTGGCAGGAAGTTAGCTTTGTAGAAATGGGTTGGATTGAGTGTAATGTAGATGCCGAGGTAGCGAAAGCCCACATCGGCAATTGTAATAGTTATGTCTTTGGGCAACCGTGGTACCGGACCCCGCAGCATGAACAGGACCGATTTCCCCCAGTTTATGGTGTAGCCTGAGTGGGCACTAAAAATAGCAAAGATATGCAGGATTCGGTGAATCGAGACCCTAGGGGCAGCCACATAGAGCAAGACAAGGTCTGCATAGAGGGAGATTCTATCCTCATGCTGATCTGTCCATCGCAGGCCCCTAATCATGGGGTCGCCCCTGATCCATGTCGCCAGCGGCTCCAGCAGAAGGGCGAAAATGAGGGGCGATAGAGGGCAGCCCTGGCGGGTGCCTCGGTCTAGGCTAAAACTACGGGAGGTGTGTTGGTTGACGACCACTTGTGCTGTGTGGTGTGTGTACAACAGCTGAACCCATCGGATAAAGTTAAGGCCAAACCCCACCCATTCAAGGAGGGCAAATAAATAGGGCCATTCGATAATGTCGAACGCCATTTTGGCATCTAGGGATAGTACTGCCGCATCTTCCAGGATGGTGTCAGTTCTCCCCAATACGCCGTGTAATCGCCGCAGGTTGTGGGCCGTGTTGCGGCCAGGCATAAAGCCGGATTGGTCAGGGTGAATGATCTTGCTCAGGACTGGAAGGATCCGGTTGGCCAACACCTTGGCCAGAATTTTATTCTCGGCCGTCAACCGTGAAATGGGTCGATAAGACTCACATCTCGTGGCCGGCTTGCCCGGTTTATGTATAACGGCTATAGTGGCATGCATCAGTTCCTTGGGTAGGAAGCCCGACTGGTAGCTCTCCACATACATGGCATGTAGGGTGGGCGTTATCTTGGATGATATCAGCTTAAAAAGTTCGATTGGGAGCCCTTTAGGGCCCATCGCCTTGCCAGACTTAATGCCATTAATGGCGATCGTAAGCTCCTCCTCTGTCAGATCCCCCTCTAAGGAGTCGCAATCTGCCGGGGTGAGGACCTGAACAGGGATTGTGGCCAATAGATCTCATGAGTCCTGCGGAGTGGTGCATGTGGTGGAGGTATAGATGGAGGTAAAGTGGGATGCGAAGGCTTCAGCGATCTGTTGTGGGTCTGATATCGTGTCCTCTGAGTCCGTCTCTAAGATGGGCACCCATCTCTGAGCCGCGTCACGCCTTTCCAGCCATGCCAGCATCTTACCCGTGGAGTCGCCCAATTCCTATACCCTATGTGCAGTTGCCTTAAATTTAGACCTGACTGCTTCCCCAGCTAATTGACGATAGTCTAAGGGTTTAATTTCTAGGGTGTGGGTGGATTGTTCGTCATCATTAGTCATCACTTCTTCCTCCAAGTCTCTTATTTCTTGTTCCAGGGCCGTTAGTCTGGCCGCCCTTTCCCTCCTATGTCAAGCCATCAGTGAAAGTGCCTGACCCTTGAGCACCGCCCCAAAGGCCCCCCCATAGTGTACACCTGGATTGCACCGAATGTGCATTTTCTGTGAAGTAATGGCCAACCCCTTCTATGAGAGCACTGCGGATCTGTGGGATCTTCAGGCTCCACGGGTTGATAGACAGGGTGAGGCGTGAGCGTTCCTGAGGTAGTGTCAACTGGGTCAAAATTGGGGAGTGATCTGAAATGCCACGAGCTAAGAGCGTGGCTTCGCTAAAGTTGGGGAGGTCATCTGTGTGTGTGAGCAGGTTATCAATACGAGATTGGCTCCCGTGGGCCCAAAAGTGAAATTTGAAGCCTGGAGTTAGGGGGTTAAAATGACGCCAGAGGTCCAAGAGGCCAAACGCTGTGAGAAAGTCCCGGAGGGTGGATATGTCATGTGTGTCTGGTCGCGGAGGTTGTCGATCTACACGGCCGTCTAGAGCCAGGTTGAAATCACCTCCCAGTACCAGGGAGCCAACTGGAAGCTCCAGGAGCAACTTGCCCAGATCTGAGAGTGTAGACGTCTTAAGAGCTGGGGGAACGTAGACTGAAACAATATTATGGGCCTTCCCTTCCTACGTGCCCGCTATGGCAGCGTACCTACCCAGGTCATCGGTCCATATGTTGCCTAAGATAAAGGGGCATTGCTTGCGGATGAGAATACCCACCCCCCTAGAGCTAGATGTGAACCCGGCATGTGTTACCAGTCTGTAACCCCAACGGTCGAGAGCTTTACAGCTGTTGCCCTGGAGGTGTGTCTCTTGGAGCAGTACCACGTCTGGGGCCTGCCGCTTGAGATAGTGGAGTACCACCCCCCACTTTAGTTTATCACCCAACCCATTGACGTTCCATGTTAATACCCGGAGATATCTCATCGCTGTACGGTCAGACATAGTGCTAGTAGGAGGTGTGATACTTCATCAGGCCAGGGCTCCATCGTGTACTGTGGTGCGTAACGTGTCAAATCTATGCGACTGGTGTGCTCCAGTATGTGCGCGGTAAAACATGCCGTCTCCATCGCATAAGAAAAATCTGAAAAAACCAAACAAACCCCTCCCAGTCCCCAACTCCCTACCCCCCCTCCCTGCCTCCCTGCATGACGGGCACAGTGACAAAACCTCCCGCCACCCCCAACTTGCAGAGTGCCTTTCGCCCACCCTCAACAGTATTAGGAATGTGATCCAACCCCACTCCCTAAGGCACGTTTTCTTTCTATGAACACTCGTACCCCTTAACAGTCGATCCCGCAGTATATCAATAGGGCCAATAAAAAGATACTCGTCAGGAAACAAAAAACAGCAGTGTCACCCCACCGAATGCAGGCATGGGTACAAGACTAGTGTATGTATACACTTCATTGCATTGAAGTTAGTGCATGAGGCGAGTTGATGACTGGGTGTCTTGCGTCCGGCGTGAGCCATCACAGCTAGTACTGTTGATCAAAGACCAGTCACAGCACTGTAAGTCCGCCGGGTCCTATCCTGAAGGGCCCCGAGCTGCTGAATCGCCATCCGGGGAGGACTCAGTCCGTGGGTTCGACTTATCTTTAAGGCCTCTGTCGCCAGCTGGTTTGCGATGGCCCCTGTCAACTGCTCTCCAGCCCTCGAGCCAGTCCCAGGTGTCTTCTGGTCTGGCAAAGAACCACACCTTCCCCTCCGACTCCACCCGTAGCTTGGCTGGGAACAGCATGGCGTATTTAATGTTCTGGTCCCGCAATGCACGCTTAACGTCCAAGAAGCTGCAACGTTGCTTCTGGACCCTCATGGCAAAGTCTGGAAAGAGGGTGACCTTGCTATTATCGATAGCCAGCGGTGGGGCCGTCCTCGCCATCTGAAGAATAACATCTCTGTCGCGAAAGTTGAAGACTCTTGCCAACAGGGGTCGGGGCGGTGCGCCAGGCCTTGCTTTGCCCCCGGGTACTCTGCGTGCACAATCAATAGAGAAATGTTGGGATAGGCCCTTCGGCCGCAGGCGGTTGAGGATTAAGTCTTCAACAAGGAGGTCAGCCGCAGGCCCCTCGGCCCATTCTGGCACCCCCAGAATGCGGATATTATTGCACCGCATGCGGCCTTCGTAGTCGTCGAGCTGCAGTGCCATTGCTTCTTGAGTGGATTTGAGTTCGGCCACCTGGCCCTTGAGAAGGTTGGTGTCTGTGGACAAGTCCTTGGTCGTGATTTTCACTTTGTGCATGCGTTCCACCATTTTCTGCATATCCGCTCTCATCAGGGAGACCTCCGAGGCGACGGAGTCTATGCGGCCTTCCAGGGAGGTGCGCACCGCCGTTATCGCAGCTAAGACATCTTGCAGCGTGGGGTCTGGTTGCTTCCCAGCAGATTCGGGGCTAGCTTGCTTGTCATCTTGGCCCTTCTGCCACGCAAATTTTTCAAGTTTAGCCTGGAGCGCTCCACGTCCGCTGCGGCTGCTCGCCATGGTGGTAGCCTCAGGTGCGGTGTGCTAGAAATGGAGGCCGAGGTCGTACCAGCTACTTGCCGCCACCTGCTTGTGGGAATGGCCCACAACGGCCTGTCGGTTTTCACCAGTCAGACCCAGACCCGGGGTCACAGCAGAGTTAGGAGGGACCCACACCGGCAATGGAGAGGGGGGAGAGCACAGCTATAATGTCCGGGGCAGCGCCTGTCAGACAACTGTGGGGCTTAGCGTCCGATCTGGTTGCGCAGTGAGTGGTGTCCCAGATGGAGGAGCAGCGAGATCCAGCTCCCCCCCTCACTAAGTGATTCGTGCATCAACTGTTCTGACAGCAGTGGAGGCGCTTTCAACTCCCGGCGGCGTCAGTTGGCTCTGGGTCTCCAAGTGGCGCCAGGCCCAGGATCCACGATGGCGCGCAGGGCGGGATCCGCCCGGACTGTTTTATTGCTGCCCCTCAGCGCCAAGGCCCCAAAGGATGGCATCGGAGTCCACGCCTAGAGTCCGGTCGGAGTGGGACCTCAAGGGTAGCTCTGTGTGGCGCAGTCTCACTCACCGCAGCCGTGGCGCACCAGGCCTCGCTCATCAAGCCCAAAGGAGCCGGCAGTGGAGGGCATGCCACAGCGGTGTTGGTAGCAGGCTCTGGGATCGTGCCCCGATGTGCTGTCTGGTCCTGGCCGTCCCGCGGGGCAGGTGGGTGCAATGCGCGAGGTCGTGGACCCCCCAAAAGGCACCAGCCAGTAGATCAAAATGCGCCAACTCCTAGGGGGGGCCCCGATGGCCCGCGGGACACATCGGTGATTGGGCCGGTCTATGTGGGGCCAGCAGGTGCAACGCACTCACTGGTGGCACCGACGGCCGCGCCGGTCTCCGTTGGCCGCTCCAGGCGCCTGCATGGGCCTCTGATGCGTGCTGCAGCCACGGCGTGGATTTGATGCACGCCGCCGGAGAAAGACTCGGCGCTCCCGGCATCTCCGGCTCCGCTGGTTTTTCTGCAGCTCAAACGTTGCCGATCCGGGCAATTTTTGGCGTGGCAGCTGGTCTGGGTCTCAGGGTCCAGAAAACCCTCCAGCGAGTTCTTTTGGCCGGGGCAAGTCTATTTTTGGTGGATTTGTCGGGAGTGGCGTGACGGAGCTAAGCTACCGTGCGGCCATTTCCTTCGGCTGTTGGCACGCCCCTCTAAGGTTTTTTAAATGCTAATTTCTAACTATAACGTCCCTGAAACATATGGTTTTATCAGTGAATTTCAAAGGTTTTTTAAATGCTAATTTCTAACTATAACATCCCTGAAACCTGTGGTTTTTTCAGTGAATTTCAAAGGTTTTTTAAATGCTAATTTCTAACTATGCCTACAAAGGTAGGACATGTGCAGAAAGAGGAAGAAAGGCGCAGAAAAAAGCAAGAGAAATGTAGAAAGAGGCAACAGAAGTCCAGAAAGTCGAAGAAAGGTGCAGAAAAAAGCAAGAGATGTGCACAAAGAACCAACAATGGAGCAGAAAGAGGCCTTGTTGCAAAGTCATCCTGTGCCCCCAACTTTTTGCTGACGGGTACTGGTGGTAACTGACTCTGACTAACCAGGCCCGGAGCCAGTGCTATGCTGAAAGACACTTTGAATACAGTGAAAACACCTACATACACTAGGGTACACTATGGGTTGGGGTACCCCTGTGATTGGCATGATCTCCCATGTATGGCCCTAGTACATAATAGGGCAGGGGGATTAAAACTACCTCTAACTAAGAGGTTGTGAGAAGTTGGCCTGGTATATGCTGTTCACTAATTAAAGTGGACACCTTGCACCAGAACAATTCGACTCTTATGGTAGATAGGTTTAAGACAACCTTTATAGAAAGCTATCCTAGTGGTAGCTGTGGAGAGCAGCCTTCAGGCTAAGTCTTGAAGGAATGTAAAGCAGCTTGTTTTACCACACAATCTCTTGAATCACCAAATGAAAAGACACCACACAGGTATATATATCAAATATATATGTATTTATTAATAAACACTCTCTACTAATCTCTTTATGAGATTAGAAGTCAGGAACATATGTACAA